>OZ010797.1:180520416-181938416 GCA_963932465.1 Maratus speciosus | reverse complement strand
TTTGACAATTTTGAATGGCATTTTTTTTTCTTTTTAGCTCTTTTATCGCTTGCACCAGGTTAATAAAAACGTGTCTGAACTTGGTGAAATAAAATCTAGGTTACATTTCTTTCTTTCTTCTTTTTTTTTTTTTTTTTGTCAATTTAATTATTATTTTTATGTAAATCTACCATCATATGATTTACAGGAAAAACTAGAAATATTTGTAAAAATGGCCGTATTAGTGAGTTACATGCTATTTATTTATTACCTTCGTCGCCAAACAATGCAATTTTAAGCCAAATAAGACAAAAGTGTGAAATAAGCCGAGAAAAGAACATTTCGGAGTACATTTTTATATTCAAGCGTAAATTATAAAAAAAAAAAACAGTTAAAATTATAATTATGTAGTCAATCATTTAAATTTTAGTGTGAATGTCTTCCATACACATATTCTAAAATAATTTAGCTTGAAAGATTTAAAATATTTTTTACCATACTATAGAATACCATTATCATGGAAACATGCGTTTTGCTTTCCTCAAGCATGTGATTTTTATATCCTCGAACTCAGATCATTACTAATTAATTGAATATTGTGTATTATGTTATTTTTTTAACATGCCGAACATATTGTCGATTTCACTTATAGGAACACTGCTTTAAAAGTTAGGCTATAAGAATATTGTTAAGAAGATTTCTGCAATTATACGTTATTACTATAAAAAAAAAAAAAAAAAAAAAAAAAAAAAAAAAAAAAAAAAAAAAACATTTTGCAATAAATATTTTTTGCTAATTTGTCATTTTTTTAGCTTTTTCTGCATAACTTTCTTTTGCTTAACCATTGTTTAAAAACTGTTTTATTGAACATATTGGACTAATCTTACGGAATCGTGTCACCCGCCAATTAGCATATTGGATGGCGTATCAAAATTCAAAACATTAGACAGATTTTGAAATTAGAGATTACTAAATGGTGGCAAACGGAATAATGCCCGTGGACTTATCATTTCAGCCTAGATAGGGATTAAATTACCTGGAATTTCGATCAGTATAAAGCGAATTGTCCTGACGCACACTCTAGCAGCTAAACACAGCAACATATTAAGAGTTATTTTCATAATCTGGGTTATTTACACAACAGACGGAAGATTAATTTACTCTTAAATATAAAGAAAATAGCAGGCTTTTTTTTTGTCCGTGTTATTATGCTCTTTAGAAAAAGGCAAAATAAATCTTCGGTTCAGGTATTCACCAAAATGCATATTGCTATAATTTTTGTGCAACTAACTTTATTTATCATTGTCAGATATTAACCCTGGTACACGTGCAACAATATTGTTGCATCAGTTTTATTGTTTGACGTGAACCCTCTGAATGACGTCGTTTACGGATGATTATAAAGATTTTATTGGATGCATGAGGTTTATTTTTCTACAAGATTAAGTCATCGAGTTTATTCCTGGGTTAACGGTTACATGATTTCAGGTGGTCTACAAAAAGAAAACAGAGTGAAAACGACGTCATTTTAGATTTATTCAGGCAATTCATCTTTAAAAACACACGTTTTTATGTTTCACTTTTCTTTTAAATATGAAAGCTAAGCAATCTTCCTTTTCTGCAAATAATTTATTACTTTTTGACAGTATTTGCTGCTAGAATCCAAAGAGGGAAAACAGTACTAGCACAAGAGGATGTTTATTAAGAAATATAACTAACATCCAGTGAGATTGTATTTAAGCTACCAGAATTACATATTGCGCGAGCTGAGAGGCCAGGAGATCAAGGACAAACAAACGAAAATAAAACACCCGAGCATTATTCAAGTTCAATGGTAAATCTCTGCAATCATTGTAATGCATTTCTAATTTAATATTGTCAGATATGAGAACATTTCAATTCCTATTGTCATAACGGCCTCATTTCCCTACCAAAAGTGGACAGTGAATAATCAACTAAAAGAACTGCTTTTTAATAGCTAAATTTTGTCCAACGCATAAGGCAATATAATATCGCAATGGCGTTCGCATCTTTTCAGCTACGCGGAAGGACATTGAAGCTAAAGTTCCATTAAAAAAAAAAAAACAATTTCGAATTCACCATTTCGCTTAATTCAAGGTTTATTTGGAAATACTGACCAGCGCAGCGGGCATAGCCTGCTAGTAATCTATACTCTATTATAAAGAGGTAAAAATTGTTTATTTGTAGGAGGTAAGCTCAGGAACTACAGAACCGATTCCAAAAGTAATGGTCTCAAAACGATGGTGTTGGTCCAACTTAGAACATAGGCTACATCTTATGTCCGTGCCACTGGCCAAAAGGGGGTGCAGGCGCAAAAAACGTTCGAAAAATGTGATTTTTGTGTTACTAAAGAGCCTGGAAACATGAAATTTGGAATGGTAGTTACTTATAAGATACTAATGATCTCTAAGGACATTTCTTAAAAAGTTCGAAACTTAAAAGGGGTGAAAATGAGCGAAAAGCGTTCTAAAAAACGTTCTAAATGGGGAATATTACGCAATCTCAAGAAGTACCAAACCGATTTCAAAAATAATGGTGTCAAAATCATGATGACAACTCTTGCTCCAACATAGGCTACATTTTATGTCGGTGCCACTACCCCTAAAGCTGGTGTAGGAGCAAAAAAACGTTCGAAATTGCGATTTTTGTGTTAATGAAGGGTCCAGATATATGGAATTTGGCATGGTGGTTACTTATTAGATATAAATGATCTCTAAGAACATTTCTTAAAAAATTCGAAATTTAAAAGGTGTGAAAATGCACAAAAGAGCTTTCTAAAAAACGTTCTAAATGGCGATTTTTATGCAATCTCAAGAAGTCCCAAACAGATTTCAAAAATAATGATGTCAAAATGATGGTGATAATCCTTGCTCCAACATAGGCTACATTTTATGTCGGTGCCACTATCCCTAAAGGGGCTGCAGGGGCAAAAAAAAAACGTTCGAAATTGCGATTTTTGTGTTACTGGAGGTCTCAGATACATGGAATTTTTGCATGGTAGTTACTTATTAGATATAAATGACCGCTAAGAACATTTCTTAAAAAATGCTATATTTAAAAGCTGTTAAAATGCGCAAAAAGCGTTCTAAAAAACGTTCTAAATGCCGATTTTTTCGCAATCTCAGGAAGTACCAAATGAATTTCAAAAATAATGGTGTTAAAATGATGGTGACAACCCTTGCTCAAACATAGGCTACATTTTATGTCGGTGGCATTACCCCCAAAGGGAGTGCAGGAGCAAAAAATGTTCGAAAATGCGATTTTCGTGTAACTGAAGGGCCTAGAAACATGAAATTTAGAATGGTAGTTACTGATAAGATATAAATGATCTCTAAGAACATTTCTTAAAATATTCGAAATTTTAAAGAGGTTAAAATGTGCGAAAAGAGTTCTAAAAAACGTTCTGAATGGCCATTTCTATGCAATCTCAGGAAATATAAACCGATTTCAGAAGTAATGATTTCAAATTGATGGTGACAGTCTCCGCTCCAACATAGACTATATTTCACGTTGATGTCACTACCACCAGGGGGTTACAGGAGCAAAAAATGTTTTAAATTGCGTTTATTGTGTTAAAGAGGGGGTAACATTTTAAATTTGGAATGGTAATTACTTCAAAGATGCAAATGCTTTCTAAGAATTGTCGGAAGAAATTTCCAAATTTAAAAGGATGAAGTGAGCGAAAGGCGTTCTATAAGAGTTCTAAATTACGATTGTTATGCAATCGTATGAAATACGAAACCGATTTCAAACATAATGGTTGCAAATTGACGGTGATAGAACATGCTCAAACATTTAAGCTATATTTTATGTCGGTGCCACAAGCCCTAGAGAGTTGCAGGAGCAAAAAAATTTCTAAATTGCGATTTCTACGGTAGTGAGGAGGCTAGAAACTTTAAATATAGCACGGTAGTTACTTACAAAATATGAATGTCCTCTAAGAACAGTCGTATACAAATTCTAAATTAAAAAGGGTTGAAGCGAAGGGAAGGAGCGAAAAGCATTCTAAAAGAGTCCTAAATTATGATTTCTATGGAATCTCAGGAAATAATAAACCGATTACAGAAGTTATTGGTTGCGAATCAAGAGTGATAGTCCCTGATCCTATACGGGCTATATTTTATGCCGGTGTCAGTACCACCTGGTTGGCAGGAACAACAAGAAAGCCTTTAAAAATATCTAAATTCCGTTTTCTGTAGAATATTAGGAAATACCAACCGATGTCAAGGTTAATGTTGGCAAATTAATGTTGAAAGTCTCTGTTTCAACATTTTTAGAGACATTCTATTTTAACTCTGTTTCGGTATTTTATGTTGGTGCCACTAACACCAGAGCGGTGGTAGACTGTTAGACAAGAAACTTGGAATTTGACATGATGGTTAATTTTAAGATGTAAATGTGTTAAGATGGTTTCTAAAAAATTCAAAACTTCAAATGAATATTACTGAAATGAGCATAAAAGTCTCAAAACACTTTCTAAATTATTATTTATTTGGAATTAATTTTAGTTCTTCTTATTAATTAAAATCTCATTTCTATCTGTTGCACTTTTATAATGAAGTTTAGTCAAACTGTGGCTTAATTTGTAATTTTTGAATTATTCGAAAAGTATTGTTCTAACAAACAAGTAATATAAAAATTTTCTATTTAAAGTCAATTCCTACTTAGGTCATCAAAGAAAAATTTAATATAATCCCTTAAGCTAATATTAGTTTTTGTTGCATTAAAATATCTCAATTTCTTGATTTTCTATAAGCAAGTAGGTTTACAATGGAAGTCTATGGGAATTTGGCGAAATATTAGAGATATCGCCAAGTTGGCGTCACTTTTTGCGAATCATTTTGGTCGCCAAATTTGGCGGTATATCGCCAAGTTGGCGACAAACTTGGGGGTATTTGGCGACATAACAGGGTCCCCCTATGGAATCTCTTCTTATAGAAATGAATGTGCATTAAATGCTTCAATAACCAATGGCCGCCATTTTGCCTCCCATGTAAATAATTAATTAATTAAAATTTAATTAATGATTTAATATTTGGAATAACTGTATTAACATCAATTGTCATCCAGTACAAGTTTTAAAAAATTTATTTCAGCTTGATAGGATGAATAATAAGTATTTTATTAACGATTGAAAATTTGAACAAGGTATATATATCATATCATATCATATCATATATATTATCATATATATTATAAAGCAGTAAGTTCTAAAAGTTCCGCTCGAGTGTTTTCAAAAACTACCCGGTGGATTTTTTTCCAAATTGTATCATTCGATAGGAAATATTACCGGTGCGGTTTATGAGAAAATATACAGGGATAGCTATGATTTTTGATAATAAATTTCGTATTTTACTGCTATTTTGAACGAAAAGGTTGCCAGAGGCTATTTTTTGGCGACAAATGAATTGAAATCGCTGTATAAGTTAGAAAATAAATGAAAAAAATAATTACTGATATTTAATTGTAAAAAAGAAAAAGAAGAATCCATTTAAATGAGGGATAATGTTAAAAAAAAAAAAAAAAACGAAAATATTTAATTTTAACATAAAAGAAATATTTGTAATTTAATTTAAACCCGAAAGAAATATTTGTAATGCTTAAAAATTAATTTAATGAGAAAGATTAGAATTGATAAGCAATATTTGGCTCTTTATCGCTTGCTTTAGATTATAGAAATGAATCTGAAAATTTGATTAGATGAATTTTTAATGACTTTTTTTTTCTTTTTGTTCTTTTCTTTTTCTTTTTATATAATTGCCCCATCATTTGACTTATAGAAAAAACAAGCAGATGTAATTGTAAGTCACATGTTTAATTATTATTATTTTTTTTTTACTTTTTTCGCCAAACAATGTGATTTTAAGCCAAAAATGCATAAGCCTTACATTAGCTTGAGGATATTCTCACAAATGGTGTTTTTTTTAAGTGAACGAGATCATTTTTTGAGTACATTTTTATATTCAATTGTAACTTATATGTATATCAGTTAATATTTTAATAATGGAATAAAATACTTAAATTTTAGTGCGAATTTCTGCCACACATACATATTGTAAAATAATTTCATGCTTTTTAAAAATGTTTTTTACCATAATTCCGAAAGCATAATATTTATAAACTCGAACTCAGATCAACGAATATTACTCATTTTTTAAAGCAAATATTATCTATTGCTTATTTCATCTTTTCTTAAGTCATATCGCCAATTTCATTTATAGGAAAATTCACAACTTCGAAATGAAGATAATTTTTAAGGAAATTTATACAATCATGCGTTATTATTATCGAAAAATTCACCATTTTGGAAAAAAAATTACAAGTCTTTTGTAAATCGTCATTTCTTCTTCGTCTTTCTTCGTATTTTCTCCCCTGTTATGTAATATTTCAAATGATATTGGACTAATTTTCGATCATCAAGTCATCGCAAAACGGCGTTTCTATATAGTATATATAAAATAGAGTCTGGATTAAGGGAGTAATTAACGCACAGCGCAAACTACTGAACCTAAAATCTTGAAAATCGTGATAAAAATACTTCCTATGACATAGACTGCCGCTAAGAAAGGATCTTTTAACGTATCACCCCTAACATCGTTTTTGCAAGGGGAGGGAAAAAATTCCTTAAAAATCTGATATTATAATTATGCATCAAATGATAGCATAATTTAATGTATTTTTGTATGCTGAATCGAATACTGCCAAGTAAATTATTATAAGTCCAATAATTCATGAAAGTTTTAATATTTTTCTAATTTGTCGGTGTCTTTGGCATCTAAAACTCAAAATATGTAACATTACATCCGTTACTCTAGCAACGGAAAAAATTCAAATTAACACTTTTGGCTAAAGAATAAAAACGGCGCTATGAGTTTAAAAAAAAAAAATACGAATGTCTTAATAAAAAAATGTTACTACTTAGTTATCCTGTTGACCAATTTCGTTAAACTATATAAACCGACAAATCACTCGCCAAATTATATTAATTGATATAATTTCTATTTTAAATAACGAATGAACAAATAAATTAGTATAACATTAATAAAAATACAAATAAGACGTCGAAATAGAAATAACTTGATGACGTAAACATGCGTAACTGCCTTAAAGTCGGTGAATGTGACATTTACGATCAACCATTATTGGCATTTAATCTTATAATTTGGCGACAGTTTTTTGGTCGACGGGATAACTAAGTAGTACCAAAAAAGAAAAAAAATGTGATCTTATATAAAATAAAAGGGACAAATTTACTAAGAAGTTATCATTATAAAACAAAAAGGTACTACTTAGATATTCCGTCGACCAAAAATCTATCGCCAACTATAAGATTAAATGTCAATAATGGTTGATCATAAATGTCAAATTCACCTGACTTTAAGCAAGTTACAAATGTTTACGTCACCAAGCGACTTTTATTTCGACGTTTTATTTGTATTTTTGTTAATGTTACACTAATTTATTTGTTCTTTCGTTATTTAAATTAAAAATTATGTCAATTAGTATAATTTGGCAATTTATATAATTTGGCGAAATTGATCGACGGGATAACTAAGTAGTACCAAGACCAACGAAAGTATTTAAATATGAAAGCAATGATTGTAACGACTTAAAAATTATTTTCAATGGAAGAAATTGGAATTGAAATAATATTTGGCAATTTACAATTTGCTCCTCGATAAGAAGAAAAAATTGGTACATTTATAACTGCCGGGCGCATATCTCGCCAATAGCATTTTTAAAATTGCCAGTAGCAGTAGTTACATTTTGCGTATGTAAATTAAAAATAATTCTTTGTTTTTAATTATGGAATTATTTCCTGTTATTGTTTATCTTTTCAGTTTTTTAAATGAAATTAGTGTAAGGCATGCATTTTAAATTAAATGAGTGAAAAGTTTGTATTTCAAATGAAAATAATAAAATAAGAATGTGTGTGAAAACAATCTTTGTTGATTTATTACCTCGCCCGGCTAACATAAAGTATCACAAAAGCCACATATTCACTTTTCTTTGGGTAGTTGCTCATAAGAATCCAATTTAACCTTCCATCATCGGATACTGCACATATTGGTGTATTAGCTATAATGTTGAAAGCATCGTTTATGTTTCAAGCGAAAATTTCACGACGAATTCTATTACACAAAATCGCATCATCATCATCTACTATATATTTCAAACGGAAATTTGGATTTCATTCCGATTGTTTATAATACTATGATAGGATATACCACAATTAGTTAGGTAATAATTTTGGAAAGGTTTTAGCCTATACATATTGTTCAACGTTACTTAGTTATAGAGCAACAGAAAAACTTAAAAAATTAAGTGAACCTGATTATGAAAGTTCAGCCTTTTTTTAAAAAATCTACAGAACATATTTTGAAGCAAGTGGCACTGTTACATGGCTTTTCAGGAATGGTGTTGGTATATAACATTTCATTATATGTCGATTAGTTATAGAGCTATTAATTCCTGTTGTCATTAAGGTCTCATTACCCTACCAAAAGTGCACTGTTAATAATCAACTAAAAGAATTACTTCTTAATAGGTAAATTTTGTCCAACGCTTAAGATAATATTATATCACAATGGCGTTTGCATCGTTTTCAGCAATGAGCAAGGTCCAGCTGAAGGTCCATATTATTTAAAATACAAGTTCAAATTCACCATTTCGTTTAATCCAAGGTTCATTTGGAAATATTGACCAGCGCAGCGGGCATAGCCTGCTAGTCTTATCTTCTTATCTTACTCCTATTATAAAGAGGAAAAAATTGTTTATTTGCCGGAGATAAGCTCTGGAACTACCGAACCGATTCCAAAAGTAATGGTATCAAAATGAAGGTGTTAGTCCAACTTAGAACATAGGCTATATCTTATGTCGGTGCCACTACCCCGAAGGGGGTGTAGGAGCAAAAAACGTTCTAAAAATGCGATTTTAGCGTTACTGAAGGGCCTAGAAATATGAAATTTTGAATATTAGTTACTTATAAGCTATAAATGATGTCTAAGAACAGTTCTTAAACAATTCGAAATTTAAAAGGGGGGAAATGCGCAAAAAGCGTTCTAAAAAACGTTCCAAATGGTAGTTTCTACACAATCTCAGGAAATACCAAACCGATTTAAAAAATATTGGTGTCAAAATGATGGTGACAACGCTTGCTCTAAGATAGGCTATTTTTTATGCCGGTGTCACTACCCCAAAGGGGGTGAAGGAGCAAAAAACGTTCTAAAAATACGATTTACGTGTTACTGAAGGGCCTATAAATATGAAATTTGAAATATTAGCTACTTATTAGATATAAAGGATTTCTAAGAACAGTTCTTAAACAATTCGAAATTTGAAAGGGGTGAAAATGCGTGAAAATCGTTCTAAAAAACGTTCTAAATGGTGGTTTCTACACAATCTCAGGAAATACCAAACCAATTTAAAAAATAATGGTGTCAAAATAAGGGTGTCAAAATGACGGTGACAACCCTTGCTCCAACATAGGCTATGTTTAATGTCGGTGCCACTACCCGAAAGCAGGAGCAGGAGCAAAAAACTTTCTAAAAATGCAATTTTTGCGTTACCGAAGGGCCTGGAAATATGAAATTTGAAATATTAGCTACTTATTAGATATAAAGGATTTCTAAGAACAGTTCTTAAAAAATTCGAAATTTAAAAGGTGTGAAAATGCCCGAAAAGCGTTCTAAAAAACGTTCTAATGGTGGTTTCTACACAATCTCAGGAAATACCAAACAGATCTAAAAAATAATGGCGTCAAAATGATGGTGACAACCCTTGCTCCAGCATAGGCGATGTTTTATGTCGGTGCCACTACCCCAAAGGGGGTGCAGGAGAAAAACGTTCTAAATTGCGACTTTTGCGTTACCGAAGGGCCTAGAATCGTGAAATTTGGAATGGTAGTTAGTTATTAGATATCAATGATCTGTAAGGACATTTCCTAAAAAAATGGAAATTTAAAAGGGGGTCAAAATGCGCAAAAAGCATTGTAAAAAACTTTCTAAATTGCGATTTCTATGCAATCTCAGGAAGTTCTGAACCGATTTCAAATATAATGGTGTAAAAATGATGGTGACAGATCTTGCTCCAAGATCTGTCACAGGGATAACTATGATTTTTGGTAGTAAATTTCGTATTTTATTGATATTTTGAAGGAAAGGGTTGCCAGTGATTATATTTTGGCGAAAATTTTGTTGATTAGAGAATTGAAATGGCTATATCCGTTAGACAATCACCTCGCAAATAAATGAAAAAATACTGATATTTAATTTAAAAAGACAACAAAAAATGTTTTAATAAGACATAATATTATAAAATATATACATAATTTTTAATTTAAACAGGAAATAAATATTTGTAATGCTTAAAATATAATTTATTGTGAAATTTTACAATATTTGGCGAATTATCGCCTGCCTTACGTTAAAAAAGGAATCTGAAAATTTGATTAGACTAATTTTGAATTACATTTTTTTTATTTTTTTTTTTTTATTTAACTATTTAATCCACGTAATGTGATTTACAGGAGAAACAATTCGATTATAAATTATATAGATATCAGTTAATATTTTAAAAATGGAATCAAATATTTAAATTTTAGTTTGAATTTCTGCCACACAGACATATTGTAAAATCCTTTCAGGCTTAGATGCTGTATATTCAAGCGGACGCCATCTTGGATGTTTTGAGATTTCTTTGCGATATTTTGTTGACGATGTTTTACATTTTATTTTCGTTAAGCCTTTCATGCACATAAATCGCTGCTTGGCGACATTTATTTCTTGGCGAAAAAGGGGTTATTACACCAAGAAAAAATCCCAGATGGCGGCCGCGGATATGACATCTGTTCCTAATTTCATACTTTTTAAAAAATTTTTCGCCGTAATTACGGAAGCATACAATTTTTATAGACTCCAACTCAGATCAATAAATATTATCTTTTTTTTTTAAAGTATTATTGTTTATTAAATATTTCTTTGGCCATAACGCCCATTTTACGTACAGGAAAATTCACAATTTCAAAATTTAGGAACTGAAAATTATTCTTAAGGAAATTTATGCAATCATGCGTTATTACTATAAAAAAAATTCTACACAGATGTCATATACGTACCAATTTGGCGAAAACATCAACAGCATAAACAACAACATCCGCGTTACCATATCAAGCAAAATAACGATACGTTGGCGCCAGTGAAGTACCCGTTGCGTATATAACATTGGCGTCAGAAAAAAAATCGTGTCATGACAATATGACATCTGTGCCAAAAATTCAACATTTTGAATTAAAAATTACTTGCTGAAAAAAAATTGCAAATCGTTTTAAATTCGTTATTTTTTCATATTTTCCGCTCTGTTAGGCAATATTTTAAAAGATATTGGACTAATCTTTGATATTTAAAAGCACATAAATTAACGTCTGAATTCCAGTTTTATATTATTATTATTATTTATTAATTGTTTATTTTTATTATTATTATGTATTTTATAGTCTTCGCTAATCAAGTCACCGCCAAATGGCATATTTACTATATTATTGGAAGTTTTGGTTGCACAGATACGCTTCATGGTACCTAATGGGCTCCAAATTGGCGTTATTTTGCCTGACATGGTAACCCAGCTATTGTTGCTTATTTATTAATAAATTGTTTATTTACTTTTATTTTCTTTTTTACAATTATGTAAAATGTTTTGTTCTATAGATAATAATTAAACATTTTTTTTTATTTATTGGGTAGTACTTAATTATCCATCGACCAAATTCGCCAAATTATATAAATCGCCAAACCACTCGCCAATTTATACAAATTGACATTTTTTTTTTTAATAATGGAAGAACAATTAAATTAGTATAACATTAATAAAAATACAAATAAAACGTCTAAATAAAAATCACCTGATGATGCAAACACGTGTAACTTGCTTAAAGTCAAGTGAACGTGACATGTACGATCAACCATTATTGGCATTTAATCTTATAGTTTGGCGATAGATTTTTGGTCGGCGGGATAACTAAGTAGTACCATTTATTGTTATTTCCTTTTAAAATAATAGAAAATAATTTAAATATATATATATATATATGTAACTGGTATTCGAAAACGATGTTTTCTCCAAATGGGCGTGAAAAAAATTGCGCCAAATCCGGTACATATATGATATCTGTGTCTAACAGTCATTTACATTATTGTGATTACTTAGTATCAGAAAACAGATTGAAGAGTATTTGGTATATTTTTACTATATGGGCTTTGGCGAGATAGAGAAAATGGCCTTGGTGAGTGAAGTGAATTTTATGTATATTTACTGGCAACCTATTTACTTTTCATATACATATAAGCATTTTTTTTCAATATTTATGATATTTATATATTACAAAAAAGAGCTTATATCTACTTTTAAATACGAATAGAAATAATTTGTGGTTCTACTTGATTATCCCGTCGACCAAAAAAATATCACCAAACTATAAAATTAAATGCCAATAATGGATGATTGTAAATGTCAAATTTACTTGACGTTAAACACTTTACACGTATTTGTTACATCATCAAGTGATTTTTATTTCGACGTTTTATTTTTATTAATGTTTTACTAATTCATTTATTCTTTCGTTATTTAAAATAAAAATTATGTCATTTGCGTAATTGGGCTAATAGTTTGGCGATTTGTATAATTTGACGAAATTGGTTGACGGGATAATCAAGTAGTACCTAATTTGTAATTATTATTAATAATAATAATAATATAAATATATAAATAAATTGTTATACATACATGTATATATATGTCTTAAGAGTGAAAATGGCAGAAGTAATTGTAAAAATGAATAAACTTATGCGTTGCATTCTATTCGTTTATTACCCTGGCGCCAAACAAAGCGATTTTAAGTTAAAAAGGCAGAAGAGTGACATAATCCCGAACAACGCTCACAATAATAGTGTTTTTTAAGTGTATGAGCACATTTGAAAGTAGAGTTTTATATTTAAATGTAAATTATATAAAAAGCAGTTAACATTATGATTGTTGAGTAAAATACTTAAATTTTAGGTTAAATGTGTGCCCCCCATCTCTCATCAAAATATTTTTCAACATGCTTTACTGTAAAAACACGCCGGTTTGTTGCCTTATTGTCCTATTGGTTTGTTGTCCTTTTGTCCTATTGGTTTGTGATCTACGTTTTTGATTCTATTTACTCTGCTGGAATAGACATATGGAAAACAGTAGCAGACCTGTCAGAAGAGGAAGTTTATTAAAAAATATAATGTAACATGTAATGAGATTGAATTTAAACTACCAAAACCACATATAGCGCAAGTTGAGATGCTGGAAGTTCAAGAGCAAACAAATGAAAATGAACAATCCGAATGTTGTTAAAGTTCAAAATTCAATCTGCGCAATCATTGTAAAATGCTCTCTAATTTAACAGTGTGATGACTAGAGAATATTTTAATTCCTATTGCCATAACTGTCTCATTTCCGTACCAAACTGTACTTTAAATGATCAACTAAAAGAGTTGTTTCTTAATTGCCCAAATTTTGTCCAAGGCATACGATAGTATAATATCTCAATGAAGTTCGCATCGTTTTCAGCAAGGAAATTACGGAAGGACATTCCAGGTGATGGTCTTTATTGCTTTAAAATAGAAGGTTAAATTCACAATTTCGTTTGATTCAAGATTCGTTTGGAAAAATGGACCAGCGCAGCGGGCATAGTCTGCTAGTAATATTATAAAGAGGTAAATATTGTTTATTTGTAGGATGTAAGATCTGGAACTACCGAACCGATTTAAAAAATAATGGTATCAAAATGATGGTGTTAGTCCAACTTAGAACATAGGCTATATTTTATGTCTGACCAAAAGGGGGTGCAGTGGCAAAAACCGCTCTTAAAACGCGACATTTGTGTTACTGAAGAGCCCAGAAACATGACATTTGGAATGGTAGTTACTTATAAGATACTAACGATCTCTAACCACATTTCTTTAAAAAATCGAAATTACAAAGGGGTTAAAATGCGCGAAAAGCGTTCGAAAAAACGTTCTAAATGGTGACTTTTATGCAATTTCAGGAAATATCAAATCAATTTAAAAAATAATAGTGTCAGAATGATGGTGCTCCAACATAGGCTACATTTTATATCGGTGTCACTACCCCTAAAGGTGGTGCAGGAGCAAAAAAAACGTTCGAAATTGAGATTTTTGTGTTACTGAAGGGCCCAGATACATGCAATTTGGCACTTTAGTTACTTATTAGATATAAATGATCTCTAAGAACCTTTCTTAAAAAATTCGAAATTTAAAAGAGGTGAAAATGCGCAAAAAGCGTTCTAAAAATGTTCTAAATGGAGATTTTTACGCAAACTCAAGAAGTACCAAACCGATTTCAAATATCATGGTGTCAAAATGAGGGTGACAACCCTTTCTCTAAAATAGGCTACATTACATGTCGGTGCCACTACCTACCCCTAAAACGGAGCAAAAACCGTTCGAAATTGTGATTTTTGTGTTACTGAAGGGCCCAGATACATGGCATTTGGCATGGGAGTTACTTATTAGATATATTATCTCTAAGAACATTTCTTAAAAAATTCGAAATTTAAAAGGGGTGAAAATGCGCAAAAAGCTTTCCAAAAAACGTTCTAAATGGTGAATTTTAACGCAACCTCAAGAAGTACCGAACCGATTTCAAAAATAATGGTGACAACACTGGCTCCAACATAGGCTACATTTTATATCGGTACCATTACCCCCAAAGAGGGGTGCCGGAGCAAAAAAGAAAACGTTCGAAAATGCAATTTTTGTATTACTGAAAGGCCTAGAAACATACAATTTACAATGTAGTTACTTATAAGGTATATATGATCTCTAAGAACATTTCTTTAAAAATTCTAAATTTAAAACGGGTGAAAATGCGCGAAAAGAGTTCTAAAAAACGTTCTAATCGACGATTTCTACGCATTCTCAGAAAATACCGATTCGATTTTTAAAACAATGGTGTGAAAACGTTGGCGACAGCCCTCGCTTCAATATAGGCCATATTATATGTCAGTGCCACTACCCCAAAATTGGTGCAGGAACAAAAAACCTTCTAAATTGCTTTTTTGTGATACTGCAGGGGCTAGGAATTTAAATTAGACATGGTAGTTACTTATATGAATTAAATGATCTCTAAGAACATTTCTTTAAAAATTTGAAATTAAGAGGGGTGAAAATGTGCGAAAAGCGTTCTAAAAAACGTTCTAAATATCGATTTCTGCGCTATCTCAGAAAGTACCGAACCCATTTAAAAAATAATGGTGTGAAAACGATGGTGACAGCCCTCAGTCCAAAATAGGCTGTATTTCATGTCAGTGCCACTACCCCAAATGGGGTGCGGGAGCAAAAAGCGATCGAAATTGCGTTTTTTGTAATACTGCAGGGCTAGCAACTTGAAATTAGGTATGTTAGTTACCTATAAAATATAAATGATCCTTAAGAACATTTCCTAAATAATTCGAAATTTAAAAGGGGTAAAATGGACGAAAAACTTTCTAAAAACATTCTAAATTGCGATTTCTAAGCAATCTCAGAAAGTACCCAACCGATTTCAAAACTAATGGTTGGAAATTGATGATGACAGCCCTTGCTTCAATATAGGATCTATTTCATGTAGGCGTCACTACCACCTTGCGGTTTCATTTTGAAAACGTTCTGAATTGTGATTTTTCTGATACTAAGGGGGCTAGCAACTTGAAATTTGGCATAGTAATTACTTATGAGATGTAAATGTTCTCTCAGATGAGTTCCTTAAAAATTTGAAATTTAAAAGCGTAGAAAATGAACGCAAGGCTTTTTAAAAACGTTCTAAATTGCGATTTCTACGCAAACCCAGGAAATATAAACCGATTTCATAAGTAATGGTTTCAAATTGATGGTGATAGTCCCCGCTCCAACATAGCCTATATTTTACGTTGTTGGCAATACCACCGGGGGGGGTTATAGGAGCAAAGAATGTTCTAAATTGCGTTTTTTTTGTGTTACTGGTGGGGGGGGGGTCTAACATTTAATTAGGAACGGTAATTACTTCAAAGGTGCAAATGCTTTCTACGAATTGTCGAAAGAAAATTCCATGTTTAAAAGGATGAAGTGAGCGAAAAGCGTTCTATAAGCATTCTAAATTATGATTTTTATGCAATCGTATGAAATACGAAACCGATTTCAAACACAATGATTGCAAATTGATGGTGGTAGAACCTGCTGAAACATAAGCTATATTTTATGCAAGTGTCACAACCCTAGAGGGTTACAGGAGCAAATAACTTTTTAAAGTGCGATTTCTGCGGTACTGAAGAGGCTAGAAAATTTATATATAGCACGGTAGTAACTTATAAAATATAAATGTCCTTTAAGAACAGTCGACAATAAATTCGAAATTAAAAAGGGGTGAAGCAGAGGTTAGGGGCGAAAAGCGTTCTAAAAGGGTCCTAAATTACGATTTCTATGGAATCTCAGGAAATAATAAACCGATTACAGAAGTTATTGGTTGCGAATCAAGGGTGATAGTCCCTGATCCTATACGGGCTATATTTTATGCCAGTGTCACAACCACTTGGTAGCAGGAACAACAAGAAAACCTTTATAAACATCTTAATTCCTTTTTCTATAGAATATTAGGAGATACCAACCGTTTTCAAGGTTAATATTGACAAATTAATGGTGACAGTCTCTGTTTCAACATCTTTTCGGGGCATTCTATTTCAACTCGGTTTTGGCATTTTATGTTGGTGCCACTAACACGAGAGAGGTGGTAGACTGTTAAACAAGAAGTTTGGAAGTTGAAATGATGGTTAATTTTAAGATGTAAATGTGTTAAGATGGTTTCTAAAAAATTCCAAACTTCAAATGAATACTGAAATGAGCGTATGAAATGAGCATAAAAGTCTCAAATACTTTCTAAATTATCATCTATTTGGAACTAGTTTTAGTTCTTCTTATTAACTGAAATCTCATTTCTGCCTATTGCACTTTTATAATGAAGTTTAGTCAAACTGTTGCTTAATTTGTATTTTTTAAATTATTCCAAAAAGTGTTCTTCTAATAAAAATAGTCATGCAAATATCACTTGGCATATTTCAACTATTACGCGAGCAAAGCCGCGGGGTTTGCTAGTTATTATATATTTCAAATAAAATTACAAACAGTTTTCGCATGCTGTTCGTATTTTTTGATAAATATTGTAGCCATTTCAATTCCTCAATAATAGCATAATGTATCGTTGCCAAGATGAGAAACAATGATTCAGTTGATCAGTTTCAATGATTCAATGATCAAACGTCCAGCAACCTTTGCGCCCGGAAAAAAAGAGAAACACCAAATTTTAATTGAATAATAATAATAATAATAATAGTTATATAGGTAAATCATGCATACAAATGATTCCGAAAACTTATCCAATAGTGTAAATGATAAACAAAATGCATTCTGTACTTTTGAAATCAACCCTGACAAACTTAAAAAACAGAAAAAAACCACTATCCAGGTGCCAAATATAAACCACAAAGACGATAAATCGCCAAGTATAGTTTCTATGGATCGACTTTGAAAATGGATCTTCTTTTAAGCCGCACAAACACATTTCTTTCATATTTAAATTAAATATTTTCTTTTTATACTATTATTTCTCATTAAAACTGCATTTCTTTGTATTTTTAAAAAAATCAGTAATAGTTTTTTTCGTGGTGTTTGCATATTTTAATTTCTAAATCAAATAGACGTTTCAATTCAAAAAGATTTCTTAATATGCCAAGAGGAAAATCATATGTCAATCGCAACCTTTTCGTCCTAAATAACAGAACTTTCCGTCATATAAAAAATAAGCCCAAAATAGGGCAAAATCTTGCATAAGTCATGAGAAAGACGTCATTTTTATTTCATATCTAGAAAGCTTTAAACTGTAAACTTTTATTTACAACAAAAACAAATTGGAAATTTCATTTGCCTTTTTGTGTAGAGCCTTTTTCGTAAAATCACAAAAATTCGGAAAAATAACCATAACTTTCAACTTTGGTTTAATTTTTTCGCGCTAAATATTTAAAATTAATTTTTTAAATATTTTTTATCAAAATCTGCATCTTTTGATGTACTTACTGTGATATTTTTAAGATAATCGCATTTTAGATCCAGATAAACAATTTTTTTGAAAATGGAACTGCAGTCTAAAAATACAAACTCAGAAATGTGCGATTTGAGAAAAATCCAAAATTTGGACCCCCATATCTTACAAATTATGAGGTCTAGGAAGGAAAACTTTCTGATGTATTCATAACATGATAGAATTAGTATATACACCGAGTTTCATGCAAATCCCTGGGGGTCGGGTTACAAACCATAAAAAATTGGTTGAATTGACATGGAATGATCCAGATGCATTTTTTTTAACCTGTCGCAAAAGATAAAGAGCCAAATCTTATTTCAATTGCAATATTTTAACTGAGTAATTTTTTAAGCATTACGAACATTCCCTTTCATGTTTAAATTAAATGTTATTCGTTTTTTCACATTACTACTCATTAACGGATTTTTTCTTCTTTTTTTTTTCTTTTAATTGAAATTAGTAACAGTTTTTTCTGTTATTTTTCGAGGTGTAATAGCCGTTTCAATTTTTTTATCAACGATAAATTTCGCCAAGAACTAAAATGGTAACCTTATCATCCAAAATAACAGAAATTTCCGTCATAATTCTATAACTAATCTACGTAGAATGGTGTGTTATATCTTAAAATGATACCTATCTGAAACAATACCTATCTATCAGTATAAGTTCTGTAAAAATCCATGCAGTAGAACTCGAAATATAGAGAATTTCCGTTTGGATTTTATATATATAAGTAAATAGCAGGCTATGCCCGCTACGTTGGTCTTTTTATCCAAATGAACCTTGAATGAAACATAATGTATCAGTTAATTTGACATTGTGATTTAAAGAAAAATGGAACCCTACCTGGAATGTCCTTTTGCAATGCTGAAAACGATATGAACAAGATTGTGCTATTATATTTTCTAATGTGCAGACAAATTTTCAGCTATTAAGTTCTTAACCCTTTTAGTTGATCAATCACAGTCGAATTTAGTAAAGAATGATAGTACAATATGCAATATAATAAAAAAAATCCCTGAAAAATTATTTAACTAATAATGCAAACAAAAAAACTGACAAAATTCATCCAGTAAAACTTTTTTTAAAGGCTGATCAATTGATATTGGGATGATATTGGGGTCCATCTGATTATAGAAGTTTCCTCCATAATTCTATATTTAAGCAACATATAACGATACGCAATAAACTAAAATTTCCCCAATCATTGTCTAATTCACAAAGCAAGTATTGTCAATATCCGCCATCTAGAACTTTTTGAAAAGTCTAATCTTTCATAATCGGTTTCACATGATTGTGGAACATTCCGCCACTATGACTAAGCAACGAAGAACAATATATAAAATACTAAACGCATATATGAATAGGTATCTAACAAAAAATAAAATTCCTATCAAAATCCGTTCTGTAGAAATTTTTAAAAATGCTAAACTTTCATAATCGGGTTCAACTGATTATAGAACATTCCACCAGATCTCTATTATTAAGCAGTGTAGAAGGGTATAGTATATATACTAAAACCCTGCCTGAAAAAATATATAAATAACAGTGAAAATTAAATCGAAATAAATTCGGCTGAATCTTTTAAAAAGGCCTAATATTTCATGATCGGGTTCGCCTGATTCTATAACTTTAAAATATAATTATATGTATAAGACACGTAGAACGATATATTATATTCTAAAAATTTTCCTGAAAAATTATGTAACTATCATTTTGATTCTCATCAAAATCCAGTCAGGTGAGCTCAAGTTATATGCAGCAGGGACGAATTTCCAACTTCCATTTTATTCTCGTATATCTAGTAGAAGCAGAAGTAGATATATAGATAAGAATATTGATTCTTAAAATTTATGAAACTGCATGTTATTTCTCGTTGTCTCTGCTGAATAATTTTAAAGACTTTTCAATCGGCGAGTATTGAAATTTACGATTATGTCTACAACAAAGGTATTTCCTTTTCTTCCAAAACATTCTCGGTAACATGAGCCAATTTGGTGTGGGATCCGATATTACAAAATACTATTTTTTCACAAAATTACTATTTAAACTACGCACGTGAAATTTTAAGTGTCTCTTAGCACTGCAGTAAACATTTCAATATTTGAATCAGCGAAAAATGAAGCTATAACTTAATTTCACTTAACCCATTTGTGCCTAGCGTCCCATTTTTGGGACGTTTCAAATTTTCATGAATAAGTATATTTTTCTTCTCTTTATAACATGAAAATTGTATGAAATAATTATTTATAAATGTCTTTATCTATTACCAAGAGTTGACAGCATAAGGTGGATACTTATTTGTTTAAATGAAGGCTTTTTTCGGTGTTTATAAATTTTTAATTTTTCAAAATGGCGAAATATAAAAAGTAAGTTTATTTGTATTTTTCTTTGAAGGATCCAAAATCGCAAGTCATAATCTTAGCCTGTAGACTTTTTTTAAATATGTATTATTTTAAATTGTAAAATTAAATGTTCAAGCCTATTTTATATGCATTTTTGTAACGTCCAAAATATAGGATTCTAGGCACAAATGGGCACATATTTTTGTTGGACACTTAGGAGACAGTTATTTATGTAATCTCCTTTTGAAGATAGTTATGAAATAAATTGTTTTTAAGTCAGCAATACGATTATTCTTATCTATCTATCTATCTATATTATAAAGGACAAACATATCTGTGCGTAACACATACGTCATTTTTTGAATGGCAATACTTTGAAATTTGAAATAAAATTTTGGTTTTGCAATTTTTCCTACTGCAAATTTTTAAACTTCTAAACATCGCACATTTTAAATTTTTACATCGTCGTATAAGGAAAAAAATGCTGTTTTAAATGCAATTTGTTTGAAAGCTGTATCTAAATTCATGTTTGAGATATTAATTTTTTTGTAGTTTTTATTACCATTTTTCTTATAGTGGCAATAAAAGTACCCCATTTTTATTGAAATTCATTGAATGTAAACGAAAAATAATTGAAAATAGGAGATACTGAATCTTTTTGTTGCCATAAAACCTGTAAAGAAAGTTGAAGTTAAAATATGGGCTATGTCAAGAATATTGTCTGTTATTCCGTCATAATGACGTCATATGCATACTTTTCTATAGACGAAGTTTAAAAATATAGTTTAAAACTGGAATGTAAAAGTGGATTGCTTTACCGGATGAAAATGACGTCATTTTATAAAAAAAGCGTGTATTTTAATTCTTAAACCTTAATTATGTTTTGTTGTAGTGCGTCATTTTCACAGCCCAGCTGCTTTGAAATTCTTCACAGATGAAAATGCTTCACATTTAAAAATAATGTAATCGAAATCACACACTGATAAAACGCAATGTTTTACAAAAAATTAGAGTGTCTTTATAAAAGAGAGGTGACATTCAAATAATAGCGATTTATATTACAGAAATTGATGATTCTCGCCTGGATGGAATTGCTTCGCCGAGTTAGACAAGCAAACAAATGTTTCGTGGTTTAAAATAATATCATGTTGCTAAAGGTTTTGTCCCAAATTCACTCGAATAATAAAATTTTAATGCTATTCTTTAGGACATTCTACTATAATTTTATCAAAATAACATAATTTGCTTATTTGAATTTTTTCTAATTTTATATAATCTATATATTTAAAACAAGTGTGTTTTTTACTCATCTGCCCTGATCTTTCTGCTGAACCATTTTATTAATATTTTTTAAAACTGAAAGCTCTTCATTTGTAGATGTGATCGCACTATCTGTTTTTTTTTTGTTTTTTTTATATCCCTTCTTTTATATTTTAATTTTAAAAGAATTTTATGAAATTTCTTCAAAATGGTGAAAATTAGATAACTTTCATTATTGCAGACAAGAGAGAAATAATGAGGTATTTTTAGCTTTATTTATACTATTTTCTGATAAAAATTCAAAATTGTTGATAAAAATTGTTGTACAGGGTTTTGTATCGCAAAATCTTATTAGGAGCGGAATATTATATTAGGGGCATAATAACGGAAATTAACATACTGCTTTTGAAAACACGCATTTTTCCTCATAAATTTTCTGTATTGTTTTTCCCTCTGCATGTATGCTGATACTAAGTTTCAGACACTAGGCAAAATGCTTATTTAAGTGAAAATGAGGTCATATTTAAAAGAAAACGATCATTTCCTTAGATAAAACTAATCATTTTAACACAAATGCATCTAAAAAACATAAGTTACGGAAATTTTTACTCTCTGGAACTGAGATTAGAATCTCAAGTAAAAAGTACGTCTGTTCATATAAAAGATGTTGCTGACAACCGTGTCTTCAAGTTTTGAGTTAAAATAATTTTTAAATGATCAAACAAAATACAATTAAAAAAATAATTAGAAGTATGGATATGAGAAGTGCGCATGCAAATTTTGAGATGGTGAAAATTGTTGTTTTTCATTCCGGAATACCAAGTATTCCAAGCACATCCTAATAACTGATCTTTATTATATTTTACTGATTAAGTATCTATCTATATTATAAACAATAAACGTATATATGCGTAACGCTGACTTCATTTTGCGAATGGCAACACTTCACTATCAAATTTCAGACTTGAAATTTTCGCTACTGAAATTTTTTAATCTTCTGACCATCGTACATCTTTAATTTTCGTCGCATAGGGAAAACAATTTACTTTCAAATACAGTTTTTTAAAAACTATCTTAATTGATTGATGTATTATATTTTCTAAAATAATTTTTAAGCATGATTTTTTTTAAACCTTTATCTTATTACGTGCCGGTTTCAATACATAATAATAATAAACATTTTGCACATAAAGCAACAAATATTTTTCAGCATTTGTTTCTGACTATTTTTGCACACCGAAATGAATACTTCCTTTAAAACAAATAAAAGAATGATAAAAAAAAAAAAAAAACACCAGTCTAACATATTTGTGAAATACAAATTAACGAAATTAACACTTCTTTTATAAACTAATAAAATAATAATATTGAAAAAACAGAAATCTAACATATTTGTAATCGTACAATTTAAATTTTTAGATCACCAAATACGATTTTTTTTTTCAAATGGAATTTGTTTGCAAAGTTCATCTCACAAGGAGAGGGCCAACCTTGTTAATCATAGATTTTGATTATTTTAATATATGTTGTAGGGTATTGACCCCTTAGTCTCAGGTTCAACGGATTTTATACAACGCTCGTTAGTTCTTGAGAAACCGGGGGTCTAATATTAGTATACGATTTAAATACTTACTTTGTAACAATAAGGACAGGTTAAGCGTAGCTCAGTTGGTACGGCATTTGCTGGCTAATCGGCAGGCTTGGGTTCGATTCCCGAAAGCTCTAAATTTGTTTTTCTTACATTTTGTTCTATAAATATGTTTGTAATTATAACTTAATAATCACATTGTCAATTAAAATTTATAATATTGTATTTCAATTATAATTTTAACCTATTTAGTTTTTTTTTTGTTTTTTTTTTTTACTTTTAACTAAATAGTTGTATAAAACACCATATCATAAAACTGATAATTTTTTTTAAAATCACTTTTAAAATGTATTTCATATATTCTGTATGGATGCAATGATATTGAACAATTGTGTCAATTCGTGATTTTAAAGAAATATCATTTATGCATTGCTTTAGCAAGGGAAATAAATACGATGACACTATTACTCTGTTTTTAAAGTAACAAACATAAGTATATTAAAAATTAGCGTCGGAATTAAATTACAACGGATTTTTTGTACATTAAAGATTTTTAAATTTGTAATACTTATTCTTGCGCTTTACAATATTTCGTTTTCCTCTTTATCTTCTTTCTGCTTTTATTTGAATATGTTTTATTTTGTCATAACTAGATGGCACCACAACAGGTTTCTAACGAATTTTGGAATTTTTATTCTTCAATAATAGATCCAATTTCTTTTTAAATGTCTTTAAAGGAGGAGAAATAATAGTTCAAAATAAAAATTATAAATTTGGATTTGTTAACATTATAACTAATGTACGATATTAAAATTTTTAATTGAGATTATTAAATTATAATTAAAAGTATATTTATAAAACAAAAAAATGAGAAAGACAAAAAATGTAGCGCCTTCGGGTATCGAACCCGGGCCCGCGGACCGGTCAGCAAACGCCGTACTAACTGAGTTACGCCCAACCTGCCCTTTTTGTTACAAAGTAAGTAATTAAGTTGTGTACTAATATTATACCCCCCCCCCCCCCCGGTTTCTCAAGAACTAACGAGCGTTGTGTAAAATCCATTGAACCTGAGACTAAAGGGTCTCTACCCTACAACATATATTAAAATAATCAAAATCTGTGATTAACAAGGTTGGCCCTCTCCTTGTCATAGAAAAGATGCTTAACCCAACAAAACGTTTTCCCTGTAAAAAAAAAAAAAAAAAAAAAAAAAAAAATGCGCCAAGTTCTCCTTAATGTTTCGGGCAGAAAAAGTAGTGATATCTGAAGTTCGCACAAGTTAAAAGCCAAACATCCCAAATCTTTCATTGAAAATGGCTTCCTGCGACTTGGCCGTTAATGCCTTGTAAAGCATTTCCAAATTAATGATTGGAAATTACGCATTTATGAATTATTTTAATATTAAAAGTTATATTAGAATGGAAAGAGGCAAATTCACATGAAGCCATTTTAAGTAAAAGGTTTCTGATAAATACCCATAGTTGCCAACCTCCCGATTTTTTTCATACCAATATTTTTATTTTAAAATACTTGCTTTATACAATCGCACAATTTATGCAATTAAATAAAGCGAACGTTTTTGTAAGATTTTACTGGTATCTAAAAAATCGGGAGGTTGGCAACAATGTTATACCATTCAGTTTCAACAAACATTAGTTTTGATTACAAATCATTTAGTCCTCTTGTGGTTTAATTGACATTTTGTGCGATCTAAAGCTAAAGTCGTTAACATAAAACCCAAGAAATAAAACAAAATTTACTTACTTCAAATCTCACAATATGTTACATTATATTTTAATGTTTAATATTGAAATCGTGTGCATTGACGAAAGAGATTTTCTTCATTTAAACATTTATTATAGTTTGTTTGCATACATTAAGAGATATTCGCTTTAAACTGTTAAAAGCTGATACTAATTATGTTTTAGCAATTAGGGATATTATCTTCTGAATACAAGTATTTTGTTGTTTTTAAGTTCTAAGCATTTAAATAGACTGAAGTGGTTTAATTGCTTTTTGAAATGTGTATTGTGTATTTTTTTTCTTTACTTTGTGCCACAAAATGCCTAAAATCCTCAAAAAATGTAGTTGGCATGTAGCTCATTTGTACATACTTTAGAATTTAAAAACCCACTCGAAGGCATTAACGGCCAAGTCGCAGGAAGCCATTTTCAATGAAAGGTTTGGGATGTTTGGCTTTTAACTTGTGCGAACTTCAGATATCACTACTTTTTCTGGCCGAAACATTAAGGAGAACTTGGCGCATTTTTTTTTTTTTTTTTTTTTTTTTTTTTTTTTTTACAGAGAACTTTTTGTTGGGATATCACTACTTTTTTGTATGTTTTTTCAAGTTTGTTTTTCTAAACTGTATTAATATATATATATATATATATATTTTATTTCCATACTTTTATGTTAGCCGAGCGCAAATCTCCTCATTAGCATTGTGTTTTTCGCCAATAGCAGTATACATTTTTCACATGTGTAAATTAGAAACAATGTTTTGGTTTTCAAATAAAATATTTTGGTTTAGCTTATTATTTCTTGTTTATTTATTTATTTATTTCTATATTAAATATTCTATTAAATAAAATGAGGGAAATGCATCTATTTTAAATGAGATGACTGAAAAGTTTATATTTTTAAATAAAATGAATGCAATATGAACAATGGAGCTGGGAACAGTATTTGGCTATTTTCCACTTGCGTCCGGCTAATATAAAAATACCCAAATGTATTTTATTGAACTTTACAAATTTATACTTTATTTCTTTTTATATTAAAGTACTAGCCGCCTCTAGCAAGCAGTATTTACTCTATTAATTGCATGTTAAATGCTGCATCATGTTACTGTTATTCGTAATTTAATTCACTCACCCATTCATTCATTCGCCAAGTCGGAAGCTTTTGATAGAGAAATCAAGAACTCTTTAAGATCATGGAAGTACATCATATATTTTGTGCGTTATGTATTTCATCTTTCGTGACAAATATCACTTAACTCACTTATGCAAGCTTGCTTATAATTTGCAATTCGTTGTCTAATGCGGAAATTTTTAATCCTATTAAGTAATCTTTTCTAATTAGGCTCACTGCCAATTGTTGTATTTTAACTGATAGGATTGGGTACAAGTGAAATGGTTCTTATGAAATCCTTTGACAATATCTGCATTTATATTAAACTATATTGATGATAATATCTTTTTTTTTCACGCTAACCTTTTCAGTAGATTCGATTACGGAAGAATAGAAGATCTACGTTCCTCACTGTCATGATCCATTTGAAAATGTATCATTCTTCTCATCTAATCGGGTTGAAGAATTAGCCAATGTGTCGTGGTTTTAAGATTTTAGCTAATTTTACTCGAAACCAGAAAACTAAAATGCGAGGAACCGGATTATAGAAGATTCATTCTAACGTACATATCGATTAACAGGTTGCATATTATAAAATTATAATAATCATAGGGAGACCTGGCGGTTTCGGTGCTTTAATAGTTTCCGTAAAATATCTTTACATAATACAGATGTTTTAGCAGAGTAAAGATTAACAACATAGTCACAGTAAGTACAATAACAGTACAATATAATAACAATAGCAGAGGTTTTGTGCAGTGACGAAACTATTGGCACTTTGGAAATATTCGTACGTTATACCATTTAACTATACAGATGATATGCGAAAAAATATCAATAAATGGCTCGCATTAATAATTAACTCATTGAAAAATAGCACTAGCGTCAAATTCTTGCCAAGCTTGGCGACATTTAGCGAACTGTCACCAAATTTCGTAATATATCATGTCAATTCTCAAATTTGGCGACGAGAAATATTTGTTTATTCTGACGTCATAATGATACATATGTAATATGTATTATACACATACTCATAATATGTATGATGCAAATGTATCACGCATTATATGCATATGTATAATATGTACGATGCATATGCATAAAGTTCATTAACATCACTAAAACGCACTTAAAGGAATAGCGTTCCATAAATAGTAGCGGATATTTGCTAGATTGACGAGAGCGCTATTGAGATTAGAATTCCAACATTTATAAGAGACCGGGAGGCGCCTGCACACACCATCACCTCGGCAAGTTTACAGCGAGAATTTTAGGATGTCAAAATTAGATTAGCATATTAATATGGAACAGAAGTCATATCTTGGTGGAAACCACCTGAAGACCAGATTTTAGTGGTTGACTGATAGGTTTACTATTGTGTTTTCCTGCATCCAAAAGAATGGAAACATGGAGGAATGGTTGCAGGAAAACACAATGGAAAATCCAAAAATTAACTAATGAAATCTGGTCTGTAGGTGATTTTCACAAAGATATGACTTGGCTGACCAGTTACATTTTAATATGCTAATCGATTTTTAACGGATCCTAAAATTTCAGACGTCAACTCGATGAGGGGATGGTCTTTGCAGACGCCTCCTGGTCTTTAATAAAATTTGTTTTAAGGAAGTAAAAGATAGAACGATGGGCAGATAAACTGAAAGATTTGCCTTATCAAGATTTTTGTAAAAGCATATAAAATTTCATTCAGCTTGAAATCATGTAACACCTTTATAACCTGCTAATTTTCTGTAATCGGGATTTGACGACAAACATAATTTATCTATAACTATAATCTCTCTTTTACAGATTTAAAGTTAACAATAAATTATCAGTAAGAAGGCTAATAATACAATATAGTAGCATTAGCAGCGATCTTCGGACGCTGCATCTGTCCCACATCATTAAAGACTGCTTTATTATTTATACTTTCCATTTAATTAAAAGGAGATTTTTTAATTTCCATATGAGAATTAGGACAAATTTCCACAATAGGGCCATGGCATTTTTTAAAAAGCTTGGCGCAATTCGGACATCAGAAAGTGAGATATGTTACCAAATGATATAAACAACTATGAAAACAAGCCTGATGAAATTTTATGTTGTTTATATATGTATTTATATACATATAAATATTTTTTAATACATATGTATAAAATATTGTTTTTTATTCAAATTATTTCTGTTTGTATATAAAAATAAATAAACGGGATCCTTACATTAAATAAATTGTATACATATGGAAAAAATTGCTTGTGTATATGAAACAGTAAATAGGTTTCCAGAAAATACGTTACCAAATTTCTTTTCTCGTCGAGGTATTTTTTTTTCCCTATTTCGCCATGTCTACTATATCGGAAAAGTACCGAATTGAGATTATATTTTGTTAAATGTTTTATTTTTTTAATATCGTCAATATATCATAACCTATACTGATTAAAATTTTTAGGTATATTCATTTTTTCAATTTAACAAACATTTTTGGAAAAGCATATACATAAAATTTTATTCTGCTTGAAATTACGTGACCCCTTCAAAACTCTGTAATCGAAGGTGTTAAGGAACTGTATACGGCCAGATCAACACCCCCTGTTTGAAGGGTTTAGAGGCGGAAATTCTGTGTTTTCAGACTTTTCTGGTTAATTGTGCTACAAAACCGACTTGTGAGATTTCATGATTCTACGACTTCTAGATGTACCTTAGTTATTTGATGATGCGAAGTGACAAAAAGCGCTTTTTCGGAATTTAATATTTCGAAAACTACTCAATATAGACACATGAATTCGTGGAAGCTAGTTCAGTTAGATCATACGAACATGTGTATAAAAGAAAAAGCTCTATATCTCTCCCTAAAACGAAGTTTTGAGGGGGTGAAAAGTATGTCAAAATGGTTCAGGAAAAGGTAGCTTACGGCCTGTGCGAACTTGGCGGACGCACTGCCGTGCTCCCAGATATGTAATGAATAATCTTCATGATATTCACGAGTTTCACTTATTTTTAATTTAAATCAAAGTTGGGAGAGCTTAGATGAAGTATTCACGATTCGTGTAAAATCACATTTAAGTCATCAAGCATATTTCATTACTGAAAGTGGCGCAGGTTTTGTTGAATATAAATAAGCAAATGATGATTAAAAATTTTGAAAATTCTATTTTACACTTTTAACTATATACAATATTTACAACGAAAACGTTTGATTAATATTTCTTTAAGTACATATAAATTCCTCGCTGCGAATCCAAGATAATTAATTTATAAAATCAAGACATTTTATTTTCTTTGTTCCTTCTAGAACTCGTGATTCTAAAAATAATTAAAGTTTCAGCAACTATTTTCTTCTAAAAAAGCCAAGAGAAACAATGCAGTTTACATACTGCGTTCAAATTTTACATATTCGAAAATAAATTTCGCTTTTTAAGATCAAAACGTCATTTCGTTTATTTGAAGACCATGACAAAAACATATACGCAGACTACCTGCTGCGTCCAGCTTTTATCATTACTACTTAAAAACTAAACTAAAAAGAACAAGAAAGAAAAAACGTTTCGAAATATTAATTCTCTAGTCAGACCACGTGATATGGCATCTTCTGTCTGGCTAAGAGAGGATTGCTCAAGAGGGTTGCAAAATATTCCACAATATGAGAAGTCTGTCGGATATATGCATGCTAAAAGAGAAAAGAAGTTCCGCGAAAAGTAATCTTTTATAGATATCCGAAACTAAAAATTTGCGGAATAGAAAATATGCTTCTTACGTAGACTGTTCAATAAATAATAAGACTAACTTTGCTACCGCGAAACTATTCATCGGAATGTAAATTTCTGTGGCACAAAAAAAGTTTGTTGTCTGTATTAACAAAAGCTACCGATAGATGGTGTGTACAGGCTCGTGTTTCTGAGTATCACGTGATTGAACTTAAGCGTGTTTGCGGACGCCTACGAGAGCGGCCAGCTGTCGAAATTGAAGCGTCGATTGCACAACGTTATGCGATTAAATTTTGTGTTCGTCTGTACAAATCGGCATCCGAGACCTTTGACATGATACGTGAAGCTTTCAACGAAGAAGCAATGTCCAGGACGAGTATTTTTCAATGGCATAAAGCTTTAACGGAGGAAGACAAAATGTAAAAGGTATTGCGCGTGAAGGACGTCCTTCAACGTCCACGATACAATGATTAACACAGCTGCGGTTATCATCAAAGAGGACCGCAGGGTTACAGTACGTCAGCTACATGCTCTATTGAATATTTCTGTAGGAAGTGTTCACTCAATCGTGCAGAACGTTTGCAACTGAAATGCGTTTGCAGGCGATGGATTCCGAAATTGTTCATATCTGAGCAAATGCAGCATCGAGTGGATGTGTGCACAGAATGGAAAGAAAGACTGGAACGAGAAGGCGATAATTTCTTAAAACGCATCATCACAGCAGACGAAGCTTGGTTCTATCACTATGACCCAACCATGAAACAACAAAACAGTGAATGGAAGGATCCGTCTTCGCCTACTCCCAAGAAAGAAAAAACTGTGAAATTGGCTGGTAAAGTTATGAGCATATTTTTTTATTATGAAGGAATTGTGTATCATCACGCTGTTGAACCCGGTAATACCGTAAACGTACCGGCTCGTACTACGCGAATGTCCTACGAACAATTGTACAGCACGTTCAAAGGAAAAGTCCATTGCTCCGAAATGGCTTCCTATTGCACCATGACAATTCCCGACCACTTAATGCTCGTTGCGTGCAGGATGTTTTTCAGCAGAACAACGGAGAGATTTTACTACGCCCTCCATATAGTCCTGATCTTGCTCCATGCAATTTCCGGTTGTTTTCTCAATTTAAAAAACCATTACGAGGCAAACATTTTGCAAGCAACAAAGCATGTGTTAAGGCTGCGGATGCGGCTTTGAAAAAACTCTAAAAAAACGGGCTTTTACATGTTTTTAAGAAGTGGGCAAAACGTTGGGATAAAAGCATTCCGTGCCGCTGTAGTCATTTTGAAAAAGACCATGAAAATGATGACGATTAAAAGTATTCTGTATTTTTATAATTTTAGTCTTATTACTTATTGAACAGCCTTCGCTCTGTATATATATATATATATATGCAATGCAAAATACCTCTCAGTTTAAAATTCTGCAGAAATATTTGTTATTTAGGAAATACAGATAAATATTTACCTATATTTTCTGAATCTATAATGTTATTTATGTATCTGAAGTTCTTTAAATGGAGACTTCACTTTTATTATTGAGGGAAAAGAAATAATATTATGTATGATAATTTATAAAAAGATAATAGAAAAATAATTAATTAATAAGTGAAACTTATATTTAAAAAATAATATAAAACCAAATTTGATTAAACCTCCAGAAATGGCACTTAAAATTGACACTTCTTTTTAGGTAACATTTTCTCATTCCCAACACCTATATAAACTGCACCAGATGAGCTTAGCGCTATTGCCCAGGCCCCTGATATTAACTTGAATTAAGCCTTAATTTTGCATGAATTTATAACTTTTAACCGATTTTGTAAGAATGTATTTTTTTTATAACAGAAAACCTTTGCAAATAAACCTCGTATCGGGAGGGTGGCTCAATATTTATATTTTTTTAAAGTCAAATGTGCCATTTTCACGTGAATTGTATTAACTTTAATTTGGTGTTAAATGCTGAGATAAAAATGCCCTTCTCTCATCGCGACAGTTTGTCTGTTTTTTTACATGCGGGGTTTGATAAGTATGTTAGCTAATTGTCAAAAATGAAAAATCTGAGCCTCAGGTGCATCAGGACTCCATTTAGACTATTTTTCCAATAAATTTTAAGACGGCTACTTCCAAACAAACACACGGTAAGGTGTATTAATTTAGAAACTTATTATTTAGTTAATTTATACAAATTAAATTAATTCCTTATTTAATAAAAAATTAATAATAATAAATAAGAATTATAAATAAGAATAATAATCAATAAAACAATGATAAATGGACAAAATTTGTTCTAAAACACATACAGTAATTATTATTTAAAATAAGAATAAACTGAAATATTGAATTAAAATTAAAAAGAGTTGTTGCAATAATTAAAAATAATTACAATTTAGGAACAATTATTTAATTTGCTAAAAAATAATGAATCGAATAATTACTAATATAAAACAAACTCATTAAAAATCGATCCCGATCAAATTGAATTCACTTTATTTTAATAATAGCAATTGAGTATTGTACTCCAGAATACCTCATGCTATGGCGCCAGCACTGAGACTTCCTAAATACTTCCCCAGGAATGACTTCACAGCAGAGGAGTTGCTATGAGAGTTATGGGGGAGAGCCTCCACCTCCAATGTATGTGGTATTGGGAAATTTGAGCTTAGAGTTGGGAAATTCTAGATTTTTGAAACACTTTTTCTTTTTTTTTTCTAAATAATAGTAAAAAAAAAAGAATTTTTTATTGATTTGCCGACTACCTTTCTGAGTTGTGTAACAGCAAACTAAATAAATTATCAAAAGAAATACGAAAACTAACCAGACTCAATTTGCCCATCGTGCTTCATCGTGATACGAAAATATCATATATCTACCACATCTGAATTACCCTACTGTTGTCCATCAACAAAGTCTATAATCTGTTTCGTTTAAAACTTTGTACTTTCTCAAAAATCTCAAAATATCATGAGGCTATTCTCATATGAAATACCGATTATGACTCCTACAAATAGAAGACAAAAACTTCCATTAAATGAACCAATAATTGTAATTTTTATGTTTTAAGTTTCAGTATTTTTTTTTAAGATTTTTTTTTATAAGTATAAGTATTATTATCATTAAACACACATTGCACATATCATTTCAGTTGGAAAATAGAGCAATTTGTTTCAAGTTGAGAAATTTTTAATTACCCCCCCCCCCCCCACGAACAAATATCTGTAACTATGCCCCTTCTTCCCAGGTACTTCCCCAGGAATAGCTTCTCAAGAACTTACACTGATGGTAGTTTAAATATTACTAAAGGATTGACATCTGCATGAAACTTTATTCTTGTACCCTATTGGATGAACACGAGACTTTAAATGATAATTTATTATTACCACCCATTGCAGCCAGCCACTTCCAAAAAACTGCTACAATGCAGTTTACTTGTGAACTTCGCCTATCAGCTATCGCACAATTATTGAATTTTTAATATAGCTTAATAAGTTTCAGAGTCTATTTTCTACAATCTGACAAATGTTTCTTTATTATTGTATTAATTTATCTTGATTCACTATAAAAATCAAAATACCGAAAAATAAAATTTTTTAAACCTTGGTAAACTAAAGTTAAATGTCATTTTTGTGCAGCAAAAGTCTGAGTAATTCCTTATGGTGTTAAAAATCATGTTTAATAGCTTGTATTTATTTAAATCATTATAGAAATTAGTGGTACTTGATGCTGTTGATTTTGCATCTGTGTAAATACATTGAAAAATTAACACATTGTATGCGGGCAATTTTTCGAAAATGAGCACTACATTTAGGTTCACATATTCCACTGCAAATTAAAACCTGCTCACAACCAATAAGAAGCAAGCATTCTTGGATTACACCTTCTTTTTTCATCCGTACAAAATTTTCGGTACCAGTAATAATTTCTGGCCCCAACCCACAAAAACGTACTAGTACGTGATCCGCATACAATGTGTTAAGACACAAATTGGAACACGATACACATATATTTTATCAACCATAGCATGCATTTATATACAGACAGGAACATAATCTATTGTATACCGTATCGGTAAAAACCTCATTTATGGCCATTATTAAACCCATCACTTATTCCATAATCTCGTTCACAGAAAATATATTTATTTTCAGCTGTTCAGTCAAATAACATGAACCATGGGACAAGTCTCATCATTGAGACAGCACTTCTCCTAACAGTTTGCAGATCAAGATCCTTGGGTGGTCAGTGAACTCTCTGGGAAGGTCTATAGCCATATTTTAAGATCATATATTACAAATTTAATTACATATAAGTTTATAATTATGAATTTTAATTGGCTAACATTGCATACAGGGAAAAAAATGTTTGCGTCCCATCCATCCCAATTAGCGTCCTATCCATCCCTGCTACAGGGACGATTGCGACAGAGATTAACGTTTTTTAAATTTTATCATATTTTACTATATAATAATGATACAGACTAAATATTGTGCATTGGTGTAGTCATTTAACTAATGTATGAAATGTGATATATAATATTGATCATAACTTAAAAAAAAAGTATTAAAAATATCTTTTTTAAATGTCCGATTCATCCCCCCTACTCGCCCTTACTCATTTTTGTTGTATACGTCTTTCATAAATCTGCTTAGCAAGAGGCGTAGAGATATTACATTGAATATCACATAAAGCTCAACTCGCCCATTGCATGGTGATTTTAATGGTGTGCTAGATACCATTCGTATGGATGAAATTCTGAATTTCATCCGATAAAAATAGTGGCCCGCTGTAACTAAGAAGGAATAATGTCAATTTAAATTTTAGAAAACAGCCTGGGAGGTGTTTAATTGCTTTCTCCGTTGTGTTCATCTTCAATGGATAACTTTCACCAAAAACATAGGTTCAAGTTCAAATATAGAAAAAGCAAAATTCATTGTTGGAGTAGCCTTGTGTCTGACACAGATAGCGCAGTTTCTCTCTGCTTCTTCAATATTTTCCTCAATACCTTTCCAATAGGTGAAAGAACTTGCGACAGCTTTCATTTTCATAATATCAAAGTACCCTTGACGAAGTTCTTCAGAACACTTTATGATACGTCTTCAGGTTACACATTATTTGTCCGTATATACGTTGTATACGCTCTCTAAAGCGTACAGGACTTTCCTGGTAATAAACTTTTGTCTTTGTTGGAGTAGCCTTGTGTCTGACACAGATAGCACAGTTTCTCTCTGCTTCTTCAATATTTTCCTCAATACCTTTCCAATAGGTGAAAGAACTTGCGACAGCTTTCATTTTCATAATATCAAAGTACCCTTGACGAAGTTCTTCAGAACACTTTATGATACGTCTTCAGGTTACACATTATTTGTCCGTATATACGTTGTATACGCTCTCTAAAGCGTACAGGACTTTCCTGGTAATAAACTTTTGTCTTTGTTGGAGTAGCCTTGTGTCTGACACAGATAGCGCAGTTTCCCTCTGCTTCTTCAATATTTTCCTCAATACCTTTCCAATAGGTGAAAGAACTTGCGACAGCTTTCATTTTCATAATATCAAAGTACCCTTGACGAAGTTCTTCAGAACACTTTATGATACGTCTTCAGGTTACACATTATTTGTCCGTATATACTACATCTAACTTCATTGGTATATTGTGCTTATCTTCCTTCCGAATTCTGTTCTTTTCTTAATGCTTATAAGAGGGTACCCAATTTTTTATATCTCCACGTTCCGTTTCTTGCTGTTATTCCCTTGAAATTATTAGTAACATTTCAGTTTGCGACGTCTGGGATACAGTAATGTCATCTTTCACTTCAAATTCTTTCACATCATCTTTTACTTCCTTCGTATATATTTAAATCAATATACATAAATTAGAGCTATAATGTCTTAAAAAGAACACATTTTTAAATTTTAATTTTTTATAATATTACAAATAAAGCTATTGAGTTAAACAATTCATGAAGCCACAAAAATACATTCAAACATAATTAATCATAATAACAATGTTTAAACGTAACTATAAAGCAAAATCGGGTAGGAAAAAACCCCCTTCTCTTCAACAGAGTGCAGGAGCCGCCGGATATGACTATTGTTCCTGAAATAGACATAGAACGATGCAACAGTTAGTCAGCTTTTATAAAATATGCGTTTTACAGTTTGTGATGAAATTTTAAGTTTGCCTTTTAAGATTTGCAATTTTAAGATTGCATTTTTCGCCAGGTTCTTGCGTCAAATACGCCACTGTGCGACTCCTTCAGTATATATCTTTTAAACATATATTTTTAAAAACATAGTTTAATATCACCTAAAGATACCGTGGAGTTTTTCTGCTTCTAGAGTCGTTAAATTTTTTTTATGTTAAACTCATGACAAATTTTGCATGCTCTGCGACTGTTAAAGGTGTGCTGTCCTCTTAAGATATTCTTTTTTACCTTTAATGGGAATAGAAAGAAACGGATACCTTATCGTCTATTGATGTAATTTCTGAAAGTATGATTTTATTTGTGTTAAGCGTTTTTTCTTGATATTTAAAAAACAATGATGTAAATCTTGTTAAAAAGCTATATATTAAAAATCTACAGAGCGGCACAAAATTACCCAAGTGTATTTGTGTCTATTGATTGACATTTCTGAAGATGAATTTATGATTGTGCTCTTCTTTTTGTTACTAAACTAAAGTTTAGCACGATACGTTTCTTGTATACAGATCTATAAATGATATACAGACATGTTCAAAAGAATTCAAGCTCTTTTTCAGGTATTAGATAGTTAATGCCGAAATCTGGTTTTCAAATGAGTTTTGGGTTTTATAAGTAGTGAACTTAGATTAAAACTAGTAAATCTGCATATAAGGAGCCTTAACGTCATCTTTGCAAGTCATTTTTTTAACACTCATTGCGTAATATTCAACTTCCTACAAATCGCTTTTTAAAGTTTTCAAATTAAATAAATATTTATAAGAATACAAAATACTTCGTAAATTTTCAGAAATTAAAAGTGTAAAACAAGTGGTTATACATTGATGTTCTGAAATTCTGATGAGCTAATTATTTTGGTAACTTTTAAAATAAAAAAACTGCATTTCTTCAGGGGAGCTCTGCCCCCTGAACCCCCCGTAGTCCATTTAAATTTACATTCGTAATGCTTTATTGATTGAGCGGATGGTTATATTATATCTTAGATTATTTTTTTACGCTGTGATTTATAAAGATAAGCATAAGTTTTTTTATAAATTAATAAAATTTAATTTTAAAATAAAATCTTCATGTTAACCGTACGCAGACAATAAATCTTGAAGTGACGCCAAAAATGTAACCCTAAAATCCGCTGCATTCGGCACAAACACAACGACGTGCTTAAGAAAAAAAAAATAGTAATACAGTTTTTAATTCATAATACAATCAAATGCTACCTTAGAAAGCTTAAATATAAGCAAATTATTTTCATTTTACAGACAAAATGCACGGATGAAGTCAAAGAGTTCGGTCCCTGTTTCAGGTGCTTGTATTGTTTGGGCCGAATGAAGGCATTTAAATCTGAGCGATAACGCACATCATATTGCAAACTGATTTTACGGCATACTGCATCTCCATCTATCTCTTTCCTCGGTGATTAATTAGCCCCCGGTACGGTATGCTATTTCTTTCTCCCAGATTATTTTGTGCCGTCAAAAAATAATGTTACCTTACAGATGCTTTCAATAAACAAAGCAGATGTATCATTGTACAATTAAATGCTCTATAACAATTTTTTAAATTTCTAAGCATCGCACATTTTCAATTTTTATACCGTCGTATTGGGAAAAAAATGTACTTTTAAATGCAATTTGTTTGAAAACTGTATCTCCATTTTTTTTTGAAATATTAATTTCTTTTGTAGTTTTTAGCACCATTTGTTTCCATTTGGCAACTCAAGTACTCCATTTATGTAGAAAGTAAAGGGAAAATATTTGAAAAATAGCAATTATATCTTTTTGTTGCCATTTTCTCATAACAACCGAAAGAAAATGTAATTAAAATACGTGCTATTTTGAAAAAAATATAAACGAATAATTTCTGTTAAAACATTGAGCTATGATAAAATGTTACAAACAAATGAAGGACTATGAATCATTAGATAGCCGTTTCTTTTTTGTTGAGTTTCTTTAAAGACAGCATCTTTTTGCTGTATTTGTGTATTATTTTGTGATAGTGACATCCTATGCATGCTTTACTGTATATGTTTAAGAGCGGATCGTAAATGTGGAAATCTTAAGTGGATGCGAATGACGTCATTTTACATAAAGAAAAAGTTTCTGCTTTAAGTCTTACAATTGAAATACACTGGTTATCAAAAATTAAGGAAAAGTCACAAAATGCTAATTTTCAAATACGCGAACACTCAGAAGGGAATAATATAATTCAAGTAATTACTGTCTCTACAACACAGCTATTCCATATAACATCTCATTCATGTCACACATGGTCACAAATGTCACAGTCACTAAGGAGAAGCAGAAAAATAGGAAATTCCATACATCTCATTATGAGTCTCAAATGATCACTATATGTGACTCCACTGAAACGTCACTGTGACTGCTGCTTCGTGACGAGTCACCATGTGACTTTACAATGTAGTTACATTGTGACTCTCATGTGACTGTCATTTGTAGACTCAATTTCAAACTCATCGTGAACGCTGCGTTGTGATAAGTTACCAAATAATGTCACATTAAAGTCGCATGGTGACTTTCAGGTGACAGTGAGACTACTGTGAAGTCACTATTGTGCTCTTTTAGGAAAAGTCTCCATGTGACTATAATATGATATTATTTATTGACTTATCATAATGCAACGTTCATGATGACTATTAAATTGAGTCTCAAAATAACAGTCACGTGAGAGTCACAATTTAACTACATTGTAAAGTCACCTGGTGACTTGTCACAAAGCAGCAGTCACATTGGCTTCTCAGTGGAATCACATATAGTGATCATTTGAGACTCATAATTAGATGTATGGAATTTCCTATTTTTTTGCTTTACCGTAGTGACTGTGACACTTGTGACCATGTGTGACATGAATGATATGTTATATGGGCTAGCTGTGTTGTAGGGATAGTAATTACTCGTATTACATTATTTCCTTTTGGGTGTTCGCGTATTTGAAAATTAGCATTTTGTGACTTTTCCTTAATTTTTGATAACCAGTGTATGTTTTGTACTATTTATATCTAACAAAAACATAGCTGTGAAAAAAGGGAGCCAAGTTCTGTAAAGACAATGGCAAGAAAAGAAGTGATATCTAAGTGGGTGCCAAGTTCAAATAAAATTCACTCAAACTTACCTACTGAAGTATTATAGCATTTCTTAAATTGTTTAGAAATAAAAATTATTGATAGCATATTAATAATAAATCTAGAACTTGGCAAGTTTTTACTTACGAGTCATTTATTTTTAATAATGACATTATCATATCAAATCTTGTTATTTCATGATTGGAAGCCTTAATTTGAGTGAGCTCCTTCACCTTGAAGGGCGGTGGGATAAAATATATCCCACATAATTTAACTGCAAAATTCCACATTGATACTAGAATTCAGGACTAAAAAGTTTAATTTTATTAAATACGTGAAAAGAAGCTTTTACCCATTTTGAAATAAATTTATTTTGTAAATTCTGGTGTGATTCAATCATTTCAGCATTTCACGAATAAAAGTTATTTGCCCCTGAAAGGGTTAAAGGGGTGCAGTCTCTAGAGTGATGACCAAGAACAAGCGTAAGTATATCTGTCTCTTTGTCAGGCATCTTCGTCTGTTTGCATTGAGGTTTCTGGAGGTGGGTGCTAGAGTGATAACCAAAGACAAGCGGGAGTGAATCTGTGTATTTATTGGTTTATCAAATCTTTAACATGAGTCATTTTATTATAATAATATCTATATTAATTTTTTTTGTAATGTCATTGAAATTAATATTAACATCACCATTTTATTAAGACATGAAATTGATAGGCATAACATTTATCAAAAACTTGCCAAGTTCTAGATTTATTATTAATATGGTATCAATAATTTTTATTTCTAAACAATTTAAGAAATGCTATAATACTTCAGTAGGTAAGTTTGAGTGAATTTTATTTGAACTTGGCACCCACTTAGATATCACTTCTTTTCTTGCCATTGTCTTTACAGAACTTGGCTCCCTTTTTTCACAGCTATGTTTTTGTTAGATATCATTACTTTTTGTAAAGTTACAATATATTTAGACACTTTGCTTAATGCTTTTTAATGTGTTTACATGTGACTATTTTATTCACCAAGCAACATTCAATTATAAATTAAATTTCCTGCAACAAACTATTTAGCTGTCAGTTTGCGGCAGAAATCTATATTTTAATACTGCTACATTGAATGCATGTTTTGAGACGAAATGTATTGATTCGAAACTTTTATTGTTTCTGAAACAACAATTCCTATTAAATTCCTATATTAAATTTTCCTATTAAATTTTCCAATTAAATATCCTATTGCTGGGCCTGCTTTTTTGTACTGAAAGTGAAAAATAAAGAGTTATGTGCTTATGCCACACTATGTATCATTCATCCATGGGGGCCGGCAAAGAGGGAATGCAGAGGAAGGATATTGCCCCTCCCTGGATTTTCAAATTTAATTAACTAAATATCCTTTTCTCTGATGATTTTGAAAATAACAAGTGGGTAAGTGTGATCGCAGATCGCACAGAGGGTTTCGTTTAATATTCCTTTCAAAACACTTTATCCTTTTGAAAAATCTTAGTTCCACATTTCGCAACCAGGGGCGCACTCTATTCTAAACAAACCTTTATCCGAACGAATCTCTGTTTTACATACTATCCGTAGATATATTAGTCGAAGGGATTGAGCTCATAGCACCGAGATAAGTAGGCGCACCTGGCGGCAAAAAGTGGAACTAAAATATGTAAGGCTATGGTGCATAATATGAAAGAATGGTCAAAGGGGTGTCGGCAAAAGTTAGAAAAGTGCTCCCCGGGTGAAAAGGGTGGAGGTTAGAAAAATTGCTTAAAATACACAAGTTAGAGCCCGGAGGAGTAAATAATATAAGACTTTTTGAAAATTTTATGATTTGTCGTGTGGTCCGAGTTATTCAGCTATACGTATGCAAAAAAACATGTCTCCAACTTAATTAGGGGCTCCCTTAAATAGAATTGCTTAAAATACATATGTGGTAGCTCAAAGGGTTAAGCGTAAGACTTTTTCAAGGTTTTATGATTCGTCGCCTGGCCTCAAGTGTTCTGCTAAAGGTATGCAAAATTTCAAGTCTGCAATTAAATAAGGGGCTCAGTTAGAAAGAATTGCTTAAAATACGCATGTGGAAGCCCAAAGGGTTAAATGTACGACTTATTCAAAATTTTATGATTTGTCGCATGATGGTGTTCAGCTATAAGTATGCAAATTTTCACGCCTCCAAACTAATTAGGGGCTCACTTAGAAAATATTGTTTAAAATACACATGTGAGAGCCCGAAGGGCTAAATGTACGACTTTTTCAAAATTTTATGGTTTGTCATTTGATGTGAGGTGTTCAGCTATAAGTATGCAAAATTTCACGCCTCCAACCTAAATAGGGGTTCACTTAGAAAGAATTGTTTAAAATACACATGTGGGAGCCCAAAGGGTTAAATGTACGACTTTTTGAAATTTTTATGATTTGTCGTTTGATGTGAGGTGTTCAGCTATAAGTATGCAAAATTTCACGCCTCCAACCTAATTAGAGGATCACTTAGAAAGAATTGTTTAAAATGCACATGGGGGAGCCCAAAGGGTTAAATGTTCGACTTTTTCAAAATTTTATGATTTCTCGTTTGTTGTGAGGTGTTCAGCTATAAGAATGCAAAATTTCACCCCTCCAACCTAATTAGGGCTCACTTAGAAAGAATTGTTTAAAATACACATGTGGGAGCGCAAAAGGTTAAATGTACGACTTTTTCAAAATTTTATGATTTGTCGTTTGATGTGAAGTGTTCAGCTATAAATCTGTAAAATTTCACGCCTCCAACCTAATTAGGAGCTCACTTAGAAAGAATTGTTTAAAATACACATGTGGGAGTCCAAAGGGTTAAATGTACGACTTTTTCAAAATTTTATAATTTTTCGTATGATGTGTGGTGTTCAGCTATAAGTATGCAAAATTTCAAGTATCCAACATGTATAGTTTCCGAGAACGGGCTCTGTGACGGACATAATATCTCAATTTGTTGATTTTCTGTAAGCTAGTAAACCTAGATAAACCCCCAGTACGTAGATAGGTTTACAATGGAAGTCTATGGGAATTTGGCGAAATATTAGAGATATCGCCAAGGTGGCGTCACTTTTGGCGACTAATTTTGGTCGCCAAATTTGGCGGTATATCGCCATGTTGGCGAGAAACTTGGCGGTATTTGGCGACAGAACAGCGTCCCCTCCTACGGCAAATTAAAATTTCGCCTAATAGACGTAATGTTAAAGTAAAAATGGGCACCCCCAGGTGGGTAATTAATCGATTTTCACAATTTTTTTATTTTTTTCCTTAGTTTTATAGTGTAAACGAACTTCGCACCAAATTTGAAGTATGTCGCTGCAGTAGATATACGAGATCTTTTTGATGAGTGAGTCAGTCAGTCAGTCAGTCAGTGGTAAAATTATCGATTATCAGACATTTTCAAATGTCATTATCTCGAAAACTAATTATGCGTTATTTATAAAATTTTGGATTTTAGGTAATTAGGGTGGCCTTACTATACATTTCGTATAACAAGTATGTAGGTCTCATAGATTTTCAGTAGTAGAGCATTGAAATTTGACGAAAACAGCTTGAAATGGTTCGTGTAAATAACACACGGCTATGTCAGGCGAACTTGGCTGACACACTGCCGTGTGTCTAGATATACATATCTGTTTTTTCATCGGGGGCAACATTAAATTCTGAAAAAGCAGAATTCCTGTTTTCTAGTAGTTAATTTTATTTTACCCAAGAACTTTTTATTCCAGCATCTTTGTTATCGATAAATGTCTAATTCATCTGCTATGCGTACTTACTAAAAACTTTTCATCTTGTTATATCACTTCAACGGCTGCCCCGAGATAAGTCGGGGGTAAAAGCACTGTTTCCCTATACCCGTTTCCGGTGAAGTGGTTAAGAAATACTCGAGAGTTTTCTTTTTATTTCCAATATGCCACCATATTAATTTTTCTATTCTTAATTTTTTTCCCCTGTTTCACGCCAAAATATTTCAATTGAAAAATTTTTAAGAGAAAATATTATTCCGGGTTTTGATTTTCTGGGCAACAATTAAATATTGGTAAAAGTTATGGAAAAATGTCACATTATTCTCTATGAAAATAATGTGCTTTTGTATTTTTAAGCAAAATATTTGAATAAAATAAATAAAATATTGCCTATTTTTATTTCTGGGCTAACATCCATCTATATGCAAACATACAAATGCAATAATTCATCCGTTTTGACGTTGGCTTTACTCAAACATTATACACCCAATTATACTAATATTATTAGGACCAAATACGTTGCTAGGCAGCAGATGAAAGAAAAGGAAAAAAAATGAAATATGTATTATGTCAAATTGTTAAACAAAATGCTTTATATTATTGGAAAACATGCATAAAATTCCCCCAAAAATTATAAACCTAATTAAAAAAATCTCGCAAATATACGGACAAAATTTCAAACTAATTGGAATAATTTAATAATCTTATTTAAAAATTTCAGCATCTAAAATTTACCATTTAAATCCATTTTTCATATGAGCCATAGAAAAGCATTATAGAGCAAAATGGAATGTTCTATATTTCCCTAACGAATGAACCAAATTTAACCAGGAACTATACAGCTAAGTCCGAGTACCTCATCAATATGTCCAGTTAATTTCAAGCTGATCGGATGCTTTTTGCGGCAGTTATCGCGGAACAGACAGACTAATAGACAGACTAACAGGCTAACAGAAACCAAAACTTTTTGTGTATCCACAGTAAGCCTTCACTGACGTTTCGGCAATAATAAATCTTTGTAAAAAATCATCATAAAACTAGTAAATCTGCAGATCAGGAGCCTTAACGTCAGCTCAGCGAGTCATTGTTCTTAAACACACTTTGGTAATATTCATTTTCCTGCAAACCGCAATTTAAAGTTTTCAAATTACTTGATTATTTATAAGAGTAAAAAAAATATGAAGTTTTCTGATATTAGAAGCGTTAAATTAAAAACATTGTTATGTAAGGATATTTTGAAATTTTCATGAGCTACTATTTCTGGTATTTTTTTGGATAATAAAGTAGTTTTCTTCAGGGGGGCGGAGCCCCCCTGAACGCCCTCCCCCCATGGTCTCATTAAATTTAGATACATAACTTTTTATTGATTGCGCTAATGGTTATTGTAAATCTTAGATTTCTTTTTACACTTCCGAGCCTTATTTTTCAATGGCGGTGGGCAGAAAATGATTTACGTTGAGGCAATTATATTAAGAGTTTAGGTTTTATAAACGAAAATGTAACGAAAATGTAATTTCCTTTTAAAAATAGAATAATTTCCATGCATATTTTCTGAAATGAGGCGGCATTAAGAAGTAACACTCGTCAAAAAAAAATTATTTCAGCCAATCTAGTTAATGTTTCGTTTTTAAGAAAGAAAATATTTATTTCCCGATCCAATGACGTCATTTTCGACAGAGATAATTTTGCGGCGCATAATTTTGACATTTACTATCTATTTGCTTTTCAAAAGTTTTTTTCCTCATTGAAATTTTCGATTAAAAATTAAACATTTCAGTTAGCCGTGTGCAGACGATAAACCGTGAGATATTGGTAACATTTTTTTTTAATATTAAGAATTAATATCATAACACAAGGCCCTTTTATTTCAATCTCAAAGCGTATTCGTTTTATTTTTCATATATAAGGTCAAATTCACCTTCTTTTTGTATTTCTGATATGAAAACGTATTTATGTATATTTTAGGTAGCTTTCATTATAAAAAGCTACCTATTGCAGCCGTTCGGAGGAAAGCGATTTCAAAAAATTTTGGTATATTTACATCGATCATGAACCCCAGACCCCGAAACCACCCTCCATTCAAAATTGATATATATATATATATATCTGACCTTTGTCATACTGTAACTCTCGAATTTATGAACCGATATGGATGTAATTCGGTATGTACATAGTACATACCAATGTCTCGACCGAGTTCGTTGGCCAGCTTCATCGGCCATTTTGTTTCAAAATGGCGGCCATTTAAAAAATTTTAATGAAATTTAAATTTCAAAATGTGGTACCAAAAAATTGAAAATGGAAAAATATTTTTTTCTTATGTATTTGACCTTCATACAAAGATTCCGGAGGAGTTTTTGTTTCGTCTATATCTTAAAAAATGGCTGACTTATAGCATTTTGAATTTCTAGTGTGGTTGACATTTTGAAACGTCCTGATATTTGTCACGTGATAACAGGCGTATTTATGAATCGATTTAGATGTACATTGGTGTGTACATAGTGCATAGAAATATCTCGACCGAGTTTGTCGTCCAGCTTCATCCGCCATCTTGTTTCAAAATGGCGGCCATTTAAAAAATTTTTAAAAATTTTAAATTTAAAATGAGATACCAAAACATTGGAAAATGAAAAAGATTTATTTTTGTATGTGTTTGACCTTAATACAAAGATTCCGGAACAGTTTTTGTTTCGTCTATATCTAAAAAATGGCTGAGTTATAGCATTTTGAATTTCTATTGTGGCTGACGTTTTAAAACGACCTGATTTTTGTCACACGATAACAGGCGTATTTATGAACCGATTTGGATGTTACTTGGTCTGTACATAGTACAGACCAATGTCTCGACCGAGTTCGTTGGCCAGCTTCATTCGTCATCTTGTTTCAAAAGGGTTGCCATTTAAAAAAAATAATTTTAAATTTGAAATGAGGTATTAAAATATTGGAAAATGAAAAAGATTTTTTTATGTGTTTGGCCTTCATACAAAGATTCCGGAGCAGATTTTGTTTCTGAAAATTTATTCTTTTGTTTATATATTAGAAAATGGTTGAATTATAGCACTTTGAATTTCTAGTATGGCTAACATTTTGAAACGATCTTGTTTTTGTCACGCGATAACACACGTATTCGGCTATTTCCATGTAAGAAGGCATGTGGATAGTATACATCAACATCTCAGCCAAATATAAGTTACTTTAAATAAAAGCAGCTTGGATAAAGATGACTAATTTCGCGAAATTCTCATTCATAATGATTTAGTATTGATAGAAATTAGTATTGAATCTCCTATATTCAGTTTCCACTAAATTGAGCTTCGTGTGTTTGAATAATATAAGTTGGCTTTTCTAAAATAAGGAATTTGAAAGCTACCTCTTCCTCTCGGCACTGGCCGAAATGACTTTTTTATTTCATTTTCCTCTTGCACATGAAAATCTTTCAAATCAAAATTAACTGTTTATGATAAATTATTATTCCAGGATCTAATTTTATTGGCAGCGGTAAAAAAAAAAAAAAAAAAAAAAAAAAAAAAAAAAAAAAGATTTCTATATTTTATAGCAAAATTTTAATTTATTCGTCCCGCATTTTGTCACGCGATAAAAGGCGTATTTATGAACCGATTTGGATGTAACTTCGTTTGTACATAGTACATACCAATGTCTCGACCGAGTTCGTTGGCCAGCTTCATCCGCCATCTTGTTTAAAAATGGCAGCCATTTAAATTTTTAAGAAAATTTTAAATTTGAAATTTGGTACCAAAAAATTGAAAATTGAAAAAAAATATTTTTTTTCTTATGTATTTGACCTTGATACAAAGATTCGGAAGCAGTTTTTGTTTCGTCTATATCTTAAAAAATGGCTGAGTTATAGCATTTTGAATTTTTAGCGTGACTGACATTTTGAAACGTCCTGATATTTGTCACGTGATAACAGGCGTATTTATGAATCGATTTGGATGTACATTGGTGTGTACATAGTGCATAGAAATATCTCGACCGAGTTTGTCGTCCAGCTTCATCCGCCATCTTGTTTCAAAATGGCGGCCATTTAAAAAATTTTAAAAAATTTTAAATTTAAAATGAGATACCAAAACATTGGAAAATGAAAAAGATTTATTTTTGTATGTGTTTGACCTTAATACAAAGATTCCGGAACAGTTTTTGTTTCGTCTATATCTAAAAAATGGCTGAGTTATAGCATTTTGAATTTCTATTGTGGCTGACGTTTTAAAACGACCTGATTTTTGTCACACGATAACAGGCGTATTTATGAACCGATTTGGATGTTACTTGGTCTGTACATAGTACAGACCAATGTCTCGACCGAGTTCGTTGGCCAGCTTCATTCGTCATCTTGTTTCAAAAGGGTTGCCATTTAAAAAAAATAATTTAAAATTTGAAATGAGGTATTAAAATATTGGAAAATGAAAAAGATTTTTTTATGTGTTTGGCCTTCATACAAAGATTCCGGAGCAGATTTTGTTTCTGAAAATTTATTCTTTTGTTTATATATTAGAAAATGGTTGAATTATAGCACTTTGAATTTCTAGTATGGCTAACATTTTGAAACGATCTTGTTTTTGTCACGCGATAACACACGTATTCGGCTATTTCCATGTAAGAAGGCATGTGGATAGTATACATCAACATCTCAGCCAAATATAAGTTACTTTAAATAAAAGCAGCTTGGATAAAGATGACTAATTTCGCGAAATTCTCATTCATAATGATTTAGTATTGATAGAAATTAGTATTGAATCTCCTATATTCAGTTTCCACTAAATTGAGCTTCGTGTGTTTGAATAATATAAGTTGGCTTTTCTAAAATAAGGAATTTGAAAGCTACCTCTTCCTCTCGGCACTGGCCGAAATGACTTTTTTATTTCATTTTCCTCTTGCACATGAAAATCTTTCAAATCAAAATTAAATGTTTATGATAAATTATTATTCCAGGATCTGATTTTATTGGCAGCGGTAAAAAAAAAAAAAAAAAAAAAAAAAAAAAAAAAAAAGATTTCTATATTTTATAGCAAAATTTTAATTTATTCCTTATGAAAATAATGAACTTTTTAATTTAAAAGAAAAATATTTGAACAAAATGAATCGAACACAGCCTTTCTTTATTTCTGGGGTAAATTCCATCTATATGTAAAGTCGCAAAAGGCATTAATTTATCCCTTTTGACGCTGATTTGACTACAAACAATTACACATACTTTCACATTTACGATATTTTTAGGTGTAGTTCCGTTGCTAGGCAATCGTTAAAAGAAAATTAAAACAATGAAATAAGTGCATTAAAAAAAAGAAAATTTGTAAAATTAAGTATTTGATATTAATGGAACACATATATAAAATCCCTCCATAAGTTATACACCGAATTTAAAAAATCTGACAAATGTGTACCCAAAATTTCAAACTAATATGAATAATGTATGGTTCTAATTAGGAGATTTCATTATTCATAATTTGCCATATAAATCCTTCAATCATATGAGCCAATTCCTTTCAACAAATAAAAATGGAAAAATCGTCTGAATTGCTATAGAAAAGCATTATTGCGCAAAATAACATATTCTATATTCTTCGAACGAATGAACCAAATATAACAAAAAACTATAAAGCTAAATCCGAGTACTTCACCAATATACCCACTTAATTTCAAGCTAATCCGATGATTTTTGCGGCAGTTATCGCGGAACAGACAGACAGACTAACAGACAGACGAACAGACAGACTAACAGACTAACAGGCAGACTAACAGACAAACTAACAGACAGACGAACAGACAGACTAACTGACAGACTAACAGGCAGACTAACAGACAGACTAACAGGCAGACTAACAGATGACTAACGGAAACCAAAACATTTCGTGTCTCCACAGTAAGCCTTCACTGACGTTTCGGCAATAAAAACAATGCGTAGGACGCGTTTCGAGCTAAAAATATTAACAGCTCGAAACGCGTCCTATGTATTGTTTTTATTTTATGGTGATTTTTTACAAAGATTTATTATTTTAGTTGTTTCATATCGCCAGTTTTCGGTGCTGTTTCGCAATGAACATAGATATTTTCGTTTTCTTTTTTTTTAAACGGGGGAAGTGTTGAATAATCTATCGTATATGAATAATTTTTCGTTCTTGATTTAATGTATTTATTCTTTAATTTCAGGAAAGAAGAGAAAGTCTCCCTCCACCTTATGCCTCGAAATGCGTGGATTATTCGATCCAGTGGAAGAAAGGGGGTTGGGGACCTCTCTCAAAAGATGTGAGAATTAATTTTAAGTGATAAATCTAAAAAATACATGAAAGTGCTGAAATTTTAACATCTCATTTATAAAATTATTTTGATAACTCAAATTAATTAAAGCGTGTTTTAAACCTTTAAATTTGTAGTTATTTTATGAATCTAAATAAGTAGCAATAAAAATTTTCATAAAAACACATAATCTAATATTACAGATGTGAAATATTTTCAATGGCGAATACATCATGTGAAAATGATAGAAAACCGTGCTCTTTCATTATAAATCTTAAATATCCTTTATTATAATACGAGCAAATCTTGTGTCGAATCTGTGTCGTATTATCTGTCTCATTATAAAACTTAAATATTCTTTATTATAATACGAGCAAACCTTGTGTGTGCAAATCTGTCTGTCTACATATTATCTAAAAAACGACTCTAACAATTTTGACTAAATTTTGTGTTCTACCGTTATGGGGTACGAGAAATACTTTTGGCCTAGGTCACCTTTTCGAGAAATTTCGATTAGTGGGTTATTTTGGAGTTACAACGGACCAATGAATTTCAATGGGAATAAAAGTTGAAATCATTATTAAATTGATAAAGTATTGGCAGCAACTGAAATCACAAAGTTGGCAGCATTTCGCGAAATTTTTCGGAATATTGAAGACATTTGCGAAATTTGTGCGGAAATTCGTCATTCAAGACCACTAATACCAAAATACATGTTTGTCACCAAATGAAAGAATATCAAAAAATTTTGTGATATTTGGCGACACTTAACGAAAACATTAACTTTCAGAATATGAAGGAATTTTCTAGAATTTCCCAATAGGTGCTGAGATACATGATTAAAAGAATCAGATTGCATATTTGACTAAGAAATTTCGACTAAATTTTGAATTTCACCGTTTTGGAGATGGAGGAGACTATTGGACAAGGGCACATTCAATATACCTATAATTATTGTTGAAACATTTTATATTTTTAAACAAAAATATTTCATAAGGAACCTGATGTTTTAAAAGATCTACTACGTTCGACAGCGTGCAAACTCCAATTTGGATAAATTATAGTTTTACTAGAGGGCTCAGCTCCCTGCTATCTACCACCGCAACCCCGTTCAGGCTTCGTAGGCTTTGAAAAATTACTAATGTGCCCTGTTCAAAAAATATTATCAGGTTACGGATGATTGAATGATATTATCAGTCTAACAGTGCGGCTATTTTCTGTGATCGCGCTACCATGATTTTCAGTTTAAATGGGCATTTTTCGGTTACCTTGGCCTATCACTGTCGTCATAAATGGCATCAGTTTTCGGAATTGCTAAATAAGATCAATTACACATTTGAAATCCGTTTGTATAAAATGGTTAGGTTAAAAATCACGCTATCTTCCTGATTTTTAGAAGGACACTGTAGACAATATTCTTCCTTTATGTTTGAGGTTAAAAAATTGTAATTGCTTTCAGATTCCCGTTTTTAAAAGCATTGTTTTTTGAAATTTTACGCTTATATTTTATGTTTTGATCTAGTTTTAGGTATTTCTAGAACAGGTATACCTTATTTATGAATTCTTTTCTCTATTGTAATACGCAATTATGCATATTTTCAGGTAATTTTTACAATGTATATCGTGTGTATTAATTAATAAGAATATTCGAATATTCTGATATGCATTTATTTAATAGTAATTCGTACAAAATAAATCGAAAGTATTTTGGGCTTACATTTACCTGTACTTATGCTGCATCAAGTGATGTAATATATAAACAAATTTTCTTGTCGCACTACTTTTATGCCCTGTGACGTCCGATTAAGTCTCCGTAATGAAAAACGTTTTAAATGTATCGTTTTAATTTATCATTTCTCATGTAATATTTTTTTCTCTTTTAAAATTCACGGGTACACAAACTATTTAACTTAAAAGTATTTGGAAATAGTATTTGAGCTTCTTAAATGTAACTTAATATTCATCATTAAAAGTTTTTCACGTGTGATAATTGAATTATTTTAGGCACTTTAAATATTACGATATTTAATGTTTGGGCCTTTTACATATGACGCAAGTATCACCTTTAAATTCTCTTCGCGTGTACTAATTTTATTTTAAAGTTTTCACACTTTTTTAACATTTATGTGTAGATATTTAAGTAACTTTCCTTATTTTCTGCTTTTAACACGTGATCATTTAATTCTTATTTAAAATTTACTTTCTGTTTTTAAGATTACTGATGTCATCCTCTCTTTAAAAATTGAAAGTTAAGCTTTTTTTTTTACGTTTTTGCTTCGAAGTGACAGACGAGTTTTGATTTCTAAAAGAAACAGATTCTTGACGATCGAAATATGCAATTTTTTTTCCTCCAGAAAAACATAATTTAACCAAAATATTGCCTTCGCTATCGATAGAATTTTTTTTTTTAATTCCAATTCAAAAATGACGAAAAATAAATTTAATGATCCGTGTGTTTTCCCCTCAAAAAGGAGCAATCTAGTTACCATCATTATACAAATATCATTAAAATTAGAAAAAAAAATTAATATCTCGAAAACTAGTTTAAATATAAAAATTCCAATACCATTTTTGAAACCTGTGGATCAATATGGATAATTGGAGTTAATTTCACTGCCAAACGTTCCACACTTTTGGAGAAATAGCTGTAAAATGTAATGAGCCATTTAATCAGTCGTTTCATAAAATCGTTTCATAACTTTGTTTCATTAGGATTTTATACATAGAGTAATATTATGTAGGGGAAATCTAAAGGAATTCATATATATACATATACATAGCTGCCAACTTGTACGGATTTTTGCTACCACTAAAATTTAATAGAAAATTTTGACTAATTCAATCGCCGAATTCCAGTGAATTTTGATAATTAAATATGGCAGAAATTTCTGTTAAATTTTAGTGGTAGCAAAAATCCGTACAAGTTGGCAGCTATGTATATATATATATATATATATATGTATAATATAATATAACATAGGTATAGATATGTTATTAGAATCCATATCTCATATTGATTCCACCGGATATAACATACAATCAAATGAAAAACTAACAACTTAAATATATTTCCTGGAAGCCGCTAGTCTGCTGTTGTTATTATTTTTTTAAATGCATACTACATTATTGTTTTGTATTATTTTAGTACGTTTCTGTATTGTTTACCATTTTTAATTATGTTATATATTTAATAAATGTACATTAAGTTACTGTTTTGAATCCGATTGGCCATTGACTATTATAAATACGACTAGCGATTAATAAATGCGAAGAACCCGATTACAAAATATTTATCAGTATTGAATTTGAATGGTAATTTCGCCAAATTAGTCAGCGACAGTCAAATTCACTTAATTTATGACGACTTATTTTTAATCGTCAAATTTGGCGATATTTCGCCAAATTTCGCCAAGTCTGGCGAGAATTTGATGCTAATGTATATGACTGTATAGTTTTATGCTTATGATTGGAAAGACGGTTATAACAATGAAGGATAATTCGCGACTTTTCATTGATTTCATTTGCTTCTGTTGAATTACTAAAACAGTACTGAACCAGTTTCTATGAAACTGAAATGGAACCCACAGGATGTCTTACACTTTCAAATAAAAAACTAATTATTAAAATCGGTGCACATTTACGAAAGTTATGCATAAACAGGACCAAAAAATACATACATACGGGTTGAATTTATAACCCACATCTTTTTTTGATTGGTTGAAAATTTGTTCTCGTAGAACTTTTGTAAGCAGGGAACAAACACAATATGCATACACTTTGTTTGCATATTATACATTTCTTAGAGTAACCAATTATTTAAAAGTAATGTAAGTCAACTTCTTTCCTCAAAGTACCACTCTTCCACAATTTACACGTTATTTAATTTTTATGAAGGATGAATATTTAGTATAAAAATGATAAAGTCAAAATAATATATAGCCTTACAGTTAGTCTGATTGTTACTTATTTGTTTAAATGTATATATGTCGTAGGCTAATTGAGAAATCCGGCTCTTTGCAAACAGCCTAGGCTCTTTGCAAAGAGCCGGGCTAATTGGAGAATCCATCTCCCTTTTTCCAATTAGCCTGATATTTTTCAGGCTTATTGCAAAGAGCCTAGAAAGCGTTAGGCTAATTGAAAAATGACCACTTACTATCCGATCAGGGTGATATTTTTAGCTCACAGGCTATCAAAGCCTGAGAGCTTATGTTCCCGCCGATTCTGTATGTACGTGTGTACGTACGTACGTACGTATGTACGTAACGCGATAACTCTTGATAGAAATATTCGATTTGCTTCAATTTTTTTTTTCTAGGTTCATTCTGATAAGGTGCTTCCCTGATTATTTTTTGGGGTTCATTGGTTAAGGATAAAGGGGGGAAAGGGGGCTAGTCCCCCCCCCCTTAATTTATATAAATGGGTTTTTCATGCAGAAATATTGGATTTGCTCCAAATTTGGTATACCGGTTTATTGTGTTAAGGAGCTTCCCTGATTAGATTTGGAAGCTCATTATTTAAGTATAAAGGGGGGAAAGGGGGCTACCCCCCTTAATTTAGATAAATCGGTTTTTCATGATGAATTATTCGATTTGCACCAAATTTGGTATACCGGTTTATTAAGTGAAGGAGCTGCCTTGATTAGATTTCGAGGTTCATTAGTTACATATAAAAGGAGAAAAGGGGGGGGGGGCTATCCCCCACACGTAATTTACATAAATGGGTTTTTCATGCAGAAATATGCGAATTGCTATAAATTTGGTATACCGCTTAATTATGTTAAGCAGCTTCCCTGATTACATTTGGAAGATCATTATTATATATAAAGGAGGGAAAGGGGGGCGATTGCCTCCCCCTTAATTTAGATAAATGCGTTTTTCATATAGAATTTTTCGGTTAGCTTAAATTTGGTATACTGGTTTATTATGTTAAGTAGATGGCTTGATTAGATTTGGAGGTTCATTAGTTAAATATAAAAGGAGGAAAGGGGGGGGGTGCTAGCCCCACCTTAATTTAGGTAAAGGGTATTTAATGCAAAATTATTCGATTTGCTCCAAATTTGGTATACCGGTTTATTATGTTAAGGAGCTTCCCTGATTAGATTTGGAGGTTCATTAGTTAAGTATAAAGGGAGGAAAGGGAGGCTGGAGCCCCCCATTAATTTAGATAAATGGGTTTTTCATGCAGAGTTATTCGATTTGCTCCAAATTTCGTATACCGGTTTATTATGTTAAGAGCTTCCCTGATTAGATTTGGAGGTTCATTAGTTAAGTATAAAGGAGGGACAGGGGCTAGTGTCCCCTTAATTTATATAAATGGGTTTTTCATACAGAATTATTCGATTTGCTTCAAATTTGATATACCAGTTTATTACGATATGGCTTCCTTCATTTGATTTGGAGGTTCATTGGTTAAGTATAAAATGTGGGAAAGGGGGGCAATTGCCCCTCCCCTTAATTTAGATAAATGTGTTTCATGCAGAATTATCTAATTTAGTTTAATTTTTTTCTAGGTTCATTCTAATAAGGAGCTTTTCTGATTAGATTTGAAAGTTCATTGGTTCAGCATAAAGGGAGAAATGGGGGAGCTAATACCACCCCCCTTAATTTAGTGAAATGGTTTTTTCATACAGAATTATGTGATTTGCTTCAAATTTGGTATGCCAGTTTATTATGTTAAGTAGCTTCCCTGATTAGATTTGGAGGTTCTTTGGTTAATTAGAAAGGGGGGCAATGAGGACTAATACCTTCATTTATTCTTCGAGGGGCATTATTCTTTGAAATAAGAGTATAATATACAATTAGTGTGAATAGCCTGTGAGCTCAATGCTATCAGTTTAACTGGGCAACTTTCTTTTTATTAGGTTTCTTAACGCATAACCCTACCCAAACCCGAAAAGTAAATTACAACAGACCATACCCTGATTAGCAAGACAAAATAATTACAGTCTACATGCAACAAGACCCGAACCTGAGAGTTCCATTTGAAAAAACCCGAAATCCCGAACCAAATCTGATAACCGACAAAAATATTCCAAAGATCTATAACCGGATCCGAACAAGACAAATTAGTTTCCGTGGACACGCAACGCTACCAGAACCTAAAAATTTCATTCGAAGTCAACCTCAAACTCGTCCCGATCCAAATCTTAACCGACAAAAATATTCCAAAGAACTATAACCCGATTCAAGCCTGACAAAATAAACCTTGTCCACCGGCAACCCGATCCGAACCTGAAAGTTCTAACTGAACTCAATTTCGAAATCTGGTTGTGGTCGGTTTTAGGGTTGACTTCAAATGGAACCCTCAAGTTCGGATCCGGTTGGAAAAAAAAAAAAAAAAAAAAAAAAAAAAAAAAAAAAACTAAATCAGATAATTCTGCATGAAAACCCATTTATCTAAATTAAGGGGAGGGGCAATTACCCCCTTTCCCCCCTTTTATACTTAACCAATGAACCTCCAAATCAAATTAAGGAAGCCATATCTTAGTAAACTGGTATATCAAATTTGAAGCAAATCGAATAATTCTGTATGGAAAACCCATTTATCTAAATTAAGGGGACACTAGCCCCTGTCCCTCCTTTATACTTAACCAATAAATCTGCAAATCTAATCAAAGCAGGTCCTTAAAATAATAAACCGGTATACGGAATTTGGAGAAAATCGAATAACTCTGCATGAAAAACACATTTATCTAAATTAAGGTGGGGGGGTCTAGCCGCCCTTTCCTGCCTTTATACTTAACTAATGAACCTCCAAATCTAATCAGGGAAGCTCCTTAACATAATAAACCGGTATACGAAATTTGGAGCAGATCGAATAACTCTGCATGAAAAACCAATTCATCTAAATTAAAGCGGGGGAGTCTAGCCCCCCTTTCTTCCCATTATACTTAACTAATGATCCTCCAAATCTAATCAGGGAAGCTCCTTAACCTAATAAACCGGTATACGAAATTTGGAGCAAATCGAATAACTCTGCATGAAAAACCCATTTATCTAAATTAAGAGGGGGGGGGGTCTAGCGCCACTTTCCTCCCTTTATACTTAACTAATGAACTTCCAAATCTAATCAGGGAAGTTCCTTAACATAATAATCCGGTATGCCAAATTTGGAGCAAATCGAATAATTTTGCATTAAAAACCCATTTACCTAAATTAAGGGGTGGGGGGGGGGCTAGACACCCCCTTTACTCCCTTTATATTTAACTAATGAACCTCCAAATCTAATCCAGCCATCTCCTTAACATACTAAACCAGTATACCAAATATGAGCTAATCGAATAATTCTACATGAAAAACTCATTTATCTAAATTAAGGGGAGAGGCAATTGCCCCCCTTTCCCACCTTTATACATAATAATGATCTTCCAAATGTAATCAGGGAAGCTGCTTAACATAATTAACCGGTATACCAAATTTATTGCAAATCGCATATTTCTGCATAAAAAACCCATTTATCTAAATTCCGGGGGGATAGCCCCCTTTCCTCCCTTTATATGTAACTAATGAACCTCCAAATCTAATCAAGGCAGCTCCTTAACTTTGTAAACCGGTATACCAAATTTGGAGCAAATCGAATAATTCATCAGGAAAAACCGATTTATCTAAATTAAGGGGGGTAACCCCCTTTCCCCCTTTTATACTTAAATAATGAACTTCCAAATCTAATCAGGGAAGCTCCTTAACACAATAAACCGGTATACCAAATTTGGAGCAAATTGAATATTTCTGCATGAAAAACCCATTTATATAAATTAAGGTGGTGGGGGGACTAGCCCCCCTTTCCCCCTTTATCCTTAACCAATGAACCCCAAAAACTAATCAGGGAAGCACCTTATCAGAATGAACATAGAAAAAAAATTGATGCAAATCGGATATTTCTATGAAGAGTTATCGTGTTACGTACATACGTATGTACACACGTACATACAGAATCGGCGGGCACATAAGCTCTCAGGCTTTGATAGCCTGTGAGTTAAAAATATCACCCTGATCGGATAATAAGTGGTCATTTTTCAATTAGCCTAACGCTTTCTGGGCTCTTTGCAATAAACCTGAAAAATATCAGGCTAATTGGAAAAAGGGAGATGGGTTCTCCAATTAGCCCGCCTCTTTGCAAAGAGCCTAGGCTGTTTGCAAAGAGCCGGATTTCTCAATTAGCCTAGGACATATGTATCTTTTTCAGAATTATTTGCATTTGCAAATACCTACGGCTGCTCCGGGAATGGTGTACGACTTACAAAATAGTACATATTTTTTTTAGAAACGGTTATAACGATCCTTTACATACTATTATAAGTAACCGCCATAACAAATTTTAGGCTTGTATTCCTAACTGCATCACAGAAATCGGAATTTTAGAATTTTCTTTTGTTTCTGAACACTTTTAAATTTCGAACTTTTTTGAAAATGTTTTCTGAGAGCGGTTATGTTTCAAAAGTATCAATCATGTCATTTTTCAAGTTCATGCCCTAACAATTTCTGTTAAAGCTTACATTAGAGTGTTTTTAGCATGTTTTCTGCTCGTTTCGCATTTTAAAAGTGATATTTTTTTCTAAACGGTTCTTAGCGAGCCACCTTGCCAAAATTCAGGTTTCAATACTGAACGATATCATAGTAACGCCAATTTTAGAGCTTTTTTTGCTCCAGACAATTTCAAATTTGCTAGAAACTGTTCGCTGTGAACCTTCTTGTTTTAAATGATAGAACCATGAAAAACTTCAATTTCCTAGGGCTAAGAATTCCAAATAAATCGTAATTTAGAACTTTTTTACAAAGCTTTAAACGAATTTTAAACTTTTAAATTTATAATTTTTTTTAAAATAGAGTATAGTGAGCATTTACATTTTAAAAGTAAACACCATTTAAACAAATTTTAAGTTTCTTGCCTGAATAGTATCACTGAAATCGCAATTTTTAAATGATTTTTTCTATTGCAATCTTTTAAATTTCGATTTTTTTTAAACTGCTTAGTGCGAGCATTTACGTTTTAAAAGTAACTAACATGTCAAATTTCAAGTTCATACTTCAGCAATTCAGTACAAATCGTAATTTAGAAGATATTTAGAAAACTCCCCACCATTCCCCCTTTTGAAATTTCGAGTTGCTTAAAAACAGATTTTAGTGATCATTTACATATTATAAGTAAGTAGTGAATCTGCAGATCAGGAGCCACAACGTCAGTTCTTAAAGTCATTGTCTTTTAATATCACTTTTTCATAATATTAACATTCTACAATCAGGATTTTATTTGTTTTTTAATTATTTAAATATTTAGCAACATATGAAATTCTTGGAATATTTCGAAAATTAGAATCGTTAAATTATACGCAGTGTGACAATGATGTTCTGAAATTCTGATGAATTGCTTATTCTGGTATTATTTTAGACGAAAAAGTACATTGCTTCAAGAGGGCTCACCCCCCCCCCCCCTCCTCCAAAGAACATCCTATTTTCTTATTAAATTTAAGTTCCTAATTTCCTATTCATTATGCGAATGGTTATAGTATATAAGAATTTCGTTTTACATCGGAATTTTATTAGTATAAGCAACAGTCTTGACAAGGATTATGTTATCTTAATAGGCTAATAGCAATATCTATAATTAATATATATTATATTTATATATTTAAAGTGAAACTATTATATTTAATTAATGTATAATTTAGGTATCTAATGTTTTTTAAAATTTTTCTTTCCGAAAAACAGTTTTGATGATCGTTCTCTAACAATTAGATGTAAGATCTAACATAGGATCTACAAAGATCCTATAAAAATGCGCAAGAAAATCAGTTATTGTCATTAAACTAAAGTTATAACATGCTAAAAAGGAAAAAAAGTGCATTTAACCCTCTGGCTGCGCAACCCGAGATTTTCTCGGGCATGCAAGATTTTTGCTCTTACGCTCTTCTCAATTTCGATTTTATTAAAAAACAATTCACCTCTGTAGGCCAGTTTAGCCTCCTTAAATGTATGCTATGCATTGCATCATGTTACTTTCATTCATAACTAGCTAAAGTAACTCGGCGTTGCCCGGAATTTTAAGAAAGTGTTTTTAAAAAACTAATTTCAAAATTTAACATACAACATAAAAAACACACACACACACACAAAAAAAAAACAGTCGAAGTGATGTACACGTGAATCAAATAAAAACCCAATAGAAAAACGTACAAATTTTTATGACAGATGCAAAACAATACAGCTATAAATGAACTTATTTTCATTCATCATTGGAGCAATAATGTTAAAATACGCCAATATTTCCATAATCGAGTTTTTATCGTGCTACAATACATTTTTTCACACTTATATGACGTTATATTCACCACGTCTTTTATATTTCTAATATAACGTATTCCATATTTTTAATTTGTCAAATTAATTAAATAATTATAATTTTCCACTTGGAAATCATAAAACAGAAAACTTATGACGTAACATTCACTTTTTTTTTAAATTCGTCAAACTATTTATTTTATTTTCATTTTTTCACGTGGAAATCTTGCAGTAGAAAAGTTATGATGCAATATTCCCCTTTTTTTGCTCACAGACGATCAAAACCTGCCCTAATGTGCCCACCGGCTTCCTATGTATGTATGTATGTACGTACGTAATGCGATAACTGTTGATACAAATATCTGATTTGCTTCAAAATTTTTTCCTAGGTTTATTCTGAAAAGTCGCTTTCCTGATTAGTTTTGGAGGCTTATTGGTTCAATATAAAGGGGGGAAAGGGGAGATAGTCCCCCCCTTACTTTAGATAAATGAGTTTTTCATGCAGAATTATTCGATTTCCTCCAAATTTGCTATACCGGTTTATTATGTTAAGGAGCTTCCCTGAATAGATTTGGAGGTTCATTAGTTAAGTAAAAAGGGAAAAAGGGGGGGGGGGGCAAACCCCATTAATTTATTAAATGGGTTTTACATGCAGAATTATTCGATTTGCTCCAAAGGGTCTAGCCGGATAAGCATGGCGAAATGGCCCCCACGGCCGATGTTTGAAATAACATGTGTGGTAATAAGGCTCACCATGAGAATACAATATAGAGTGCAAAATTGGAGGTTTACATATTACGTACCCTACTTTGCAATAATAAGAAGCTTTAGCGCGTATTACGATAATTCTTTTACCTCACATGCAAATAATTAGAGATTCACATATTACGTACGCCACTTTGAAATCATAAGAAGCTAAAGCGGGAATTATGATAATTATTTTACCTCACATGCAAATAGTAAAAGATTATTTAATTGCGCTTAATTATTACAATTTTTTAAAAATAAAGAAACACATTTCATCAGAAACATCAACAAAACTTTTTATTCTATTTATTCCCTTATTCCAAAGATATCGTTTTATCGTACTCTGCCATAGTAACACGATAAATTAAATTTCATTTAAAAAAGGCACAATAGTAGAAAAATATTTCACTAAATCGAATAGTTATTTTTAATTTTGGTTTTAGAATTAAATTCACGAACTCCCGTGCATAGAACGGGTTAAACAGCTAGTATATATATATATATATATATATATATATATAAGTAGAATTAGATTTTTCAAAAAATGCAGTCGTCTACTTGAAAAATAATCAATATTGTGAACGTCCCTCAAACCGATGCCACGCTTATGCATTTTTGGCTTAAAATTAAATTGTTTGGCGATAAAATGAAATCTTAAATAAACGTACAATATGTGACTCACAAGTACCATCATTTTTATAATTACATCTGCAAGTTTCATCTGCAAGTCACATGGTGGATGATTTAAATAAAAATAAAAAGTAAATTTAAAAACTCAAAAACAAAAACAAAATTGTCACACAGATATTATCTTATCAAATTTTCTGATGCATTTTTCTTAACCTGACGCAAAAGATAAATTGCCAAATATAGTTTAAAAGTACAATCTATCATATTGAAAAAATATTTAAGAATTACGAACATTCCCTTTCATGTTTAAATTAAATATTTTCGTGTTTTAATATTATCACTCGTCAAAACTATTTTTTTTTCTCTTTTTTAACCATTTGGAAAAATGGTTATTGTCCTCTTCAGGGTAGGAAATCAAAAGCATATCTGAAGCTTTTTATTGGTTTAATCCGCATTTTATTCGTTTTCTGATTGGTGTATACAGTAATCTGTATTTTCCTTTACTTTCAACAGAGATGGATACCTTCTGTTGCCACTATGACAAAAAAGTAATAAAAACTACAAAAAAATAATAACTCAGAAACAATTTGAGATACATCTTTCAAACAAATTGCATTTAAAAGTACATTTTATTTTTCTATACGACGGTGTAAAAAGTAATCTAACAAAAACATAGATGTGAAAAAAGGGAGCCAAGTTCTGTAAAGACAATGGCAAGAAAAGAAGTGATATCTAAGTGGGTGCCAAGTTCAAATAAAATTCACTCAAACTTACCTACTGAAGTATCATAGCATTTTTTAAATTGTTTAGAAATAAAAATTATTGATAGCATATTAATAATAAATCTAGAACTTGGCAAGTTTTTACCTACAAGTCATTTATTTTTATTAATGACATTATTATATCTAAACTTGTTATTTCATGTTTGGAAACCTTCATTTGAGTGAGCTCCTTCCCCTTGAAGGATGGTGGGATAAAATATATCCCACCTAATTTTAACTGCAAAATGCCACATTGACACTAGAATTCAGGATTAAAAAGTTTAATTTTATTAAATACGTGAAAAGAAGCTTTTACCCATTTTGAAATAAATTTGTTTTTAAATTCTGGTGTGACTGAATGATTTCAGCATGTCACGATTACACGATTAAGCTCTTTGCCCCTGAAGGGTTAAAGGGGTGCAGTCTCTAGAGAGATGACCAAGAACAAGCGTAAAGGTATCTGTCTCTTTCTCAGGCCTTTTAGTCTGTTTGCATTGAGGTTTCCGAAGGGTAGGTGCTAACGTGATAACCAAAGACGAGCGGGAATGTATTTGTGTATTTACTGGTTTATCAAATCTTTAACATGAGTCATTTGTTTATAATAATAACTATATTAATTTTTTTATAATGACATTGTTGTTAATATTAACATAATCATTTTATTAAGACATGAAATTGATAGGCATAACATTTATCGAAAACTTGTCAAGTTCTAGATTTATTATTAATATGCTATCAATAATTTTTATTTCTAAACAATTTAAAAAATGCTATAATACTTCAGTAGGTAAGTTTGAGTGAATTTTATTTGAACTTGGCAACTTGTCTTTACAGAACTTGGCTCCCTTTTTTAACAGCTATGTTTTTGTTAGATATCATTACTTTTTGTAAAGTTACAATATATTTAGACACTTTACTTAATGCTTTTTAATGTGTTTACATGAGACTATTTTATTCACTAAGCAACATTCAATTTTAATTTAAATTTCCTACAACAAACTATTTGGCTGTCAATTTGCGGCAGAAATCTATATTTTAATACTGCTACACTGAATGCATGTTTTGAAACGAAATGTATTGATTCGAAATTTTTATTGTTTCTGAAACAGCAGTTCCTATTAAATTCCTATATTGAATTTTCCAATTAAATATCCTACAGCTGGGCCTGCTTTTTTGTACTGAAAGTGAAAAATAAAGTTATGTGCTTATGCCACACTATGTATCATTCATCTATGGGTGTGGGCAAAGAGGCAGTGCAGAGGAAGGACATTGCCCCTCCCTGGATTTTCAAATTTAATTAACTAAATAAACTTTTCTCTGATGATTTTGAAAATAACAAGTGGGTAAGTGTGATCACAGATCGCACAGAGGGTTTCGTTTAATATTCATTTCAAAACACTTTATCCTTTTGAAAAATCTGTTAGTTCAACATTTCGCAACCAGGGGCGCACTCTATTCTAAACAAACCTCTATCCGAACGAAACTCCGTTTTACATACTATCCGTAGATATATTAGTCGAGGGGATTTAGCCCATAGCACCCGAGATAAGTAGGCGCCCCTGGCGATAAAAAGTGGAACTAAAATACGTAAGACTATGGTGCATAATGTGAAAGAATAGTCAAGGGGGTGTCGGCAAAAGTTGGAAAAGTGCTCCCCGGGTGAAAAGGGCGGAGGTTAGAAAAATTGCTTAAAATACACAAGTTAGAGACCGGAGGAGTAAATAATATAAGTCTTTTTGAAAATTTTATGATTTGTCGTGTGGTCTGAAGTATTCAGCTATACGTATGCAAAAAGTCATGTCTCCAACTTAATTAGAAACTCCCCTAGAAAGAATTGCTTAAAACACATATGTGGTAGCTCAAAGGGTTAAGCGTAAGACTTTTTCAAGATTTTATGATTTGTCGCCTGGCCTCAGGTGTTCTGCTATAAGTATGCAAAATTTCAAATCTGCAATTTAATAAGGGACTCAGTTAGAAAGAATTGCTTAAAATACGCATGCAGAATCCCAAAGGGTTAAATGCACGACTTTTTCAAAATTTTATGATTTCTCGTTTGATGTGAGGTGTTCAGCTATAAGTATGCAAACTTTTACGCCTCCAACCTAATTAGCGGCTCACTTTGAAAGAATTGTTTAAAATACACATGTGGGAGCGCAAAGGGTTAAATGATCGACTTTTTCAAAATTTTATGTTTGTAATTTGATGTGAGGTGTTTAGCTGTAAATACGCAAAATTTCACGCCTCCAACATGTATAGTTTCTGAGAACGGTCTCTGCGACGGACAGAATATCTCAATTTGTTGATTTTCTGTAAGCGAGTAAACCCAGATAAACCCCCAGTAAGTAGATAGGTTTACAATTGAAGTCTATGGGAATTTGGCGAAATATTACAGATATCGCCAAGGTGGCGTCACTTTTGGCGAGTAATTTTGGTCGCCAAATTTGGCGATATATCGCCATGTTGGCGAGAAATTTGGCGGTATTTGGCGACAGAACAGCGTCCCCTCCTACGGCAAATTAAAATTTCGCCTAATAGACGAAATGGTAAAGTAAAAATGGGCACCACCAGGTGGGTCGTTGCCATCGAAATACTCAAAGCCACAGGACAAGAGTTGTGACATCACACTAATGGACCAAATTCTCAGTAGTGTAGGAATTTACACCGGGAAACTTTGAATAGCAATTTTCTTTTATCTTATTTATGAAATATCTATCACCTTATAAAACAATAGTAGCTATTTAAAATTACTGGTGATAATTCAGAATCCCTAAATAAAAATTCAGCCAGATGCAGAATGACAAAGTGTTGCTGATTTTTTATTGTGCGATTCCAAATTTTCACCAGTAAGTTAAAAATGTTATTATCGTTTTATAAGATGGTAGCTATTCCACAAATATAGTAGAAGAAAATCGCTATTCAAAAATTTCCGGTGTGAATTCGAATATTAGTGAGAAGCCGGTCGATTAGTGATGACGTCACAACTCGTGCCCTCAGGCCTTGAATATTTCGATGGCAACGGGTGGGTAATTCATCGATTTTCACATTTTTTTTTTAATTTTTTTCCTTAGTTTTATAGTGTAAACGAACTTCGCACCAAATCTGAAGCCGGTAGATATATGAGATCTTTTTGATGAGTGAGTGAGTCAGTAAGTCAGTGGTAAAATTATCGATTATCAGACATTTTCAAATGTCATTATCTCGGAAACTAATTATGCGTTATTTATAAAATTTTGGATTTGAGGTAATTAGGGTGGCCTTACTACACATTTCGTATAACAAGTACGTAGGTCTCATAGAATTTCAGTTGTAGAGCATTGAAATTTGATGAAAACAGCTCGAAATGGTTCGTGTAAATAACTCACGGCTATGTCAGGCGAACTTGGCTGACACACTGCCGTGTGTCTAGATATTGTGGGATGTTTAGAAGTTTAAGAATGAAATTTCCTTTAAAATTGGTCGTCAAATTTCTTGGATATATGACGATGGAAAAGCCTTTTCCCGAACAGCCAATGAAATGCTTGGATAATACGTAAGTTTCAGGTGAATAGTACGTACGAGTCGACGGCGATTTTTGTCACTTGGAATTTTTACGTGTAGTAACACTATTAATGTTTAATTCATGGCGTATGTAATGTATGATCAACTCCGTGCGATTTTTATGTCTTAAATTTTAGTCTTTGAAAAAATCATTTTCCAAATGGTCGTTGTAATTTGTTAAATTGCTTTTATTTTTTTTTCTCTTTTAAATAAAATTAGTAACAGTTTTTTTCTTTTCTTTTTCAATTTTTATTATTACAAATTTGGCGGCGGAATATCAGTAAAAATCTGAAAAAAGATAAAATGAAATATGTGATGTCTGGAGGCGTCTAGATAATTTTTCTTTCGATTCTTTTTGATGCGTACGTCACGTGATGCGTGAGCGCGCGCAAAGGGAGAGAGGGGGAGACTGTTGATTCAGAGTGCGGAAGGAGGAAGGGTAGTGGTAGCCGCGCATGGTTTGCCGGCTTGTTTTTTGTGATTTATAAAAACCGAAGTGTTATAATTTTTTGAGTTTGTGAGTGATTGAATAATGTGTTGAAGTGTTGTTGAGAAGGGAAATATGAAGGTGATTGTGCACCTTGTGAAACCCTTTTCACTTTCTTCTATCTTTACAAGAAGAAAGTATTGGTTTCATGAAAATTTTCGAATTCCAGTTTTCGACGGATTTACACGTTTTATGAGTCAGAGATTCCAAAAAACATGTTTTTACAAAATGTCTGTCTGTGAGTCTGTCTGTCTGTCTGTCTGTCTGTCTGTCCGTTTGTCTGTCTGTCTGTCTGTCCGTCTGTCTGTCTGTATGTGACACAAATTTTGTGGGCGCTCTATCTCAAGAACTAATGGACGAAATTTCCCAAAACTTCCTATTTAGTTAGACCTTGATATAAACTGGAAATGATTAGTTTTTGGTTAAAATCGCCCAACAGGTGGCGCTGCTATGCGGCATTTTTAACGATTTCTGCAATAGCTGTATCTCAAGAACTACTGCACGGATTTTCATAAAACTTCAGATTCAGTTAGTCCAGAATATAGTTTGGTGCTGATTACTTTTTTGTGAAAATCGCCCAACAGGTGGCGCTTGTATGCTGCATTGTTCATGATTATCGTAATAGATCTAACTCAAGAAAAAATGCACGAATTTTCATCAAACTTCAGATTCACTTAGTCCCTGATATAAATTAGTGCTGCTTAATTTTTGGTGTAAATCGCCCAACAGGTGGCGCTGCTGTGCTGCATTTTTCACGATTTCCACAAGTGGTGTATCTCAAGAACTATTGCACGGATTTTCATAAAACTTCAGATTTAGTTAGTCCTTGACATAAATTGATGTATAAATTAGTGCTGTTTAATTTTTAGTGTAAATCGCTCAACAGGTGGCGCTTCTGTGCTGCATTTTTCACGATTTTCACAAGAGCTGTATCTCAAGAACTATTGCACGGATTTTCATCAAACTTCAGATTTAGTTAGTCCTTGACATGAATTGATGTATAAATTAATGCTGTTTAATTTTTGGTGTAAATCGCTCAACAGGTGGCGCTGCTATGCTGTATTTTTTGCGATTTCCTCAATAGCTTTATCTCAAGAACTAATGCTTGGATTTTCAACAAACTTCAGATTCAGGTTTACCTTGATATCGTTTAGTGCTGTTTACTTTTGGTGTAAATCGCTCAACAGGTGGCGCTGCTATGCTACATTTTTCAGAATTTCCGCTATAGCTCTATCTCAAGAACTAATGCGCGAATTTTCATCCAACTTCAAATTCGGATATACTTTGATATGAATTGGTGCTAAATCGTTGTTATTTCTTGTACTATTTAAATGATTTAATTGACGTGATTTATATAGAAGAAAGTTTTGTGATGGCCACAACATACTAGTTTCATTATAAATAGTCTTCATCATTTGTGTCGTCATATGTTGTCATTTTCTGTTATGTGAATAAACTAAATATTCTATCTTTAAAAAAAGGAGTGCTACATTTAAAGAAGGATTACACACCCGAGTGGTTTGGCTTTTTCGAGCGTATATATATCACACGCTCTCTTTCGAGAACCAGAGAGCTCTAATTAAAAGTAAGCTGCATGATTATTTATTTTTAATTGAAGATAATGTTTGAAGATATTTTATGCAGATAAAGAAAATGTAATTTATTGTTATGAATTTGTGTATTTATACAGACGATTTAAATAGATGGAAGGAAAGTATATGATTTATTATTATGATTGATTTAAGCATGTCAGAGGAAAGTTGCTATTTATAGTATGACATTTATTGCTTGATTTATTTAATTAATATGAGAGTATCTGTTATCTGTAGAGTTTATTATAAAAGTGTTTGAATTGAAAAAGAAAAATGTTTAGCATTAAAGGGCTGAGGAAAGAAGATTTAGTTGTTGTCGCAACTGAGTTAGGCTTAAGGGTGGAATCAGAACACAGAATTATAGACTTGAAAACGCTCATTGAAGGAAGCGATCAATACGCTAAGGATACTGAATTTATAAAAGAATTTTTAATTACTACGGTATCAGATAGGATAGAAAAAGAAAAACGTGAAGCGGAGTTACTCAAAATTGAGAAAGAAAATGTGAAATCGGAACAGAACACTGCTCTAGAATTAGAGAGAACAAAATTAGAAGTAATAAAAGCCCAATTAGAAATTGGATTCGGGGGGGGGGGGGGGGTGATGGACAAAAATCCCATACTAATTCGGTAGAATCTTTAATTAAAAGTGTTAGAACTCTGAGTATGCCAGTTCCGACTAAACCGGAAGCGTGGAATTTATTTTTTAGTTTGTTCGAAAAAGCATTCGAAATGAAAAATGTTGCGGAGGAGTTGAAAGTTGAAATTTTACTAAATTTAGTAGGTGAACTCCTCGCACATTTATTAGTTTATGTAAATGCAAATGAAATGAAGAGTTATCCGAAGGTTAAGGCTTTAATTTTAAAAGAATTTCAACCCACCCCGGTAGCTTGTCTAGAAAATTTCCTTACGGCAAAAAGTATGAAAAATGAAAACCATTTACAATTTGCAAACAGAATCCGAGCTAATTGGGAATTTTATTGTCAGCTTAGAAAAGTAAATGATTTCGATACGCTTAATGAATTAATTGTTACCGATAAATTATTGAGTTCATTAGATTCAGAAACGCGGAGTTACGTTAAATTAAAGCAAATGGATGACTGGTTAAAACCACGCGAGATCGCGGGATTATGCGATAATTGGTTTACTTCAAAAGGTAGAACTTTTTCGGAATTATATGATAGACCTATAAAATCCTTTCGCAACTATGATGAAACCGGAAGTGTTAATCATGGGAAATATATACCACCTCATATCAGGAATAATGTTCTTTCTAGCGATAGGAAAACTAATGACATTTGTAGGCTATGTAAACAAACAATCCATTTACGTTTCTGTCCGAATAATAGAGAAAAAAATAAAATGGGGAATTTCCGAAATCAAACGAAAAAGGAATCGGGTATTGAGAAAAATAAACATGGTGAAAAGTTGGTTGCTAAAGTGACAGCTTTATGTTCTGAGAATGAGGCAATAAATACGCAAGCGTTGCAATACCAGGATGTGTGGATAGGGGGGCAGAAAATGAATACATAAATCGATAATGCGGCCGAAATTCGAGTCGTTAATTCAAACCAAATACCGGATTCATTTAGAACTAATGAAAATTCAAAAATTCAGTTGATATCTGCTTTTGGAGAAAAAATTACCGCTGACCTTATAACTTTACACATAGCTTTAGATTCCGGAGAGTCAAATAGTGTACTTAACAGCGTAGATGTTTTGTTCGCAGCAACAGATAAATTATATGGGTCATGTATTATCACGCCAACTATTTATGAGTTATTACGATCAGTTCAGAGTGGAGGGGAAGAAAATAAATTATGTGATGTGTCGGTGCCTACGGAGGATGTGCAGTCGGAAAGGGGGGAAGAAATTAAATATAAAAAACAGTGGGTAGTGAAATGGGACAACAAAGTATGAATGATGAGAATTTATGTTTATTAAGTCAAAATGAAACTGCAGAAAAAGAGTTAATGATTAGCTGTATTGAAAGGGAAAATAATAGCGAAGATTTAAATGTGTTTCATCAATCAGATGCGAGTATTTACAGGGCACAACAGAAAAGTTGCGAATCGTTACAAGGAGCTTTCAAAGATGCAGAAAAAGGGAAAAATGGGTTTGTTATGGTAGACAATTTGCTTTATCATAATGAAAGAGTTTCGGGAGATCCAGCTATGCAATTAGTGGTACCAAAGGTGAGGAGGGGGGAATTTTAAAAATTGCGGACGAATCGATTTTCGCTGTTCATCTCGGCATCAAAAAAACAAAAGAAAGAATTCGTTATTCATTTTTTTGGCCAGGTATGTCGCGGGATGTGGAACAATATTGTGCGTCGTGTAAGGATTGCCAACTACGGAGCAGGGAGAGGGCTAGCGATCAGATACCCATTGTCCCAATTGAGAGACCGGAACTTCCGTTCGACGTTGTAAATATTGACATAATTGGAAAAATTGAACCTCCTACAGCGCGTAGGCATCAATACGTACTTACTTTGGTAGATCAACATTCGCGATGGCCAGAGGCAGTTCCGTTACGGACGATTACGGCTAAAGCTACGTGCGATGCATTGTTAGAGATATTTATGCGAACAGGAATACCCCGTGTAATAGCGAGTGATCAGGGCAGAAATTTTGTATCAGGGTTAATACAAGAGTTTCATGCTAGGCAGGGGGCAGCTCCTAGATTTGCTACGCAGGGGCACCCTCAAAGCTCGGGACTTGTTGAACGATATAATCAGGTATTGAAACGTATGTTACACCATATAATTCGTAGTGACCCTAAATATTGGGATAACACATCCCCTATCTATTATTTGCGTACAGAGAAATTCCGAATAGCACTACGGAAGTATCGCCATTCAAATTAATGTACGGAAGGGAGACCAGAGGGCCACTGGCGGTATTAAAATCTACATGGGCAGGCGCGATCCCACTACCTATAAATCTAGGAAAGAGCGCGACCGAATATCTCCAGGAGTTAAAAATTAATTTAGAAAGGGCGGCGGAACAAGTGGCAATAGTGTCGAAGGTTAAGCAAAGCTCGTACTCGAAGTACGCTAATCGAAGAGCAATTTACATGGAATTTAGACCGGGGGACCAGGTATATTTATTAATTCCGAACTCCATGAACAAACTTTACGCGAGGTGGACAGGGCCAGCCGAAATAGTGGCGCATTGTAACCCTGATTCTTACAAAGTGAAATTAATGAACGGGAATTGATAGAAATGTCCACGTAAATAAGATAAGAAAATTTACTCCTAGTGTACAGGCGGTGGAGGTGATCTTCGAAAATGAGGAAGAATTAGGGGAAGTCCATCCCACCCCCAGTACGAAAGATAACTCCGACCTGTTCAATATTGAGGAAGTTGATCTAAGTCATTTAGGAAAGGTGGAGAAAGCAAAAATGTTAGATTTACTGTATAAGTATAAAGAATTATTTTCTAGAAAAGTGCAAATAGCCAAGGTAGGAGAGCATAAAATACGAATGAAGGACGCAGAAAAGAAAAATCCCTATGTTTACAGAATCCCAGAGGCCTTGAAACCTCAAGTAGATACACAAATTGAGGAGCTATTGGAACTAGGTCTAATTGAAGAAAGTGAGGCAGAGGCGCCACACCCAGTAGTGTGCGCAATGAAGAAGGATGGGGCCTTGCGCCTATGCGTGGATTTTCGAGCACTAAATGCTGTTGCAGTGACTGATGATTTCCCAATGGAAAATGCCACCGATTTGTTGTTCAGTATTGGCAGGGTCAATGTGATAACCACGATAGACTTACTCAAAGGGTACTGGGCCATACCACTAGAAGAAGAAAGTCAAAATTTAGCATGTTTTAAAACTCACAGGGCTCAGTATCGCTTCAAAGTAATGGCCTTCGGGCTCAAAAACGCAGCTGCGGCTTTTCAAAGAGAAATGAACAGAGCACTGTCCGATTACAAAGAGTTCGCCAGAGCATATATAGACGACATGGCCGTCTTTTCTGAAACATTTTCTGAACATCTGATGCATCTAGAAAAGATATTTTCTAAGTTATCAGACTTAAGATTTCCAATCAACTTGAAAAAATGTGAATTCGCAAAACCGCAGATTAAATACATAGGACATATCATCGGGTCAGGCAGCCATCGGACAGACCCCGGAAAAGTGGAGGCTATTCGAAGGCTAGCTGTGCCTCAAACGAAGAAACAGTTAAAAAGTATCCTCGGTCCTTGTAATTATTACAGAGATTACATCCCCAAATATGCTGAAGTAGCATTTCCTCTAACTGAACTGACGAAAAAGAACAGTCCAGAGCGGTTGTGTTGGTCAGAAGACCATGATCGGGCGTTTAATGAGTTGAAAAGAGGTCTTATCGAAGCACCTAGTCTACATACTCCCGTTTTAGGAGTACCATTTGTCATCGAGTGCGACGCATCTGCAGTCGGCATCGGCGCATGTTTATCGCAGCGAAAGGGCGGAGTACTGTACCCAGTGAGCTATGCCAGTCAAAAGCTCGCCAAAGCTCAACAGGCTTGGCTGACGATCGAAAGAAAGGCCTATGCGGTCATTTGGAGCCTCAAGAAGTTCGAAACGTGGATTTTTGGATCACCTGTGGAACTTATCACTGATCACAACCAACTAAATTTCATCACCAAAAATGCCCCCCAATCTTCCAAACTGCAACGATGGGCATTAGCACTGCAAAAATATCAGATTCAGATTTCGCACCGACCTGGTGCCAAGTTGATAAATGCAGACGCATTGTCTAGACTTGAAACCATTGGATAAGAAAGCAAACTCTAAAAACTTTCCAAACTGTACAGACTTTTTTTTAAAGACTTTAAAGTGTTACGATTAATTTAATTTGTTCCTGCAACTATAACTTTTATATGTTCTTTTTTTGGGGTTTATTGCATTTATTAATGTATGTTATTAAGAATTAATTCTGTTTTGTATTTCTAGGTAAGACGAGTTTTAGGCAGTGTGCCCAGATACTTCAGACATGTAGTTTGTATATTTGTTTTTATATGTATTTATTAATTTGTATTTTCATTTGGGTAATTTGTTAAAAAAAAGAAGTATGATGACCTCTCCAGACTAAAATTTCAGATAGAAAGTGAGGGACCCCGTCCCCCATTTTCAATCTTGGGTGCGGGGTGTGATGTCTGGAGGCGTCTAGATAATTTTTCTTTCGATTCTTTTTGATGCGTACGTCACGTGATGCGTGAGCGCGCGCAAAGGGAGAGAGGGGGAGACTATTGATTCAGAGTGTGGAAGGAGGAAGGGTAGTGGTGGCCGAGCATGGTTTGCCGGCTTGTTTTTGTGATTTATAAAAACCGAAGTGTTATAATTTTTTGAGTTTGTGAGCGATTGAATAATGTGTTGAAGTGTTGTTGAGAAGTGACATATGAAGGTGATTGTGACCTTGTGAAACCCTTTTTTTCATTATAAATAGTCATCATCATTTGTCTCGTCATATCTTGTCATTTTCTGTTATGTGAATAAACTAAATATTCTATCTTTAAAAAAAGAGTGCTACATTTAAAGAAGGATTACACACCCGAGTGGTTTGGCTTTTTCGAGCGTATATATATCACAAAATATATTCGAGTGTTTGGCGCAAAAAAGACGAACGTTCCATGCTATTTGGCTAGCCAACACACTTCCATCCCAAATGCAAGATACTTAAATGCATTTGGAAATTGCTTGTTATATAAGTGATTAAATGCCTGAAACTCAATGAATTTAAACCTAAACGAAGGATTAGCATATTATTTTTTTTTTTAATCTGTAAGCGTATATAATATATACAAATTGCGTGTTGCAGTAGTTATTTAATTTTTCATGGTTTCACCGGCTGGAAAAGTTTTAAGGGTACTAGCGTATAACCTCGCTAAAGAGACCTCGTTCCGTTCCAATAAAAATTGGTCGAGAAGTAGTCTCTTAATGGAGGTCATGTTTAAAATCTAGATTTTAATTGTTGAAAAAAGTTAACAATTAATGTTACTAAAATTTATTTTTCTCATTAAGAAAAAATATAAGAAATGGATCGCTCATAGAGGAAGTTCAACTGGGATGGACAATTTTAAAAATGGAGATAAAAATTAGTATTGAGCCTATGGGGATACATTTCGTTCCATGAAAAAATGGTCGTTCAGGGAGGTGGTTTCTTAATGGAGGTGGTCGCAGAGCGAGGTTTCACTGTATTTGATTATCCTGTCGACCAATTTCGCCAAATTATATAAATTGCCAAGCTACTCGCCAAATTATACAAATTGGCAGAATTTTTTATTTTAAACAACGAAAGAATAAATAGATTTGTAAGCATTAATAAAATTACAAATAGAAGTCAAATTAAAAATCACTTGATGACGCAACAAACACGTGTACCGTGTTTAATGTCAAGTGAATGTAAAATTTACGATCAGCCATTATTGGAATTTAATCTTATAATTAGGAGATAGTTTTTTTGTCGACGGGATAATCAAATAGTACTGTTTTAAGTTCGTTTTAAATGTAGCTGGTTAATTAAAAATGGTTATCATTAAACATTTTTAGATTAAGTAGTTGTTTTCATGGCAACAATAACCTTCACTTCATATTTCTGACCCTAACAATATTGATATCAAATTGCCAATGTTCAGAATCGGACATTAATTTTGAGTTTGGAACAAATTTAATAAACTTCAATTTTGTTTTAAACTATATAATTACGATAGTAAAATTTTAATATAGTGCGTCTCATAAGTATATGGACAAGCGATTTTTTGAAATAGCAGCTCAAAATATGAAGCCATAATCACGAAAAAAATAATAAGCATATAGAATCATATGTTTGTTACAACAACGTAATACAGTATAGGTTTCACAGAATTTTTGTAAAAAAATTAAATTCAAAATAAGCTGTCCCAAAAATATATGGACAATGAAGAGAATTGCTTTTATTTCCACCGTATAAAAAAAAATTGCATTTTCTGCGCTCTGTACATGTGAAGTACCCACTGCAAAATATAAAATCACTGCTCATTCTTCAATTATCGAATAGTAGGAAACGCCTCGCAACGTTCAATTCTCTGCTGCTGATATAGCTAAAATTTGGCGTTTAAAGACTCAAATGTTAAAATTTCTGTTATTGCTAAACAAATAAAGAGCAACAGATCCGGAATTTGTGAAATTTTATCAAAAAGTGACAATGCGATTGCAAAACAACGTTCAGGTCGACCAAAAAAAAGCAATATACGACAAGACTAGATTTTTCGAGCAGTTTCAACCCAAAAGAAGTTTGTTCGTGAAATTTCGAAGACTTTAGCTTTTCCTATGACGATATCTACTGTTCACCGTTGCATACGGGCAAGAAAAATTCATAAATATCGCAGAATCTATGTTGAAAGTGCACCATAGAATTGCACGCGTTCTTTGAACTAAAAAACACAAGCCTTGGGAAGATGAATTGTTAAGTGTTTCTTCAGTGACGAAAACAAAACCAATTTGGATGGCCCTGATGGCTAGGCATACCATCGGCATGATCTGCGACGAGAATCTCGTGAGTTCATTGGTCGACAACAAGGACGGGATTTTCTCAGGGTGTGGGGCGCGATTTGTTTCAATGGAACAACGGATATTGCTTCTCTTAATAGTCAACAGTTCTCTGAGAATTATTAAAATGTCCTTAAAAGCAATCTACTTCCATTTGGAAACATTTTTGGAAGGGATAATTGAAAATTCCAAGAGGACAATGCGTCGATTCACATCTGTCATTCAACAACAGCTTGGTTTACGCCGAATCAAGTAAATGTTATAGACTGGCCAGCCATCAGTCCAGACCTAAATCCAATTAAAAAACTTTGGGGAGTACTTGCACGAGATGTATATGCTCATGGTCGTCAATTTTCTTCTATTCAGGAATTAAACCAAATCGTAGAGCAGAAATGGTTTTCTTTACAGCCACACATTCCCCAAACACTAGTTTGAAGCTTACTTGATACGGTTTTCAAGATAATTCAAAGGAACGGATCCAAAATTCGAATTTAAATGCAAAAAACTCGAAAAGTCCATATATTTTTGAGACAGCCTATTTTTATTTTTATTTAAAAAAAAAATTCTGTATAACCTATACAGCATTTCTTTATTGTCATAAATTTGTATCATAATTCCATATGCTTATTATTTTTTTCATGATTATGGCTTCATTTTTTGAACTGTTATTTCAAAAAATCGCCTGCCCATATACTTTTGAGACGCACTATATATACATATATAAAGGTATATTGCAAAACTGTAGTAATAAAAATGTATTTATTTAAGTTAAACTTAATCCAACTAACTTCGTGCGAAAAGTAGAAAAAGATTTTACCTAAAAATTACTTAACATAAAAAAGTATCATTCAAAATTTTATTGTGTCGCCAACCAGCATTAAATCGCCAAAAAAATTAAATTTTCATTATTTTTTTACGAACGCTATATCGAGGTTCTACCGATTATTTTAATAAACATATTATATATCATGAGAAGATTATTCTATGTATTCCTCATGAAAAGAATACTATATAATTTTTTCAAATATTTCTGAGCACGGGCTTATGGAAACATCCTTGATATCATCCTATCAGTTTTTCAGATGCAATTTTCTTAACCTGACGCAAATGATAAATAGCCAAATCTTATTTCAATTGCAATATTTTAACTGAGTAATTTTTTAAGCATTACGAACATTCCCTTTCATGTTAAAACCTTAAAATCTTCCCTGAAACGATACCTATCTAACAGTATAAGTTCTGTCAAAATCCATGCAGTAGAACTCGAATTATAAACGTTCGAAACGAAATTTCCGATTGGGTTTTATATGTATACTAGCAGGCTGAGCCCGCTGCGCTGGACCATTTTTCAAATAAACCTTCAATCAAATGAAATGGAAAATCCGACCCTGTATTTTAAATTAATATGGACCTTCACCTGGAAGATCCTTCCGCATTTTCTGAATACGCATCGGACGTAATTGCGCTATTATATTATCTGATGCATTAGCCGAAATACGGGCAATTAAGAAGCAACTCTTTAGTACATCATGTTTTTTTTTTTTTTTTTTTTTTTTTTTTACATTCAAAGTAATGCTTTTTTAGTGGTAGTAAAATAAACCTAAAATTTGTCACTACGATCAGCTTCTCGGGCTGTGCATCAGTCAAAATTTTATAATGATTGAAATTTTAATTGAATTTGAGGTACTTAAAAAAAAAAAAAAAAACAAAAAAAAAAAAAACCCTAGGCTAAATGAACAAATATTGTTCCACTGGGCACCTTTCGCATTTGAAAAACTTTTTTTGTACATTCAAATTAATGCTTTTATAATGATAGTAAAATATCTGCACATGAAAAATATCTATTAGTAAATCTTCTTTTGTCCGTTTGCTCCATACTAAAAAAACATAAATTTACTAATCGCTAATCACTAAAAGTACAAATTTGGCGTAATCTTCTGAAATCGGATTTACCGTTCACGGTTCCTTTCAAATATAAACTAATCTTCCAACACTATACAGTAAGTTCGCCAATTGTAAGGTGGCTGATTATGGAAGATTCACCCAACAGTTTTTTATAACATTTCTAAAAGAAGGGAAGATATGAAGAAGAATAAATGGCGACTGGAATGGAATATCGAAAAGTGATTTCAGAAAGCAATTTTTATTGCAAAATGTCTTTTTTCGTGATAGAAATAACGGATAATTTCTTACATTTTCTTAAGAATAATTTTTACTACCTAACATTGACAGCATTGAACGTTTGTATAAGGGAAATTGGGGATATGCTTTTTTTTATTTAAAAAAAAGAATGGACAATATTAACTAATCTGGCTTCGAGGTTATAAAAGTCACAAATTTGGGGAAAACAAACCGACATGGTTTCGTAGTAAAGTGTGATGAGAATTTTTTTAAGTGTAAGACTAAAATTAAATTATTTTACAGTATGTATGAGCGTGTGTGGGAGATATTTATACTAAAATTAAAATATCTGACTCCATTTTTAAAATATTAATTGCTATTTATATATTGTACATTTGAATTTTTAAAAATACTCAAAAAATGCTTACGTACACTTGCAAAATCACATTTATTGTAAACATCGCTTGAACCCAATTCACGCTTACATCTTTTTGGCTTAAAATCAAATTGTTGGACGACAAAAGTGAACTCAAAAATCACAAATAATCATATAACATGTAAATCATAAGTACCATCATTTTTACAATTACATCTGCTCGTTTCGTCTGTGAGTCACATGATGGAAGACTTAGAAATAAAAAAGAACAAATCAAAAACAAAATTGTTACCACAAGGAAGGTCTCCTTAAACAGCATACTCAAATTATTTTGAAAAGAAAAATGCTTTTAAAACTACTCATGTGTGTAGTAAAATATCAGACAAATTGGCGGCGGAATCTCAGTAAAAATCTGAAAAAAATCTATATATATTCGAGTATTTGGCGCAGAAAAGACGAACGTTCCACGCTATTTGGCTAGCCAACATATTTCCATCCCAAATGCAAGATATTTAAATGCATTTGAAAATTGCTTGTTAAATAATTGTTTAAATGCCTAAAACTCAATGAATTTAAACCTAAACGAAGGATTAGCATATTATTTTTTTATCTTTAAGCGTATCTAATATATACAAATTGCGTGTTCCAGTAGTTATTTAATTTTACATGGCTTCACCGGCTGGAAATGTTTTAAGGGTACTATTTGATTATTCATTCAACCAATTTCGCCAAATTATATAAATTGTCAAACGCTTCGCCAAATTATATAAATTGCCAAACTGCTCGCCAAATTATACAAATTGACAAAATTTTTATTTTAAACAACGAAAGAATAAATAAATTTGTAAACATTAGTAAAATTACAAATAGAAGTGAAATTAAAAATCACTTGATGACGCAACAAACACGTGTGCCGTGTTTAATGTCAAGTGAATGTAAAATTTACGATCAGCTATTATTGGCATTTATCTTATAGTTTGGCGATAGTTTCTGTCGACGGGATAATCAAGTAATACAGTTTTAAATTTGTTTTAAAAGTAGCTGGCTATTTAAAAATGCTACCATTAAACATTTTATATTAAATACTTGTTTCCATGGCAACAATAACCTTCATTTCTTGTTTCTGAAACTAACAATATCGAAGTCAAATTGCCAATGTTCCGAATCGGACATTAATTTTGAATTTGAAAAAAAAATTAATAAACTGAAATTTTGTTTTAAACCGTATAATTACGATAATAAAATTTTAATATATATACATATAAAGGTATACGACAAAACTGTAGTAATAAAAATGTATTTATTACGTTAAACTTAATCTAACTATCTTCGTATGAAGAGTAGTAAAAGGTTTTACTTAAAAATTATTTATCATAAAAAAAGTATCATTCAAAATTTTATTGTGCCGCCAACCAGCATTAAATCGCCAGAAAAATTAAGTTTTCATTATTATTTTTACAAACGCTAAATCGAGGTTCTGCGGATTTTTTATAAACATATTATATGTCATGAGAAGAATATTCTATATATTCCTCATGAGAAGAATATTATATAATTTTTTCAAATATTTCTGACCATGCACTTATCGAAACTTCCTTGATATCATTCTATCAATTTTTCAGATGCATTTTTCTTAACCTGACGCAAAAGATAAAGAGCCAAATCTTATTTCAATTGCAATATTTTAACTGAGTATTTTTTAAGCATTACGAACATTCCCTTTCATGTTTAAATTAAATATTTTTGTGTTTTAATAGTATCACTCATTAAAACGAATTTTTTCTTCTTTTATTCTTCCTTCTTTTTTTAAAAATTAAAATTATTAGCAGTTTCTTCTTTTATGTTTCGAGGTGTAACAGCTGTTTCAATTTTTTTATCAACGATAAATTTCGCCAAGAAATAAAATCGTAAACCTTATCGTCCAAAATAACAGAACTTTATGTCATAATTCTATAACGAATATAGGTAGAATGATGTATTATATCTTAAAACCTTCCCTGAAACAATACCTATCTAACGGTATAGATTCCGTAAAAATACATGCAGTAGAACTCGAAATCTAGGCGTTCGGGACGAAATTTCCGTTTTGATTTTATATATATACTAGCAGGCTACACCCGCTTCGCTGGTCCATTTTCCAAATGATCCTTGATCAAACAAAATTATGAATTCGACCTTGTATTTTAAATTAATATGGACCTTCAACGGGAAAGTCTTTCCGCATTAGCTGAATACTATGCGAACGCTATTTAGCTATTATAATATCTTATGGGTTAGGCAAAATTTGGACTATTCAGAAGAAATTCTTTTTACAGTATATATTTAAAGTAGAGGTTGGGAAGAAAATACGGCCGTTGGGATAATCAGAAATGTTAAAATGTTCTTTAGTCACCACACTACTAAAAGGAGAGATAATTACAATGATTGCAGAGAGTGACCACTGAACATTACTTATGTTCGGATTATTTACTTTCGTTTGATAGTTCTTGAACTCCGGGCTTCTCAGCTTGGTGCTATGTGTGGTTCTGGTAGCTTAAATACAATTTCTCTCTACGTTGCATTATATTTTGTAATACACGTCTTCTAGCAGGTGTACTGCAGTTTTCTATCTTCGGATTACAGCAGAGTAATTACGGTAAAAAAATGTAATAAATTGTTTGCACACAAAAAGTCTTTAACTTTCATTAAAAGAAATGTGAATCACATAAAAGTGGATTTTTAAAAATGAAGTGCTTGAATAAAATTAAAATAATGTCATTTTCATTACCATTTCCTTTTTATATACATACCACTTGCAATTATGTAACTGTTAACCTGAAAATAAAACTCGATAACTCATTATGATAGAAAAATAAACCTCTTGTTTTCACCCAATCAAAATCTTCCCAATCGTCCATAATCGGGTGCACAGCTAAGTTTTACGGCAAACATTAGAAGTGTTTGCAAACTATATGGTTACAAATTTACCAGAGTTAACACACGTAAAACATACGTAATTATGCGCCAGACTACATCCCATTAAATAAAGTCAAATTGCTGTTGGCTGAATTATAGGTCTTTCGCCAAAAATACTCTTTGAAAAGGACAAATAAAGTCAGTTATACAAAACTTAATAACCTAACATGTTATAATATAACAAAATAATCTTTTTCATGCACCGAAGACCTTTTTTCATTTCTCTAAAGAGTGCAATAACACGGAGAAATAAATACACTTTTTATTTTCAAAATTACATTATTCTTCAGTCTGCTGCCTAAATAAACCTAAAATCGTTAATTTTTTCCTCAGTTTAGCGAATAGGATTGTGCGTCAGAAGAACTTGCTTTATAATGATATCTATTTTCAGTTTTATCTGCATTTCAGGTACTTTTTTCTTATCTAGGCTAAAATGATAAATCAACAAATATTGTTCCACCAGCCATCATTGGAATTTCAAATTTTTTTCCCAAGTATTTATTTTTTAGTGACAGTAAAATAACTGCAAATAAAAATATATATAATACTAAATCTTCTGTTTTCCGTTTGCTTCATAATGAAAAAACATAAATTTACTAATAGCTAAGTACAAATTTCATGTAATCTTCTACAATCGCGATCACTGTCTGACAGTCACTGTCTGATCACTGATCTTACTCTTTCAAATATAAAAGAAACATCTAAATAGTTCAGTAAATACACTAAATAGCAGGTAACCTGATTACGGAAGATTAATCCAATATCAAAAACCTTAAAAAAAACTGAAAATGGGATGACGAATTAAAAAGACAATCGAAAATGTATTTCAGTAAGCAATTTTTATTGCAAAATATTTTCTTTTGTGGTATTAATAACGCAAAATTGCATAAATTTCCTTAAGAATAATCTTTAGTACTTAACATTTGAAACAGTAGACTTTTCTAATAGAAAAATTGGCGATATATGTTTAAAAAAAAAAAAAAAAAAAGAGTGGACAATATTTGTTGATCTGAGTTCGAGGTTATAAAAATCATAAGTTTGGAGAAAAACAAAATAGCATGTATCCGTAGTAAAGTACGCGAAAAATATTTTAAATATCTGGAATTAAATTATTTATAATATGTGTGTGCGTGGGGGGGGGGGGGGGGGGGGCAAACGTTTGCATTAAAATTTAAATATTTCACTCCACTTTTATAATATTAACTGCTATTTATGTAATTTCATTATTTTCATAATTACATCTGCTAGTTTTTTCTGTAAGAGATACATAATAATAATAATAATAATAATAAATGTTACTCACAAGGAAGGTCTCCTTAAAACGCATACTCAAAATATTTTGAAAAAGGAAATGCTAATAAAATGACTCATGTATGTAAAAAAGATCGGTAAAAATATAGCGGTCGAATAGCAGTAGAAAATCTGTAAAAAAATATTTTTTCGAGTATTTGGCGCGAACAGACGAACGCTCGACGCTCTTTGGCGAACCAATAGGTTTCCTCGCCAAATGCAAGAGATTGAAATGCATTTATAAATTCCTTGTTAAATAAGTAATTAAATGCCTAATGCTCAATGAATTTAAACTTAAACTGTGGATTAGTTTACTATTTTTGCTGTAAGCTTATATAATATAAGCAAATTGCGTGTTACTTGTATTGAGCTATTTAATTTTATACGGTGTCACCGGCTGGATAAGTTTTAAGGGTATTTTAATTAAGAATGCTATCATTAAACATTTCGATATTAAATTGTTGTTTCCATGGCAATAAAACTCTCTTGTTGTCTCTGACACTAACAATATCGAAGTCAAATTGCCAATGCTCAGAATCGGACCTTAATTTGAGTTTGAAACACTTTTAATCCATTTAAATTTAATTGTAAACGGCATAAATACGATCGTTACATTTCATTGTTACATATATAAATGTATATGACAAAACTGCAGTTATAAATATGTATTTATTTAAGTTAAACTTACTTAAAATAACTTCGTATCGAGAGTTGAAAAAGTTTTTCTTGAAGAATATTTATCATAGTATTATTCAAAATTTTATCGTGTCGCCATCCAGTGCTAAATCGAAAAAAATGAAACTTTCATTATTTTTTTAGGAATTCTAAATAGAGGTTCTGCCGATTTTTTATGGATATATATATATATATTAGAAGAATATTCTATATTTTTTTTCAAATAATGCTGAGCATGCGCTTATGGGGAACTTCCTTGATATCATTTTATCAATTTTCAGATGCATTTTTCTTAACCTGATGCAAAAGATAAATCGCCAAATATTATTTCAATTGCAATATTTCAACTGAGTAATTCTTTAAGTATTACGAACATTCTCTTTTATGTTTAAATTAAATATATTCGTTTTTTAATATTATCACTCATTAAAATGGATTTCTTTTTTTTTTCTTTTTTAAAGATTTTAAATACAATTAGTAACAGTTTTTTGTCTTTTATTTTTCTAGGTGTAATAGCCGTTTCAATTTTTTCAACAACAAAAAACTTCGGCAAGAAATAAAATGGTAACATTATCGTCCAATGTAACAGAACTTTCCGTCATACTTCTATAACTAATCTAGGTAGAATGATGTGTTATAGCTTAAAACCTTTCCTGAAACGATACCTATCTAACGGTATAAGTTCCGTAAAAATCCATGCAGTAGAACTCGAAATCTAGGCGTTCGGAACGAAATTTCCGTTTGGATTTTATATATATAATAGATAATAGAATAGATAATAGATTTTATATATAGATAATAGAATAGATAACAGATTATGTGTTATGAACTGTCTCAAAGTTTAAAACAGATCGCATTGTTAGATTTCCTAATTTTAACAATATCGCGTTATGTTAGTTCCACATTCCACCACCAGGGAGCGCACTCTATTCTTAACTCAAGCGTATCTGAACTAAACTCCTTCATGCAACCTTTCCGTAGATAAATGAATCGGGAGGGTGGCGGTCTTAACCAATAATTTAAGATAATTGCTGAAATTACTACGAAAAATATTTTAAAGGGGCCCTACGCGGGCCCCTAATAGAGTTAGAGGAAATCGGAAGACGGCAAAATAATCGCGGTGAAAAGTTTGCTTGGGTGCTTCGGAGTTACTTTTGGCGCAAGATCTAAGCTCTACGACCAATAGGAGCCCAGATATTTAAGGAAATATGAAGTAACAAAGTCCAAAATAACAGAATTTTCCGAAATAATTCTATAACTTATCTAGGTAGAATGATGTGTTATAGCTTAAAACCTTCCCTGGAACGATACCTATCTAACGGTATAAGTTCCGTAAAAATCCATGCGGTAGAACTCGAAATCTCGGCGTTCGGAACGAAATTTCCGTTTGAATTTTATATATATAACTAGCAGGCTATGCCCGCTGCGCTGGTCAATATTTCCGAATGAACCTTGGATTAAACTAAATGGTGAATTTGAACTTGTATTTTAAACAATATGGATCTTCAGCTTGACCTTGCACATTACTGAAAACGATGCGAACGCCATTGCGATATAATGTTATCTTAAGCGTTGGACAAAATTTAGCAATTAAGAAGTAATTGTTTTAGTTGATTATAAACAGCGCACTTATGGTCGGGTAATGAGACCGTTATGACAACAGGAATTAATACCTCTAAAACTAATCAACATATAATGAAATCTTATATACTAACACCATTCCTAAAAGTCATGCAACAGGGTCACTTGTAACAAAATATGTTCTGTAGATTTTTTTAAAAAGGCTAAACTTTCATAATCAGGTTCACTTAATTTTTGAACTTTTACTGTTGCTCTATAACTAAGTACCCTTGAACAATATGTATACACTAAAACCTTTCCAAAATGATTACCTAACTAATTGTGGTATATCCTACGAAAGTATTATAAACAATCGGAATGAAATACAAATTTCCGTTGTAAATATATAGTAGATGATGATGATGCGATTTTGTGTAATAGAATTCATAGTAAAGTTTTCGCTTCAAAAGAAAACGATGCTTTCAACATTAAAGATAATACACCAATATGTGAAGTATCCGATTACGGAAGGTTAACTTGAATTCTCATGAGCAACTACTCAAAGAAAAGTGAATATGTGGCTTTTGTGATACTTATATGTCAGCCGGGCGCAGGTAATAAATCAATAAAGATTGTTTTCATGGCATGTTCTTATTTTATTATTTTCATTTAAAGCACAAACCTTTCACTCATTTAATTTAAAATGCATGCCTTATACTAATTTCATTTAAAAAACTGAAAAGATAAACAATAACAAAAAATAATGCCATAATTAAAAGCAAAAATATATTTTTAATTTACATACGCTAAATGTAACTACTGCTACTGGGAATTTTAAAAATGCTATCAGCGAGATGTGCGCACGGTTGTTATAAATGTACCCATTTTTTCTTCTTATCGAGGAGCAATTTATAAATCGCACAATATTATTCCAATTCCAGTTTCTTTCAATGAGGAACCTATGACCGGAAAAAATGGAAAAAGACTCTTGTAGATTCTTCGGATGACGGCATCTGACGCCATAAACCGAGTTGATATATATGAAAATAATTTTTAAGTCGTTACAAACATTGCTTTCATACTTAAATATTTTCTTTGGTACTACTTGTTATCCCGTCGACCAATTTCGCCAAATTATATAAATCGCCAAACCATTCGCCAAATTATATAAATTGACATAATCTTTATTTTAAATAACGAAATAACAAATAAATTAGTATAAAATTAATAAAAATACAAATAAAACGTCGAAATTAAAATCACTTGATGACGTAAACACGTGTAGTTTGTTTAAATTCAAGTGAATTTGATATTTACGATCAACCATTATTGGCATTTAATCTTATAGTTTGACGATAGATTTTTGGTCGACGGAATATCTAAGTAGTACCTTTTCCATTTTTGTTTTATAACGCTGAATTCTCAGTAATTTTTTCCCTTTTATTTTACATAAAATCACTATTTTTTTAAAAAAATTAAGATGCTTGCATTTTTATTTCAAACTCATAGAGCCGTTTTTATTTTTTAGCCAAAAGGGTTGATTTGAATTTTTTCCGTTGCTAGAGTAACGGATGTAATGATAGATATTTTGAAGTTTAGATGCCAAAGACACCGCCAAATTAGAAAAATATGAAATGTGTCATGAACTGTTGGACTTATAAACATTTATTTGGTAGCATTCGATTCAGCATACAAAACTACATTAAAATATGCTATCATTTGACGCATAATTTTGATATTCGATTTTTTTCCCCTCCCCGTGCAAAAACCATTAGGGGTGACACTTTAGAAAATCCTTTCTTAGCAGAAGTTTATGTCATAAGAAGTATTTTTACCACGATTTTCAAGATTTTAGGTTCAGTAGTTTGCGCTGTGCGTTAATTAGTCCCCTAATCCAGACTTTATTTTATATACTATATTAGATATGCGATTTTGCGGTGAATCGATGATCGAAAATTAGTCCAATATCATTTGAAATATTACATAACAGAGGAGAAAGTACGAAGAAAGACGAAGAAGAAATGACGAATTACAAAAGACTTGTATTTTTTTTTTTCAAAATGTTGAATTTTTCCATAGTAATAACGTATTAAAACATAAATTTCCTTAAAAATTATCTTTATTTCCTAGATTTCGAATCTGTGAATTTTCCTATAAATGAAATTGGCGATATGACTTGAGAAAACAGATAATATTTGCTTAAATAAAATGGGCAATATTCGTTGATCTGAGTTCGAGTTTATAAATATCACATGCTTTCGGAATTACGGCGAAAAACATTTTAAAAAGTATGAAATTATTTTACAATATGTATGTGTGGCAGAAATTCACACTGAAATTTAAGTATTCGATTCCATTTTTAAAATATTAACTGATATCTATATAAGTTACAATTGAATATGAAAATGTACTCAAAAAATGATCACTTTCACCTAAAAAAACACCATTTGTGAGAACATCCTCAAGCTAATGTCACGCTTATGCATTTTTGGCTTAAAATCACATTGTTTGGCGGCAAAAGAAAAATAAAAAATTGTAAAGAAACAAATAGAAATTACACATGTGACTCACAATTACATCTGCTTGTTTCTTCTATAAGTCACGTGATGGGACAATTAGATATAAAAAAAAGAAAAGAACAGAACAGAAAGAAAATGTCGTTAAAATTTCATCTAATCAAATTTTCAGATTCGTTTCCATATTTAACGCAAGCGATAAAGAGCCAAATATTGCGTATCAAGTGTAATATTTCTTATTAAATTAATTTTTAAGCATTACAAATATTTCTTTCAGGTTTTGATTAAATGTTTCCGTTTTTTAATATTATCACTCATTAAAACGGATTTTCTTCTTCTTTTTTTCTTTTTTTTTTCATTTAAATAAAATTAGTAACAGTTTTTCTTTTATTTTTCGAGGTTTAATAGCCGTTTCAATTTTTTTTTTATCAACGATGAATTTCGCCAAGAAATAAAATGGTAACCTTATCGCCCAAAATAACAGAATTTTCCGTCATAATTCTAAAACTAATATAGGTAGAATAATGTGTTATAGATTAAAACCTTCCCTGAAACAATACCTATCTAACGGTATAGGTTCCGTAAAAATCCATGCAGTAGAACTCGAAATCTAGGCGTTCGGAACGAAATTTCCGTTTGGATTTTATATATATAATAGATAATAGAATAGATAATAGATTTTATATATATATAATAGAATAGATAATAGATTATGTGTTATGAACTATCTCAAAGTTTAAAACAGATCGCATTGTTAGATTTCCTAATTTTAACAATATCGCGTTATGTTAGTTCCACATTCCACCACCAGGGAGCGCACTCTATTCTTAACGAAAGCGTATCTGAACGAAACTCCTTCATGCAACCTTTCCGTAGATACATGAATCAGGAGGGTGGCGGTCTTAACCAATAATTTAAGATAATTGCTGAAATTACTACGAAAAATATTTTAAAGGGGCTTCTACGCGGGCATCTAATAGAGTTAGAGGAAATCGGAAGACGTCAAAATAATCGCGGGGAAAAGTTTGCTTGGGTGCTTCGGAGCTACTTTTGGCGCGAGATCTAAGCTCTACGACCAATAGGAGCCCAGATATTTAAGGAAATATGAAGTAACAAAGTCCAAAATAATAGAATTTTCCGTAATAATTCTTAACTAATCTAGGTAGAAAGATGTGTTATAGCTTAAAACCTTCCCTGGAACGATACCTATCTAACGGTATAAGTTCCGTAAAAATCCATGCGGTAGAACTCGAAATCTCGGCGTTCGGAACGAAATTTCCATTTGGATTATATATATGTAATAGAATAGACTAGGGTATCGAACCCGAGCTCCTCGGGTTACAGAGTATAGGTAAAAACAATTCTTTTTTTTTAACTCTAATTATTATTTTTTTACATGTAATATATATTTTAGATTGTCCACTAACATAAAAAAGAATTTTTATATGAAAAATATCAATTATGCAATCAAATAAAGTTTTAAAATTTATTAAAAGCGTTACTTTCACATGCCAGGAGTTCCTAGCCCAAGATTTTGCGACTTAAGGCAGTCTTTCCGATCATTTCAGTGCTTTAAGCGCGTGGTTCAATCCCATGTTTGTTAAATTTGTTTCTTATTTACATTATTTTATTTATTTTTCTATAGAGGAAGTTTTATTTTTGTTATGGGACATTAGACGGAAACAATTACTGACATTTTTACATTGTTTTAAAGGCAAGCGGATTAATATTTCATAACTGAGCTACATGTGATAGAGATACATTTAAAAATAATTCATGCTTGAAAATATCTCTCTCTCTATATATATATATTACGCTATCGCATGTGGCACAGAAATCTCAATTATTTGTTAATTGTTTAATGGCAACCCCCGAATGAAACGCATCTCATTGGTTATTGTGTAATAGTTTTCAAAAGGGAATAACAATAAATAAAAAAAGTTTAATTAATAACTATAGAAAAAACAATTTATATAATAAAAAAATAAAAGTAAATAAACAATTTATTAATAAATAAACAACAACATCCGGGTTACCATATCAAGCAAAATAACGACACCTTGGCGCCAGTTAAGTACCCCGGTGCGTATATGACATTGGCGTCAGAAAAAAAGTCGCGCCAACGTGGTGCGTATATGACATCTGTGCCATCTTTTACTTATTTATTTATTTATTTATCGAACAACAAACATACGACTTCATCTCATTTAAAATACAATAAATAAATAAATAAATAAAGGTACTTTTCCAGTATAGGTACTTGGCGAAATAGAGAAAAGGCCCATGGCGAGGAAAGAAATTTGGCAACGTACTTTCTGGCAACCTATTTAATCAAAATATTTTTTTCGAGTAAAACTACATAAAAGTTGCCATGATCAGAAAGAGTTTGTACTTTAATGTTAGCTGGGCGCAATTCTCGCCAATGGCATTTTTTAACTCGCCAGCACATTTTTTTATTTTTCGAGGGGTAAATTAAAACAATGCTTTTATGTTGAAATTAAATAGTTTATGGTTTTATTTATTCTTTTTCTTTTTTAAAGATTTTCTTTTTAAGTGAAAATCATGAATTTTAGAAGTTTAAGTTTTAAATTAAAGTTATCCATTTTAAATAAATTGAGTGAAATGATTATATTTTAATCATGAAATATGAAAAACGTGTACAATGTTTGGCGATTTATCACCTGTGCCCGACTAACATAAAAATACCGAATTCTTGATTTCTCTATCAGAATCTTCCTCTTTGGCGAAGGATCGAGCAAGTAAATTAAATTATGAATAAAAGTAACATGATACAATGGGATTACATGACATGATACCTAGGATACATTTAAGGGAGATCAAACTGGTCGCCACGGGCGGATAGTTATTTTCAAAACCATAATAACTCAGTCAATTAAGATACAATTTTCAAACAAATTGCATTTGAAAGTAGGTTTTTTTCTCTATTTGACGGCGTAAAAATTGAAAATGCGCGATATTTAGAAATTTAAAAAATCGCTGACATAGCAAGCATTTTAATTAAATTTTTTTTTCAGTTTTTATGGGAAATGACAACAAAATATACAGTATCTCCTATTTTCGACTATTTTCCGTTTACTTTCAATGACTTTCAATAGAAATGGGGTTCTTTTGTTGCCACGATTAGAAAAATGATATTAAAAACTACAAAAAAATTAATATCTCAAAAATAAATTGAGATACAGCTTTCAAACAAATTGCATTTAAAAGAACATTTTTTTCCTCATACAACGGTGTAAAAATTTAAAATGTGTGAGGGTTAGAAGGTTAAAAATTTGCAGTAAAGAAAATTGCAAAACCAAAATTTTATTTTAAATTTCAAAGTGTTGCCATTCGCAAAATGACGTATGCGTTACGCACAGATATGTTTGTCCTTTATAATATAGATAGAATAGATAGAATAGATAATAGATTATGTGTTATGAAGTATCTCAAAGTTTAAAACAGATCGCATTGTTAGATTTCCTAATTTTAACAATATCGCGTTATGTTAGTTCCACATTCCACCACCAGGTAGCGCATTCTATTCTTAACGAAAGCGTATCTGAACGAAACTCCTTCATGCAACCTTTCCGTAGATACATGAATCGGGAGGGTGGCGGTCTTAACCAATAATTTAAGATAATTGCTGAAATTACTACGAAAAATATTTTAAAGGGGCCCTACGCGGGCCTCTAATAGAGTTAGAGGAAATCGGAAGACGGAAAAATAATCGCGGGGAAAAGTTTGCTTGGTTGCTTTTGAGCTACTTTTGGCGCGAGATCTAAGCTCTACGACCAATAGGAGCCCAGATATTTAAGGAAATATGAAGTAACAAAGTCCAAAATAATAGAATTTTCCCGAATAATTCTATAACTAATCTATGTAGAATGATGTGTTATAGCTTAAAACCTTCCCTGAAACGATACCTATCTAACGGTATAAGTTCCGTAAAAATCCATGCGGTAGAACTCGAAATCTCGGCGTTCGGAACGAAATTTCCGTTTGGATTTTATATATATAATAGACTAGCAGGCTATGCCCGCTGCGCTGGTCAATATTTCCAAATGAACCTTGGATTAAACTAAATGGTGAATTTGAATTTGTATTTTAAACAATATGGCTCTTCAGCTTGACCTTGAACATTACTGAAAACGATGCGAACGCCATTGCGATATAATGTTATCTTAAGCGTTGGACAAAATTTAGCAATTAAGAAGTAATTGTTTTAGTTGATTATAAACAGGGCACTTACGGTCGGGTAATAAGACCGTTATGCCAACAGGAATTAATACCTCTGTAACTAATCAACATATAATGAAATCGTATATACTAACACCATTCCTAAAAATCATGCAACAGAGCCACTTGTAACAAAATATGTTCTGTAGATTTTTTTAAAAAGGCTAAACTTTCATAATCAGGTTCACTTAATTTTTGAACTTTTACTGTTGCTCTATAACTAAGTACCCTTGAACAATATGTATACACTAAAACCTTTCCAAAATTATTACCTAACTAATTGTGGTATATCCTACGAAAGTATTATAAACAATCGGAATGAAATACAAATTTCCGTTGTAAATATATAGTAGATGATGATGATGCGATTTTGTGTAATAGAATTCATGATAAAGTTTTCGCTTCAAACATAAACGATGCTTTCAACATTAAAGCTAATACACCAATATGTGAAGTATTCGATTACGGAAGGTTAACTTGAATTCTCATGAGCAACTACTCAAAGAAAAGTGAATATGTGGCTTTTGTGATACTTTTATGTCAGCCGGGCGCAGGTAATAAATCAGTAAAGATTGTTTTCATAGCATATTCTTATTTTATTATTTTCATTTAAAACACAAACCTTTCACTCATTTCATTTAAAATGCATGCCTTATACTAATTTCATTTAAAAACTGAAAAGATAAACAATAACAGGAAATAATGCCATAATTAAAAGCAAAAAAATATTTTTAATTTACATATGGTAATGTAACTACTGCTACTGGGAATTTTTAAAATGCTATCAGCGATATGTGCGCACGGTTGTTATAAATGTACCCATTTTTTCTTCTTATCGAGGAGCAATTTATAAATCGCACAATATTATTCCTGTTGAAAATAATCACAGAATTACATTAAATTCTTATTAATTTCTTTTTGTACAACTATGTTTATTGTGATTGGTTGTTTAATGTAGCTTTCTTTCACGGCCGCCAATTCTCTGCCATGGGCCTTGCAAAATCTATAAATACCTGTAAATTTTCTGTTTTCTTTCAGTATGTTTGTGTAATTGTTCTTGTTTATATCAAATATACTCACTTCGATCCACGTCTTTATGTCTGCCTTTTTATTTATTTTAACAGCAGAGCGTTGGTTCTAACAAGTGTTGAAATGAGCTGCGAGACATACTGACGCCGTTATCTTTCTGTTTTTCATTTCTGCTGGGATTTTGAGTGAAAAAGATTTTATCTTTCTTTTTATATATTTTATCGAGCAGAATGGATTCTTCAAAAGATGTTTACGGTGTCCCTCTTTTTGAAGGTGATGGAAAAGTTTTTTCGGTATGGAAACGAAGAGTAATGGCAATTTTTGCTGCTAAAGAATTGGAAAAATTCCTGGAAAATGAAGCAGCTCTAGACAATGCCGCCGATGTCGTGAAAGCAAAAAAGGCTTACGCTTTATTATTATCATTATTAAGTGATAATGTTCTTGCGTCACTTCAAGATGAAAATACAGCTCATAAAATATGGATTAAATTAGAACGCACTTATGATACAAAGCGTGCAGTGAATCAAATTTTAATTCGGAAGAGATTGGCAACGATTAAAAAAGATCGTACAGTTTCTATGAGAAATCACATTGATGAAATAAATAAATTAATTTCGGATCTTAAGCTGTCTGGGGCAGAAGTTAATGAAACGGATACTATTGTTTATATTTTGATGTCATTGCCTCAGGAATTTGAAAATGTTAAGATTGCTTTAGAAAACCAACCGAATTCTGTTTTGACATTAGATTTCGTGACACAAAGATTATTAGATGCTGAAGCACTTCTTTTGGATTCAAAGAAAGAAAAAGTATATACTAAGGCTGCTCATGATAATACTGCATTTGTGTCGACTCGCAAAGAATTCTTTTGTAAAATTTGCAACTCTAAAGGGCATACAGCGAAATATTGTAGAAAGAAAATTACTTGCCATTCTTGTGGAAAATTCGGACACATAAAACGTAACTGTAAAGCTGTTAAAAATTCAAATGAAGAAAAATTTGCCTCTTCAGCTGTTTCTTTCGTTGCTGGAAATGCTTCCAGGAAAAGGAATGAATTTATAGTAGATTCCGGAGCAACTTCCCATATGTGTTCTAATGAGAATTATTTCGCATCCTTAGTACCTTCTTCAGGAACTATTAAATGCGCATCAAACACAACGAATCTAGAAATCAAAGGTATTGGAAATATTAATGGAAAACTGTCGAATGGAATGGAAATTACTTTAAAGGATGTCCTTTATGTTCCAGACTTAAACGGGCAACTCATTTCCGTTAGGAAAATTGAAAGTGCAAATTATACAGTTATTTTCAAGAAACAAAAAGTATTTATCGAAAAAGGGAGAAACCGTTTTTACTTCGGTGAACGGGATTTGAATGGACAATACGTAAGTGACTTTGTCCCTGTTTACGAAACCGTTCTTACTTCAAAGAAAAATCATTGTGATATCTGGCATCGCAGACTTGGTCATCCGAGTGACAAAGTATTGAAAGATATGAAGCTTCCGGTACCTGACTCTTTTTGTGATATTTGTGGTCGGGCAAAACAGAGTGCAACACCAATGGGAAGAGGACCAAGAAAAAGAGAAACCAAGCCAATGACTTTGATTCATAGTGACATTTGTGGACCTATTTTTCCGACAACCTTTTCTGGCGAGTGCTATTTTATGACTCTTATCGATGATTTTTCTCGTTTTACTGAAGTACGTTTACTGAAACATAAAAGTGAAGTCTCAGAAGAATTAAAAATGTTCTTAAAATCCAACCCTACAGTGAAGAAAATTAGATGTGATAACGGGAAGGAATATTTTTCTAATGATTTAGTGAATTTTACTAGAGATCTTGGTATAGTGATAGATCCCGCTCCTCCATACACGCAATCTTTGAATGGAGTAGCTGAACGCTGCAATAGGTCGCGTCTGAATATAGGACGTGCTTTGATTGCTGAATCAAATTTACCAAAGACTTTTGGGGGTCAAGCTATCCTTTCAGCAGCTTACTTGAAAAACCGAATGCCAAGCAGCACTATTGAGAACAAAACTCCGTACTTCCTGAAATATGGAGAAGAAGCCGATTTCAAGCACATACGTGTTTTTGGATGCAGTGCTTACATGTTAATTCCTTCCGTTCATCGAAAGAAACTTGACGATAGGTCTAAACAAATGATCTTCATTGGTTATTCTTCAATGGGATATAGATTACTAGATCCTGAAACGAAACGCATAACTGTATCAAGAAATGTGAAATTCGACGAAGAGAAAAAGGAAAATGTTCAGTCGAAACAATACATTCTAGAAAATTCAGAACCAGTCGATAATGAAATTGATCCAGATGTTCTAGAAAATACGAGTGATGAATTAGATGATCCTGAAGAGAAAGAAGACAAAACAAGAAAATCTGAAAGATTTAAAAAGCAACCTGTACGATATCCAGATCCTGAAGTTTACGAAGCATTACTTTGCCAACAAGAAACATTAACGTTTGATGATATCAAATCCCTCCCTAGTGATGAACAACGCTTGTGGAAAGAAGCTATGGACGCGGAGATTGAAAGTATGAAAATCAACGAAGTCTGGGATCTTGAAAAATTACCACCTGACAAACGACCTAATTCCTGCAAATGGGTATTTACCATCAAAAGAGATGGTCGACATAAGGCGAGACTCGTAGCTCGTGGATTTATGCAAAAATAAGGGCTAGACTATAGTGAAACCTTTTCCCCTGTAATAAGTATACCAGCTTTACGTTTGGTTCTTATTTTGATTTTAAATGAAGACTTATATGCATCTGTGTTAGATGTTAAAACAGCGTTCCTGAATGGTAAGTTAAATGAACTTGTTTTTATGGATCAGCCGCAAGGCTATGATGATAAAAGTGGGCGAAAGTGTAAACTTAAAAGAAGTTTATATGGTTTAAAACAAGCCCCACGACAATGGTTTGAAAGGTTTTATGAATTTATTTCAAAGTTAAATTTTAAATCTTGTGATAATGAACCTTGTATTTTTATTCGGTATAATAATGATCATAAAATAATTATTGCTTTGTATGTAGATGATATGTTAATTGCAGGTTCAGATGTAAATGAAACTAATGTAGTTATTTCCCTATTACATAACGAGTTTCACATGTCAAAATCGCAAAGTGTTTCAGAATTTCTAGGTATTCAAATGAAATTCAATTCTGATAGTTTAATAATGGATCAAGAGTCTTACATAATTAAATTGTTAAATAAGTTTAATATGCTAGATTGTAAACCCAGTGACATTCCTATTTCTCCTAAGTCCACCCCATCTGATTTCAAAAATGGTAAACCTTTTAATGGCCCATATCGTGAACTTGTAGGTTGTTTATTATATTTAGCTTATATTTCTCGACCTGATATTTTGTATGCTATTAACTGTTTAAGTCAATTGCAAGAAAATCCTACTGAAATTGCATGGAAAGCACTTAAGAAAATCTTAAGATACTTAAAAGAAACATTGTCTTTAAAACTTGTATATAAAAAACAAAATTCTGATCCTAAATTATCCATGTATGTTGATGCTGATTGGGGGGCTAACACAAATGACCGCAAATCAGTAACAGGTTATATTTTAATGTTTTGTAACATGCCTGTTCTGTGGTGTTGTAATAAACAAAAATCAGTTGCCTTATCGTCAACTGAAGATGAAGTCATTGCTTTAACTAAAAGTTTTCAAGACCTGTTATGGTTTAAAAATATTGCTAGTGAAATTGTAAATATTAAGGATTTAGTAATTTTTGAGGATAATCAATCATGTATAAAATGTATCAGTAATGAGAGTAATTATGGTAGAATGAAACACATTGATATCAAATTGAAATTTGTTCGCAATATTATAAAAGAAAATAACATCAAAATTGAATATGTTCCTACGAATATGCAAATTGCTGATTTATTTACAAAGGCATTACCTAAAGTTAAATTTTATGAACTATTATTTCTTTGTTGTTTGTACAAGTAATGTTTAAATTGTGTCATATTATTTTTAATGATTGATTTCAAGAAATTTCTTTGTTTTTCTGATGTAATGCTAGATTATGGGCGGGTGTTGAAAATAATCACAGCATTACATTAAATTCTTATTAATTTCTTTTTGTACAACTATGTTTATTGTGATTGGTTGTTTAATGTAGCTTTCTTTCACGGCCGCCAATTCTCTGCCATGGGCCTTGCAAAATCTATAAATACCTGTAAATTTTCTGTTTTCTTTCAGTATGTTTGTGTAATTGTTCTTGTTTATATCAAATATACTCACTTCGATCCACGTCTTTATGTCTGCCTTTTTATTTATTTTAACAATTCCAATTCCAATTTCTTTCATTGAGGAACCTATGACCGGAAAAAATGGAAAAAGACTCTTTTAGATTCTTCGGATGACGGCATCTGACGCCATAAACCGAGTTTATATATATGAAAATAATTTTTCAGTCGTTACAAACATTGCTTTCATACTTAAGTATTTTCATTGGTACTACTTGTTATCCCGTCGACCAATTTCGCCAAATTATATAAATCGCCAAACCATTCGCCAAATTATATAAATTGACATAATCTTTATTTTAAATAACGAAATAACAAATAAATTAGTATAACATTAATAAAAATACAAATAAAACGTCGAAATTAAAATCACTTGATGACGTAAACACGTGTAGTTTGTTTAAATTCAAGTGAATTTGATATTTACGATCAATCATTATTGGCATTTAATCTTATAGTTTGACGATAGATTTTTGGTCGACGGAATATCCAAGTAGTACCTTTTCCATTTTTGTTTTATAACGCTAAATTCTCAGTAATTTTTTCCCTTTTATTTTACATAAAATCACTATTTTTTTAAAAAAAATTAAGATGCTTGCATTTTTATTTCAAACCCATAGAGCCGTTTTTATTTTTTAGCCGAAAGGGTTGATTTGAATTTTTTCCGTTGCTAGAGTAACGGATGTAATGATAGATATTTTGAGGTTTAGATTCCAAAGACACCGCCAAATTAGAAAAATATGAAATGTGTCATGAACTGTTGGACTTATAAAAATTTATTTGGTAGCATTCGATTCAGCATACAAAACTACATTAAAATATGCTATCATTTGACGCATAATTTTGATATTCGATTTTTTCCCCTCCCCGTGCAAAAACCATTAGGGGTGACACTTTAGAAAATCCTTTCTTAGCAGAAGTTTATGTCATAAGAAGTATTTTTACCACGATTTTCAAGATTTTAGTTTCAGTAGTTTGCGCTGTGCGTTAATTAGTCCCCTAATCCAGACTTTATTTTATATACTACATTAGATATGCGATTTTGCGGTGAATCGATGATCGAAAATTAGTCCAATATCATTTGAAATATTACATAACAGAGGAGAAAATACGAAGAAAGACGAAGAAGAAATGACGAATTACAAAAGACTTGTATTTTTTTTTTTCAAAATGTTGAATTTTTCCATAGTAATAACGTATTAAAACATAAATTTCCTAAAAGATTATCATTATTTCCTAGATTTCGAATCTTAGAATTTTCCTATAAATGAAATTGGCGATATGACTTGAGAAAATAGATAATATTTGCTTAAATAAAATGGGTAATATTCGTTGATCTGAGTTCGAGTTTATAAATATCACATGCTTTCGGAATTACGGCGAAAAACATTTTAAAAAGTATGAAATTATTTTACAATATGTATGTGTGGCAGAAATTCACACTGAAATTTAAGTATTCGATTCCATTTTTAAAATATTAATTGATGTCTATATAAGTTACAATTGAATATGAAAATGTACTCAAAAAATGATCTCTTTCACCTAAAAAAACACCATTTGTGAGAACATCCTCAATCTAATGTCAGGCTTATGCATTTTTGGCTTAAAATCACATTGTTTGGCGACAAAAGAAAAATAAAAATTTTAAAGAAAAAATAGTAATTACACATGTGACTCACAATTACATCTGCTTGTTTCTTCTATAAGTCACGTGATGGGACAATTAGATATAAAAATAAAAGAAAAGAACAGAACAGAAAGAAAATGTCGTTAAAATTTCATCTAATCAAATTTTCAGATTCGTTTCCATATCTAACGCAAGCGATAAAGAGCCAAATATTGCGTATCAAGTGTAATATTTCTTATTAAATTAATTTTTAAGCATTACAAATATTTCTTTCAGGTTTTGATTAAATGTTTCCGTTTTTTAATATTATCACTCATTAAAACGGATTTTCTTCTTCTTTTTTTTTCTTTTTTTTCATTTAAATAAAATTAGTAACAGTTTTTCTTTTATTTTTCGAGGTTTAATAGCCGTTTCAATTTTTTTTATCAACGATGAATTTCGCCAAGAAATAAAATGGTAACCTTATCGCCCAAAATAACAGAATTTTCCGTCATAATTCTAAAACTAATATAGGTAGAATCATGTGTTATAGCTTAAAACCTTCCCTGAAACAATACCTATCTAATGGTATAAGTTCCGTAAAAATCCATGCAGTAGAACTCGAAATCTAGGCGTTCGGAACGAAATTTCCGCTTGGATTTTATATATATAATAGATAATAGAATAGATAATAGATTATATATATATATATATAATAGAATAGATAGATTATGTGTTATGAACTATCTCAAAGTTTAAAACAGATCGCATTGTTAGATTTCCTAATTTTAACAATATCGCGTTATGTTAGTTCCACATTCCACCACCAGAGAGCGCACTCTATTCTTAACGAAAGCGTATCTGAACGAAACTCCTTCATGCAACCTTTCCGTAGATACATGAATTGGGAGGGTGGCGGTCTTAACCAATAATTTAAGATAATTGCTGAAATTACTACGAAAAATATTTTAAAGGGGATCTACGCGGGCCCCTAATAGAGTTAGAGGAAATGGGAAGACGGCAAAATAATCGCGGGGGAAAGTTTGCTTGGGTGCTCCGGAGCTACTTTTTGCGGGAGATCTAAGCTCTACGACCAATAGGAGCCCAGATATTTAAGGAAATATGAAGTAACAAAGTCCAAAATAATAGAATTTTCCGTTATAATTCTATAACTAATCTAGGTAGAATGATGTGTTATAGCTTAAAACCTTCCCTGGAACGATACCTATCTAACGGTATAAGTTCCGTAAAAATCCATGCGGTCGAACTCGAAATCTCGGCGTTCGGAACGAAATTTCCGTTTGGATTTTATATATATAATAGATAGAATAGATTCGAAGTAGACAAGTAGAATAGCAGAATGAGACCGCTGCGCTGGACCATTTTTCAACTAAACCTTCAATCAAACGAAAACGAGAATTCGACCCTGTATTTTAAATTAATATGGACCTTCACTTGGAAAGTCCTTCCGCATTTTCTGAATACGCATTTGACAATATTGCGCTATTATAGTAACTGATGCCTTAGACATAATTCGGGCAATTCAGAAGCAACATTTTAGTACATCATGTAGAGTTTAGGAGGAAAATGCGGCCATTACGATCATCAGAAATTAAAATGTTCTCTTATCACCACACTATTAAAAAAGAGAGAATTACAATGATTGCAGAGATTGACCATTTAACTTAAAGAATGCTCGGGTTATTCACTTTCGTCTGTTAGTTCTTCTACTCCGGGCTTCTCAGCTAGGTTCTATGTGCGGATCTGATAACATAAATTCAATCTTTGTCCACGTTACATTATATTTGGTAATATGCGTCTTCTTTTGGCAGCATTTCTACAGTTTCTTAACTTCGAATTCCGGTAGAGTAAATACAGTCAAAACGGTACTTAACGCGCCTATATTTTAAAAAATGTGAATCATGTAAAAGTGGATATTTAAAGCTGAATTGTGTGAATAAAATTAAAACAATGTCATTTTAACTGCCGTTTCTTTTTGTATACCAGTTTTAATCATGCAACTATTAACCTAGGAAAATAATCTCGATAACTGATTCAAATAGAAATCTAAACCTCTAGTTTGGATTTCCCAATCATCCGTAATCGTATCCACGAAAAGTTTGATGTGAAAGGTTAAAAATGTTCGTAACGGTATGGCTACAAATGTACCAGATTTAGCTACAAAACAGAGTTAATTTACGCGCCAAACTACATTCCATTAAATAATGTCAAATTGCAGTTGATTGAATTTTAGAGCTGTCACTATCAAAACTCTTTCTGAATGATAAACAACGTTAGCTATGCAAAATTTTTAGTAATGGTCTTTTTGGCAAACCGATGATTTTTTTCGCATTTATCTCGCGTAATAAGATGGGGAAATATACATGCTTGTTATTTTCAGGACGTCATTATTCATCAATCTGTTGCCTAAATAAAACTAAAAACGTTGATTTGTGACTACGGTCAGCTGCTCGGTCTGTGCATCAGCCAAAATTGCTTTATAATGATTGAAATTTTATTTGAATCTGAGGTACTTTTTTTCTAAACCTAGGCTGAATGAACAGATATTGTTCCATTGGCCACCTTTGACATTTGAAAGGGGTTTTTTTTGTACATTCAAATTAATGCTTTTTTAGTGATAGTAAACTAACTGCAAATGAAAAATATATAATAGTAAATATTCTTGATACTATTTAGTTATCACCTCGACGAAAAATCTGTCACCAAACTATAAGATTAAATGCCAGTAATGGTTTATCGTAAATGTAACATTCACTCGACTTTGAGCAAGTTACATGTGTTTACGTCATCAAATGATTTTTATTTCGATGTTTTAGTAGTATTTTCATTAATGTTATACTAATTTATTTGTTCTTTCGTTATTTAAAGTAAAAATTATGTCAATTTGTATAATTTGGCGAGTGGTTTGGCGATTTATATAATTTGGCGAAATTGGTCGATGGGATAACTAAGAAGTACCATATTCTTTTCTCCGTTTGATCCATAATATAACAACATAAAATTTCAAATCGCTAAGTACAAATTTCGCGTAATCTTCTGAAATCGGATTTACAGTCGACGGTTCCTTTCAAATAAAAATGAATCTTCTAACATTATACAAAAAATTCGCCAATTGTAGGGTGGTTGATTATGGAAGATTGATCCAATATTTTTTAAAAACATTTCTAAAAGAAAGGAGGACATGGAAAAAAATGACAAATTAAATGGAATATCGAAAAGTGATTTTTATTGTAACAGAAAGCAATTTTTATTGCAAAATGTTTTCTTTCCTGATACTAATAACGCATAATTGTTTACATTTTTCTTAAGAATAATATTTACTACTTAACACTGCAAGCATTGAACATTTCTATAACGGAAATTGGAGATATATTTTTTATTAAAAAATGAGTGGACAATATTAGCTAATCTGGCTTCGAGGTTATAAAAGTCAAAAATTTGGGGAAAACAAACCGACATGTTTTCGCAGTAAAATATGGTGAAAAAGTTTTTAAATGTCTGAAGTTAAATTAGTTTACAATATGTATTTGCGTGTGTGGGAGACATTTATACTAATATTAAAATATTTGACTCCATTTTTAAAATATTAATTGCTATTTATATATTGTACATTTGAATTTTAAAAAAATACTCTAAAAATGCTTTCTTAAACTTGCAAAATCACCTTTATTGTAAACATCACTTAGGCCTATGTAACGCTTACGTCTTTTTTGCTTAAAATCAAATTGTTTGGGGACAAAAGTGAACTCAAAATCATAAATAAATATATTACATGTAAATCATAAGTGCCATCATTTTTACAATTACATCTGCTAGTTTCGTCTGTAAGTCACATGAGGGAGGAGTTAGAAATAAAAAAGAATAAATCAAAAACAAAATTGTTACTCACAAGAAATGTCTCCTTAAAGAACATACTCAAATTATTTTGAAAAAAAAAATGCTTATAAAACTACTCATGTATGTAGTAAAACATCAGTCAAATTTGGTGGCGGAATCTCATTAAAAATCTGAAAAAAGAAATATATTCGAGTATTTGAACAAACAAAAAAAACCGTTCCACGCTATTTGGCTAGCCAACACATTTCTTTCACAAATGCAAGATATTTAAATGCATTCGAAAATTGCTTGTTAAATAAGTGTTTAAATACCTAAAACTCAATGAATTTAAACCTAACCGAAGGATTAGCGTACTCTTTTTTTTATCTGTAAGCGTGTATAATATATGCAAATTGCGTGTTGCTGTAGTTATTTCATTTTACATAGCTTCCCGGCTGGAAAAGTTTTAAGGGTACTATTTGATTATCCTGTCGATCAATTTCGCCAAATTATTTAAATTGCCAAACTACTCGCCAAATTATACAAATTGGCAAAATTTTTATTTTAAACATCGAAAGAATAAATAAATTTGTAAACATTAACCCCTTACGTGCCGAAAAAAACTTACGAGATGCAACCCCCAGTGCCACAGTTAGAACTTAGTGGCCTTACGAAATGGGGCGTGGCTTAAGAGCGTGCGAACTCTGTAAATAATCATTGAGAGATAGAAGATGTTCCATTCAATTTTTAATTTTTGTGGATTCACTAATAACTGAAAGCTGTGCCCTTAAGCTATCGGTAGGACACTATTGTATATATCTCGAACAAAAGAGTCAGGAGTGAGTTTTACGTGAACAAAACCATATTGTCGAAAAAAAAACTTTTTATGTAAAAATGCATCTAGGTAAATAATTCATATTTTTTGAATATGATTTATTGATTCTCTTCCGATAAATAAGTACGCTTTAGAAATAACAATTTGTTGGTAACAATAATGGTTCTATTCGTTTCATTATAGGAAAAAAGTTTTTCTTGCGTTCATTTTAGTCGGATTCTTTATGTCATGTCTTTATGCATTATTTGATTTTTTTTTCCAAAAAAATGATATGTGATTTAATGGAAGGTTTATTGCACTGCAAAAATAATGATAAAATCATAGATGTGTTTTTCGTATAACGTCAACTTTTTTCTTGTACTGCACATCTGCAACCCGAGCAATAATTACTGTCATAAGTAAAATATTAAACAATTAGTAGTTATTGTAATCTCTTACCTGCCGAGAAAAACTTACGAGATTCATTGCCCGTGCCACAGTTTTCCAAACAGGTGCACGTAGTTATGCGGTGTATTAGGGGAAATAAAAGACAAGCTTTTAATATAAACATTGTGTACTTCCACGAAAATATAAAAAGAAACGAAAATACAAAAATTATGTACAAAAATTATACCAAAAATGTAAAATTATAGTGTAACAATATGATAAAAAAGATGTTAGAACTTAGTGGTCGTGTGATATATCGTGAAACATGGTTCGGCACATAAACCAACATCACATTCAGTGCATTGATAGCGGTATTCACTGCGAATTTTTTTCATTGAACAAACCGCACATCTTCTCAATGCATTTTTCTTTGAAGACGTTGTGTTATTAAGTCCGGAAAATGTCTAGAAGAAAGTCGTAAAGGACAGCCACTTTCTAATTTTTCTCGTTTGGCAGGTTGTGGGGGAGTAATATGAAATTTTTCAAATATACGTTCCACCAAATTCATGCGGAAGTTGTAATTATCAAAGTTGTTTCTTTTGTATTGTGAAGGCATTCCAAATAGCCATATCTAATAGATGGCGAAATACTGTTAAATAATACCTCTTCTGTCTTTTTCGTGTTGTTGAATAACAAACTAATGCCTAATCCGCTCTATCAACCCCACCCATCTTCAAGTTATAATCTATAACAATAGTCCGCTTCATGACATTTTTTTCAGTTTCAGAGCAATTTGCTGTATGGATAGAACTAAGAAGCGAAACATCTTTTTTGTCACGCCATCTCAACACGGTAATTTTGCCTATTTGGAAAGCGGCTATTTCGCCTTTCTTCAAAGTAAGTTTGTTGAAATGTTCCGGCAAATCACGTCGATTAGGACGAAGAGTTCCATATACGTCAGTTGAATTTTGGATAAGAAGGTCTTCTAATTCTGGTGAGAGATAAAAATTGTCCGCAATTACACAATAACCTTTTCCCCAAAAAGGTTCAATAAGCGTCATCACTGCTTTTGTTGCGACTCCATAGTTCTCATACTTTTTATAAAAGATTGTACTATGCCCTGTGTACACGATCGTATTGAGAATATAACCTGTCTCTGCTTCAGCAAGTACAAAGAGTTTTACTCCAAAGCGAGCTCTTTTCATTGGTATGTATTGTACCCATGATAGTCTGTCTTTGAAAAGCATCAAGCTCTCATCAATGCTCAGGTCCCTTTCAGGTGTATAGACACTTGAAAATGTCTTCATCATGTCAGAAAAAACCAGGCCATATTTTACTTAGTTTTGGATTTGGATGTGAATTTTTATCAAAAGTACTGTTATCAGAAATGTGCAGAAATTACATGATAAGTTGAAAACGATTTCTGCTCATAAATTTCCCAAAAATTGGAGTTTCGATCAATTTGATTTTAGACCAGTAAAGCACAACTTGAGGTTTTACAAGTATTCCTTGCAGAATAAGTATATCTAAAGAAACATATAGTTCTTCTAAAATTGTTGGACGCCACAACTTCGTCCTTGATTTCTCTTTTCCAGAATGCTGGTTGTTATACTGGTCCGCAAAACGGTTAGTTTCTGTAACAATATGAAGCACCAGTTTCTGATCAAAAAATAATTCAAAAAATAAAAGTGGGTTCGTAACATCAGTTACATTTGTATTTATTCCTGGTTTCCCCGAAAATGGAAACCGTGAAGGTGGCATAGGTAATTTTTTTATATCCAATCGTACCCAGTTCTGGCATCTTTCATAGAATAGTCGTTATCTGAATCCTCTTCATCTGACATATCATATTTTGACGTCACTGAGCCAGAAGATAACGGAAAGTCGTCATCCAACTCACTATCATCAGTATCGGACATACTCCTACGAAGTTCGAGAAAATTCGAGAAACTGCACGGCTAAAGCTATGAGACTGAGGTAGTAACATCAAAATAGCAATGCGATAGAATGGCGAAAAGTGAACGGCAAACCAAACAATATTTTCTCTAAAATAATAGTGGTGTACAAAAAGGGCGGAGCCTTGTCAAATATGGAAAAAAATTCGCTTGTATTTTCACGTCACTAGCTCAGTGTGATAGCCTTTATGAAGGTAGTTCCTTCTACCCCTTCTCCTCTGAAATAGGTCAGTCTTTCAAAAACACCTTCAAAGTCTTTTTTCCTTTTCTTTTTTTTTAACTCCAAAGCCGTGGGCGTGATTTTACTGGCACAGCGCAGTATAAAGGACAATATTTTGGACTGACGTATATATAAGGCAGCGGCACTTAACGCATCGACTATGCGCGACAGATATGTACGTCTGTGGCACTTAAGGGGTTAATAAAATTACAAATAGAAGTCAAATGAAAACTCATTTGATGACGCAACAAGTACGTGTACCGTGTTTAATGTCAAGTGAATGTAAAATTTACGATCAGCCATTATTGGCATTTAATCTTATAGTTTGGCGATAGTTTTTTTGTCGACTGTATAATCAAGTAGTACCGTTTTAAGTTTGTTTTAAATGTAGCTGGCTAATTAAAAATGCTATCATTAAACATTTTTATATTAAGTAGTTGTTTACATGGCAACAATAACCTACATTTCTTGTTTCTGACACTTACAATGTAACAATCTGGAAGTCAAATTGCAGTGTTCAGAATCGAACATTAATTTTGAGTTTGGAACAAATTTAATAAACTCAAATTTTGTTTTAAACCGTATAATTACGATAGTAAAATTTTAATATATACAAATATAAAGGTATATAATAAAACTATAGTAATAAAATTCTATTTATTTAAGTTAAACTTAATCTAAATAACTTCGTTTATGGAGTAGAAAAGGTTTTACTTTAAAATTATTTATCCTAAAAAAAGTATCATTCAAAATTTTATTGTGTTGCCAACGAACATTAAATCGCCAAAAAAATTAAATTTTCATTATTTTTTTACGGACGCTAAATCGAGGTTCAGCCGATTTTTTTAATGAACACATATTATATGTCACGAGAAGAATATTCTATATATTCCTCATGAGAAGATATTTTTCAAATATTTCTAAACATGAGCTTATGGAATTTTCCTTGATATCATCCTATCAATTTTTCAGATGCATTTTTCTTAACCTGACGCAAAAGATAAAGAGCCAAATTTTATTTCATTTGCAATATTTTAACTGAGTTATTTTTTAAGCATTACGAACCTTCCCTTCCACGTTTAAATTAAATATTTTCGTTTTTTAATATTATAACTCATTAAAGAGGATTTTTTTCTTTTTTTTTCCTTTAAAATAAAATTTGTAACAGTTTTTTCTTTTATTTTTCGAGGAGTAATAGCCGTTTCATTTTTTTTTTTTTTTTTTTTTTTTTTTTTTAATCAACGATGAATTTTGCCAAGAAATGAAATGGTAACCTTATCGTCCAAAATAATAGAACTTTCCGTCATAATTCTATAACTAATCTACGTAGAACGATGTGTTATAGCTTAAAACCTTCCCTGAAACAATACCTATCTAACAGTATGCATGCGGTAGAACTCGAAATATAGAGGTTCCGAACGGAATTTTCGTTTGGATATTACATATATATAAGTAGAAGTAGAAGTAGAAAGATTTCCCTGATTTAGATTTAAAGTTTATTGGTTAAGTATAAAGGGGGGAAACGGGGGTGAGGCTAATGCCCACCTTAATTCATTTTTCGAGGGGCATTATTCAATGAAATAACAGTATAATATAAAATTAATGTGAATAGCCTGTGAGTTCAATGCCATCAGTTTAACTGGACACTTTTAATTTTTTTAGCTCACAGGCCATCAAAGCTTGTGAGCTAATGTTCCCCCCGGTTCTGTATGTATGTATATATGTACGTATATATGTACATACGTAATGCGATAACTGTTGATAGAAACATCCGATTTGCTTCAATTTTTTTTCCTTGGTTCATTCTGATGAGCCGCTTCCTTGATTAGTTTTGGGGGCTCATTGATTCAGTATAAAGGGGGGAAAGATAGCTAGAAATCTAAGCTAATATAAGCTAAATAGCTAGGGGAAAGATTCGTATTGCATTAATTTTATTTGAAATATTATCTTTCACTCATTTTATTTAAAATAAAAAACTTTAATTTAAGACACAAATATTTAAATCCATGCCTTCCACATATTTCATAAAAAAAAGAATGAATAATACCATAAACCATTTAATTTCATCATCAAAGCATTGTTTTTAATTCATAACACGGAAAATAAAAACTGCTACTGTCGAGGTAAAAAATGCTATTGGCGAGATTTGCACCAGTCTAACATAAAAGTAGAAAGAACTCTTTTCGATCATGTCAGCATTTTGTATATATTTTGTTGTTATGTACTTTCTTGATAAATACCGCGTAACTCATATTGTCATTTATGCTTCATGTCGTTTGCTTATCAATTGCAATATGTTCGCTAATGCGGATATTTTTAAACCTATTAGGTAATTTCCCGAAATTTGGTTTATGGTCTATGGGCATATTTATGGAGTATTTTCTGTGAAATCCTTTTATGATATCCACATTTACATTCAACCATATTGTTGTAATATTCTTTTCTTTCATTCGAACCCTGGCAGTAGACTCGATTAATGAATATTAGAAAATTTAATATCTTAGCTAAAATCCGTCAATCTGATATTATGTACTTAAAGAATGCATATAAAATTTTTCTTTTGAACGCATTTGGTCATTTAGAATAGTAAGTACGATTAGCGATTAACAATCTTTTTCTTTGACCTATCTTCCGCCACGGATAATGCATAAGTACCAAATCGACTGACGTTTCGTTTTAAAGTTTGATTCATTAAATCTTTTCCATAGGTTGGTTTTATTTACATTTGACATACTTAGAGAAAAGATCGGGTAATTTTATGTATGCAGGGTAAAGTGATAAATCCCCAAATATTGTCCTCATTGCAGTCATTCGTATTGCATTCATTTCAATTAAAATACACAACTTTCATTTTAAATACTACACACACAGTTAAAATACATTTAAAATACATGCCTTTCACTTACTTCATTTAAAACACAAAACAAATAAATAACAATATTATAAACAAAATCATTTTAATTCACTATCAAAGCATTGTTTATAATACACACACGCAAAAAATTTAATTGTCAAGATTTGCTCCCGGCTAACATAAAAGTACTGAGAATCGTGAAGGATGTTGATTTATATCCATGGAGGAATGAAAAGAGTATCCTCATTGTTTACGTAGCTCTACACCTAAAACAATTATGCTAAACATTGATTGACCTTTTATTTTTCTCACACCTGACAGAACTTCATAATTCATGGCTAGAGAACTTGCTTTGTGAATGATTACCTCTACAGTTTAGTATTTTTATTGCTCACGATGAGAAATTTCTTGTGTTTGTTAACTTTGATGGAATGAGATATTAGGTTGTATCCTAATTTCAACTGAAGTTATCTAATTTATATATATATATATTTGAATGCACCTCATCTCACAAAAATAATTTTTTAGAACGATCATTCTAAAAATGCAGTTTTTATTCAGTTTTATTCGAAAAAATAATTTCGAGTAAAAATGGCCACATTGCATATGAAAAGGGAAGTGGTCAATCCCTAACTGTTTATGATAGTATAGATGTTCACTGCGAGCACTTACGTATTAAAACTATCAATCGTGTCAAATTTCAAAATCATTCCCAAAAAATCACATTCAAATCGTAATTTAGAAAGTTTTTAATAAGTTCTCCACTCGTTTCGCCTTTTTATTTTTAAACTTTTTTCGAAACGATTCTTAAAGGATATTTACTTTTTAAAAGTAACCGCCATACGGAATTTCAGATTTTTATCTCCAACCGTATCATAGTAAGCGCAATTTTAGAACGTTTTTTACACTCGATGTCTAGGTATTTTTGAATATTTTAAAACTATTCTGTTCCAAAATTTACGTTTTAAAAATCACAACTATGTCAAACTTCAACTTCCTAACCCAACAACTTCCAAATAAATCCTAATTTAGAAAGTCTTTGGAACATTTTCCGATCATTTCACACTTTTAAATTTCGATTTTTTAAGAAACAGTTTTTAGCGAAAATTTACATCTTAACGCTAACAAATTTGCAAAATATAAGATTTTTCGCTCAGAAGGTATCACACTAATTACAATTTTAGAACAGTTTTGCTGTGATAATCATTTTGCCACCTTAATTTTTCAAATTGGCTCGGTCATTCCGGAAATTACCCTCTAGAAACAAGCATTTCACGGTAGAACCACATTTTATTAATTCATAGTAAAATGACGCTAAGGGAATTTTCTGATTAGATTATCTGTTCACAATCGGGATGGCAGTCGTCTATCATTTTTTTAATATAAAAATCACATTTAACTAGATTCTTTTTCAAAAGATTTGTTTATTTTAGGAATGAAACTTTAAATGCCAATAACTCTTAATGCATACATTTTAGAAGATACTTCTTGTCTCAAAAACTATTTTTTAGACCTTTCTAAAAATGTAAGTTTTATGCAGTTTTATTCGTAAAAATAATCTTCATGAAAAATGGCCGCTTGACAAATTAAACATGAGGTGGTCATACCGTATCTGATTTGTGCTATTATACCCTAGATAGTACGCGATCGTTGGCGAGTTTAATCACTGTTTTGGCCTAATGGTTAATTTTAGAATTAATTATCAATTTTTTTGCTAATTAAGAATAGACATTTTATTTTTTAACTGGATTTTTAAAAAGCACGTAGATTGAGTAATTATATGTCCAGAAATGCAATCCTTACTTTATTCTGTCCATTATTTAAGTGTCTATGTTTTTTGAAAATAATAAATTTGACGAAGAAAAAAAGTGAGCATATTATGTATCTTGACGTTTTTTCAAAAAATATATATCTTTGTTTGAAATTAACTTAAGAAGATGGATATGATTATAAATTGAATGATTTATTCATTAGGTTCTTGTACTTTTCATTTTATGTTTCTGAGATTATTTGTTCCTTTGATATCTGAAATATTAGTTTGTTTGGCGGGGTTGCTATTTTTTTATAGATAGGCTTGTCAGAACGACTTTCCTGCTTGATATGATACAGATATAGGTATATATATTAGATTCATAGATATATAGTACGTGATTAGAATATGTATCTCATATTGATTCCGCCGGGTATAACATACAACCAAAAGTAAAACCACCATCGTAAAAATCTTAGCTGAAAGCCTCCAGTCTACTGTTACGTTTTTGATAAATGCATACTAAGTTATTATTTTGTATTATTTTAATTTGCTTATCCATTATTTATCATGTTTAATGATGTTATGTATTTTTAAAATGTACATTAATTTACTGTCTTGGATGCGATTGGCCATTGACAATTGTAAATATGACTGGTGACTAACAAATGCGAAGAACCTGTTTAAAAAAGATTCATCAGTACTGAATTTGAATGACAATTTCACCAAATTAGTCAGCCACAGCCAAATTGACTTCAATTGTGTACACTTTTTTTCGTCGCAAAATTTGGGAATATATCGCCAAATTTCGCCAAGCTTGGCGAGAATTTGACGCTAAAGTATATGAATATATAGTTTGCTTATAATTGGAAAAAATAGTGCAACAATGAAAAATATTTGTAGAGGAATAATTTATTTTATTAGTTTTTTTTAATTACTAAAAAGTACTGAAAAAAATTTGCTGAAATTGAAATGACACCAACAGGGTATCTTACACTTTCAAATCACAAAAGAATTATCGCAATCGGTGCACTTTTACGAAAGTTATGCGTGAACAAGACCAAAAAATACATACATATATACGAGTGGAATTAATAACCTCCTCCGTGTTTTGAAGTCGGTTAATAACAAATGCAAAGATCTCGATTAAAAAGATTCATCAGTACTGAATCTGAATGGTGATTTCGCCAAATTAGTCAGCTACAGCAAAATTGGCTTCAGTTATGGCGACTTACTTTTGATCACAAAATTCGGCGATATTTTGCCAAATGTTGCCAAGCTTGGCGAGAATTTGACGCTAAAGTACATGAATATACTGTTTTATGCTTATTATTTGAAAAAGGTTACAGCATTAAACGATAATTGTCGAGGAATCTGTTATTTTGTTGTTTTTTGTTGAATTACTAAAAAAGTACTGAACAAATTTTTCTTAAATTGAAGTGGGGCCAGCTGTGTGTCTTACACTTTCAAACAGAAAAAGAATTATCACAATCGATGCACATCTATGAATGTTATGAGTGAACAGGACCAAAAACTACAAATATATATATGGTTTGAATTCATAACAGCCTCCTTTTTTGAAGTCGGTTAATGAGATTTTACAATTTATACAATCGGTTCATATGCGTAATTTTTTTCTTTCTCCATTTACTTTAAACGAGACAATGCAAAAGTGGTTCCTATCACCTAATAATTAGTATTATTTTTTTTAATTTAAATGAAAATGATGCAAACCCAAACGAAATTGGAGAAATTTAAAAATTATAATTCAACCAGCATGATGATAACATTCAAACAAAATGGACAATTTTGTGCGTTTATAGTGAAAATTCATTAAAAAAACAGGCACATTTTCACTAAAATTGCTTATTACAGCTAGTAACATTTTTTACTTATAGCATTCACTATCTCCATTTTTGCTTAATTCAAATTTTAGGACTGCATCAAAGATTGTACAATTTCCGCAATGGTCAAAAGATATGGGTGTGTGGGACAAAGCATGGCGTATCCCAGTGGCAATGAAATTTGTAATTCCGTAAGTAAGTATTTTAATTATTTCTTTAAATTATAAATAAAAGTAAAGTTTTATATTTATGTTATTTTTCAATCAATTAATTGAATCATAAGTGAACAAAATGAAGAAAACAACAAAAAATAAAATAAGTATTTTTATTAGTATACATAGGACCAACTTTATTTGAGAATAGTGTCTGGATTTTCCGATAAATTGATCCATAAAATTTACGGACAGATATAAAAGTTTCAGAACCCTGGTCTCCAAAATAAATCACAAGACTTAAAACGATTTAAACCAGGGTTGCTCCTCAAACTATGACTTGACTTAGTTTTCTGAGACTTAGGTAGTACTGGTCTTTTTCGATAACAGAATGCGCCGTATTCTATACCCATGCTTGCTGAAGATGTTTTTTCTTGGTCTCATATGTCATCATGTTTTGAAGACTGTAGCCAGTGTTGCCAGATTGAGCACTTTTTTCCCCCAGATTGGTGACTGTCACCACTTTTCTTCTCTGAAAATTCGCCTTATTTTTCAGAATTTTTAATCTATTTTTAAGTAGACCGAATCCCAACACCTATTTTAAACCAACCTATTCCAAAAATGTGTACACAATCAAATAATCTGAATTAAAAAAGTTTCCAATCTGGCAACACTGACTGGCAACACTGACAAGATCAAGAAACATGTAAAAGACAAAAAAAAATACGCATTTCATAAAAGACAATCAATGTGAATTATTATTTCGTGTGAATATAAACCTGAATATGTAATCTTTATCCAACTGTATTTATCCAATTTATTGTGTAGAGAAAAAATATTAAACATTTTTATAATTCTATTTTTACTACTTTGATAATTTCATGTGAACTGGTACTCTGTTCACAAATTACAGTAGGCAAACCGGTTGGTAACACCGGTTGTAAGTCCTAAACTCACACATTTATATATAAATACAAATTGAAGCTATAAGACAAGTTACTACAACAGTCTGCTAAATTATCAAAACGACTTTAGAAATCTTATACATTTTTACACTCTTATCTCCTATGTAATGAGCGACAGTATAGTATATGTACTGCTTAGTGTCTGCGACATCCTTGAATCAAAACCAATATTTCCATTCAGAACATTTCGCCGCATCTAATTGCAGATTTTCAACAATTCAATAAGGCAAAAATTAAAAAAAACTGCTAAAGAAGTTGTGTCTAGAATATTCTCCCAAAACCTTTTTCTGTTCTACCCACAATTTAAGTAGTGTAGTGAGTGTAACAGACCTGCACTGACAGAAGTACTGATCAAAAACTTAAATGCATTTTCATGAAACAGTATATATATTTTTTAACCGTGTGTGTTCTATAGTGCAGTAGAAATAAGAGAAAAAACACCTTTAGGTCAAACTAATTGGAACAAAGTTATTCTTGTTGTAAATGGTAGTTAACGCGCTCGTAATGAACATACAAAATATACAGTCGTGCTGTTGCGCAAAATGCGTTTTTTTGCACCCATCTTGAAAAAACATGAAAAATTAAGCATATTCCCAAACAGGCACGTAGGGTATCAAATTAATGGGAATTTTGAAATGAATAAGATTATCATATTTGTTTTTAAAAGTAGAACTAAATTTAAAAAATGATGGCTGAAAAATGAAGGATTTTGGATTCTTGAAAAACATCATTTTATTTATAAAATTTAAAAATTTGAAATAAGTACGCAAGAAAAGCGATTTAATTATATCTATAAAATCATATTTATTTAACCAAATTAAAATGTCCTCTTCATCTTCATCTAAATCAAAACTGTCTCCTGTGTTTGCACAGCTCTTTCCACCACAGTTTTACAAACTACTGAACATGGAAGTCCATATGGGACAATATCACAAAATACGAAAATTGCTGTCCGCACAATAAAATTTCTATTAAATGCTATATAATGCAATTTTCTTTTTTACATTCTAATAAAATTATTCTTAGAAGTATTTTCAGGACATATTATATTCATACTAACACAAAAATATAGTAATTAAAAGACTTAAAATTTCAGATTGTCATTTTCCTGGCATGCCACACTGTGATGTGTGCAAAGTAAAAGGCTTTCTGTTATACTGTAAAATTATCTTTTTCTAGTTTTTTTAATTTAATTAGTTTTTTTTATTTAATTTAATCTAGTTTTCTAATTATTAATTATACCTCTTATGTAAACCTCTTATGTATATACATTTATGAGCAAGGTAACAAGTTCTCTATTGTAGAAATAATTTTCCATAATTAAAATATGATTGTCACTGAAAATGAATGTCATTTTCCTGGCTTGCTCATTTTAGCTCTTTATGAGAAATAAAGGTGAGGCGCAGCAGAGTAATTCTTCTTGTTCTTGACATAGTTCAAGTCAAAAGTTGTAAATCATTGCTACCAATGAGATCTTTTAGATATTTCTTTGAAAATAATGCGTTTAAAGGCTTTGTAAAAATTGAGTAGACTTTTATTATGTCATTTTCCTGGCTTCACTAAATTAAAAAAAAACTGAAAATTACACTGAATTTGAGGTACTATACAGGAAACACGTTTCTGTAAATAAAATTAAAATATTAGATCTAAAAAAAAAAAAACAAGAATGTTAAAATGTTTTAGAATGAAATTGTCATTATCCTGGCATACATATGCCGGGAAAATGACATATAGCTATAATTACATAAAAGTAAACTTAGGTTCTTCATACTTTAACAATTTTACATGGAAATTCCTTTATTCAGCTGTTCAACTAACATTTAAAAAAAAAAAATCAGAAGCTTTGAAACAATTTAAAATTTCAAAAATTTTTGTTTCAAAATCTCACATTTTGTGATATTTACCCATATCGGCGACTCTGTAGTGTTACATGGTTTATCAGCTGTAGTTCGGCAGGCACATTTAATCATATTTAACAGTCTGTCTGGTGCTGGGTATGAGTCTGTTAATATCGGCTGAAATTTTCCATCAACCAATTGCCAACCCCATAGTGTGGGAACAGCTGTTGGCATATCAATATTTTCCCATATAAAATACTGGAAATGCACTCGAAATATATGGTATTTCGACTCATTTTGTTTTAGAGGCAAACGAGCTATATCAAATTCGTTTTTAGCTGAAGCTATTTTCCTCATATATTGTTCATAAAGAAGCACGTTTAGGTCACTTGTTTCAATGTTGCCTCCATAAAGAGACATAAGAACTTTACAGCCATTTTCAACCAATTATTCCATAGTAACATCTTTGGATGATCCATAATATGAAGCCCATTTGATTAATTTTCGCTTGAATGATTTTTTTTTATGCAGAAGACTTAATTTTCCCAATTTAATGCACTGGTGGTGTCACATCCTGTTACTGCGTGAACAAAAAGCAAAGTTTTGCAAGCCTTCTGTCCAATAGATCTTTGCATGGCTTAAATATCACGATAATTATCAGTTTGTCTCACAGACTGTATGAAAATGTTCTCCTAAGAATGATATAGTAGTAGGATTAAAATATCAGTGTCTTCAGCTACTAGAGTGACATGATTTTCATGGGCTATATTTAAGGCTTCTCTGACGATTACCGTATCTGCATCACCTTCTGCATGAATGAAGGAATGACCCCTTTCTTGAAAATAATTTTCCGGCATATTGGTAAAGCGTTGTTTGTTTGTAGAATTAGAAAGATATTTGTTTTTCTTGATTATTACGGGAATATTTTGACCAAAGAATACTACAACAGGCTACTCCTTCATGCGTAATCTATGCTCCATATATTTTATATTTGGTTTTTCATACCCATAAAAAAAACTATTGTCACTTTTCCATCCTTTCTGTTGACATACGATTCGTATTGCCTTATGACATCGCCAAATGCTGGAGAAGCGTACCATGGTAATCAGTGAATGAAAGCAGCACCATCAAGAATGTAGTACGTAGTTTGCTAAGAATGAGACCGGTGTATTTCATTGACATTCATGCTATCTAATGAGTGCGTCGATTATGATTTATATGTTTTCTCTGCTGGGTATTATGGCCAAATAATGAAGTTGGTAGAATGGATAACTCGTAATTAAAATACTCTCTTGTATCTGGAGCGCTATTATTCAAAGTGATACTCGTACAAGCAAGCATCCTCTGTGTTAAAAGACGAGAATCCACATGGTGAGTCTCACCAGCGATAATAATTTGCCTTTTCAATTCTTTCATGATTACTTCTCGGTCTGATTTCAGTAAAGTTTCACCTTTAAAAAGTTTATAGGTAAGTTTATCTTGAATTCTTCTTCCAATGATGGCAGCATTTTCTGAAGTTACTTTGTTTTACTATCTGTAATTCCATTGCAAATATTCCATAAATCATTTGAAGTAGCAGTAAATGGATTGTGGTCAATAAAAATTGCATTACCTTTTTCATATCTTCGAGATCTCTCGCCATGCTTGCATCAGTTAAATAAGTATGATGTTCACTGCCGTGAAACTTTGATCAGCAAACTCATTGCACATGATACTTCACTACATCTAGAATGACTGAAAATCCAAGTTGCACGTTGCCTTTCAGCCATACCGGCTCCATGAGTTATACCGGAACGACTTTTAGTGCATTTAGCGTTTAGACTTTTAGCGTTTGCTCAATGTGTATATCGGTCCAAACACCAGACCATTTCCTGTTCATTCTTCGTACAGTAAAGTGGCCGTCACTCAGCAATTTGTAGAGTTCTGATTTCGCTTCTTTTAGTTCCCGCATTTTATGAAGGTATATTCTTGCATTTTATGAAGGTATATTCTTGCACATTTAGCATAATTGTTATGACCTGAACTCGCAAAAAAAGGTAGCATATGCTCAACCGCCTGTAAGTGCATTTCAAAATTTCCTGATCGTTCAGACGAAATAAATGTTTTTACAATATCCACCATGTTCAGATACAACAGCCATATGGAACGTACTTTTAAAACCCACTTTTTGATCCTGCGACTAAAAGCACATGCGCAATAGCAGGAGAGTTGAACATTTGCTCAGATTAAGAACTTAAAATTTTTTATATTAATGCATGGAAATTTTTCCATAGAGAAACATTCGCCTTGCATACAATATTTCAAATGAAAATCAAATTTCAAATTATTTTGCTTAAAAGGCGCAATGGTCAACCTAGTGAAAAAGATTCCATACCGGGACTCGAAGCCAGGCCATAAGAATATCGCACTGACTTTCTACCGACTAAACCACATGGAACGATACCCATCCTGGAGCTTTTCCTTATTACAGATTGGCAAGGCTACAAAAGCAGCACAAGATGGAATATTTTCCGTGAGACACAGACATGGGGCAAACACGAAACATTTAATTAAATCCAGCATCGATTGAAAGTGTATTTCCAATCGATGTGGTAATTAATCGTTTTATAAATGTAGAAAATAAAGAAAAATTATATAAGAATTTCGAAATAAAGAAAAATTACTGATTTTTCTTTGAGATGTAGGAACCTAGAAAAATTTAGAGCAAATCGCTCTTCTGGAAATTTATTTATATATAGGATTTTGTTTGTGAAAATTACCGTATAATGTAAATATTAAAGTGTATCGTCTAATTAATGATTCCTTATTTTAATAGAGTCAATTTTTTAGTATGCCATTAGAATTATACAAATTTATGGATTAATATTAATACGGAATATCCGATCCCGATCCTTTGGAAATAAGAACATTTTAATATCTTACCTTTTGTAATGAATAAATTATTTAGAAATTATAAAAGTTGATTAATATTTATGTAACAATTTTGCTATAGCAATTAGTGTTGCATTCGGAGTTGTCACATAACAGTATTAGGTATAGGTGCAATGCAATGTAGCATAGTTATATTTACATGGTATGTAATATGAGCATGGTATCATTTTTCAAAAATTTCCCCACAGTTTATTTTTACAAACATTTTACTCTTAAAAAGCAATATCATGCTCCTTATAAGTATTAAAATTTCTGTAGTTTGATACCCCACATGATTTTTCAACATTTTTTTTAAATTTTCATATTTTATTTTAGATGGCCACCAAAAGGCGCCTTTTGCGCGACAGTACGAATGTGTACTTTTAGCATGTTCATTAGGAGCGTGTTACCTACAGTTTACAACAAGAATAAATTTTGTTCTAATTCGTTCCATCTCTAACGCTATTTCTACTGTACTACTAACATTTACACAATTCAAGCTACCATCATTTGTCTTTGGGAAATTAAACTATAGACTTTTTTAGTTGCAAGGAAACTTTAAAGAAACTTAAATTTTTAATTAGTTTGATCGTTCAAAGTTCATTTGCATAGAAGGTTAGTTCAAGAAAATCGATGGCCATAAAGAGAAACTGTAATTTAAATTTTCTTACGTGATTGAAAATTAAATTGTTTTCCATTGACGTAAAACTTAGATCTTTATATAAGCAGTGTAATGAAAATTGTTTTAGATGGATATCTTTATTTAATTGTTTGCATCAATACACTGTAAAAAAAAAATCTGTAAAGTTACTAAAGTTTTTCTAGGAAACTGGGATTCCTAGAACTTTTTATGCAATGGTAACAAGAAAAATTCCTGTAACAGACGCTGTTACAGGAATTTTTGTTGTTGCCGTTATATAAAAAGTTCTAGGAATCACAGTTTCCTAGAAAAAATTTAGTAACTTTACAGATTTTTTTTTTACAGTGTACTTTATTCAGTTTGAGTTGTATCAGTATTACTATTTAAATTTCATTTCAGAATATTATATTACATTACATATGTTAATTGGAATAGTTTAAAATTGTTATTAGGAATAAACTTTTGTATCAGGGTTCAAGTGAGGTTATGTTATTGTCCAGGAGGCAACGACATAAAAACCTATGTTATCAGATACAAGAAAAAACTATATTTTATGTATGAGTAGAAATAGGGGAATCTTATTATAACAGTGTGTTAGATTAGAATAAACGTAATTTTATTCTTCGAAATATGCTATTCAGTATAATAAATGAAGGTAATTGTGCTAGGCTAGAAATTTTGGAAACATTAATTTAATAGGTTAAAATATTTTTATAGAGTAATAACAAATAATTACTAGAAGGTATGGCTTTCTTACTAAAATAAAAAAATTCAGATCTTTAAATGGTATCTAAAGAATTAGGGTTTGCATTCACGGAAGGTGATACCAGAATTGAGTTTGGAAAAAGATAATGGGAAACAAAAATTATGTAGAATTGATCGTTATGGAATTAGCTAATACTATTGCTTCTGAACGATTAAAGCGGAAAACGTTAGGAAAAGAAGAAATGGCTGAAAAGTTAAAACATGAATTAGAACGGGAAAAGTTAGAAAAAGAAGAAAGTTCAGAAAAGTTAAAAGTTAAATCAGTATATAGAAAGGGAAAAGCGGGAATTTGAACGGGGAAAAGCATGAGTTAGAAAAACATTAAAAATTAGAAGTTGAAAAATTAAGAATGGAACGTGAATTAGAGACGGAAAGATTAAAAATTCGGAGACAGGCAAATCACAGCGTTGGGGCTAGGTAACATAGTAATGAAACCAGCATAGAAAATTTTATCGAAAGTGTTAAAACTCAAGTCTATCAAAGTACTAGAAGGAACCGAAGGATATATTGCCATCGGTGGTAAATATTTAAAAAGAAAATTAATTTGTAAGATAATTGACTTCATGCATACATACGTATGTCTTACTAAATATGTATATTAGGTGGCCCGAAATTTTTTTTTTCGATTTTCGATGATGGGAAATGCGGAAAAGTTGCCACTGGTGGCAGTAAGTTTACATAAAAAATTTTAGATTTTTTGGACAATTCCCCCATTTGCCGCAAATGGTTTGACGTTTTGCTCAAATGCTGATTTTTGAACTTTTTTAGCAAACATTTAAAAAATGTTAAATTAAATTTATTTTAGCTAAATTTACTTGAAATGTAATGCCTAGTGTACGAAATGTTTAAATGAGCTCTAATTATATATTATTTAACAGTTATGTGCATTTTGAATTAGGTAACTTTTATAGCCTTTTCGCGTATAAGAGTGCAAAAATTGTAAGTATTGTTTCGTTCGTTCGCCTGTTTCTCTGTTTTGTCTTATTATGTTCCTCGCTCTTCTTTCAGTTTTTCGATGCGTTCAGAGTCACATATTTGAATGCCGGACCGCAGCATGCCTTAACAGCAATTCTGGGAGGAGAGGAGAATGTGGAGTAGAAACCTATGAAAATGCAATCGGTCATAATGAGTATGAGGGAGGAAATGGGAGATAGGAGTAACTGCAAAATGGGATGTTAATTATGTTTCTGCTCTAAAATACATATATTGTCAGAAGATTCCTTCTGACAATAACGGTATCTTTGAAGGGGGCAGTTCGTCTGAATCAGAATTTGAACCAGGTCTTCAAAATTAGACACTCCCAAAAGCATATCCCTTTCTCACACAGAGCTCGCCGCATTTAGAACTGGTATATCATATAGGTAAATTGCGTTAAGAACTTCATCTGTTCTTCAGGATGCAGGTATTGTGACCACAGGGAATAAGGATCTCCTCATGGATAAACACTTAGCCAGGCGAAATAAAAATAAATTTGGAAAGAAGATACAGGAATAGGAATATCTTGGAAGATGAAAAATTACAACCATATTTTTTGATAACACGATCCTCATAGAAAAAAGGGGACAAGCAGCAACGTCGAGAGAAATACGAATCACATATCACCAACGGCGTACGAAAATGTACGTGTCTATGAGCCTATTCCTGTTTCATGGACATCAGAAATGCAAAAGGCTGAAGATTTGAGTACTCTATGAATCTAGCACCGATTGAGTTGGTGAAGGTCTCAGGTCAATTGGTTCTACCATCTAGTTTAGACAGTTGATGTCAGTGTCAGAGCGGAAGCTCATTCGTATGAAAAATACATATCAAATTTTGCAGTTCTATACTTGATTTTTTCCAAAGCGGACTTTATTCTGGCTTCGAAAATTATATAATGATATTGCTATTTCTACACAGTGACCAGAAGGAGGCATCAAATGACCCAAATATTCCGAAACACGTTCAGACAACATGGTGATATTTGTTTCGTTTTTCTGTCGACGGTGCTGCTTGACCTCTTTATTCAATGATTATCGTTTTATTTTTTCTACTATCAAAAATATGCTTGTAATTTTTCTTCTTCCAAGATCTTCCTTCTCCTGTATCTTCTTTCCTAGTTTCTTTTTCTGTCTCCTGACCTTGTCTTTATCGATGACGAGATCCTTATTCCCTGCTGTCACAATTACTGCATCCTCAAGCACAGATGAAGCTCTTAACGTAATTTACCTATATGATATAATAGTTCTAAGTGCTGTGTGAGAATGGAATGTGAGTTTGGGAGTGTCTGCTTTTGAAGGCCTTGGTTCAAATTCTGATTCAGACTAACTGTCTGCTTCAAAGTTCCCACTATATGAATCTTCAGGCAGTATCTGTAATTTAAAGCAGAAAAATAATTAACATTCCATCTCGCAGTTTCTCTCCATCTCCTATTTCGTTCCTCATCCTGATGATGACTGATTGCGTTTTCATTGGTTTCTGCTCCACATTCTCCTCCCCTTCCAAAATTGTTGTCAAGACATGCTGTGATCCGTCATCCAAATATGTGACCCTGAACCCATCGAAAAACAGAATATAGACCGAGGAATATAATAAAGACAAAAGAGAGGAACCGTCGATCGATCCAAACAATACTTACAACTTTTGCTCACTTCCCATATAGCACGAAAGCTCCCGAAAACTTCCTCAGGACCTCCAAGTCATCCCAAATTCCTCCTGATACTAAAATGACAAAATGGGGACTTCCTCAGGAATAGACTTTTAAGATCTCCTCAGGAGTGTGCTCCCAGTGTCGTCCTACGGAGCAACGTCCGAGGACGTCAGTCCTGTGGAAGTTCCTGGGAAGCTATTCCTGGGGAAGTACCTGGGAAAGCATTCCTGGGGAAGTACCTAGGAAGTCGTTCTTGGGGAAGTACATGGGAAGTCATTCCTGGAGAAGTATTTAGGAAGTCTCAGTGCTGGCGCCATCTCATGAGTGATTCTGGAGTACAATTGCTTTTTATTAAACTTTTTTATTAAACTTATTTTTTTATACTCAATTTCTTTTTATTAAAATAAAGTGAATTCAATTTGATCGGGATCGATTTTTAATGAGTTTGTTTCAGATTATTAATTATTCGATTTATTATTTTTTAGCAAATTAGATAATTGTCAATAAATTGTAATTATTTTTAATTATTGCAACAACTTTTAATCCTTTTAGTTAAATTAAAATGTTTAATTCAATATTTCAGTTAATTCATATTTAATTTTAAATAATAATTACTGTGTCTTTTAAAACAAATTTTGCCCATTTATCATTCTTTTATTAATTTTCAATAAATAACATAATGCATTTTTCTTTTTTATTGTTATTAATTTTTTATTAATTAAGTAATTAATTTAACTTGTTTAAATTAACCAAATAATAAGTTTCTAAATAAATACACTAAAACCTCTAAATGGAAGACAGTTCTGGACCATATATTTTTCCGGCATTTAGAGGTAAAGGTATCTATACAAAGAAAATAATATATCCTTACCGTGTGTTTGTTTGTAAGCAGCCGTCTAAAATTATTTTTGTAAAAATAGTCTAAATCGAGTCCTGATGCACCAGAGGCTAAGATTTTTCATTTTTTGAAAATTAGCTAACATACTTATCTTATTTAAGAAAATTTTAAGAAAATTTAGGAAAAACAAACAAAACTGTCGCGATGAGAAAATTTTTATCTCAGCATATAACACCAACTTAAAGTGAATACATTTCACGTTAAAATGGCATATTTCATTAAAAAATATATAAATATTGAGCCGCACCCCTTCTCCCCGATAATAGTTTCTTTTGCAAAGATTTTCTGTTGCAAAAAAATACATTCTTACAAAATCGGTTAAAAGATAAATTCATGCAAAATTAAGGTTTAATTCAGATTATTATCCCGGGCCTGGGCAGTACCGCTAAGCGAAGCTCATCTGGTATACTTTATACAGGTGTTGGGAATGAGAAAATGTTAACTAAATAGAACTGTCAATTTTAAGTGTCAGTTCTGGAGGTTTAACCATATTTTGTTTTATTTTATCTTTAATTTATTTTTTAAATATATGTTTGACTTATTAATTAATTATTTTCTATTATCTTTTTTAAATTACCATACATAATATTATTTTTCCCCTCAATAATAAAAGTGAAGTCTCCATTTAAAGAACTTCAGAAATATAAATAACATTATAGATTCAGAAAATATAGATAAATATTTCTCTCTATTTCCTAAATAACAAATATTTCTGTAGAATTTTAAACTGAGGGGTATTTTGTGTTATATATATAGAGAGAGGGTTAAAACTTCCATTTAAGAAACATATTTCCTATTTAGCAAATTTTTAGTTTCGTATATCAATAAAAGATTATTTTTCACGGAACTTATTTTCTCTTTTAGCCATGAAACTAACTCCATTCTTTTAGCATGCATATGTCCAACAGACTTCTCATATCTCTTCAAGTATCTTTTCTCTGAGATAATCCCTAGCTAGGTGTCAGGGAAAATATTATAACTGGATTACCAGTTGACTCTGAATACAGCGGATCCGCCCCCAATCAATTTTGTCAGCTGAGAATGTGAGCGCATGCTTGCCGAAAGTACATAATACCTGCGAAAGAAAGTTTTTGAAAGAAAAAAAAAAAGGTGTGTTATTCCAAACATTTGAACAAAACCCATTTTTGAAATAATTAAGCGAAAGCGTTTGTCCACATTTGTCAGAATTTTTTTAAGAGGATTTTTTAATTCAAAGGTTTCTAAAAAAAGAAAAAAAATATTTATTTAGTTTGGGATTTATACAAAATAATTCGCTTATAAAATAAAGATCTGTAATAGTTTCTATTTTTATGTAATTCAGCCTGTTTTTTTTATTGTAATGATGGAATATTGCAATCTATTTTCATCCCAGATCCTGATATGACACAATTTTACAAGTTTGTACAAAAATGTGTTTTTGATGACAATACAGCATTTTACTGTTTTTATAACGTTATTATAAAATAATAAATTGATTTTAAAGCCTTTTTCAATTCGCCCGCGACAGGTGGTAAATCGCCAAACATCTGCAACTCCTACAATGGTATGGGAGTATGATAAACAATGGATTTAATGAAGCGTCTATAAATGCTAGCCAAAATGTACCAAATCGCTGTGAAACTGCAACAATGAACTATTTTAAATAGTAAAAAGTCGAAAATAAATTATAAACAGAAATGTTAATTTTGAAATATAATTTTTAAAATATGCTTTTAACAGTTAATAGTTTCATGATTTGTGATTATACGTTGAAAAATCAGTGTAGAAATTCCAAAAAGAGGGTTTAAATAATGTTTAAATCCCCCCCCCCCCCTCTTAAAAAAGAAACAGAGTAAAATCTACATATTTGTTCATTAATTTATTTAATAAGAGGGCTTTTTACCAAGCGTAAAAAAAGCCGACTAAAGTTTCTGTAAGTAAAAGAGAGAGAGAGAGAAATATTTGCTCTGAAAGGATTCTCTCAATTGGAATTTTATTGTTTGGTTATCATAAAAAGAATTCATATTTTAAATCAAAGTATCCGTATTTTGCATTTTAAATCTCTGGAAATATTATTTTTATTAAATAAAATTAAATTATGTTGCAAGATATCCTCAGAAATATTTAGCCTCATTAATTGTATGAAAAATAGTACAGAATGAATTTTCTAAGTACAGAATGATTTCAATAGGTTTTAAATATGGAAAGTTAAAACAATATTATTGTCATTTAAAAATATAATTTCATGTAGGAATTTGAAAATTGAAAGACATTTATGTTATCTTAAATAATTATTGATAAGCTTTTTTTTTTTACTTATAAATTTAAATTTACATTGAATATATAAAAAAGGCTATACATTTAAATTTGCAATAAATGTTAGATAATTCCGGCTTATACGAAGCACATAATATATGGATATTTTCTAGTTTTGAGTTTCAAAAGAGGGGAAAAATACTAAATACCTTAGAAACATCTCTTGTTCAACGGCCCTGTAGCATAATGGATAGAGCGCGCGTCTGGTGTTCGTAAGTACCCTGGATCAAACCCTGGAAGGCAGAATGAAGGTAAGAAATTTGTTTCTAAAAGCTGTATTCATGTAATTCCGTGTGCGTGCTTGATAATTGCAATTGCCTGTTACACACGAATCTGTCTGATAAATAGTTTTAAAAAGTTCGTATTTATTTCTGAAAAAAATAATTAAATTGTTTTACATTAATTACTTTAAACCGTAGCTTCAAATTTTTTGTGGAATATTAAGTGACCTTGAAGCTTCCCAAAGTCCTCCAATATCACTTCCTAAAATCTTCCCCAGAACCTCCCGGGGAGGTCCCTAAAGGATGTCCTGGGGAGCTCTCCAGGATGCTGCAAGGCGGACATTTTCTGTTCCTGAGGACCTCCTGGTGACAATTTTCTGCATCCTCAGGGATGCCCTGGGGATGATGGTGTTTTATTGTAAATCTTCCTGGGGATGTCCTGGGGAGGCACATGTGCTATATGGGTTAATCGAAAAGCCTATAAAAGTCACCTAATTCAAAATGCACATAACTAATAAACAATACATAATCAGAGTTTATTTAAACATGTCGTACACTAAACATGACATTTCAAATAAATTCAGCTAAAATAAATTTAATTTAACATTTTTAAAATTTTTGCTAAAAAAGTTCGAAAATCAGAATTTAAGCAAAACTCCAAGCCATTTGCGGCAAATGAAGGAATTATCCAAAAAAAATCTCAATTTTTTTGTGTAAACTTAGTGCCAACAGTGGCAACTTTTTCGCACTACCGATCATCCAAAATCGAAAAAAGTTTTTTTTGGCCCAACCTAATGTATATAGATGTCTTTTACAGCTAACTCTTTTGAATGTGTACATACGTCGTCTAGGTGCGCAGTAGCAAACGTACTCATGTAGCAAATTACAATAGTTTTACCATACACTATGTTTAAAATAAGTACAACTCCTAATACACATAATACATAGATAATCAGCAACTAAACATTAAAAGATTACTGCTATTTAAATCGTGTTCTACGGCAATTGCTAAAAATATACACTAATGTGTAGTAAAAGATAGCGAATGAAACCAGAGAATTTTATTTTTATTTTATTATTAATTGGGAGGGTATGCCCGCTACGCTGGTCCATTTTTCGAAGCGAAGCTTGGTCCATTTTTCAAAGCAAACGGAACGTTCAATTTGACCTTGCTTTTTAAAGCAATATGGACCTTCACCTGGAATGTCTTTCCGCATTGCTGAAAACGATGCGATGCCATTGCGATAGTATAGTGTTATTTTGCAATCTTATGCGTTGGACAAAATTTTGGCTATTCAGATCCAACTCTTTTAGTTGATTATTTTTAGTAAACTTTGGTAGGGAAATGAGACAATTATGACAGCAGGAATTAAAATATTCTTTAGTCGCCACACTACTAAAATATTGAACATTACAATTATTGCAGATATTGACCATTGTATTTAAATAATTTTCGGTTGATTCATATTCGCTTGTTAGTTCTTGGATTCCGGACCCCTCAGCTTAACGATATGCGTTGTTCTAACAGCTTAAATACAACTTCAGTCTACATTATATTATATTTCGCATTTTACATTTTCACCTGACAGGTGTATTACATTTTCCGATCTTTGGATTTCAGAAGAGAAAATACATTCAAAATTGCAACAAATTATTTGCACACATAGCACGGTGTTTAACCATCATAATTAAAAGAAAAATGGAGTATAAAAAACGTGGATTTTTAAAGCCGAATTGTTTGAATAAAATGAAAAAGATGTCATTTTCATTGCCTTTTCATTTTATAGACCAGTTGCAATCATGTAATCGTTAGCCTGAAAAAAAAAAAAAAACCTCGATGACTGATAATGTTAGAAAAATAAACATTTAGTTTGCATCCAATTAAATCTTCCTAAACTGCCATAATTGTATGAAGCCACGGTTGATGTTAAATATTAGAAGTATTTGCAACGATATAGTTATAAATATAAAAGAGTAGTTGTAAAACAAAATTAATAACGCGTGAAACTACGTTGCATTAAATTATGTCAAATTAATATTGGCACAATTATAGGACATTTACCTGCAAAAATCCATATCTTAAATAGAACTGACAATGAAAAGTACCGTTAGTTCTGCAAAAGTTTCAGTAAAAAGCTTTTTGGTGAATACTTGAACCGAAGATTTTATTTGTATTTTTCTAATGACCATTATCACACGGAGAATTATAAAGGCTTACTATTCTTTTATATTTAAATTTAAATTATGCTTTAATCCATTGTTTAAGTATAACCAATAATGAAAATATTTTTTTAATAGTTTAGCTGATAGAGATGTGCGTGAGCCGAAATTGCTTTATAATGATGGAAATTTAACTAATCGGCATTTTATTTATTTTTTCTTATATTGGCTAAATGATAAATTTACATATATTGTTCTATGCATTGACGATTACGGAATATTCGCCCAATATCTTTTAAATATCTACCTGAAAGAACAGAAGATGTGTAAAAAAATTAAAATGTATTGGCGAATTTAATACGATTTCTTAATTATTTCAGCAATCAATTATTATTGCATAATATGAATTTTTTAATAATAATAAAGCATAATTCCATAAATAGTCTTGAGAATAAACTTTAGTTCCAATCTTTTGAAACAATGAAAATTTCTGTAAACGACACTGACGAGAATAATTAGTGATATTGTAAAAAAATCTTTTTTTGCATTTTTCTGACGATTATAAAAATACAGAGATGTAAATAGTCTATTTCTAGTTCGACTTTATATATTTATTGTGTCGCTTAATAAATTCAATTATTACATTTAAAATACTTACATGTTATTCACAATTACAATATTTTAAAAATATCTGTTTGTTTATGGTTTAATTTAATAATTCTGCATTTAAATACGTTAACTATTAGCATTCTTTTGTCTAGAATCATTTAAATAAAAAAATTATATTTGCTGTGTCACTACTCAATAAGTGAACGTCATCATTAAAGTAACTCTATTTTTTAAAGATTTTTTAAATAATTTTACTCCTCCATGATTATTGTATAGTTTGATTTTCATTTAGTGTGTTTTCTGTGCTCTTGAAGAAATGCATTTTTGTGAAATTTTTATTCCAATATGTCTGTATATACGTGGCTGTATATAACGTGATAACTTTCAGAGAAGTAGTGGAGGGTACACGGAAATCGCTTCTGGATTTTTTTCTTTAGAAACTTTGCACATCTTCATAGCAATAGCATATATACTCTCAAGTATATAAGGCATTCTTGCAAAATTTTAACTTAAAGAATAAAAATCTGTTGAAATTAAATTTAATAAAACTAGGAAGCAGGAATTCTGCTTTTTCAGAATTTAATGTTTCCCCTGATTAAAAAAAAATTATATGCATGCAAATATAGATAATACAAAACACATTTCAGTTTTAAAACTTTAAACACACTCTTTTATTTTATATAAAATGACGTCATTCGCATCCTCTGAAGAAATCCTCATTTACGATCCAGTCTTAAACGACATCTACAGTAAAGTATTCATATGACGTCACTATCGCTGAATAATGCACAAATAAAAAAAACAGATGTCACTCAAGAAACTCGACGAAAAAAAATCGGCTATTTAATGATTGATATGCCTTCATTTGTTTGTAATATAGATAGTTAAATTAAATATAGTTTTTAATAGCTCCATGTTTTATCAGAAATCATTCATTTATATATTTTCAAAGTAGCACATATTTTAATTACATTTTTTTAGTTGTTATGGGAAAAAGGCAACAAAAAGATATATTTACTATTTTCCAACTATTTTTTCTTTGCTTTCTACAGAAATGGAGTACTTGAGTTGCCAAAATTAAACAAATGGAGCTAAAAAGTAGAAAAATAAATTGAGACGCAATTTTCAAAGAAATTGCATTAAAAAGTACATTTTTTCCAATACGACGGTATAAAAATTGAAAATGTGCGATGCTTAGAAGTTTAAAAAATTGCAGTAGAGTATTTAATAGTACAATGATACATCTGCTTTGTTTTACGGCAAGATTATACAACGGAACGTTATTTTTTGGAGACGACACTTTAATTGCTAAGGGAAAGAAATAGCATCGGGGGCTAATAATTTTTTTAACTGATAGACGAATACCTTAATGATTCAAAATAATGAAAAAAGGATCAGCAGCGACGATTGTTTTATTTAACTGAGGTTTAAGTTAGACTTGCGAGTTTAATTTTCCTTACTATTTTACTTACCTCTCTAACTTTTTATTTTCTTCTAAATTTTTACTTATAATGAATTTGCATAATACCAACAGAACATTTAAATAAGAAATAATGAAAATCTAGTAATTTTAGTACAAAAGTTTGGTATAACATTGTCTTAAAAGCATGTTAAGGAAAAAAAGAGGACAATAAGGGAAAAAAAGGACGGTGAGGAAAAAAAGGTACGCTAAGGACGGCATGGTAAGGAAAATTACCACCTATTTTTAGGCAAATCATGTTAAAACTAAGTGATAGCCACAATGTTCATTGATTTTTAGCAACAGTTATTTGCATTGGATTAAATTTAAAAAGAAATTTAATTTACCTCGAAAAGTGCGGGAATAAACCATGGGGACGGTAAGACTATCAATAAAGCCACGATGCTTGAAACTGATATTTAAATGGTGATTTAAATTCTGCATAAATTTCCTGTCAAAGAATTTTAGCCGTTCTTTCTCTAGCATACCCCTGCATGAGAAAAGTCGAAAAAATTCTGTGGCTGCATCTGACGTGATTTTCTGTATAATTTTAACAAGAGAGACGTTAAGGATTCTAAACTCCAATGGCAGAGTTCAAAATATAATAACAACCGTAAAAATGTGTGCAGGTTACTTTTATGCTACATATTTATATAAAAGAATAGTCCCAGTTTTGGAAAAAAAATCATCGAATTACTTTCATTGAAACAATTTTATGCAGTCAGCTTAGAAACTTAAAAATCAGCATCAGGAAAACTGGACGGTAAGGAATTTCGTTGTATATTTGAACCCCCAACATCGTCCAACACTTATTTATCTCGTTAATATTGTTATACAGTCACGCAATGGGATGTTTTCCAACATTAAGAAATAAAAATAACAAGAATATGTAATAAATAAAATTATTATTCAGGGACTTAAAAGTCAAAATTTTGTGAGAATGCCTCATATAACCCTCTGCCTATAGCGGTTATATTCTGGTTTTTTACTACTACACCGTTGAGAAACTTCCCGATAGCTCCATAACTAAAGAATGTAGAATGATATGTTAAATATTAAACAACTAGATGGAACCCGCCAAAATTTGACGGCGACAACTTGAAAGCACAAAAGAAAAAAAAATATTTTACAGCTATAAAAGAAATTTGTTAAGACCAAGTTTTACCAAAAATTTCAATAAATGTAAAAAACACTGCATTTTATATCCAGGCAAATTACATTCACGCATGCAGTCAGGCAAACTGCACTACATAGATTAAACTAAAATTTGTTATTGCGCAACATAGCCCCCAAAATTTGTTGTACATTTCTATAAATTGAAGCATAGACGGACATGCATAAGGCAAATACACTGTACACATGAATTCAAAGACTAAGATTATCCACTTATAACTAACATTAAAAACTTGGTACCTTGTCACCTTATTTGTACATTTAGAGAATTTTTCCATTTAATTGACATGAACCGATAAAACATGTAAGTTTTTCATTATCCAGCATCAGCGTAAGTGGTTTTAAGTTCTTTAGCACCAGGACAACTTCACTACATGCATAAACGCATAATAAAATTTATTATCACACCACTCCCAAAATTTGTTTACACATTTCTACAAATTGAAGTAGAGACAGACATGCATCAGGTGAAGTTTTGAAACCTTTGATTTCTTTGAATCGAGTACACACAATCATGAATCAGACCAATGCCCTATACGCATGTGCAAAATTAATTTTCTTATATACCACTCAAATTTTTTTCTAACCTTCTTTAAATGAAAGTAGAGTGAAATGCATCAGGCAAACTGCACTACATGCATAGAACAAACTAAAATTTATTATTGCACAAAATAGGCCCCCAAATTTGTTGCACATTTCCAAATATTGAAGCATAGATAGAATTGCATAAGGCAAAACACACTGTAAGCCTTAAAGCAAATACTATGAATATCTTTTTATATATTGCAGTAAAAACGCCACTACCTTGTTACCTTATTTGTACATTAGAGCTTTTTCCATTTATCGCCATGACACCGATAAATCATATACGTTTGTCGTTATCTAGCATCAATGCAAGCGAAACGCAGCCATACACACTATTATAGGGATGCACGACCTTTTTTAGAGAAGGGCCACTTTCAAAAATGTCTAGGTTGTCGAGGGACACATCAGTAAGTAAGTAAGTAAGCACCCACCCTGGGAACCCGCTTTTGGCTTATGGTTAGATTTGAACCCCGAGCCCAGGGCAGGGAAAAGTACTATTACCTGTAAAGCCCTCTAGTATTTAAGACACTTAATAGAATACAATACAATTAAATAAAATATTAGCACGAAAAGTTCAACTGGTTATCAAAGTTTACAAATCGAAGATATATAAATCAAGAACACAACTAGCACATTTTTGAAAAGTTTAAATTAAGATAAAATTTAAGATAAAATGTATTTGAGTATTTACACATCTAAGGTATATTAATTAGAATCATAATTTCACAAATTGTTGAAAAGATTAAAGTAGCTTTAAGGTAAAAATTTTGTAGTTAATTTAAAGGTGAGTCTATGTTAGTATACTTAGAGTTAGAATATATATATATATATACATTTTTTTTACAAGTGTTGAATATTTAAAGACAAAACACTAGTAGCACTAGATGCCCAAACAGAATGTAAGTACTTGAGTATTAGATAAATCACTTAGTTGTATCTATTAATTGGATAAATTACAAGTTGAAAGTTAAGACTATTTACACAACAGAGCAATAGATGGAGACTACACTAGACACCAGTTATAAAATTATTATCGTAGGCAATATAGCTGTAAAGTGGGTTAATAGACAACCCTAGTCCACTGGTATTAATAGTAGACTTCATGTATGAGTTTGTAAAGGAGTTCATGTATGAGTTCATGTGGAATTTGTTTAAAGTTTTTGCTAAGTTGTTCCTATGTACTAATTGTTCTTTAAACACTGGACATTTTGATGAGTCTGCCGCATGCGGCACGTAGTCAATTCTCTCCAAGCAATTTGCACAATTCACCATCTGAGAATTTGTTATATTCATACAATTTCCCGTATGATGGCCCTGCGCACAAAACAGTGGCGTGGCGTGAAAATTTTTGGTGGTCATCGCAATTATTTAAGTTTGTGGTGAAAAATTATTAACTCTAAAATTCAATGGTTGAATGTTCAAAAAAGAAACTTTAAATCTTACCTTCACTTATACATGAACTCCAAATGTTCTGCTAAAACTGGATCGTAGAGTTTTAAAAGCTTCTTAAGAGTTTTAAAATATTGCTTGGTCATCGCCGCATCCAGCGATGACCGGACGCCACGCCACTGGCACAAAACGCACAGATAGGTAATCTTCTGCAGGCAAGCGCTCCATGACCATAAAGTTGGCAGTTAGAGCACCTTATCACTGGTCTATAGATTGAAATTTTGCATCTTTAGGATCCAATTTCCAATTGTCCTCCACTTAGCAATCTTGTCGTTGTGTACTGATCTGTTTCAATTATAAGTTGATAAGATCTTGCCGCTTTATTGTTTTCAATTTTGCAGATTTTAATATTATTGTTTAAACTATCATTTTGATAGTATTGCTTGATATGATGTGTTATTTGAGTTTCTTGGATATTGGCTGGAATGCCTGTTATTATGAGTCTGTTTGTTTTGCATTTCTTATAAATTATTTCTGCTAATTTTCCAAGATTTTCGTTTTTTATGAGTATATGATAAAGCTTAGTAAGTTCCTCTATCTTGTTAGTCTTGATTATGATTGTTTGATGGTTTCTGGCCAATCTACTATGAAACAGTGACACTGCTGCTGGATTATTCAAGATGTCATTCAGAGTTTCCTGCACTACCGAGACATGCGTGCCCTCACCACACCTAATGAGTGTGGCCGGATCCCCACATATCTCACCACTCGTAGACTCATCCAACATATTCACCTCATCTGCAGATGTCCCTTGTTTTGCTAATTCTGCAGTTCTGCTAATTCTGCTAATTCTATATTTTCCGTATTAACAGACACCTCACTCGAGACATCAATGATATTTGTTTGCGTTTCTTTTTCTTCAAGCTTGCTTTGTGTTTGAATATTTTTATTTTTATTTACTATTTTTATTGTTGTAGTTCCTTTATCAAGTTGTTTTTTGTTTCCAATATGTTGCTTTACTATGATTAGTTCTTTATGAAGATTTGCGATTTTTTCTGTTTTATTCTGTATTTCCTGTTGTTTGTTTGTGATTATTTTTTGATTTTTAGTATACTTTTCTTGTAGTTGTAAAATTTCTGTTTGTAGAGCTTTACTTTCTTTTTGAAGAGCAGTTATTTGATTTCCCGTATCTATTTTTATTTGTATTATAAATTTTTCTTTGTTTTTAAGTTCTTGTTTAAGATTCTCTGTATGCTCTTTGTATCTATTTAGATCATTTCTAAGTTCTAATATTTGATCTTCCTGTTTTTTAATAATAGTTGTTTGTTGATCCATGTATTCTTGTTCTCGCTTATCTTTTTCCACTAAAACGCTCACTACTCCTGTAGGATTTGAGCCTAATACCTTATGAGGTATTGAAATATTTGAGTTTATTTCACTGCTTTTGCCATCATCCGACTCCTCCTCACTGGTCGGGTAAGGACTCAACTGAGTTTCATCGTATATATCATTTGACTCTTTTTTCTCAGGTTCAAAATCTTCTATTTCACTTTATCTTCTGAGCTGGGATATTCAGTTTCACTGATTGTCATCTCCAGCATGTCCGTTTCACTAAATGATTTATCGCTACTTTCAAACATCTCTTGTATGTTTGCTATCACATATAAATTATCTGCCAGTGGCGTCTCATCATAGTCCAAGTAGAAGTGATTGAGTTTATCAAATAAGTTGAAGGCTATGTCCGATTTCATTTGACTGAATAGTTTGATCACTCTTTCATTATTGACTTGATAGAAGGGACTAATTTCATATGCTCCCGTTATCATGGCCTTCGCATGAAGTATCTGCAGTTCTAAAAACTCTACAGTTTGTTTATGTTTCTCCTTTAGTTGTTTTTGGACACTTATTCTCTTTATAACTGATATGATTGGAGTAATGTCCATTTTCGTTTTTCTCGATGCATTGGGGCTGTCGCCATAGTCACCAGATTCCACTGCCAGTGTATGATTTAGTTGTTTCATAAATATTTGCTTCATTGCACAGTATTGTTCGATGTAATATTTTATATCATAAATAAGAACTTGCCTTATTCTTTCGCTTGTTATGAAAGGTGTCCGACTCAACAACTCCAAACTCTGCTCCATTTGGTCTTTACACATCTCAACTACTAGTGGTAAGGCCATTATAGATGTTGCTTTTCAATTAATCAGAGAGATACTTTTATATGGATTACTCAAAGCTACTTGTTACTATATTCAGAGATATACTTTTAAATGGTAAGATATACGTTCCAATGCCGGAAGCTAAAAATATTAAAATATAATGAGATAATAATTAGAGATAATAATTAGAGATTAAGAACAGGGGCCCACTAGGCCCTGGCCATACATCATTGAAGGAAAGGGAATATAGAAAGTAGAAAGCAAAAACCGGTAGTCGTAACTACCGAAAATGACTAAGAAAAAATTAATAGCCAAAGATGGGAAGAAATTTTGAGAAATAAAATCAAAATAAAACAAAAAAATGATAGTAATAGTAATTAACCAAAAAGGAGAGGAAGGGGGAAAAGGTACATGAGTATGCTTCCCGTGTCCATAAGCTCATACACTAAAAATAGTAAAAACCTGGTGCCAACATAACAAAGATAAAATGCCCTTTACAACTTGCTCAATAAAACCCCTGTTACAATTACACTGTCTCACACCACTGCATCGGATATGTAAACAGAGTATAAAAAAAAGCAAAATAAGAGATAATTGAATATGCTTATTAAATGACGTATGCGAGATGTATTGACAATAGATATATAGAACTGAGTATTGAAACAATAAATAGATAAGCACTTAGTGTACACTGTAAATAATATGTAGTAATATATGTGAGATAATCTAGTAAATATGTACAGCACAATGCATGAATCACATTATACTTTGTAAGATTAAATCCTATGTACATGTGAAATATGATAAACAATTTCTATTATCTTGCACATAAACATGCTCTATCAGAAATTCCCATAGAGAGTAACAAGAAACAAATGCTAAAAATTACTGGGTTAAAAGCGATTGGTTGGACGTAGGATGACAAATAAAAGAAATAATTATTTAAGTAATAGACAAGTAACAGGAACATACCTACCTTACTCAAAAGGTCCCGCTGCACTTGCCTGTAAAACTTGTTAGTTAGAGCAATTAGAATATTAATAATATTAGTTACTATTGTAAGAACATAATTACGGAAGTTAAGCCAATTAATGTTGTGAAGCTGAATAACCTTTGTATAATATCCGAAATCAGTGCAGGGACCGCCGAAAATAAAAATAGTGGAATGGATAGTAATTATAACAGAAGCCAGAAAGCAGTGTAAAGAGACTGTAAAGTGAACAAAATAAGTAAAAAGTTTCCAATGTTAAGGGAAATAATGTAACTAGTAAAAATCCCTAAGTGGGATACATTACTCACTCAAAGACCTCCATGTCGTCACAAAATGGAAGACCGAAGAAACAAAAAAGTATCTATTGTTAAGCAAGATGAGATGAAGCTGGAAATGAAATTTTTAGTGGGACAAGTTAGTGTAGTGAAAGTAGTTGGCTGTGAGAAAAAACTAGAGAGATAGCTATTTAAATAAAAAAGTTACAAAAGTTAAGGAATAGGCCTAACCAATACCAAACACTTAATAATGAGTGGGACAACTATAGAAAGTGAAATTAATATTAACAGAAGTGAAACCATGTCTCTAGCTCAAAAAACAAAAAAGTTGGTAATGTTAAAGATAAGTAAAAAGGGGGAAAACAGTAGTGTCAAAGTTGCTAAAGATGAAAAACAATGTAAGGTAATAGAAAAGTGGGCAAAAACTGAATTAATACTATAGTTATAAGCTTAAAACAATGAGAGCCCTATTCAGCCCCCTCTGACGGGGCCCCTAAATGAGCTAGAGATAAACGAATAATCGGAAAAGAAGAGGGGGGGGTTTCCTTGGTCTGTTTGTAGCTGATTTCGGCACGACAGAATTTCGCTAAAGTTGATAGTTTTCGAGATATTTGGACTTTTGTCCAAAAATCTCAACAAAAAATTCTATGAAAAAGAGAAAATGGCGAATTCAGTGACCCCATGGTGGCTCAAGGGTTAAGTAACACCAGTAAAAGTTATAGACAGTCCCCCAAAACATATATACATCGAAAAAACAACAATAATAAAATTTATAGTTAACATTATATAGTAAATTGTGATATTGAAAATAAATCTGAAAGAAACAAAATGGAGGACTACACCTTAACAAAAGTGACTATTTACAAGATATAACACCATCACACCCCTGAAGACCACCTAAATCCTAAGTGACTATTAATTTTTTAATTTAAAAAGATTCCGGTGGGCTAAATGTTACTTAAAGCCTAACACATTGCTTTTCCCATAGGGAAAACTATTGTGGTCAAAAATGGCGTCAGCGGCCGTAAAGGGCTAAGTTGATAAACTTAAAAATACTGCATGACCCCATAAGACCTATGTTTAGATATTACAAGTATTAAAAAAAGCACTCTTAAATGAAACTGGTAACAATTTACTTAGTTTAACTTTAGTATTTACTAATAAAACAGTGGCTGTCGTATAATTTTCCAATTGTTTACTAATTTACAGCCAATCACAAAGCAGTAAACTTAAGTGACGTCAAATGAAGCTCTCAATTTTAAAGATAATCTAACTAAGAAATATAATTCCGAAATCAAATTGCCCTTACAAAACACAGTAATTAAATGAGTAACCAATATCCACCCAACCGCAGAAGAACAAATTTTACCAATTTTCAAACGATAATTAAAAATACTTAGTTATCACTTTTTAATAAAAAAACAGAGTTTTAGTTTTAAGAGGAAATAAATAGTTAGTGGGAGGGTAATGGTTAAGTGGGTGAAATATTGTACACAAAAAAGTAAAGAACTAGGGTAACTCTATGGGAATTCTGAAAATACTGAACAAAATTTTATACTTTTTCAAAAAATCATTTCATATATAAAATATCATCCTAGAAAAGAATGGGTTGAAGCGGATGGAAGCTAAAGGAACAAAGTAACTGAATCTTAAGTTAGTTTTTCAAAATAATCAAGAAAAGTAAGAAATTAAGCTATGTTAAAATTGGTATAAAAAGCCTCCAAAATCTCATGCTTTCCTATGGAGATGAGGGTTAACCAATGAAGAACAAAAAGAAAACATTTTCTTTTGCATATTTTACACATACATCCTGCAAGTTCCTCAACAAACTTGGTATTAAATTAAAGCTTACGAGCTAATCTAAGAAAATGATACCATAATTTTTAACTGAAAGCACTTTATCATTGATTAATGTACATAAGAATTATGGTTGTTGACCCCATAGGAATAACATGGGGAAACAGAAGTATTTTCTCAAAAACGATACATTTTAAATTGCTTATATTTCAATATAATTCTTGTTGCAAGCTTAAAAAGTTGTATTCTAAAATGTTCTACGTATTCTAAAGTATATAAATAGAGCCATTGTTTTTAGTTTTTGATAAGATTTAGTTAATTTATAAGCTTGTAAAATTGATGAAATTTGAAAATAGCTCTATTTTACCAAAAAGTGTATGAGCTTAAATGGGTTAACAATCCGTGAAAGAATAGTTGTACATATACAAATTTGGTATGTTAATTTTGGTATTAAAATGTGCAGAAATGTTCGTAGTACTTAAAATAAACTGAATTTTAAATATAAGTTAAATGGACACAAGAAGCATTTTAGTAGGTGGCTAATGCCTGGTTCATTAAAGATATGAAATCAAAAGAAATAGAAAGTTTAAACAGTCATATCTTTTGAACTCTACACATAATTTCAAGTAGCTTATATCAAAATGTTCAGCATGAAAAATGGAAGAGAATGATATATAGCACAAGACTCTAGCTTACCCCATTCCCGAAAAATCTAGATATTCATCAGGAGCTCGAATTGCACAATGCTACTGTGTTCACGGCAATGAAGGAACTACATCAGTAACACAGAGACAATTCCATTTCAGGGAGATGATCTGTGGCCTATAAGCAGATAAAAAATAAAGTTTCATAGGAGGAGGAGGGGGGGGGGTCCACGCTGTTCACTTTCCCAGTTAACATATCAAATTCAGGTGGCAAGAATATATCAACAGTTTACGTTTGTATATATAACACAGATATAGCTAGGATTGTTTTCAAAAGTGATAATATTTCTTGACTTAATTTTTTCTAAAGTAATAGTAAAAGGGAGTAATTTTTTTTTTATTGTAAGTGCTAAATTACAAACATAGGGGTAAAAGTGGCTAGTGCGGAAAAAAAATGTGAACTTTATGAACGAAGAAGAAAGAAGGAACCAATCAGCGAAATTTGAGATTTTTCCGCGCCCTGTCAAAAGGCTTTTTGATTTTTATGCACCTAATCGACAAAATTCTCAACTTTTCAGAAGCCGACCGACAAAATTTACAATTTTTCGGAAGCTGATCGAAAAAATTAGAGATTTCTCCGCACTTGATCAACGAAATTCGCGATTCGTAACTGACTCCTCAATTTTTCCCGCAGCAAATCGACAAAATTTGCATTTTTTCCTCCCGATAAACTGAAGAAGCTCACGATATTTCGCTGCCGATCAACGAAATGTTCAAATTTTCCGCGCATTATCGACAAAATTTGTGATTTTTCCATGCCCAATCAAAGAAATTTGACATTTTTACGTGCTTGATCGACAAAATTCGTAATTTTTCTGAAGTCGATTGAAAAAATCCGCATCTTTTATGAAGCTGATGGAAAAAAATCGAGATTTCTCCACAATCGATTTACAAAATTAGCTATTTTTCTGCACCCGATTAACAAAATCCTTTTTTTTCCATGTCTGATCGACGAATTTGTGATTTTTCTACCATTGATAGACGGAATTCGTGACTTCTCCACGCCCGATCGATGAAATTCGCGATTCTTAACTGACTGACAAAATTTGCAAATTTTCCCTTGGCAAATTGACAAAATTTGCATTTTTTCTCCCGATAAACTGAATAAACTCACGATCTTTTCGAGGCCGATCAACGAAATCTGCAATTTTTCTGCACATTATCGGCAAAATTCGTGATTTTCCATGCCCGAATTCGACATTTTTACGCGCCTGATCGACAAAATTTGCAATTTTTCTGAAGCAGATCGTAAAAATTCGCAATTTTCTGAAGCTGATCGTCAAGATTCACAATTTTTCTAAAGCCGATGGTCAGAATTTGCAATTTTTTTGAAGCCGATCAACAAAATTCATAATTTTTCTGAAGCCGATCTACAAAATTCACAATTTTTTTGAATCGGATCTACAAAATTTGCAATTTTTCTGAAGCCAATCGACAAAATTCGAGATTTCTCCGTGCCCGATCGACAAAATTCGGTATCTTTCTGCACCCGATCAACAAAATTAAATTTTTCTGCACCTTATCGACAAAATTTGACATTTTTATGCACCTGATCGACAAAATTTGTGATTTTTTTCGTGCCCGACCAACGAAATTTGCCCTTTTTCGGAGCCCGATCGACAAAACTCGCGATGGATGAATTTCCGATTTTCCTGCTCCTGAATACTGTTTTACAACTTGAGTGGAAACTTTACAAAATATATCTGATTTTCATGAATTTCTATTGTGAGAAAAATTACAGTAAAGGCACAATTTATGGGTTATGTTGCTGATACCATCAATATGATATCAGCGTTACTCACTAAAATAATTTTTACTTCTAAATGTATGTATATGCGATACCATCGAGAATTTTACTAAATACTACATCAGCTGGTTGATTTTTCTTCTTCCTGTTACCAGGGAAATCATATATTTTTCTGTTACACCAGACAAGAAAACGAGCATTCTGATATTTAAAGCTAAGAGATTTTAATATGGTTGCGATACAATAACGACAGGTTTTCTGATTGTCTTTATAATAATTTGTGGGCGAGAATGCACACATCTCAGTTATTATTGGCGTATTATTTCCTTTTAATTTATTTTTTCCGGAAGGCCCCTCTTTATAGACACGGGAGACGCCGTGTAATTCCGCTAGTTTCTAATATAGTCAATAAGTTTTTTATTTTTCTTTCTAATTGATATAGCTGTTTTAATTATTTAACTAAAGTCTTTAAAGAGATTTGATTTGAATTTCCTCTGTTACTATAGCAGCGAAAGTACTATTTGAATAAATATGGATGAATGATCACATGTAATGTCAGAAATTTTAAGGTTTTGGCGCCAAAGGCATTGCCAAATTAGAAGAACATGAAATATCTCACGAACTATTAGACTGTACTTGGTACCATTCGATTCAGGATGCAAAAATACATTAAATATGTTATCATTTAAAACTTAACTATAATATCCGATTTTTGAGGATTTTTAAAAAAAAATTTCCTTTCTCCCCCCCCCCCCCCCACTTTAGGTGTGGAATTTCAGAATATCCTTTCTTAGCGGGAACCTATGTCATAAGACGTTTTTACCCCACTTTTCATAATTTAAGGTTTAGTAGTTTGGGCTGTACACTGATTAGACCAAAGACCGACTTTCTTTAATATAAACAGATATCTATGTAATTTGATATTGAATACAAAAATTTACTTCAATAATGATCTCGTTCGCCTGAAAAAAAACTCCATTATTGTGAACATCAACAAGCTAATATCACGATTATGCATTTTTTCTTAAAATCACACTGCCGAAAAAACTAAAATAAAGATCATAAAGAAACAATTAATATGTAATTCAAAAGTACAGTAACTTTTACTATTACATGAAATTGTTTCTCCTGTCAGTCACATATTGGGGGAAGTTAGATAAAAAGAAAAAGAAAAGAAGAAAAAAGGGAAAAAATGTCATGCAAAATTCGTCTAATCAAATTTTCAGATTCATTTTTTTAATCTAACGCAAGTGATAAATCGCCAAATGATGTATAAGTTGTAATCTTTCACATAAAATTATTTGTTAAGCATTAATACATCATAGAAATATTTCTTTCTTGTTTAAAATAAATATTTTCGTTTTATAAATTTATCTCTGATTAAAAGTGTCTTCTCTGATTATCCCTGATTAAAAGTATCAATTGAAATATTTCATATTGAATTCATTTTAAGCATTACGAATATTTCTTCCATATTTAAATTAATTATTTTCGTTATTTAAATTTATCTCTCATTAAAAAGATTTTTGTTTGTTTCTTTTTTTTATTATTAAACAAATAACAGTTTTTTTCTTTTTTTCTGCGAGATTTTTAGATTATTTCCAACTGATATAAGCGTTTCCCTTCTTTAACCAATGATAATATCGCCAAAATAAAATCACTATCAACCGTTTCGTCGAAAATATAAAAAAAATACGATTTTTTTTTCAAAAATGATGGTTATACCTGTATATTACACTCATAAACCACCGCGGGAATATTCTCTATCAAATTATACAATTTGCAAAAATGTCCACTGGGCAGTTTTTGAAATTACTCTGGCCGAACTTTTAGGGCCTACTGCTTTATAATATAGGGGCGACTAGGGAGGGTTGACCATAGTAACATTGGAGGCTTGAACCACCCATCAGTTTTCTTATTTAAAAGAATTTCAGAGTTTTATCAATAGGTGTTAAACAAAGCTACTGGAATTCTAAAGCAACAGTTTTCTTTCGTATAGATAATCGAAATAGGCGTGGAAAAAATCAATTGTGAGGCGTTTTGAACATAAAAGTAGTGTTTTTTAGAAATATTTTGTGAGCTTTTTTTTGGTGAAATATATCTTAGAAATTTAAGTAAGTAGGTTTTAACCTCTTGAAGGGTGGTGGGATATATTTTATCCCACCTACGATTAATGAAGATTTGCACCAGAAAAATGTATTAAATTTTACTTTTCTAATTTTGGTGGAAAAAGCCATAAAATTGCTTTTCGTTATTTTGATATAAATCTTTTTGCTGATTCCGGTGTGAATTCGACATTACAGGAACACAATTACTTGCCCTTCAAGGGGTTAAGTAAAGTAGAAATATCGAGCTTTCATTCCAGGTATACAGATTGTACAGTAAGTTAGGTTTAACATAACAGTGCGCTGTTCTTTAGAAAAGGGCTATGTGGGGAGTTTTGACCCAGTCAATATGAGGGAGGGTTGAATAGATGCTCAAGCCTCCCTTAATTAAGTGGTTTTGGAAATCTTTTTATTATACATTGTGCATAATGAAAGACAATAATAAAGGTTATGCATAAAAAACAATGTAAATTTATTCTGTAAAGCTACAGTAAAATGGGGTGATGGAAACGAAAATGTTAAAAATTGATTAAAGAAAGATGTGAAAAAATTGCTATAGTATCCAATGCAATACAAAAATTAATGAAATATAAATGAGAAAGTTGATAGGAACTTTTTACATTTAAATATTACTTACAATAGATAAATAGAAACAGTGAAAAATTCTAGGAAGGACTAGAAACTATGAAAGCCGCTGTCTTAACCGTTTCAGGGGCAGTGGCATGTATATGAAACCAAGAAGTTTATGAAGAATGTTGTGAAAACTTAGAACGATATAGTGAGCTGATTGAAAATTGTGGAAAATCCCTTATAATAAAGCTATTTTTAGGAAGCAACTCACTATGTCGACCCTATCTTTGTGAATTTTCGCGATATTTGACTGGACTTTTTTATATAAGTTGCCCCTAAATACTGACTACCAAATTATGAAATAAAAATTTTGAAGTCTTCCGCGTATGCGCAGTTAAAAATTATCTCATAAAAATTCCCATATCCCATCAAATATTCAATATATTCATGTTTTAATTACAGTATACTGTTGCTACTATTCTTTGGCAAGTTTTCGGAAAGTTGTGTTAAATTTGGTTGAGAACTCTGTATGCTATACGCAAAAAACTTTTGAATTTTTCACAGACACAATAACATCTTCACGAATATGAGTGCTATGCTTACACAAATGCACACAAATGTTAAAAAGGGCCCAAATAGTCATTTGACGCAGTCACAAACCATTTCCTGTTTTTTCTGTTGCATTGCTGATCGCAAATGTTATTTTATTATTAAATTTATTTGTAGCCCCCTAATTGTCATCCCAACTAAATCTTCACCTAGAAACATGAAATCAAACATGTTCTTTTCATCCCAGAAGTTCAAGAACAATTCGACAATAATTTTTGTAGATATTCGACAAGACGTGTGCAATCGAAAGCATCCAGTCCCTGTAACTTAACTTTTGAAGGCCAGGGTGTTTCATTTTCCCAGCTGTACAATTATACCTGGTCAGGCAATATCCTGTTTAACCCCTTGAGGAGCGGTGGGATGTATTATATCAAATCTAAGTTTAATTAACATTGGCATCAGAAATTTTTAATTAGGTTTTACTTTTATAACTTTGGGGGAAAAGAATTGAAAAATTGCTTTTCCTTATTTGGAAAAGAAATTTTTCTAAATTTCCGGTGGGAATTCAGCTTTACACAAACGCAATTGTTTGCCCCTCATAGGGTTAAAGGAATATTTTTCTTTTCTGACTTGCGATTGTGTCTAAACAAGTCTGTTTAAGCATCATATTTTCAAACATATTTTTTTTTATAAAAATTCAAAGCATTCATGCTTTGAAATTTTAAGGCATGAATTAAAAATTCATGCCTTAAAAATGAATTAGGCATTCATTTTTAATAAATAGCATAATAAATATTAATAAATAGCATAAAGTTATTTTGCTTTTTTAAAACTTTTTTTATTTCTCTTCTCAAATATTTCAATATAAAACAAAGTGGTCAATACTCCCATATGTGGGGAGCCTTGAACCATTATTTACGCATGATTAAAATCAAACATTTTTCAAATTTCTTATATATTACACTTATACAGCGATTTTATTTTGATAAATGATTGTATAACGAATAAAACGGTACATAAAATTTTATTCTATATTTAAAAAATAAAAAATCATTTTATAAAAAGTGGGTGAACCCTCCCTAGTCTCCCCTAAATGATATGATACTAGCAGGCTATGCCCGCAGCGCTGTTCATTTTTCCAAGCGAACCTCGAATCAAACGAAATGGTGCATTTGACTTTGCATTGTAAAGCAATATGGACCTTCACCTGGAATGTCCTTCCGCATATCTGAAAACGATGCGAACACTAATGCGAGAGCATATTGTTCTTTCTAGATCTTACGCGTTGGACCAAATTTGAACTATTCAGAGGCAACTCTTTTAGTTGGTCATTTATAGTAGAGTTTGGTAGATAAACGAGGCAGTTATGACAACTAGAATTAAAATATTCTTTAGTCACCACACTACTAAAATATTGAACAATAGCATATTAATTGCAGAGATTGACCATTGAATTTAAATAATTTTCGGTTGATTCATATTCGTTTGTTAGTTTTTGGTATCCGAACCTCTCAGCTTAACAACATATGTTGTTCTTACAGCTTAAATACAACTTCGCTCTACATTATTTTAAATTTCGGAATATACATTTTCTCCTAGATGATCTATTACAGTTTTCCATCTTTGGATTTCAGAAGAGAAAATATAGTCAAATGTGTAACAAACTATTTGTCCACAAAGCACGGTGTTTAATCATCAAATTTAAAAGAAAAATGAAGCTTAAAAAACGTGGATTTTTAAAGCACAATTTTTTAATATAATTAAAAGGACGTCATTTTTATTGTCTTTTAATTTTATAGACCAGTTGCAATCATGTAATCGTTAACCTGAAAAAAAATTTGATGAATGATACTGGTAGAAAAATAAACTTTCAGTTTTCATCCAATAAAATCTTCCTAAACTTCCTAATCGTATTAATCCAAGGTTGACGTCTAATATTAGAAGTGTTTGCAACGATATAGTAGACCGTATAACAAAGTTAGTTACAAAACAAAGTTAATTACGCTCCAATTAAATTATGTCTATTTGCTATTTGCACAATTATAGATCTTTTACCAACAAAAATCCACACCTTAAATAGAGCTGACAATGATAATGTTAGTTATGCAAAATTTTTAGTAAAAACCTTTTTGGGGAGTATTTGAACCGAAGATTTTCTTAACATTTTTCTAATGAGTATAAAAACACAGAGAAAGAAATACACGTACTATTTTCGGTACTACTGATCATCCCTTCCACCAAAAAAATGTCGCCAAAATTTAGATTAAATACCAATGCATGGGCGTAAATCTCACATTCACTTGGCATTAAACATGTTTGTTGCGTCATGAAGTCTTTTTAATTCGACGTTTTATTAGCCCCGATATGCTATTTTTTTCGGCCAACAATTAAAATGTCGTTTCTAAAAAATAACGTTCGCTTACCGAAGCCAACCGTAAAATAAAGCAGATGTATCATCAATACTATTAATGTCCGTAAACGTATGTTTGTATGTTTGTTGGTGTGCAAATCCCTTGTGAAAGGATAAACTTTTTTCACCGAGCACACAGAACGTCGGGAAAGGTGTTAAATGAAAGGGAAAAGTCGGTGGAACTAGGTGTTAGAGGTCGTGAGTGAATCCGTCGACAATTAACAGAACTACGAGCTAATTAAGAGTCTCATTAACGAAGAAAAGACAGAATAATTTTAATCCTTTTATCAAAACCGCAAGATTATATTCAATTCTCCTTAGGATTACCAGTAAAATCAGGTTTACCACAGCGCAAATTACGCAATAAATGAAGTGGACATTTTAAAGCGAAATCGTATCTCATTAAGTATTGGTCCGAGGAATTTGTAAAGGGTATAGACAGACGCAGAAAAAAATCTGCTTTCTTTTGGTATAAAGACCAAATTTCTGCGTTGTGTATAACACAAAAAATCCACTAAAAGTCGATCAATAAAAATTTAATTTCTTTATTCAGAAAGACAATGAAAAGAGATTTCATTTCAGCGGAAAGCAGGTGTCAGACATGACGGTGACTGCGGTTTTTTATACTAGGATAATTTTACACGAAATTTTAACTTTTTAGGTGTTAAATTTTTCGGCATCCGATGTGAAATTTCTCGCTCATTTCATTGATACTCATTTCTAAGTCCTATCTTAATTACAAGCTGAGATATTAAATATTATTTAATTAGTCCGTTTTATTTCTATCAAGTGCGTAATTAAAATGGAGACACGTGCTTCTTTAACCACGAAATAATTTAAATTAGGAAATATAACAATTTTCGTTGTGTTTTTGAATAGCGCTATGAGATAAGTAAAACTTATTCATTATCAGAAAGTATACAAGTATTCATACCACTATTTTTGAATAGTAATTTCAGGAAATATCTTAAATTATTGGTTAAGAACGCCTTTCGATCTGTTTTAAACTTTAAGATAGTTTATAACGCATAAGAAAAGTGTAAAAAAAATGGAGTGTGATATTTCGAGGAGGTTGGGGGGGAGGGGGTGTAGCTAGATTTCTTTTTAAAGACATAGCGTTTGTTACCGCAGCAAATGCTTTAAGTTTTGGTTAAGACCGCCACCATCCCGACCCATATATCAACGGAAAGGTTGCGTGAAGGAGTTTTGAGGGAGTCCTGAGATATATTCTATACTTATATAAGATAAAATTGTCAAAAGTTTAGTTACCACTATTTCCGAATAGTAATTTTAGCAATTATCTCAATTTCTTGCTTAATACCGCCACCACCTGGAGTAACATATCTACTGATAGGTTGTTTAACGGATTTGTCTGATACACTTTTGTTATGAATAGAGTGCGCTCCCTGGTGGTGGAATGTGGAAGTAACCGAATTCTTGGTTCAGACCGTACACCATCCCGACCCCTGTATCTAGGGAAAGGTTGCGTGAAGGCGTTTCGTTGAAATACGCTTTTGTTAAGAATAAGAGCGCTTCCTGGTGGTGGAATGCGGAACTAACTTAACGCGATTTTGTTAAAATTAGGAAATCTATCAAGTCGATCTGTTTGAAACTATAAGATATTTTATAACGCATAAGATAAAGTGTAAAAAAGAATGGCGTGTGAAATTCCAGGGAGGGGGGGCGCTAGATTCCATTTAAAAAAATAGCATTTCTGACCACTTTAAGTGCTTTTATGAGGGAGTCCTGAGATATATGCTACTTATTTAATATAAAATTGTCAAAAGTTTAGTTACCACTTTTTCCGAATAGTAATTTCAGAATTATCTTAATTTCTTGCTTAAAACCTCCACCACCTCGAGTGACATATCTACTGATAGGTTGTTTAACGGAGTTTCGTTCTGATACACTTTTGTTATCAATAGAATGAGCTCCCTGGTGGTGGAATGTGGAATTAACAGAATTCTTGGTTAAGACCGCCACCACTCAGACCCATGTATCTACGGAAAGGTTGCGTGAAGGAGTTTCGTTCAAATACGCCCTTGTTAAGAATATAGTGCGCTCCCTGGTGGTGGAATGCGGAACTAACAAAACGCGATTTTGTTAAAATTAGGTAATCTAACAAGTCGACCTGTTTGAAACTTTAAGATATTTTATAACACATAAGATAAAGTGTAAAAAAGAATAGCGCGTGAAATTCCGGGGAGGGCGGGAGGGGTGCTAGATTTCGTTTTAACAATTTAGCGTTCCTGACCGCTTTAGGTGCCTTTTTTTAGGGATTCCTAAGATATATGCTACTTATTTAATATAAAATTGTCAAAAGTTTAGTTACCACTATTACGGAATGGTAATTTCAGCCATTATCTTAATTTCTTGCTTAATACCGCCACTAGCTCGAGTAACATATCTACTGATAGATTGTTTAACGGAGTTTCGTTCTGATACACTTTTCTTATGAATAGAGTGCGCTTCCTGTTGGTGGAATGCGGAACTAACATAACGCGATTTCATTTAAAGTAGGAAATCTAAGAAGGCAATCTGTTTGAAAATTTATGATAGTTTGTAACACATAAGATAAAGTTTATGAAAAATTGCGCGTTAAATTTCAGGCGGTGGGAGGGGGAGGGACGAATTATTACATTTTTTTTACCTTTGCGGTACTAACCGTTTCAGTTGCGGTTTTTTGGCGGAGATACATATGGTCTTAAGGGGCCTTTCATCTGAATACCTCATAAAAAATTTCCCTCAGCGCACGGTAGCTGGGTTTTGCTGGTTCCTGTGACGGGAGATTCAATAATTTTAATTTTAGTCGGCACCCCCCCCCTAACATACACCTTAATTTAAAGTCTTCAAAATATAGAGACACATGTTTTACAATGCCATGGGTTACGAGGCTTCCCAATAAAGTTCGGCCCTTTTAAACATAGTGGCTGTTTTATCAAATCGCCATAACTTCGCTTCTATCGGAGACACAGCGGGGAGAAGTCCCCTGGTAAAGTCTTAACTAAAGCTATTTTCTCCCGCCGCATCTTTTGGCTATCTCAGATTTTTGATAAATTGCATAGGGGCTTAGTTAGGTGGCCGGGGGAGGGGGCTTCATTTAAATAGTATAACTTTCATCTTTTAGTCTCATTTTCATAGCTCTCTTCAATTTTTGTACTCTTACACATACTCTATCCCCCCCCCTTAGTTTCTTGGCCATAAAGGGTTTTAGTACAGCGTTTTTTCATATCAAACTGTAGGACTTCACGAGCTATAGGGTGCCGTAGGCAGCGAGGACACGATTCGAAGTTCGGTTTAGCTAGATTGCCTTTTTTATAAGATTTTGCAGTGCGTGCGCAGAACGCCTGCTATACGTTGCCGTAGGCAGGGGACCTCGGTTCGCGGTTCGTTCGAGCGAGATTGCCTTCTTCACATGATTTGCAGTGCGCGCAGTACGCCTGCTATACGGTGCCGTAGCAGCTGGGTCCCGGTTCGAGATTCGTTCGAGCGAGATTGCCTTTTCCACAAGATTTTGCAGTGTATGCGCAGCACGACTGCTATACGATGCCGTAGGCAGAGGGGACCCGGTTCGAGGTTCGTTCTTCCGAGTTTTTATAAAAAAGAAAGTACTCCGATAAAGGGAAGGGCCTGCTAGTGGGCAAAGCCGGCTAGTCTACCCTACTAAAATTCGTGTGCGTGTTGGAAATCTCAACAAAGTCTTGTCCCCCAAAATTTGTTCGGAAGTTATATCGTTCCGAACTGGCTTTTATTTTTCCATTTCGGCCGTAAATGCACTCTCTCTTAATTGTAACTGTATGCATATTTTTATTCCAGTTTGATTTACTGAGTAAATATATCTTGTGTGAAACAACTTCATGGTGTGTAGTGGTTTGAGGTGATGTAATGGAAGGACGATGGAGCTGGAGTTTAAACTTACTCCTTGCTACAGTTATAATATGTCAATATAACAAAGTTCCCTGCAAAAGCTAGAGGTGCATGTATATATCTTTATTATTTAAGTTTTAAAATTCAAGCTGAATTTAATAAATGAACTGTTATTTTCAAATGAACTGTTATTTTTAAATGAACTGTTTCATCGGTGAGATTTATACTTAACGCCACACGAAATGACCTTAAAACCTGCGTATTTATAACTCTGCTCTAATTATAACATGGTTAAGGGGCCATGTCACGCTATTTGAAGGTCAAATAGATGTAATATTTTGTGATTTAGATGAAATGGATACTGTATAATGCTACAAGCTCCATAGTTAACTTATTCCTTCCCGAAACTATCGGATTGTAATTATCCTTCCTGGAAGCTCGACGTCAAATGTGTATTGATTGCCCGAAATTACTGGGAGTTTATTACAAAGCCAGGCATCGCATGTAAAGTGGATGCCTCGGATCGTGAGAAGTGCGACTTTGAATGGCGTAAACGAAGAGCTTATACGACAATTTATCGATCCATAGAACGGAAATTTCAGATAATAATTGCTCAGACAGAAAACGGCAAAGAAGCATGGGATAGTTAAATTTCGAACCAACTTCACGAACACGCTTAGCTGGATTAGTCGATGAATTTTTCGAGATGAAGTTAAACTCGCAAGAAGAAACTATCGGTTTATTTTGTAAAAAAAATTGAAGAAAATGAGGTTCAAATTAAAGATTCAGGATTTGAGATCCCAGAACTGTTAGTATGTTTTCAACTAATTCGTCGATTACCTGAGGAGTATGACAATCTAGTTCAAGTGTTATATAGATTAGATGATAAAGAATTCAAATTAGAAAATGTATCTAAGTTGTTAATAACTGAATATGGGAGAATTTGTTTAAATCGAGATGAAGGTAAAGAGGTTATCACTGTAGGTGATGCTTCTTATGCAACAAAGTTAAAAAACCTACCGTTAAACCAACCATTCTAGCGGAGAATTTTGAAAGCAGTAAAAAACCCTGGTTTTCACGAAGTGGAAGCGATCTGGATCCCTCTAGGCGATCGTATGATTCACCAGCTAATCGTATGGGGCCGAGTTTAACATGCAGTTACTGCAAGCGACCTGGTCACACAGATACAAAGTGTTTCATAAAGAACTCTAGAGGTAAAAAGCAAGTTTTCTACAGTGAACCTACAAAACAATCCGAATTCACCCTTATGTCTTCAAATGATGGAAATCTCGTGGAATTTCTTCTGGACTCAGCGGCTACTTCTCATTTTACGAATGACAGTAGTCTATTTGTAGCATATTGGAACCTCCCCCCTCAACAAGTGCTCATAGGAGACAAGGACTGTTCATCGGAAATATTGGGTATTGGTGATGTTGACTTTACCATACTAGATGTCACAGGTAATGTAGAAATAACTTTAAAAAATGTGTTATATGCTCCTAATATGAGAAGAAATTTAATTGGTGGGTCTAATATAGACATTGCAGAAAACCAAATTAAATGGGGAAAGAATAATATGATTGTGTATGATAAATTTAATAGATATTGTTTTACTGTACCTCGAGTTGATAAATTGTTATTGTTAAATGTTATGCTTCAAAATGTGAAAATTTTGCTTATTCCACTAGATTAAATTCAGAGACTGTACATCGTAGATTTTGTCATACAAACTTGCCTTTACTTGAAAAAATCAGTAAAAATAATTGTGTTAAAGGTATTGAAAATATTAACTGTAAAAACAAAAATAAGATGTGTGAATCTTGTGTAATTGCAAAATCTAATAGAAAATCGTATAAAAGAAAGTATTTGTATAAATGCATTTCTAGTCAAATTCTCGATAGGGTGTATATGGATTTGTGGGGTCCTAGCCCTGTTAACTCGTTACGAGGTGAGAAATACTGTTTGTCCATAATTGACGAATTCTAGAAAGACTGAGGTTTATATAATTAAGAATAAAACGGAAGTGTTTGAATGCTTTAAAAAGTGTTTAGTTAAAGCTAAGAGAGAAACAGGTAAAAAGTACAAGGCACGTCTCGTGGCTCAAGGTTTTAAACAGAAACCAGGTATTGATATTAATGACATATTTTCACCTGTTGAAAATTTTTCAATTATAAAACTAATGTTTATTTTATTAGTTTCTATGTTAAATTGGTATCATATTCAACTGAATGTAGAATCAACATATTTATATGGGTCTTTAAAAGGAACTGTGTTTATGAAACAACCTCCGTGATTTGAAATGAGGGGTGCTGAAAATAAAGATTGTTTGTTAAATAAATCAATTTATGGATTAAGGCGAAGTGACCGCTAATGGAATTCTGATTTAGATAATATATCACATAATCTTGGATTTTGTAAATTGAACTGGTGTAACTGTGTGTATAAGCTGAATAGTAATGTAAGTTCAGTTCTCTATGTAGATGATTTAGTTTTGTTTTCTAAAGATGAAAATGTACTGCCATCTGTAACTAATATGTTAAAAGATAGCTTGGAAATTACTGAAATAGGATTAACAAAGTATTTGCTAGGTGTTAACTTTGAACAGATTAAAGATTCATTATTCGTTCATCAAAGAACTTATATTGAAAGATTAGAATTAAAATATAAAGATTTACCTAAAAGTTCTGTTAAATTACCATTTAAAATTGGCTCTGTTTTACCAGTTAAATTAACGAAAATGAAATTATTGAAAATTCTACCAATGAAAAAATTTCCATACCGATCTTTAATCGGGCGTCTGTCATTCTTGTCAAACAGATGAAGACCTGATATTAGTTTTTTCCGTAAATGCAATGTCACAGTTTTGTAATGGGTATACATTTAAACACTGGTTAATAGCAGTAGATATTATGAATTATGATTTTGCTACTAAAAGTTTTAAAATAAATCTGTCTAATGTAAAATCATTAAGTTTATGTGCATATTCAGATGCTAATTGGTCATGTCAATTTACTAAAAGACATTCAAGTAGTGGTTATATAATTTATTTTGGTAACGTTCCGTTTGCTTGGAAATCATCGAAGCAAAAATTTATTGCACTCAGTTCTATGGTATCGGAGTTTAGCTCATTAACTGAGAGTGTAAAGGAACTAACTTGGTATTCGAGAGTTTTAAATGAACTTAATTTATATGATAGAAAAAAGCCAATTCAGTACTGTGATAATGAATCTGCCATTTATTTTTCTAAAAATAGCCAAGAAAATTTTAAAACGAAACACATTGACATAAGATGTCAATTTATTCGTTAGTTAATAAACGAAAATGTTTTTGAGTTAAAACTTGTAACTTCTAAAGATAATAAGGCAGACTCTCTGACAAAGCCTCTTCTGTATGTAAAGTTTCAAAGAGCTATTTGTAATATTTTTGATTTTGATTATAAAAAGAAACAGGAGGTATTTACGACCGATGGGGTCGCATGTTGGAAATCTGAACAAAGTCTTGTCCCCCAAAATTTATCGTGTGGTTTGTTCGGAAGTTATATCGTTCCGAACTGATTTTTATTCTTCCATTTCGGTCGTAAAGACACTCTCAACTGTAACTGTATGCATATTTTTATTCCAGTTTGATGTACTGAGTAAGTATATCTTGTTGGAAAAAACTCCATGGTGTGTAGTGGTGTGAGGTGATGTAATGGAAGGACGATGGAGCTGGAGTTTAAACTTACTCCTTCTACAGTTATAATATGTCAATATAACAAAGTTCCCAGCAAAAGCTGTAGGTACATGTATATATCTTTATTATTTAAGTTTTAAAATTCAAACTGAATTTAATAAATGAACTGTTATTTCAAACGAACTGTTTCATCGATCTGATTTATACTTAACGCCATACCAAATGATCTTAGAACCTGCGTATTTATAACTCTGCTCTAATTATAACAGTGCGTATCTTTGTACCCACAAAAACTCGGAAACCAAAGGGAACTACAAAGGGGGCTACGAAATTTGACACAACAGTTCCTGATAGGGGCCCATGAACGATTGGGGCAAAAAAATGGAAAACTTTAAATTGATTTCTTTTATTTTATTTTATATTTTTGACGAATTTTCGCCTTTTTATGTTCTACCCGTAATCGCGCGAGTTCTATTCAGTTCAAAATGATTACTGCAATGTGAGTTATACATATTACGTACGTCACGCTACAATACTAAGAAGATGTAGCGGGTATTACTATAATTCTTTTACATCGCATGCAAACAATTAGAGCTTTTAATTGCGCTTAGTTATTACAATGTTTTATAAAATAAAGAAAAACATTTTATCACAAACACAAACAAAAGTTTTTATTCTATTTATTCCCTTATTCCGAAGGTATCGTTTTAACGCCTGCTGCCATAGCAACATAATAAATTAAATTTCATTTAAAAAAATGCTCAATAGTAGAAAAATATTTTTACAGATATACATATTACGTACGCCGTGCTGCAATACTAAAAGTTGTAGCAGGTAATACGGTAATTCTTTTACCTCGCATGCAAATAATTAGAGATTATTTAATTGCGCTTAATTATTACCCTATTTTTAAATCAAGAAAAACATATTATCACAAACATAAAAAAAAACTTTTCATACTACGTATTCCCCTATTCCAAAGATATCGTTTTATCGTCTGCTGCCATAGAACAATACAAATTAAATTACATTTTTCTAAAATACAGAGTAGTAGAAAAATATTTTTCTAAATCTAATAGTTATTGAACAACTCAACACTTTAACAGGGGAATCTCTTATTTCTTATTTAGGTATTTTAAAGTTGTTTGTTGTCATTACGTTTTTATGCTATTTTTCGTTTCATATTCGATTATTATTATGTCTGTTTGATGTGAATTTTTTACGTACTATTACGTTTTAATATGGATTTTAATTTTAAAAACACAGTGAAAAAGGGATCATACACTTTTACATATTTTTTACTTTTCAAAACAGTTGCAAACCGCTCACGGATTGTTACATATTTCTTTACTTAATATTTACATATTTTTAATTAGCAGCACGGACTAAGACGGCGTTTGAACCCTGCAACCTTCTTTCGAAAAGTGCTTTGCACAATACAAAATGTGCTTCAGTTTAATTGAAGAATAGTTATTTAAAAATCGGTGCCGTTGTCCCAGAGATAACTTTCTTCATGCAAACAAGTAAACCAATATGTCATCTTTATAAAAGTATCATAGATTGTATATTGGGGAGCGTGTACAACCACCGAAAAGTCATGAAATTTTAAATCTAGCATAACTTGTCATTTCATTGTTGACTATAATCGGAACCATGGTAAAAACTAGCATTGCAAAACTTATTATTAAGCTAACCACAATTAATCTCTTCTGCTAGAAAAACGTTTAGAAAGAAAATATATATAAATATTCTAGTAGTATATGGGGGTCATTATAGGACAACCGAAACAGCCCCTAATTTCGGGTGATAATCCCCCCAAAAGATGAAAAAAAAATAGAAATCTGCAGGCCAATTTGATTAAAAATACTAATTTTTTGCACTTTTCGAAAAAATTCCTTTTCATTTAAATTTTCTATTTTTTTTTCATCTTTTTGGGGGATTATCACCCTAAATAGGGGCTGTTTTGGTTGTCCTATAATGGCCCCCATATACTGCACATATACTTTTTTTAAATAAAAAAGCACATTTTTTCTCATTTTTCCAAGAAGAAAAGAATATAAAAGAATGGAAAAAAAATATAATTTCTTTTTTAAGATACTACATTAAAAATGCCCCTTTTCAAGCTTTATAAAAGAACGAGTAATAAATTATGAAGAAAGTCAGATTTGAAGATAATATTACGGTACATAAAATACCTTATGAAGATAGAAGAAATTATGAATTTATTGACAAACAGAGATTTAAGGTTGAATAAAAGAATTTGAAAAAGTATTTAAAAAAATAAAGCTTAATAAATGGAGCTAATTAAATTATGCTACCATTGTGAAATAGAAAAACACATTAATGAATATTATACATATTACCGAAATGGGAAAATGAATTATCAAAGTCATTGTAAAGTTTGTGATACTTTAATTAAATATAAAAAAAATTAATTGTATTTGTGGGAAAAAATATACTTACACGCATAAGCAGCAACATTTAAGTACTAACTATCATATGAGCAGAGAAAAAAATATACAATAAATTGAGCAATTATTAAAATCGAAGACTATTAATGAACTTAGAAGTATTTTGAAATATTAAAAAAAAACACAGCCAAGTTTTGTAAAAAATTGATTTAATTAGATTATTAACCATATAAAAAAATCAGGTGAATCTGTTTTAAAAGATTTATTAAATCTCAAGATCTAGTCACAGAATTAATCATATCAATTTGTTTCTTTTTCATATTCAAAACTGTGTTTCTTTACTTCCATAATAAAATAAAATATATACTCTTCATTAGGTGCATTTCATAACTCGTAATTGAAACTTATTTTTAAACTATGTATAGATGTATAATGTTCGTGATGAGATAAATCGAAGCACATAATAGGATAAAGTTCACCAAATTTTAAATAATCAACTAATGGTGCTGTGTCTAAATCATTTCTCGTTATTTCAATAAATGCTTCAAAAGCCCGATTCCACTCTTTATTAGTGAAATTAATAAGGTACTTTTCAAGAGGTTTTGGTTTTCCGTTAACGGTATATCCGCATTCAACCATACCTAAATTATCAAAAAGTAGATTATTTTTCTTAAAATTGTCCGTTTTTTCCAAGTATTGAGGAATAACATACAATCTTAAAACTTGATCAGACGTTGTAGGTATAAAATATGTACCCCTTTTACCTTTATCAATTATATTTGTTCTAAAAATTTCATAATGATTCCAGTACATATCTGTATTTTCTTCAGATAAATTTAATTTACTATATAATTTTTCTGCAGTATTTTTTTAATGTATAATGTGCTAAAAAGAGAGATTAATCTTCAAATTCTACCTTATAATCAGGATTAGCCACGTCTTTATATAACATACTTTCGCTGTTATTTCTTTCAAATTCTACACTGCTCAAAACAATTAAAGGATATTTGAAGTTTTATATAAAATAAAGATATAAACGAAATTTTTTTGCCGAAAATAGGAGAAGAGAATCACAAATGCAAATTTTTCTGGTTTTCAAACTGAGGAGTATGCAAATTTTGAGTTCGACGTCAAAAACGTCGCTTCAGCGGCAGCGAATGAAATTTGACTTTCAACTGGATAAAAGAGAATGAAGACAAGGATGATCGGCATTCAGTGATTGCTTTGTTTCGATGAGTACGATGTCTCAGCGAAGTCATTTGACAGATTCAGAAGCTTTGAGAATTGTTGGTAGGTTAGAAGGGGGCCAAACTCAAGCCGAAGTAGCGCAAGCCATTGGAGTGTCACAAAGTGTCATTTCCAGGATCTGGAACCGTTTTTTGGAGAGTGGATGTGCAGGCTGAAGACCAGGGCAAGGTCGTAGACGTGCAACAACGCCCAATGAAGATCGGTATTTAGCGTTAACAGCTTGGAGACACCGAACCATGAACGCTACTCTTCTCCAACAACACCTTCGCTCGGCTACAGGCACCACGATTTCAACTCAGACTGTCCGAAACCGGCTCCATGCTGTAGGTCTGTATGCTCGCCGACCGATGGTATGTGTTAGATTAACATCAAGGCATCGTCGCGACCGCAGGGAGTGGGCAACCGCGCATGTCAACTGGAGGAGAAATGAATGGAGCAATATTCTGTTTTCTGACGAGTCCCGTTTTTCTGTGTATCCAGATAATAGGCGTATTTTCATCTGGAGGGACCGTGGCAGTAGGAATAATCCTGCGTTCGTGCACGAAAGTGTCAGATTTGGCGGTGGAGGAGTGTTGGTGTATGGTGGCATCTCCATTAACGGGCGCACTGACCTCTACATCATTCGAGATGGAGCTCTGACTGGTCGCCGATATAGGGATGATATCCTCAGACCTATTGTAGTCTCCCTTACGCTGCAGCAATCGGAGATAAATTCATTTTAATGGACGATAACTGCAGGTCACATCGTGCAAACCTGGTGGAGGATTTCCTTTTCGAGGAAGGAATCGTTCGAATGGAATGGCCAGCGTGTTCTCCAGACATGAATCCAATCGAGCACGTTTGGGACGCTCTAGGAAGACGAGTTTCTGGCCGCCAACAACCCCCACAAACTCTTCAAGAACTGGAAAGAGATCTTTTGGAAGAGTGGGGCAGAATACCCCAACTCGTCATTAATAGCCTCATTGAGTCCATGCCTCAAAGGTGTTCAACGTTGCTGGCCGCCGTGGAAACCATACCCCCTACTGAAAATGATTTTCTTTGAAGAAAACACCTTTTCTTATTCTTTTTTTCTCATATGCACAAATTGTGTTTTTTTCCTTTAGTACACAAATGCGCAATAAAATGCATTTTTTTCTGCCAAACATGTGTAATTTATTCTCATATAACCTACTATGTCTGTCGACCATGTATCAATAAGCTAAACAGTTTACCAGATACAAAATCTACCTAAAACTGCAATATCCTTTAATTGTTTTGAGCACTGTATTTTTATATCAAAACCTGTTAATAATTTTGGATATACTTTAACAAAATCGAAAATTTGTTTTAAAGGTATCCACATTGTAACTGTTTGACCTTTTTTGTTAACCGATATCGTTTATCAAATACTTCATTATAATTTACATTTTTGATGACTTCTAACTTATTTGTTAATTCATTAACAGGAATAGTTGCTTTTCAAGCTTTTCAAGCTTTATAAAAGAACGAGTAATAAATTATGAAGAAAGTCAGATTTGAAGATAATATTACGGTACATAAAATACCTTATGAAGATAGAAGAAATTATGAATTTATTGACAAACAGAGATTTAAGGTTGAATAAAAGAATTTGAAAAAGTATTTAAAAAAATAAAGCTTAATAAATGGAGCTAATTAAATTATGCTACCATTGTGAGATAGAAAAACCCATTAATGAATATTATACATATTACCGAAATGGGAAAATGAATTATCAAAGTCATTGTAAAGTTTGTGATACTTTAATTAAATATAAAAAAAATTAATTGTATTTGTGGGAAAAAATATACTTACACGCATAAGCAGCAACATTTAAGTACTAACTATCATATGAGCAGAGAAAAAAATATACAATAATTTGAGCAATTATTAAAATCGAAGACTATTAATGAACTTAGAGGTATTTTGAAATATTAAAAAAAAACACAGCCAAGTTTTGTAAAAAATTGATTTAATTAGATTATTAACCATATAAAAAAATCAGGTGAATCTGTTTTAAAAGATTTATTAAATCTCAAGATTTAGTCAAAGAATTAATCATATCAATTTGTTTCTTTTTCATATCCAAAACTGTGTTTCTTTACTTCCATAATAAAATAAAATATATACTCTTCATTAGGTGCATTTCATAACTCGTAATTGAAACTTATTTTTAAACTATGTATAGATGTATAATGTTCGTGATGAGATAAATCGAAGCACATAATAGGATAAAGTTCACCAAATTTTAAATAATCAACTAATGGTGCTGTGTCTAAATCATTTCTCGTTATTTCAATAAATGCTTCAAAAGCCCGATTCCACTCTTTATTAGTGAAATTAATAAGGTACTTTTCAAGAGGTTTTGGTTTTCCGTTAACGGTATATCCGCATTCAACCATACCTAAATTATCAAAAAGTAGATTATTTTTCTTAAAATTGTCCGTTTTTTCCAAGTATTGAGGAATAACATACAATCTTAAAACTTGATCAGACGTTGTAGGTATAAAATATGTACCCCTTTTACCTTTATCAATTATATTTGTTCTAAAAATTTCATAATGATTCCAGTACATATCTGTATTTTTTTCAGATAAATTTAATTTACTATATAATTTTTCTGCAGTATTTTTTTAATGTATAATGTGCTAAAAAGAGAGATTAATCTTCAAATTCTACCTTATAATCAGGATTAGCCACGTTTTTATATAACATACTTTCGCTGTTATTTCTTTCAAATTCTACACTGCTCAAAACAATTAAAGGATATTTGAAGTTTTATATAAAATAAAGATATAAACGAAATTTTTTTTGCCGAAAATAGGAGAAGAGAATCACAAATGCAAATTTTTCTGGTTTTCAAACTGTGGAGTATGCAAATTTTGAGTTCGACGTCAAAAACGTCGCTTCAGCGGCAGCGAATGAAATTTGACTTTCAACTGGATATAAGAGAATGAAGACAAGGATGATCGGCATTCAGTGATTGCTTTGTTTCGATGAGTACGATGTCTCAGCGAAGTCATTTGACAGATACAGAAGCTTTGAGAATTGTTGGTAGGTTAGAAGGGGGTCAAACTCAAGCCGAAGTAGCGCAAGCCATTGGAGTGTCACAAAGTGTCATTTCCAGGATCTGGAACCGTTTTTTGGAGAGTGGATGTGCAGGCTGAAGACCAGGGCAAGGTCGTAGACGGGCAACAACGCCCAATGAAGATCGGTATTTAGCGTTAACAGCTTGGAGACACCGAACCATGAACGCTACTCTTCTCCAACAACACCTTCGCTCGGCAACAGGCACCACGATTTCAACTCAGACTGTCCGAAACCGGCTCCATGCTATAGGTCTGTATGCTCGCCGACCGACGGTATGTGTTAGATTAACATCAAGGCATCGTCGCGACCGCAGGGAGTTGGCAACCGCGCATGTCAACTGGAGGAGAAATGAATGGAGCAATATTCTGTTTTCTGACGAGTCCCGTTTTTCTGTGTATCCGGATAATAGGCGTATTTTCATCTGTACGGACCGTGGCAGTAGGAATAATCCTGCGTCGTGCACGAAAGTGTCAGTTTTGGCGGTGGAGGAGTGTTGGTGTATGGTGGCATCTCCATTGACGGGCGCACTGACCTCTACATCATTCGAGATGGAGCTCTGACTGGTCGCCGATATAGGGATGAGATCCTCAGACCTATTGTAGTCTCCCTTACGCTGCAGCAATCGGAGATAAATTCATTTTAATGGACGATAACTGCAGGCCACATCGTGCAAACCTGGTGGAGGATTTCCTTTTCGAGGAAGGAATCGTTCGAATGGAATGGCCAGCGTGTTCTCCAGACATGAATCCAATCGAGCACGTTTGGGACGCTCTAGGAAGACGAGTTTCTGGCCGCCAACAACCCCTACAAACTCTCCAAGAACTGGAAAGAGCTCTTCTGGAAGAGTGGGGCAGAATACCCCAACTCGTCATTAATAGCCTCATTGAGTCCATGCCTCAAAGGTGTTCAACGTTGCTGGCCGCCGTGGAAACCATACCCCCTACTGAAAATGATTTTCTTTGAAGAAAACACCTTTTCTTATTCTTTTTTTCTCATATGCACAAATTGTGTTTTTTTTCCTTTAGTACACAAATGCGCAATAAAATGCATTTTTTTCTGCCAAACATGTGTAATTTATTCTCATATAACCTACTATGTCTGTCGACCATGTATCAATAAGCTAAACAGTTTACCAGATACAAAATCTACCTAAAACTGCAATATCCTTTAATTGTTTTGAGCACTGTATTTTTATATCAAAACCTGTTAATAATTTTGGATATACTTTAACAAAATCGAAAATTTGTTTTAAAGGTATCCACATTGTAACTGTTTGACCTTTTTTGTTAACCGATATCGTTTATCAAATACTTCATTATAATTTACATTTTTGATGACTTCTAACTTATTTGTTAATTCATTAACAGGAATAGTTGCTATAATTGTTCCAACACTTTGAATAGTATATTTTTTTCTATCAGCAGTATCTCTTGTGTTAAAATAACAAAACATATTAGTCGGTTGTGATGTGACATATTCCGGTGTATATTCTCCGAGTCTCACAACATGCTATAATGTTGAAATAATTGTCCACATGTTCGATAGGTGTTTTACCTATTGTAAGTTTTTTACTTTTAAATGGATTAAACCACAAATTCCTGTAACATTGTCGACACCTATAGAAGTTCCATCGCTTTTTAAAATTTTCCATTTTAATTGAACGAAAGAATCTCAAAGTAATATTTTTCTGCTTTTATGATCAATATAAAATTCGAATTTAGTAGCAGTTTTTAAATCAATGTTAGGTAATCTTAATTCAGTCAATTCTTTACTTTCTATATTATCATCGTAATAATAAAATGTGTCTCTCAAGTCCCAAATATTTTCCATTTATTTAGGAATAATTTTTAAGCCCGATCCTTTCTTAGATAATATTTTATTCACTTTTTAGTCTCATATAACCTTTTTAGTCTTATATAACCTACGTTCGTTCATTTATTTACAAAAGAAAATATTAAACGGTAAATTTTTTGTAAGTAATTTTCACTTTCATCGGCTATAATAAACACATATTTAACCATATTCTTTCTTAAATTTAACAATTTTCCGTCTTTATCCCTGACACTCATTGTAATTCTCTGAATATCTTTTTGTGTTTCACGTTATAAAATATTGGTTTATAAAATTTTTGAACAATTTTATTACCAGGCCTCTTAGTGTTTATAAATGTATGAATTACAGAAGTTGACTTAATATTACTGATTTGCGTACCATCTATTATGTCACAGTGAACATATATATCATCCGATTTATATTCCAAGTTGGCTAAATATTCAGCTACTTGCCACTTTTTTTTATATTTTTTAGCTTCAAAACCTAAAATTTTATGAAAATTATCTTCAGTTAAATCAATTTCATAATTTAATTGTTAGACGCGCTGCGAGAGTTATCGAAAAGTATTTTTAAATTCGAATATTTAGTCTATCTAACGTATAAAAACCATCTGAAATAACTAAATCGTCCCATTTATAACCATTTCAATACTTAAATTTGTTGTTCTGATAGAGTTCAGAAATATTGTCCCATGACTCTTCCATATAAAATTCTTGTAAAGCAATCTTTTTTAAATTTTTAATCGGTTCAGAAAATTCTGTTAAAATATTTTCTGAATTTTCTCGTTTCACAATATTTAAAGTCTTCATTTATTCAGGACTAAATTTTCATTATAATCACTAGGTTGCTCAGTAAATAAAGCAAATACTTCTTTAGGAAACTTACCTTTATTCTCTTTTTTATATATGTCATACAGAATAAATCACATTTCACAGAAGTAGGTTGTTAACTATAAAACTATCGTTGTATGCCATTTTCGTATTAGATAATTTAAGAAATTTCTTAATATTATGAGGAATAAACTTTTTCTTGAGTTTAATGTTTTCTAGTTTATATTCACCGAAAGGTTCAAAATACTCAACAAAATCATACTTAAGGTCATTATAATAACAAGCCCAGTGAGTTCCGACCCCCGTTGAAATATCTAAATTAATGATTCCATTTTCGAATTTTCTTATCTTTTTCGGTAATAAATCTGATGTGAATACACTCCTGAATCCTTTCTCATTTTTCATATTTTCTTTAATCATATCATCAGTTATACCAGATTTCTTTATTTCCCCTTTCCAGGCTTTTTTTTTTAGTTAAACCTCCACCTTTTTCAAAAGGATGGCGCAATCCTTTACCTGTTGCTTCATCTATAGCTTTTTTTAGCGGCCCAGCCTCCAACACCAGTGGCCGCTAAAACACGTAAAGCTTTAGCAGCTGCAAACGATATAGGAAGTAAAAACTCTAGAAATTCACCATTTGTTTGTTTTTTACTTATAGTAATTATTTTTCCCCTATTAAGTTGATTAATTTGTGTTTTATCTAAATGAATTTCATAATTTGCATTTTTTGACTTATTTATTTGTAATGTAACTACTTCACATTTATCAAAAGCTGATTTCAATTTATTATATTGACCTTCACTCAAATGAACTATCATTTATTTCGGACAAAAATTTTTATTATATTGCTCTACCTCTTTCTTTGCCATTGTTGCGTTTTTTAATAAAATATCTAACAATAGAGTTACTTGATTATATATTTTTTAAGATACTGCAGACGTACCTATTTTACCAGTTAATTTATCACCTTCACCTAAATATCGTTTACTTTTTTTCATAAGTTCTAAGACACTGATATATTCATGTATAATTTTCATTTTATAATCTGTATACATAAGCTTTTGTTTACCTTTTTCATCATTAGATAACTTGAAATTTTTAGTGCTAGTTTCTTTCAATCTCTTATATGTTTCACGTTTTTCTTTAGCCATTGTTATTATTTCTTTAAGGTCTTCTTCAGGTTTATTTACAAGTTCAGAGGGTAATTCTAAATTTTCTTTTTTAATTAAAAGGATATCTAAATGTTTATCACTATAAAACTTAAAAATTCCGTCTTGTCTATCTAACATATTTCCAGCATTTGCTGTATAATCAGGCGCCAGCAGCTTAAATAATGTATCTAATGGTGAAATATTTTCTATAGCATCTTAAATGCTTTACACTACATCTTTATTTGAATTTTCATATGTTTTTATTTTTTTAGTAACAGGACATGAAATTTCTGTAAAGTTTTTTGAATACCTAATTTTTGTTTCAATTGATCTCCATTATTATTTCTTATTTGTTTAACTAACTTTTCTTGTTCAAATTTATCATTTATTTGTTTCCTAAGCTTCCTTTCTCTTTCTTTTTCTAACTTGTTGATATCCATTTATTTAAGATTAAATTTTTTTACTCGCTGTAAAATAGATTTTACTTACAGTAAAAATGCTTTTACTCGTTGTAAAATACCTCGTTGTAAAATACTTGTAGTAAAAAATTACTTTAAAATAAATTAAACCTATAATATTAGAAGATAGTGAAGATGATGATGATGATTTTAGAGGTCAAAATCAACATATTTTTTTACCATTTCACCCTTTTAGACTTGTAATCGTTGGTGAATCAAATTCAGGTAAAACATATGTATATTAAAAATATTAATTAAATATATTTAAAATTTTGCTGCATTATGCGTATGTGCAAAAGATAATCATGAATTTAAATATTCTAAACTACAAGAAGGATATACACTGTTTGAGAGTGTTGAAAGAGAAGATGTCCTCAAAACTATTAAATCTTTGAAACTAAGAAAAAAAGACAAGGAAAAAGTGTTAGCTTGATATGAAATATATAAAAAAGAGACATTATTTACTTCAGATTTAAATGAATTTATTACGGTAGATGATTTAGATCGATCAATTAAAAATCTAGTTGTTATTGATGGTTGTGTGACTGAAAACTATCAGAAAATTATAATTGATTTATTTATTAGAGGCAGAAAGAAAAATGCTTCTATCATTTACGTAACACAAACATTTTATTGTGTTCCAAGAAGCATAAGATTAAATAGTAATTATTTTATAATATGTAAGGCAAATTTTGATGAAGTTTATAGAATTATACGGGAATTAGATGGTAAATCAAAAGAAGAATTTCGATTAATTTATAATAAAGTTTTTAAAAATGAACATGATTTTTTAATGTTAGTTATGGGAAATCCAAAAATGAGATATAGAAGGAATTTTGAACCTATATAAATGGATTGCAAAAGAAGTTATATGTTTATCGAAAAAGTTATAATTATTATCATAGAACTGAGATATCTTTAACAGTGAGTAAATTTATTTTGAGTGGAACTGCATTATCAGCTTTTCTACCGCTAGCTGCGTTAAGTTGCTGAAATTGTTGAAGTTATTGATAAATCTTTAAATATTTCTGAAAGGAATATAAACTAACTTATAAGTTTTATAAACAGTTACAGAATTTACTAAAATCAGGGTCAGAGCAGGATTTTATAAATAATTTAGTATATTTTCCGCTAGCCTTAAAAAGCTTCAATTAAACGGATATAAATATGCAAAAAGAAGCAGCGAAACAGGATGTTTGATTTAAGAAAAAATTCAGTTCTTAATAAATGAGTAGTAAATGTAAAACTATTATAATAAAATAAATATCTAAGAATGTTCATTTTATAGGAGGATGTTGAAAATGTAACAAAATAGGATCTGGTGTCATTAATAGTGCTATCTATAAATTTTCCTTTGAAGTGCATTTAGCGGGGCATAATTTCACCGGGCCAGGCTCACAGTTACTATGGGACAAAACAAGATTAAATGATGATTTAAGTTATAAAGAATTCAGTAAATCTATTAATAAAGTAGATGAAACTGCATACAAACGCGATATTTGTTATTTGAAAAATAAAGACACAGAAAGTCGGAATAAAATATATGTTAAAAATATGATTAATGAATTAGATAATATTAAAAATCCTACCATTCGAGAAGGAATTGAAATAGGTAGTGTTAAACCTATTATAAAAGCAAAAAAAGGTCTTTGGTATGGGTGTGTACTGTTTAAAGTTTAAAGAGAAAACCGATACTAAAAATTAATATTAAAGCAGTTAGTAAAAAAAAAAAAAAAAAAAAAAAAAACGATGGCTAAAGGAAATTGTGTAATTTGTGGATCCAAAAAGAGTGTTTATTTATGATAAAAGATATATATTACGATACAGAAACAGGTTATTGCGGTATTAATGAATTAAAACGGAAAGCGGGGTTACCTTATAAAAACGTTGAAGAATTTTTACATGAACAAGACGTATACACACGGTATAAACCGGTTATAAGAAAATTTACAAGAAGAAGAATTTATGTACCTCACTGTAATGGTCAATTCGATGCAGATTTACTATTTATTAAAAAATTCAATAAATTTAACGATGGAATTAATTATTTATTAACAGTTATTGATGCATTTAATAAATATGCTTGGGTTTTTCCTATAAAAACAAAAACTTCTGAAGAAGTTGTACAGGCTTTTAAACAAGTACTTAGAGAGAATTCCGAAATTTATATTAACGGACGAAGGTACTGAATTTAAAGGAAAAATTACTCAAAAGTTATGTAAAGACTATGATACCAAATGGTTTACCACAAAAAATTAAATCAAATTAAATGAAACTAAATCAGCTATTGTTGTGATATTTAATAGGAGTATTAAAGAAAAAATAATGAAATATTTACATGCTAACAATACTAAACGATATATTGATGTTTTACCTAAATTGGTTGTTAAATATAGCAATTCATTTCATAATTCAATAGGAATGACACCTGTTCAGGCTAGTCTTGGCGAAAACGAAAGTATAGTTTGTAATTATTTATATACAGAAAAGATATATTAAATTTAGAAAGTCTAAATTTTATATAGGTGATAAAATTGGAATAACTAAATTTAAAACAATATTTATGAGAGGTTATAACCCTACATTCACTGAAGAAATATTTATAATTTCTGAAGTATTGAAATCTGACCCAATTACATATAAAATTAAGAATTTGAAGGGTGATGATATTGATGGGACTTGTATGAAAATGAGATTGCAATATACAATAAAATAGGTGAAATTATTTTTAAAAGTTGCAGATGTTGATCATGTTAGCTATCCTTCCATGATATGTTATGTTATCCATGTTAGCAAGTGTTTGCATGACTGTTTTTAGAGATAAATTCTTAAAAAATAATACAATTGCTATGGATGAAGATGTTATTCAGCAAGATCAATACAGTAAAAAATCTATTGTTTGGTTAGACTATTTGTCTAAAAAACACAATATAAATATACATCATTCTTTAAATGGAGGAGATAAAGAAAATAAAACTAGAGGATAAGTATTATAAAGTAGACGGTTATTATGATAATAAGGTCTACCAATTTCAAAGATGTTATTTGCATGGTTGTAGCAGATGTTTTTCAAAAACACAAATAAACGGACATTATCATATAGAAATGGAAACGTTATAGGAAAAAACTCTCAAAATAAATGAAAAAAATAAGAAAAAAGGATATGATTTGATTGTAGTATGAGAATGTGATTTTGATAATGGCAAAGAAATAAAAAAATATATGAAAAATGAATGGAAAAGATATTTTGTTGAACCTTTAAACACCGGAGATGCGTTTTACGGTGGTAGGTGTGAACCCAAAAGACTAAAATATGAAATGAAAAATAATGAAAAAGTTAGATATATTGACGTTTGTTCCTTATATGCTACTGTAAATTACTTTGATTATTATCCTGTTAAATATCCTAAAAAGTCCTATAATCCACAAAAATATAATGGAAAATGGTATGGGAAAATGGAATTTCATTAAATGTAAAGTACTTTCTCCCAGAAAGTTATACCATTCAGTGTTACCCTATAGAGAAGAAAAATTGTAATTTACATTATGTAAGTCATGTACTATTAAATGTACACATAATAGATGTAAAGATTGTTGTGAAAAAAGAAATAAATAATGGCAAAATACTGATATAGAGAGATGTTTTATTGGAACCTGGACTAATGATGAAATTAATTTCGCTATTAAAAAGGGATATAAAGTTCTATAATATATGAAGTATGGCATTCCGAAAATAAAACAAATGAACTATTTAAAGAATATGTTAAAATGTTTTTGAAAATAAAGCTTGAAGCAGATGATAAATGGTCTGAAAATTTTAAAACTGAAGAAGAATATAGGAAATATCTGAAAGAAAAATTAGATATCGAATTAGAAAAACCTGAAGAAAATCCTGGTATGAGATTTATAGCTAAATATGTTTATATTCATTATGAGGTAAATTTGGACAGAGAAAAAATATGAAACAAACCAAATATGTCTTGGAATAGACAGGATTTTATAAAATTATATTAGATGATACAATAAAAGATTTAAACATGATATTTTTGAACGATGATTGTGTGGAAATGAATTATAAAATGAAGGATCAATATGAGAAGGATGATTTTAATACAAATATTTATATAGCTGCTTTTACTACCAGTTCAGCTAGAATTCGGTTATGCTAGAATTCGGAAAAACTGAATGAATTAGGAGAAAAAGTGATGTATTATGATACTGGCAGTATCGTTTATATTGATGATGGAACCAATAAAGTAAAAACAGGTTGCATGTTAGGTGAATGGACCGATGAACTGGGTGAAGATAAATACATAAAAATGTGGTTATCTAGAACAAATAAAGACTATGGATAGATATTAAACGACGATTCTGTAATAGATAAAATAAAAGGATTTAAAATGAGTTATGAAAGTGAAACATAGTTAAATTTTGAAAATAGAATGAAAGTTATTACAGGAGAAATAGACCATTTAGATGTAGAAATTAATCAATTTCAAATACAAAAAGATATAAATATAAAAGTAAATAAAACAAATAAAAAATTTATGTTTAGTTTTGATAAAAGAAGAATTTTAGATAATTATGACACTATGCCTTTTGAGTTCTAACTTTATAAATAAATGAGGACAATATTGGTAATATTCAAGGCGAAATCCATTGCGAGAGTTGGGTAAAGCAGGGAATTAGTGAAACCCAGTTACGAATTAAGTGAAGAGGACAAAGATGTATTACCAATGGTTTAGAATTTAAAAAAAATATCAGAAGTTTATGGAGTAATAATGACAAAGTAAAATTATTACATCAAATTTACGGTGGCTTTTAAGAGTTATTCCAAAGAGTAAGTTTGCCTATACAAATATTAGATGTACAGTCCCGAAAAAAAACGTAAACACCCCCTACTAACTCCTCAACAAATTATCGTAGAAGAAAGTTACTGGTACCGAACGATTGGAAATAAAGTCTACTTTTAAATGATGTATATAAAATTTGCTTAGGGGGCATTCTACATATTAAAACGAACCATAACGTTGTTTTTGTCAATAGCAGTACCCAATTCTGACAGCATAAATGAACTCTACACCCTTCAATTAGATTTTATGTTTGAGAATATTAGTATTATTACTACAAAAATATTAGCACATTAGGAGCATAATTTCGGGAGATATAGATAAAAATATGAAAATGTCATTTAACATTAGAAGCACTAAATTCCGAATGTTTATAATTCAAAAACTTATCATTCAAATGACTTGAAATTTGGTGTCTAGGCATAGTTTGAACCGAAGATTTGAAATATCTCGTTAAAATTGGGTATTGCCATTGAAAAAATGAAGTTTGGATTCGTTTAATATGTAGATGACCCTTAAGAATATTTTATATACATCATTTAAAAGTAAACTTTATTTCCAATCGTTCGGTACCAGTAACTTTCTTCTACGATGATTTGTTGAGGAGTTAGTAGGGGGTGTTTACTTTTTTTTCCACGACTGTACCTAGATGTGTTAGAGTACTTCAATGTATAGATGTTTATTCTACATCTGCTTTCGAAGCTTTAAAAAATAAATCTATATAAATGGATAAGCCCTGAAACTTATAAATTGAAAGCTTTAAAACCAGGAAAATATAATTTGATATCGTTGAGAAGAATTGAAACAAAATTTGGAGATACAGTGATGGCGAGATTAGATGTTAATGCTGAAGAAAAAGATTTTTATCTTAAAAAAAGTCATGCAAAACTTAGAGATCATGATATCGAAGAAATAAATAACGGTAATTATATATTCCATTTTAAAGGAAGCATAAATTTTCAGAATTTTTCCGAATAAGACTTTGTGTTTTAAAAAGGATGACTAAATCGGCGGAAAACTGTAAAAAAAACGGCTCACTATTTTATTATGTTGCAATGTGTTAGTAGAATATGGGAGTTCCCTCTCAATTACGAATTTGGAAATAAAAATTAGGAGAATCCCTCTTATTATTGGAAAATCTCTGAAACCCATGTGTTTCCCAAAGAACATTCAATTTAATAAATTTGGCATTGTGTGGAGACTGAAGAGCGAATAAGAAAGCGTGGATGACGTCCTTTAATGATAGAATGGTTAACTTCCTTTGATAAGAAACAACAAAGAAAAGTTCTCTTGTTTTTGAACAATGCAAAATCTCATTCAAAACATTTCAAATTCGACAATGTTAAAATTATGATTTTCCCCCCAAATAGAACTTCAGTATGTCAGTCACTTGATTAAAACGTAATACACAATCTTAAAGCTTGATACAAAAGCTTTTATTACGCCAAATTATCCCAAAGTCAGATTCTATGAATGCACTTGAAAACTGCCTAAAATTAGTTAATGCTCTCGACGGTATAATTTGGTTTTCCTCAGCTATAAAAAACATAAAACCGGAAAGCGTACCGCAATATTTGAGAAAAGCAAGCTATATATTGAAAGAAAATGAAACAAACATTTCCGACACAAATGAAGAATTAAGCGAAGTAAGTGAATTAATGAAATGTATCAGGAGTAAAAAACTGCCGAAAGTTTCATTAATATCGATGATGAGTTGCCTACTGAAGAAGAATCAGTTGATGTACGCGATTATATTCCTTCAGAATTTTCGACAAAAACTGACTCTATCTTGATTGTGAAACAGATATTGAGACTGGAGATGCTTTTTTTCTCTCCCGCAGTATCGAGTATTACCAAGAAGCGGCAAAAAACAGTGAGGAGTTACACAAACTTTTTGTAAAGAAAAACGATTTAGAAGGATTAAAACTACTGACAGTGTTAAAACTTCACATTGAAAAACAAATTACATGTAATTGCAAGCAAATCAAACTTTTGTAACAGATTTTTTTCGAAAGAATATAATAAACAGTGTATAAAGGTATGCACAATTTAATTTTAGTTTTATTGCTTAAAAAGACCATTTTAATTTTTGATTAATCATATAATAGAGGTTTTAGGACATACCCGTAAGGCATGGTGACGTCACGGCGACGTCGTTGTGAAGTCACACTGTGATTTTGTGACCGTCGATGTGATGTGGATGTGACGTCATAGTGACTAGAATGCGAGGTCGTTATGGCCGTTTTAGAGGTCGTTTGTGACGTCACATTGTGACCACTCTGTGAAGTCACGGTGTGACAAATTTGTGAAAAGTGTGTCATTTGTGACTATTTTGGCATTAACTTTGTGACGAACCTGTGACGAAAGTGACAATGTTTTGAAGTCAAACAGTAACAAATTTGTGAAATATGTGCCATTTGTGACGAACTTGTCATAAACTCTGTGGTGATTTCAAATGAAAATCAAATTTCAAATTAATTGCTTAAAAGGCGCAAAGGCGAACTAGTGAAAAAGATTTCATGCTGGAGCTCGAACCCGGGCCATCAGTATAGCGTACTGACATTCTACCGACTAAACCACATGGAACGATACCCAGCCTGTAAAATTTCTCACTATTACATGTTGTACGCAGCACAAGATGCAATATTTATCGTGAGCCACCGACATGGCGCAAACACGAAACTTAATTAAATCCAGCTTCGATTGAAACTATATTAATACTTGGAAATTTTTTCAGAGAGAACCATTCGCCTTGCATACAATATTTCAAATGAAAATCAAATTTCAAATTAATAGCTTAAAAGGCAATTTTAGAGATTTAAATACAGAAATAACAAGTATGATATATCATGCGTTAAGCATAGATTATAAAACACTTTCCAACTCTTCCTAAATGTTTTAACAAGACATCGCGGGAAATAACGTAAATAAGATAACTAAGTAGACATGAAAACGCGTAAAACATTTGAAAAACTGATTTACGCAGTTACCATCCACTAAGGTGTAAAAAAATCATAATTTAAAAAAAAAATTAAAAAAGATCGGATTTTTTTATTTAAATCAGATTTTTTTGATTTAAATCAGATTTTTATGATTTGTTTTCCCCAGCGTTCAAATACTGAATATCTATCATGAGTTTTAGGTTTCCAAAACAATTACACCACTAATTGCTAACATAATCTATGTTTTTACACTTTAATTAATAAAATTATAATTGTTAGTTAGTAATTACAGAAATAAAAACTGCAAATTAGTAGTTTCATTAGGTAGTATTATACAATAATGTTATATACATTAATATTGTAATAATTATGTAAAACTTTATAAATACTAGTGATACTTAACATTTATTAAAATTATTAACTGCATTTTATATTAAATAGCTAACATTACTTCAAATTAATTATTAAACAATCAACTCTCTAATTAGGAACATATTATACATTTTTAAGCCTTAATTATTAAAATGATAATAATTCATTTTAGAAAGAAAAAGGGACAGGATGCTAGTTAAAAAAACGGGCACTATTTCATGAGGAAATATATTAGTAATGTGTTTAGTAATGATGTAAGAAAAAAAAAGAATATTTTTTAGCATTATATGTAAAGTGTCCTTTAATTTTTAATAATTTTATGAATAACAAATTGAAAAATACAATTAAATAACATATTTTAATAATATCCTGTTTTTTCTAAAGAAATAAAGTTCTATATTTTTGCAAGATTTTTTCCACATGAATTTAGAGTACTGTTGAATGGGGAAGATTTTGACAAGAAATCTCTGGCTACAACTACAGGTAACTTTCAACTTTTTTTTTTTTTAAGGCAGTGTGCATTTTGCCAATTTCAAAAGGGGCATGGTGTGGCACCATTAAAAAAAATAGCCTAGAAGAATCAGTATAAGTAATTACAGAATTAATAAAAACTGTAAATAAGTAATTTCATTAGTTAGTAGCACAAATAACAAAACTAACAAATATTATTTGCATCTCATTTTGCATTTGTATTTAGGAAAATTTCTGTAAACCACCAAAATCTATACTTACACACATGGACGTGTATGCTAACCAAAAAAAATATATATGAAAATGAGTTAAACCCATTCATATAGAATAAATATAAGTTAGCCACTCATATCTGAAATCCTCAAAATATTTAAGTAACAGCATTATTACCTCTATTAGCTTTCAATGGTTAAATTTTTTAGCATATATGAGTTACAAAAAAAAAAAAAAAATAAATAAATAATAATAAACATTTATTCAACCTATACCAAAGAAGCTCTTGCTGTGCTTAGCATTTTTATACCAATTATTTCTTTTTCTCTTATGCATTCATTTACAATTTAGCTGCTGAGCAGATGTCATTCTTTCATTCTTCTTTAACTTGAGATTGCTATTAATTACTATTTATTCTTTTACTTGTAGAAATGTAATTACACTTGCTATGTGTATTTTATATAAAATAATGCATTAATTGATTACCTAAAGGAAATTTTGATATTGCAAATTATGTTAGATTTAAATATCATTTTTAAATGAAACTGTTTTAATTTGGATAAAAACTTAAAAACAATGCTTTTTACAAACTCAACTGTTTTTAATTTTTTACAATACTAATGAATTAAGCTTAGAAACAATTATTTAACGCTCTTTTTTTGTTTATTCATAAGTCAAAATACCTGTAGAAACTTTCAAATTATGTTCATGTTAGATTTTAATACTATTTTGACATTTTAAACATTTAGAAAATTTATGATTTTAATCAATGATTTAAAAAAAAATCGGTTGATTAAAATCATGATTTAATCGCTGATTTAAATCAACCGATTAAAATCGTTGACACCCTACCATCCACAGCCAAATATGTTTTCTAATTCTTTTAAACAGTCCTGTATTTGATCTGTAGATTGATATATATATACTATATAATGGAAAAATTTAGTTTATCAAAGAAACGCATAACATGTTGAAATTCTCTTTCAGCAATTTGTACTAATATATGGAAACATACTTAAATAATTTTGTACAACCCTGTAGTTTACCTAGAACCTTTATTACACGCCACTATTTAGTTAACATTTAATTCAAGCTAAAACACTCTTAAAACTGCTGAAATCACATTTCCAGAAATTATAATTCATAGACGGCAACGTATCCAATTTTTTTGCGTGACCCTGTATACCATTTTATCTATATTCTACAAACATTTCTTAGTAAATTAAATACAGTGCAGCGTTAAAATACATAACTTATTTAAAAACCACCTTTAAGCAATACCCAGTAACCCTTACGAATACTTTTGTATAGTCCTGTATATGAATTATAGCATATATATATATATATATATATATACATACACCATATACTATGCATAAATGTTGTGAATCATAAAAGTGCATATCATAATTAAAAATGCATTTCCAGCAATCACCGCTAATGAACAGTACTTCGGATACAATATAGTATCTGAAATATTTTGTGTGTCCCTGTAAATGCTATATACACTTCGTATTATACATGAAATAATTCATAGTAGGTAAACCTCAACGACGTATATCAATTTCATTACATATCAAATAGATTAACATAAATAAAGTACGCCGCAAGCAATTCCCTCCACCTCTATATCATTATGTATTGGAATTCCTTTTTTAGCCCTGTAAATGAACAATAACTATTCTTTGCATCGCATATTCTATGGAATGCACATTTTAGTGCGCTTCATAAATACATATCAACTTTATTCTGTTTGAAAGCGTGTAAAATCATTAAAAATCATTTGAAACGATTTTTTTTTCAAACAGGCCGTAATGTGATGGAATAAAATTGACTGTCCCTGTAAATGAACTAAACATGCTACAAACTTCATTACAAATAGGGGCCTTGCTATGGTAAACGTCAATAACATCGAAAAATTTTATGTCAATCCGAGTATATTTACGCGAGTTAGAGCGCGGACAGACGGCCAGGCAAACTGAAGTCATAAACACTTTTCAACTTTATCGGCATGAAAAACACTTTATTTCAATTCTTAAATATTATATTTTATTTTTTAATGCCAATAAAATAAATGTATCGAAAATGTAGAAAATGAGTTTACAATCAAAGAAAATTTAATAACTGATTCTGAATGTCTACAATTAAATGTTTGATTAAAATCACAAACAGCAAAAAAATGCTTAAATACAATTAAAAAAATAAATATAGCAATTTGAAAAACACTAAATAATTAGTATTTATAATTGTACTATTAAACAATAACAAACTATAATAGATGAATTAAATGCATTTAACAATTTCTCAAAAATCTTTCCATCGCCATATTGCTTTTGAAAGGAATTCCAGATCAGTCTCATTGCATATAACATACAACTATTTAACTCATGATAATAATCTATCAAAGAAGGAGAGGAAAAAAGAAAGAGGAACAAAATCATCCTCTATCAAAGAGGAACAAAAAATTTAAATTAAATAAGACATACCTTTTAAGATCCATAAATATTTTAATAATATCCGTATTTTATCGTAAATTGTCAGGCATATTTCTGTTAGCTTAAAAAAACTAACTTTCCGCGTCAGAAGTTCTCTGATCCTTATTTTATTCAGCGGTTTAATCGAGCGCAGACGATACTGAGCAAGCAGGTGCTCCTACTGTATTATTATATATATTTTTTTGTACACAACAGATTTAGACATTAAATGCGCAGTAATATTATCTTTATGATGGTATCTGTAACGAAAATTTTCTATTTGAATGAAACACCTGCCTTTTTTCTTTCTTTTTTTTAAAGTACAGTTTGTTTTACACGTAATAAATAAATACGTATCTTCTTAATAAATGAAAAGTGAGTATACAGGATAAAAAAAATTTCTTTGTCAATCTGTCATTTTTTTCATATTCATTTTCTGTAGAATAAAACAATTTGTAAAATAACATTTTTAAAGTCATATCTCTAAAACACGAATTTGAAATACGAATAATTATATCATGGGTTTTGTATAAAATTTGTATACATATTTTTTCGGAAAATACTAATTTTATTTAAAAAGTCTGAAAGAAGTATAATTTTTAAAAAAATAGTTATTTAAAATAGTTAAACACTAACAGGAAAAAATATGACTTGAATGCAAATTGTAAAGTAAGAAATGCATATATGTCTAAACTCTGAGTATTCTTTCTACGTGCTCATTAAAAGCTACAGACTTAACTGCAATAGAAAATTTTAGTTTGAAACCACAGAAGGGTTTCGAATACCACTGGTCGACAAAAAAAAAAAAAAATAAATAAATAAATAAAATAAAATAAAAAAATAAATAAAGCAACTTCCTCGCTGAAAACTAAATATGTAAAGTGTACAGATTTAATATTCCTAATTCTAAATATGTTATCCAAATTGCTCCAATACGTACCATTTTTCCGAGAAACACTTTTATAATAATAACAATCAGTGGAGGATTAAATTGCAATGGTAGATAAAATTGAAATCATAAAAAAGTATACTTTCACTGTCTTAAATAACAAATTGATAAAATATAGCATGAAAATCTAGTTTGTTGATACTTCTACCGTGCATTTTCCTTTTTCTGTCCTTCCCCTCTTTTCGTGTCCGAATTTACTATTTCCTATCCACTAATATATTTTCATTCCTTATGTCGCTGTAACTCGGGCATGTAATATTTCTGTTCATTTTCAAAGATTTTTGATGTTCATATTTTTGTCACACTGTGACTTACAATATGGTGATTTTTTTTTTCGTCACATGTGTGACGTGACGTACGTTACATGCAGTGTCATAACAGTGACGTCACAATTTTTTTTTAATTGCCAGAAAATATAATTTTACATAAATAACATGTTTTGAATATGTTTTGTAATTTTTAAAATTTTCTAAGAAGTTCACATCTCAGTCACAATGTGACATCACTGAGTGGTGGCATTTTGGTCACAGATGTGACGTGACCACAGTGACTCACAGTGACGTCACAACGACGTCACCGTGACCATGCATGCTATGAGGGTATAAAAGTCAATTAATGAAACATTAAGCATTTCTTAGCTATTTTTGAATTACTGAGGATTTCGCAATAGCGGACGCCTCCGAATAGCGGACAGTTTCCGCGCTCCCGAGGTGTTCGTTATTGAGAGGTTTTACTGTACTTTCAACCCCTTCATTTCTAACGCTTTTTTAATATTGTACTTTCAACCTCTGCCTTTTTAATATTATACTTTACTGTTTTTAATATTCTAATAAACGATTGCTAATTATCCACCCTTTGATGATACAACAAAATCGGACACGTGGGTCCACCAGGAATCGGTTTTACATTAACAGACGATGGAAATTATGATATAGAAAGCAAAATATTAAAAAAATGCATCAGAACCTGTTGATAATTCAGATTTAAATACTAAAAGATTCGTTTTGAATAACATAGAGAGTAATCACTTTGAATTAACTGAAATTATAGGAAAATATAATTCAAAATTTTATAATGAATTTTTATTATTTACAGAAAAAACGGGTAAGAGAATAAAATAACTAGATGAAAAAACTTTATTGGTTACTGAACAAACAGCTAGTAAAATAAAAAAAAGTCCTTCCGGCCAGTGCCGGGAGGAAGAGGTAGCTTTCATATTCCTTATTTTTAAAAAGCCAACTTATATTATTCAAACACACGAAGCTCAATTAAGTAGAAACCGAATGTTGGAGATTCAATACTAATTTTTATCAATACTAAATCATTATGAATGAGAATTTCGCGAAATTAGTCAGCTTTATCCAAGCTGCTTTTATTTAAAGTCACTTATATTTGGCTGCCAAATTCGGCGATTTCTTAAAGTGCCTGCCATTTTAAGACAACGTGGTAGATGAGGCTAACCAGTGAACTTGGTCGAGACCTTAGTAATTGCTGTGCACATGCTCACTCATATCGGAATCGGTTGATATATACGAGTGTTGTCGCAGGCAAAAAATCAGATTTTTCAAAATGTCACCCACTTTAGAAATTGAAACTGCTATATCTGAGCCATTTTTTAAGTCCTGAATCCTTAAGCTCCTGAATCCTTATATCAAGGTCAAATACTTAAGAAAGAAACCTTTTTCAATTTCTAATTTTTTTGCACCTCACTTTAAATATAATTTTTTTTTTTATTTAATGGCCGCCATTTTGAAACAAGATGGCTGATGAAGCTGGGCAGCGAACTTGGTCGAGATATTGATGTATACTATCCACATGCCTTCTTCCATCGAAATAGGCGAATAAGTGTGGTATCGCGTGACAAATACAAGATCGTTTCAAAGTGTTAGCCATGATAGAAATTCAAAGTGCTATAATTCAACCACTTTTTAAGATATAAACAAAAGAACAAATTTTCAGAAACAAAAACTGCTCCAGAATCTTTGTATCAAGGCCAAACACATAAAAAAATCTTTTTCATTTTCCAATTTTTTAATACCTCATTTTAAATTTTAAATTACATTTTTTTTAAAAAAATGGCAACCCTTTTGAAACAAGATGGCGAATGAAGCTGGCCAACGAACTCGGTCGAGACATTAGTATGTACTATGTACAGACCAAGTTACATTCAAATCGGTTCATAAATACGCCTGTTATCGCGTGACAAAAATCAGGTCGTTTTAAAATGTCAGCCACAATAGAAATTCAAAATGTTATAACTCAGCCATTTTTTTAGATGTAGACGAAACAAAACCTGTTCCGGAATCTTTGTATTAAGGTCAAACACATACAAAAAAAATCTTTTTCATTTTCCAATTTTTTGGTATCTCATTTTAAAATTATTTTTTTTTTATTTTTTTTAAATGGCCACCATTTTGAAACAAGATGGCGAATGAAGCTGGTCAACGAACTCGGTTGAGTTATTTGTATGTACTATGTACGCACCAAGGTGCATCCAAATCGGTTCATAAATACGTCTGTTATCACGTGGCAAAAATCAGGACGTTTCAAAATGTCAGCGACGCTAGAAATTCAAAATGCTATAACTCAGCCATTTTTTAAGATATAGACGAAACAAAAACTGCTCCCGAATCTTTTTATCAAGGTCAAACACATAAAAAAATCTTTTTCATTTTCCAATTTTTTAATACCTCATTTTAAATTTTAAATTACATTTTTTTAAAAAAAATGGCAACCCTTTTGAAACAAGATGGCGAATGAAGCTGGCCAACGAACTCGGTCGAGACATTAGTATGTACTATGTACAGACCAAGTTACATTCAAATCGGTTCATAAATACGCCTGTTATCGCGTGGCAAAAATCAGGACGTTTCAAAATGTCAGCGACGCTAGAAATTCAAAATGCTATAACTCAGCCATTTTTTAAGATATAGACGAAACAAAAACTGCTCCCGAATCTTTTTATCAAGGTCAAACACATAAGAAAAAAATATTTTTTCAATTTTCATTTTTTTGCTTATACATTTCAAATTTAAATTTTTCTTAAAATTTTAAATGGCCGCCATTTTTAAACAAGATGGCGGATGAAGCTGGCCAACGAACTCGCTCGAGACATTGGTCTGTACTATGTATAAACGAAGTTACATCCAAATCGGTTCATAAATAAGCCTTTTATCGCGTGACAAAATTCAGGACGTTTCAAAATGTCAGCTTCGCTAGAAATTCAAAATGCTATAACTCAGCCATTTTTTAAGATATAGACAAAACAAAAACTGCTACGGAGTCTTTGTATAAAGGTCAAATACATAAGAAAAAAATATTTTTCCATTTTCAATTTTTTGGTACCACATTTCAAATTTTAAATTTTTTTAAAAATTTTAAATGGCCGCCAATTTGAAAAAGAATGGCGGATGAAGCTGGCCAACGAACTCGGTCGAGACATTGGTACGTACTATGTACACACCGAATTACATCCAAATCGGTTCATAAATACGAGAGTTACAGTGTGACATAGGTCATATATATATATATATATATATATATATATATATATATTGATATATATATATATATATATATATCAATTTTGAACGGAGGGTGGTTTCGGGGACTGGGGGTCATGATCGATGAAAATATACCAAAATTTTTTGAAATCGCTTTCCTCCGAACGGCTGCAATAGGTAGCTTTTTGTAAAGAAAGCTACCTAAAATAGATGAAAAAACTTTGCATTTTGCAGACGGGGAAGCTACTGATGCAAAAAATAAACGAATTGGAAATGTTTCTGACCCAAAGGATGATAAAAATGTTGTAAATAAGCGACATTTTGAGAAAAAATCATTGACTTCGTCGGAGGATAAATTTGATGCAAAAAATAAAATAATTATGAATGTTTCTGAGCCTGTAAATGACAGAGATGCTGTCAATAAAATATATTTAGATAACAGAGATATTTGGCTTACTATAAAAGAAGATTTTCATAGTTACACATATAATCAGCTTAACGAAGTAAAATTCAACTTGATGAGTTCTACTTTACTAGATCAAAACCTAAGATTATCTACAGATATATATATATGAAAATTACCATATATATATTTAGAAATAATCATTTTGGACAGTTTGTCGTGGTACTATTGAAGGTATTATAACAGCGATAGAACTGAAACTGTATGATTCTGTTATTTTTTTAATTAAATGCCACTTAAAGAATCAATAACCTATTCTCTACATGGAAAACGTAATGATATACTAAAATTATCATTAATAATTGCTAATTTGGAGGAGAGAACGAATCCTCTACTAGGCTACACAAATTACATTTTGTCGTACACTTTACAAAAAAACTATTCAGTATTTTGACTTGAAATTAAACATAAATATAAATTATGATATGTAGATTTGGACAATATTATTTTTTTTACAGAATAACATTCAAAAATGTATTATTTTATTTAATTTATTTTACATGTTTTTCCATTACGGACGCATTTTTGCATATAAAAAATGAAACACGTATATTTTCAGAAGAAAAAATAAATCATGGAGTTAGTCATAGATAGAATCATGATTAATTAAATAGTTTCACGATTTCTTTTATGAAATAATCAAAATACCCTTTTTATGAAAAATATAGCATATTTTTAATGCTTTAAAATTTATGAAAATTCAATTATTTACATTCAATTGTAAAAGTATTTTTCAGTGTTAAGAATTTCAATACACAATTTATTCTTATTATTTGAAATAATATACGCAGACGATACTTACGCATTTTAAAAGGATTATATGAAGACTCCTTTCTCATATACCAGACTTGACAATCGCTAAATTTCCTTTTTCCGCTGTACACGTGGTAGGAAACCACATGGTTGTCCTATTACTAGCGGCATCTAACATGAGAAATAGAAATATTTTAAAATTTGTTTTTCATATCTGTATTCCCATTTACTTTGCGATATGCTGACTATTTGTAGTTTACAAATGAAGTTGTTAATTTAAAATTTTTCATACGTTCGACATTTTTTTTTAATAACGTGGACTTATTTTACTGTTAAACAAAAAAAGTTTATTGCTGAATTCCGTTATGTAAATAATAATAATCAGGAAAGAAAAATATTTTTCCACAAATTCATCAATGAAATTACATTAGCTTTTGAAATAAATGGATAGAATGTAGATCCCGAAAAAGTTAAATATTTTAATTTATTTTCTCTTCTACATTTTCAAATATGTGATTTACTTTATTGCTGGTATTTTGCTTATTTTCACAGTTAATTATGTTACAGTATTAATTTAATATCGTTCCTTCAATTTTATAAATGCACACTTTCATTTATTTATTTATTTGTTTATGATTTATTTTATTTTTGAAGCTATGGGGGATCATTTCAGCTTAACATACATCAGGCGCACGTTTCACTGTTTTTCATATAAAGTTTGTATGTATTAATCCATGAAAAGTTTCATAATCGGGTCCACAGCAAATTGGCATAAATTGGCGCGCATGGTTTGGCGCATAATTAATATCCTTGTTGTAATTCACATGTGTCATGTGGGTTACTGTGTATATGAAACGTTATGTACGCCTGTGTATGATATATAGACGTTCAATGCACTTCATAATGCACTAAAATTTAGCTAACTTCGAATCCAGCAATTACTAGTCTTAATAATAATAATAACAGTAAAATCTTAATAACATATATAAATTTTGCAGTAAACAAAGTATTTTAGGAAAGTTAGAAGACGGATAGATAGACAAATAAACGGACTGAAGCCATAAACACTTTAAAAATTTTGAAACAAAAAAAGTTTGATAATCACCTCAATTTATACATGTCCCTCAGCTTTTCCCCCAAAAGGTAAATCACTGTCATGCTACAATTTTGATTGTTTGTAAATCTTTGTTTGTGATTCTTCATTAATTCCTATAGCTAATTGGCTTATTATAGTAAGTGTAATTTGGTGCAAAACTAATTTTGCACCACGTATAAATGATACCACATATTTCCAGCATCGCTCTTTTTGCGGCTAACTACTGCTGTAGAACAGATTACATAAAATTTGCTAATACTACATTATATAATAAAAATTTGGTACTTTTCAATCCTTGGCGAGAGAAGGAAATTTGGTAACGTAATTTCTGGAAATCTATTATTCACTGTTTGATATAAAGAAGCAATATTTTTCTATAGTTATACAATTTGTTTAATATAAAAGAGCAATTTATCTATTTTAATGTACAAACATAAGTAAATTGTACATAAAAAATTAATAATATATATAATTAAATTTATTCATGTAAATTCTTATAAAAGAAGCTAACAGTTCATAATTTTTTCTTTTCATAACTGTTTGTATCTTTTGGCAACAAATCTCACTTTCTGAAGCCCGAATTGTGCCAAGATTTAAAAAAAAACGCAAAGGCCTTTTTACTGAAAAAGTAATAATAAATCTTACATTTAAATCTTCATTTTCAAAATTTTTAACATTTTTGAAAGCCAGAAAATAATTGTGAATAATAATTAATTGTTTACGTATTTATTTTAGTGGAATTCGAAAAATATTTTTTTTTTACAATTAATGACAATAACACAATATTTTTCATTTTTCACTATACATTTGTTTGCGGAGCAGTATGCGCCAGGTGGCGTAACTTTCGCGACAAAGCCAGTTAATAAGTTGGCAATTATCGGGGACATTTTCACCCATAGACTTTCTCCGGATTGTCAAGTCTGATATATAATAAAGGAGTCTTGAATTATATTATGATTTTTTTTTGTAAAGTGGCAACAAAAGAATTGTAAACAAATAAAATTAATTGTTAAATCCATTATATCATAAATAAAAAATTCCGAGGAAATTCTTAGTTATTTGGCTGAATTTATATTTCTAAAATTTAAATGCGCCAAAACATAAAATAACGTTTTTGCTTAATAAAGATGCAAAAATAATATAAAAAATATTGTTACTTTCAAATATTTATCTTATTAGATAATGCTTCACGAATCCAAACAAAGCATGTTTTTTGCTAGTTATAATGATACATTAAAACCATACATGCACGTTGAAAAATTACTTCTCTAATAAGTAGTTGACGGAAATTGGTTTGTTGCTTCAAAAGAAGAAAAAATAAGCGAAGAATTGATAAGAAGATTTGAAAATCTTGTCGATTGGGATTCAATTTGAAGATATCAAACAATATCAGAACCTTTTATTAGCGAAATCAAAGATACAGTGAACTGGGATAAGATTTCAGGATATCAAACACTTTCAGAGAATTTTATAAGAGAAAACACTGATTTAGTTAAGTGGCCCATCGTTTCCAGATATCAACAACTTTCAGGGAGTTTTATGTTAGAATTTTCAGAAAAAATAGATTGGAATAAACTGTCAGTATATCAAAAATTAAGCGACAATTTCATCATAAATCACTCTGATAAATTAAATATGACATTGATACCGAGACGTCAAAAATTAACAGAAACTACTATGGTGGAATTAAAATATATCTTAAATGGAATGAAATTTTTGAACATCAATATTTAACTGCAGAATTTCTTAATGAACACAGCGACAAAATTGATTGGTGTAATTCAAAGCTTTGTGAAAGTTTTATCAGAAAATACAATGTAAGAATTATAATATTGTTATTACAACATATATGTTCAAAGTTGTCTGCTGTTTAATTTTACCTATAAAAATACTTTTTTCATCCACCTAGATTTTTAACACGTGGCAATCTTTGCCACGTGATTTTTTATGACATTATTTTACAAATTCATGTAAAAACTTTATATTTCGCTGCGATCATTATGGTATGAATCTAAAAAGTCTGTCCATAATATTTCATATTTATTTTCAAATTTCGCCGCTAATTCATGAGGAATATTAAAATATTCACAATTTTTTTTTTTATAAAAAACAAATAATTTATCGATTTAATATAATTGACAAAATCTACAAATTTGTCAATCATTTCTTCTGATTCCTTTGTAAAATTTAGATTGTATTTCCTTTTCATTAAGTTAAACCTACTTAAACGAAACTTAAAACGCTGTGTTAAAAATCTATTTAAATTTTTATAAATATATTGCTCCCCGTCAATATCATATTCTACTTCAAAGTTTTTAATTTGATGTATATATCTGGTATCGGTATCAGTGAAATTCGTCTGTTTTCTGTTACAATATGTTCGTCAACTATCATAACATTCTCAAAAAAAAATTGCATTCATTTATTGACTAAAAACTCTCTTTTTTATTAATATATCAGGAGATTTTGTAAGTGCCTCAGCTCCGCTATTTATAATAATTTTAATTGGAATCTGAATTTTATTTTTAACACTTTATGTTAATTAAGTATCATTACATTGTCCAAGAAAGTTACTTCTCTTTTTTTATTATTTTATTTCTATATATAACTACTCTCTCTATATATTTTAATGTATTATATGTAATATATTAGCTACACTGGTCATCACAAATGGCTCTACGGCTACCGCAATGGCTGCTAATTTCAATAATCGCTGATTATTCATCAATGTTAGAATATTACACAATTCAGTCTTCGCGATGGCTCTTTTCCGAGTACATTTTTACGAAAAAGTTTAGCCCGGAATCGTTTAGACGTCCTAACCAGTATACAAGACAGTACTTATGCAGATATATTCTTATCTGCCTTATAAGTTTTAATGATCTACTTCATTTTTTAATATATCGGCTAATATACTCATATAAAAACTAACATATAATATAATTTATTAACTAAACTGATCTATAATTCTGTGAAAAATATTTGTTTATTTTTCATCCAATTTCTTTTCGATACATTTTTAATAAAGCTAACACTATTTTTTAGATAAAACTCTTAATTATCTTAATAATATAGATTATTAATTATATTTTATTAATAAACAAATCCATATTTTATTAATTAATAACAAACAAGTCTATTTTATAAATTAGAAATCGTTAGCTGTCTAACATTTAAAACATCAGCATTTAAAACATTTATTTGTAATATTATCCTAATTTTATAACATAAAAAGCTTTTAAATAATTAATAATTTATTATTAATACTTATTAATATGTAAAAACTAATTTATTTAATCATATTTCATGTAAAGTGCTGGGTTCGATCCCAATCGCGCCCGTCGGCCTAATCGTTCGGAGTTTTCGTGGTTTTCTTCGAACCTTGGTTCTCCAAGAGTTAATACGGATTAGGTTCCCTTAGAAAGACCTCCACGGAAGGCACTCTCCCCTAGGGCCCATATCCCACGTGCAGATAATTGGCCGACATAAATACAACCAACCAACCAACCAACCATATTTCATGTAAAAACTGTTAAATATTCAATTTTACCAGTCCTTCACAAATGTCTACTGCTGCCATCTATTGACAGAGATAAAATACGTATTTATTCCGTTCTTCAGCAAGACTATTTAATTTTTAATGCTGCCATGTATTGAGTTAAATTTGATCTCTGAGATATATTATGTCCGAACGATTTTGGCTTTCACTTCATTCGATTGAGGACAATTGAACAAGTATGACTGCTCTTATTAAAAAAATTAACGATACGTTAAAGACATATTTAGAGCAGTGTATTGCATCTAATGGAATTATTCTGTGTAATGAGGAATCTTTTTGTTTAACAGAAGGAAAAATTATCACAATTTATAAAAACTTGATGATGAAAAAGAAAAAAATGTTGAAATTTCCGATGCAGGTGACTTAGAAAAACTGCTTATTGATCTAAAAGCTGGTTATTCTGCTTTATAAGGAAGTGGTGTTATTGAACTACCTGATAATTTATCGTGGGGAAAAAACCATTGAAAATGTCAAATCTTGTTTTATTTATTACAAGTGCGGTAAACAAGATTTTGTCATGCGTTGTTATGATTTCGTTATGTTTTATCTGATATTAAAAAGAAACATATTGAACGAACGAATTTAAAAAGAGCAACAACATGGGAAATTTTCATTCAAGATTTTTTAACAACCAACAATTTTAAAATTAAAAATTCTTGTGAAAAAAATTTACGGAAATTTTATCAAGATATTGAACCTTTCAGACATTTAATTTACTGTGGAAAAACATATACAAAAATGCGAAGTCTTCTACCTAAAATATTACCTGCATTTTGAAAATTTTCCTCATGAAAAAGACTTTTGGAAGATTTGAATCAACAGCTATGGTTGTATAATAATATGCTTGTTTTGTTAATATGTCTTATGATATAAAATCAATGCCCCATTTTATTCTTTAACAAACTTTAAAAAAAAAATTGATTTTTCATTCTATTATCAGATATGCATATTTTTTATACTTAAAACTGTTATATTATTTTTAGAAATGGTTCTTTTTTAATGATTCACATATTTTTTGAGTTCACAATATTACATAAAATGGATCGCTTTTTTAATTGTTTCATTTTACTTTTTTAAAAGAATTTTAGTATTTGCATAAAATTTAAAATTTTATATGGTAAAAAGTAAAAAAAAAAAAAAAAACAAGTGGGTAAGTGTGATCACAGATCGCACAGAGGGTTTCGTTTAATATTCCTTTCAAGACACTTTATCCTTTTGAAAAATCTGTTAGTTCTATATTTCGCAACCAGGGGCGCACTCTATTCTAAACAAACCTCTATCCGAACAAAACTCCGTTTAACATACTATCCGTAGATAAATTAGTCGAAGGGATTGGGCCCAAAGCACCGAGATAAGTAGGTGCCCCTGGCGGTAAAAAAATGGAGCTAAAATATGTAAGGCAATGGTGCATAATGTGAAACAATGGTCAAAGAGGTGTCGGCAAAAGTTGTAAAAGTGCACCTCGGGTGAAAAAGGCGGAGGTTAGAAAGATTGCTTAAAATACACAAGTTAGAGCCCGGAGGAGTAAATAATATAAGACTTTTTGAAAATTTTATGATTTGTCGTGTAGTCTGAAGTATTCAGCTATACGTATGCAAAAATTCATGTCTCCAACTTAATTAGGGGCTCTCTTAGAAAGAATTATACATTGTGGTAGCTAAATACATTGAAGAGACATACAAGAAAATACATTGTGGCAGCTAAAAGGGTTAAACATAAGACTTTTTCAAAATTTTATGATTTCTCGCCTGGCCTCGGGTGATCTGCTATAAGTAAGCAAAATTTCAAAACTCCGATTTAACAATGGGCTCAGTTAGAAAGAATTGCTTAAAATACGCATGTAAGAGCCCAAAGGGTTAAATGTACGACTTTTTGAAAATTTTATGATTTGTCGTTTGATGTGAAGTGTTCAGCTATAAGTATGCAAAATGTCACGCCTCCAACCTAATTAGGGGCTCACTTAGAAAGAATTGTTTAAAATACACTTATGGAAACCCAAAGGGTTAAATGTACGACTTTTTCCAAATTTTATGGTTTGTCATTTGATGTGAGGTGCTCAGCTAAAAGCATGCACGATTTCACGCCTCCAACCTAAATAGGGCCTCACTTAGAAAGAATTGTTTAAAATACACATGTGGGAGCCCAAAGGGTTAAATGTACGACTTCTTCAAAATTTTATGATTTGTCGTTTGATGTGAGGTGTTCAGCTATAAGTATGCAAAATGTCAAGCCTCCAACCTAATTAGGGCTCACTTAGAAAGAATTGTTTAAATTACACATGTGGGAGCCCAAAGGGTTAAATGTACGACTTTTTCAAAATTTTATAGTTTGTCGTTTGATGTGAGGTGTTTAGCTATAAGCATGCAAAATATCACGCCTCCAACCTAATTAGGGGCTCACTTAGAAAGGATTGTTTAAAATACACATGTGAGACCCCAAAGGGTTAAATTTACAACTTTTTCAAAATTTTATAATTTGTCGTATGATGTGTGGTGTTCAGTTATAAGTATGCAAAATTTCAAGTCTCCGACATGTATAGTTTCTGAGAACGGGCTCTGTGACGGACAGACAGACGGACGGACGGACAGACAGACAGAGGAGCGAGACGAATAGGGTTTCGTCAGATGAACGAAACCCTAAATAGTGGTATGAAGTAAACTTTCTGATGATGAATGAGTTATACTTATCTCATATCGCTGTTCAAAAAGTCCACGCAAATTATTAGATTTCCTAATTTAAGTTAATTCGTGGTTAAAAAAGCGCGTGTCTCCATTTTTATCGACGCATTTGTTCGCAATAAACCGATTAATTAAATAATAATTAATATTTCAGCTTGTAATTAAGATAGGACTTAGATATGGGTATCAATGAAATCAGCGCGAAATTTGACATCGGGATGCCAAAAAATTTAATCAAAACATTTAATATTTAAAAAGTTAAAATTTCGTATTAAAATATGCTACTATGGAAAACCGCGGCGTCGTCATGTCTACCTGCTTTCCCGCCGAATTGAAATCTTTTTATTTCCTTGTCTTTCCAATTAAAGAAATTAAATTTGTATCGATCGATTTTTAGTGGATATTTTAACTTATACACATCGCAGAAATGTGAAATTTATACCAAATGAAAGTAGATTTTTTTCTGCGTCTGTCTATTCCATTTACAAATTTCTCGGACCAATATTTTCTGATATGCAATTTCGCTTTAAAATCTCCACTTCATTTTTCGGCTTAATTTCCTCCGTGGTGACCGTGCATTCGGCTGATTTTACTGGCAACCCTTAGGAGAAACACGGATGCTTTCCAGAAAGTCCGGTTGAACCTGCGTTAAAAAGGTGGATTGGTTAATTTTAGAAGTTAATTAGCCCGTAATTCGGTTAATTACCAACTTTTTAAAAATTTTATGATTTGTTGTTTGATGTGAGGTGTTCAGCTATAAGTACCCAAAATTTCAAGTCTCTAACATGTATAGTTTCTGAGAACGGGCTCTGTGACGGACAGACAGACGGACAGACAGACAGACAGACAGACAGACAGTGGAGCGAGACGAATAGGGTTTCGTCAGATGAACGAAACCCTAAAAATTATAAATTTGTTCAGTCTTTTTAATGTTTTTTTCTTGAAAAAATGAAAAAAGTAATGTTTTTTTTTTTTTTTCAAAAGTATATGTGAAGTATATGGGAGTCATTGTAGGACAACGAAAACAGCCCCAATTTAGGGTGATAATTCCTTAAAAAGATGAAAAAAATAGAAATTCTGTCTAAAAACGGATTTTTTTAAAAAGTGCAAAAAATTGGCATTTTTGATCAAATAGGTGTGCAGGTTTCTATTTTTTTCACCTTTTTTGGGAATTATCACCCTAAATAAAGGCTGTTTTCGTTGTCCTATAATGAACCCCATATACTACTTATTCTCTCTCTTTAAATACGTGTACAACACTAACGTAAATTCACTTAACAATTTTGCAATGTCGTTAACCATTTTCGATGAGGCAGTATTACAGAATAATCTGTAACATATTATCTGTTGTGTTTTTAATGTGTTCAGGGCTCCCACTAGTCCATTTTTTAAAAAGCAGTACCTTACAAGAAAAAAGTTCGTGGAGGGTTTTGGCGAAAATTAAAACAAAAACGTTCTTTGAGTTAAGTTTATTCAAAAATTATAAAGAAGATTTTTCTTTGAAAAAAAAGTGGTGTTCAAAAAAATGGAGGGAGTGCGAGTCCTATGCGATACAACCTGCCAATGTGCGGGATTACTTTTGTTATATTTCAGTAATATTTCAACTGGATGTTTTCCCTTTATTTAAGCTGAAGATGTTACATCTGAAATGGTTAAAAAATGTGCCACTGGTTGTCAAGATGCATGCGAGTAAGTTACAAAATTATTAATTACAATCGATTTTAAAATGTCAAATAAATAACTAAATATGTTTATTTTTATTTAACAGTAGCTTGTAACTGCACGAATTTTAAAATTAATAATTAAATGTTTCTTTACTTCGGGTTCAGTCATTTAAGGGTGTTCTCAAATCCAAAAGGGCAACTTTCTGACATAAGTTTTAATTTACTTTTGTTCGAAAATGCATGAAACTAGCTGGTGAACAGCTAGAAACAGAAACTATGTAATGGAGCTGTTTTTTTTTTTTTTTTTTTCATTTCTTTGAAAACGCAATAGATCTTTGAGAAAAGAGTGTCGAAGTGGTCGTTTTGAAGCGAATTTCCGCGCGAAGGAAAAAAGAGCACTCAAGAAAGGTCGAAAAACGTGTTTGTCACGTGATCGAAAATGCTTATAACTCAATAGGTAATTGATTGATAAAAAATGGAAAAAACAGTTCGATTCCAAATCGCTTCCATTGCCAGGCTTTCCACTTGTATACCTTTCCGTTAAAAAATGAATTTGTAAATGTGTCAAAACGTTTTGCCCTTGTTCAGCGGAGCAGTTAAGAACAGCCTTAAGTGATTTACGGTAATTCTAGGATAGATGGCCAGTCTAAATATTTCCAAAACTTGATCGTAGATTGCAACATAAACTTTGTTCGTATGAAATAGTTCAACGTGTTTATTTATTGCGACGTGCAGTTTTGTTTTTCGCTTATAAAAAGTAAGTGTAAATTTAATTTTTATTTAATTTAGTGGTTGAATATTTTTTTGACTTAAGTATCAGAATGTTTTGGAGTACGTACATTATATATATCTTTTGCTATATGGACTCATAAAGCACGTATATAATTTAATCTTTTCTTCTAATCCTAAAACAAAGATGTACAATCACTATTGATGCTTTAAATTGGGTGATCACCAGTTCTTCAATTTCAAGAGAGATGGCCACATGAAATCGAGGAGAAATGGCCAACATTAATCAATATTTAAAAACTGTACGGAGTGGTGATTTTAACTAAATATAATTGAATTTAAAATAAATATATAACGTTTATGTTTATACAAATATTATATGATATAATTATTTAAATTTTAACTGATATAAATATTTAAAAAAAATAATAATAATATAAGACCTAACGATTTATTTGTTTCAGAAAATACTGAAAAATGTAGGAACCTTTCATAACAGAAACTGATAAAGTTGATAAATAAACTAAATTAACGTAATAAACCTAAAATTAACGCGAGAAAAAAAAAAGTAAGACACTTCCAGTAGCGAAGAAAACGAAATACATTTAAATTATCAGTTTCTACAGATTCCTAGTAAATAGAATCGGATTAGGGTCACTGTATTGTTTGTTCAAAAGAGTATACTATCACATCTAAAAAGGATGTCTGGATACAATGCGTAAGGTACTTGAAGTGGTTCCGTGAAACGTGTAGAAATTATCAAGACCTTTGCCAAACCTATGGTAAGATTTTACGACAAGTGAAGTATTGAAATTATACTTCAAATTTTGCTTATTCGAGTTTTATTAACTCATTTTCCATAATATAACTGCATCTTTGCAAATTGCTATGTTTTTCATGATTAACTATATGAAATGTGTTTTTTTTTTATTATTTAACTTCACCTTTTCTTTCTTGTATTGGATAGCCATCTCTCCTCGGCTTGGAGAGATGGCCATCTACCATTTTAATTTCAATTTTGTTTAACACATTTTGTTTTCAATATTTAATTATTTTTTGCATACAATATGATAAGTATATGTATAAGAATTTTAAATATGCATCAATATTTCTTGTATTTGCATTCTAAGAATTTTTCTTTCAATCTTTAAAAAGTATCACCATCTATCCTAGAGTTACCCTAAAATATTTTTATTTTCAAAAAAATATATATATTATATTATATTATATTATTTTATATTATATTATGTTATATTATATTATATTATATTATATTATAAATATTATATTATGTTATATTATATTATATATATTAATTATATAAAATGTATATATATTATACAAGAAAAATAATAAAACTCGAAAAAATTCATTTTGCATTTTTTTCCAATAATATATCTGTCAATAACATATGTGTCTGGATACAGTAGAGATGATATAAGTATAGATATCCGGGAAACCTCTGTATTATACTATGTGTCATTGTTAAGATTCGGAAAATGCGCATTGATGAAGCACGAAAAAATCATTTCAAAAGGGCGATTTCTATATGCGCATACTAAAAAAAAAAAAAAAATAAAACTAATTCGCGCATATATTTGTGTATATGTTTTTCAAATATGTACGCATATATATATATATAACCAAAAACAACTCGTTGTAAATGATCCCGCCAAGCCACAAACCTAAAACGTCAGTCATAAAAAGAAGTGATATCACATAAAAAGAAGCGATATAGAAGTGCATACTACGAGTGCCGTGTAAAAATCTATCACTACTCATAATGTTTCCAAAGGACTCGGAGTGAGGTACAGTATGTGAAAACTGCTTGGCGACATGCAGGCTTTTATAATGTTTGTTCTTCCTGCACTTACATATGACTATTTGTTTAACAATTTTCTTCTTGAATTACTGATCCCATTAAACTGTGAAAAGTTGAAGCTTTTGGTGTTTACATGCCCATTCTTATTTAACATCATGGGATCGATTTGTTGATTTTATTTACCATCATTTGAAAAGAAAGAACACTTTTACGCGGAGGATTATCTAAGTAAACATGTAATAAACATTTTGAGTTTGTGTAATAATAATAAAAAATAATGATCATATGAATATCACTAACAATGCACCTAATAGACGTTAACTGAACTAAGATATATTGCAGTAAAGCTTGCGTTAACGGAATTGCACATGACAGGGGAAAAATCTGTTCTAGTAAGGCTTTGTTACAATAGTATTATATAATATTCCTTATGTTGGAAACATGACATTTTACGTTTAAGAATTAATTCTGTCACAAACAGGATTCATTTTACCAGTTTTCCCTTTAATTTTGAAACAGTGTATTATTAAACGTATTTATGTAATTAAACATTATGTTTAAAATATTGTAAAGTATAATTGTAAAAATCGATGATTACCACAATTACATACTATTTTCTGCTTGCCTTACAAATCTTTCTGATTTATTACAGATCTTCCTCCTACAAATATTTATAAGCGTGATATAATGAGAATTTAAAATTAATTTTTTCGACTTTCACAATTTTTCGAAATTGATGTAGGTACGTACTGCATATATTAAATATACGCCTGCAGGTCGCCAAGTAGTTTTCACATACTGTACCTCACTCTGAGCCCTTTGGAAACATTATGAGTTGTGATAGATTTTTACACGGCACTCGTAGTATGCACTTCTATATCGCTTCTTTTTATGTGATATCACTTCTTTTTACGACTGACGTTTTAGGTTTGTGGCTTGGCGGGATAATTTACAACGAGTTATTTTTGATTAGATATCACTTCTTTTTGTAAGGTATTTCATTTGCATTATACATCTTCCATTTAATTCAGAAAAGAAAAGATAAATGAAAGATGGTAGAAGTAAAAAAAATAAAATAATAGTGATGCTATAAAGTTTACAAAAGTGTAATATATTTAGTAAGACATAATGTTGGGCTTTTTTAAAAATAATTCAAAACCATTTTATCGATCCTTACAAATCTCAGAAGAAATCATTTATTTTTTAGAAATGATAAAATCTGTACAACTAACCAGGAATATTTATTGCTGTTTTTCAATAAGCTATATGGTGATTCATTAATAACTCAGCAAGGATTTTATCCTAATTACTTTTCAAAAACTGCTTTTACATTCTCAAAATTCACATAATTTTACTCAAAATATGTAAAGACTTAAAAACAGACTGGATAATGATCATTTGTTTTATGACCGGGCGTGTTTGAAGTAATTTTTAAATAAAATTAGTTTTTTTTACTTCAGGGAATCCAACATCTCTCCTAAAAGCGCGACAGAAACTCAGATAATCTGATTAAGCTTTTATTTTTTTATTTTTAAATATTTTCATAAGCTCTAATATATGTTGAATTTTTTGAATTTTCAATGCATGTACTTAAATACCTAATTGTTTTTTACGTGACTAACAAGACACACTAAGTCGTCTGCTTTCCATGTATTTTCTCATGTATTTCGGATAATTCATCCGATAAATTACATTCATTTCAATAAAAGTTCAGAATTCGATATTTCATCGTTATGAAATGACTTTCCCTAATTTCTGTCATATTTGTAAATTTTTAAGTAGCTCTATAATCTGATTAAAAATTAACTAAAAGCTATTGGCATATTGATAGTATTCTTTAATTACCAAGTCCAATATAAGAGTCGATTAGTTTAATAAATCCCCTTATTAATCCTTTTAAATGAAAAGTAAAACGAAAAATTTCAATAAAAATGCGAAAAATTTATTTGATGTAAAAGGATTTTAAAAAATGAAAAAAAAATTGCGTAATAAAAAACAAGACTGATTGTATTACCTTTGTAAAACGGTTTAAATTGAATAAATTGCAAAGTTTGGAAGAAGAAAAGGCTGCCTAAAAACCAATATATGGAACATAGTGAAACAGATTCAGAAGACGAACACAAGTGTATTTATTGAGATGAACTATTTGCCTCCTCTGCAACAGGTGAAGGTTCGATCCGGTGTCACAAGTGTCTTAAGTGGGCGCAAAATGCGTGCACAGGGATACATGAGAATGACGGTTATGTGTATGTTTGCGATACGTGGTTAAATATTCCGAGTTTTCGGATGGGGCGGAAATAGGCATTATTTAACATATTTCTGCTCTTATTAGGGGCTTTTTGGATCATAATTTTCAAATATTCCACTTTATTGTTTTTCAAAATTATTTGTGGGGTCAATCCATTTCAAGTGGTCCAGAAAATAACTTATTCGTTGCTTGACAATTTTTAAAAAATCTGAAATTTTTCGTACAACAACCCTAACATGATAGAAGTTCAGAATGACTATTATTTTAATTTTATTAATTTTTGTTTGTGCATGGCGGCCATCTTTATTTCATCGTCTGCAGCAATTTTCTCAGATGAAGGGTTTACGGAATTGTAAAAAAATCATCGTAGATTTCTCCAATTCAAGTGCGGATTAGAGCAATTTGTACAGAATACACTGGGCTAATAATTTGGTAATAGAGTAGTTTCCGAAAATAATTCCTTATTAGTGAAATTTAAGCATAAATTTTCAGTTTTTCCCCCAAAATTTGTCCGTTTGCAAAAGGAAATTTTTCTAGCAAGGAAAACTGTGAACATGACATAATTTTTTTTACAAAGAGGCTGAAAGTACTTGTAGTCACACGCCAAGTTACAGATCTGGGACTTGCTTTCTCTTCGCTAAAAAAATCCCAAATTTTTCAAAAATGTCAAAAATCGCACTTTTGAGGTTTTGATATCTCTGGTGGGGCACGAGATAAAAATTTGAAGTTCTGGTTTCTGACAGTATTGTATGGTAGTGTTATGCACAAGACATTTCAGGATGGAGATTTGACTACAAGTTGAGATATGGTAAGGGCAACATGTCAAAACAATACTGCCAAACTATTGTTTTGTTGTAGTCACAGCTAAGTATTAACCTCAGAGTGTCACATAAATTTATGTTTTTGATTATCTTTAAATAATAGTAACAGAAAATAAAGCCCTTTGCAAAGCTTAGCAATTAATTAAAAAAATAATTATGCCTAAGGCCATACATTTTTCGTTGATAACGCATATATTACACATATCGTTTCAGTAATTTTTGTTGTAAGTAATTTTAGTAACTAAAAGAAACCTAACCGCACTTTTACATACAGAAAAAACTATTTTTCTACAAAACCTGAGACAAAAACAGAATAGGGAAAGAGAAAAACTGTTAATGTTGCCATACTTGTTGAGCCATGATCAAACATGTCAAAACACATTCTTGCCTGTTGGTTGAAAAACCGCACTTTTGATTTTTCTCAAAATTTTATTTGTAGGAACCAAGTCTTGTGATCTCTTGATAGCTTGATCGAAGATCTTGGCCCTGCTGTCTCATAGAAATAAAATTTGAAATCACTATGTGCAAGTCTCACTTCATTAATAATTCCTAGCTTACTTCTTATGCAAAAATGTCATTTTTCTGCAGTATAAATTTTGAAAGGGCTTTGGATATGTTTACTTTCTGAAAATTACTTGAGGCTGATGCATGGTAGCATCGTTTTATTTTTTATTTACAGGAACATACTTATGGTAGGAACAAGTTTCAGGGACTGGCAAGCAGCATTAAAATTGTGGTTTTTAAACCAACAAGCAGGAATGTGTTTTGACACAATTGATCATGTCACAACATGTATGCCAACAATATCTGCTTTTCTCTTTCCCTATTCCGTTTTTGACTCAGGTCTTGCATAAAAATATTTTTTTTTCTTTATGTAAAAGTGCTGACGTTTCTTTTAGTTACTAAAATTACAACAAAAATTACTGAAAACATACTAAATGTAGGCCTTAGGCATAATTATTTTTTTAATTAATTGCTAAGCTTTGCAAAAGGATTTATTTTCTGCTACTATTATTTAAAGATAATCAAAAAAATAAATTTAAATGACACTCTGAGGTAAATACTTAGCTGTGACTACAACAAAACAATAGTTTGTCAGTATTGTTTTGATATGTTACCCTTGCCATATCTCAGCTTGTAGTCAAATCTCCATCCTCAAATTTCTTGTGCATAACACTACCATACAATACTCTCAAAAACCAAAACTTTAGATTTTTATCTCGTGCCCCACCAGATATATCAAAGCCTCAAAAGTGCGTATTTTGACATTTTTGAAAAATTTGGAATTCTTTTTAGCGAAGAGAAAACAAGTCCAAGATCCGGAACTTGGCGTGTGAGTACAAGTACTTTCGGCCTATTTAAAAAAAAATATATATATATGTCATGTTGACAGTTTTCCTTGCTAGACAAATTTCCTCTTGTAAACAGACAAATTTTAGAAAAAAACTGAAATTTTATGCTTAACCCGTTAATAGTCGCGCGTTGGTCTTTTCCCCGCCCGAAAATCGTTACCTTCCTGTAACTCATTTCCCGTTAAAGTTACGATAGTCAAATTCCGTGTAGCTGACCTTGAGTGTTCACACTCTTGTATAGTAAAATTGCCAGTCATTCCTGCTATTTCTTAGCATTTTATCGCATTCTTAAGTTTCAATCGGTCTAAATGACCACGTTGCGACCACTTGCGTTAGTTGAATTTTTCTCCCTCGTGATCATCCTTTCCCATTTCCGCGAAATCTGTGGGGGAACGTTTCTTCGAAGTACGGACTCTCTGCCTGTTGTTATTTAGTCTTTCTTTCTTTCTGCTATTTTACCCGTTCATAGAGTACTTTTTTTTTACTTTTAGAATGTGACTTAAAATTGTTTTATTATATTAGTTGTGAAGTCAGTTCGCACAAAAAACTGGTGGATGGTCACTTACATTTTTTTTTTCATTGTCAAATATTGCGGGAATAAATTCTCAAATTGATAATCGTTTAAATATGGAAAAAAAGGGAAATTCATCATCATTATTTGAAAGAACTTGCTTTCCATTTATTATCGGAACATATAAATGAAAGAAAACAGTCAATAACACTGTCAAACCATTAAAAAAGAGAGAAGAGAATTTTATGGGAATCAGTAAAAAAATTGCCATATCTCCAAAATCTGAAAAGTATCGTTTTTGTACAATAAAACAAATACGAAAGATAAAACAATTTTCTCAGAAATGTAGTATGTATATCTGCGAAGAACATACATATAATTTATTTGTACAATAAGAAAAATAATGAGAATTTTATAACAGGGCCGAAACTAAGGGGGGGCAGAGGGGGCATGTGCCCCCGGCGCCAGAACGAAAGGACGCCAAATGAAGGATTATACCTTTGGAAATGGTTCATTTTCTTCTGCTGGACTGATGGCCACTATTATTATGAAACAGCCATTATAAATGATGTGTTAGGTGAAGATGAAAGAGCAGTCGTAAAAAGTTAGAACTCTGATTTTCTGGTCAGAATGGGAAGAAAAAAAATGGCCATAATTAAAAAAAAATATGGCCATTTTTTTCTTTCCGTTGTGACCAGAAAATCAGAGTTCTAACTTTTTACGACCGCATTTTCATCTTCACCTAACACTTCATTTAAAATGGCTGTTTCATAATAATAGAAGCCATCAGTCCAGCAGAAGAAAATAACTCATTGAAAGCGGAAACTCGGTTAAGCAGGACTCTGATAATCGGGGCTCTAACTGTATATTTCATTTTAAAAATGATCTTTAGAATACTTTTGTTGGTGTTCAGAGGGGAGTCATGACCCCCGTGACCTCCCTTTTGGATCCGCCATTGTAGATTACGTAGTTCAGTATTACATACTTTAAATTTTTAAATAACTCGGCTATTAGAAAATTAGTAAAATTCTCTTTGTAAATATACTTTGCGGAAGAGGGGTGGTGGTGTGGGGGGGAGGGGGGGGGTGGCGCCGAAATCCATGCTGGCCCCGGGTGCAAAAAAGGCTAGTTTCGGCCCTGTTTTATAATGTAGGTTAGAAATTACGCAAATAAAAATTTCTTTTGGATAATTCAGTGAATGTTTATACTATGTTTTAAAAAAAATATTTTTCTAAAATTTATCTATTTTTAAATTTTCATACTGTAAGTAAAAACACATTTTTTAAACAATGCCGCAGAAAATGATTTTTTTAATTATTATTGAAATCCAATAGAGGCTTGGGGACGGTATCTAACAAATTTAAATTAGTTGTCTTTCATCAATTGTTCAAACTATTTTTCAGAATAATGTTTTCCAGAATATGAGAGAAAATTCATTTAAATTAAATTATTGCTGCATATTTATAATTTAGGAGAAAATTTTCTTATTGTTTTTATTATTTTAATGAATGGTATTATAAAACAATAAATTATAACATTAATACCTTACTATGAAATGTACAATTGAATATTTATTTTAATTAAATAGTTGCTGTAAAATACATCTCTATTAAGATGACCCTTTCAGTGATTCTATTAATTAAAATAATTTATCCATCTTAGGATTTAAATCTACAATTGCAAATGTATTTAAATTAAATATATAATTTCAATAACTTATTTATTATTTACTTTATATAAGCGAAGTTCGTATCCAGAGTTTTTATTCAAGGGCACTGCTCCCACCCTGAAATAAGTAGAAAAACTACAAATCGTGAATTTTCATTTGAAAAATGGATTTAATCACAAAATCTCGAGCATCCTCCCCCCAGCTCCTCTCCACCTTCATACACACACAGACACCCCACAGAATAAATAAATAAATAAAACGTAGTTACAACATTTACATTTATAATTTCGAACTTATGTATTTTTTTTTCTTTATTATATATATATATATAATTATACATTTTTAATAATATTTGGTTTATGTGGTGTTTGTGATTTCATAATTATTGGTCATTTTCATTATTTTTCAATGGTATTATATAGTATATATATATATATATATTGTCTTTAATTGTTTATTGCATCAAATTTGATGGTTTTTCATATGTTTTAAATGAATTAATTGTCCGCAATATGCTGGTGAATTAGTGGTATTGTATTTCATTTTCTGTTGCATGTCATAGGTTCCATTTTTATTTTCAGTTTAATTGTTCAATTTAATGTCAGCGTAATATATTGATGCTAAATTTATTGATTTTATTTTATTAAATGGATATAGAGTGCCGGAGTATCATAAAAATCTACCTTACTCTGATTCTGTCCTTCCAAAAAAATAAATAAATAAATAAATAAAAATACCCCTATCACGAATTTAGATTCATATTCGTAAATGTTTTCCTACTAATTATTTATTCATTGTAACATCAGAAATTCAATCAAATCATTTACTATTTACTTTTAAGTATTTATGCAAAACGAAGAAAGAGTTATTAAAAACATTTATCTAGATGCCAACTGAATATATACTTAAGCGAAATAAATAATTGCTGTAAAAGGTTGTAAAATGAATAACTGCTGTAATCTTTAAAGTTCAGCCAATATTTTCAGCCAACTTTATCCGTTTTCGATCATCTGATAACACCGGCAAGTTTCCCCTTCGTTTTCGGCCTGCTGGTAACGGCGGCAAATGGACCGAACGCGACTACTAACGTTCTAAAAAATGTCGCGACTACTCTCGGGTTAAATTTCACCAATAAGCAGTTAGTTTCGGAAACTACTCTATTACTAAATTTTTAGCCCGGTGTATTCTGTACAAATTGCTTCAATTCGCACTTGAATTGGAGAAATAAACGATCAATTATTTACAATTCCGTAAACCCTTCATGTGAGAAAATTGCTGCAGACTATAAAACAAAGATGGCCGCCATGCTCAAACAAAAATTAATAAAATTAAAATAATAATCATTTTGAACTTCCATCATGTTAGGGTTGCTGTACAAAAAATTTCAGTTTTTTAAAAAATGGTCGAGCAACCAGTTTTGGACCACTTGAAATTGATTGACCCTGTGACACTTTTTTTATTTTAAAATTTACATAAAATAAATTATGTATCCTATTTGATTGTAAAACTTATTTTATTCCATTATGTATTATCATAATTACTTTTATATCATTTATTTTGCCGATAAAAAACAGTTTACAATTATTTTAAAATGAAGGATCATTTTGCCTTTGGGTGAGGGTAAAATGATCCTTTGGCTACGTTTTCACAAATCTGTTTTTTTCATTACTCAATTTGGATTTAAAATTTTCATTTTCTTAACGTATATTTCTTATGCAAAATATAATGTAAAAGATATTAGCATAGGACCAAAATTTTATTTAAACACTTATGTTATTTTAGACAAGTTTTCCCTTTAAGCTTTAAAGAGATCATTTTAGGCCACCTTCCTCTAGAAATTTTAATGAAAGATACATTCTAACCCGGTGATTTCTGTTTTATATCTATCTGTTCCAAATGCGTTATACTATTTTTTTTAACTTTTTAGTAACAATTATTCTACGGTATTAATGAAACATGTAATTTTGAGCAAAAATGATACAATTTTTCGCTATGTAACATGGGATTTCATTTATGTAAGTGCAAATTGTGGTAATTTAAAATAATACATTTGATGTAAAAGACAAATACAACAATTAAATTGCGTGCTAAATTTTTCGATTGTAAAATTCAATTCAATGGCATTCAAAATATACATTTGAAGATGTCGATTTAAACCTTTTCATTACAGCTTCAATAGGAAGTATATAATTACCTAAATTTTAGTTGCAAGTGAGAATCCTTATGTTCATGTAAATTTCTTTTAATGAACTACAGAAAATTTAAAAATATATATTTTCTTCTTATTGAATTTATGCTATTTAAAATAAACAATATTAAAACTATGATATCAGGATTTTTCTCATAAAAGAATAAAAGTTATTGGGATGCTGCCAGAGCAGGTGTTGGTCTTACGAAACTTTGAAACGATTGTGAGATACAAACATGGCTCCAGGTTTAAAGAGCAATAAGGTTTATAAATGCTATTTCTACTTTTACATTGATAATGATATAATAATTTTGCTTCATCATAGAAAAATAGAATTCAAAATATATATATAATTGTGTATATAATGTGTATATAGTGAATATATATATAATTTATTTATTTATATATTTCAGAGAATATATTTACCATCTCACTTCGGAAACTGTAATGAACACGGATGAAGATGTATGTAACAGTATAACTTTTATGAACATATAAATGGAATGCATACTATGTTTATTAATTTCCTTTTAGTGAAAGCCATTCAATAGTGGTAATATTTTTTACAACCAAAAGTAGCTGAAAGTAGCTGAATAAGCACTCTTTTATCCATTACTGAAGAACATTTTAAATAATAATCTTTAATTTGCTAATAACTTAAACATATGTATACAACATCCTTTATAACATACACTCATAGCTGCCAACATCTTCGGCTTTTTCAGATTACAAAAAATTTATAGTAAATTTTACCATTTTAAATGGCCAAAATCTGCCAATTAAATAAGGCAGAGTTTTCTATTAAATTTTTCCGGGCCAAAAAATCGGAAGAGTTGGCAGCTATGTACACTGCTCAAAAATATTAGGGGAGCACATAGTTTTAAGTAAATTACGCAAATATTTTCACCGATAAGTAACGTAAAATAAAACATCCATAATTTAAAGCGTAGTAGAAAACAAATAAAGAAAACTTCACATGCAAATTAAAATTTATGACGTCAAAAACTAGAAAAGGGAGATAAGTGCCGAAATCGGGAATTTTGCAGAAACTACTATTTCACTGTATCAGTTGTAAAATTAAATTGCTCAGCTTGTGTTTTGAGAAGAGGTGACTTGCAAATGTCAAAACAATGTGATTTACCGGAATCCATGGCTTGCGTGTTATCGGGAAAGTTTAATCTGGGTAAACAGAACGAAGTGTAGCGGACGCTGTTGGGTTCGCAAGAAGTATCAATGCAAGGCTGGGGAATTGATTAAAAGACACATGGAATAGTAGACATCGACAAGGGCAAGGTCGGCCATGTGCTACCACAGAAACAGATGACAGACATATCCTGTTAACAGCTCGTTGAAACGGAACGAGCAAAGCTACTCTACTGCAAACACAGTTTTTCTTGACTACAGGACGAAGGGTGTCCAGCCAAACAGTCCGAAATACGCTTTATCAGGTGGTATCTATGCAGGTATTCCAATGGTCTGTATTCCATTGATCTCCAGCAACGGCGAGATCCAAACAAGGTGGGCAAACTGGACATCAAGGTTGGAGGCAACATTGTTGGAGTCAAATTATGTTTTCAGAGGATACACGATTCAGTCTGGATGTGACATCCGATGTGTTTTGGCATGGAGAGAAAGAGGTACTCAAATTAATCTCACATTGGTTCGTGAAAGATCGCATGACTGAGGAGATGGGTTGATACTATAGGCTGGAAGCAGCATAGGGAATGTACGGACCTGCATATGATTCGGAATGGCACTTTGATGGTCCGAAGTTATACAGACGAGATACTGAGACCTCATGTCGTATTTTATGTTGTAGAAATTGGTGATTTCGTTTTTTCCATGCATCATAATGGCCGACCGCATACAGCTCGTCTTGTGGAGAATATTCTTAAAGTTGAAACAATACAGCACATGGAATACCAAACATGTTCTGTGACCTGAATCCGATCGAATATGTATGTACAACTTTGGACGACGCTTTGCAGTGAGACTGGGGCCTCTTTTTATTGCCCGGGACTTTGAGATTGCAATTCTTGAGGGTGGAACAGTACTCCCCGAAAACTTATCGGTAATGTCATCGAATCCATGGAAAACAGGAATGCGGCACTTTTATATATTCAAATGTAACACACGTCATATTAAATACCATGAATAACTCCCAAACACTACTTTTTCCACATTTACATGTAACCAAAATGTTGCTCTACACCATCTTTTCACGTTCTACCTATCGTTACAATGAATTAAAGCTCTCTTGCAAATTTTGTACGTCTTTATTCTGCATTGCGCATTGATACACCCAGTTTACTCTCAATTTTTTGCCCATGAATGGTTGTCTCGCACTGTTCTCTTTACTTTTGTGCTTGCTCCCTTATTTTTTTTTGAGAAGTGTACTTATAACTACTTAAAAGGTGACACAAACATAAAAAACATTATTTAATGCAACCCTGAGATATTTCGAACAGACACGCGTTCACTTTCAAAGGGAAAAAGCAGATTGACTGAATAGAAAATAAATTTTATAAACAAAAACAAAACAGCACGCATGCGCAAGCGGAATTCAGTCCTTTTCTTTGTAGAGGGGTGAAAATATCAGTTCATATTATCAGGAGTTCTTGAAATATTTAGGATATTATACTAAATCGCGGGAATATTAAAAGAAAGGGCATCGTTACAAACATTATCACTTCTAAGTAAAATTTCTATGGATTCACGGATTATTGAAGAGTAATGATTAGAGGTTGAAATGATCATTTTAGCTTTTTCGAAGTTTATTTTAATATTTTCTTTTTAATGCAATTGGTTTGTTAAACTTGATATCAGAAAAGTGCTCTTTTTTTAATATATGATTTTCCTTATTAAATGTATTTATCATGTAATAATTTATGTATTTTAAATTTGTTTCCTCTTTTGAGATTCACGGGTACATATAATATTTAATTTTAAAATGTTTGAGAATTGAGCTTTTTAAATATGATCTATTATTCACCTTTAAAATTTTTCATGAATAATAATTTAATTATTTTAAGTACTTTAAATATTACTATATTAATTTTTTGGCCTTTTACATATGACGTAATTATCACATTTAAATGCGTTTCACGCATGATAATTTTATTTTAAAGTTTTCCTTTTTTTTCTTAATATAGTAATAGTTTTCTTAATATAGTGTAAAGATTTTGACGTAACTTTCCTTATTTTCTGCTTATAATACATGATCATTTAATTCTTATTTTAAAATGTGCTTTCTGTTTTTAAGATCAATGATGTAATTTTCTCTTTAAAATTGAAAATAAAAGCTTTTTATACGTCTACAGAATTTGAAAGTGACAGACAACTTTTAATTTCTAAATTAAACTGATTCATGATGATCGAAATGTGAAAAAAAATGATTTTTTTTATTTATTTTCCTGAAAAACATCATTTAATCGCGCTATTGTCTTCACTATCGATTGAAATAAAAGATAATTTCAGTTTCAATTCAAAAATGACGAAAAAGAAATTTAATAATCCATGTGTTTTCTCGCTTTTTCCACGAAAATGGAGCAATATAGTTGCTATCATTATAGAAATATCATTAGCATTGGAAAAAAATTAATATATCGAAAATTAATTGAAATTTTAAAATTCTAGTACTATTCTTGAAACATGTTGATCAATGCTGGTAATTGTAGTTAATTTCACAGCCAAACGTTCCATAGTTAGGAGAACTAGCTGTAAAACATAAACAGTCATTTAATCAGTCGTTTCATAAAATAGTTTCATAAAATCGTTTCATTAGGATTATATATAGTATATACATAACGTCATAAATTACTAATTCTGCGATAATTGTTACTTTCTGCCTACAGCAAGTTCAGAAGTGCGTCTTTTTTTGAGTGCATGACATCACATACAGATTATCTACATGTGGGAGTTTTACATATGACATCACTTTCAAATGCGTTTAACGTGTAATAATGTAAGGTTTTGTATTTTTTTAATATTTACGTATAATATTTTGACATAATTTTTGTAACACGTAGTCATTTAATTCTTATTTTAAAACTTGCTTCGTTTTTAATATTTTCACTTTTCAATTTTAATTTGAAAATGACATAAAAGAAAAAAACCTAATAGGCCCTACTTTTTTCCGTTTTCTTCGTTTTTTTCCAAAAAATGGAGTGAATTTATTGCCATTATTAGGTAAATGACATTGAAATTAGAAAACAATTAATATCTCGAAAACTAACTCGAATTTTAAAATTCTGTTAACCTCTTTTAGATCTGTGAACCAGTATGGATAATTTGAGTTAATTTTAAAACCAAACGTTCCATAATTTAGGAAAAATAGCTATGACACATAATCAGTCGTTTCATAAAATCGTTTCATTAGTCATTTCGTTTCGTTCGATTTTATATACACACACACACACACATATATATATATATATATATGCTGGGGGTCTCAGCCCCCGTCCTTGGGTCTCACCCCGCAGCACGCCAAGTCCCGTTCAGGCTTCGACGCCTCTAAAAATATAGCAATACGCCCTGTTTAAATAATATTACCTGCTTACGGAAGAGAGAATGATAATATCACTATAACTAAGCTGTATTCTGTATTTGGGTTGCCATACTTTTCCGTTTTAATAAGGCATTTTTCGGTTACCATAACCTCATCCATCAATGTCGTAACAACTGACGGCTGTTTCCGGGATTGATAAGTAAGATCAATTACAAATTTGAAAATAAGCTTGTATAAAATGGTTTGGTTAAAAGCGTCACTGTCTTTCTGACTTCCATAAAGACGCTATGGGCAATATTCTTCTTTTAGACTCAAGGTTAAAAACTCCGTATTGCTTTCAGAACCACGGCATAGTGAAAAGCATTTAGCTCTTAAATTTTACTGTTATATTTTATGTTTTGATTGAGTTTTAGATATTTTCAGGAACATGTGTAGCTTATTCATGAATATTCTTCACTATTTTAATATTCCATCATGCATATTTTCATGTTATTTTTACAATGCATATTGTTTATATCAGTGGTTCCCAAACCTTTTAACAAGCGGAGCCCTTCTTAGAATGAATTTCTGTGGCGGAGTCCCTGAAGCGTATCGTACCCTATGTTACAAGGTAAAGTTTTTTAGGTGTATTTCTACTTAGCACAGGAAGAGGGAATAAATAATAATCTGAACAGTTGTGCATTGTCCGAGAAATAAAATAATATTTTGAAACTGTAACTGTAATACTGAATTTATTTTCAATTATCATCAAGACAGATGGAATTGTCAAAAGCTTACAAACCTACAGTTAAAAAACCTCCAAAACTTAAGGAATCGTAACCTTTGCCATACAATAAATTTTGCATTATTAGAGTGACGAACATAATGCATAATAATGCATAAACGCTTAATTTGATAGGCTTGTTTTGCACAAATATCTGAATTCAGGTCCAGTTGATAGCAATTGTAGGCGAATGTTTGTTTCTGCATTTCGGTTTGCTTTTAAAGTAAGATCTTTAACACTACAATGCATAATACCAGGAATTTTACTCAAATTTTATGAAAATATTTCAGAACAATAATTTTTATTCGAAACTATTTAACTATTTTATTTAACTTTTTTCTGTTTGATTTATATTTATTAATTTTATGAAAAATTTCTGGTTCAAATCGAAAGATTTTCATTTGGTACCACCATCACCAAATAACCGGTTGTTGTTGGTACATTTAGTCTTTTAGTGTAACTTGCTATGAGATGTCAAATCAACTAGGACCTCAGTATTTCACTGAATTTAAAATGGTTGCCTTTTGTATAACGCTGAACACATTTAGAGTCGTCCAAAACCTTTTCTATTTAGCTGTTGAAAAATGTTGTTTGAAAGAGTTTTTCAAAGCTATAGAATGATCAGAATATTTTTTTGTATGCTTTTTTTTTATCTGTTGTTGTTTTCATTCCTTTTTAACAAGAGTGACATAATCGATATCATCATTTGACTCAGAATCCGACGAATACACGTTTCATCTTAAAAGAAAAGTTTCGTAAATAAATCGGATATTGTGACAGATTTTCATTGCAATGATAGATACATTTATTTCATTTTGCTAAACTTATCGATCGGTAAAATTATGCTATTAGAATTTACAATCTTCATTAATTAAAAGTTTTGCCAGTTTAGAGTTATGGTCGTCTAATATCAGCTCTGCAGTTGCAACAATCGCGTAGACGCTCTTCATAGACAATACCATCTTACTTCGGTATGTAGTAGGAGGGGCGGTGCCAGCAACCAATAACTTCATACATCAGCTTAAAAAGTTTGCTTTTAGGAGTTCGTGATTTTATATAGTTTATTATTTTAATGGCAGCATTTGATCTTTTCATAAGTTCAGAAGACATTTTCCTGGGGATAGCATGTATCTATAAAGAATGCAATAGATTGTGCTACGGTGTCTTATCATCTCTTTAAATTTTGCAATAGTTTTGTGACTCATCATTGCTTTCGCAGCATCATTGCATTCATGTTCATGTGTGTTTTCCTATGTATTATTAAAAAATTATTTCGTCCCTTGTACGTTGGTTTGTAGCGATCTACAAAAAATATGATCTTGATAGCTTTGTGAAACATCTTTCCGACTAGAGTTAGTAAACCGCTTAATTTTAATCAAGTTAATGTTTTCAAACACCGTAGTAATAGAAAAGTCAAGTTAAGTTACGGGTTCCCGCTTCAAAAAAGTCAGTTAAGACTCTTAACGTATTTGGTCTGAACGGGATATTTATATATGTAACCGAAAAATACTAACAAAACTGCTAATCCAGAGACGTCAATAGATTCATTCCTTTGTAGTGCAAATTTTGTACATCTGAAGATTCTCTTAATTGTTCTCTTACGTCATCAGTTATAGAGTTATTTATTTTAATGATCTATTTGACAAAGAAATATTGGCACTAAATTAACAACTTTTCTATAAAGTAAATTTATAATTTTTTTCGTATTTACGAGGTTTATCAAGAGTCTTTGCAATTATATGATCTTCACAAACTCAAGCGACTCGTTAAAATATCAGGTAAACACCGATTTAACGGGCACCACGGGGTCTAATATGGCAAACGTCTATCACTAATTATAGAACATTATTTTTGTCCTAATTAATCACAGTGATTAAACAGAACAAATGGAACTTTTTAAATTAGCTGTAGAAGTTTATCGTATTGCCAATAGGCTCTTTAAGTCTGCAACTATGTCCAGGATATTTCATATTTGTATTATCAAGTGTTGTGATATTTTCTTTTGAAGCATGCATAGCCCTTCATATTGGAAAAAATCGAGCGGTTTATCTTTCAAATCAGACTAATTTCTTTCGGAATGATGACGTAGTTGATCATGGAACTTGGAGTCATTGGATAGTACTTCACCTCAAGAGGAGGAGTTTGGAAATTCAAATATCAAAATTTTCCTTCAGAATACAATTTCTGATTTTCTTACAGTAAATATACATTTGTTTAACCTTTATCGAATTTTTAGATCGTAAAACGTAAAATTAAAATTTGCTCACGGAATTTTTTAAAGAAAATAAAATTTAGTTTTTTAAAAGAGTTGAGATTGTTGAAGATAGTTATCATCAATGTATAAATACTTTTGTAATAAACGAATCTGTTCCCATTTTTGAAACAAAAAATTCCCTTTCTTTAAATGTGTTAGTATCGTTCAAATTTTCATTATTTTCCTAATGCACGCCCTCGTAGCATGCATGGTCACGGTGACGTCGTTGTGACGTCACTGTAAGTCACTGTGGTCACGTCACATCTGTGACCAAAATGCCACCACTCAGTGATGTCACATTGTGACTGAGATGTGAACTTCTTAGAAAACTTTAAAAAATCACGAAAATTCTTTAAAACATGTTATTTACTGTAAAATTATATTTTTCTGGCAATTAAAAAAAAATGTGACGTCACTGTTATATCACTGCTATGTAACGTACGTCACGTCACATATGTGACAAAAAAAACGACTATATTGTAAGTCACAGTGTGACAAAAATATGAACTTCAAAAATCATTGAAAATGAAGAGAAATATTTTAAGCAGTCACGAGTTATAGCGGCATAAGGAATGAAAATATATTAGCGGATAGCAAATGGTAAATTCTGTCACTAAAGGGAAGGGGGGGGGGGCATAATAAATAAAGTGCACGATACAAGCATTAATAAACTAAATTTTCAGGCTATATTTTATCCATTTGATATCTAAGACAGTGAATGTATACTTTTTCATGATTTCAATTTTATCTAGCATTTGGATAATATATTTAGAATTAGGATTATTAAATTTATACACTTTACATATTTAGTTTGCTGGGGGAAATTTCTCTCTTTCTTTCTTTTTTTACCGACCAGGATTATTCGAAACACTTCTGTGGTTTAAAACTAAAAATTTTCTATTACAGTTAAATCTGCACGTTTTAATGAGCACGTAGAAAGAGTCTTCAGAGTTTAGTCATCTATGCATTTCTTGCTTTAGAATATTTTTATAATTTGTATTCAAGTCATAAATTCTACTTCTTTCAGACTTTTTAAATAAAATTAGCATTTTCCGAAAATAAAAGAAATATACAAAATTTGTGCAAAACAAACTTTACTTTAAAAAAAAAGAAGAAAAAAAAGGGGGGGGGTTGTTATTACCATTAAATTTATTTTTACACCTTTTAAAAATTTAAACAATGTTTTATCTAATAAACTCTAATTATAAATATTATTATTATAATTATTTAGAAAAAAGGAACTTTACAATACATTTAACTTGAATTATTTGGTACGGATAAAAAGAAAAGGTTAAATATATTGGACATGTCTTCAAATACAAAATTTTAATTAACGATACTTTCAGAAAAGTACTGCGCATTCAAGTTCAATATTTCTTGTATACAAAAACAAATAATCTGTAACAGAACATCTGCTTGAAAATCGTCTGCCCACAGAAAAATAAATATGAGAAGACGCGGGAAATTGTTCACTGTTTTTAGAACATCACCAAGTCTACAACACTTTAAGATAAGGAAATGGCCATTTTAGGATACACGGATATTAATGGAACGTATATGTAAGTGTTATTTAATTTAAATATTTTGTTCCTGATTTGTATATTATGAGTTAAATAGTTTTATGTTATATTTGTAAGAGACTGATCTTTAACTGTCAGAAGCGATATTTTTCAATTCGATAACTGTAAAGAAAAATATCTTAATCTGCCATCGCTTGAAAAAAAAAAAAAAATCTGCTCAGAGACTGATTTAGGCTTAAGTTCATACAGGAATTAATATTATAAACATTAATTTACTCTTACTTGAGATTGAAAATGTATGAAACGACAATGATTTGGAATTATTTTATCGGCTTCTTACTATTTTTTTATTACTAACACTTATAGTTAATATTATTCTGGGGTTAAATATGATGTTCGATTATCATGAGATTACGAAACTGTTTCAGATTAGAAATTAACATTATACTGGGAAAATATATTTTTACATATTACAGTAGTGAAACATTTGAAAGAATATTCTTTTAGTGCTAATAATATTTTAAATTATCTTTTAAAATCCTAAATCTTCAAACCAATGTTTTCAGATTTAACATTTGCCAAAATTATAAAATAATAGTAATTCCTTATACTATACGGAAATATTTTTGAGATATTGTTAAATCTAATAGTGCATTTAATTTATTTATTGTATTTTGCTGTAGTTTAATAGTACAATTATAAATACTAATTATTATTTTTAGTGTTTTTCAAATTGGTATATTTATTTTTTTAAATTGTATGTAAGCATTTTTCTGCTTGTGATTTTAATGAAACATTTAATTATAGACATTCTGAATCGGTTATTAAATTTTCTTCTATTGTAAATTCATTTTCTACGTTTATGATACGCGTAATTTTTGGCACTAAAAAGTAAAATATGATATTTAAGCATTGAAATAAAGTGTTTTCATGCCTGATAGGAAGTTATAGATTAAACTGCTTTAGTATATATTTTTTAAAAGTTCATATAATACAGGATACATAATATAGGACATAAGTTGAAAAGTGCTTATGACTTAGGTTTGTCTCTCCGTCTGTCCGTCTAGCAGTCTGTCCGCACTCTAACTCCCGTAAATATGCTCGGATTGCCCTGAAATTTTTGGATGTTATTGACGTTAACCATAGCGCAGTACCTATTTGTAATGAAGTTTGTAGCATGCTTTGTTCATTTACAGGGCCAGCCAAAAGTTTTCCGTTACATTACGGCCTATGGGAAAAAATCGTTTCAAATGATTTTTAATGATTTTACGCACGCTTTCAAACATAATAAAATTTATATGCATTTATGAAGGGCACTAAAATATGCATTCTGTTGACTATGCGATGCACAGAATAGTTATTGTTCATTTACAGGGCTAAAAAAGGAATTCAAATACATAATGATATAGGGGTGGAGGGAATTGTTTGCAGCATACTTTAATTATGTTAATCTATTTCATATATAATGAAATTGATGTATGTCGCTTAGGTTTACATACTATAAATTATTTCATGTATAATACGAATAATACGTATATAGCATTTACAGGGACACCCAAAATATTTCAGATACTATATTGTATCCGAAGTACTGTTCATTAGCGATGATTGCTGGAAATGTATTTTTAATTATGATATGCGCTTTTATGATTCACTATATTTATGCATAGTATCGTGTATATAAATGTTATAATTCCTATACAAGGGTATACAAAAGTATTCGTAAGGATTACTGGGTATGGGCGCAAATTGCTTAAAGGTGGTTTTTAAATGAGTTATGTTTTTTTTTTTCGCTGAACTGCATTTAATTTACCAATAAATGTTTGTAGAATATGGATAAAATGATACACAGGATCACGCAAGGAAATGGATACATGGCCGTCTATAAATGATAATTTCTGGAAATGGGATTTCAGCAGTTTTAAGAGTGTCTTAGTTTGAATTAAATTTTAACTAAATAGTGGCGTGTAATAAAGATTCTAGGTAAACTACAGGGTTGTACAAAAGTATTCAAGTATCTTTCCTTACATTAGTATAAATTGCTGAAAAAGAATTTCAACCTGTTAGGCGTTTTCTTGCTAAACTAAATTTTCCCATTATATAGTATATATACACTTAAAAAAATGGGTACTCAAAATTGAGTAAGAAGTACTCAATTTTAAATGCGTCACATACTCAAAATAGCTCCGATCCAAATGTACTCAAAGTTGAGAAACACATGTATTCATTTTTTATTCCATGGTTGTGATCTAATATGAATCGTTATGCACTGCCCCCCCCCAAAAAAAAAACCTAAAATTTAAAGTAAAAATGTACTGACATTTATTTCCCGTTCAAAGTTCTTAACAAGAAATGTTTAATTGATTATTTATTAAGAAAAATAGCAAAATTCTTAACAAGATACTCAAATCGAATATTTTTATGACAAGAGCATTATTTCCAAGCACTTTTAAATTATTTTTAAAATGCTGTGCATAATTTAACATTTACATTAATAAACATCATTTATGCCGCTATAAATGAAATGAACCATTACAGGGTACAAAACTATTCGTTTGTTTGGGTTTTATAACATGTGATGTTTCAAAATAGAGAAAGCATAGGTTCATTTTTGATCCAAAAATATTCAATTCGATATGAGTACGTCGGTTTACTCATTTTTGAGTACTACATTTTTTTCAGTGTATCAACCTACAGATCAAATACAGGGCTGTTCAAAAGAATTGGAAAACATATTTGGCTATGGACGGTAACTGTTGAAATCAGTTTTTCAAATGTTTTATGCGTTTTCTGAAATGTTTACTTAGTTATCTTATTTACGTCATTTCCCTAAATTACGATGTCTTGTTAAAGCATTCAGAAAGTGTTGGAAAGTATTTTATAATCTATGCTTAACGCATGATTTTTCTTACTCGTTTTTTTTCTATTTCCTAGATCAGTCTTTTCCTATAAAACATACCAAATCTATTTAGCTCATATTCACAAAGTACAATATACACGGGAATAAAAAATTTAAATAAATATCGCTTATCATGCCGCTCTATAAATAATAGTTGTATTAATATCCGTTAGTCTCCATGTTCATATTTAATAAAGCAATGACAAATAACAACAAATTAAAAAAACTTACACATTCTAAATATCAAGCTTGAACTCAATATCAAGCATAGAACTTAATAAAAAAATATGGCAGTTGATAAGCATTGTTTTTTAAGTGGAAAAATTTAAAATGTTTTAGAAGAATAGGACTCCAAAATAGCGATATTTTGCTAAAAAGTACGGTAAAAAGATAAGATTTTATATTTACAGGAAAAGTTTATTTTAAAATTCATCGCTGTATTAATACTTAGAAATTTTTCCAGAGAGAATCATTCGACTTATATACAATATTTCAAATGAAAATCAAATATCAAATTAATTGCTTAAAAGGCGCAAAGGAGTGAAAAAGATTCCATTCCGGGACTCGAACCCAGGCCATCAGTATAGCACACTGACATTCTACCGACTAAACCACATGGAACGACGCCCAGCCTGTAAAATTTCTCACTATTACATGTTGGCAAGGCTACAAACGCAGCACAAGATGGAATATTTATCGTGAGCCACCGACATGGGGTAAACACGAAACTTAATTAAATCCAGCACCGATTGAAACTATATTAATAATTGGAAATTTTTCCAGGGAGAAACATTCGCCTTGCATACAACATTTCAAATGAAAATCAAATTTCGAATTAATTGCTTAAAAGTCAATTTTAATTTGAAATGTTGTATGCAAGGCGAATGTTTCTCCCTGGAAAATTTTCCAATTATTAATATAGTTTCCATCGGTGCTGGATTTAATTAAGTTTCGTGTTTACCCCATGTCGGTGGCTCACGATAAATATTCCATCTTGTGCTGCGTTTGTAGCCTTGTCAACATGTAATAGTGAGAAATTTTTCAGCCTGGGTATCGTTCCATGTGATTTAGTCGGTAGAATGTCAGTGCACTGTACTGATGGCCCGGGTTCGAGTCCCAGCATGGAATCATTTTCACTATTTGCGTCTTATAAGCAATTAATTTGAAATTTGATTTTCATTTGAAATCACAGTGTTTATGACAAGTTCGTCACAAATGACACATATTTCACTAATTGGTCACAGTGTGACTTCAAAGCATTGTCGCTTTCGTCACAGGTTCGTCACAAAGTTAATGCCAAAATAGTCACAAATGACACACTTTTCACAAATTTGTCTCACCGTGACTTCACAGAGTGGTCACAATGTGACGTCACAAACGACCTCTAAAACGGCCATAACGACCTCGCATTCTAGTCACTATGACGTCACATCGACGTCACATGACGTCACATCGACGGTCACAAAATCACAGTGTGACTTCACAACGACGTCGTCGTGACGTCACCATGCCTTACGGGCAGCGAGCCCCTAAGTCTCCGCGGAGCACAGTTTGGGAACCTCTGGTTTATATTAATAAATAAGAAATTTCTAATATATATTCATTGAATAGTAATCCGTACAAAATAAATCGAAAGCATTTTGCACATACATTTACCTATATTTATGCTGCATCAAGTGATAGAATGGGAAGAGCTCCGTATCATGTTCTGGTTGACGCGATTGGCGAAGTAATCCAAAATGGATCTAAAATGCCGTTTTAACGTCTTACCAAACAGTTCAAGATGGCGGAAAAAGATGGTTTTGAAATTTTTATGAACATATATATTATGTACGTAATATATGGTACGGTCAAAAGATTCCGGCCAGCATAAAATTTTTCGATAATTTGTAAGTATACCCATATGAAGAGGGATCTCAAAATGATACTAACACATTTTATCGACATAATAGTTAGGAATTTATTTTTGGAGTAACAAATAAATGTCAATTAATTTAAATGACAAAATTAATTGCAAAGGGAAACGCATGTTCTCAAAAGTTCCCGGCCGTCTTGGAAAGTTTGGAAAAAAATAGTCTTATAATAGAAAATAACAACATTTAAAATTAGTATTTTGTTGTTATACCTTTAGCAATAAGTACTGCTGCGCAGCGACGTGGCATCGATTCCATGAACGGTTGAAGATCGTCTATGGTAAGTTTTTTCCACTCTTCTTGCAATATTGGGGGAAATTCTGCTAAATAGGAATATTTATCATTCCGCACACTTTTGTCAAGTTCATTCCAAAGACTTTCTATTGGATTAAGATCCGGTAATTGCGGTGGCCATTTAAGGCGGAATTTTTTTGTGCTAAAGCAACTGCTTGACGAGCGTGCATATACGCTTTCGGTCGTTATCATGCTAAAACAAATAGTTGCTACCAAAATTTTTCTTTCAATCAGGCAGCAAAAGATCTTGCAAGATATCCTTCTACATTGCATCGCCGCGGATTTCAACTAACGGACAGACACCGTTTCCAGAAAATGCTCCCCACAGAATAACGTGTCCTCCGCCATGTTTCATTGTAGGATTAACATATCTCGAATCATATACTTTGATTTTAGGTCATCGGACGTAGTGTCTTCCACAACTACCAAGAAGACTGAACTTCGATTCATCTGAAAATAGTACCTTTTTCCAATTTTCACTTGGCCAGTCTTTGTATTCCTTGGCAAACGCCAGTCGGGCCCTCTGCTTTTTTTACTTATGAAAGGTTTTTTAACAGACTCTTCCATAAAGTCCTAAGTGTATTAACACGGTAGACAGAGTTATTTCAGCAATATTTTAACTCCGTAAATCGCGGGATATTGCAGCGGCAATTTTATGCGGGTCATCAATTGCTTTTTCCTGATAATCCTGTCTACATGAATAGTCATTTTCTGGTGTCTCCCGGACCGTGGCAAGTAGTTGGAAGTCATGGCTATCTTTATATTTTTTAAAAATATCTTTCATAGTAAATTTTCCGATCGATAACTCTTTCGCAAACTCACGAGAGGATCGGCCCTTTAGCGACAAACAAATCACTCGTTTACGACCAATAATTGTTGAGGTTTTCCTTTTTGAATTTCTACTACGTTATTCACGTTGATTAATTAACAAACACGGCCAAAAAAACACTTTACGATAACAAAAACAAACGAATGACAAATGGCCGGAAACTTCCGCGCACGCGAATTTCGAATTCCTCCCCTTCGCACCTAGTGTCTGCAGTATGCAATCAAAGTGATCACGTGGTCAGATGTCATTTGCATATTACTAACTTTTGGGGAAATTGAGCTTCTTCTTCGCTTACACTTTCTGGCAAACAAATCAAAGAAACTAACTGGCCGGAAACTTTTGACCGCCACTGTATATATTTATATAAAAACAGGTTAGATACACATGTAAATAAATACTATATACATAGATACAGGGTGATTAAAAAAAAAGTTTACAAAATGATATGGCAAATCAGGCATAAAGCAAGAATAAAAAATCACATAGGAACATAGGGTCGCAAACCACTTATTTAGTCACAAATACAGGGTGTTTCATCCTGACTGAACAAACTAACTATCATCCTAACTAACTGGTTGACGGTAATAATTTCGAGAAAAATAAAAACATTGTGATGAAAATGCAACGATATGTAACTTGTTTTGTGTGGAATGTGATAACATCACGAAAAAATCTGTAAAAACATGTTGCTCAAAAATTGATGATACCGTATGAATTGATAATAACAGTGCAAAATGTGGGGCGTCAAGTGCATAGTTCTAGCGCGTTTAACGCAAACTCATTCCATTTTTGTTTGGTGTTATTACATTAACAACAAAGGTGAGATTGTCCATTAAATGTTTTCTTATTATCTACTTCAGTTTTCTGAAAGTTATTACCATCAACCGAAATTGAGTTAGGATTAAACACCCTGTATTTGTGACTCAATAAGTGGTTTGTGACTCTATGTTCCTGTGTGATTTTTTATCCTTGTTTTATACCTGATTTGCCATGTCATTTTATAAACGTTTTTTGGAATCACGCTGTTTATTTCTTATTTTGTATATTTATTATAAATGTGAAATTAAAACATAATATATTATAAAGGTTAATATTATATGTGTACTATTATATGTATACCTTAAAACCTATAAAAATGCACAAAAAAAATATTTACATAATATTACAACTACTGAAAAATATCGTTCAAAAAACCAGGAAACTTTAAATTAAATAAAAAATTAATTATAAAAATATATGTATGCAAAATTATTACTTACCCACCAGTAGCATTCAAGTAATAAAGAAAGCAACTCCAGATGCTGAAGATCGCAATAACTACATCGAAACATTCATCGTAAAATACAGCTCACCGAGAAAACCAGAGCAGAATGTGGAATTCATCCCTATATAACAGATGAAGAAAATTGCTAGCCGCACTACTTTTATACCATGTAACGTCACTGTAAAATTCTCTGGAATGAAAATTGTTTTAAATGTATCGTTTTAATATATGACAAAATTTTCAATATTAAATGCATTTCTCATGCAATCATTTATATTTTTTCTCTTTTAAGATGCACGGGCACCTATATTATTTAATTTAAAATATGTTCGAAATATTATTTTTTTAGATTTTTAAATATGACATAATATTCACCATTAGAAGTTTTTCACGCTTAATAATTTAATTATTTTAAGCACTTTAAATATGATGATATTTATATTTGGGCATTTTGCATATGACGTTTTTACCACCTTTAATTGCGCTTTGCGTGTAATAATTCTATTATTTCAAAGTGTTCGTACATTTTTTGTATTTACGTGTAAATATTTTGACTTAATTTTCCCAATTTTCAGCTTTTAACACCTGATCATTTAATTCCGATTTTTTAATTTTTATTCCGTTTTTAATAATTTCATTTTTTAGTTTCAATTTGAAAATTACGACAAAAAAGAAATCTAATAATTTTCCCTTTTCTGTCTTTTTTTCCGCAAAAATGGATTTTTTTTTATGTCTATGAAATGTATGTCAAAGTTAAAAATGATAGAGTATTTTTTGTTTATAAGATAAACTTTTTCTTGACTATCGAAATGTGAAAAAAAGATTTTATTTTATACAATATTCCTGGTTGGTTGTTGGTTGTATTTATGACGGCCAATTATCTGCACGAGGGATATAGGCCCAGGGGGGGGAGTGCCCTTCGTGGGGGTCTTTCTAAGGGAACCTAACCCGTATTAACGCTTGGAAATCCAAGGATCGAAGAAAACCACGAAAACTCCGAACGATTAGGCCGACGGGCGCGATTGGGATCGAACCCAGCACCTTCCGTCTACCAGCTTCGAGAGCAGAACCTCTCAGCCACTGGTGGGGCTACAATTTTCCTGAAAAACATAATTTAATCGCAATATTGTCTGGACTACCGATTTAAATAAAAGATAATTTCAATTATCGATTTCAAAATGGCGAAAATGAAGAAATCTAATAACCCCTATCGTTATCCGTTTTCTCCCTTTTTCCACAAAAATGGAGTAATTCTGTTGCCATCATTAGAGAAATTTCATTCAAATTAGAAAAAAAATTATATCTCGAAAACTAATTGAAATTTTAAACTTCCATTACCAGTTTTGATATCTGCGGATCAATACGGATTTTTAGCGTTAATTTCGCCGCATAATATTCCATACCTCATAAGTAATCTCTTTGAAACATAATCAGTCGTTTCATAAAATAGATTCATAAATTCGTTTATAAATTCGTTTCATTAGGGTTTTATATATATAGGGCAGATATATACTCTGAGCGCTTGTCGTGCTCCACATACGTCATTATATACGTATTACTTATATGCAATATATATATAGGTATATGTGTATGGTTCATAGACAACTTATATACATGGCTTATAATCATACGTCATATATTACTACAAATAAAACTCCGTATCAATACACATTCATAACATGGCTAGAAATCTTTCACGCATCATTTCCAAAGATTACATACACTGTGTTTACTCTTATTCGTTTATTTGTTGTTATACATGTGTTAGATTTGGAAGTTAAATGGTAATAATTTTATGCTATTGTCTCTAATTAAACTTTCCTATTTTAAGAATTTTTCTTGCATTTCACCTTTTTATTTATTTATTTTTTCCGTTATAAAATAATTCACATTAAAATGGATTGTAAAGTTTCTTTTTGTAAATTATAAAAATTATAGTACTCACAATTTGGGTATGTTAAATAAAAAATATTTTAAATTTTTAAAGAATATGCAATAATGCAAGACCTTTGAAAAAATGTAAAAATTGTATCATACGTAATAAATACAAAATATGTTCTTAAAAAATGAAAAACATTTATCGGGAAAGAAAGCTTTTTCTTTGTCAATCTGCAATTTTTTCTTTAAAATAACTGTTTCTTAAGAAATTTCTCGAGAACCAGAAAATGAAAACATGCATAATTAATTATGCCATGCGTTTTGCATACATTTTGTATATTTTGTTTTATGTTAGGAAAATCTTAAATTTATTTAAAAAGTTTGAAAGAAGTAGCAAAATTTATTTTTAAGGAGTTACTTAAATACTTAAACACTATCACAAAAAAATACTATTGAATGTATACAAGCGGTTTTATTTATTATAATAAAGCATCTGTTCATCCCGCCCCCACTCCCGTACCCACACACAAACAAATCTTTTTTTTTCAGCTGTATATTATTTTCTGCCGTTTCCGGTGTTAAGAAAATTTAATAAACAAAGCAATTAATAACTCAACCAGGGCTTACCGGGTTATAGAATAAAGAAAAAAATATTTTTTATTGAAAATTACGATAGAATTTTTACATTTAATACATATTTTTTGATTGCTCTCTAATAAAACCAAAAAGCATTTTCATATGAAAAATAACAGTCTTGTATTCAAACAAAGTTTTAATATTCAATAGCGATATATTCGTGTTAGCCACATACCGTGCATTAATAGTCGGCATAATCGTTAAGATTTTTCTAATTTTGCAGTTTTTTAATTTCATACAATATATCCCTCATGCATAATCAAATGCAGTCTGTATCTTAAACAGTTCATGATACTGAGGTCCAGAATGTAACTACTTTTTGGAGAACTTTTTCTTACTTGCGGAATCCAAGGTAACAAAATAAACACAATATAACTTGGCACAAGGGCGTTAAATTGTGCTCTAATCATATTACCATTAAAACTTAAAATCCTATTCTTTTCCGATTTTAAAATTTGGATCGTCTCATACCTTTAGAACGCATAGATTTACAGGAATGTATTATTTTAGATATGAATCATCTAGAATGATGACCAGAATTTCTCTCAAAAGGTTTGTCGTCATTTGTTACGCCAGATTATCTGCCAAAGAGTCACAGAGAGATGGGATGATGCACTCCGTCTGTTTGTGGGATCTTTATAAGGAAACATAACCCTTATTTACTTAATGTTACGAAGTAAATGACTGAAAAGTCTAAATAGCCCCGACTCGCTTTCGAACGAGCACTTCCCGTCTAACAGCTTTCAGAACTTCTCAGTTCCTACTTGGATCCTACAATCAGATGTATAAGTTCTAGAATTTATATTTACACCTATTGGAGAGAGTAGAATTCCGATTCCTCACCCCTGATCCCGATATGAATCTCGCAGAGAGAGGACAATGTCCGATATTAGACATTTCCAGATATTCAAACATAAAAAAATTAATTCTATACATTTGTAACAAAAAAAATTAATTAATTTATGAAAGGAAATTTCTTTGTTAACCCTTGTCAATCCTTTTGTAAGCTTTAATAGATGCATATAAGAGTATATTTCTTTTCAGACTTATTCCTATAATGCATTATCTGTATTATAAAGGACAAACATATCTGCGTGTAATGTTGACGTCATTTTTTGAATGTCAACACTTTCAAATTTGAAATGAAATTTCGGTTTCACAATTTTCGCTATTGCAAATTTTTAAACTTCTAACCATCGTACATTTTCAATTTTTACATCGTCGTATAGGGGAAAAATCTACTTTTAAATGCATTCAGTTTGATAGCTATATCTAAATTTATTTTTGAGATATCAATTTTTTGTAGTTTTTAATAGCTTTTTCTATCGTGGTAACTGAAGTACTACTCCATTTCTATTGAAAGTAAAGGGAAAAGGGGCAAATAGTAGATGGCGTCTTTTTGTTGCCATTTTCTCATGGAAATTGAAAAAATTAAAATTAAAATACATTAAACATATAGAAAACTATATGCAAGAGCGTATAGAGATGTGAATTATTTTAATGTATTCATATTTTAATTAAAATACAGGCTATTACAAGAATATTTTCTGTTATAAAACCCAGTGAATTTTAGTTTTATTTCTGTTTTATTTAATCAATTAAAGATTTTTAGTTTTTTAAACTTACTTTACAAACGATACAACACTTTCTCTTTTCAAAAAAGTATTTTAAAGGATATTTGTGTGACTTATTTTCTCCGCATTTACTTAATTCATATCAAAAAGCTGAAAGAATGCAATTTTATTAATCGTATGTAATAACATTTTCCGAATTTTCAAAAAAATGTAAATGAATGATTTCTGATAAAACATGGAGCTATTATAAACAAACAAATGGAGGTATATGAATCATTAGATACCTGATTTGTTTTGCCTATCTTCTTGAATGACGACATTGCTTTTTGTTGTTTGTGTATGATTCTGTGATAATGAATTCATATGTATACTTTTCTACAGATGTTGTTTAAGACTGGATCGTAAAAGTGGAATGCTTTAGCGCATGCAAATGATGTCATTTTATTAAAAAAAAGCGTGTATTTTAATTCTTAAAACTGATATATGTTTTGTAGAAGTGCGCCATTTTCAGCTGCTTTGAAATTCTTCACAGGTGAAAATGATTCACTTTTGAAAATAATGTAATCGAAATCACACACTGATAAAACGCAATGTCTTACAAAAATTTAGAATGCCTTTACAGAAGAAAAGTTACATACAGAATGCATGCTCAGATCTGATGATTCTCGCCTGGATAAACTCGCTTCGCCGAGTTAGGCAAGTAAACAAAGAAGATCTTGGCAATAATTCCAGGATTTAAATAACATCAGGTTTTCCAAGTTTTTGTCCAAAATTCTCTCGTCTAATAAAATTTTATTGCTATTCTTTAAGACATTCTACTATAATTTTATCAAAGTAACATAATACGTTTAATCTAATTTTTCAGAATTTTTCAGAATCTATGTACTTAAAACACAAAGCTGTTTTATAGTCAGCTGGCCTGAGCTTTCTGCTGAACCAATTTTACTAATAATCTTTTTTTAAACTAAAAACTGTTCGTTTGTATATGTGCTCGCACTAGCTGTTTTTTTAAATCCCCCATTTTTATATTTTAATTAAAAAAATAATTTATGAAATTTCTTCAAAATGATGGTAATTAGATAGCCTTCATTATTGTAGAGAAGCGAGAAAAATTAGGTTTATTTATCTTTATTCATGCCATTTTCTCTTAAATTTCCAACATGTTGATACAAAGGGTTGTATAGGGTTTAGTGATTTCAAAATTCCATTAGGGACATAATATTATGAACGGAAAATTATGTACTGCTTTTGAAAATTAGCATTTTTTCTCATAAACTTTCCAATTTTTTTCCTTCTGCATGTGTATTAAGAATCAGACACTAGAAGAAATACTTAAGTAAGTGAATTGGCGTCATATTTAAAAATAATAATAATTTTCATAAATAAAACTAAACATTTTTACACAAATGCGTCTAAAAAACATAAATTACGGGAATTTTTACTCTCCGATACTGAGACTAGAATCTCAAGTTAAGAGTGCAACTGTTCATATGCAAAGATGTTGCTGACAATCGTGACTTCAAGTGTTGAGTTAAAATGATTTTTAAATGATCAAATTAAAATACCAATTTTTAAAAAATGGTGAATACGGATGTGATAAGTACGTATGTAAATTTTGAGAAAGAGTAAATGATGTCTGGTCTAGATTTCAAGAGGAAATTTTTCTATGTTCGTATTAAACTAGAATACATTTTGCTATTTTTCATTCCGGAATATCAAGCACTTCATCATAATAACTGATCTTTATTATATTTTACGGATTATGTATCTATATTACAAATGACAAACGCATCTGTGCGTAACGCTGTTGTCATTTTGAGAATGGCAACACTTCACTAACAAATTTTGGTTTTGAAATTTTCGCTACTGCAATTTTTTTATTCTGACCACCGTATATTTTCAATTTTTATAACGTTGTACAGGGGAAATATCTATTTTCAAATGCAATTTTTTTTTAAACTGTATCCTAATTGACTGATTTATTATGTTTCTTAAAATAACTTTCAAGCATGATTTTTTGTAATGTATCTTATCACGTGCCAGTTTCAATACACAATTATAATAAACATTTTGCTCATAAAGTAACAAAATTAGTTCAGCATTTATTTCTGACTAATTTTCCATAGCGAAAAGATTACTTCCTATATTTATATAAGTAAAAAAATAATATTATAATTAAACATTATTTCAACATATTTATAATCGAACAATTAAAATTTTTAGACAGTCAAATAGGGAAAAGAACTTTCTAATGGAATTTGTTTGCAAAGTGTATCTCAGTTTACTTTTTGTCTATGGTTTTAAAAATAATTTTCAAGCATGAAATATTTAAAAAATTTTCTCTATCCCTTGGAGCTCGATTGCGAAAGGTTAATCCCTTTGCCCTTAAAACAACATAAAGAGTTCATAATTCTCTTACAGCTAATATTCCATAAAAAAAATAAAACTTCCTCCATGAATAAATAAATAAAATAATAGAAATAAAACACAAATTTAACAGACATGTAATTGAACTACGCTTTTAAATCTCTGAAATTATCATAATATAAATAGATTCCGTAAATAACAAAATCTTGGGCTGATAACTCTTAACATGCCGCCAATAAGAAAATATCGCTTTTGATAAATTTCAAAATTTTATTTGATTGTGCAATTTATATTTTTCATATTGAAAAAGGTTTTTTTAATGTTAGCGGAGAGTGTAAAAAATATTTTCAGATAAAAAAATATTAGTTTGAGTTAAAAAGATGGTTTTCACCTATATTCTATAACCCGGGACCCCCGGGTACGACCCCCTAGTGTATATAATGTTTGCTTTATGAACACATATAAGAATGCTTACACGAAATTAATTGCTTTAGGAGTTTATTTTGGAAAGTTATACTTTAACAGATTTATATTGTTAGTAAATCAATTTTCTTCTGTACTTAATTATTGATATTTCACTATTTTGTATCTGATTACTATTTTTTTTAAATGTATTTTATTTTTTCCAGTGCAATATGACCGACGAACACTGCAAGTAAGTGCAAATTCTGTTTTTAAATGAAGGATCTAAGAGAAGAACTACTGTAGTCTATTATTTATTTAAATTGGCGGATTGTTTAGTAACTCCTAGTTCTGTTCACCCAAAAATTTCTAAAGCATCTTTCGCAAAATAAACCACTGTCTATATTAAATTGAAAATATATCCTTAGCAATTCAATGAATCATTTCAGGAATCATTCCAAATGGTGTATATTATTTTCTACTTGAAGTAAAAATCTTTCAAACTAAATTAAATAAGATTTGCTCTACAGACGTGCTGCTGTTAGGATCACATATGTGTTAATTGTCATAAAAAATTAAGTGATCCGAAATACACAAAAATTTGAAGAAATCAGCAATTGGTAAGTTGCGAGAGATACACTGGTGCCTTTTGAACAGAAAGGCTGGTAGTAAAGCGGAGTTTTTGTCTGAAGTCCAATATATTAATATTATATGTTACCGGCCATACCCGATTTCAGAGCAAACTAGTTCTTCCTAGGGCAAACTAGTTTATCCTAAAGCTCTTAGGATACACTAGTTTTTCCTAGGTCTAATTAGTTTATCCTAATGATCTTAGGATAAACTAGTTTGGCTTAGCGCACATAGAATAAACTAGCTCGGCCTGCTATTTGTTGGTCTGAACTAGTTTACCCTAAGCCAATCTAGATTATCCTAGGGCAGTTAAATTTGGTGAGCGGTTATTGATCACAACGATCGCCACTGCACCATCGTTATTAAAGTAGTATTGCCACCTCTCCTGTATATTATGTTTTATTCGATGGGGGGGGGATTGGACACTATCCCCCTACCATCCCTATTTCGCCACCACAGGTATTTACAAATTACGCTCCACATGGTTGATATCAGTTTTGAAAATACTATGAGCTTTAATAATATTTCAATATTTTTAATAGAACATATTTCATTAAAAGGAGTTACAAAATATGTTCCATATTGTTAACGGTAGTTTTGAAAATATTATGAGCAATATGATCGTTAAAAATATTTCGATACTTATACAGTAGGGTGGGTCGAAAAAACCGAAATTTTTATAATCGAAATGTAATAGCGCGGAAAAGTTGACTTTTGTAATACAGAATAAATTCCTAAAATATTACATCGATCGGTTAATATCTTTTACCGCCGCAAGGGAGCCAAAGTTTAAAAAAATCGCAAAAAACATGTTTTTATTTATTTTTTTTTTAAATTATCCAAACATACCAATATAATTTCTAACAGAACGCAATAACTACATGAATATATGAGAAATGTCCTGGAAAATGTTCATTATGATGAAATCATATCTTTATTTACCGCGAAAAGACCATATTTTTTGTAAAAATTTCAACATTTTCTATTTTTCATTTTTTTTTCAAAATTTTTCTACATTCTATAATATGTCTAGAAATAAATAATTTTACTTTATATCTATTAATATATCATAATTTTTTATAACTATTTGTAATAGACTTGAAAATAAAGTTAATCATTCATTTTTCTTGACGATCGCTTCATCTACTGATGTTTTACTTCATAACAGCCAATTAATGCCACAAAAATTATATAAAATGAACAAAATGTTTTACTATTTTATTAATTAAAATATAGAGATGTTTAACCGAAAAAGGTTAAATAAACTTAAAATGAAGAAGTATTTAATGTAAATGAATTTTATAATATAAGTTGCTTTCAGATGAAGCCATTATTCCTCGAGAGGCCAAAATTGATCAGATGTGATCCTCCCTCTATTCTAGTAAACAAACTTTATCAGCACTTCAATGACTAATTTCGCGCATCTTTCTAGTGATTGAGCGGGACAAGGAAAGTTATAATAGCTGGTATCTTTAATCGAACATTTTAAACTCACCAGCGTTGTTAGTCGATAGAGAAACCATAAGAGGTTGTTCCGTTAGTTTTCAGTTTTGCCAGTAGACTAAAGCCATACAATTTTAAGATTCAATGTTGAAGTCTGCTATGATAAAGTGACCGATGGCACTATTCTAGTCCACAGAACTTCGTGCTTTTGCAATTTTCTTCATGGCTGGGGCCTCTTCATATTCTATCAGCCCAAAGAGGCTATTTGTATGATTTGTGAAATAGTCATTTCGCGAAAATACAGGAACTATAATCTTTCGTAGATTATCTGTCAAGTAACGTAAGTTACTAACTATAGCGCACAGATTCTGGAAAACATGAGTGATTCATTTTAATTGTGAACCAACTGATGCAGTACACTTTCAGGATGTACTCAAAGAGTATGACAAGTTAAGAAGAGGGTTTCTTTGTTCGAACGTAGTCTCAAAATTCGAATAGCAGTAATGATTCACCTTGCGTGAAATATTTGTCCAGGGACTCAGCAAAAAAGGTCAATTGTATACATGCGTGTTGAAAGAGCTTGCAATATTTCAGACATATACTTCTGGTCAATAGACAAATCATCTTTATCAACAGCTAGGTGAACAGATTAAACTGGCTTAAATTTTGCAATTGGCAATAATTCGCAAATCACAAGAGATCAAAGAGAGAGTTTGAAAGGATGTCTCAGTGGAAGTTCATTGAAGTGAGGTCAAGGAAGCCAATAAAGTGGTTTTTTTAAAAATTGTTCCCAAGTAATCCTAATATAACACCATCTTTGTATCCTGTTTTGAAGACAGTTCCGTGAAATTCGACTGCAATTATTATTACAGTTTGGATTTCATTTTTCTTCAAAAAATCTATAATGTCATCGCATACAGAAGTCGCCTTGCCAGACGATGGGGTCAAATGACGAAAATAATTGAGACCTGGTTCTAGTATCAAAGAGATATGTTCCTCCTTGACTTCGCAAAGATGGAACTTTGCCACCTCTTTAACCTGGTAGATATTTCTAACTTTAGGGCCATCAAAGAATAGAGTAAAATGAATACATTACAAAAAAAAAAAAACGAACAAAGTGTAACGTGGCCCTCTAGCAGCGAGAAATTAATTTTACGTGCAGGCAGCTGCAGGTGTTTCTATCATTGAGCAAATTTTTTTAACAGAATTACTGTGATCATGATTAACAATGTGCATGAAATTAACAACATAAAATGCCTTTCACAGCCTATAAGAAATGTAAAAAATCGGAAAACATTACAAAAGTTATAAAAATTGAAAAAAATAAAAAACTTTAATTTTTAACATTTTTTAGAAATTTTGGCCCTGTTGCGGCGGTAAAAGCAACGATGTCACAAAAATGAAATGTTAATGTTACATTACTAATACCTTGGCGTGGCTATTACGTTCTATTTGAAATTGAATAGGTATGTTTGAACAATTTAAAAAAAAAATGCAAAAAGTATGTTTTTTGCGATTTTTTCGAAATTTGGACCCCTTGCGGCGGTAAAAGATATTAACCAATCGGTGTAATATTTTACGTATTTTATCCTTTTTACAAAAGGCAACTTTTCCGCGCTATTACGTTTCGATTATAAATATTTCGGTTTTTTCGACTCACCCTATTATACAGGACATATTTTATGAAAAATAGTCACATTATGTTAAATTTTCGGGTTATGTTAAAATTTCACGTTATGTTATATTTTTATTCAAATAATAAATTAATTAAAAAAGTGCTTTTAATTAATTGCGAATAAAGATTAATAGCAAGCTCCAACTAATTGAGTTTAACTTGAATTTCGTTGAAACTTGTTTGAATTGCAAACAATATATTTTAGTTGTATAGGGGAGACTGCACTGTTAAAAATATCGTGAAAAATTACCTCTGTTTTTAAAGGCTATCTATTTTCTGACCAATGAGAACGCCGCATAAACGCTTATGGAGCATTCTGATTGGTCAGAAAATAGATAGCCTTTAAATACAGAGGTAATTTTTCACGATATTTTTAACAGTGTGGAGCACGTGGATCATTTTTGCAGGGGGGTGTGTAACTTGTAGGGACTTTGTAGGGATAGAGATGCAATATCCTGTAGCTGATACCTCAAATCGATGAGTGAGGCACATCCAATATCCTTCTAGCTTTGCCAGCACTGCTACTACACCTGGACGATTCTGATGCGAAATCATTCATAGTGGTTTCCACAGCAGTATTTCGGCCATCAGTCAACGAGAGCCTTCCACTTTGTGGTCGATCCTCCAAAGAGCTGGTTTCTTTGAACCGTTTGACAAGCTTCACTATTACAGAACATGATATGTGATCATCCTTCGTCTTCAATCTTTCGCCATGCGAAATTTTCGCAATGCAATAATAGCTGATTCTTCTTTCAAATAGAACAACTTCACCAACAACGCTCGATTAGGTAATGATAACATTCTTAAAGCGAACGAGAAATCATCGTGCATCACGGTCTGTTATTACAAAATTAATTTGCATAATTCTGCTAATCATTCGCATGTCAGAGCCATCTACAGGTAACTTTTTTAACTAAACATTTTTTTGCTGCTAAAAAAAATCCGACTAACTTGTGTTCCCTTTCTTACAAACCGCACTTCTTTTTCGTAATTCCTTCCCTTTTCTATGATTTTTTAAAGTTTTAATGAACTTTTGGCTCACCTCGTATATTAATTACACTCATATTTATTATTTAGAAATAGTTTTATTTGAAATGTCGCACACGTGGCGTCATGTGTGGGACAGTATAAAAAGCTGTTTTATTAATTTATAAATTCATATTATTTATAATTATATTTGGGAAATGTTTATATATGATAATGATAAGGTTCTTTATAAGCCACAACCATTTTAAAATATAATTTTTTGTTCAGTGTCAATCCATGTATCGTTTATTCTGTCACATTTGGGACATAAATTTACAGCAAGTTTAATTGGTGCTAACATAATTGATATTACATATAAACGTGAAAATAAGCATCACAAGTTTACTAAACGGTGCACACGCTGTTGCATAGTCTAAAAACTATACAAACATTAAAATACAATAAAGATATTCAACGTTTCTCTCATCCCCTGTCACCTTCATCAGGAAAACTTTGTGGTAATGTCTTCTAAAAACAGAATAAGTTGCATCTTTTGCAACTTATTTTATTCAACTCGTATTTTTCGACGTCAAGTATGCACTGCTGTTTTTGATTTTTGCAAAGTTTGTCTGTGTCCTTTTCAATTCTGCATTTGTTTGCATCGCCTTACAGTAGATGTAGCCACTACATGACGCATTGTTCATTCGATTTTCTTTTATTCATTTTTTACCTGATAGAGGGCGCCATTCTTTAAATCATTTGAAATTTTATTTTACTTTTTGTCTGATAGATCGTGCTATTGCATGTTTTCTTGCTTGTAATTAATTAAAGCGTTTTTTGAATGGATATATAACGAACGTTTGATATTCAAGACAGTTTTGCTCTGTTTTTAGAAGACATTACGATAACGTTTTCCTGATGAAGGTCACAGAGAATGACCGAAATGCTAAATATCTTTACTGTATTTTAAAGTTTGTATAGTTTTTAGACTTTGTAACAGATTGTACACCGTTTCGTAAACTTGTGATGTTTATTTTCACGTTTATATGTAACTTTTCTTGATGTAATTATCCAGCTGTTTTTAGGGTTTCGTTCATCTGACGAAACCATATTCGTCTCACTCCTTTGTCTGTCTGTCTGTCCTTCTGTCCGCCACAGAGCTCGTTCTCAGAAACTATACATGTTAGAGATTTGAAATTTTGGGTACTTATAGCTGAACACCTCACATCAAACAACAAATCATAAAATTTTGAAAAAGTTGGTAATTAACTGAATTACGGGCTAATTAACTTCTAAAATTAACCAATCCACCTTTTTAACGCAGATTCAAATGATTCTCCAAATCATCATTCTCCAAATCATCCGTGTTTCTCCCAAGGGTTGCCAGTAAAATCAGCCGATGCATGGTTACCACGGAGGAAATTAAGCCGAAAAATGAAGTGGGCATTTTAAATCGAAATCGGTTATCAGAAAATATTGGTCCGAGAAATTTGTAAATGGAATAGACAGACGCAGAAAAAAATCTACTTTCATTTGGTATAAAGTTCACATTTCTGCGATGTGTATAAGTTAAAATATCCACTAAAAATCGATCGATAAAAATTTATTTTCTTTAATTGGAAAGACAAGGAAAAAAGATTTCAATTCAAAAGATTTCAAAGCAGGTAGATATGAGGACGCTGCGGTTTTTCTTAATAGCATATTTTAATACGGAATTTTAACTTTTTAAATATTAAATTTTTTGATTAAATTTTATGGCATCCCGATGTCAAATTTCTCGCTGATTTTATTGATACCTATTTCTAAGTCCTATCTTAATTACAAGCTGAAATATTAATTATTTAATTAATCGGTTTAACTCGCAGAAGAATAAATGTCGGTAACTCCCACATGTGTATTTTAAACAATTCTTTCTAAGTGAGTCCCTAATTATGTTGGAGGCATGAAATTTCGAGTACTTATAGCTGAGCACTTCACATCAAACAACAAGTGATAAAATTTTGGAAAAATTCGTACATTTAACCCTTTGGGCTCCCACATGTGTATTTTAAACGATTCTTTCTAAGTGAGCCCCTAATTATGTTGCAGGCGTGAAATTTTGCATACTTATAGCTGGACACCTCACATCAAACAACAAGTGATAAAATTTTGAAAAAGTCGTAAATTTAACTCTTTGGGGTCCTGCATGTGTATTTTAAACAATTATTTCTAAGTGAGCCTCTAATTAAGTTGGAAGCGTGAAATTTTGTATTCTTATAGCTGAACACCTCACATCAAACGACAAATCATAAAATTTTGAAAATGTCGTACGTTTAACCCTTTGGGATACCACATGTGTATTTTAAACAATTCTTTCTATGTGAGCCCTTATTTAGGTTGGAGGCGTGAAATTTTGCATACTTATAGCTCAACATCCCAGATTACACGTCAAATAATAAATTTTGAAAAAGTTTTATGTTGAACCCTTTCAACTCCAGCTCGTGTATTTTAAGCAATTCTTTCTAACTGAGCCCCTAATTAAATTGGAGATTTTAAATTTTGCATACTTATAGCAGAACACCTGATGCCAAGCGACAAATCATAAAATCTTGAAAATGTCTTACGTTTAACCCTTTGAGCTACCACATATGTATTTCAAGCAATTCTTTCTAAGAGAGCCCCTAATTAAGTTGGAGACATAAAATTTTGCATACGTATAGCTGAATACCTCAGACCACACGACAAATCATAAAATCTTCAAAAAGTCTTATATTATTTACATCTCCGGGCTCTAGCTTGTGTATTTTAAGTAATTTTTCTAACATCCGCCCTTTTAACCAGGGGAGAAATTTTCAAACTTTTGCCGACACCCTTTTGATCCTTCTTTCATATTGTGCACCATAGCCTTACATATTTTAGTTCCATTTTTTACCGCCAGGTGCGCCTACTGATCTCAGGTGCTATGGGCCCTATCTCCTCGACTAATATATCTGCGGATAGTATGTAAAACTGGATTTCGTTTGGATAGATGTTTGTTTAGAATCGAGTGCGCCCCCTGGTTGCGAAATGTGGAAGTGATAGATTTTTCAAAAAGATAAAGTGTTTTGAAAGGAATATTAAACGAAACCCTCTGTGCGATCTGTGATCACACTTACCCACTTGTTTTATTATTGGTATTGCCGTAAAATTCCCAAAACAGTACATAAAATGGAAAAGGTACTTGGGTCAATCCATTTCAAACACCCATGTGTTGTCGTTTGACATTTTTAATTTTCCTAGTCTTTTAACTAAATTTTCGTCATAGTTTTCTGAGTTTAAAAACATGATTGAAAAAAGTTTGATCAAATAGTTTTTTGGAGGCATCTTTTGCAACTTATTTTATCCATCTCGTATTTTTCGACGTCAAGTATGCACTGCTGTTTTTGATTTTTGCAAAGTTTGTTTGTTTCATTTTCAATTCTGCATTTGTTTGCATCGCCTTACAGTAGATGTTGCCACTATATGACACATTGTTCATTCGATTTTTTTAAATTAATTTTTCACCTGATACAGGGCACCATTTTTTAAATCATTTGAAATTTTATTTTACTTTTTGTCTGATAGATGGTGCTATTGCATGTTTTCTTGCTTGTAATTAATTAAAGCATTTTTTGAATGGATATATAACGAACGTTTGATATTCAAGACGGTTTTGCTATGTTTTTAGAAGACATCACGACAACGTTCTCCTGATGAAGGTCACAGAGAATGACCGAAATGCTGAATATCTTTACTGTATTTTAATGTTTGTATAGTTTTTAGACTTTGCAACAGTTTGTACAAAGTTTCGTAAACTTGTGATGTTTATTTTCAGGTTTATGTGTAACTTTTTTTGATGTAATTATCCAGCTCTTTTTTTTTATTATTGGTATTGCCGTAAAATTCCCAAAACAATGCATAAAATGGAAAAGGTACTTGGGTCAATCCATTTCAAACACCCATGTGTTGTCGTTTGACATTTTTAATTTTCCTAGTCTTTTAACTAAATTTTCGTCATAGTTTTCTGAGTTTAAAAACATGATTTAAAAAAGTTTGATCAAATAGTTTTTTGGAGGTGGTCATTTGTAACAAGCTACATAGCCATTTATGTGCGAAAAACGTGTTTTATGGAAAATCCTGTAACTGCTTTATTTTTCTAGATGAATCAAAAACCAAAATGTTCAACATAAAACTGTCGACATTTTATGCAATTGTAAAATTTTCATTACACTTAAGAATCTAGGCCAAAAACATGCTTAAATACCGGAGAAATAAAAGGTCAAATACCACATTTCGCTGAAATTATTTTTTATGAAGGAAATCAGACTAAACTCAAATATTTTTTTCTTCCACTGATCTCTTATAAGACTACTTATTTTTATAAATTTCAATACTGAAATCCTTTTCATTTTTTGGTACAGCTCATCAAAAACTGTGTGAAGTCTGTTTTTGACAATTTTCACTAATTAATATCTCAAAAGGGACAATAAAAAATTCCGAAAACCTAGGATAATAAACATCTTTGTAATATAAAGTGAAATTGTAAATTTTATGAATGAGACAACTGGTTTTTCAATAACAGTTCACTAAAATTGTACCCCCCTTCTTTTCCTTTTTGTTTTGTTCTAGATACATAGCATTAAATTTACTTTTTGCTTAGGTGCGTTAAATTGGCGATAAAAACAAATTTTACGCATTATTGCTTAGTTCAGAGGTTCCCAAACTTTTTGTCCCGCGGAGCCCATTTTAGAATGAATTTCTGTGACGGAGCTCCTAAAGTCTACCGTACCCTATGTTAGAAAGTAATTTTTTTTACTTGCATTGCTACGGAGAATAATATTAGGGAATGAAAAATAATATAAACAATTGAGCATTGTCCCAGAAATAAAGTTATATTTTAAACTTTAATCGTAATACTGAATTTATTGTCAATTATCATCGATACAGATGGAATTGTCAAAAGTTTACATACTTAAAACCTCCAAAACTCATGAAATCGTAACATTTGCTTTAAAATAAATTTTTCATTATTAGAGTGACAAACAATAACGCATAAACGTTTAATGTGATTGGGTTATTTTGCACAAATGTCTGAATTAGGGACCAGTTGATAATAATTGTTCTGCATTTAAAAATCACCTGTATTTTGTTTTGACGGCTGTGTTAATTCAAAATCTTGCTTCAGTGTTATTGAAAAAGGCAGAACAACTAATTTTGCTCTCTTAGACAAAGTTTTAAATTTATCTGACAAATAAAATGAAAAATATGATAGGCTTTTATTTAAAATTAAGATCTTTAAAACAAAATATACCTATATTACGAATTTTACTCAAGTTTTATAAATAATATTGAGACCAGAAATTTTATTTGACACTATCAAAGTGTTTTCCTTAACTTATTTCTGAAATATTTATATTTTATTTATTTGTAAAAAAATTTCTTGTTTGAATTGAAATATTTTTATTTTATACCATCAGATAATCGGTTTTTTGTATATTCAGTTTAAGTTGCTATGAGATGCAAATAAACGAGGTCTCGTGTTTCACACAGTTTAGGTGGATGGTTTTTTGATAACGCTTAACACATTCAGAACACATTTAAAGTCACCCAAAACCATTTCTATTCATCTGTTGAAAAATGTTGATTAAACAAGTCTTTCGAAGCTGTAGGATGTTCCTGAATATATTTATTATGATTTTTTTTTAATCTAGTGTTGTTTGCATTCTTTTTTAAAAAGAGGGACGTAATAGATATCATGTTTTCCTCAGGAACCGACCAACACATTTTTCAATTGATAAGAAGACATTTTGTGACAGATATTCAGTGGAATGAAAAATAAATTTACCTTATTTTGCTAAACATATCGGCCAAATATGTAAGTAACATTCACAATCTTCATTAATTAAAAGTTTTGCCAGTTTAGAGTAATGATTTTTCTAATATCATCTCTGCAGTTGCAACAATCGTTTAAACGCACTCCCTCCACATGTTCATCTTATGAAGTAATATGCATCTTATGACAACGGTATGCAGTAGCTGGGGTTATTGCTGGCTTCCAATAGTTTCACGCATAAGTTTAATATTTTAATGGCATTATTCAACTTTTTCATAAGTTCAGTAGACATTTTATCGGGGATAACGTGTATCTATAAAGAGCTAAATAGATGGTGGTACAGTGCTTTTCCAACTCTTTAGTTTTTGCAACGGATCCAGCATTGTGATCCGAAATTGCTTTCGCATCATCAGCAGGGTCACCAGTTTGGCCTCCATTTTTATTCAGAAATTCCGAATTCAAAGCAGAACTTCTTAAAGAAGAATCTTTACTTTAAGTAATAACGAAATGCCTAACGTTAAATTAATGAGAAAGTACTCACGGTGAGTGATTTACCAATTCTAGCTGGCCAAAAGTCGATTTTTCAAAGTTGATTCAACCGGAAATATTTTTTTACCACATGTATCTTAAAAGTGCAGGTGATGTGTCCCAGCAGATGTTTTTGGATATACGTCCAACCGTACGACCAGTAGGTTAGTGCGAAGTTGGCGTTACTTAATGGAGAGCAAATCCATGTTTTTTCTGTATACTGTTTTAGTCTCTAATAGAAAGTAAAATTAAGAGCAATAATACATTATGAATGTTTAAGAAGAAGGTACGTACTTTACTTTTTTTAATTTATGTGTATAAATTATTATTTCATCAATAGATTTTTTACATTTAATGTTGCTAGTGACTTTACATTTTTTTATATTTTTTCATTTTGAAAATTGGAAAAGTTCTATGATAAAGCTCGACTAATCTCATTTTTTATTTTAATAAAAAGTTTAGAGTCTTATCTATTTGATAAAAGTTTATTTGTCTGACCCTCTAGGTGCCCCCTTCCCCCCTTAGATTTTAGAGCATTTTTTATCGTATGAAGTCTAAAATTAAGATTTAAAATTTTTAAGTCTTACTACATTTTTCTTTTACCAGGGCCTTCCGAAATTAAGCCAATCACACGAATAAGCTTTTATAACATTATAAAACAGCAACAAGCTTCCATATTTAACAAAAAACGTGATTTGGCGGAAAATGTTTTGTTGAGAAAGGAAAATTATAATGAAGGGCACATGAAGTTTTGCAAGAGCAAAATGTTTAAATTTATGATCAAATTTGGACAACAATTGCCAGTTGTATTGAGATATTTCAAGACAAAATGATTTAAAATATATTATTTGGCTGCAAATTTCGAGCGGTTACAAAATTGATCCAGACAAATTCACCAAATTCAGATTTATACAATGCAAAACATAATGTATGCATTTTCTCGTGATATCTTATGATTCCCATTCTTTACATAAGGTTCCTCTGTGCAAAGATAAATATATACATGCAACATAATATACAACACAGCAATTTTCATAAAAGCTGTCGAATGTTTGCCCCGTATCTTAAATTTTAGAAAAAGAAGTTTTATGATTTGTTATAATAATACAAAAATAGTTTTATCACTTTAGCATCCATACCGTTAAGAAAGTATGATTAAAATTATCAAGAAGAACGTAAAATCATGCGTCAATCAGATTATGAAACATTTTTCAACGCATTCGGACTACTATAATAAAACTTCATTGCTTAAAAACGTGAAAAAGATGCCTAAGTAACAATTTGTAAAACATATAACACGTTTAAAAACACAATTTAAACCAAAGTCGAAAAACAAATAGCTGAAAATTTTGTGCATCCATGTATATGAATCATAGATTTATCATATAATTCACAATATGCTAAAATTTAGAACAGTTAGTGAACGCATAGCACAGATGGAAATTCCTCGTTAGCAATTTCCGTCAGTAAACGGAAATGTACTTCAGATGTTTTGTGAAGCCCTGTATATGATTTATAGAATTTATACACACTAAATAGTATGCAATTTTGTATAATTTAAAAAACTGTTATATAGCTGAAAACGCACTTCCATCAATTTTTGTTCATACAGAGAAAAATATAACTGATTTATTTTGTGTGTCCCTGTATATGAAAGATAAATGGCACATCATATTCAATAGTAAGTATCTTATAGAGCACCTCGGACAAATATATCAATTTAAATACTTTTGAAATAGTGCAACATGAACAAAATACGCCACAAACAATTTTTCTCCATAGACCGTAATGTAACACAATTCTTTTTAGTGTCCCTGTAAATGATCGATAAATGCTATCCATACCATATTCTATAGCAATCATCTTGTAATGCACTTCATAGATATGTATATAAATTTCAAAGTGTTTGAAATTATGAAACATCATTAAAAACCACCGCAAGCGATTTTTCCCCTAAGGACGTAATGTAATGAAATACTTTTGAATGTCCCTGTGATGAAATTTTGACTGCTATACGCTACATTTTGCAATACCTAACAATCAATAGTGAATATGAATAACATTTTTCAATTTCATAGCGATGCGACTAAATTAACGCCAAAAATACTTTTGGCCGGCTAGAATCGGTAAATCACCCACCGTGGTACTGTTGGTTTTTTCTGATATAAATACGGATTTTCTGAATAAAAACGGAGGCCAAACTGGCTATCAGTGATCATCAGGATGTGCATGTTCATATGTGGTTTCCTATGTAAGATTATGTGGAGCAACTGGGTCATGATTTTATAATGTGACTCTGGAGATTCTAGCAATTCAGCTTCCAAAAGCAAATGTTCATTTGAATTAAAGTCTGAACTTGTCTAAATGTGTTGAGTTACGTTCACTATATTGGACCAAAATTTTCACAATTACATTTTAATGGCTAAAAATAAAAAATAAATATATATTTTATATAATCTTTCTTTCTTCATGGTTCCAGTTGCCCCATTTATAGGGGCCCCTATTTTTATGGGGCAACTGTACCAGGTAGGCTGTGTTCCACACACTTTTTTTTTAATATTGGGTATCAGGTCCTGTTTGAAAAACCTTAAAAAATTAAAAAAATTAAACGAGGCAAATCATGTAAATTGAGTATCAACTGAAGACCGTTGTAATGGAAACCTTTGCTATCAAGATGTCTAACAAAAGCACCACATGTGAAATTATTAGAATTATTTATGCAGAAAACAGAGGAATTAAGTAAGTGCTTATACACTTTAGTGTAGGTAATAAGTGTAAATGTTACGTGGGATTTTAAGAAAAAAAAATAAACAGGATAAAAACCTGAAAAAACGGGTACATAAGTGCTACTGTATCCCAATATCTTTTTTATTTACCTAAATGAAGGTTCGATAAGTGGGGACTGTAACCATGTTTATGCATTGGACGTAACTATTTTTTATTTGTTTCGATAATTTTCTAATAGTGTCACTTTGTTTTATGTATGCCTATTCATCCTTATCGTAAAATTTCGAGGTCTTGCTATCTCACTGAAGAAATTTGTTTTGATACGTGATACATCATGCTTTTTTTAAATTTTTATTATGTAATTTTAATAAGGTATTATGTAATTTTCTTTAATGCAAGCGAAAAAAATGGAGAAATTAATTTTCTACAGTAAAGGATATTCCAAAAAAATATTTATTACTGTTGGGGTAATTGGATCCCACATGGCCTAATAATATTAATATATTTATATACCTAATCTTAAAGAAAAAACAGATTGTTTAATAAAATTACTTTCCGTATTTTAATAAAAAGTCGAGGAATTTTACCCAAATTACAGTTGTTTGTAAAAATAAGAAACTTAAATTTTAGGAAACCTATCACAGCAAAGACAGAGTTATGACAGAGTTGACACACGTTGTTTTAAGAAGTAGAGATGGGGGTGCAATGTTGACAAAAGATAAAATATAAAAGAAATCAACGGTTTTTTATAAAATAACCTACGGCCTAGTTACCTCGTGAGTTCAGTTGCCAAGGTTGCCTAATTTATCAAAAAACATTGCGTCCTTTAGTGTGTTGGTTTGTAGTGATCTGCAAACAATATGCTCCTGATAGCTATGTGAAATCTCTTCCTGTCTAGCATTAGTAAGGAGCTATGTCTTAATCAAATGAATGTTCTCAAACATCTTTGTAATACGGAAGTCAAGTCTAGTCCGTGGATCCTATTTAAAAAAAAAAAGTTAAGACCCTTAACTGTCTTGGTCTGATCAGGATATTAGTATATGTAACTGAAAAATACTAACAAAACTGCGAATATCGTGGCGTTATCAGATTCAGGCCTTTGTAGTGCAAATTTAATATATCTGAAGAAGATGTTACGTGTACTTTGACGTCAATAATCATGTAGTTATTTTTTTTAAATGATGTTATTTGACAAGGCAATATTGGACACTAAATTAGCAACTTTTTTATAAAGGAAATTCTTCATAATATCAATTTTATAAGGTTTATTAAGAGTCTCTGGAATTATCTCATCTACCCGAACTCAAGCGACTCTTTAAAATATCAAGTAGGCGCCGTCTTAACGTGGGTGGGTGGGGGGGGGGATAACAGTCAAACCAGGCAAACTTCCATCACTAATTTTAGAGTATGATTTTTGTCCTAATTAATCATAGTGATTAAACAGGACAAAAGGGAAAATTTAAATTGGTGGTTGAATAAATCTTCTTGCCTACTTTGCTCCCGTGAATTCTGTGCCCTATCACAGGACATTTTATATTTGTTTTAAAAGGCGTCGTGAGAGTTTCTTTTGAAGCATGCATACATTACTTTAACCTTCATATTTAAAAAATCAGGAGGTTTATTTTTAAAATCAGAATGGTTTCTTTCGAAATGATGACGCAGTTGAGCATGAAACGTGGAGATAATGGAGAACATTTCACTTCAAGTCACACTGAGGGTTGAAAAATTTGAATGTACAAATTTTTCTTCAGAATACAATTTCTCGCTTTCTTACATTAAATTTACTTTTTTTTTCTCCGTTTATTGCATTTTCGATCAGAAAACGTAAAAATAGTGTGCTAACAGAAATTAATATTTGCACCAAAAATTTTTTTAAGAAATTAAAATTTAGTTTACAAAGAGATTTCAGATAGTTGATGATAGTGTTTTTTTTTCTAGTTGCTAACCTCCCGATGTTTTGAATACCAGTAATATGTTACAAAAACATTTTATTTAACTACAGAAATTGTGCGATTGTATAAAACAAGTATTTCTGCATAAAAATATCATTATTAAAAAAATCAGCAGGTTGGCAACTATGTCTATGTATAGATATGTTTGTGACAAAAGGATCTGTTCACATTTTTGAAAAAAAATTTGCTTTAAATGCGTTGGTTTCTTTCGAATTTTCTTAATTTTCCTAAACCACAGCGGAACCCCTGGAAAGTTCATAGGGAAACCCTAGGGCTCCGCGGAGTACAGTTTGGGAACCTCAGGCTCAGTTAAATAGGGCAGTGGCACCTTTTCAAAACTTTCTTCAAGGGGGTATGGAGGTCTTTTGATATTATTCTGAACAGCTGAGGAGCACCTGTTACAATTTCATTCTAACTTTTTTTTTTTTTTTTTAATTGGGCAAAGTTCTTGCTCAGAGGTTACTTCACATACGCGAAAGCGAAAACACCCGCTCACTAATGAAATTTTATAAAACTAGGGGGCTACGAAGCCTACTAGCTACGCCGTCAATCCCCGTTGAGACACCGCAAACACTAAAAGCACGGTAATTCGATCGGCTTTAAAAAAATTTAGAAAGAATGCATTATAATAAAAAAAAACAGTGGCGATCACCCTGTTAACGTGTTGTTTTCGTGTTTGATTAAATCAGTGAAACATCTCAAAATAAGCTAATATAAAATGAGTTAAGTAAACAGTCTTTGTCTCTCGGTATTTTTTAACAACGCTATAAGAAAGTTCTTTTAAATAAGACATTATATATGTATCGTTTTAAACCTGACGCAATTTTCACCAAAGTTTTCTTTCACTTTTTAATATTCACTTGAAAATACTCTTGTAGTTAGAAAGGAAATATTATTTGCGCTGTCCTAGGATTATCAACAATGGTTTAAAAGATTATCACAAAATATGAAATAAATGTCTTGCACAAAAATATTTGTAAATTTAAACTGTTTGGCAATATTATGGCTTTTCAATTTTAAATATGACTTTATTTCATCCATTTACGACTTTTAACGCATAATAATGATTTTTTTATATTAAAAATTTCTTTCTCTTAAAAAATTCACGTATAAATATAGTTTTTAATTTGAAGGAAATGTTATACATTGCGCTGTTTTTATAATTGGCAACAATTTAAAATAATACTCTTTTATAAAAGCTGTAAAATACATCTCTCGAAATGCTAAAAATTTGAATTAAAAATGGAAATAAATCCTCAAAAAATGAGTCAAATTAAAAAAAAATAAATGCAGTCGGCCGACCGGGAACTTCTAGTGTATAAAATGATCTAAAAATTATTACATTCCTATGTAAAAGTTTGCTACCTTAAAACATTTTAATAGAAAGATTTTGACCAACTTAAATATCGTATAAAGAAATTATTTGATTTAAAAACTGTCTGCATCAGCGTGTTTATCAAACACTTCTCTATAATATCACCGATTTTCATATTTTTGTATTAAGTAGTTTTCTTAGTATTAACGAAGAAAAACACCCAGTGACAGAAATTTCATAAACAGCGGGGTGATAGCGTTAGCTACTTTTTTCAGAATAGAGATAATTCTCGTTTGCATACGCCACTTCCTCTTACTTTTTATGAGGTATTTAATAAAATTTTAATAGCGAGCGGGTGTTTTCGTTTTCGCGTAAATGAAGTAACCTCTTAGCGAGTACTTAGACTAATTTTAAAAACATGTCAGAATAATACTGCAGCAGTTGCTGCTGAGCTGTGCACAATAAATTCAAAATTTAGTCCCGTCCCTCCAAAAAATTTTGAAAAGGTGTCACTACCCTATTTAACTAATCAATAATGCCTAAAATTTGTTTTTATCGTCAATTTGAACTTACCTAAGCAAAAAGTATTTGTATGTATCTGGAACAAAATCTGAAGTGCATGTATGTATCTGGAATGCATTTTCAGTGACTGTTATTCAAAAACCAGTTAAGTCTCACTCACAAAATTTACAATTTAACCTTATATTACAAAGATGTTTATTATACGAAGTTTTCAGAATTTTTTATTCACTCCCTTTTGAGGTATTAATTAGTAAAAATTGCAAAAAACAGACTTAACACAGTTTTGGATGAGCTTTACTAAAAAAAGGAAAAGGTTTTTAGAATTGAAATTTATAAAAATAAGTAGACCTATAAGAAATCTATCTGTGTAAGAAAAAATATATATATAAGGTGAGTCTGATCTCCTTCATAAATTCCTCAAAAATTGAGTCTGGTCTCCTTCATGGCAGGAAAATGTGGTAACTTTTATTTCTCCGGTTTTTAAGCATGTTTTTGGCCTAGATCCTGATAGTAGGGTGGATATGTACCAAAAAAATGGGGTTACCTTGCAAAAGATCAGATAGAAAATTTTTTTTGAATTGTTTATAATGATGCCAACATGGAAAAAACAAGTTTTCTAACAAAATTTCTTAAGGCTAAATTTACTGTGGTCATAAAAGCAACAAAATTTTGGGAGCTTTTTTGATTTTTTTGAAATATCTCGAGACTTGTTGCCGTAGCGTATCATTTGTCGGTAACAATATTAAAGAGGACAAAACTCTCTACAACTTTCACATTTACTACTTTTTTATACACCCAATAGGAAGCGCAATACATTTCAAAAATAGGACAATTTTCTCAATTTTCTTAAAAACTGTGAAAAAGTATGTTCTGTCCCGATTATTCGAATGTTTCCTCCGTGTTTAATCGTGTTTGTCAACTTCTATATGTTGGTATCAGTAAATTATGTGATTCAGGTCCAAAACTAGTCTTTTTTGCGCCCGTGGTAAACATGAATTTTGCCATGGATGGAAAAAAAGTGTTAAACTGCTTTAATTTTGTTAAACTTTAATTTTGAGTTGTGCAGTTTAACAACTTTTTTTCACAGATGGCGACAGAGTATTTATATTATCATCATATCAGAACAGATGGCGGCAGAGTATTTATATTCTCACAATAGATGGCGCCAGTAAATCCTTATTTCCCGGTCATTGGTTATTTTCCCTCATGTGAACGATTTTCGGTCGGGCGGAGTTTTGACATAGCTGACATCTTGGTTCATTTAGATTCCCGAAGAAGGCCACGGAGGTGTGCTGAAACCGTAGAATAGATATTTTAGTATTTTTAATGTTTTAATCTGTATTAAATGTTTATACACCATTTTAGCAAATGATTTGTAGTTTATTTACATTTCACTTATTTATATTTGAATTACCTATGTTTTAATAGTCCAAAATTGTTTATACTTTTTATACTTTAGATTAACTTTTGGTATCAACTCCTTCAAATTTAAATATCAAAATATTATTTTTGTTTTCGAAAAATTTTATCCATTTAAAAGACTCCTGAGTTTTACCTTATATTTGAACAAAAATCCCCCCAAAATTGCAATTATTTATTCTCAAGAGAGTTTCAGACAGACGAGTATTTTTAATAAAAAAAGCCTTATTTTATATAATCGATCTAGCGCAGTTATAAAATTTTCAACTCATTCCAAAATATAAACTCTTTTTCATTTTTCGTCTATATTTTGATATCAACTTCTTCAAATTACATATCAAAATACTATTTTTTGTCAGGGCAATTTTAAACAGATGGATATTTTTAATTAAAAAAATCTAAATTATACAAAGTAAAGTAATATAAAACATAAATATATATATATAATCTTACATTATATACAAATATTAAAATTCTTAAAAAGCGATCATTTTTATGCAATATTTATTTTTTTTTTTTTTTTTGAGAACTCAAAAATACGTGTAAAATGAGGACTCACTTTCAGAAATACTCTTAAATAATATTAAAGGAATGAAAATATAACGCTATCATTAAATTTTCAGACAACAGACAGCGAAGCTGGCGCTTCAGATCAATACCAATTTTCTGATAAGATTTGGTATTCATATATTAAATCCTAATCTTCCGCTAATTTGTGATATTCAGATATTAAATCAACAATCAACTTTACCTTGAAATTCTCTTAGAAAGTCTTCAGATAATGTTTGATATTGAGATATATAATACCAATTAACTTTATCATTAAATTATCTTATAAAATCTTCAGATAACTCTAGAAACTATATTAATATTTGGAAATTTTTCCAGAGAGAAAGAAACATTCGCCTTGCATACAATATTTCAAGTGAAAATCTAATTTCAAATTACTTTTGCTTAAAAGGCGCAAAGGCCAACCTAGTGAAAAAGATTCCATGCCGGGAATCGAACGCGGGCCATCAGTATAGCGCACTGACGTTCTACCGACTAAACCACATGGAACGATACCCATACTGGAACTTCTCACTATTACAGGTTGGCAAGGCTACAAACGCAGCAAAAAATGGAATATTTTCTGTGAGCCACCAACATGGGGCAAACACAGACAATTAAATCCAGCATCGATTGAATCTATATTAATATTTGGAAATTTTTCCAGAGAGAAACATTCGCCTTGCATACAATATTTCAAGTGAAGATCTAATTTCAAATTACTTTTGCTTAAAAGGCGAAAAGGCCAACCTAGTGAAAGAGATTCCATGTCGGGAATCGAATAATAGTGAGACGTTCCAGGCTGGGTATCGTTCCATATGGTTTAGTCGGTAGAACGTCAGTGCCCTATACTGATGGCCCGGGTTCGATTCCCGGCATGGAATCTTGTTCACTAGGTTGGCCTTTGCGCCTTTTAAGTGAAAGTAATTTGAAATTAGATTTTCACTTGAAATATTGTATGCAAGGCGAATGTTTCTCTCTGGAAAAATTTCCAAATATTAATATAGATTCAATCGATGCTGGATTTAATTAAGTGTCTGTGTTTGCCCCATGTTGGTGGCTCACAGAATATATTCCATCTTGTGCTGCGTTTGTAGCCTTGCCAACCTGTAATAGTGAGAAGTTCCAAGCTGGGTATCGTTCCATGTGGTTTAGTCGGTAGAACGTCAGTGCGCTATACTGATGGCCCGGGTTCGATTACCGGCATGGAATCTTTTTCACTAGGTTGGCCTTTGCGCCTTTTAAGCAAAAGTAATTTGAAATTAGATTTTCACTTGAAATATTGTATGCAAATCGAATGTTTCTCTCTGGAAAAATTTCCAAATATTAATATAGATTCAATCGATGCTGGATTTAATTAAGTGTCTGTGTTTGCCCCATGTTGGTGGCTCACAGAAAATATTCCATCTTGTGCTGCGTTTGTAGCCTTGCCAACCTGTAATAGTGAGAAGTTCCAGGCTGGGTATCGTTCCATGTGGTTTAGTCGGTAGAACGTCAGTGCGCTATACTGATGGCCCGGGTTCGATTACCGGCATGGAATCTTTTTCACTAGGTTGGCCTTTGCGCCTTTTAAGGAAAAGTAATTTGAAATAAGATTTTCACTTGAAATATTGTATGCAAATCGAATGTTTCTCTCTGGAAAAATTTCCAAATATTAATATAGATTCAATCGATGCTGGATTTAATTAAGTGTCTGTGTTTGCCCCATGTTGGTGGCTCACAGAAAATATTCCATCTTGTGCTGCGTTTGTAGCCTTGCCAACCTGTAATAGTGAGATGTTCCAGGCTGGGTATCGTTCCATGTGGTTTAGTCGGTAGAACGTCAGTGCGCTATACTGATGGCCCGGGTTCAATTACCGGCATGGAATCTTTTTCACTAGGTTGGCCTTTGCGCCTTTTAAGCAAAAGTAATTTGAAATTAGATTTTCACTTGAAATATTGTATGCAAATCGAATGTTTCTCTCTGGAAAAATTTCCAAATATTAATATAGATTCAATCGATGCTGGATTTAATTAAGTGTCTGTGTTTGCCCCATGTTGGTGGCTCACAGAAAATATTCCATCTTGTGCTGCGTTTGTAGCCTTGCCAACCTGTAATAGTGAGAAGTTCCAGGCTGGGTATCGTTCCTTGTGGTTTAGTCGGTAGAACGTCAGTGCGCTATACTGATGGCCCGGGTTCGATTACCGGCATGGAATCTTTTTCACTAGGTTGGCCTTTGCGCCTTTTAAGGAAAAGTAATTTGAAATAAGATTTTCACTTGAAATATTGTATGCAAATCGAATGTTTCTCTCTGGAAAAGTTTCCAAATATTAATATAGATTCAATCGATGCTGGATTTAATTAAGTGTCTGTGTTTGCCCCATGTTGGTGGCTCACAGAAAATATTCCATCTTGTGCTGCGTTTGTAGCCTTGCCAACCTGTAATAGTGAGAAGTTCCAGGCTGGGTATCGTTCCATGTGGTTTAGTCGGTAGAACGTCAGTGCGCTATACTGATGGTCCGGGTTCGATTACCGGCATGGAATCTTTTTCACTAGGTTGGTCTTTGCGCCTTTTAAGCAAAAGTAATTTGAAATTAGATTTTCACTTGAAATATTGTATGCAAATCGAATGTTTCTCTCTGGAAAAATTTCCAAATATTAATATAGATTCAATCGATGCTGGATTTAATTAAGTGTCTGTGTTTGCCCCCATGTTGGTGGATCCCAGAAAATATTCCATCTTGTGCTGCGTTTGTAGCCTTGCCAACCTGTAATAGTGAGAAGTTCCAGGCTGGGTATCGTTCCATGTGGTTTAGTCGGTAGAACGTCAGTGCGCTATACTGATGGCCCGTGTTCGATTACCGGCATGGAATCTTTTTCACTAGGTTGGCCTTTGCGCCTTTTAAGCAAAAGTAATTTGAAATTAGATTTTCACTTGAAATATTGTATGCAAATCGAATGTTTCCCTCTTGAAAAATTTACAAATATTAATGTAGATTCAATCGATGCTGGATTTAATTAAGTGTCTGTGTTTGCCCCATGTTGGTGGCTCACAGAAAATATTCCATCTTGTGCTGCGTTTGTAGGCTTGCCAACCTGTAATAGTGAGAAGTTCCAGGCTGGGTATCGTTCCATGTGGTTTAGTCGCTAGAACGTCAGTGCGCTATACTGATGGTCCGGGTTCGATTACCGGCATGGAATCTTTTTCACTAGGTTGGCCTTTGCGCCTTTTAAGCAAAAGTAATTTGAAATTATGTTTTCACTTGAAATATTGTATGCAAGGCGAATGTTTCTCTCTGGAAAAATTTCCAAATATTAATATAGATTCAATCGATGCTGGATTTAATTAAGTGTCTGTGTTTGCCCCCATGTTGGTGGATCCCAGAAAATATTCCATCTTGTGCTGCGTTTGTAGCCTTGCCAACCTGTAATAGTGAGAATTTCCAGGCTGGGTATCGTTCCATGTGGTTTAGTCGGTAGAACGTCAGTGCGCTATACTGATGGCCCGTGTTCGATTACCGGCATGGAATCTTTTTCACTAGGTTGGCCTTTGCGCCTTTTAAGCAAAAGTAATTTGAAATTAGATTTTCACTTGAAATATTGTATGCAAGGCGAATGTTTCTCTCTGGAAAAATTTCCAAATATTAATATAGATTCAATCGATGCTGGATTTAATTAAGTGTCTGTGTTTGCCCCATGTTGGTGGCTCACAGAAAATATTCCATCTTGTGCTGTGTTTGTAGCCTTGCCAACCTGTAATAGTGAGAAGTTCCAGGCTGGGTATCGTTCCATGTGGTTTAGTCGGTAGAACGTCAGTGCGCTATACTGATGGCCCGGGCTCGATTCCCGGCATGGAACCTTTTTCACTAGGTTGGCCTTTGCGCCTTTTAAGCAAAAGTAATTTGAAATTAGATTTTCACTTGAAACTCTAAAAATTCAGATATTTTTTTCCCAATTAACTACATCATAACATTCCCTTATAAAATTTTCAGATAACTCTTGAAATTCAGATGTTTTTCCCAATTGATCACATCATGAAATTCCCTTACAAAATTTTCAGATAACTTTTGAAATTGAGATATTTTTTCCGAATTACATTTATCACGAAAATCTTTTATAAATTTCTTTGATAAGGTATTTTTTACAATCATTTTCAATATAATTTCTCTTAATATTCTCTCATCCTTTTATACAGATTTATTTTTTCTAATATTTTTTGTAGATTCTTGTATAAAAGCACTCTGAATTATAGAAATTTAAAGAGAGAGTTTTGGACAGGTGACCTGAATTTGCACAATAATGTAGAAATTCAACAGATTACGAAACAGAATCACATGGGAAAGATTGCCACGTGTTAGAAAGAATCCAAGTATGGAAATACTTCTTCAGAATATATTACAATTTCTTCACTGTAGCATAATTTTTTATCGTTATATTTAAGAAAAGTTCTTTTAAGTAAAATCCAGTGACTTAAGATTTAGTCAAAGTATTAATCATCTCAATTTTTTTCTTTTCATGTTTAAAACTGTAGGTTTTTTTACCTCCATAATAAAATAAAATATATACTCTTTATTATCTCCATTTCTTAACTTATAATTGAAACATATTTTTAAACTATCTATAGATGTATAATGTTCATGATGGGATAAGTCGAAACACACAATAAGATAAAATTCACCAAAATTTAAATAATCTACGAATGGTGTTGTTTTCTGTGTTTAAATCATTTCTCGTTATTTTAATAAACGCTTCAAAATCCCTATTCCACTCTTCAATAATGAAATCCTTGCTACATTTTTTAAAAGGTTTTGGTATTCCGTTAACAGTATAACCACATTAAGCCATATCTAAATTATCATATAGTAGATTAATTTTCTTAACATTATCAGTTTTTTTTCAAGTATTGAGGAATAACATACAATCTTAAAACTTCATCAGACGTGGTAGGTATAAAATGGTCACCACTTTCATATTTATCAATTTTATTAGTTCTGAAAATTTCATAATGATTCCAGTACATATCTGTACTTGAGATAAATTTAATTCACTATATAATTTTTCTAAAGTATTTTTTAATGTATAAAGTGCTAAAAACAGATATATATCTACAAATTCTACCTTATAATCAGGATTTGCCTCTCTATATATAGCATACTTTCGCTGTTATTTGTTTCAAATTCTATTCTAGTTGCAAAACCTGTTAATAATTTCGGATATTCTTTAACAAAATCAAAAAAGTGTTTTAAAGGTATCGACATTGTAAGTGTTTGACTATTTTTTGTTAACTGATACCGTTTATCAAATCCCTCATTATAATTTACACCTTGGATGACTTCTAACTCATTTGTTAATTTATTTACAAGGGTTTGTGCTGTAAATTGTTCCAACACTTTCAATAGTATATTTTTTTTTCTAGCAGCAGCATCTTCTGTGTCAAAAAAACAAAACATATTAGTCAGTTGTAATGTGACATATTCTGGTGTATATTCTCTGAGTCTCACAACATGCTGAATAATGTTGAAATAATTATCCACATGTTCGACAATAGGTTTACCTATTTTAAGTTTTTTACTTTTAAACAGATTTAAACCACAAATTCCTGTAACATTTTCGACATCTATAGAAGTTCCATCAGTTTTTAAATTTTTCCATTTTAACTGAAGAAAAGAATCTGAAAGTAATATTTTTCTACTTTTATGATCAATAAAAAATTCGAATTTTGTAGCATTTTTTAAATAAATGTTAGGTAATCTTCATTCTGTCAATCCTTTACTTTCTATATTACCATCGTAATGATAAAATGTTTCTCTTAAGCCCCAAATCATTTCCATTTATTTAGGAATAATTTTGAAGCCCGATCCTTTTTTAGATATTATTTTATTCACTTTTACAAGAATATCATCAAAATTATTAATTATTTTGCCATCAACAGCAGCGAGCGAAGCTGTTGCTTCTGAAGGTCTTTCGTCAGAGAACTGGCGCTTTTTAGTCTTATATAAACTGCGTTCGTTCATATATTTACAAAAGAAAATATCAAATCATGAAATTTTTGTAAGTTATTTTCACTTTCATCAGCTATGATAAACACATATTTAACCTTTCTGTTTCTTAAAATAACAATTTTCCGTCTTCATCTCGTATGCTCATTGTAATTCTTTGAACACCTTTTTGTCTTTTAAGTTATAAAATATCGGTTTATCAAATTTTTGAACAATTTTGTTACCAGGCCTCTTAGTATTTATAAATGTATGAATTACAGAAGTTGATTCAATATTATTGATTTGTATACCATCTACTATATCATAATGAACATAAATATCGTGTGATTTATATTCCAAGTTGGCTAAATATTCAGCTACTTGCCACTTTTCTTTATATTTTTTCAAAACTTAAAACTTTATGAAAATTACCTTCATTTAAATCAATTTCTTAATTTTCTCCTAAATGGATTGCTAATTTCTTTTCTTCTTCTATTCACCAAATTGAATAGGAGATATGTATTCCATAAATTTTTCTTTATTATTAGCGTCAGCTTGTTTTTTATCGAAAATATTTTTTTAATTCGAATATTTAGTCTATCAAATGTGTAAAAAACATCTGAAATAACTAAATAGTGCCATTCATAACCATTCCAACACTTAAATTTGTTGTTCTGATAGAGTTCAGAAATATTGTCTCATGATACTTCCATATAAAATTCTTGTAAAGCAATATTTTTTTTACATTTTTAATCGGTTCAGAAATTCTGTTAAAATATTTTCTGATTTTTCTTTTTTTACAATAGTTTAAGTTTTCATTTATTCAGGAAAAATTTTTACTAAAGTCATAATCCTAAACTTTCAGTACTAAATTTTCACTATAATCAGTAGGTTCTTCAGTAAATAAACCCAATACTTCTTTAGGAGACTTACCTTTATTTCTTTCTTTTATATATGTCATACAAAATAAACCACATTTAACAGAAGTAGGTTGTTGTATAAAGCTATCATTGTATGCTATTTTGATTTTTTTATTAGATAATTTAAGAAATTTGCTAATATTATCAGGAATAAACTTTTTCTTGAGTTTAATGTTTTCTAGATTATATTCACCGAATGAGTCAAAATAATCAACAAAATTATATTTATGATCATTATAATAACATTCCCAATAAGTTCCTAAACCCGTTGAAATAGCTAAATTAATGATTCCATTTTCGAATTTTTCTACCTTTTTCGGTAATAAATCTGATGTGAATATACCTCTAAAACTTTCCCATTTTTCATATTTTCTTTAATCATATCATCACTTATACTAGATTTCGTTATTTTACGACTCCAGGATTTTTTAAACATCCAGAGCCTTCTTTTTCAAAAGGATTGCCAATCCTTTACCTGCTATTTTATCTAAAATTTTTTTAGCTCCCCAGGCTCCCATCCCGCTCGTTGCTCCAAGACCTAATGATACTAAAATAGGTAAAATTAAAGGTAAAAATCCTCCAGTTAATTGAGTTTTACTTATAATAATTCTTTTTCCCTTATTAAGTTGATTAATTTCTGTTTTAGTCCAATAAACACCGTAATTTGGAGTTTTTAACTTATTTATTTGTAATGTAACTTCTTCACCTTTTTCAAAAGCTGATTTCAATTTATTAATTTGCCCTTCATTCAAATGAACTTTCTTTTATATATAATTACTCATTTATTACTGGAGAAATTGTTTATAATATTGATCTCTTTGACATAGTTCCATTTTTTAATAAAATATCTAACAATAGAGTACTTTATTACAGTGGAACCAATTAAGACGCGTTTCAAGGGAGTGGACAAAAGTCGCGTATTAAGCGGGATCGCGTATTAAACGTGATTTGTATAATGGTGCAGGAACTGGGCTTATTTACATATCTAATCGTCTAAATGAACTTTAGAGCTTTTATTTATATGTTTACGGTTGAAAATTGTGTCTTTTCCGTATTTAGATTAAAATTTAATAGAATTAATTTTTTACTCATTGTTTCCTTTTATAGGACCGACTCGACCTATAATATGCATTATAAAACATGGTTGTAATGTACGTACATTTACAACTCACTAACAACAAGCACAAACGTCGTTAATCTTAATATTTTTTATGTTGTATCCGGGCATTTTGAATTCACCTATCTCTCTACTACAGTAATAACATACACGAAACGAGAGACAAAAGAATGTTAGGTCGTAGGATCAAAGACGAATTCCAGTGTTGCTAATTTAGAGGGTATTTTTCCTATTCAAATATCTACCACTATTTTCGATTAGTAATGTTCGCTTTAATTAATTTGTTATTAAATAAAGTGAATAATACCATTCTTAAAGAGTTTTTTGCGTGCATGAAAAAATTCTGCTAAATTCGCAACTCTACTATATAAAAGGGAAGGAATTCGCATCTTGATCAATGAATTCGCGTCTTAAACGTGATTTTTTGCCCCAAAGAACCTAAAATCCATCGCGTATTAAGCGGGATCGCGTAATAACTATTCGCGTATTAAACGTGATATTTTTGCATTAGCATTATGGGCGATGTTTAAGGGGCCGGAAAAAATCCGCGTATTAAGCGGGATCGCGTATTAACCGTGAGCGTCTTAGCCGGGTTCTACTGTATATATTTTCTTAGACACTGCTGATGGCTTTTTACATATTTTATCAGTTAGTTTATCTAAAAAATTAAATTTATCACCTTTACCTAAATATAGTTTACTTTTTTCATAATTTCTGAGGCACTGATATATTCTTGCATCATTTTCATTTTATAATTTGATTACAAAAGCTTTTGTTTATCTTTTTCATCCTTAGATAACTTGAAATTTTTACTGTTAGTTCCTTTCAATCTTTTATAAGTATCACGTTTTTCTTTAGCTATTGTTATTATTTCATCAAGATTTTCATTAGATTTAATTACAAGTTCAGAGGGCAATTCTAAGTTTTTATTTTTTAATAAAAGGAATATATAAATGTTTATCACTATAAAACTTAAAATTTTCTTTTGTCTAACTCATTTCCAGCATCTGATGACTAATCTACTGATTCTAGCTCTTTTCTTGAAACATCTAATGGTGAAATATTTTCTATAGCATCTTGTATACTTTTCACTACTTCTTTATTTGATTTTTCACATTTTTCAAATTTTTTTTTTGTAACAGGATTATGAAATTTCTCTAAATTCTTTTGAATACCTAATTTTTCTTTTAATCGGTCTTCGTTATTCTTTCTTATTTGTTTAACTAATTTTTATTGCTCAACTTTGTCTTTTATTTGTTTCCTAACCTTTCTTTCTCATTCTTTTTCTAATGTGTTTATATCCATTTATTCAAGATTAAAAAATATCTGCTTCTTGTAAAACAGATTTTACTTCCAGTAAAAGAAATTTTACTTGTAGTAAAATAGATTTTACTTAAATAAATAAAGCATTTCTTCAAACATTTCTTCTGATTCCATTGTAAAATTTAGATTATATTTTCTTTTCATTCAGTTAAATCGATTTACACGTGACTGATATCGTTGTTTTAATTTTTTTTATATTTTTATACATATATATTTCATCGTCTGAATGATTATACCCTATTATTATTAAACCCTATTTCAAAATTTTTAATTTGGTTTTATACATCTGGTACAGGTGTACTTGAAATTTGTTTGTTTTCCCTAAAAATCGGTTCGTCGTCAACTATCATTGCATTCTCAAAAAAATTACATTCATTTATTAACAAAACACTCTCTTTTCTAATAAAAGATTCAAAACTTTTATGTTTTATATAGAATAAATTTTATAAAAGAATATGCAAAAGGTTTAGGGGCTTTTAAAACGCTCCAGGGATCTTATATATTTACACAACATATATAGGCTTGTGGACTGTTATCGCCACTAGGGAACAATACACTTGCAACATTTATACATTTATTAGAACATTTTTATAAGGTTTGTGGACTGTTATCGCCCTACAGTGACCATACGTATACGGACATAGAAGACAACACAAACATACAAGACATACACAAACATATACACATAATCAACATATACATATAATATCATGAAATGCTTAAAGCTTAATCCTCGAGAAGAGAGAATATTTTAATAGCCCCTCCATAGATCTTTTTAGCATCAACTCTTAATTATTTTTATTAATTATTTTATTTATTAATTTATTAATTACAAGAGAGATTTATCTATGGAAGGGGGAGAAACTCAAACAGCTAATTTTTTACAATTTTTTGCAAAATACCCACTACGATATAGCAGAAGTCAGCGCGCTTTGATGGTAAAATTGAGGGTTTTCTAAGCACCGAATGCTGTTCATCGTAGGTTTTTCCTCGTCTGGGTATCAAACGCACATCCTCTGGCTCGGCAGATTTAAGGGATGTTCGCGCTAACCAGTATCCTGTTTGAGATCTCAGGATAAAAACTTTTTTTTAAATATAACATTTACATTACTTTAAATGAAGTTAATAATGCATAATTACTGACATTAAATAAATAATTCTGCACTAGTGTGCAAAACTGAAGCAACAGTCAGAAAATACTAATTTCTGAACACGTGAGTACCCAAAAAGAAATTCTACAAACATCAAGTGTAGGTATTGGTACTACACTAACAGCACAACCAGTCCCTATGAACTCACCTTGGCGTCATAAATAGTCACAAGCGTCACAGTCACTAAAACGATCTGAAATGTGATATCTTTTATTCATCTCCTTCTTACTTTCAATTGGTCACTCCACTGAGAAGTCACTATGATTGCTGTTTTATGACGAGTCAAAAAGTAACTTTACAATGAAGTCACCTAGTGACTCTCATGTGACCGTCATTTTGGGGCTCCATTGTAAAGCCATCATGGCAGCTGTTTTGTGACGAGTTTTCAAGTAACAGAAAATGAAATTATCTGGTGACTTTTCACAAAAGAACGCAATGGTGGCTTCACAGTAGTCTCGCCTACCTGAAAGTCACCACGTGACTTCGCCGAGACATTATATGATAACTCATTATAATGCAATGCTCATGTTTACTTCAAAACTGAGTCTTCAAATGATAGTCACAAGAGAATCACAAGATGACCTCATTTTAATTTTATCCGATGTCTCGTCAAAAAGCAACAGTCACAGTCACTTCCCAGTAGAGTCGTCGTATGACGATTATTTGAAGCTAATAATGCGACGGATGAAAGATCCCACATTTCGTTTTACCGTAGTGACTACGACACTTGTGACCATGTACGGCCCGAAAGTGTTTTGTTACGCGTCTTTAATTAATTTTACTAGTTATTATACCGAGCATTTTGGCGTGTTTGTGTATTTAAACACTATTGAATACAACGTAATATCGAACGACACATTTAATAAGCACACAGACAAATACAAACGGTAAACATACCTCACAACTAAAGTTACAGTTAACAACCGGTTAAATAGTTCTAAAAGTTAAATGCAGAGTTCGGATTTAACACTATCGTTCATTGTTCAGGATAATGCCACATCTCCCCCTTTTAGAGATTCAGTCGATTTGGAGGTTTAACAGTTCTTCCACTTCGAGTTACAACAGGTTGGTTGATTAAAGGGTTAAGCTGATCATTTTTCGTAGTTGAATCTGAAGGGTTTGGTATTCCATTTTTAGGTACTTCACTTTTAGAAATTTCTGTAGAGAGAGCTTCCTCAAGGTCATCATCTGTCGGACGTGGTTGCAGTTTCGCCCTCGGAATTAGATGTTTTCTGTTTCGTCTCAGGATATGATGTCCTTCTTTTACGAAATATGATCTTAGTGCGTCCGCATGTTTCTGAACTGTACCAACAGCCTTTTTATCAGTTATTCACACTTTCACCCCTAGATTTATTGACTTGAGTTCATGGGAGTTGGGTCTTTGATTATAGTACCTTTCTTGCGTTTTTATTCGATTTTCCTCTATTTCTTCTAATTTCTCCTTCTGTATGAGTTTTGGTTGAAGTGCTGTTAGTGGTATGGGTAACGTTGTTTGTAATCTCCTACCCATCAATAACTCAGCTGGACTGTATCCATTCTTTAAAGGCGAAGCTCTGTAACTGAGTAGTGCTAAATAAGGATCTTTGGATTTTTTCAATCTGAGCTTGATAATTTTAACAGCAGCTTCTACAAATTCATTGCTCTGTGGATATCTTGGACTAGACGTGATATGTTTAAACCCATATGTTTTTGAAAATTCATAGAATTCAGCTGTTCTCGTTACTTCAAACTGTTTTTCATTGTCAGACCTAACAATATCAGGTATTCCATGTCTGGCGAAAATTGATTTGCAATGTAGAATCACTTCTCGAGATGTAAGCCTGTCTAATTTAGCAATTTCTGGATAACGTGAATAGTAATCAGTCACTAACAAATACCAGTCTGAGTGAAGTTTGAACAGATCCATAGCTACTACTTCCCAAGGTCTTTGAGGAAATCCTGTGGGTTTCAATGATTCCGAAGGATTTTTAGCTTCTTGTATACATGAAGTACACTCTCGCACCAACTTCTCTATGTCTTTACTGATACCCGGCTAATATACTGCAGATCTCGCCAAATATCTACATTTACCTATCCCCATATGGCCTTCGTGTATTTTCGCTAAAATTTCAAGCCTTTGCTTGCGTGGAATGGTTATTCGAGTTCCTCGCATAAGTAATCCATTCTGCAAGGATATTTCGTATCTCAAAGGACAATAAGGTAGACATTCTGGTTTTAATTTATTTTTTTCCGGCCATCCCCGTAAAGCATAGGCTGTTAACATTTTACATGTTGAATCTTGCTCATGTTCCAATTTTACGTGTGTGAGTCTTTGCGGAGCTACAGGAATGGATTCTGTTAAAAGATTGACATAAGCTTCAACTTCGTCTTCTAATTCGAAATCTGGAACTTCCTTCTGGATAGGTGATCTAGATAATGCATCTGCTGCACATAAATTTTTTCCTGGGGTGTGAAAAACATCAAAAGAATATCTCATCAATCGCATTTTTAATCTTTGAAGACGAGGAGTTAAATCATCTAAGGATTTTCTTGTCAATATAGGGACAAGAGGTTTGTGATCTGTCTCTAGAAGAAACCTGGTTCCTATCAATTAATTACAAAATTTTTTACATGCCCATGTTAGCGCAAGTGCTTCCTTTTCTATTTGTGCATAACGTCGCTCAGTTGGCGTCAACGTGCGAGATGTGTATGCAATTACCCTCAATGTACAGTCACTCAGGCCATAGGATGAGGCATCTGCTGTCACAATAGATTCTTTTCCAGAATCAAAAATTGCCAGCACTGGTTCGGACGACAAAATCTCTTTAAGTTTTTTCAGTGCTTCATCTTGTGGTGAATCCCAAATGAATTCGTTCTTCGTGGATAATAAAGAATTCAGAGGAGCTAAAGTTTCGGAAAATCTTGGGATGGATCGTGCGAGGTAATTAGCCATACCAAGAGGTTGTTTAAGCTCCGTCTTATTTGTTGGAATTTTGAAGTTGCGTATAGCTGCAATCTTTTCTTCGTCGGGATGTATTCGTAACTCGTCGATGACATGACCCAAAAATGTTATGGTCGTGACATTAAAAACGCATTTTTGTTTATTTAGGGTACTTTCCGTTTGTTGAAGCCGTTTTAGGGTCATTTTTAACCGTTCGTCGTGTTCTGTCTGACTAGATCCCCAAACAAGGATATCGTCCATGTTGCAGATAATCCCGTGAAGTCCTTCTAAGGCCTGCGACATTCTCTGCTGGAAATGCTCAGGAGCCGACGAAATTCCAAATGGAAGACGCAAAAAACGAAATCTGCCAAAGGGTGTTATGAACGTTGTCAGGTAGGATGATTCTTCGTCAAGAAGTATTTGCCAGAACCCGGAATTTGCATCCAATTTCGAAAATATTTTTGCCCTTGCCAAGAGAGATAAATTGTATTCGGTGGTTGGCAGTGGGTGCCATTCCCTACGAATGCTTCTATTCAGTATTGTCAAATCTACGCAAATCCTGACATTTCCATCCTTTTTTCTTACAACAACGGCAGGAGAACACCAATCAGTTGGTTTTTCCACTGGCTGAATTACATTAAATTCCTGCATTCTTTTAATTTCTAACTTTGTTTTTTCTAATAATGGCACAGGTATTCGCCGTGGAGAAGTAAGAGCATAAGGCTTAACGTCATCGATAAGTTCTATGTGGTAGTCACCTTTCAGTAAACCAAGTCCTTGAAATAGAGAAGGAAATTCATTAACAGGATTGAAACTGCTAATACTGCGCACACAATGACCTAGTATATTAGGACCTAACCCAAACATTTTTATGGCTGGTTTCCCCAACAAACACGTCTGGAGACCTTCTATAACATATATTTCTTCCAAACAATTTTTTTCGTTATACTCTATATTTTCAACAATCTTCCCCTTAAGTTTTAAAGGTGATCTATCAGGACCCAAATTTACTTTGTTTGTTCTTTTAATTTGAACATTTTTCAACACTGTTTGTGCAACATGAGAAGGAATATTAGTGTGGTCAGCACCACTATCAATTTTAAATTTGATAGATTTTCCTAATATCTTAATTGGTATAGTCCAATCATCTTCATTTTAGACATTTCCCACTAAGCCTATAAAACCTGCTTCAAATTTAACTTCGTTAATTCTTTTAGTGGAGGATAAACAAACTTTATCCCAGTGCCCTTTCTTCTTACATTTTCTGCAAAAAGAGTACTTGGCGGGACATTTCTTTTTATCGTGCGGTGAAAATCCACACCATTTACACTTTCAAATGCTTACATTAACTTTATTATCAAGAAAATTCTTTCTATTTGAAAATTGAACAGATTTATTTTTATGAATTACTGCATTAACTGATGAATTATTTACTAAAACAGACTGTTGCTTTTTAATCCATTCGGATAAACGAACTTTATCTATCGCTGTTTGCAAAGTAAGGTTAGGATGTAGTTGTAACTTTTCACTTAAAGCCAGATCAGTAATTCCAACAACTATTCGATCCCTCAATAATTCATCATGTAATGCACCATAACTACATTTATCAGCAAGTGCATATAAATCAGTAATGAAATCATTAACGCACTCACCTTCTCTCTGTAGCCGCCTGTTGAACTGTGCGCGTTAGAGATTACGTTTCTTTTTACAATAAAATGATCATCGAATTTACTTAACACAACCTGGAAGTTTTTCTTCTCATCTTCTGTTAAAGTGAAAGCGAGAAAAATATCTTCGGCCTTTTCGCCCATGAAATATATCAGAGCATCAACTTGTTCCTCTTGTGTCTTCGTATTCAAACCAGAAGCAGTTCGGAATTGAAGAAATCTCTGTTTCCATTCGTTGGAGTCGAAAATTGAAATAAATCTGGTGGTGTTATATGATATGCCGACGCAGTTGCCATAACTTTTCGCAGAACGAAACTAGAAGTAGATTTTGAACTTCGAACAACGTAGAATATGCTAAATTACTTCTTTACTTTTTAACCACTGCCGCCATGTGTTGTTACGCGTGTTTAATTAACTTTACTAGTTATTATACCGAGCATTTTGGCGTGTTTGTGTATTTAAACACTATTGAATACAACGTAATATCGAACGACACATTTAATAAGCACACGGACAAATACAAACGGTAAACATACCTCACAACTAAAGTTACAGTTAACAACTGGTTAAAGAGTTCTAAAAGTTAAATGCAGAGTTCGGATTTAACACTATCGTTCATAGTTCAGGATAATGCCACATCGATGTTACATCGACTAGCTGTGCTGTAGGGATAGTTTATATTTGAATTATATTATTTTCTTTTGAGTATTCGCGCGTCGAAAATTAGCATTTTATGATGGTTGCTTAAGTTTTGCACGCCAGTGTAGTTTGGATTATCATTATTATGCATATTTAATAATTATTTCATTTAAAAAACACTTTTTAGAGCTTTTAAAAATTGATTTCATTCGGTGCTGTGTTTTATCCAGTACCGCCATCTACAATCACAAATAAGAACTGAATTTGGTTAAAAACTTAAATATTAATTCATATAAGTCGTTCAACTGTGTAACATATATTATTTAATAATATTTTAGTGATAAATTAGCTAAAACTATGGTTTTAAAACCATATTTTTAATTCATTAGACCCTTCAAAGCATTATTCAATTACTTTAAAAACGGTATAACAGTCTTATAAATATATTATATAATAATATTTTAATGATAAAATAGCTAAAAACTATTTTATATTATGTTTTAAAACAATATATTTTTCATTTATTTTCATTCTTTAATACAAGATTTTTAAGCAAATTAGCGCTATTTAATAAAAATCAATTTCTTTTCATTAAGACAGCTAAAAAGGTTTTTCTTAGAAAATCGCTCTGATAGTGGTGTTATTTATCAAATAAAAAGAGAGTCTGCGATAAAAAAAAAAATAACAGATTCCTTTCAGACAGCTATGAATGAACCTTTTTATACATCAAAAACCCGGAAGTTAAGCGCGTTGGAATTAAGCTCCCTTTTGGGCTCTCGCCCTTTTGTGGGCCTCTAGATAAACATAATATTTGCAAGAGATTCTTATTCCACGCATTTTATTACTCGTTCTTTTATACAGGTTTTTCTTGAAAAAGTAAAAGTTGGAATTATAAATTTTTAATGCTTTTTTTTTTTTTTTTGGAAAAGCAATTGTGTGCTTTTTCTGATCATGGAAGACGGTAGTATTTCGAGTGACGCAGCCTTAAGCCTAAAATCGTATCGTATCGTATCGTTAAAATCGTATCGTATCGTATCATAGAATTCGTAGATGGCGGAACTCATATATACAGCTAACTCGACATCAAAGAAAACGCGAAAAGCCGCCTTTTAATAACTCAGCAGATATATGTCTTATTGTTCTGAATTTTCTAGAACAGTCTTATATCTGCAGTCTAATCGTATACTGAAATTTATGCATTTCTACGTGCAGTATATTTTGAGATCTAAATAGCCATTTTTAAAGTGAAAACGTTGGTATAATATCGAGGAAGTTCCTAATTTGAAAATCTCGAAAACGGTTCTAATGATTATTTTTAAATTGATACATAATATAAATGTGATTAAGGCGAGGTTAATAACACTTTTCTTTTTTCTGGGAAAACTCTCGTTCGTTAAATAATTCGATTTTTTTTCTCTCGAAAATGACACGGGCGATTTTTTAAAAATCAAATAAATATGTTTCAGATGAACCAAACAACAATTTACTTGTTTCTAGCAAGACTCTTGTTCGTTTTATAATGCGCATGAAAAATCGGACTATATTTCTTCGCCATTCTATGGAAATTTCACCGAATATGCATGACACTGTATTCATACACATGCTTTCTTTTTAACCACTTTTGGGGAGAAAAATTTTGTCTTCCCGCTGGCTGAGTGGTTGAGGGCCATCGTCTACTGATCTTAACATAGGCAGTTCGATACTCTCTAGTACATGTTTTCACATGTGAAGTTTTTTTCTTTTAAAGTCTGTTAGTTGACCATTATTCTCAGTTCCTTTGTAATTTTTTAATTGCTATTAAGTTAAATAAAATTACAATTATAATGACGCCAATTTGATGATGATTATTTCTTGGCAATTTTTCAACAATAAAAATATTACCATAAATTTTATAAATATATTTAATTTCAATCACTTTACAAAAAATATACATTAATAATTATTATTTGAATATAAATCACACGATCAGAAACGTAAAAAAATAATTCATTTCAGCTCTTCTTTTTATAATATCATTTTTTATTATTATGACGGTCAATAATATAATATAATCACTGACATCCATAATAATATTATTATTATAATTATTATTTTCCTTGCATAAAAACTATTGTGATGTAATAATTATTTTATAATAAATAATTTAGTTGAAATGTTTTATTTATACATAACAATGAAGTTTTACATAATAAGCATATCAGAATTCTGGTGTCGCCATCTTTTGACGCAATTGCGTACTACATTTTGACTCTTATTCGGAAAAAAAAGAAAAAAAACTAACGCTGTTCACCGCTTTGAAAGAATCTCTTGTGACTAGAGGTCTATTTCGCAAATATTAAGAAAATTACTGCATACAAAAATATTAAAATGGGTAGTATTATAGAGAAATGTTTGATAAAAAAGTTGAAGTAGACAGTTTTTAAATCGAAGAATTATTTTATAAGATATTTAATGTTAAATCTGGACAAAATTCTCTCATAGGAAAAAAATATATACATGGGAATTTAATCATTTTCATTCAATTTAATCATTCAATAGAAACTCGAAGTTTGCAGAGTGCATTTCTTATTTTTAACTTGCCTAATTTTTGACGGTTTATTTCAATTTTAAATTAAAATTTTCAGAATTTCCAGAGATATTTTTTACATATTTTAGAAAAGGTTATTTTAAATTGTTGCCAATTGTTAAAACAGAGCAAAGAATAATATATCCTTTAAATTAAAAATTTATTCACACGTGACTATTATAAACAGAAAAAAATCCTTTTAAATTAGAATTAAATGATAATGTGTTAAAAGCAGGAAAATATTAAACATTACGTCATAAAAATTGTTTTTACACATGCTTACTTAAAATGAAAGAAAATTATAAAATAATCAATTATTTTCAAATTAGAATTAAATGATTACGCATTAAAAGCAGGAAAACATTAAAAATTACGCCATAAAAATTATATTTACACGTGAATATTAAAAGAAAAAACATTTTTAAATAATAAATTCATTGATATGTGTTAAAAGTCGTAAATGGAGTAAATTACGTCATATTGGCCAAAGTGGCCAAATAATAATATTGCAAAACAGTTTAAATTAAAAAATATATTTATATGAGAGATTTATTTCAAATTTCGAGATGATATTTTTAACTATAGTTGCCAATTTTAAGGTAGCGCAAATAATAATATTATCTTTCTAATAATAAAAATATTTTCAGTTGAATGTTACAAAGAGAAAGGAAAGTTTGGTGAAAATTATGTCAGATTTAAAACGTTACATTTAAAATCTCTTATTTAAAATCGTTTTCTTATAGCGTTGTTAAAAAATACCATAAAGCAAAGACTCTGTTGACTTAGTTCCTTTTATATTTGGTAATTTTCAAATGTTTAACTAATCTTATTTAATCAAGCACGGAAACAGCAACTAACATCAGCTGATTCCGTCTTGAACTCCCTCAGTAAAAGGGAAACCCGTTTACAGTAAGATCGCCATTGATTTTTTAATTATACAGAGCAGCCTCGATTAATTGGGACTGTTAGTAAATCGGAATCGGAAATCTCGGTTAATAGAAACTGTGTGTAAAAACTCGCCGTGCTTGCGAATTTAACATCTCTTTTAAAAAATATATAGAGAACGTTTTTTAAATAATAAAAATAAATATATGTAAAGTTCTGTTTCACAGCTTAACAAATTAAAAAAAAATCAACTACCAGTAATAAATTTTAAAATGCAAATTGAAAAATTTACGAAAGTTCACACAGCCACTGGAAACAAAGCATTGTTCGCTATTGACTTCTCAAGGTCCAATGTTTCTTTGGAGTTGAGTGCTTTTGGGGGCAGAAGGGCCTGTATAGCACGGACAGTGAGCTAAAGAGTGTGGTTATTTTTAAGGCTCATTCAAAAGGAAAAAAAAATCAGACTTTGTTATCGGCTCGGTTAACAGAAACCTCGATTAATCGAAGCTCGGTTAATCCAGGTTCTACTATCATTCTATCTTCCGTAATCTTTTTAAAGCAGATCAAATTAATGGACTTTAGCACAAAGTCACATAGCTGATAACTGCCATGCTTGTTGGCCACCTTTTTTTCAAAAAGTTTGCTTCACCTTATTCAATTAATGAGATATCTCCGATAAAATAAGTCACATTTTCCCGTTCTAAAATACTGGTATCCAAAAATCGTAACATGTAACTGACACTACAAGTACTCATGGAACTAGACTATTTTAAGTCTGATTTTTATTATAGACTATATAAAATTATTAAACATATATATTATGATAGGATCTAGCGGGCTTCGTCCGCTATTTACGTTACGGATATAAAAATCATGTTTTTTTTTTTTTTAGGGAAAAAGAAATAAAAACCTATTTGACGATAGGTTTATAAAGACACATTTTGTATTTGTTATATTTCCGGGGATGAGGATGGGGGGGGGACTATTTTGATTAAATATCGCAATTAGTCCACATGGCAGATATAATTATGATAAACACAAGTGGGCTTCGCCCCTCTATGGCGCCTTATGGATCCAGCTTCCAGAACTCAGAAACTACCTTTCGGACATCAATGCAACAGATTAAAAACGTTATAATTAACTTAATAATCACCCTATATAGCATTAAAGTAAATTTATGAGTACTGCATACTATTTTTTTATCGTAATTTCTGAAGAGAAAAAATTATTTCGGTTCCATTCTTAGGTACTGGTCTGAAAAATTTTGAAGAAGGGGGGAAGGAGGGGACATGAGACTGCTGTTTGTCAAACAACACAACGGGGTCTGGCTTATTCAACTTGGTTTTTGATGACTTCAGTTGGAAGGTGGTTTGTTTAAAAGAATGCGTTCCCTGCCCCATGAAAATTGGAACTATTGGTGCACCATCTATGTAAGGATTTAATAATTATAAATTAACATTTTGGATTTATTAATTTAAGGATAAAGTGTTTTTAAAGGAATATCAAATGAAACCCTCTGTGCGATCTGCGATTATACTTACCCACTTGTTTTTATATACAAAGTGCTATAAGGAAAATTGTAATAAAATAGTAAAAATTAAATCTGCATTAAATTCCATAAGTATCTTTTTTTTAATCATTTTATCACTAACCTCAAAAAAGTAATGATATCAATGCAAAAACCCTTGACGGGTTAAAAGTTTTTGACGCAGCACTTTATTTTATGCTCTAAGAATTTTAAATATGGAACTTAAAAATACTGATATCAAATTTTGAGTGACGTTATGCTATTTCTTAAAAAATATATTTGTATTTATTTCATCATTTTATTTTTGTTTTATTTATAATCGCATGTGCAAAAGTTATGTTCAACATGAAAAGCTGCATAAAATTTTATTCGCTGTTGCTTTATCATTTACATCTCTCATAAATTCAAAATATGAGTTTTAAAAGATATGATATAAAATTTAAGTGACGCCTTGATGTGACTTTAAAAGGTTTGTTTTAAAATTCAATTTAAATTATTTTTGACTTGGTTAAAATATTTTTTTACATCTACACAATACTTTTAATTTTCCAATTCACTGTTAAATATATCACTTTCATTGAATCTATACTATGCATTGAAATGTATTTATTTCAATAAATTGATTTATCTTTTGTGTCACGCTATTCAAAATTGTGAGTAAGATTTATGTAAATGGTTTCTTTGCGTCATTGTGTCCAAACTACATGAAATGTATGAAAAAGGATAGTTTGACGCAAATAAACCATTTACATAAATCTTACTCACAATTTTGAATAGCGTGACACAAAAGATAAATCAATTTATTGAAATAAATACATTTCAATGCATAGTATAGATTCAATGAAAGTGATATATTTAACAGTGAATTGGAAAATTAAAAGTATTGTGTAGATGTAAAAAAATATTTTAACCAAGTCAAAAATAATTTAAATTGAATTTTAAAACAAACCTTTTAAAGTCACATCAAGGCGTCACTTAAATTTTATATCATATCTTTTAAAACTCATATTTTGAATTTATGAGAGATGTAAATGATAAAGCAACAGCGAATAAAATTTTATGCAGCTTTTCATGTTGAACATAACTTTTGCACATGCGATTATAAATAAAACAAAAATAAAATGATGAAATAAATACAAATATATTTTTTAAGAAATAGCATAACGTCACTCAAAATTTGATATCAGTATTTTTAAGTTCCATATTTAAAATTCTTAGAGCATAAGATAAAGTGCTGCATCAAAAACTTTTAACCCGTCAAGGGTTTTTGCATTGATTAAAATATACATCCATTTCAAGGTATGCTCGTAACATACTAATAAAATATTGATATGATTAATTCTTTGACAAAATCTTAAGTGCTTTTATAAAATATACTTTTTATTTTAATTTTAAATTTTTAATATATTTGAGAGGAACTCTTTTTTTTATACATTTTTAAACTCTCAAAAAATCATAATAATGCATAAAAAATCGTTATTTTATTTTATTTTTTACAATTAGTCATCTGTTCTCATAAAATATTAATGAAAATGTTAAAAATGTGAAAATATTTATATTTTTTCCCAGTGTTTATATATTTAAAAGAAATCAAATGTATGCTTTTTTATTAAATATACCTCTGTGTTGGTAACACTCTTGAAAAAAAAAATAAATACATTTATTTTGCATTTTTGTTCAAATATAAGGGAAAAAATGAATGTTTCAAATGAATGAAAAAAGAGTATTTTGATATTAAAAAGTGAAGTAAATGATATTTATTAATAGTGAAAATTTTAAAAAGGGTTTATAATTTGAAAGGAGTTGAAATTTTATAAGGTAAGCCAGATAAATTATACATAATAAGCTTTTTTATATTAAAAATACTCGTCTGTTTGAACCTCTCTTAAGAAAAAATAATTGCAGTTTTTGGGTATTTTTGTTCAAAAATAAGATGAAACTCAGGAGTCTTTTAAACGGATAAAATTTTTCGATAAAAAAATAGTATTTTGATATTTAAATTTGAAGGAGTTGTTATCAAAAGTTAATCTAAAGTTTAAAAAGGGTATATATTTTGGAATAAGTTGAAAATTTTATAACTGTGCTCGTAAGATTATATATATACTACTACTGTATGATAAAAAAAATTTAATCATGTTTTTAAACTCAGAAAACTATGAAGAAAACTTGGCTAAAAGGTTAGAAAAATTTAAAATATCGAACGACAACACGTAGGTGATTTGAAATGGATTGACCCACTTGCATATAATAAACTGCAACAGCAAAAATCTCAAAGTCAAAAAGATAACAAAATTAGATCTATTTGAAGTCTATGCGTTTTAGAGACATGGTATTCAGATGATGGCGGCTATCTTCGAAGTATTGTTGCCGCTCGCTAAAAGTGAAATATTGAAAACTTATTCCTATTTATGTATTATTTGGACTTTGCGAAAATAACTTCAGTAAAATATATAATTATTTTTCCAATATTTTTCTCTGCTGAAAAATGTTTTACTTTTCATGGAACGGCCCTATATATTAAGTGTATGGGGTATGCTGGAAACTCTAGTGTCCAATAATATAATTGTACTGCCGATGCCAGGAAAATCAATTTTGAGCACCGGTACCCCCTTCAGAAAATTTCAAACGCATTTTCAAAAATGTTTTTCAAATATATGATCTAATTTTCTGTAAAGAACTATATTCAAAGGTAACGATCGAAAATACACTAAAAAATACTTTCAACTTTATTTCTATCTTTAAAAACAATATTTAATCGTTATAAAGACTTTTAATGTCTTTTTGTTAATTTTGTCTTGAAATAGGTAACTTTTTCTCTTTTGTGAAAGTGGAATGTCCAAATCACGTAACTATGGCATATTAGATTGAATTGAATAGTTTTTCATTTTTTCGATAAAGACAAAATATTTGATACAGCTTAAAGTTCTCCTAAATGTTAATGCTGTGAAATTTCCCCGTTGATCCAAAACAAAATAGCTTTCTCAGAAAACGGATGAAAAACCACACAAATATACCTGCAAAGAGGGAACCTGATTAACACAGAATTTATTCCAGTCCCTAGCGATATCCATGTATTCAAAAATTATAATGGAAATTGACCTCATACTAACTGGATTCCTAAACCTTTTTCACTCATGGAACATTTTTGGTTATTCCAAAAAGTCCATAAGTATTTTTGCACTTTTATTATTTTTCTTCCAAGTATGTTCAATGTTTTTGATTTTTGACAGGGAAGGGTTGGTGTGACAAAAAAAAGGAAATTAATTTATCTACATCTTTGTAATTGAACTTTTTTTTCTAGATACCATCGTTCATGAGATATTCACAAAAAATTGATTTTCAAGATGATTTGCGACCCCTGGCGACGAAAGCTCGCATCAGATCGATAGGGACTTTTAGTATGATAACCCTCTAGTGCATGATTTTTTTTTTATTTTTTCTTTAAAAAAAATATATTTGCTTCCTTGAAGGCCATAAATTACATGAAAAATATTGAAAATTTTTCACTCTTATATTTTTTAGTATTTTGAAGTTTTTCTAATTGTTGTCAAATGGCAACACCACGCATTAACACACCAAAAAAAATTTTGAACTTTGCCAACTAGCAACACTGTGCTCTTTTACTGCAATTTTTTTTGTAAATTATAAGATTTTAAATGCATATAATACTTTTACATACACTTAGAAAAATAAAATTATATATATATATATATATATATATATATGTATGTATCATATACGTATATATATATATATATATATAAACTATACATCTATAATAATAAAGAAAGAAGTTTGTGTGTGAGTGAGTGAGTGAGTGTGTCGACGGTGTTCTGAAGAGACCACTCCACGTAGAGCTACAAAATTTGGGGTAAAGGTATGTCTATATATGAAGTTTTGCACCTCGAAGCCCGATTTTCGATTTTGTTATTAGATTTTTTATGCGATTTTTAGCTCTTTTTTTTATGTTTCGAGGCGATTTTTCCATATAAGTGAGAAGAATATTGTTTCTTTAACCCAATGTAGTAAATTTTGTTCTCTTTTCAAAAAAGTTTATTCGGAATTCGTGCAGCGATTTTTGAATTTCTAACGAAATTTTTATGCAATCATTGAACAGTATTTAATGCATTTCCATACCTATAAGGAGGTTGCCGTAGAGGGACATAGTTTTGTCCCCAAATGCAGCCAAGTTTGTCGCCAACTTGGCGATATATCGCCAAATTTGGCAACCAAAATGAGTCGCCAAAAGTGGCGCCAACTTGGCCATATCTCTAATATTACGCCAAATTCCCATAGACTTCCATTGTAAACCAATATGGATTACTTTCTTACAGAAAATTAACAAATTAAGATATTTTAATGCAACAAAAACTAATATTAACTTAAGGGATTGAATTCGATTTTTCCACATTAGGAAAAAGAATACAGTTTCTTTCTTTTAACCCAACATAGTAAATTTTGTTCTCTTTTCAAAAAAAGTTTATTCGGAATTCGTTGTGCGATTTTGAATTGTTAGCGAATTTTTTATGCGATTATTGAACAGCATGTGATGCAAGACCATACCTATAAGAGGGGGTTACCGTAGGGGGGATCCAGTTCTGTCGCCAAATAACGCCAAGTTTGTCGCCAAATCTGGCGACGAAAATGAGTCGCCAAAAGTGTCGCCAACTTGTCGATATCTCTCATATTTTGCCAAATTCCCATAGACTTCCACTGTAAAAGAATAGGGTTTACTTGCTTACAGAAAATCAACAAATTGAGATATTTTAATGCAACAAAAACTAATATTAACTTAAGGGATTATATTAATTATATTTAAGGGAGTCCAAGTAAATTAATTACGAATAAAAGTAACATGATCTAATGCTTAGCATGATTTCCAAAACATAAATTTTAAGAGAGCCCATTGGTCAAAGGAATTAGATTTGAAACTTTTGTCCAATTATAGTAAATTTTGACTTTCGTGATTTTTGAGCTTTTTGTGATTTTTAATGCGCTTTTTACGATTCATAGCGATCTGCTGCAATTTTTTGACATTTCATTTTTGAACTAAAGTACATTCTGCCCTCATTTCAATAATGTTTATTCGGATTTCGTATATCAATTTTCGAATTTTTGTGGAATTATGTATGTGATTTTTCGTGCATTTCAGCGATTTGCTACTATTTTTCCACATTAGTGAAAGGAATCAACTTGCAATCTTCGAACATAATATATATATATATTTTTTCTCTTTTCAGAATTTGAGAAGCGATTAAATTTTTTTTTCGCGATATCTTATTGTGATTTTCAGAGCTTTTTCGTAATTCTTGCTGTTTTTTGACGTACCCGAGCAACGCCGGGCAAATTCGCTAGTATATAATAATTTTAAATCGAAATTTGACTTACAAGTCATATAACAATAATAACCAAAATTGTAAATAAATCGGTATATAATAATATTATACATTAATTGTTATCTATCAGCAAAATAATAATGGTACAAATTATAGTTCTAAGATGTTAAATGAACATATGAAGTTAGATGCTGGAGTAGAATAATTTTTAATTTATAAATGAATAAGAAGATACGCTGTCCTGATGCAGATTACAATAGAAATATTGTAAAATATGTAATTAAATTAATACATAATAAATTGCGGAAAAGCAGCCATATTTATCCTGTATTTTAAACCAATTGAAATCATTTAAAATTTAAAAACCAAAATAGGCTTATAAAGTGTAATATCACATGCAAAATACAATGAAAAAAATCATAGGCTAATAAAATATACTCCATAAATATACAGGCAATGCTGCAGAATACCATAGAATTTTTTATCAATAATGTTTATCAAAGTTATGAACGGTAACCAATAGAACATTTATTGTTTTTGTTTAAACGTAGAGGTACCAAACACTTAATTCATTTTACTCTAGTGTAACCTATAGAGCCCAGCACTTTATACCATTGTCTTTTATCTACGTGTTGTGGCCAGTGATCAATTTTATCCTTCCTGACATGTTTAGAAGTTTCATAAAGCTGAAAACAATGAACTACAATGTTGTTACTATAAAATTTAATCATTGGCTTTTTTGATTATGTAACCGGTACCTTCAGGGAGGCACGGACACGGAAGCACAAAGGAAGGAGAATAAAGCCCCTATAAATCTGAAAAAGATCTGAAAAGATTTTATCATTTTGTCTCCCGTTTAACAAAAAATGTATATCGGCTATTAGGGGGGACCCTCAAATCGGGAGTACCGGAGCAGCTACCCGCATGCCCCTGCATTAGTCAGGCCCTGGCTTTACAGTAAACCGAAACGATTTTGTATTTGATAAGAGTCGTTTATCGAGTTAGGGTGACATATGGTGATAAAAGTGAAAAAAAATAAATATCGTGCGAACCAGTTTTGAAACAAACAATGCTCAAAATGTTTACAAAATCAGAACTCAATTCATGGTGTTGCCAAATGGCAACAAATTTATATTCATGTGCATGCAATTTTTGTTCCAATAAACATTACTGAAAATTATTCAAAATAACATTTAAAAGTACATTCTTTTCAGAAATATTTTTTTCAAATGAAATTTTGCATGTAAAATATTTTTTTATGAGTCTGAAATCCAACTATGGCAAACAAAATGGAAGGTATCAAAAAGTGCTTTTTATTTGCAATTTATAAACAACTATTGCCAACTATGATACTTTTTATGAACAAAACCTAAATATAGGACCAACATGAATACGTAAAGCATAAAGTTGTCAAGAGACAACGGTAAATAAACAATAAGGAGGGGAATTTTAATATGTTGCCAATTGGCAACAGTATGAACTAGAGGGTTAAACTGCATACCCGAAACATCATGTTTGCAAAAATCCAGCTTTGTTCTAATTTTTCCGCTATTTTTTCCTTAAATGCCTGGATGATAAAGAATGATTGTTAAATTTCATTACAAAATGACCATTTATTTTCTATGAAAATATTAAAATTTTCAATTTAAAAGAAAATATTTGAATAAAATAAATAAAGCATAGCTTATGTTAATTTCTGGATTATAATCCATCTATATGCAAAGATACAATTGCTTTAATTCATACTATTTAATAGTGAGGTATTTTCGTAAGAAGTAAAAATGATCTTCAGAATGAAAATAAAAATGCTATATTAAAATATTTACAACATCCTTAATTGGTACATTAATGCGTAGTAATTAAACTTAAATGTATTAACAGGATTTAGATACCCTGGTGTAGATGTAAAGTTATCAGCACTACAATGCTGTTGCGGGTGTGTCAGTTCAATATAATGTCTGACTTGCATCTGACCTCCTCTGGTGCAGCTGCAGTGAAATTCAGTCTCAATGAGGAAGTAATCTTGGGATTTCTTGATATTGCCATAAACAAAAGAAAGCTATTTTAATATAAGTAGCTATTTCCATAAATAAACGAAATAGGATTTTTCGTAATTAAAGTGATGATTTATGTTATAATTGATGTTATGAGAATAACTTTGTTAAATGTTAATCTGGCGCACCATTCACCCTCCCTATCAGGGCCTTAGTCCTGATATATAGGGACTATTGCGACTTTAGTCAGTGGTTTTTTGAAGAGGGAATTTCCGCAACTCTGATGAGACCATCTTTACCTGAGAGAAGTTCAGTCAGTTCACTCTTATATGCCCCAGTGTCCAAGAGCCTGGTAGTTGAAGGGCGTCCATGTTTAGTACTACCTGATTTGTACGGATGTTGGGCGCAGCTGTATTCCACTTTGCTCTCTGTTTAAAGGTTACCAAAATGTTCCTTAGCCTATCGGCCATAAAAAACTTTTTCTTAAATTCTGTGGTAGCTCCCAACGATTTTTAGGATTAGTTGTCGTAGATGTGGCATCTTCAGGCATTGAGTGCAAAACATCATCTGTAGGAAAATGTGAGAGAGTAAGAACATTTATGCAGTCAATATTATTATCATTTAAATGCATAAGGGACCGCAAATTGCATAAGGATTCTATACAAGCAGTTAGCGTAGACAATTCTTCAAAAGTTAGGAGTTTCTCTCCTATGACTCTTTTGATGATTTCGTATTTTACCTAGTTTTTTGACGCACCGACAAATTTGTTTTTGTTGTCACTGTAGAGATGGCGTGGGGCACCTCGCCTTGCACCGAAGCGACGAAGGGATTCTATGATTGCCTCACCTGTCAAATTTATTACATCTTCAATATCTACAGCCTTGGTAAAGGCTGAATAAAGCAATGTAACCCTTAATTATCTTTGCACCATGACCCTTGCTGAATTTAATACATATAGGCACTGACGCAGCAATGGGGGGGGGGGAGGAGGTTTGGGCTTACAACCCCTCCCAGAGCTAAAATAAATAATATGATTGCCGCTTATATGAATCACAAGTTCACAAAATTAGATGCTTTAATGAATCAAAAACTAAGTTAATATTAAAACTTTTTGGCTATTCAGAATCCGCGGCTTTGTTGAGTAAAATTCTACTTAGTGGTGATTCTGTTCCGAATTTTCCGAAAAAAAAAAATCGGTCATCAATCCGAAAATTCGGACACAAAATATATTGCGAATTTTGAAAAAAAGTCGCCGAAAAAAAATAAATTTTGTCAATCGTTTACAGAAAAATAGCGAATTTCGTCAAATGATAGCGGGAAAAACGCAAATTTCGTCAAAGAATCGCAGAAAAAACGGAAATTTCGTCCAATAATCGTGGGGAAACGCGCAAATTTCGTCAATGAAACTCGAAAAAAAAGACATTTTTCTCGAAGGATCGCAAAAAACCCACAAATTTCGTCAAAAAATCGCGAAAAAACAAAAATTTTGTCAAAAAATTGCGAAAAAAACCTAGCAAATTTCGTCAAAAGATCTCGAAAAAACCGCAAATTTTGTAAAACAGATCGCAAAAAACACCACAAATCTCGTCAAAAGATCGCGAAAATAACACAAATTTCGGCAAATGACCGCAAAAAAACACCAAATTTCGTCAAGGGATGGCGAAAAAGCCGCAAATTTCATCAAGGGATCACGAAAAAACGCAAATTTCGTTAAGAGATCGCTAGAAAACGGGAATTTCGTGTAAAGGCCTCGGAAAAGACGCATACTTAGTAGCGGGAGTGGAATTCCCCTTCCCCCTTCTCCCCTTCCCCCTCTCTGCTGTAACTTTTCAGAAAATTTGCTGTGAATTTCAGATTTTTTTTCCTCAGAATCACACCTCATTTTTACTCAACAAAAGTGATTCAATTAAACGGCGAATATTGTATTTAATGCTGTGAAAATGCACATTACTTGCATCAGTTTTGTGAAAACTGGTCATTTGTTTTGAAAAAAGGCAGCTGTCACATTTTCGAGACGTCTTAGGCTAAAAGAGTGTTCATTTCCTGCCGCACAGAAACTCTGAGTTCGAGTATTATACACTGCACATGTGTTTTTTAATAGCATTTCCGCCTATGTTCCATGTGTGAAACGATAATGGAGCATCTGGAATTTAAATTCCAGAGAAAAACATAACAAACATGCTTTCTTGATTTCTCACAGTTTCTAACGCTCTTTCTGTGTTTTTTCTCTCAGTTATCTCTAAAACCAATTTATGTGCATAAAAACTTTGAAAAAGTAAGAAATACAAAAAAAAACCTGCAGGCCAGGCCTACAGGCAGAGGTACATTTCTATGTTAAGTATACTAATTTTACCAACAAAAACTAAATCATGATTAGAGATAAACCCACATAAACAATTTTATCTGGTCGCTTTTTGCGAGTTTTTATTTAATTTTTATTTAAGAGCTGGTTTTATCAGAATCATGTTAAAGTGGTATTCAAAAAGAAAAATTTCCATGACCAACAACTAGAAATTTTCTGGCACATTTTCAGATCCATTTTTAATAGAAAAAATATTAAACTTGCTGACGTGATTTTTGAAGAGATTTATAAGCGATCTGTGTTTTTATTTTTCGTTCAATTAATTAAAACTTAGTTTATAAAAAAATATTTTCTCAGTAGCACAATATGTTTCGTTTCTAACACAATCGCTTCGAGAAATTCGGTTCAAAATGCTCATTATGACATCACTTTTTGAAATATATTCTGCCTCTATCAAAAAATCGATCATTACGGTACATTATATAGTTTCTGAATAAGAGAATATACCAATTGGATGCGTTTGAGATAAAAAAGGAATTTAAAAATGAGTCAGAAAACAAGCAGTTTGGATTTAAATACACCCTTAAAACGATGATTTTTTTCTTCAACTGTTATGTATATTTAATTTATTTTTCTGTAAGAATTGGCCCTATCAAAAACATGTAAATATAGACAAGTAGACAATATTAGACAATATTAAGAAGATATATAATAAATTCATGCGAATTTTATATCTTGTGAATTGACGAAGTTATGGATTTTTCTTCTGCAACTCCCCCTTTTTGTTTTCGTTTTTATTATTTTTTTTGCGGTACGAATTGGTCCTGTCAAAACCTTGTGAATATAAAAGTCGTAGATAATATTAAGAAGATTTATAATAAATTTAATTGGATTTGATATCTTAAGAATTGGCCAAGTTATGAATTTCTTTCTCCCTAAAACCCTAATTTTAGTGCCCCATGAGCCCAATTTTAATTTTATCAAAAATCTGCGATACATAAATTTTTGACCATTTTTTTTTAAATAATAAAAACTTTAAATTGATTTCATGTTTACAAAAATTAAGAAGTTATGGGTTGTTTTAGCTTTTCACAAAATCCCACCCTATTTCCATCCCCTTGGTCCGATTTTACCCATTAACGAACTTTACCATGATCTTATGCCCCTTCATTTTATGTATTAGTTTGGAAGAATTATGGAAGTTATCATGTCCAGAAGATAGTGATATATATATATATATATATATAGATAGATAGATAGATAAAGCTTTTACTGTGGATGGTTTTGGGTTCTAGGGGTTATGATCGGCGTAGATCTGCAAAAAAGGTTTCAGAAATTCTAACATAGGGGAGAATGTAATAGGTAGTATTTCATACGAAGTCTACCTAAAACAGTCCTATAAAGAAATTAACATAAAAATCTATTTTTGATTGTAATTTTACAGATCATTGCAATCAGTGTGTCTTTTGAACCATTTGTTTCAGGGTTCGGTACATAAATTTAAATTGTAGTTTATTAATCGGAAATGCAACTTGAAATTTTCCCCGGGAGTATCTCGCACTCGGGGAGATACTTTAAGGACGAATCACTGATTGCAATTGCATTGACGTATAGATACATGGCTGTGAGCAGGATTTTCAAAAGATTTTCAGACATTAAATGTGAAACCTTTTCTTAGAATTAATAAAAATTACTGCCGCTTTGTTCGCGTAATAATTGAAATATGCCCAAATAATGGTATTTGTGGGCCTATTTTTATTACACGACATTATACTGCTGTAATTCAAAAGTTACTAACTAAGCCACAGTTTGACTAAACTTTCATTATTACACAACATAAGGCGAAAACGTGACTTAATTTAATGAGAAGATTTAAAACTAATTGTTAAATAAATGATAATTTAGAATGTAATTTGAAGCTTTTTCTCTCATTTCAGTTTTCATTTGAAGTTTTGAACTTTTTACATCGTAAAAGTAACCATCATGATATTTTTCCAGCTAAAAGTTTGACGGTTTACCACACCCAACATAAAATATAGCTTATGTTAAAACAGGAACAGTCACCATCAATTTGCCAATATTATTTTTGAAATTAATTTAGTATTTCCTGAGATCCCATAAAAATCGTAATTTAGAAAGTTTTTAGAATGCTTTCGCTCATTTTAGCCTTTTAAATGTTGAATATTTTAGAAACTGTTCTTAGAGAACCTTTACATCGACTACATATCTACCATGCCAAATTTTAACTTTCTATCTTTAACAAATCCATAGAAATCGAAATTCAGATAGTTTTTCGCTCATTTCACACTTTTAAATTTTGAGTTCCATAAAAACTATTCTTACAGAGCATTTACATCTTTTTAGTAACTACCATGCCAAATTTGTAGTTTCTAGCCCCTTCAGTATACCAAAAATGGCAATTTTAGAGCTTTTTTTGGTCATGAAACCCCCTGGTGGCAGTGGCACCAACATAAAACATAGCATATCTTCGAGCTGGGACTGTTACCATCAATTTGCAATCATTACGTTTGAAATCGGGTTGGTATTTCCTGAGATTTCATAGAAATCGTAATTTAGAGTATTTTTAGAACGCTTTTTGCTCATTTTGCCCTTTTAAATTTGGAATTTTCGAAACTGGTCGTAAAGATCATTTACATGTTATCCGTACCTTCGACGCTAAATTTCAAGTTTCTATCTTTAACAATTCCATGAAAATCGTAATTTAGAATGTTTCTAGAACTCTTTTCGTGCATTTTTAATCGTGTTAAATTTCGATTTTTTTTTTCAAACAGTCCTTACAGAGCATTTACATCTTATAAATAATTACCAGGCCAAATTTACAGTTTTTACGGAGTTCAGTAACACAAATATTGCATTTTTAGAACGTGATTTGCTCTTTCACCCCCTTGGGGGAGGAGCCACCGTTATAAAATATAGCCAATATTGAAACAAGGACTCTCACCATCAATTTGCTACCATTACGTTTGAAATTTGTTCGATAGTTCCAGAAATTACTCCCTACAGACACACAAACCAAGAAACAAACGTTGCTTCTTTATAATATTTGTATAGATAAGACTTCAAGTGGAACACAGATATTTTTTTAGATCTGTAACGATAATGAAGATATTTTAACGAAATTTCCAATAAATTTACATTGCTTTCCCTTTATGCGAAATTCGATGTCACTTGAAGTGCTGGTAGTGCACAGTAATTGTATCAACTATACCGTGCTTAATATGTTGGCTACATTCAAATATAGAATACCTAATTCATCACTGTTTGGACGTGAATATTTATAAATTCCACCAATTCTCGAGATAGCATTACATTAACAAGCTAAGTCTATTGAAAATTTTGCTTAAATTGCTTCACTGTTAAACCTTTCAGATGCAAAACATTTTCATTCCTAAAATGTTGAAATATATGAATGACACCGGAATTTACAAACAAATTTAATTTTAAATAAGAAAGAGACATAAATAGACATTTCACATATATAATAAACCCAATTTTTTTACATTAAAATTGTGGTGCCATTGTTGCGTTTGGGAATTAAAATTATGTAGTTTCATAAACATACCACCTCCCCTCAAAGAGTTAAACAAGATTCCGGAATTGTCTTGGAGTGAATCCCTGTGTATTTTTGGCTGAAAAATTGGATTGTAACAACCAGATATTTTCCGATGAACTATTCAATGATTTTCGATACAATAAATGTTTGTTGTACTGTGTTATTCCATCTTTTAAAATTTGTCTATGATTTTTTTAAACATAAATCTAACATAGTTTTGGGTTATTTCATTGATGCATTTTAAGTTTTGTAACTAATATTGTAAACTCTGTTTAAATAATTCACTGATTCTAATATCCGAGAAAAAAGCGTTATGATTTTATTCATTAAATAAACTAATTTTATTAGCCAGTGATTTAATTAATCGGCTGTCACCGTTATCAACAACTCAAACCCCCGCCTAGAGCCGAATTCTGGCAGCGCCACTGATATAGGGCCTGCGTAATCAACACCGCTATAAAAAAAAAAAAAAAAAACGGACGTTTCAAAGTCACTCGATGTTTGGTAAATTGCCAATTCATTGAGGGGTTGCAATGGACATTTTATATTCGTAGCATTTTAAGCATCTATTGATGCATTTGTTGATGAGCTTTTTCCACCAATAATCCAATAGGACTGTCTGAGGATATGTGATGGTAGAGAATTGGCAGCATGTAAAATTGCAATGTGTTGTTGCTTGATTAAGAGTTCACTGATTTTGTGTTGCGAGGGAAGTGTATAGGATCACAAGTATAGGATGCTTGTGATTGAATACCAACTGCGAATTTTCTAGACTTAATCCCACCCGTAAGAGACTGCTATCGTCAATAAACGGATAGGGGGAGTGTAATGGACTTTTCTTAGAAAAAGCCTTGTTTTCTTTAATACATTTCAATTCTTCATTAAATTAGGAATTTTGAATTCAAGGAACGATAGTTTCTTCGCAAGATTTTGTTTCTTTAACCGCACGTAACTGATTTTAACTTGAATTTTTTTTTTTCCTCACTAGGATTAAACCTCCAAACGATTTCTGATAATTTTGATCTTCGTCAGAAACCAAAATCTGGCGGTGAATTTTTTCTATGTCAGCGGAAAAAACAATTTTCGTATATCGGAAATTAAATAAATTTCAAAAATGTCCCTTTGCAACTTTGGCCTATACGCTCAATTGAATTCAAGGAATTACCATTTGAAGTTTTCCAGGAAGCATCAAGAACGTTTCTCAACTTGGTACTGAGACTGGTAGGTTTAAAAACCGCATGATGAGGAAGAAAGTAAAGTTCATTTTCATCGTTATTAATATCATTTTGTGTAATTAGTTCCATAAGACCTAACTGTTCATACTCGGGCATAAAATCGTAGTATTGATTTTTGAATCCTGGATTTTCTTTAAATTTCCTTTCCATTGCTAACAAGCGAGAAATTGCGACAGGTTTATAATAACCTAATTCTTTGATTTAATAAAGGTAATTTCACCACAAAATGACCCCGGGATTAATTGAATAACTATCCTGAAAATGCGATTTAACAAACTGTTCTTCAGCAGACAAAATTTCAGCATTATTCCTAGCTGCCAACTTATACGGATTGTTCATATTACTAAAATTTAATAGATATTTTTGACTTATTTAAACATTAGAATTGCTTAAATTTCGGTGATTCAATTAGCTAAGGTTTACTAATAAATTTTAGTAGTATCAAAAATCCGTACAAGCTGGCAGCTATGATTATTATTAAGTATTTCTTATATTCCCCAAAAACGTTTTAATTAATTATCAATATTAACTTCCTAAACATGCAAATTATGTATCGAATTTGGAGTTGTACTAGAAAGTGGTATTTTTCTCGATACGAGAAAAGCAAAACATGAAATTTGCGCAACTGCTCTGAGATCCTATTATTTGACCAGGAAACAAAACAGAAACAAAATAGTCTGATCCCAAAATAATATCTATTTTATTTCGAGTCCCGATATGTGGGTCCGCATAGTTTATATTTTTTAAGTGCGAAAAATATTCCTCATTTATTTTTTCTCCAGTTAACGTAGCCGTTAATTCATTTAAAATAAATGCTTTCACAGACAATTTGGTGTCACTATTATGAATTGATGTAAGATCAATAATTACGTAAACCTTTGTTACTGCGATCTTTGAATTAGATATACCTTTACGGGGAATCTGGCATTTTCCCTTTTAATTCCCAACACTTTCATGCATGATTCCGAAACGAATTCTTAAAATATGCTTTTGACACATGCAATCATTAATATATACACTAGCAGTGGACAAAAGTGCATAATATATTTGTACGGAATTTATTGAAGTGGAATTTTCCTTATTATTATAATCGGGAATCAAACTGACCTCTGAATCAGGTTTGTTTTCCTAGTTCTGTTTTTTATTTGAACGCGAAGATGATATTGCGTAGTTTTGAAGTTTATCTATACTAATAAAACAAAATTTCGCTCTGTCTGTTTGCGATGGCTAGCAAAATCTACGGCACGTACGAGGCTGAACATTTTTGTGAAGATATTCCAAAGCTTCTAATGTACCTGGGTCTCAGAATTTTAAAATTCTTATTAATAGCATAGTAATTAATTTACAATCGCAACTCACTCTCATCAAATAATCATTAATTGATCTCCGGTCGGCGCATGCGTACAAACTCTTTAACGCATTAAAAACTAGCGAAAAAACATTTTCGACTGTATGTCTGTATTTTTTTTTTTTTTTTTTTTTTTTTTGATTTTTTAATCCAAGTCGACCAAACCGTACAATACAGTTAAAATGGAAAGACATATTCCGAAAAATCAGACTCTTTCGTCTCAATTGATGCAATAAATTTTTTTTTAATGTCGCAGTTAACCTCTTGAAAGAAAATGTTCAAAAAGGGTCGTTTTTTCAAAAAAAGTTTTTCCCTTTATTGCAACGCCCCTCCAGGACGCAATTTTACAGGTACTGACAAACCAAAAGTATACTTATAAAGCTGAAGCCTTTTCAAATCGATGCTGAAATTGGTTTTTAAAAATATGAATTTGAAATTTTTCAAATATACCGTCAAACGCAGGTCACTTCGCGTCTCATAAAAGAGGATATTTTTTCTACTCTAAAAGTAACTAAATGTCCGTATTTTAACACAATCTTTTTAGAGCAACTCAGTAGGTCAGATTTATATCCCCTACAAAAATTTCAAAACGTTCGGAGGGGTAGAACTATATTTTACAAAATAAAATTCGTGAAAACTTCGACGATTTCGGTGCGGTTTCTCTCGATACCGATTAAACGCTCTCTCGATTAAACATGCATAGTTTTTTGTTAAATTTTAAAAAGAGCTTTGTTCTAGCTATATCTACGATCCATTAAAATTTCAAAGAATTCGGACAACAATAAATATGCATGTTGTTATGGTAATGAAAGCGACGCAGTAAAAGAAAAAAAAACATTTACGCTTCGATAGGGACCAGAACGTTAATTTACTGAATTCATCGTGATCTCTGTGGGGTAATCGGCTGACGCGTTGATTTTCTATACGGAAGATATTTGGTTCTAAACTCCGTATTACAAAGTTGTGATTTGAATTAAAATGTATATGCAATTTTAAGGATTTCATTCTTCTTTTAATGATATTAAACAGAAAAAACTGCCGCATTTGTAAATCAATGTAGCAATAATTAAATAAATAAGCCCTTCACTGTTGTTTTACATATTTTCAAAGACGAAATTTGTCCTAATATTTTTAATTCATTTAAAACTATGTTAAAACATGTTAAATACCGCTTTCTTAGTCAAAAGTTCTTTTTATATGTACTCCCATTTCTGCTACAATGTCGCATGTATTTCTTAACCCCTTGAGGGGCGGTGGGATACATTATATCCCATCTACGATTAATAGAGTTTTGCACCAGACAAAAATTATTACATTTTACTTTCCTAACTTTGAGGGGGAAAAGTCGAAAAATTGCTTTTCCTTACTTTGCTATATATTTTTTTAAGATTCCGGAGTAAATTCGACATTACAGAAACACAATTACTTGACCCTGAAATGATTAACCTTGAACAAAAACCCTCGCTAGAGGGCGCCAAAAGAAAACTGTCTAAAGATATAAAATGATACATATTTGGGCATACAAAGAGTCTGCGCGTTACGGTAATAATTACAATACAGGGCCCCCATCAGAAGTAAGATACAATAAAACCTTCTTAATCGGAAAGACAAACGACCAGTGATAAATTCATTTTTATGCAGTCTCTTTAAATTGATCAAAGCAACAGGCTTCACTCTATCTATATTATAAAGGACAAACATATTTTGCGTAACGCATGCGTCATTTTGCGAATGGCAACACTTTGAAATTTTAAATAAAATTTTGGTTTTGCAATTTTCTCTACTGAAAATTTTTAAACTTCTAAACATCACACATTTTAAATTTTTACAAAGTCGTATTAGGAAAAAATGTTCTTTTAAATGCAATTTGTTTGAAAGCTGTATCTCAATTTATTTATGAGATATTAATTTTTTTGTTGTTTTTAATACCATTTTTCTAATCGTGGCAACAAAAGCACCCCATTTCTATTGAAAGTAAACGGAAAATACGAGATACTGTATCTTTTTGTTGCCATTTTCTCATAAAACCTGAAAAAAGTTGAAATTAAAATGTGGGCTAGGTCAAGAATATTGTCTTTTATTCCGTGATAATGACGTCATATACATTTTTTTTTTTATAGACGAAGTTTAAAACATTGCAAAAGTGGATTGCTTTAGCATATGCAAATGACGTCATTTTATAAAAAAGCGTGTATTTTAATTCTTAAACCTGGATTATGTTTTGTCATTTTCACAGCCCAGTTGCTTCGAAATTCTTCAGAGGTGAAAATGCTTCACTTTTGAAAATAATGTAATCGAAATTACACAGTGATAAAACGCAATGTCTTACAAAAATTTAGAGTGTCTTTATAAAAGAGAGGTGGCATGAAAATAATAGCGATTTATATTAGAGAAATTGATGATGCTCGCCTGGGTGGGTTTGCTTCGCCGATTTAGACAAGCAAACAAATAATTCGAGGTTTAAAATAATATCATGTTCCTGAATTTTTTGTCCAAAATTATCTCGAACAATAAAATTTTTGCTATTCTTTAGGACATTCTACTATAATTTTATAAAAATGACATAATTTGCTTAATTTAATTTTCCCAATTTTACATAATCTGTATATTTAAAACACAAGTGTGTTTTTTAGTCATCTGTCCTGGTCTTTCTGCTGAACCAATTTTACTAATATATGTATATTTTTAACTGAAAGCTGTTCATTTTTAGATGCGATCGCACTATCTGTTTTTATTATATAACCCCACTTTCATATTTTAATTTTAAAAGCATTTTATGAAATTTCTTCAATATGGAGAAAATTAGATAGATTAATTAGATTTTTGCAGCCAAGGGAGAAATAATGAGGTATTTTTATCTTTATTCATCATGACATTTTCTGATAAAAATCCAAAATTGCCGATAAAAATTGTTGTATAGGGTTTAGTGGCGCAAAATCCCATAGGAGCATCATATCATATTAGGAGCATAATAACGGAAAATGACATACTGCTATTGAAAACACGCATTTTTCCTCATAAATTTTCTATATTGTATTTCCTTCTGCGTGTGTACTGATACTAAGTTTCTGACACTAGGCAAAATGCTTATTTAAGTGAAAATTAAGTCATATTTAAAAGAAAACGATCATTTTCTTAGATAAAACTAAACATTTTAACACAAATGCGTCTAGAAAACATAAATTTTTATTCTCCGGAATTAAGATCAGAATCTCAAGTAAAGAGTACGTCTGTTCATATAAAAGATGTTGCTGACAATCGTGACTTCAAGTTTTGAAATAAAATGATTTTAAAATGATCAAACAAAATACAACTTTTTGGAAAATGATGAATATGGATATGAGAAGTGCATATGCAAATTTTGAGAAGGTGAAAATTGCTGTTTTTCATTCCGGAATACCAAGCATAAGAGCCTCAATTGATAACCGCATCCTAATAACTGATCTTTATTATATTTTACTGATTAAGTATCTATCTATATTATAAAGAACAAACGTATCTGTGCGTAACGCTGGCGTCATTTATTGAATGGCAACACTTCACGATCACATTTCGATCTTGAAATTTTCGCTACTGCAATTTTTTAATCTTCTGACCATCGTACATTTTCAATTTTTGTCGCATAAAGAAAAAATTTACTTTCATATGCAATTTGTTTTAAAACTGTATCTTAACCCATTAACCACTGACGTTGCGTTCACGCAACAGTCAAAATAATTGCTCATGCAATGAATTAATTACATTGGCACCACTATTTTAGAATTTTAAAAAATGTCTTATTTATTGGCAGAAATTTTGCTATTTTAGTAAAGCGAAATTTACCTTACTGAATTTGTGGTGGTAAACTACTTTCAACAAGAAATTTGAATATTTCTATCGTAATAGTTTTGGCGGTTAATGGGTTAATTGAATGATTTATTATGTTTTCTAAAATAATTTTTAAGCATGATTTTTTTTAAGTCTATCTTATCACGTGCCGGTTTCAATACATAATAATAATAAACATTTTGCACATAAACATTGTTCAGCATTTGTTTCTGACTATCGTTGCATAACGAAATTAATACTTCCTTTATAATCAAATAAAAGAATAAAAAAAAAACACCAATCTAATATATTTGTGAAAGACAAATTAACGAAATTAACACTCCTTTTATAAACAAATAAAAGAAAAATATTGAAAAAACACAAATCTAACATATTTGTAATCGTACAATTTAAATTTTTAGATTACCAAATAGGATTTTTTTTTTCACATGGAATTTGTTTTGCAAAGTTCATCTCAGTTTACTGATTGCCTATGGTTTTAGAAACAATTTCAAAGCATGAAATATTTTTCAATTTATCTATATCGCGCGGAGCTTGATTACGAAAGATTAATCCGATTGCCTTTAAAACAAAATAAAGAGTTCATAATTTTCTTACGGCTAATATCCATTAAAAAAAACTTCCCTATGAATAAATAAATAAAATATTATAAATAAAACACAAATTTAACAGACATGTGCAAGCTCTAAAATGATCAGAATATAAAAGGATACAAAAAAAGTAGCAAAATCTTGGTCAAATAACTCTTAGCATGCGGCTAATAAGAAAACATCGCTTTTGATAAATTTCGAAAATTTATTTGATTGTATAATTCTAATTTTTATATAAAAAATACTTTTTTAATGTAAGTGGGCAATCTAAAAAAATTATTGCATATAAAAAATATTAGTTTTCAATTAAAAAAAATGTTTTCAGCTATATTCTTTAACCCGGGAAGCACGGGTACGATCCCCTAGTATATATAAAAGCCGTTCTCTGTATGTATGTCCTTTATACAATTCTTGAATTTTTGACCGATTTGCACGAAACTTGAAACCATCAAAAATTTTAGAACGTGGAATAGGTTGCTGTCTGCTTTAAAAAGTCATCAGACCATTAATTATCCCTTTTTTCTACCACCTTCCATAATTTAACATTATAGAAATACCTCTTTTTAAATTTTGTAATTCAATCGTTTCTTTCCTGTTGCTACCCCTTAAAAATTACACAATAATGTGAAAAATATAACGATAACGCGTGTTGATACACTTTTGCGTTTTTGAAATTGACGTCATTCTAAACAGAAAATGCACATTTTTTATATATAAAATAAAAACTTTAACTATAAGACCGGTAAATGACGTAGCACATTAATCTGAATGATTTTTTTAATTAAAACATCTACTTTAATACAGACAGTCAAATGTCATGAAAACAATTTAAAAAAAATGAAAAAAAAAAGGCTAGATATGACGTCACATTCCATCAAATCTTTTCAAAATGTAGTCGAACTCACTGTAAATAAATGGCTCCTATATTTTGTTTACCACTTCGATTGTATACTACAGCCATATCTTATAGCTATACATTAATGCTAAGTGTTGTATTGCTTTAGATTCAGTGGTAACATTTTCTGTGATTTATAGTAAAAAGAGAGAAGTTATTTCCCTTTCCAAAAAAATTCTTGACTGATGTCACGATTTAAAATTTATAGAAAATGACATCATTTTATCTAATCATTGTTGATTTCATTTCTATTAATGAAAAATTTAAGTTTACATTTCAGAGTGGTGTTTTATTTAGAGTGGAAACCCTCTTGATTTAATACTTTAAACAAAGCTTATAATTACCTGTAAAATGAAGGTTTTAGTTTTAAGCAAATGAAATTTCAAATTTTCCAAATAAAACTTCACTAACTGCTATCTCATTTGGATGCATTTATTGTATTTTACCGTATTGTGAGGAATCGTATACTTCTGTTACGCGTGCCAAAGGAAACAGGTATTTTAATTTTAAAAGTTAAAAAAATTACCACAATGTGTCAAAAGAACATTCTTTTTCTGAATTTGAATTTCGCGAGTTCAAAAATTAAAACTAAAAATGTTAGTTTTTTCATGAACGTCAAGTTAAGGCTGTTCATAAAGATAAGGCTGTTCTGAAATCCAAAGGAGCAAATTTCTGACATATTTGTAATTCATTTTTGTTCGGAAACGCAGGAAATTGACAGAATTTCTTACTTAAAAACTATGTAATCGGAAGATGGTTTCCATTTTTTGGTAAAGGTATAAGATCTTTCAGTTGGTATTTTGAACTGAATTTCGGATAAAAGAGATAAAAGAGAAAAACCGGTCGTCACGTGACTACAATTGCTCATAACTCGATAAGTAATTTATTTATCAAAACATGGAAAACTCATTTCAATTCCAAATCGTTTTAATAGTCAGGCTTACAAATTTTAAGCCTTTTAGTTTATTGAGTCAGAAAATGTGTCAGAAAGTTTCGCGTTGTTGAACAGGAAAATGGATAAACACCTTAAGCATTATTGCAGGTTAATATTTTTTAATCGAGTTGCATGCCATATATTCGCGTAAAACATAAGTCATTCTATATTGTTTTAAACAAAAGTGCATGCCATAATAGGCGTGAGGCACACTCATTAAAATACAAATACGCCAACTGGCGCGGAGCCCGATTAGTGAAGACTAACCCATCAGTAATTAACACGTTGAATGCCAAACCTATTTTGCCTGTATTTCCGTTTGGGCCACGAAAAAAGATCCCCGTTACACAATCTATAATTGTCAGTCACCGATGACTGACGCGGACTAAACGGAAAGTTCAGTGTCAGTCATCGGTGACTGATGTGGCACTCAACGTGTTAAAGAGATAAAAATAGTTCTGCATTTTTCATTCAGATAATAAGACTAATGTTTAATATTTGGGTTCATGTGATTATATAACTTTCTCCTATAATTCTATGACTAAGCAACGGAAAACAATATGTTACGCATTAAAATCTTCCATGAAAAATTAATAGTGCAAGTTGCATGGAAATTCGTTCTGAAGAATTCAAGTTATATGCACCCAAGTATATCAAGTTATATGAATAAAATGATCAAAAAAAGAGAGAGAGTTCTTTGATGAATATTGAGCCTATCCTTCACGTGTTTTACAATCTACTTTTTGTAATAAAATACAAATTAACCATATATCTCTTTCAGATGAGTTTCCATTGATTGATTAAGAGCCCTAATTACTTCATCCGGAATGTCTGCTATTCTACGTAAGCTAAATGCGCAAGCTTAATTAATGGGCGTAATATCCATGAACGTTTTCATAAGAGTAGAAATGATTTGTGTTTTCTCATCATATCTTGACAGAAATATTTCCCATGCTTCTGAATAACTGCTTTCAGAAATGGAATATGTTTTTCAATATGAGTTCAGTTTTCAATTCAGGCTCCTCACCTAATAATGCTCTAAGATATTGAAATTATTGGATATTAGTTATGCTGTCATTATTATGCACTAAAGATATATATGAATCTTTAAAAGTCATCCATTTTTTTAAATTTCCGTTAAATCGCTCAATATTCAACCTAGGTAATTTAAAGTTATTAGAAACAGTTGAACTAACAACGGGATTTTATTCGTTTAATACCTGAGATTGCATATGCATATTTACAGAACATTTTTCAAGTTCTGATTGCAGCTTGCCTTTGGTTTCATAATATTTTTTATCAAATTCATCCATTTCAGAGGATTCTGCAGGTAAGTGAGCATCACATTAATCGAAATCAGAGTAAACCGTTTTAATTTTTTTTTTCAATTTATTGTATAAATCTTTTTTCTGAAGAACGTGTTCAGAATTAATATAATTAGTTATCCTAATTAATGCAGGTTTAGCTCTGCCACGTAAATTTATAGCTGCTTTTCCAGTTCTTCGGCAGCATTTTTTGCGGTTTCAGAGTCTTCTTTACTCATTATTAAAACAATGAGGGAAATAACGTAAAAAAAGACAATCCGAAATGTACTTATCTGAGATAGATGCTATGTAAGATGCTCCGTTCTAATAATATAATGCACGTTTAATAATATAACATTTATTCGATGTAATCCAATATTTCGCCGGTGCCTCCAATTATGTTTAATTGTGAGATGCTTCCGTAAGAAGTAAAAATGAGCTTAAGAATGAATATAAAAATGCTATATTAAAATATTTACAACATTCTTAATTGACGCATTAATGCGTAGTAATTAAACTTAAATGTAATAACAGGATTGAGATACCCTGGTGCGGTTGTAAAGTTATCAGCACTACAATGCTGCTGCGAGTGTGTCAGTTCAATATAATGTCTGACTTGCATCTTATCTGCTCTGGTGCAGCTTCACTGAAATTCAGTCTTAATGAGGAAGTAACATTGGGATTTTTTGATATTGCTATAAACAAAGGAAAGAAATTTTTAATGTAAGTAGTTATTTCAATAAATAAATGAAATAGGATTTTTCGTAATTATAGTAATGATTTATGTTATTATTGATGTTATGAGAATTACTTTGTTAAATGTTTATCCGGTGCAACAGACACATTTTGACATAGACTTGACTTATACACTCACACAAACTTTCACATTTATAGTATTGTTAGGATTACAAAATTTATTTTTGTTCCACTATTTATCCTCGAGACTCAATCTTCAGTGAAAAATATGAAGTCAAACATTTACTTTACATCTTCGAAATTCGAGGACAATCCGCCATGATTTTCTCTGGATATTCAACAAACCGTGCCAAACCAAAAGCGTCCCGTCACTGTCCCTTATTTTTAGGACATCAGTGTAAATTTTTTTCATATCACATGATTTCTATAAATCCTATAATCATTTAAAGTGCTACGCATTACTGGCGCATTACGCAAAAGCATTGCTGTTTATAAGTGAGAAAGGCTTAAGGATGCTGATTAGTTAAAATTGTACTTTTCAACTGATTTATTCTTATACGCTTTAATATAATGACAGGCTAAATATAAATTAAAATACAGAGTTTTGAATAGAATTGGATAAATTGATGTTTATGGATGATAATTTCTCGAAGTGCAATTTTATTTGTGTTATGCGTTATTTACCTCAATTAAATTTTAGCTTAATGCATTGTGTATGTAGAATTATATAAATAACATACAGAAATTTACACAAAACTTTCGAGTCCATTTCCGTGTATTGGGGGAAATTGTTGAAAGTAAATTTTCAACAACATTTTGAGCTTTCTCGCTCCAAGGAATTTTAGCATATTATCTAGTATAAATACTTAGATCATATACTGGTTGCCACAAAATAATTTGAATCTGGCTATGGACGGTAATTGCTGAAATTCAGTATTCAAATATGTTATGCATTTTCTAAATTGTTCATTTTAGATATCGTTTTTCACTTTATTAATTATTTTCGTTACGGTATTCTTGATCTGTTGAAAACTGCTGCGTAATCTCTGCTTCAGGCACGATTCTTCTTTCGTGTTATTTTTTATTTGTTTTTCGGCTCATGAAATTCACAAATGGAAAATATATAAAGTTTTAATTAGGTTCAAGTACAGCTGCTAACCCTTTCACGGACAAAGTACTTCTTTTCTAAAATATTGAAATGATTGAATGCCACCAAAATTTCAGAAATCTTTTTTAGAAAATAAGTAAAAGCTTTTCTTCATGTACACTATACCACCATGTAAAAATATAATAATATATATTATATTATAATTAAATAAATCTAATAAATAATTATATAAGTCGAAAATTTAATTTAAAACTTCTGGTGTCATTGTGGCATTTTGGGATTAAATTTAAGTGATATATATAATATACCGGCGCCTTTCAAACCATTAAAACCTTCGTCTTAAAAATAAATGGTATCGACATATGTTTTTTACATTTTTCATAATTATAATATCTAACACCATTCAATATTTAACTATAAAATTCATAAAATAAATACTATATTTCCTAACAGATTTTTCTCTCTTAGAAGTGCACGTCTCATGATTGTTCTGCGGTTTAATCAGATGAAGGTTAAACTATTCAAGCAGATACCAAGGATTGAGGTAAATCTTTTCTGTACTTTTTTTTTTTTTTTTTTTTTTGCTATCCATTGTTATGTTTTTGACGTTATAAAACAATCAATAGTAAGAAATGACTTTATAGAATAGTCAAAAAGTTTCAGTGATATGCGGTGTTCAATTTATGTGAATGATTAACATATGATTAATTTATGTCATATTCTTATTTTAGAGTATAGAGCTCTTCAGTTACATCGGCGGCTACTTAGGAATGTGGCTGGGGATATCATTAGCATCAGCGTTTGATCTTGCTGAAATGATATATGGCGTCATTGACACCACATTTCTGAAACGAAAGAGAAAGCAAAAAACGGCAACTCCGATTCAACAGTTTCGGGATGAGACCGTAATTGTGTAAAGATAATGTGTAAAATTAAAGAAATAAATAAAACAATAATGTTAAAAGGAGAAAATACTAGTTTTAAACAGGCTGACAATCTAATTGCCTCAATGTTTTCAATCAAATGTATCGTGTGAGTATATAAAAAGGTATTGTACATGGACTTCAAAATTTCCTTGAATATAACCAGGCTTCGGACAATTCTATCACAAATTGTTAAGAGTTTTTTTTTGCCTTATTTAAGGTGCAAAAAAATATAGCAAATTCTATGAATAAATGAGGTGGCTGCAAATTCTGTGTTTTAAAAATTAAATGGAAATTCTCTTATCAGCAATAGTGATACCACAGTCCTTGAAAATCCCAATGAATGTGCTAACTTTGGTAAGAGAAAGGACTACTTAAAGCATCCGTTTTACTAAAGGAAAATTCGATAAAGTAGAAAAATGATTCTGGCAACGTGATGGTAAATTTAAATTCCGTATTGCTATGTATAATGTATTATCTTTAAAATACATTATTTTTATCTAATATAAATTAATGAGCAGACAAAAAGATTAAATATTTAATTTATGCATAATTGCTTGAGTTTTTAGCGAATGTTGATAGTATGACAATAAAATTTTATGTAGAAGCCCATATAGGGTAATCCTTCGAGCGAAATGCAGATACGATTTGGAGTACTCGAGCGATGAACCACACTTTGACTTTTAAAGAAACGACGAAAAGAAACACAACGAGGGGTATTTTTGGCGCCGGAAAGACTGATATTTCTAATAGATAAATGTAGAATTTCCAAATGAATCTACCGAAGAAAATTCTTTATTATAAATGGGAACATTTGCCATTAATTAAAAATGTGGTTCAATATGACCATTGTTCTGAAACTCCAAAAACAGTATGATGTAAACGGCATTTTCCGTAACAAAAGATACTTCGATTCACGCAGTAAACAAAATTAAACAACAAATTTCGAAAAATCTTGACCAAATGCCAGTTTTAATGCAACACAGAATATAATAGGCTGATTTCGATTAAACAAAATTTTTATCTGACTTTGATGCAAGTTCGTGCGTGTAGTGGAGATTTTGTTTTGAATAAGTGAGCCGTTGATTTTGTAAGTGAGGCAACATCTAATGGTTTGCATTTAAATGGATTTTAAAACATTCATAAGTAGTAATAGACTTTTTCAGACATTTTGCAATCTTAATTCATGTAAATTTAATAAGCACTAATCACTGTCAGAAAAATTCGTCTTACTATACAAAGTTATTCTTCCTTTTTTTAAACAAATAATTTCCGTATTCCTAGAAAACATGCTTTTTCTTTTAATTTTTTTCTCTGAAGTCTGAAAAGGAGAGGAAAATTCCGTTTATTCCTTGCACGCATGCGTATTGGCTGTATTAATACCAAAGTTCGAATTTATTTTTTAAATGAAAAACCGAAAATTCAATAAATTAAAATTTCTAATTTATTTAAAAACAAACAAGCCAAAATAATGCTGCCGAATTTAATTAAATAGCGATCCGCTCATTCTTTTAACCCTTTCAGGGGCGGTGGTTTCATAGATATAACACTTAAATTTAATTCCCAAAACGCGATAAAAGCACAAGAATTTTAATTTATATATTTTTTTGTTTATTATATACGTTAAAAATAGCTTTTTTCTTATTTGCCATTAAATTTGTACGTAAATTCCGGTGCCAATCATTCAATTCACTATTTTGTCAATGGAAGCGCTTTGCCCCTGAAAGGTTTAAACTTATTCGCAAATTATTTTATAGAGTATCAAAAAATATTTGGATGTAAAATATATTCTAAACGAACACGTTTAAAAAATATATAGTAGTTTAATCAAGTTTAAAAAAATCGATTTCATCCACAAAGATTTCTTTCAGAATTTAATTAAAAATGTAATATTCATATTTTGCATCTAACAATCAAATTACGGCTTATTAAAAATATGTCTTATATGTAATCAATACAAAAACCGTTAACGGGTTAAAATTTTGTGACGCAGCATTTTATCTTTAGCTCTAAGAATTTTAAATTTTTAACTTAAAAATAATGATATCAAATTTTGAGTGACGCTATGCTATTAATTTATATATTGTAGGGACTTAGATATCACTGGACAAGAGTCTATGGTAGCGTAAGTTATCAAAATCTAAGTCCTTTATTTAGTCTCGATTATATTATTAATATTTACAAGTTAAACAATTTTGGTTTTGGTTCGCGTCAATTTTACAGGATAAAAAGTTCCATCAACGGGCTGCTTCCACAGATATAGTGCTTCAATCGGAGAAAAGACTGTCGGATGACCATCTATCTCATCTCCTCGCTTCGCTCATTCACCACTAGCTCCAGCAAGACCTCTTCGCCAGCGTCCTCGCTCTCTCGCTTCCTAACTGCTTCTCCCCGTTGCCACCTCGCTTCTCTCCAAGGCTGAAACTCCGGTCCTAGGGAAAACTAGCTTTTTCCCTCTTAGCCGATGCCACCGCCTATCTCTCGAAGGCTGAAGCTCGCCGTCCTAGGAGAAATCGTCTTTTCTCCCCCTCAGCTGTTGCCACCGCTCACTTACTGGACGGCTGAAAACACCTGCTCTCTGTGCAATTCAATGGAATGTTACGTTAGCGCCGGAACGAAATTGTACTGCCAGTTCCATTCATATTTGCAGACTTGACGGCACCATACCTTTGTTCAGAGATGAACTATGAGTTTATGAGATTCCTCTTAGCGTGGGAAAGTTCAGAAGACCCTAGGGGGATCTTCTCCCGAATTAATAGTTCGTGAATAAATAGTCTTTAGGGGTAATTAGTAAAGTTCTTACAGCAATCCCCCCTCCAAGAGAGATTTTTCACGTAGCTGGAAAATCTATAGTGAAGTCAGTGTTACACTCAAAATCCGTTCACCACAGAGGTTAACCATTCGTTTTTTGTACTAATCACACATAAATTTACACACTTTTCCAGGAACATTATTATGAGTATTACAACAATATATACAAAATGAAAATTATTTATACCTTATGATGCAAGCACTTTTTTTGAGAATTATATACAATTTCCCTAAATTTATTCAACCCTACTTAAGCAATCAACATGCACTATTTCTTTCCCCGGACGGTGCCTGATTGTATAATGATAAGTTTGCCGCATAAAGGACCAGTGGATCAATCTTGGACTATTCACGGCGTTGTTTCGGATCAACCTTACCCAATATTTATTGGTACTCTGCGCTGATTTTCTGCTAGATAGTTTCACTTTCATTTTTACTCCTCTGATGCGGTTTAATGCAACTCCTCTCTGTCCCATATGATTACTCCAATAATTGGAAACCCTTTTCGCGTTGTTTAAATACGACAAACCAAATATCTTATGAGAATCATAATTCAAATTGTCTTGCCTTCTAGCGCCTAAATCTAAGTCGTGCGTACTCGAATAGTTTTCTCCCGGATCAATCTGGAAGACACTCCCCTTCTTCTTAACCTCACGAGTTTTAGTCCCCGTTTCCACTAATAATTCCCGAAATTGCCTGATGCGTCTAATTAAATCCAATTTAGGTATGAATTTTAACCCTTTCGAACGTCCATCTCTTTTCCACCTCTCGTATAACTTTTAATTTCGTTTACGGTTTTTGGCCAACAATAACGATTCAAGAATTTATAACCTGACTTCTTCGTACTTAGAAGTCTGCCTGCACTCTCCTTACCTAAGGATAACATATCTCCTTTGACTTTCAATGGGATTACCATTTGTTCTCGGTCAGATTCCCTGGGATCTTTTATTTTCCTAATCCCTAACCCCTCGTTCATTTCAAAATGTGATTTCACCTCGTCCGCTCTCTGCTTAACACAATCGAATTTGATATTCTCTTGAGCGTCACTCACATTTTCTTTGTTTCCTAGGGTCAAGTTTTCATCCCGCGGTACGGTCTCGCTTAAGCGTAGAAAAGTCTCTTGCTTTTTCTCCGTTACTAAACTGGCTCCTATTTCTCCGACTGCGTCCGGGGTGTTGAATTCTAAAGTCTCGACTCTCCCCACTCTTCCAGCTAAATCGCCTCTCTCAGTCAAGTTCAAAACCTGTTCATTAACGGGATTCAAATTCGGTACGGACTGTGCGCTCTCAACTACAGGTAGAAAAATTCCCCTTTTCTCTTCGACAAAGATTCCCTCTTCTGGGTTACTCCCTGACCTCTGGGGGTCGCACTTAAAAATTCCTCTTTCTACCTCGGCGCGGAGAATTGGCTGGTCCATCGGCTTAGGTGAACCGGCTGGTATTTCCTTTTCGCTCTCCGTTACGGTAGGGGGAATGGACGAGCTCTGCGATTTAGTTTCGCTTTTCGTATCCGCGTTTCCGGGGTGCGCTCGTGGCCCAGTGCGAACTGCGATGATTGAACGCGGGTATCGTCTCCGCCTGTCAATTAATTGCTGCGTTTTGTTCCCTAACAAATAATGAACCATGTCCGTTTCTTTATCTACTGCGGCCGCCTTTGTCCTTATAGTATCCCCGGTACCCATATTTATTTCTATTTCTACAATAGGTAAACACCGAAGTTTATTATATAATGCCTGTCTAACCCATACACTTTCACCCGTAAAATGGTCCTCATTTACATCGTGAGCTGATATTAAGTCCAAATTAGTTCCGCTATCGCGTAGAATAGTCATTTCTTTCCCATTAATTAACCCGCGACTGACGTAGGGTTCAAAGGCACTTTCTAAGTCTTGTAGGCCCGCGATATGATAAACTGCTTCGGCCTTTTCAGTCTTTTTTGACTCGTTACAGGAGTAACTATAGTGCCCTGTTTTTTTGCAAGTAAAACACGTAATTTCCTTTCTTTTATCGAAAATTGCATCTCGATTTTTCGAGTTGTCTTTATCCCTCCAATTAGTTCTACTCTCTTCCGATCTACTTTCCGTTTTTGATTGCCCCGCGAATTTATTTCGCTCTAGAGGTTGGGAAAGGTTTTGAAGTTTCGAGGGCCCTAGCCGTTTCATAGTTTTCCTAACCGAATCATACGTATCTAATTTCTTTGCCAACTCAAATGGAGTGATTATCGTGCCCCAAACATCAATGAAATGATGCTTCGTTTCCGGATTAACCTTTCTTTTTAACTGATCTGTGATTATTAGCTCTCTCAGTTGGTCGAAATTTCCCACTCCTAAACCACTTAACCATTGATCAAAGTAATTGGAAGCCTCATATACGCAATCTTTCCACGTTTTGTTTTCGGGCTTTTGTGTCGTAACAAATTTTAGTCGAAAGTCTTCTGCCGAAAGTTGGAACCTTTCTAGTAACATCTTTTTTACATGATCAAAATCGTCGGAACACGCGGGTGGCTCTCTCAAGATAAGCTCCCCCAATTCCGTCGGTAACAATCCTAGTAAATGCGTAACCCATTGACTTTTCTCGATTTGGCCTTTCTGCGCTTGTCTTTCGAATAAACTGAGATAGATTGATATTTCGGACTTATCGGAGTCGAATTTGGGCAGGACTGATTTTAAAGATATTTTCGGCTCTCTCTCATTTTGGCTAGCTAAACTAAACTCATCTGGTTCCCGTTCTAACCTAATTCTCGCCAATTCATGCTCCCTCTCCAAAGCCTTAGCCTTTTCTTCCCTCTCAAAGGCCTTATTCCGCTCTCGTTCTAACCTTTCTTCATTTTCTCTCTCAACCCTATCTTTCTCTAAGATTTTTAGCTGGGCTAGTGCTAAAGTTTCGTCATAGTCCTCTGCTTCTTCGAGTTTTTTAATAATTTTGGCTATATTATCCGACTCTTCTATGCTCGCGCCGAATTCAATAGCTAACTCTTTTAGATCGCACTTTTTCTTACCTGCAAACACTGACATGTTTCCTACTAATTAACAGTTATAAAAAATGCTATGCCAATCATGCCATTATCAACTTCGAAGCCTCTAAATATTTCCCTAGTTGTGGGTAATCACAAACTCTCGCGACACAAAAACATCACAACAATTTCAATAATATTAATATGATAGACAGCCTTATCATTAACCAACCAAGTTTTCATATATAACTTTATATATTCTTTGGTATCATTTCTTTTAAGTAAATTGCTCAAAAAGTCTCTTAAATTTTGAAAACATACATTCTGAATAAAATTCACATACAAAACAGAATTTAAATTATATGCATTCAGTGCATCCAACGATGCGCCACCTCTCATAAGCAATTTAAATTATCCTCACTGAATTATTAACCTTTAATACAAGTAATACTTATTTAAAACAGTTTTAAGGAACTTTAGAAAATTAATATTTACTTAAATTTCTTAGAATCCAGTTGGAAATATTTCACAAAATGTTATTATCAAATTCCTTACTTCCTAAACTCTATTAAATATACAATGATTAAAAAACATGTTTGTTATTAACTATACTATTTCGATTAAACCTCTGTAATGAATCAAATAAAGAGTGCTAACCTGAGATATTGTTGACTGCTCTTCTGACTTCCGTCTTAGACTGGTACAGCTCCGGTCATCTGTAGGCTAAACCATCCGGCGGGCTCGACTTCCCTGCATTCGGGTGTCTCTCGTCTCTTGCACGGCGTCGGATTGCCTTGGGTCTGGAATCCTTGCTGGATTCACCGAAGACTCTGCTCTGGGGATCAAGGTCTCCTTTCTACCCTCCGTCTGTCGATTTCGGATCTCCGGAACGTCTTACGTCTCTTGCACGGCGTCGGAATGCTTTGGCTCTGGAATCCCTGCTGGATTTGCCGAAGACTCTTGTCTGGGGATCAAGGTCTCCTTTCTAATCTCCGTCTGTCGATTTCAGCTCTCCGGAACCTCTTGCACGGCGACGGATTGCCTTGGCTCTGGAATCCCTGCTGGATTTACCAAAGACTCTGGTCTGGTGATCACGAGTCCTTCTATCTTGCGGCCTGGTTGCGGCCCTTCCTGTTTTTTGACGAACTGTGATAATTTATTTTCACCAGTTCTTAATCCTCTTTAGCTGCCACCACTGTAGGGACTTAGATATCACTGGACAAGAGTCTATGGTAGCGTAAGTTATCAAAATCTAAGTCCTTTATTTAGTCTCGATTATATTATTAATATTTACAAGTTAAACAATATTGGTTTTGGTTCGCGTCAATTTTACAGGATAAAAAGTTCCATCAACGGGCTGCTTCCACAGATATAGTGCTTCAATCGGAGAAAAGACTGGTCGGATGACCATCTATCTCATCTCCTCGCTTCGCTCATTCACCACTAGCTCCAGCAAGACCTCTTCGCCAGCGTCCTCGCTCTCTCGCTTCCTAACTGCTTCTCCCCGTTGCCACCTCGTTTCTCTCCAAGGCTGAAACTCTCGGTCCTAGGGAAAACTAGCTTTTTCCCTCTTAGCCGATGCCACCGCCTATCTCTCGAAGGCTGAAGCTCGCCGTCCTAGGAGAAATCGTCTTTTCTCCCCCTCAGCTGTTGCCACCGCTCACTTACTGGACGGCCGAAAACACCTGCTCTCTGTGCAATTCAATGGAATGTTACGTTAGCGCCGGAACGAAATTGTACTGCCAGTTCCATTCATATTTGCAGACTTGACGGCACCATACCTTTGTTCAGAGATGAACTATGAGTTTATGAGATTCCTCTTAGCGTGGGAAAGTTCAGAAGACCCTAGGGGGATCTTCTCCCGAATTAATAGTTCGTGAATAAATAGTCTTTAGGGGTAATTAGTAAAGTTCTTACAATATGTATATATACCAAAATTTATTCATTGATGCTTTATCATTTACATCTCATAAATTCAAATTATGAATTTTAAAAGATATGATATGAAAATTTAAGTGACGCCTTGATGTTGCTTAAAACGATTAGTTTTAAATTTCAATTTCAATTTTCTTTTGGCTAAATACATTTACACATCTAAACAATACTTTTTATTTTCCAAAGCACTGTTATATATGTCACTTTCACTGAATATATATGATGCACTGAAATGTATTCATTTGAATAAATCGATTTATGTTTTGTGCCAGGCTATCCAAAAATCAAAAGTAAAATTTATGTAAATAGATTACTTTAGTCATATTATCCATTTGTATCCATTTAACTTAGTTTCGATACAATGACGCAAAAACTATTTACATAAATCTAACTTTTGATTTTTGGATAGCGTGGCACAAAAAATAAATCAATTTATTCAAATGAATACATTTCAGTGCATTATATAGATTCAGTGAAAGTGATATATTTAACAGTGCATTGGAAAACGAAAAGTATTGTTTAGATGTGTAAATGTATTTAGCCAAAAAATAATTTAAATTGAATTTTAAAACTGGTCGTTTTAAGGAACATCAAGGCGTCACTTAAATTTTCATATAATATCTTTTAAAATTCATAATTCGAATTTATGAGATGTAAATGATAAAGCTTCAGTGAATAAATTTTGATATATATATATATTACATTATTAGATCTAATTCCACGATTTCCTTATCTTATTCTAAATTACTATTTTATATTCATTAAATCCTTATCCTTAAATAATCTCTATCGTTAACTCTGTTAAATTCCCTTTAATTTAATGTCTCACTTATCTAAATCGCTTAAATATTACGTTTTTAGTATTCTTAACTTAAATGTTCCATTTCCGCGCTTTTTTCTTTCGAGACTATTCTTTTAGCTTCCATTTTTACTTTCCCGCCTATTTCTGAGGTTATCCTATTTTCCTTCAAATTCATCCTCTTGCTCTATCCGCACATTTTATATCACATGACATTCTTAATTATACATTGGTTGAGAGTGCGACCTACGTCATATTTGTATCCTTACACTGGAGGAACAAAAAGTCGATACTCGCTGTGTTTCAGCAGATTTTGGAAGATTTTGAGTCGTATTTCCAGTTTTCATCCACCCGCTGGTCACCGTCCTGTTATTCGATTATCTGGAACTTTGTTTAAACCTAATTACTACTACGGAGAGATGGCTCGTTATCTTGGTGGAAACTGCACCTTTTGCAAGATGTTCTAATAAAGTGCTTAGCTGATATTATGAGTTGTTTCAGTTTTTTCTGGGGAAACTTCACGGAACGATGTATTCCATTGTTTTCACTCGACAACTGCATTTCAACAAATTGTTCTACTAATATAACAGATTCGAATTATCTGTTCTGATCACTTCTTTTACGCTATTATCAACGATTAAATTAATCCAATGGTTTTCGAGTCCATAGTGCTTCAATTATGCAACATATATATATAGTATAACCCTTTTCTTAGAGAATAAAATGCACTTCACTACCAGAAATAAAGACGATATTTCTTAAAAAACTAGTTATATTGGGACTTATTTACAAGCTATTTACACGAGGACAGCACTCACACAAACTTGTGACATTTTTCGTCATTTAAAACGTCTACGTCTTTTTTATTTCATTTTTGCGTCCACTACCTCATACCAGCAGTAACAATCGAATTATATTCTCAAGTTCTTCCCGTCACTTCAGTTTATTTCCTTCGCAGCGTGTCTGTCGCCGACAGTCATTTGTTGTGCGCATGCGCTGCCGCTATCAGCATCAGAGTGACTTTATTGCGGAGTTGTGATAAGCTAGCTCTGTGGGGTTTTGGGAAATGGGATCCCACAGCTCGGCCGTCCTTCTAGACATTCGTCCTCGAATGCATCCTGGACCGCTGAAAGAAGCAGCTGGATCACCTGGAAAGATAAAGGAAATAAACAGCAGCATCCAAATTTATATATTGGAAAAATTCATCATTATTAAAATCCCTCAACAAAATTTAAATTATTTATTGAAAAAATTCTTCTTCTTCTTTTTCTTTTTACGTCTCTTCGTCGTTCTTTCTTCTTACGTCTTATCGTCTGATTCGTCTTCCTTTTTATTACGTCTTTCCGTCTTCTTTTACCTTACATCTTTTCGTCTTCATTTTTCTTACGTCTTGTCGTCTTCGTTTTTCTTACGTCTTTTCGTCTTTTTTTCTCGTTCCTTCGGGATTAATTTTGTCAAAATCGTTTAAAGTCACTCTGGTGGTGCGTCGTAGTCGGGGTAGTGTCATAATCGGTGAAATTCTTCTTCTTTTTTTTCCATGTCAAGCTTCATCCGTCCACGGCTTCATGTACTCGGCGCAAGTACTAGTGACCATTGGACCTTCATTAAATCCAACTTTTTTTTTACATCGTAGGTGTCGTTAATTTTTACTTTTATGACTTTGTAAGGACCTATATATTTTGATTTTAACTTCAAACCTGGACCTTGTTGTAGGCGTTTCATAGCAACCATATCATTAATCTTGAATTTGTTAGGCTTTTTTCGTCTCAGATTATAAGTTTTACGGTTCACTTCTTGGACTTTTAAAATTTGTTTTTTAGCGTTTTTTCTCAATTCTTCACGATTATTAATAAAATCCGATTGTATTTCAGCGTTCAAAAGGCTATTAATCTCGATGTTATTTTTTGCTTCATTTTAGTACCAAATGTTAGCTCGAAAGGGGTTGTATTAATACTTCTCTGACAGGTCGAATTTATTACTTGTTGGACATCGCTTACATGTGTATACCACTTCGTAGGATTATCTACAGATAATTTAGACAAAACATATATTATGACCAAATTTAGACGTTCGACTTGGCTGTTAGCTCTTGGTAAGCCTGTGGTAATATGGATATGTTTAATATTTTCTCTGATGCAATAATCTTCAAAAGCTTTGGAGGTAAAGGCAGGACTTTTATCTGAGATTATGCGAAATGGACTTCCAAATACAGTTTTTTGGATTTCTAATTTAGAAATTACTTCTGCAGTGTCGGTAGATTTTGTGGGATACAACCAAACAAATTTTGTGAATGTGTCAATGACCGACAAAATATGTTTGTAATTTTTATTCGTGCTCTCCAATGGACCTAAGTGATCAACATGGTACGTATGAAACGGAGTTTCTTCGTTTTCTATCGGGTGTACCAAACCTTCTTGTTTACCAGATTTTCAATTTATTAAAATACAGGGAACACAATTTGATATACATTTCTCGATTTTTTGTTTAACTTTGGGGATGTATAAATCATTCTCTAAAATTTTTTCTGTTCGTACGACTGCGTAATGACCTTTTTCGTGAGCGGCCGTAATTATATTCATTTGCATTTTATCTGGTACAACTAATAAATCATTACCATTAACACATTTATAAAGAACACCATTTTTAACTAAATAATCATCGTAAGATTATACTTTTAGAATTTTCTTTATGATTTTAATATGCTCGTCAGTTTCTTGAGCTTGGATAATATTTAAAGTTAAGCTACCTTGGATTACCATACAAATAGGATAACTGCTTAATGCATCAGTATGCCTCATACTAGTACCGTGTCTATGCTCAATAGTGTAATCGAAATCAGATAACATAATTGCCCATCTAGCTATTTTTGTACTCATTTCTTTCTTATCCATGGTCATTTTAAATGCATTACAGTCGGTTACAGTTTTAAATTTAATACCTAGCACATATACTCTAAACTTTTTCAAGGCTTCAATTACAGCTAAGACTTCTAATTCATAGCTAGTATACTTTCGTTCTGCTTCGGTTGTTTTTTTACTGGCGAAATAAACTGGATGAAACTGATTATCTACTGGCGATTGTTGCATTAACACAGTTCCATAGCCATCTATACTGGCATCACAATGGATTTCCTTCGCGCATTTGGGATTGTAAATTGAAAGTACTGGTTCTGACGACAAAATGCGTTTAAGTTCGTTAAAAGATTTCTGTTCTTCTGCATCAAAATTAAATTTAGAATCTTTTCTTAACAGGTCACTCAACGGTTTAGCTATAGCCGGAAAATTTCTTATAAACTTTCGAAAGTATCCTGTCAATCCTAAATAACTTTGAATATCTTAGGTACACTTTGGTTCGGGAAAATTTATTACTGCTTTTGTTTTCAGTGGGGAGGAACACAATTTACCATTTATGATTCTATACCACAAAAAATCAATCTCACGCTTCTAAAAGTTGCATTTTTTAAGATTTAATTCCAAGCCGTATTCCGATGCAGTTTCAAGAACAAGTTTTAATTTTTCTAGACCTTCAGCTTCGTTTTTGGAGGGTATTATTATGTCCTCCATATAAATGACTACAGTGTGATCTTTTAATAAGTTTCGAAATACATTATATATATTTTTGAAAAACACTAGGGCTATTGGACAGCCCGAATGGACACATTAAAAATTCATACTGTCCTTCATGAGTGACAAAAGAGGTGTATTTCTGTGAGCCTTCTTCAACCTCAACATGAAAAAACCGTTTTTTAAATCTATGGTTGTAAATACCTCAGCAGAGTGTAATTGATCTATAACATCATCTATTACTGGTTATGGAAAATGTTCTAGCACTGTCTTCTTCTTAAGACGTCTGTAATCAATAAAAATTCTTATTGTGTTATCTTTTTTTCTTAACCAACACAACCGGCGACGAAAAATTAGAACTCTTCCGAATGATTCCCTGAGCTAGCCACTCCTCAATTTGGTCTTCAACAATTTTTTTCTCACATGGCGGTAATCTTCGAGAGGACGAACAAACTGGGATTTCATCAGTTAAATTAATTTTCATTTTAACATCTACAGTTTTAGTTTTAATAGGCACATAATTCTCAATTAAAGGGGATAATTTCGAACATAAATTTTTCTCAGCAATGTGAATCAAATCAAATTTAGGCTCATCTAGAACATTTACAATGTTAACTAAAAAGACATTAGACTGAACTTCCGTTTTAACCAATTTCAGTTCATTCTCAGAAATAGTTAATGTACCTTGATGAATAACATCAGTGACAATAATTAAATAGAAATTAATGTAACTGTCATTAACGACAAAAATGTCAACTTTAAATTTCGAATTATCAACTTCAATTTCGGAATCGAAATCACCTTCATGCTTAATTGAGGTTTTCCCTAAGCCGGCCAAAGTGATACCCGTAGGTTTTAATTCCACAAAGTTCTTCAAATTATCATAAACATTTTTCTTTAACAGAGTCTTTTGACTACCAGTATCTATCAAGGAGGTTAAATGTAAAGAATAAAGCTTTACCTCTTTTAGAATTAAATATTCGGATGTAATATTGTTAACTTGAGGCTGAGCGTTTTTAACATTTGTATCTTTCGATTTATTACACTGAAATGATTTGTGACCATAACCGTTACAAGAGAAACAAAGGGGTCCTTTATCTTTATTAACACAGTTAATGCTTTTATGATTATTCCCGCCACAATTATAACAGCGCATATTTGGCTTTACAGGCTTAAATCTGTTCTTAACTTCAACTTCGGATTTAATTTTAGGCTTAGCTCCTTCATGTTTATTAGATTTTGCATTTTCATACTCAAACCGTAACTTTTCATAGACTTTTAATTTTTGTTTAAATTCCTAAATCGACTGACATCCATACAATACTGATTTTCTAAAAACAGGGTCAGGTATACCATTTATAACATACTGCATCAACGTGGAATCCTCGATATTACCTAGTGAACCTAACTGCTTCATTAATAGAAAATATTCTTCAAGGGATTCATTTTCATGTAACTTTCGTTTATTTAACAAATGATGCAACTCCGCAGAATTATAAGTAGTGCTGAATTCAGCAATCAAAATTTGCTTCAATTTCCCATATGAATTTATATGTAATTCGGTCTGAACCAACAATTTAGCTTTTCCTCTTAAAGATCTTTTTCCAAAAATAAACTTATGTAATTTCGACAGATTAAATATACTAGTGACATCATCAAAATTACTCAACCATACATTTATATCCTGACATGCACTACCATCAAACGGAGGTACAACATTTTCAATATCACTAAAATTAACAGTTGGTGGCACAAAACTTTGAACTGGAAATTGCTTGCTTTTATAGAAATTTAATGATTCCATGTCATTACTTGCTGAACTTTTATTTAAAGGTACTTCGTGTTCTGAATCTGTGTGACTGTCGTTCTGAACATTAGCTTGTAGCAAGCTTAAATCCGATAAATATGTAACTAATCGCGTCGTAAGATCAACTAAAGATCCTTCATTCGAAATGCAAAGTACATTACAAATTGTAATTAAATCATTCAGAGAGAAATCCGCTTGACTTTTTGTTATTTTACTTTTAAATTCGGTACTTTCTACACTTCGCCCGATTAATGCGGGTGTGCCACAAGGCTCCAAAGTGGGTGCCTGGCTCTACAAGGTTTTTATATCTCACATTTCAACTACGCCGCACACTATGTTGGCTATCTATGCGGATGACACTACATTGTTGGCTCGTGACAAGGACTGCCTTGTTATGCACGACCATCTTCAACAACATGTTAACACTCTTGAAAATTATTTCACTAATTGGCGTATCAAAATTAATTCTAATAAATCACAGGCAGTCATCTTCACACGTAAGCGCACACCTCCACCACGACTCTATCTTGACGGTTCCTTTTTAAGCTACGGACGGGAAATTAAATATCTGGGTGTATTCTTAGATAGTACTCTCACTTAGCGCAAGCACATCGATTATAGCGTTTAAAAGTTTTATAAAGCCAAAAATGATCTTGCCCATCTCCTGTACGGTAATGAGATGAGCATGGGAAACAAGTTGCTGCTCTATAACTCAGTGTTACGTCCCATTCTTCTCTATTGTGCGCAGATCTTGGGTTCTGCGGCAAAAAACAACCTTCAAAAAATCTAATTGTTCAGAATAAGACCCTTAGGGGTATTTGTCATGCACCATGGTATAGAAGAAATACTGTTATACATCACGATCTTAGCACTCCCCCTATTCGATCTGAAATTAAAAAGCAAGCTATTAAATTCTTTGAAAAAATTCCAAACATCCAAAATCCTGCATTGCATAATATCTTTACCTATGACGAACGTGCTCGTTGGCGTAGGCCAAGAGCAACGCTTCATCTGGCTGAAAACATCGACACGGGATAATTTCTCAGTTTCCCCCTGCTTTGATAGGGTTCACCTTCCTAAATGTTCATTACGGTCAGTGCACATTTTTATTATTCTTGTAAATATTTTTTCTTTTATTTCTCTTATACATTTTATTAATTATTAATTACTTATTTTTCTATCTTTGATTGTATTATTGTATATTTATTTATAATGTATGGTGCCTTAAAATGGCCTTTTTTGGTTTAACATCTGGGGATTCCCTCTTTCCGCGTTTCTGGCGTTTTGGTTAGCCAGACATCGGCTATGTTAATTTATTTCTCCACACTACCATTGTTCTATTAGAGGTGCGGAGCTTCGCTCCTGGTACTCTGTCAAAGTATCTCTTCCAAGTCCAAGTTTAAATTCGGAACTATCGGTTTGATAACCAATACCAGAAAATTCTCTGATTCTTTTTCGATTTGATCTATCACCTTCAGCATCGAAAAGAAATTTGTGCAAAAGCTTTATTTTACTTGTTTTTTCATTTTTAATGACAAGTTCCAGTTCAGGGATATCGATCAATTTCATCATGGCATAAAAATATATGCAATGTACTCACCACTAAGAACAATGTCCTCTTGAATCCAGAGTGCTGTATTTTTTGTTATTATTTTATTAAACCATCAGCGATATGATCATACTCATCAGACTTGTGGGCGAAGACGTCAAAATATTAAATCATTCATCCCACTTCAGACACCAAAAATTATAGAATATCCCACTTCTTAGAGAATAAAATGCACTTCACTACCAGAAATAAAGACGATTTTTCTTTAAAAAAAACTAGTTATATTGAGACTTATTTACAAGCTAATTACATGAGGACAGCACTCACACTAACATTATCACATGTTGTGACATTTTTCGTCATTTAAAACGTCTACGTCTTTTTTATTTCATTTTTGCGTCCACTACCTCATATCAGCACCAACACTCGAATTCTATTCTCACGTTCTTCCCGTCACTTCAGTTTATTTCCCTCGCAGAGTGTCTGTCGCCGACAGTCATTTGTTGTGCGCGTGCCCTGCCGCTATCAGCATCAGAGTGGCTTTATTGCGGAGTTGTCATAAGCTAGCTCTGTGGGGTTTTGGGAAATGGGATCCCACATATATATATAAATTAATAGCATACCGTCACTCAAAATTTGATATCATTATTTTTAAGTTACAAATTTAAAATTCTTAGACCTAAAGATAAAGTGCTGCGTCACAAACTTTTAACCCGTTAAGGTTTTTGTATTGTATCATTACCTTTTTTAGGTTAATGATAAAAAGATAAAACCAGAAAAAAAAATTATAGACCAAGCAATGAATTCATAATCGTGATTTCCATTCACCTTTACATTCCTTCATCTACTTCCAAAGAAAAAAAAAAGGATACCTCATATTTCAATTTTAAAGAGTGCCGTGCTACCTGATTTTTTTAAAAAACAATTCGTCTTTAATTTTATATAAAATGATCTTCCACCCACCCCATTTAATGCCCTTTAGTGACAATAAATAACAAATCATATAAAATAATCTCTTGAGCCCCGAAATTTTGACTTTCCTTGTTGTATCCACCTCTCCAGCTTATTAAAATTAAAAACTTTCAAACTGTAGTTTGAAAAGAAAAACAGAAACATTCATTGCTCACTAATATAAATTAATTAATCCCCAGCTTACCAAATTCACACTTCTCCTCTTCACTCCCCAGCATAAAAAAAAAATTAAAATCTCCATTTGTATATAGAAAACTCTTCTGTCTTATTTAAAACACATTAGTGACAATAAAAAAAATATTAATATACTACACTATCCTATAATTCCTGAAAATTGCTACTTTCCCCCTTCAGCATAGAAATTTGAATCTTTAAAGCTTTTTAGAAAAACTAATCTGCAATGTCCAATAATTACTAATAAACTAAATAATCATGTACTTGTTTAATAATTTTCCATAAAATCAACTGATGTCATGACCAAAGGGTTGCGCTGCGAGAATACTGTGTTGTCTGGAGCGTCATTCAGTTAGCTCAATTGGAAGAGCACTGGAAATCAAAGACAAAAGTTTTGAATTCGAGTCCTAGCCTGGACATTTTTGATCAGATGGAAAAACAACTACTTGTTTGAAATAATCAACTAAATTATCACCATGACCTCCAAATTTAAGGCTTCATCGTCCGTTACATTTTTTTAAATATGTTTTTACGAAAAAGAATCCAGTTATTATAAAGATATTTCATTTTTGCTTTATATTCTTAATGTTTTGAACTCTTGCATTTAATACATCAAAAGTTTTAAAATATTTCATCAAAAATTCTTATTTTTTTCTAATAACTGCATGTACAATAATATTTTTTCACAATAAGATACACCTTTGATTCATTAAACAGCTATAAATAAATAAAACTGCTCAAAGTGTCACAAGAATTTATTAAAACAATTTGTATATGCATATTCCAAAATTTCATTAACTAAAAACGAGTTAAAGAAATCTTTTAAAATTTGAACTTTTTAACACTATATGTAACTCATAAACATGATACAAATAGATATAACTTATCTAACTGAAGCTGTTTTAGCCAACATTTCAATCATTAAGTTTAAAACAAGCGACATTTGGAAATTTTAGCGTTCCATGTTGTTAAGATTTTACTTTTCCTTTTCACATATTTCTATAAAAAAGCAGACAGTTATTATAAAAATATTTCATTTTTGCTTTATATCTTTATGCTTTAAACTCTTTCATTGTAATACACCAAAAGTTTTAAAATTTTTCAACATTGTATGAAATATGTTGAAATTGACAACATGAAAAATTCTTATTTTTTTTTCTAATAAATGTATTCATTAACTAAAATCGAGTTAAATAAAACTTTTAATATTTGAACTTTTAATGCCACGGTAATAGAAATAATTTATCTAACTAAAACCGTTTTAAACATACTTATAACTACATAAAAGGTGACTCAAACATATAAAAATATTATTTAATGCAACCCTGAGATCTTTCGAACACACACGCGTTCATTTTCAAAGGTAAAAAGATGACTGACTGAATAGAAAAACATTTTAAAAACAAAAACAAAAATAGTACGCATGTGCAAGCGGAGTTCAATCCATTTTTCTGCAGAGGGGTAGAAAGACCAGTTCATATTATCAAGAGGTCTTGAAATATTTAGGATAATGTATCAAATTGCGGGAATATTATATGAAAGGACATCGTTACAAACATTATCACTTCTAAGTAAAATTTCACTGGATTCACGGATTATTGAAGAGTAAATGCTATGGCGTTGAAATGATTATGTTAGGTTTTTCGAAGTTTATCGTAATAATTTCTTTTTTATGCAATCTGGATAAAGCTGTACTTAACCTTAAGATAATGATTAAGCTTTATCCAGATTGCACCAAAATGAAAATATTAAGATAAACTTCGAAAAAGCTAAAATAATCATTTCAACGTCTAACCATTACTCTTCAATAATCCGTGAATCCATTGAAATTTTACTTAAAGTGATTATGTTTGTAACGATGTCCTTTCATATAATATTCTCGCAATTTGGTACAATATCCTAAATATTTCAAGACCTCCTGATAATATGAACTGATCTTTTCACCCCTGTGCAGAGAAATGGACTGAAATCCGTTTGCGCATGCGTACTATTTTTGTTTTTGTTTTTAAAGTGTATTTTTATTCAGTCAGTCATCTTTTTCTCTTTGAAAATGAACGCGTGTGTGTTCGAAAGATCTCAGGGTTGCATTAAATAATATATTTATATGTTTGAGTCACATTTTAAGTAGTTATAATTGTGTTATAAAGTTTATTAATAACAAGATGAAAACTTCCTTCACGACACTAGTGTTTAACACAGTGTTTTGACTCTATTAAAACTGTTTTACCCAAAATTTCAGTCATTAAATGTAAAACAAGCAATATTTGGAAATTTAGCGTTCCAAGATTTTAAGATTTTACTTTTCCTTTCACATGTTTCTATGAAAAAGCAGACAGTTATTATAAAGATATTTCATTTTTGCTTTATATTCTTAATGTTTTTGACTCTTGCATTTAATACATCAAAAGTTTTAAAATATTGCATCAAAAATTCTTATTTTTTTCTAATAACTGCATGTACAATAATATTTTTTCACAATAAGATACACCTTTGATTCATTAAACAGCTATAAATAAATAAAACTGCTCAAAGTGTCACAAGAATTTATTAAAACAACTTGTATATGCATATTCCAAGATTTCATTAACTAAAAACGAGTTAAAGAAATCTTTTAAAATTTGAACTTTTTAACACTATAGGCAGGGGTCCCAGCGCTGCGCCAGAAATGGCCGATTGCTACCACTAAATTTTAATAGTATTTTTTGACTTTTTTAATTACAGAATTTATGACACTTAAATAAGGGCAAGAATGCTAATAAAATTTATTGGTAGCAATCGGCCATTTCTGGCGCAGCGCCGGCACCCCTGACTATAGGTAACTCATAAACATGATACAAATAGAAATAACTTATCTAACTGAAACTGTTTTAGCCAACATTTCAATCATTAAGTTTAAAACAAGCGACATTTGGAAATTTAAGCGTTCCACCCTCATAGCATGCATGGTCACAGTGACGTCATTGTGACGTCACTGTAAGTCACTGTGGTCACGTCACATCTGTGACCAAAATGCCACCACTCAGTGATGTCACATTGTGACTGAGATGTGAACTTCTTAGAAAACGTTAAAAAATTACGAAAATTCTTCAAAACATGTTATTTACTGTAAAATTATATTTTTCTGGCAATTAAAAAAAATTGTGACGTCACTGTTATGTCACTGCTATGTAACGTACGTCACGTCACATGTGTGACAAAACAACCACCATATTGTAAGTCACAATGTGACAAAAATATGAACTTCAAAAATCTTTGAAAATGAAGAGAAATATTTTAAAGAGTCACGAGTTACATGGCATAAGGAATGAAAATATATTAGTGGATAGCAAATGGTAAATTCTGTCACTAAAGGGGAGGTAAGGGGGCATAATAAATAAAGTGCACGATACAAGCATTAATAAACTAAATTTTCAGGCTATATTTTATCAATTTGATATCTAAGATAGTGAATGTATACTTTTTCATGATTTCAATTTTATCTAGCATTTGGATAATATATTTAGAATTAGGAATATTAAATTTATACACTTTACATATTTAGTTTGCTGAGAGGAAATGTCTTTCTTTTTTTACCGACCAGGATTATTCGAAACACTTCTGTGGTTTCAAACTAAAAATTTTCTATTACAGTTAAATCTGCACCTTTTAATGAGCACGTAGAAAGAGTCTTCAGAGTTTAGTCATCTATGCATTTCTTGCTTTAGAATATTTTTGTAATTTGTATTCAAGTCATAAATTCTACTTCTTTCTGACTTTTTAAATAAAATTAGCATTTTCCGAAAATAAAAGAAATATACAAAATTTGTGCAAAACAAACTTTACTTTAAAAAAAAAAGAAAAAAAAGGGGGGTGTCGTTATTACCATTAAATTTATTTTTACACCTTTTAAAAATTTAAACATTGTTTTATCTAATAAACTCTAATTATGAATATTATTATTATAATTATTTAGAAAAAAGGAACTTTACAATACACTTTACTTGAATTATTTGGTACGGATAAAAAGAAAAGGTTAAATACATTGGACATTTCTTCAAATACAAAATTTTAATTAACGATACTTTCAGAAAATTACTGCACATTCAAGTTTCATATCTCTTGCATACAAAAACAAATAATCTGTACCCGACCATCTGCTTGAAAATCGTCTGCCCACAGAAAAAAAAAAATAAATAAAAGAAGAGGTGGGAAATAGTTCACTGTTTCTAGAACATCACCTTCACCACGTCTACAACACTTTAAGATAAGGAAATGACCATTTTAGGATACACGGATATTAATAGAATGTATATGTAAGTCTTATTTAATTTAAATATTTTATTCCTGATTTGTACATATAAGTTAAATAGTTTTATGTTATATTTGTAAGAGGCTGATCTTTAACTGTCTTAAGCGATGTTTTCCAATTCGATAACTGTAAAGAAAAATATCATAATCTGCCATCGCTTGAAAAAAAAAAAAAAAAAAAAACTGCGCAGAGACTAATTCATGCCTACATTCATACTGGAATTAATATAAACATTAATTTACTCTTACTTGAGATTGAAAATGTATGGAACGACAATGATTTGGAATTATTTTATCGGCATCTTACTATTTTTTGATTACTAACACTTATAGTTATTATTATTTTGGGGTTAAATATGATGTTCGATTATCATGGGATTACGAAACTGTTTCAGATTAGAAATTAACATTATACTGGGAAAATGTATTTTTACATATTACAGTAGTAAAACATTTAAAAGAATTTTCTTTTAGTGCTAATAATATTTTAAATTATCTTTTAAAATCCTAAATCTTCAAACCAATGTTTTCAGATTAACATTTGCCAAAATTATAAAATAATAGGAATTCCTTATACCATATGGAAATATTTTTGAGATATTGTTAAATCTAATAATGCATTTAATTTATATATTGAGTTTGCAGTTGTTTAATAGTACAATTGTAAATACTAATTATTATTTTTAGTGTTTTTCAAATTGGTATATTTATTTTTTTAAATTGTATGTAAGCATTTTTTCTGTTTGCGATTTTAATCAAACATTTAATTATAGACATTCTGAATCGGTTATTAAATTTTCTTCTAGTGTAAATTCATTTTCTACGTTTATTATACGCTTAATTATTGGCACTAAAAAGTAAAATATGATATTTAAGCATTGAAACAAAGTGTTTTTCATGCCTGATAGGAAGTTATAGATTAAACTGCTTTAGTATATATTTTTTAAAAGTTCATATAATACAGGATATGTAATATAGGACACAAGTTGAAAAGTGCTTATGACTTCGGTTTGTCTCTCCGTCTGTCCGTCTAGCAGTCTGTCCGCACTCTAACTCTCGAAAATATACTCGGATTGCCCTGAAATTTTTGGATGTTATTGACGTTTACCATAGCACGGTACCTATTTGTAATGAAGTTTGTAGCATGCTTTGTTCATTTACAGGGACAGCCAAAAGTTTTCCGTTACATTACAGCCTATGGGAAAAAATCGTTTTAAATGATTTTTAATGATTTTACGCACGCTTTCAAACAGAATAAAATTTATATGTATTTATGAAGTGCACTAAAATATGCATTCTGTTGACTATGCGATGCAAAGAATAGTTATTGTTCATTTACAGGGCTAAAAAAGGAATTCAAATACATAATGATATAGGGGTGGAGGGAATTGTTTGCGGCATACTTTAATAATGTTATTCTATTTCATATATAATGAAATTGATATATGTCTCTGAGGTTTACATACTATAAATTATTTCATGTACAATACGAATAATACGTATATAGCATTTACAGGGACACACAAAATATTTCAGATACTATATTGTATCCGAAGTACTGTTCATTAGCGATGATTGCTGGAAATGTATTTTTAATTATGATATGCGCTTTTATGATTCACTATATTTATGCATAGTATATGGTGTATATAAATGCTATAATTCCTATACAAGGCTACACAAAAGTATTCGTAAGGATTACTGGGTATGGGCACAAATTGCTGAAAGGTGGTTTTTAAATGAGTTATGCTTTTTTTTTGCTGAACTGTATTTAATTTACCGAGAAATGTTTGTAGAATATAGATAAAATGATATACAGGGTCTCGTAAAGAATTGGATACATGGCCGTCTATATATTATAATTTCTGGAAATGTGATTTCAGCAGTTTTAAGAGTGTCTTAGTTTGAATTGAATTTAAACTAAATAGTTTATATAAAGATTCTAGGTAAACTACAGGGTTGTACAAAAGTATTCAAGTATGTTTCCATACATTAGTATAAATTGCTGAAAAAGAATTTCAACCTGTTAGGTGTTTTCTTGCTAAACTAAATTTTCCCATTATATAGTATATATACACTTAAACAAATGGGTAGTCAAAACTGAGTAAAAAGTACTCAATTTTAAATGCGTCACATACTCAAAATAGCTCCGATCCAAATGTACTCAAAGTTGAGAAACACGTGTACTCATTTTTTATTCCATGGTTGTGATCAAATATGAACCGTTATGTACTGCCCCCCCCACCCCCCCACCCAAAAAAACCCCCTAAAATTTAAAGTAAAAATGTACTGACATGTATTTCCCGTTCAAAGTTCTTAACAAGAAATGTTTAATTGATTATTTATTAAGAAAAATAACAAAATTCTTAACAAGATACTGAAATTGAATATTTTTATGACAAGAGCATTATTTCCAAGAACTTTTAAATTGTTTTTAAAATGCTGTGCATAATTTAATATTTACATTAATAAACATCATTTATGCCGCCATAAATGAAATGAACCATTACAGGGTACAAAACTATTCGTTTGTTTGGGTTTGATAACATGTGATGTTTCAAAATAGAGAAAGCATGGGTTCATTTTTGATCCAAAAATATTCAATTCGATATGAGTACGTCGGTTTACTCATTTTTGAGTACTTCATTTTTCTCAGTGTATCAACCTACAGATCAAATACAAGGCTGTTCAAAAGAATTGGAAAGCATATTTGGCTATGGACGGTAACTGCTGAAATCAGTTTTTCAAATGTTTTATGCGTTTTCTAAAATGTTTACTTAGTTATCTTATTTACGTCATTTCCCTAAATTACGATGTCTTGTTAAAGCATTCAGAAAGTGTTGAAAAGTATTTTATAATCTATGCTTAACGCATGATATTTCTTACTCGTTTTTTTTTCTATTTCTCAGATCAGTCTTTTCCTATAAAACATACCAAATCTATTTAGCTCATATTCACAAAATACAATATACACGGGAATAAAAAATTTAAATAAATATCGCTTATCATGCCGCTCTATAAATAATAGTTGTATTAATATCCGTTAGTCTCCATGTTCGTATTTAATAAAGCAATGACAAATCACAACAAATTAAAAAAATTACACATTCTAAATATCAAGCTTGAACTCAATATCAAGCATAGAACTTAATATCAAGCATAGAACTTAATATCAAGCATAGAACTTAATAAAAAATATGTCAGTTGATAAGCATTGTTTTTTAAGTGGAAAGATTTAAAATGTTTTAGAAGAATAGGACTCCAAAATAGCGATATTTTGCTAAAAAGTACGGTAAAAAGATAAGATTTTATATTTACTGCAAAAGTTTATTTCAAAATTCATCGCTGTATTAATACTTAGAAATTTTTCCAGAGAGAATCATTCGCCTTATATACAATATTTCAAATGAAAATCAAATATCAAATTAATTGCTTAAAAGGCGCAAAGGCCAACATAGTGAAAAAGATTCCATGCCGGGACTCGAACCCGGGCCATCAGTATAGCACACTGTCATTCTACCGACTAAACCACATGGAACGACGCCCAGCCTGTAAAATTTCTCACTATTACAGGTTGGCAAGGCTACAAACGCAGCACAAGATGGAATATTTATCGTGAGCCACCGACATGGGGTAAACACGAAACTTAATTAAATCCAGCATCGATTAAAACTATATTAATAATTGGAAAATTTTCCAGGGAGAAACATTCGCCTTGCATACAACATGTCAAATTAAAATTGCCTTTTAAGGAATTAATTTGAAATTTGATTTTCATTTGAAATATTGTATGCAAGGCGAATGGTTCGCTCTGGAAAAATTTCCAAGTATTAATATAATTTCAATCGATGCTGGATTTAATTAAGTTTCGTGTTTGCATCATGTTGGTGGCTCACGCTAAATATTCCATCTTGTGCTGCGTTTGTAGCCTTGCCAACATGTAATAGTGAGAAATTTTCCAGCCTGGGTATCGTTCCATGTGATTTAGTCGGTAGAATGTCAGTGCACTGTACTGATGGCCCGGGTTCGAGTCCCAGCATGGAATCTTTTTCACTATTTGCGTCTTTTAAGCAATTAATTTGAAATTTGATTTTCATTTGAAATCACAGTGTTTATGACAAGTTCGTCACAAATGACACATATTTCACAAATTGGTCACAGTGTGACTTCAAAGCATTGTCACTTTCGTCACAGGTTCGTCACAAAGTTAATGCCAAAATAGTCACAAATGACACACTTTTCACAAATTTGTCACACCGTGACTTCACAGAGTGGTCACAATGTGACGTCACAAACGACCTCTAAAACGGCCATAACGACCTCGCATTCTAGTCACTATGACGTCACATCGACGGTCACAAAATCACAGTGCGACTTCACAACGACGTCGCCGTGACGTCACCATGCCTTACGGGCATGTTGTTAAGATTTTACATTTCCTTTTCACATGTTTCTATAAAAAAACAGACTGTTATTATAAAAAATATTTCATTTTTGCTTTATATTCTTTATGTTTTAAACTCTTTCAACTTAATACACCAAAAGTTCCAACATTTTTCAACATTGTATGAAATATGTTGAAATTGACGATATGAAAAATTCTTATTTTTTTTCTAATAAATGTATTCATTAACTAAAATCGAGTTAAATAAAACTTTTAATATTTGAACTTTTAATGCCACGGTAATAGAAATAATTTATCTAACTAAAACTGTTTTAAACATACTTATAACTACATAAAAGGTGACTCAAACATATAAAAATATTATTTAATGCAACCCTGAGATCTTTCGAACACACACGCGTTCATTTTCAAAGGTAAAAAGATGACTGACTGAATAGAAAAACATTTTAAAAACAAAAACAAAAATAGGCGGGATTCAATCCATTTTTCTGCAGAGGGGTAGAAAGATCAGTTCATATTATCAGGAGGTCTTGAAATATTTAGGATAATGTACCAAATTGCGGGGATATTATATGAAAGGACATCGTTACAAACATTATCACTTCTAAGTAAAATTTCACTGGATTCACGGATTATTGAAGAGTAAATGCTATGGCGTTGAAATGATTATGTTAGCTTTTTCGAAATTTATCGTAATAATTTCTATTTTATGCAATCTGGATAAAGCTTAATTATTAGCTTAAGGTTAAGTACAGCTTTATCCAGATTGCATAAAATAGAAATTATTACGATAAATTTCGAAAAAGCTAATATAATCATTTCAACGCCATAGCATTTACTCTTCAATAATCCGTGAATTCATTGAAATTTTACTTACAAGTGATTATGTTTGTAACGATGTCCTTTCATGTAATATTCCCGCAATTTGGTACAATATCCTAAATATTTCAAGACCTCCTGATAATATGAACTGATCTTTTCACCCCTGTGCAGAGAAATGGACTGAACTCCGCTTGTCAATGCGTACTATTTTTGTTTTTGTTTTTAAAATGTATTTCTATTCAGTCAGTCATCTTTTGCTCTTTGAGAATGAACGCGTGTGTGTTCGAAAGATCTCAGGATTGCATTAAATAATATTTTTATATGTTTGAGTCACATTTTAAGTAGTTATAAGTGTGTTATAAAGTTTATTAATAACAAGGTGAAAACTTCCTTCACGACACTAGTGTTTAACACAGTGTTTTGACTCTATTAAAACTGTTTTAGACAAAATTTCAATCATTAAATGTAAAACAATCAATATTTGGAAATTTAAGCGTTCCAAGATTTTAAGATTTTACTTTTCCTTTCACATGTTTCTATGAAAAAGCAGACAGTTATTATAAAGATATTTCATTTTTGCTTTATATTCTTAATGTTTTGAACTCTTGCACTGTAATACGGCAAAAGTCTTAAAGTTTTTCGACACTGTATGAAATATGTTGAAATTGACAACATGAAAAATTCTTATTCTTTTTTTAATATATAAATACATCTAAAATAAAACTTTTTCACTTTACGATCAACCTTTGGTTTATTAAACAACCATAAATAAATAAAACAAATCAAAGTGTCACCATAATTTATGAAAAAAATTTGTGTATGCATATTCCAAGATTTCATTAATAAAAATCGAGTTAAAGAAATCTTTTAAAATTTGAACTTTTTAAACCATGATAATAGAAATAATTTTTCTTCCTGAAACTGTTTTAGCCAAAATTTCAATTATTAAGTGTAAAACAAGTGATATTTGGAAATTTGAGCGTTCCATGTTTTTCTTTTTACATGTTTCTATGAAAAAGCAGACAGTTATTATAAAGCTATTACATTTTGACTTTATAATCTGAATGTTATGAACTCTTGCGGTGTAATACACCGAAAGTTTAAAATTTTTTCAACATTGTATGAAATATGTTGAAATTGACATGAAAAATTCTTATTTTTTCTTTATAAAAGCATGTAAAATATTTTTTTCAAATTCAGATCCAACCCTTGGTTTATTAAACAGCTACGTGTCACAAAAATTTATGAAAACAATGTGTGTGTACATATTCCAAGATCTCCTTAACTAAAATCGAGATAAAGAAATCTTTTTAAATTTGAACTCTTTAACACTATATGTTACTCATAAACATGATTCAGATAGAAATAAGTTATCTAACTGAAACTGTTTTAGCCAACATTTCAATCATTAAGTGTAAAACAAGCGATATTTGTAAATTCAAGCGTTCCATATATTTAAGAATTTACCTTTCCTTTTTACATATTTCTATGAAAAAACAGACAATTATTATAAAGATATTTCATTTTTACTTTCTTCTATCTTTACAAGAAGAAAGTATTGGATTCGTGAAAAATTTCGACTTTCGGTTTTCGACGGATTTATACGTTTTAGAATGCCCAGAACACGATTTGATGGTTTTTAGAAAATGTCTGTCTGTGAGTCTGTCTGTCACTCTGTCACTCTGTCACTCTGTCTGTGAGTGTGTATGTGACAAAAATTTTGTGGGCGCTCTATCTCAAGAACTAATGCACGGAATTTCACAAAACTTCATATTTAATTAGACCTTGATATAAACTGGACCTGATTAGTTTTTGGTGAAAATCGCCCAACAGGTGGCGCTGCTATGTGGCATTTTTCATGATTTTGCAATAGCTATATCTCAAGAACTACTGCACGGATTTTCATAAAACTTCAGATTCAGTTAGTCCAAGATATAGTTTGGTGCTGATTACTTTTTTGTGAAAATCGCCCAACAGGTGACGCTGGTATGCTACATTGTTCATGATTATCGCAATAGCTCCAACTCAAGAAAAAATGCAAAGAATTTTCATCAAACTTCAGATTCAGTTAGCCCCTGATATCAATTAGTGCTGTTTAATTTTTGGTGTAAATCGCCCAACATGTGGCGCTTCTGTGCTGCATTTTTCACAATTTCCACAAGAGCTGTATCTCAAGAACTATTGCACGGATTTTCATCAAACTTCAGATTTAGTTAGTCCTTGACATGAATTGACGTATAAATTAGTGCTGTTTAATTTTTGGTGTAAATCGCTCAACAGGTGGCGCTGCTATGCTGTATTTTTGCGATTTCCGCAATAGCTTTATCTCAAGAACTAATGCTTGGATTTTCAACACACTTGAGATTCAGGTATACCTTGATATGAATTGGTGCTAATTCCTTTCTTGTACTATTTAAATGATTTAACTGACGTGATTTATATAGAAGAAAGTTTTGTGATGGCCACAACATACTAGTTGCTTTATAATCTTAATGTTTTGAACTCATACACTGTGATACACCAAAAGTCTTAAAATATATCGACATTGTATGAAATATGTTGAAATTGACAATATGAAAAAAATTTATATTTAAAATATATACATGTAAATAAAACTTTTTCACATTAAGATCCAACTTTAGTTTATTAAACAGCCATAAATAAATAAAACAAATGGAAGTGTCACAAGAATTTATGAAAACAATTTGCGTGCATTATTCCAAGATTTAACACTCTAAACTGAAATGTCTGAAATTCAGACACTTAAGTGTCTGAAACGTAGTGTTCAATTTTCAGACGTTTTAAAATGTCTGAAAATTTTCAGACACTTCTTGCGTCTGAATTTCAAACATATAAGTGACTGAAACTGGAGTGTTCGATTTTCAGACGTTTTAAAGTGTCTTAAAATTTTTAGACACTTCTTGCGTCTGAATTTCAGACATTTCAAGTGTCTTAATTGCGGCCATCTTTGAGCCCCTTTTTTTGCCAATATGAAGCCATCTTTGACCACTTTTCTTTCTAAGTCATATACGCAGCCATATTTGACCACATTGAATCATTTTTTATAAATGAGAATAATTTGTTACCATAAAGCAGAGCTAATTGCAGCGTGGTAAAACTAGGATACTTCTCTGCCCCCTGATTTTAGGGTACCACAAATTGGGTACAAAATTTTTATAAAGCTGATATTTTATATCAGTTTTGACTTTATTATGATCGTAATCAGTATTTTGTAGTTTTAGAATAGGATAATATATATAAATATATTCACCTAAATATGTATTTATGCGATTTCATATATGCCCTACGGTATCAAAAATGTTTATTAAATTAATTCCAGTCCAAAGACCTAGTATTTATTCCCCCCCCCCACACCACCACCGCCACCTTCATATATTGCTACAAAAAAAAAAAAAAAAAAAAAAAAAAAAAAAAGACTGCTTGATGCCATTAAATACATATTTGGATAAATATATCCTATTCTATTCTAAAAGTACAAAATATTTATTAAAATAAGTATAAGATCAAAACAAATTTAAAATATCAGCTTTATGGAAATTTCATACCAAATTTGTGGGCCCGTAAAGCTAACGTCCCATAGAAAAAGCCCAGTTTGTCCATGCTGCAATCAGCTCTGCTTTATGGTAACAAATTATTCCCATTTATAAAAAATGATTCACTTCTTCGGAAAGAATTCCATCCCTGCTTTGTTGCACAATTTTTTTCTATTTAAATTAGATATTCCCAGTCAATTAGTTTAAGCATTTTTTGGATTTTTATTTCTGTGTTAAATAAAATCTAGCACTAGATTTCACAAAATTATCAGCATATTAGATCCGAACATTAAAAAAAATTTGAGCACGAAACACTTACTTTTCTTTATCCCCCTTCGTTTTTATTATTATACTATATATCATTACCAAGAAATGCTTAAACATTTGACAACCGCACATAGGCGCCTGAGACGAGCAGTAGTTATAAGATTCTGGATGGACTTCATGTTTATTTGGCTCTTTTCAAACGATAAATAATATAGTAAATATCAATGGACACAGAAATCCTTCATTATGATTTGAGTACCCTTCATTTCTGCTCCCCACGTTGCTTGCGATCACATAAGCAGTATCAGTCGCAAAAGCGATTTCTTATCCACATGATTGGAACAGTCGTCGAAAAAAAAATAAACACCTCCTACTAACTCTGCAACAAGAAGACAACAATAATAGAAGAAAGTTACTGGTACCAATCGTCTGGAAATAAAGTTTACTTTTAAATTATGTATTTAAAATTTGCATAGGGGCCATCTACAAATCAAAATTAGACCAAACTTTGTTTTTTTTTCCAATGGATGCACCCAATTTTGACACTATATTTTAAATCTCCGGTTCAAACTATGCCTAGAAATGAAATTTCTAGTCATTTGAATGATAAGTTTTTGAATTATAAGCATTCAAAATTTAGAGCTTCTAATGTTAAATTGCATTTTCATATTTTTATTAATATCTCCTGAAATTATAATCCTAATATGATAATTTTGTATGTGGTTATAATACTAAAAAACCTAAACATATATAAAAACATTGAATTCGTAAAATTGCATACCAAATTTGGGGGCACAAAAATCGATGGGAAGGTGAGGGGGCAGGGCCGCGGATTAGTTTCCATGTTTTAATCAGGTCCTGCTTCTAGAAGATACACTACCCCGCTTTATATTTTTCTAAATAGAGCTGTCCGCTATTCGGGAGTGACCGGTTATAGAAGTTTTACTGTATCCTTCAGTAATAACGGACATTCTCGAATAGCAGACACCTATATAGCGATCACTTTTTTCAATCCACAAATGTTGTGGATTGAAAAGCAGATTAATAATATATTGAAGCATACTTTGTGTAATTTGTACTCGGTATGCTGGGTATTTGTACACTCTGGACTTTTTTTACATATGAAAATAAAACCTCTAAATAGCTGGCAAATTCTACGGTCCTAGGGTGTCTGCTATTGAGAGGTTTTATTTAATATATACAGTTATAAATATATTCTAAAAAAGTTAGAATTTTTTTTTTTTTTGACAGTATAGGAAATGTGGTTCTAATAACTTTCAGTACCAGCGACTTACATTCATTACCCCCTCCCCCCCCCTTCCCACTACTACATATACAGCAACAAAAATTTAAACACATTGATGACTTAATATATATATATATATATATATGAACATGTAAATATATGTTTGGATAAATATATCCTTTTTCATTAACTTCATCCTAATCTAAAAGTATGCAATATGATATATAATAAGTACAATAAATTGCTTTGCGCAAATGGAGGCATTCTCCGATGATAATAAAAAATAATCCTATAAAAAATCAGAATAATTTTGACGTTTAAAGTTGTCAGAAAATTTCTGTCTTAAAATTTAAATATGTTATACAGATGAAACACAGGAAATACATATAAATGTAGTTATTTTACTTTGAACAAGTTTCCATAGTCTAAAAAAAATTCTTTCATCGTGCAATTAAATACTGTAGAAATTTCGAACTTTTTAATAAAGCGTTACAAAGGAACAATTTAAAATGTATTTATAAAACATTAAAAATTTCACGATAACTCCGATTCTGATGCTTTTATAATTATTTTTCAAGTTTTATGCCCACCACTTGAAGCAAAAATGTTCATAGCATTTCCTATACATAAATGTAATTTTGTTACATGAAAACATTAATTTCGAAAATGTAAAAGAATTAAATGATCTGTCATTAAACATAAAAATTCATATACGAAATCATGTTAATATTATCTGTAACTAGAAATTACAACCGAAGGGTTTATTAATAACAATATCATTTAATAACTTGATCTTTTTAATTATATTTTGCCATGTAGGCAATTTCTTTTACATATAGCATATGGTAATCACCAGAGCTACTAAGCTATCTTTAAAAAGTTAAACATATATATATTTTTAATAACATGCAAGAGAAATAATATCTAATTTCAAAACTTATTTTGCATTAAAAATATATATTTAATTGTTATTTCTGTATCTTTTATAAAAATGAACAAACGTTGAAAAAAAATCCCCCCAATTGTATGTGAAAAATGCAGTAAAATATGAAAATAAAGTCTTTTTTCCGTTCTAAATCTGTAATTTCTTTTTAACAATCAATAAATCAATATTAATAAATTTTTCAATATCTGAAGTTGTACAAAACTTAAATATAATTTTAAGCAATTAAACAAAGTAAATAATGATTTATTTCCTTACTTATTTTATTGTAAATCATTATATAGCTATTATAGAAAAATATTTTTAATAAAATTAACTATTAAAAAAATGGCATTATATTAAATGGCTAATATTTACAGACATTTTTATAGTCAGATTAATAGCTTGAATCCACAACAAAAACTATATAGTGCTGCAACTGCTTTTTTTTTTCTTTTTTTGGACAAAAATATAATACTAAAAATGTTGACAAATTTGGGTGTCAATGTACACAAGCAATAACTTTTAATGCTTAAGCAATGATTTAAGCAATGATGATATTATTTTATATGAAAAACATTTATTTATAAATCGAATACTTTAAGAATTATCAAGCAAGTTAGTTAATTAATCCTGAAAATGAAATAAATTTAGTCGAAAATAATAAAAAACACTGTAATACTGAAAAATATTTATTCTATATAGAAAGATACAAATATGATAAACACATGTATTCCTTAAAAAGTGATTTAAATAATTAATATTACATAATTAATATTGTTCAAGGAAAATTTCTATTTCCAAATAAAAATTATATTTTTGTTTCTTACCTTTTAGTATTTCCTTAAATGTAATAAAGTAAATCCATGTAATATAAACAGAAACACAAAAATATAGACACTTTCTTCTTACATATTTCACTAAATATTCAGATGAATGCTGATAATTGAAAAACATATAACGAATACTTTTTTTTTCATTATTCAACATATTTTTTTATAATGATATAATTTAATATAATGCAGAATTTAATTCAATTCGCTTTTTCGAATCACATTTCACTCGCACTTTCTTATTCTCCAATCTCTCAAGTACAATTATTGAAATTCCAAAAATGCACTTTATAAGCTGTGTATTAGTAAGCTGCATATACATCTATGTGGATGGCACAATTACATTACTCAACGTATCATTTTTATAATAATCGCATATATTATTCCATAAAGGAATTATTCCAAAAAACTGTTCCAGCTATGTATATATCACAGTCACAGAATATTAATAATGTTACACATAAAAAAATTGCGGCCAACTTTGTTAAACAGGGAACTACCTCATTGAAAGCATTGAAAGAACCGTTTTAACGCGCCAGTTGCCAACGGACGTATTGGAACAAAGAGAAATAGGCGAAATCAGCATTTTAATTACCACTGCAGTCGCTGATCTCAGCCTACTGTTTATAAACCGTTATAAAGTGCTTGATGAGCTCATTTGAACATTTTATCAGCGAGAAATAAATCATTGAATAAGAAGAAATAAGAAAAGTTTTATTTTCTTTATTAGGTGTTTTTCTTAATGTGTTACATTTATTTGAGTATAGTTTTTGCAGTTTTTTTATTTTTAGACATATAGAAAACATACTTTAAATAAAGATTTTATTCTAAAACTAGAAAATAACATATCGAATTTTCAGTGGTTATGAAGAGAGCAATTGTCCATCCCTGAAATTTAATTAATTATATTTTCTATACGTTTGATTATTTAAAAAATATTTTTTTCTCTTCCAAATAGCAATATATTAATTAAACTCTAAGAGAAAATGCTGCTAAGAATTTTTCTCCAGAGGAGCCCCCCCCCCCCCCCTTAACTTATCGTAGAAGACGATTTTAATTCTGTTCTTCTGTTAGTGTTCATATATATCAAATTTATCTTACATGAGGAGGGGCAGTTCAAAAAAAAAAAAAAAAAAAAAAAAAAAAAAAGACAGAGAGAAGAGAGAGAAAAAGAAATGAGTTCTCCATTGTGAAAAATATCGTTAGAAACTTATTTTTAAACGATTAACATTTCTTAATTTTTAAATTTCTTAAAAATTGTCTTACACGAGGAGTTCTGTCATAAATTCTTAGTTTAGCCTACTTCATGTTTATATTCTGCATTTTACAAAAGCGGACTGGGCTGTGGACCCCAGGCATATACAGTGAAATCTCTCTGTGCGACCACCTCCATTAAGCGACCACCTCTCTGAACGACCATATTTTTCATGGAACGAAATTTATTCCCACAGGCTCAATACTAATTTTACCTCCATTCAGAGACCATCCCAGTTGAACTCCCTCCATGAGCGACCCATTTCTTTGAAGAAAATGAAACAAATCCCGTTTTTTCCTGGTCGCTTGAAGAAGATTTTATTAGAAAAATAGTTCCGGAGTGCGCATTATTCATCAAACTTCTAAACTAAGTTTAGATTTTTTTTTTTTTATTCCGGTAACTTTTAAATATTTAAACCCCTTTGTGCCTTTTTAGGTAATAAATTGAACTCTGATGACAAATTAAGAATGACGGTTGATAAACTCCCCTGCCCTATTTTGTCGGGAAACTCTCAAAGAAAAACATAATTTAATCAAATCGTCTTTATTTGTTCCCGTCAAAAAAGAAAAAAAAAAAAAAAAAAAAAAAAAAAAACGCATTTATTGGCTGGACTTTGAAAAGACTTGGAAACAAAAGTTATAAAATATAAAACCGTAAAATCAAAGCAAACGTCAATGTATTCATTTTTTAAACTCTGCAGTAATTAATTTATATAATTAACTTTTGTTTTGATACTTAAATTTTTATAGTTTCTTTTACTAACGTGAAAAATAAATTTTAGTAACATTAATTGTAACCTTTTTTCAAAAATTAAAATCTAGATTTAAACATGACCTCCATTAAGAGACCACCTCTCGGAGCGATCACTTTTCATTGGAACGAACGTGGTCGCTTTAGGGAGGTTTTGCTGTATGTTCTAAAATCTTGCTCCTCAGTACGTTTCTTTCTCCATCTACTCATAACTCTTAGTATTTAGGTGAGCGATTCTCCCTGTATACGATCATGATAACAAGTAATTTTTGGAAAACTTTATATTTTGTGAAAAGCAATTATTTAATTATTTATTGCGCCAAAAATAACTTAGCTCCAAACCTTAGTAAGCGAACTTTTCTAATTTTCTCAGATGTCCCATGATTTTTTCGTTTTTAAATAAATACTAAATTAAATGGATGAAAGAGTATTTCAAATATTTTTCATCCATTCGGAAATATTTTCTGATAGCGCTGATATACATATTGCAATACAATTATACGTACAGTCATCACTCATATGATACAATTGTATCGCATTCAGACACTTAAGTGTCTGAATTTCTAAATGTCTTAATTTCAGACATGTCACTATTATTCAGACATTTTTATCCGTTCATTTATAACATGATCATAGTAAGACACTTACGTGTCTTAAATTTAGACATCTATGATGTCTGAAATTTCACATTTAGACACTTAAATGTCTGAATTACTTTTTCAGTTACATATGTGTCTGAATTTAAGACGCCTCCATTTGCAGTGAATTAACTAAAATCGAGTTAGAGAAATCTTTTAAAATTTGAACTATTTAACACTATAGGTTACTCATAAACATGATTCAAATAGAAATAAGTTATCTAACTGAAACTGTTTTAGCCAACATTTCAATCATTAAGTGTAAACAAGCGATATTTGTAAATTCAACCGTTCAATGTTTTAGGTAGATTTTGTATGAAATACTACCTATTGGGATCGTTCCTATGTCGGAATTTCCGAAAAATTTTGCAGATCTACACCGATTATGACCCCTAGAACCACCCCCCCCCCCTCAGTAAAAAACTTTATCTATCTATCTATCTATCTAACTATATATATATATATATATATATATATATATATATCGCTTTCTTCTGGACCCGATAACTTCACAATTCTGCACAAATCTCTTCCAAACTGATACAAAAAATCAAGGGCATAAAATCTCGGTCAAGTTTGTTAATGGGCAAAATCGGACCGAGGGGATAGAAATAGGGAGGGGTTTTGTGAAAACAGAAAAAAACCCATAACTTCTTAATTTTTGTACATATCAAATCAGTTTAAAGTTTTTATTACTTCTAAAAATAGGGCCAAAAATTTATGTATCACAGATTTTTGATAAATTTAAAAATGGGCTCAAGGGGCGCAAAAATAGGGTTTTTGGGAGAAAAAAAATTCCTAACTTTGTCAATTCTCAAGATATCAAATCAAATTAATTTTATTATACATCTTCTTAATATTATCTACAACTTTTATATTCACAAGTTTTTGATAGGACCAGTTCGTACCGCAAAAAAAGTTAAAAACGAAAACAAAAAAGGGGGTTGAAGAAGAAAAATTTCCATAACTCCGTCAATTCACAAGATATAAATCCCCATGAATTTATAATATATCTTCTTAATATTGTCTTCAACATTTATATAGACAAGTTTTTGATAGGACAAATATTTACAGCAAAAACAAATTAAAAATACATAGCGGTTGATGAAAAAAATCGTCTTATTAAGGGTGCACTCAAATCCAAACTGCTTATTTTCTTACTCATTTTTAAATTCATTTTTACTCTCAAATGCATCCAATTGGTAGATTCTCTTATTCAGAAATTATATAATGTACCATAATGATCGATTTTTTGATAGAGGCAGAATATATTTGTCTGAGCGAAGCGAAGGCTAACACTCAGCGAAATATTACTGTCAGGCACATTACAGCTACGATGGATATTAATGCCATGTCCTACTAAAAAAAAAGCCTAATAAAAATCTTTCGTCAAGCATAATTAAAAAATATATTTGTCGGATTTCGTTTCTGATTGCACCAGAAGGTACCTATGAGGGTCGCCTACTGAATGCATGTAGGCGACCCTCATGCTTTACTATGAAAAATAAGTTCCAAACCGTTTAAAAATTATATTAAAAAAACTGATAAAAAAGCACAATTTATCTGCATATGTCACAGAAATTTGGTGTGCGTCACTTTCACCGTTGGATGTTTTCTTAGACAACTGGTTTGAACACATGGAGCAAATAATAAAAAAAAAAAAAAATAGGCACGCAGTAATATTGAAGAGCCATTAAACATATTTAAATTTAATCAAACAGGAAAAGAAATCTGTTTGTTTTTCCATTTAAAAGAAAAAAGGCATAAAAGCTTTGATTTGAGATTTTGCGATAATCTCTCAATAGCATTTTTTAATCGCCAACAGCATATTTTATATTTCGCGCGTGAAAATTAGAAACAATTATATGATGTTTAATAAAATATTTTGCTTTATAACATCATTTCTTCTTATTTTCTTTATTTTTAGGGTTTCGTTCATCTGACGAAACCCTATTCGTATCACTCCTCTGTCTGTGTGTCCGTCTGTCTGTCTGTCTGTCCGTCACAGAGCCCGTTCTCAGAAACTATATACGTTGGAGACTTGAAATTTTGCATACTTTCAGCTGAACACCTCACATCAAACGACAAATCCTAAAATTTTAAAAAAGTCTTTTATTTAAACCTTTGGTCTCCAACTTGTGTATTTTAATCTTTTTGTTCTAACTGAGCTCCTGATTAAGTTTGAAGACTTAAAATTTTTCATACTTATAGCTGAAATCATCACATCAAACGACAAATCATAAAATTTTGAAAAAGTCTTATAATTAACCCTCTGGGCTCCAACTTATGTATTTTAATCTTTTTCTTCTAACTGAGCCCCTAATTAAGTTTAAGACTTGAAAATTTGCATACATATAGCTGAACACCTCCCATCAAACGACAAATCCTAAAATTTTGAAAAAGTCTTATATTTAACCCTTTGGTCTCCAACTTTTGTATTTTAATCTTTTTGTTCTAAATGAGCCCCTAATTAAGTTGATGAATTAAAATTTTGCATACTTATAGCTGAACATATCACATCAAACGACAAATCCTAAAATTTTAAAAAAGTCTTTTATTTAAACCTTTGGTCACCAACTTGTGTATTTTAATCTTTTTGTTCTAACTGAGCCCCTGATTAAGTTGAAGACTTAAAATTTTGCATACCTATAGCTGAAATCATCACATCAAACGACAAATCATAAAATTTTGAAAAGTCTTATATTTAACCCTCTGGGCTCTAACTTGTGCATTTTAATCTTTTTCTTCTAACTGAGCCCTTAATTAAGTTTAAGACTTGAAATTTTGCATACTTATAGCTGAACACCTCACATCAAACGACAAATCCTAAAATTTTAAAAAAGTCTTATATTTAACCTAGTGATGGGCGATAACGAGATGTTTTTCTCGATTTTCTCGATTGTGTGGACATCTCGATATTTTTCGATTGTGTAAATTTTTTCTCGACGACTCCAGTTTGCCAATTGATTTTATACATCATATATTATATATTATATACGTCATACATTTATCAAGAATCGTCTGCTGGTGAACTGGAATGAATCGGCGTTAATAAAGACTAGGTGACTTCGCCCGCTCGCGGGCCCCTCCTTTAATCGGGTCCCCTAAGTTATACGTAATCTTGTAATATGAAATCACGAACAGGTTACCCGCTATATACGACACCGTATAGCAGGCGTGGTGTGCACGCACTACAAAATCTTGTAAAAAAAATATAATCTCGAAACGAACGAACCTCGGACCAGATCTCTTGGGAGAGGGGTCAAAGTGAGCGGAGGGGCACAGTAGCTGCATAATATGAATAAGTCGTCACAGGTCTTTAGACCTTTCGAACCATATGTCACATGAGTGGTACTGGATCTGAATTTATAAAAATGCCCTTCCCGTGGGGGTAAAGAGGGGGAGGGTGCGGGAGGTGGATAACATGAGTAAGTGGTCATAGGCCTTTCCAACAATATGTCACATGAGGGGTCTCGGCTAAATTTAGAAAAGTGTCCCCCGTGGGAGAAACGTGGGGGGGGGCGGTCACCGGAAGTGCAGAACATCAATAAGTAGTCACAGACCTTTCCAACGATATCTCACTTGTTGGGTCTTGTCTATATTTTTGGAAAAGTGTCTCCCGGGGGGGGGGCAAAGTGAGGGGACGGACACCGGAGGAGCATAACATCAATAAGTAGTCACAGACCTTTCCAACGATATCTCACATGAGGGGGTCTTGGCTAAATTTGAAAAAGTGCCCCGGGGGTCAAAGTGGGGGGGGGACTGTTACCGGAGGAGCATAACATCAATAAGTAGTCACAGACCTTTCCAACGATATCTCACATGAGGGGTCTTGGCTAAATTTGAAAAAGTGTTCCCAGGGGGGGCAAAGTGGGGGGACTGTCACCGAAGGTGCATAACATCAATAAGTAGACACAGGCCTTTCCAACAATATCTCACATGAGAAGTCTTGGCTAAATTTTGAAAAGTGCCCCGGGGGGGGGCAAAGTGGGGGGACGAACACCGTAGGTGCATAACATCAATAAGTAATTACAGACCTTTCCAACGATATCTCACTTGTGGGGTCTTGGCTATATTTTTGGAAAAGTATCTCCCGGGGGGGCAAAGTGAGGGGATGGACACCGGAGGAGCATAACATCAATAAGTAGTCACAGACCTTTCCAACGATATCTCACATGAGGGGGTCTTGGCTAAATTTGAAAAAGTGCCCCGGGGGTCAAAGTAGGGGGTAGGGGACTGTTACCGGAGGAGCATAACATCAATAAGTAGTCACAGACCTTACCAACGATATCTCACATGAGGGGTCTTGGCTAAATTTGAAAAAGTGTTCCCAGGGGGGCAAAGTGGGGGGACTGTCACCGAAGGTGCATAACATCAATAAGTAGTTACAGGCCTTTCCAACAATATCTCACATGAGAAGTCTTGGCTAAATTTTGAAAAGTGCCCCCGTGGGGGGGGGGCAAAGTGGGGGGACGAACACCGTAGGTGCATAACATCAATAAGTAATTACAGACTTTCCAACGATATCTCACTTGTGGGGTCTTGGCTATATTTTTGGAAAAGTATCTCCCGGGGGGGGCAAAGTGAGGGGACGGACACCGGAGGAGCATAACATCAATACGTAGTCACAGACCTTTCCAACGATATCTCACATGAGAGGGTCTTTGCTAAATTTGGAAAAATGTCCCTCGGGGGGCAAAGTGGGGGGGACTGTCACCGGAGATGCATAACATCAATAAGTAGTCACTGAACTTTAAAATGATATCTCACATGAGGGGTCTTGGTTATATTTGGAAAAGTGTCCCCCGGGGGGCAAATTGGGGGGACGGCCACCGGAAGTGCATAAATCAATAAGTAGTCACTAACCTTTCCAACGATATGTCACATGAGGGGTCTTGGCTAAATTTAGAAAAGTGTCCTGAAATTTCATATAAATAATATTTATCGGAGGACTCCATAAAAAAATCCGATCTGAAATGATAAAAACGGAAAAAACTACCCTTCGCAGAGGGGGCCAAATTGGGGAGGGGAGGAAGAAAGTCTCATAATATGAAAGAGTCATTCGAGAGCTTTCCGATAACATATCACATGACGAGTCCGAAAAAAGTTTGAAAATTGCTCCCCTCCCTCCCCCCTCCTTGAGCCCATTCTTTCTCCCCGGAATTTACGCAGCCCTCACTTTAAAATTTTTATGTTCAATAAATAATATTTACCGGAAGATTGCACAAAAAACTCACATCTAAAATGATATTTAAATTTATTATAGAAATCGGCTACGGTTTTAAAAATTTGTTCGCCCCCACCACTCCGAATTTAACCTTCGGGGGAAGAAAGGTTCATAATATGAAAGAGTTGTCAAAGGGCTTTTCGATGATATGTCACAGGAAGAGTTCGGTAATTTTTTTTAATTGCGCCCAGCCCACTCTCACGTCCTCGGAATTCACCCGACCCACCTTCCTCTTTGAAATTTTTATATTTAATAAATAATATTTATCGGAGGGCTCCGGGTATGTGACAGCTTTGAAGGGCTAAAATAAGAAAAACATTGAAAATTAAAGCTTCATTTCACAGCTCATTGTCATGCCTATTTCTCTGTCGAGCTCGCTCCTCGATATCTCATCTCGGCCCTTCTTGGCCGAGCGTGAAATGACAATCATCGAGAGTAACATTTCGACATTACAATTTAAACATTTTTCGATATAGCAGTTGCCAACAATTAAAATACACAATAAAATTCTTACTACAACTATTAATTTTCTACTGCAAGATTTCCACGTGAAAAATGAAAATCTCTATAATAATAGCCTAAGTCACGTGACTGTCATCAATAGTTCCGGGCTGACCGCTTCGCTTTTTATATGCCAGATGACCATTTTTTACATTTTTTATCTTTCGCGCGGTAAATTAAAACAATGCTTGATATTGAAATTAAAAGTCATGGTTTTTGTTATTATTTATTATTTTTCTTAAAAATGGGAAAGAAAAAGTGAAAGTCATGAATTTCAAATTAAAATTATGTATTTTAAATAAAATGAGTAAAATTATTATATTTTAGATGAATTTAATGAAATATGAAAAAAATGCGATTGGAAAGACAATGTTTGATGATTTATCACTTGCGCCTGGCTAGCATAAAAAGGTACTACTTAGTTATACCGTCGACCAATTTCGCCAAATTATATAAATCGCCAAATTATATAAATCGCCAAATTATACAAATTGACATAATTTTTATTTTAAATAGTGAAAAAACAAATAAATTAGTATAACATTAATAAAAATACAAATAAAACGTCGAAATAAAAATAACTTGATGACGTAGACACGTGTAACTTGCTTAAAGTCAAGTGAATGTGACTTTTACGATGAACCATTATTGGTATTTAATCTTATAGTTTGGCGACATACTTTTGGTCGACTGGATAACCAAGTAGTACCCATAAAAATACGGAGTTCTTGATTTCTCTACCAGAAACTTCTGATTTGGCGAAGTATTGAGAAAGTAAATTAAATTTTGGATAAAAGTAACATGGTACAATACTTAGCACACATCTAATGGAGACCAAACTGGTCGCCAAGGGCGGTTAGTGAAATAAATAGTTTGCCAAATTAAAAAAAAAGGTGAATATTACATCATAACTTTTCTAATGCAAGATATTCGCGTGAAAAATGAAAATGAAATAAATAGTTTGACGAATTTAAATGAAAGTGAATATAACTTCATAACTTTTCTATTTCAAGGTTTCCACATGAAAGAGGAAAATATTACGTCATACTGGAAATATAAAGGACGTGCTGAATATAGTATAACGTCATGTGAGTGTGAATAATGTATTGAAGCATGATAAAATACCCGATTAGGGTAATATTGACGTATTTTAACATTATTGCTCGTATTATATATTGAAATAAGTTCATTTATAGCTGTATTATTTTTCGTCTGTTATATACATTTATACATTTTTATATTGTGTTTTCATTTGATTCATGTGTACAACATTTCGACTGCTTTTTTTAATGTTTGTTTTGTGTTGTATGTTAAATTTTGAAATTGATTTTTCAGAACAAACATCCTTCAAATTCTGCGCAACGCTGGGCACTTTAGTTTGTAACAGATAAATGGCTTTTGTATCTGTGCATCTAATGCTAATATTATAAAGCGTTTTAATATTATAAATTGTATAATATTATTAATGTTTTTACGTTTGTGAGGTGTTATCTCTGAAACTACATAGCCAACTTAAAAAAATGTTGGTGGCCATCTCTGTTCCGAAAAAAAGACTGTATTTTATGTCAGTGCAACAACCTACATCGCTGCAAAAGCAAAAAAGTTCTAAAATTGCGATTTGTGTGATATTGATTGTGTTAGAAACTTTAAATTTGGTGTGGTAGTTAATTTTAAGATGTAAATACTCGTTATGAACGCTCTGTAAATGGTTCAATTTGACGGATAAACGTAAAAATTTCTAGAAAGGTTCTAAATTATGATTTATTTGGAATACTGAAATTTCTGGTATACTGTTGGGGTTAGAAGCTAGAACTTTGGCATGGCAGTAATTTATACGATGTAAATGCTCGTTATAGAACGAATTCTAAAAAATCGAAAGACTAAACAAAGCGGGAAAAGATCTAAAGATGACCTAAGTGTCGAAGTACATTGAATTGTTAGGAATATAAACCTGTAAATTGACATGGCTGTATTTATCATGACGTAAATTCTCGCAATAGAACAATTTCTAAAAATGTCGCTATATAAAACACTGCAGAAACAAAAAAACTTACGAAAATTTTCTATTACTGTGTTACTGCTGATCCCAAAATTTTGAAATTTTGCTTCGGGTTAGTTTTAAAATGTAAAATTGTCTCTATGAATGATTTCTAAAAAATTTAAAATTAAAAAAATGAAATGAGCGGAAAGCGGTCTCAATTACCATTAATTTGGAATTTTTAGGTATAGCAACTTTAAATAGTTCATAATGCTGCATTTCCTCCACAAAACATGCAATTTAAATGCAACAAAACTGATAGATACACGCCCAGCATTAAAGAAATTGTGTAAATATTGAATAAAGACCTGCATAAACAGTGAGTAGGTAACCAGAAAGTACTTGTTAAAGTGTTCTTTCTCTAGGCTTTTCTCTCTCTCGCCAAGGCCACTAACAGAGGGAAGCGCCGTTTTAATTGCGATATGAATTTTTTTTTCTGATTCATTTTTCTAGACATTTTATCATAAGGTCATATTCTCAATTATCATTAGTAGATTTTTTATATATTAACTTTTTCTGGTAAAATTTCATAATGGGGTTCATAATGCCGTATTTTAGCTTGCGTGATTTGATGAAAAAATATGTATGGGTTTGTAAATTACTTCAAATGACACTTTGACAGCTCAAGGTTTATGCAGACGATATATTCAGATCTTGTGTCATATTTTATGCTGCAATCATTGCCGATTTCTTTTATTTAATACATGCTAAATACAGCCCAACTTGTGCGGAATATCACTGAAAACAAAACAATACAGCGTATGTAGTGGCCAGCATACACTCATCATTTAAATATGATGGAGCATATTTAAAACACACTCTAACGAAGCATTGCATGCCACTGCTGATGTGTTCGCGACTTTGATACTATATCAGATTTTGAAGAGAAAATTCCTTAACTATTATCGACAACCTATTGCATCCCTGGAAAACAGATATTGTACAATATTAACTATTCCGGGGGAGCAAACACAATATAAAGTACACTCCATTCTTTCTAAACATCATATATTTGTCATTTAAAGTTACTCAAATTGGTGCGGAGCGTCTGATTATGCTCTTGACACCATTTTATACAGTTAAAATTCCGATATAAGATAATTTAGTGTTTCATTTTCTATTTTACTTTTAATATATTGCGTACTTTCAATTTTATATCCATGCATGTCTGTCTTGCATAGTTTGCTTTCCCATTTTTTTAAACAGTGTATAAGAATTTATGTATAAGATTTTGTAATTCTACGATTCGTTTATTTTCATCCTTTCAATTTATCGCAGTATATGGACAATTAAAGATAACATCTCATTTTCTTTGTTTCCACATGTTATTATTAAATCTACGTTCTCAGCAATAGCGCTCAGACTAATCCCTCTGAGGGAAGTCCTAGTTCAACAAATTATGTCGAAGTGGGCATTTTGAACAGAATTTCCCGAAGTGATTGTGTTAGAAACGAAAAATATTGCTCTACTGAGAAAATAATTGTTTATTAATCAAGTTTTAATTAATTGAAAGAAAAATAAAAACACACGTCGCTTATAAATCTTTTCAAAAATCATGTCAGCAAGTTTAATATTTTTTCTATTAAAAATGAATCTGAAAATTTGCCAGAAGATTTCGAGATGTTGAGCATGGAAAAGTATTTTTTTAATAGTACAGCCTTAACATGATTCTGATAAAACCAGCTATTATATAAAGATGAAATAATAACTCGTCAAAAGCGGCCAGATAAAACTGTTAAAGTGGATTTATATCTAATCATGTTTTAGTTTTTGTTGGTAAAATCAATTACAAAACCCCTTAACGGGTTAAAAGTTTGTGACGCAGCACTTTATCTTATTGCTATAAGAATTTTAAATATGGAACTTAAAAATAATGATATCAAACTTTAAGTGACGCTATATTATTTATTTCATCATTTTATTTTTGTTTTATTTATAATTGCATGCGTAAGAATTATGTTAAATTTAAAAGGATGCATAAAAATTTATTCATTGATGCGTTATCATTCACATTTTTCATAAATTCAAACTGTGAGTTTTAAAAGATATGATATCAAAATTTAAGTGACGCCTTGATGTAGCCTTAAGCAATTTTTTTCAAAATTAAAATTTAATTCTTTTCGATTTAGCTAAATATATTTTCACATATAACCAAAACTTTTAATTTTCCAATACACTCTTAAAAATACCACTTTCACTGAACCTGTACAATGCACTGTAATGTATTTATATGAATAAATTGATTTATCTTTTGTGCCACGCTATCCAAAATCAAAAGTAAAGTTTATGTAAATGATTTCTTTGCGTCATAATATCCATTTGCATATATTTAGCTTAGTTTGGATACAATGACGCAAAGAAATCACTTGCATAAATTTTACTTTTGATTTTGGATAGCGTGGCACAAAATATAAATCAATTTATTCATATAAATACATTACAGTGCATTGTACAGGTTCAGTGAAAGTGGTATTTTTAACAGTGTATTGGAAAATTAAAAGTTTTGGTTAGATGTGTAAATATATTTAGCCAAATCGAAAACAATTAAAATTGAATTTTAAAACAAATTGTTTAAGGCTACATCAAGGCGTCACTTAAATTTTGATATCACAACTTTTAAAACTCATAGTTTGAATTTATGAAAAATGTGAATGATAACGCCTCAATGAATAAATTTTTATGCATCCTTTTAAATATAACATAATTCTTACGCATGCAATTATAAATAAAAAATAAATAAACTGATGAAATAAATAATATAGCGTCACTTAAAATTTGATATCATTATTTTTAAGTTCCATATTTAAAATTCTTATAGCAATAATATAAAGTTCTGCGTCACAAACTTTTAACCCGTTAAGTTGTTTTTTAATTGATATCATTAGTTTTTTTTAAGTTAATAATAAAAAGATAAAGAAAATAAAATAAAAACTAATGATAGGAACTCATAATCGTGATTTCCATTCACCTTTAATCCCCCCCCCCCCTCAAAAAAGCAAACCTCATACTTCAATTGTAAAGAGTGCTGTGCTATTTGATTTTTTAAAGAAATTTTTAGTATGGAAGTAATATACAAAATGTGGGGGGGGGGGGGGTTATGGTTTGTTTCACAGATATAGAAAGCTCTGTTAAAACTTACTATGTAAAAAGTTTACTTTCTTGAGAAAAATATAAAGAAATATTACTCTTTAAACCTTTCTATTTAAAATACAATAAAATTGTAAGCACAAAAAATACTTTCAAATAAAATTTATTTGGGAAATTACTGATTTTTTAAGAAATAATTTTCCATCATGTAAGTTTTTAATCTATCAACATGTGACATAACACTAACATGTGACTTAACATTTATTGCTACTTTAATGTAAATGTTCAATTTTTAGTTGTATTGGGGTGGTAGGATATTAGATTTACTGGATTCAACTGTATAAAATGTATAAAATACATTATTATTGCTCCCATTATAGAAAAGAAAGTTTTATTGTAATATTTACCCCCCCCCCATTTATTGTTAATGCTGAATTTAGCAAATAGATGGCGATACCATGCAGAGAAGCATTTAATTATTGATGTATTTAACTAATCATGTAACACGCAACTTAAATTACTTCAAAAACAGATTTTAATTATATTTTGTACCTTGAAATTTTTAATGCTAGGCAACGATTTAATAATTTAGTTAGCCAATTGAAATATTTAATTTGATGTTTTATTTCACTTAATTTTTTCTGTGGATACATTTCCCCTTTATTGTTAATGCTGAATTTAGCCAATAGATAGCGATACAATGCATAAAATCATTTAATTATTGATGTATTTAACTAGCAACATAAATTATTTCAGAAACAGATTTTAATTATATTTTGTACCTTGTAATTTTTTTAATGCAAGGCAATGGCTTAATAATTTATTTAGCCAACTGAATTATTTAATTCCAGGTTTTATTTAGTTTAATTTTTTCTGTGAATACATGGGAAGTTTGCAAGGTATATTTTTGTTGTTGTTGTGAAACTAAAAAATAATTGAAATATATTTTAAAAAATAAATTTACATGACAAATTTTGCATTTTATGCTCTTTTGATTTAAAGAGATGGTTTAATTAACCTTTATTTGAGCTTCTCTCCCTACCCCAAAAGATAAAAGTATAAAACTGCAATATATTTGCATGCCAATTTATGCAATAGTACAAAAATTTAATTTTTTTTAAAAAAATACTTTTTTTAAATTTGAATGTATGACATTTTTTTAAGATCTCGTAGTCTTCCATTTACAGTTAGAATAACAGCACGTATTTAGTAATATTATTATAAAGGTAATGGAAGAATTCAGTATGGTTTTTTTTCTTTTTTTTATTATAAGGGTAATGGAAAAAATAAAAACGCATAATTTAAATTTATGTACCGTAGAAAAACAGAAATTTATTTGTGTTAAAAATTGTAAATAAAAAAAAAATCTGTTGTCGATTGAACAAATGCAGTTTGCGTATTTGATTTTCCTTATCATTAAATCTGAAAAATTTCAAAATTAAAATTCTCTCTCTGTAAACAAATGAATGCGTAAAAATGTGTTTTTATTTATGTTGTATTTTATATGTATTTATTTATTATATGTATTTGATCTATCTATCAGTTTTAAAGTTTCCTTTACCAAATGCTTTTCGGTTTTAAAATATTCTTTTGTCCGTCTTATGTAAAAATTGTCTTTCGGCGGACCTTAGAAAACTTTCCATTTCCGCGTTAGGCAGATTCCGGCTTATGGAGCACGTATTAATGTTATTTTCAATGGATTTGCCGGACTTGAAAGTCTTTACGCGGTAGGCAGATTTCCGGCTTACACAGAGTCCGTTTTAGACAGATTTTACAGTATTTTTATTGTCTAAAAAATTGTCACGAAATAGTGATATGTGAAACTCTTAAAGAAAAAAATCAAAATAAATAAATATATTTTCATAGAAACAAAAAATCAAATTTACTTTGATAAAAAAAAAAAAAAAAAAAAAAAATGCTTACTGCTTCAGAGAGGACAGACCTCGGAACCTATGTATTGCGAGGCACGCACTTAAACGACTGAGCTACGGAAGGTTCGTAAACTTTCCACTAAGCGTTGATCAGAAGAAATTAAGCACATGAATACAGTAAGCACATTTTCGGTGAAATTCCCATAAATGGTGGAAAAATATAGTCCGATTTTTCATTCTTATTATAAAACGAATAAGAGTCTTTCTGAAAACAAAAATGGTCTTATTAGGTTCATCTAAAATAGATTCATATTATATATTAATTTTAATAAGATCATTTTCGGAGGAAAAAAAGTGAATTAAAAAGAAGATTAGAGTTTTCCCGGAAACAAGTGTTATCTTATTGCCTTCACATAAAACAGATTCCTATTATATATCAATTTAAAAAAATCGCCCGGGCCATTTTCCAGAAATGTAAATTAGGAACTTATTACATCGCAAGTAACTTTAAAAATGGGTTTCGAGATTTCAAGATATACTGCACGTAGAAATATAAAAATTTCAGAATAGCATTAGACAGCAGAAATAAGACTGTTCTAAAACAATCAGAATAATAAGAGCTATATTCGCCGAGTTATTGAAAGGCGGCCTTTCGCGTTTTCTTTGAAGTCGAGTTAGTTGTATATATGAGTTCCGCCATCTACGAATCCTACGATAAGATACGATACGATTTTAGGCTTAAGGCTGCATCACTGGAATACTATCGTCTTCCATGATTAGTATACTTAAATTCGAAATCTACCTCCGCCTGTGGGCCGGGCCGGCAGGGATTTTTTGAGATTTTACGTTTCCTTTTTACATGTTTTTAAGAAAAAGCGCACAGTTATTATAAAGACATTTCTTTTCAGATTTATATTGTTAATTGCTTGAACTCTTGCACATAGCTGCCAACTCTTCCGCTTTCTCAGACCATAAAAACCTAATAGAAATTTTTGCCTTATTTTAACGGCAGATAACGGCGATTTAAAAAGATAAAATTTACTATAAAATTTTTGTGGTCTGAAAAAGCGTAAGATGTTGGCAGCTATGCTTGCATTGTAATACACCAAAAGTCTTAAAATACACTATATTGCCATTAATGACCGGCAATTCTCAATTTTAGACATTTTATCGAATATTTAGAAATATACTTGTCAGATTCTTCTGGATTTTCAGGATTAAAAAGAACAGGTATGACCTCATATTTAGCAATGTCGATTTGATAAGGGGATAATTAGGGGGCCAACAAAATATCAAAGAAAAAAATAATACTTGCGATCACCCTGTAAAATAAAATGCAGTAAATGATCTTTCGCTACCGAATATAAATAAACAGACATTGTGTAATATGTGTATTATTTTGTGTAAGAATAACACGTATATTAATAGAGATATAGCGATTTATTTAAAAAAATAAAAAAATCTTGCATGATTTTTGCTTGTAACATAAAGGGTTTTCAACCAAATTTGACACCGATTTCAGAAAAATAGACAAAATATAGTAGAAACCTTTATAGTGCAATTGGGATATAAATATATTAAATATTTTAGGAAATATGAGCAGTTGCATGAAATGATTTTTATCTGCGCATGCGAGAACGATAACAAGGATCATTTTACATAATTTAATAGTCAACACTATGGAGCAACTTACTAAAAAAAATCTAGTCAAATATCGTAAAAATTCAGAAAGATATCGGCGTTAGAGAGAGCAAAATTTTAGTTATCATCTAAAAGCAGCTGAATGATAAGGGATATTACACAAATTGTCAGTTTTTATTAACTGACTTTCAGAAAAAAGTTAGTATTTAGTGACTATCAACGAGTAGATGTGGAAAAATTGCTTCGATTTTGATAATTCTTGAGATCATGGTATAGGCTCGTTCTGGTGGTTATCAGAGAAGAACTAAAGCATCAATAAAAAAATGAAAATAAAAAAAATTAAAAATTAAAAATGGCAATTTGTGTAAAATCCCTTATCATTCAGCTGCTTTAGAGAACAACTAAAAATTTGCTCACTCTAACGCCGATATCTTTCTGAATTTTTACGATATTTGACTAGATTTTTTTTAATAAGTTGCTCCATAGAGTTGACTATTAAATTATGTAAAATGATCCTTGTTATCGTTCGCGCATGCGCAGATAAAAATTATTTCATTCAACTGCTCATATTTCCTACAATATTTAATATATTTATATCCCAATTACACTATATTGTTTCTAATATTTTGTCTTTTTCTGAAATCGGCGTTAAATTTGGTTGAAAGCCCTGTATGTTATAAGCAAAAAACATGCAAGAATTTTTTAATTTTTTAAAATAAATCGCTATATCTCTATTAATATACGTGCTATTCTTACACAAAAGAATACACATATTGTACAATATCTGTTTATTTATATTCGGTAGCGATAGATCATTTCGTGTATTTTATTTTACAGGGTGATCCCAAGTATTATTTTTTTCTTCAATTTTTTGTTGGCCCCTAATTATCCCCCTTATCAAATCGACATTGCTAAATATGAGGTCATACCTGTTCTTTTTAATCCTGAAATTCCAGAAGAATCTGACAAGTATATTTCTAAATATTCGACAAAATGTCTAAAATTGAAAATTGCCGGTTATTAATGGCAATATAGTGTATTTCAACATTGTATGAAATATGTTCAAATTGACGAGTTTTGAACCCTACATTTGAAAATAATAATTTGAGCTAAGCATTGCGTTTGTTTGGTTATGCTTAATGCAAACCTGTGCTTTGCTCAAGCACCGATGAAACTTTAACAATAAGTTATTTTATCTCAATAAAGTTTTTGTTTATTTTACAATACACAGGAATATTTCCTTCAGTAAAATTACTGCTAATGTATATATACATACTTTTGCATGCCATATGTGATTATTCTAAGAAATTATGTCTGGAATAACAAGAATCGTGATTCATGTAGCCCTTTCAACTATTCAGATGGTAAAAATGAAAAAAAAAATGGATGCCAGACAGTCAAAAATTTTCTTGCGAAAAAATTTGATCTAACAAGGAGAGGTCCAACCTTGTTAATCACAGATTTTGATTATGTTGTAGGGTAGAGACCCCTCAGTCACAGGTTCAACGGATTTTATACAACGCTCCTTTGTTCTTTAGAAACTGGAGGGGCGGTCTTATATCAGTACACAACTTAAATACTTACTTTGTAACAAAAAGGACAGGTTGGTCGTAGCTCAGTTGGTACGGCGTTTGCTGGCTGATCCGCGAACCCGAGTTCAATACCCGAAAGCGCGACATTTGTTTTTCTCATTTTTTGTTTTATAAATATACTTGTAATTACAATTTAATAATCTCAATTAAAACTTTTAATATGGCACATTAATTATAATGTTAACAAATTTAAATTTAAATTTATCATTTTTTATTTTGAACTATTATTTCTCATCCTTTAAAGAGATTTAAAAATATATTGGATCTATTATTGGATAATAAAAATTCCAAAATCGTTACAAAATCTGCTGTGGCGCAATCTAGTTATGATAAAATAAAACATATTCAAATATAATAAAAGCAGAAAAAAAGATAAAGGGTAAAACAAAATAATTGAAAGCGCTAGCATATATATTACAAATTTAAAAGTCTTTAATATGCAAAAAATCGGTTGTAATTTAATTCTGATGCTAATTTTTAATATAACTATGCTTTGTTACTTTTAAAAACAGAGTAATAGTATCATCGTATTGACTTCCCTTGTTAAACAAATGCATCATAAATGTTGTTTCTTTAAAATCAAGAATTGAAACGATTTTTCAATATCATTGCATAGATAAAGAATAAATGAAATACATTTTAAAAGTGATTTAAAAAAATTAACAGTTTTATGATTTTTATACAACTTTTTACTTAAAATTAAAAAATTAAATAGGTTAAAATTATAATTGATATACAGTATTATAAAGTTTAATTGACAATGAGATTATTAAGTTATAATTACAAGCATATTTTTTTTAATAAAGAGAAAAAAACAAATGTAGCGCGTTCGAGTATCGAACCCGAGGATCATCCGGCAAACGCCGTACCAACTGAGCTACGACCAACCTATCCTGTTTGTTACAAAGTAAGTATTTAAGTTGTGTACAAAGACCCCCGAGTTTCTCAAGAACTAAGGAGCTTTGTATAAAATGCTTTAAACCTGATACTAAGAGGTCTCTACTCCACAACATATATTAAAATAATCAAAATCTGTGATTAACAAGGTTGGTCCTCTCCTTATAAGTCTGAGAAGCGTGTTTATGACATGAAATTAAAAAAAAAAACACAATATCATGCTGAATGTGATTCAAATGCAGAAATAAGCAAAGTGGGATATAAATATTTAAATTTTCTTGAGCAACTATGTGATAATGGACTAGAAATCATAATGAAGGCATATAATAAAGTGAAATATAATAAACTCTGTGAAATCCGCAAAATTCATAATCTGCAAACATCTTAATCTGCACTACGTGCTAGAATGTAAATAATGAAACTCATTTTAACATTTTAGTTCATAGATGAATTTAAATGCTGTGTTAATTTTCATTAAATAACAATTTTTCCTTGAAATAAACTGTGATTTAACAAAATTCATATAATTTGTACCCAGCATTCGAAAATAACAATTTGAGCTAGGCTTTAACCTTTGTTTCTTTGGTTAGGCTTAATGCAAACTTATGCTTTGCTCAAGCTCCGATGAAAATTTAACAATAATTGATTATCTCAACAAATTTCAAGTTTCTTTTAAAATACACATGAATATTTCCTTCAATTCAATTTTTGCTATTGTACCTATACCTACTTTTGAATGCCATATATGTGATTTTTCTGAGGAATTATGTCCGCAATAACAAGAATCACGATTCATGTAGTGTTTTAAATTGTTCAAAAGGTACAAATGATCAAAAAATTGGATGCTAGATCGTCAGTGAATTTTTTTGTGAAATATTTTGCCATAAGTCTGAGAAGTGTGTTTTTAACATGAAAATAAAATAACAAAATATCATTCTCAGGGGTAGGAAAATCATTTTACTCGCCACTGGCAAGTGAATTTTCTGACAGGGCGAGTGACTTTTTCGGTAGTCTTTGAAAACTGCAAGCTATAGAGGTATACCAAAAACGTTTTTTATTTAGTAGTTAGCTATATTTTCCAACTTTCCTAATGTCTGCGATGTAAACATGGTACAAAGTTGTATTTTATATTAAACTTTCATCTCTTGTTTATATTTCTTAATTTTATAGGAAAAAAAAAATATATGAAAATGCATTATAGTAGTAGTAACGAACTACTTTTGAGTTGCGTAATTTTGTCATAAAATTTTTCCTCTGTACGTTGCATTTTACTGGCTGGTGAAATAAATCCTTGGCTGGTAAGATTTTATAGAAACTCCCCATCCCTGCTCATAAACATAATAGAAATGATTTATCCAACAGACACTTTTTGTGACACATTGAAATGTTGGATAAAAATATCCTAAATTTCAATCATTTAAGGCATCTGACTACGTTCAGAGCAATTTAGCTATTTAATTATTTTTAAAGGTATTTTTATTAAGATTATGGCTAGAAAATGTGAAAAAAGCAAAAAATATTTCATTCATTGATAGAATTTCGGTTAATGGAGGAATTTATAGTAAAATTTGGCCGAAAATGCAAAATGCTCTAAAGAAAATTCTACTGTATCTTAGTTTCCTTTGTGCACTTAATATTTATGTCATTGGTGAAGGCATTGAAATAAAATCAAAGAAATGTTTTAAATGTTTCAAAACTTATACCATATCGCACTTGTTTACATGTTAATTTTCATTAAATTCATCAATGTCTTTCCACAAATATATCCATAAAACAAAAAATATTTATTCTAAATTTAAATCTTTAGTTCATTGCCTTCACAATAGTGTAAACAACATAATATTATAAATTTCATAGTGATATTCCAATAATTTTCTGAGAAATAATGTTTTGCGTATTGAATTTATACCAATAATTACATTATCCAAGAAATGCATTTGAAGTTTAGATTTTTGCTTTACTACAAGAATTTCAGTAATATACATCTAAACTTCACTGTTTTTATAAGTCATACTCATTTTTTAAAAAGTACTGAACCTTTTTTAATCTCTAGAAGGCAATATTTCGTCCCGCCCCTCAGTTTTTTTTAACAAAGCAAAACATGACGTTTCGCACCGAAGATGTGAACGTAATCGCAAACACCAATTTCTTCAGCTTTAAGTGACTAGGATTGTTTGTGGTTTATTCAACACTTTATAATTTCATGTATAATCCAATATTATGTAATTTTACAGGTAAATAATGAAAAAAAAATAGAACTCGTCTTCTGTATCTAGGGCAGTCAGAGCTGATTTGGCACACGATCACTTTGTACGCCATATCATTCATATCATTCCACAAAAACACCCATAAGACAAAAAATATTTCTTCAAAATTTAAAAATTTAGTTCATTCCCTTCACAATTGTGCAAACAACATATATTTTAAATTTCATAATGATATTCCAATAACATTTTGGGAAATCATGTTTTGCGTATGGAATTTTCACCGAAAATTTCTTTTCCAAAAAATGCATTGAAAGTTTAGATTTATGTTTTACTACAAGACTTTACAGTAATATACATCTAAACTTCACTGTTTTTTCAAGTCATAATAATTTTTTTAAGTACTGATCCTTTCTTTATCTCTAGAGGGCCATATCCCTCCCCTCCCAGTTCTTGAACAAAGCAAAAGATAACGTTTCGCATCGATGTAACCGTTATCGGAAACACAATGTTCTTCAGTTTTAAGAGGCCACTGCAGTCACGGATAAAATTAAAACAAGATGGCCGCTTGCATTCCAGCTGAATTGAAAGGATGGATTCAATTCAAATGATGGAAAAGCGAGCTCTTCCAATCAGCAAATAGAATATTCTTGGCTCATTTCCAGTAGGTTTCAGGTGGTCTAAAGGATTTCTTATTTCAATTGTCTAGCGTAGATCAAAGCCATCTGTTTTGTGGAGACTCTCGATAAAGCTGAAAGCCGTAAAAAGAATTTTAATCTGTTTATAATAAGGGTGCAAATATTAAAACGATTTGACTTTCAGAAAATAAATGAATATTTTATTCAGATATATTTCTTTTTTTTTATTTTCAAGTTCATTTTACAGCTTTTACAAACATAAAATTGAAATTAGTGCACTATAAAAACTATTTTATTTCACATATCGAAATTACATTTAAAATCAAGGAGGGAAATATTGAATGAGGGGGAAATACCAGGTAGAAATATTCTAAAATAACTATCTTTTGTGGAAATTCTTTTTAGAACTTGAAATTTATCAAGAGATATATAAAAGCTAAACAACATTGAAGGTTAAAAATAAGATGTTCATAAAATTAGGAGAGAAAAAGTTAAACAAATAAACTGTATATTTTGTACTGTAGAGGGGAGAACGGGAAATAGAAATTTTGAGGAGAAGGTGGGGGGAGGGGGGGTATACATCTAAATCCCAGCGTAGTCATTTATAGGTATAGTACATAATTTATTGTTGTTAGCACTAAAATATGTGACAGAAAAAATAAAGTTTTCCAAATATTCATAACTTTGTATGATGTCAGCAGAAAAGAGGAGGGTGAAAAGTTTAGTGTAATTTTCAGGCGGAAGAAAATTTAGATTATATTTTATTTTTACAAGTAAGTTATAAAACATAAAGGAGTTTTCACAATTTGAACTTTTAAGTGCATAGGAATAAATTTAGGTGTGTGTGTGTGTGGGGGGGGGGGGAGATTTCTGCACAATAAATATTTTTTAAATGATGCAGTCAGTTAAGAATTTTTTTTGTAGCGGTTCGTAATCTAAGAACAGTAAAATACTTTTATTTTCATTTACATTTTTTCATTTTTAACACTTTCCAAGAAAGTTGAAAAGTGTTTATGAATTGGGTTTTTCCGTTCGTCTGTCTGTCTATCCGTGTTCTAACTAGCGTAAATATAGTCGGATTACCATGTAACTGATATACGATATTCAAAATCATCAAGGTATGTTCGGTATTCAAAATGAAGTGTGTACCATTCATGGTTCATTTACAGATGCACTCAAAAGTATTCGCTACATTATGGTCTATAGGGAGCGGGGATTATTTAGGATGTATTTTAATAGTGTTACACAATGTTAAACATAGTTAAATTTATGTACATTGAGACACACTTTAAAATTGTTACTATAGACTATGTTATGTGTAATGCTTAAAGTACGAGTATAGGGGACTCAAAAGTATTCCGTTATGTTATAGCCCATGAAGAATTATTGTTTGCGGCGTATTTGATTGATATTACTCTGTCACAAAGATAATGAAATTGATATGAATTTCTGAGGTGTCCTAAGCCTACTTTCTGTACAACATGAGCATTTAACAATTATTTACGGGGTCAGACAAAAGAACTTGGCTGAAAAATGGTCTACGAGGAAAAACTGTTTGTAGAGTATTTTGATCAAGTTACATTATTTCAAACATGACGAAATAGATACACATTACTTCGATTTACTACAAGATGCTTGCATTCGAATATGGTCTGCATTTCATTTAGCGTTCATTTACAGGGACACATAAAATATTTTGATACAATACTGTATCCGATATGTTAGCTATTAAAAATTAATGATGAAAGTGCATTTTCAATTAGAATGCGTTTTTAAATTTAACTAAATTTTTGCGTACTACGTGGTGTGCACATATTTTACAAACCCTATACAGGACTACACAAAAGAATTCGTAACCATTGCTGGGAATGAGTATGAATTTCTTAAAGATGTTAGGTTTTTTTTTAGTTATAAATGTACAAGCTCAACTACATTTAATATGCTTAGAGATGTTTGTACCATACAAATAAAATCTTATACAGGGATATTCAAAAAACTGGATACATGGGCCGCCGATGGAAAATAATTCCTGCAACTGTGATTTCAGTAATTTTGAGCATGATTTTGCTTGAATTACATTACAGCTTAATACTATTTGACGTGTATAAAAATCTGTATTCTATATACAGAGCTGCACAAAAGAAATCAAGTAGTTTCCGTCTATTAGTAGAAATTGCCGAGGGTGAATTGTCAACTGTTTTATTTTCTTACAAAACTAAATTTTAACATAGTATGTAGAATCTCTACAAATATATGCAGTACAAATATATCATATACACTGCCTCATATGAGCTGCACAAAAGAATTGGAGTACCTTCCAGGTTATGGGCGCAATTGTTGAAATCTGCTTTTCAAACGTGTCATACGTATTATAAATGTTTAGTTAGATATCTTTTTCACTTTATTAAACGGCGAAGTTTTGTTACAGTGTTCTGGAAGTGTTGGAATGTGTCGACGTAGACGCATGATTTTTCTTTTTACTTTCTTCTATCTTTACAAGAAGAAAGTATTGGATTCATGAAAATTTTCGAATTCCGGTTTTCGACGGATTTACACGTTTCAGGGGTCAGAGATTCCAAAAAACATGTTTTTACAAAATGTCTGTCTGTGACTCTGTGTGTCTGTCTGTCTGTCTGTGTGTATGTGACACAAATTTTGTGGGCGCTCTATCTCAAGAACTAATGCACGGAATTTAACAACAATTCATATTCAGTTAGTCCCTGATACAAATTGATGCTGATTAGTTTTTGGTGCAAATCGCTCAACAGGTGGCGCTGCTATGCTGCTTTTTTTACGATTTCCGCAATGGCTCTATCTCAAGAACTAATGCACGGATTTTCATGAAACTTCAGATTCAGTTAGTGCTTGACATGAATAGACAATTTAGAGATTTTGGTGCAAATCGCTCAACAGGTGGCGCTGCTATGCTGCCTTTTTCACGATTTCCGAAATGACTCTATCTCAAGAACTAATGCACGGATTTTCGTGAAACTTCAGAGTCAGTTAATCCTTGATATGTCTTGATGCTGATTACGTGTTGGTGTAAATCGCTCAACAGGTGGCGCTGCTTTGCTGGATTTTTTACGATTTCCGCAATGGCTCTATCTCAAGAACTAAGGCACGGATTTTCATGAAACTTCAGATTCAGTTAGTCCTTGACATGAATAGACATTTTATATATTTTGGTGCAAATCGCTCAACAGGTGGCGCTGCTATTGGGCATTTTTTGAAATTTCCGCAATAGCTCTATCTCAAGAACTAATGCTCGGATTTTCAACATACTTCAGATTCAGGTATACCATGATATGAATTAGTGCTGTTTATGTTTTGGTGCAAATCGCTCAACAGGTGGCGCTGCTATGCTGCATTTTTCAGAATTTCCGCCACAGCTGTATCTCAATAACTAATGCATGAATTTTCATCAAACTTCAGATTCAGGTATACCTTGATATCAATTAGTGCTGTTTATGTTTTGGTGTAAGTCGCTCAACAGGTGGCGCTGCTATACTACATTTTTCAGAATTTCCGCTATAGCTCTATACAAGAACTAATGCACGAATTTTAACCAAACTTCAAATTCAGATATATTGTGATATGAATTGGTACTATTTAAACGATTTAATCGACGTGATTTATATAGAAGAAAGTTTTGTGATGGCCACAACATACTAGTTTGTTTATGGACATACTCAGTTCAGTCGATAACTCAGGCACCTTTGGTATCTATGTTTGGTGGTTCTTTCTGAGCTAGTCGGAATAAAATGACTTCGAAAGGTTTTGAGAATTTACTTGCACTTTGACGAGAAACCACAATATTTTCTTTACAAATATCTTTATAAAGACATTTTCCTTTGAAAAATACAGTTAAAATGTTTTTTTTTTTATGCACAATTAAATGTACAGTCGTTGAAAAAAAAAAGTAAACACCCCCTACTAACTCCTCAGAAAATCATCGTAGAAGAAAGTTACTGGTACCGAACGATTGGAAATAAAGTTTGCTTTTAAATGATGTATATAAAATTTTCTTAGGGGTCATCTACATATTAAAACGAATCCAAACTTCATTTTTTTCAATGGAAATGCCCAATTTTAACGAGATATTTCAAATCTTCCGTTCAAACTATGCCTAGGCACCAAATTCCAAGTCATTTGAATGATAAGTTTTTGAATTATAAACATTCAAAATTTAGTGCTTCTAATGTTAAATTACATTTTCATATTTTTATTTATATCTCCCGAAATTATGCTCCTAATGTGCTATTTTTTTTTTTTTTTTTTTTTTTTTTTGTAGTAATAATACTAATATACCCAAACATAAATAAGCTGAATTTGCAATTTTTATAATTTTATGATATGAATTATGAATTATGAAATTAATATTCGAAAAAATTATGAATTGCAACCTACAATTTTTTTAATGGATTTAGATTTATTAAGTCCTGCTTTATGGAAATTCAAAAATTTCACATTTTTATTCCAAGTAGTTTTCAAATTATGCTTAAAAAACGGCAAAATGATGGTTTAAGGGGCCGTCTATGATGGAAGTGAGTAGACATTTTGAAATTTATTCTGCTGTACTGTAATCTAACACGCTTCATTGACTCCTTGAGTGGCGCTTAAGGTGCCTTAATCAAGGAAGGGGCTCTCTCGGTGAACAATCCAGTACGGAACTTTAATTTGGATACAGCCCTTAAAAAAAGCTCGTTTTAAAATAATTAATTTCTTGCAAACTTATGGTATGAATTGCATAAAAATTCGTTTTTAGGCTAATTGAAGGGTGTAGAGTTCATTTATGCTGTCAGAAGTGGGTACTGCTATTGAAAAAAACAAAATTATGGTTCATTTTAATATGTAGATGGCCCCCTAAGCAAATTTTATACACATCATTTAAAAGTAGACTTTATTTCCAATCGTTCGGTACCAGTAACTTTCTTCTACGATAATTTGTTGAGGAGTTTTCCCACGACTGTACACCTATCGCTTTATTGTTAACACTTTCGTACATAGTTGAAATGATTTAGTTAATATTATAGATAGTAAAGATTTATAATTAGGACCAAAAAAAGTAAAAATTAAAAAGTTTTAAAGACTGTAAATTAGATTTTTTAACTTCATGAGTTGAGGGTAAGACAAGGGAAGAAACAATTTTTTTTTATTTATTTATTTTTTTTGGGGGGGGGGGGAATTTAATAGATGGCTGATTATGTAACTTATTAAACATTTACAAATAAGGCAAAAACATTGAAATTAGGAGTTTTAGAGACTTTAAATTTTATGAGCATGGAAATAATGGGGGGAGAAAAGAAAACGTCAATTTTATATGGGGGTGGAAGAAATTATATAATCGATTATTTTTTGTTAATTATGAAACAGATAAAGCTGAAAATGTATTAAAAAACGACTTTCAAAGATTTTAAACTTAAATGAGGGAAAGAAGAAAAAAAAGGGGGGGGGGTTATTTGATGACTTATTTATTTACCTTACTAAAGAATAAGAAATAGGACAAAAAAAGACTAAATTTTGTGTTCTTGGTAAGGGTAGAGTCAGAGCAAACGTCAATTTTAGTGGGGGAGGAGTATAGTTATACGATTGATTATTTATCATTACAATAAATTAACAGATAGAGTACAAATGTTTTAGAAAAAGCAATGACTTTTAAGGTTAAAATTTTGTGACCTGAGGAAAAAAAAAGAATAAGCAGAATTAGTTCTTTTTTGCGGGGGGGGGGGGGGCGGAAGTTTATTGGTGACTTATTATTTACTTACCGTTGAAAATATTTACAAACAGGATAAAAAAATAATAAACGAAAAATTTTTAAAGACTTTAAATTTCAGATGCTTGGTAAGAGGGAGAGGCGAGGAGGAAATACCAATCTCAGTTGGGGTGGAGGGGGGGGGAGAAATTTTTATGATCGTTTGTTTATTGTTAAAATAAAGTGGCAAATTGAGCAGAAAAGATTTAAAAAATTTAAAGAGTTTTAAAGGCTTTTTATTTTAAAATATCGGTAGCGTGGGTGAGGGAGCAAAAGGGAGAAATGACATTTTCGGAAGTGGCAATTTACAAGAACTTTTAATGAAATGAATGAGGTGAAATAAATTGATAATGAAATTTATGACTGATTATTTATTGTCAGTTTAAAGTTACAAATAAAACAGAAAATTAAAGAAAACATTAAGGAATTTTAAAGATTTTAAATCTTGATACTGTAAAGGGAGCAAAAACGGGAAGCGAAATTTCGGAAGAAGGGGATCCAAAGAGTGCAAGATGTTTGGATAAGAATATGGTGTGCATCACATTTATTGTTCATTTACAGGGAAACATTAGGGATGATTGCTGAAAGTGAGTTTTAAATTATGATATGTTTGATTTATGATAAGTTATGGTATAAGTTAAGTTAAACTAATATTTTTGCACAGGCACATAGGTGGTGTATATGAATTGCATAGGCACTACACAAAAGATTTCATCAGTAGTACCGAGAGTGACCATGAATTACTTAAAGATGTTTTTTAATTTGATTTATGCATTTTCAAGCTCAACTACTTTTAGTATAGATGTTTGACCCGTAGCCGGTCGCAGCCATTTAGCCGACAACCAAATAGCCGTCAAGACATTTAGCAGATAGCAGTTAGCTGACACGTGCCTTTAGCCGATACGTACATATAGCCGGCAACACAAGTAGCAGAAATTTACATACAGCATACAGGACAATTGACCGAAACGGACATATAGCAATAATTTTAGCAATACAGACAATTGGCCGGCAGGCAACTGGCCGAACGTGGCAATTAGCCGGAAGGACATTTAGCCGAAAAGGCGATTAGCCGACAGGACATTTAGCTGATAGTATAATTAGCCGGCACTTTTCTAACGTTTTTCGACACCCCTCATGAGATACATCGCATTGGAGCCCTTTGATCACTCTTTCATATTATGTACCTCCCGTTCCCCCTCCCCCAATTTGTATCACCGGGAGCATTTTTCTGACTTTTCCGACATCCCTCAAGTGATATATCATTGGACTGGGCATCCCTTTGATCACTTTTTCATATTATGCACCTCCCGCTAGGTTACAGTTAATTTGCAGTTTGGTTACAGTTGCGATTAGTTACTCTTAGATTACGGTTAGGTAACTGTTAGTTTATAATTATGTTACGTTTAGGTGATAATTAGATTACACTTAGGTTACAGTTTGGTCATGGTAAAGTTATGTTACAGTTACATAACAGTTAGCATATGATTAGGTTGTAACTAGGTAAACGTTAGTTACAGTTAGATTACGGTTACGTCCCAGTTAGGTGACATTTAGGCTACAATTAGGTTACTGTTAGGTTTTAGTTTGGTTACGGCTACTTCATAATTAAGTTACACTTAGGTTACGTTTAGATTATGGTTAGGTAACTGTTCGGTTATAATTAGGTTACGTTTAGGTGATAATTAGATTACGCTTAGGTTACAGCTTGGTCATGGTAAAGGTGTGTTACAGCTACATTACTGCTAGCATACGATTAGGTTATAATTAGGTAAACGTTAGTTTCAGTTAGATTACGGTTACGTCTCAGTTAGATTATATTCAGGCTGCAATTAGGTTAGTGTTATGTTTCAATTAGATTAAGGTTACACTTAGGTTACGGTTACGTTACACTTAGGTTACGTTACACTTAGGTTACGTTTAGATTACGGTTAAATAACTGTTAAGTTATAATTAGGTTACGTTTAGGTGATAATTAGAATACGCTTAGGTTACAGCTTGGTCATGGTAAAGTTATGTTACAGTTACATTACATTTAGCATACGATTAGGTTATAATTAGGTAAACGTTTGTTACAGTTAGACGGTTACGTCCCAGTTAGGTTACATTTAGGCTACAATTAGGTTACTGTTAGATTTCAGTTAGGTTACGGTTATGTTACACTTAAGTTACGTTTAGGTTACAGATAGGTTATAGCTACGTTACAGTTTGGTATTGGTTAGGTTACAGTTACGCTAGAGTTAGTTTATACTTAGGTTATAATTAGGTTAAGTTCAGGTTACAGTTACGTTACAGTTAAGTCGGATGAATGTCCTGTCGGATGAATGTCCATGTCGAATAATTCTCCTCTGTTGGCTAACTGTCTTGTCGGCTAACTGTTGCTGTCCACTAATTGTCATGTCGGGTAAACATCCTGTCGTCTAATTGCTGTCTGCTAAATGTCTTGTCGGCTAAATGACATTGTAGCATATAAATAAATAGGGGTATGGCAAAAAACTGGATACATGACCGTCCACAATTCTTAGGCTAATTTTAACCTTAGAAGTGTGATTTCAGTAATTTTCAGCGTATTTATTTCTGAATTAAATTTCAGCTCAGTATGTGGCGTGTATAAAAATTTATAAGGAACATACAGAGCTTCGCAAAACAATTGAAGTACGTTTCCGTCTATTGTTAGGAATTAATTAATGTGTATTTTCAAATGTGTTATGTTTTTCTAACTGAACTAAAAATGTAGGAAAGGGTTCATAATCCATACTTGGCACATGGTTTTCCTTTCTTGTTTTATTTATTGTCAATAATTCATCTTCTTACGTTTTTGTATTTCTCAGTTGCAATAATCATGATTTTTAGGGTTCCGTACTTAAAAAGTAAAAAATCATTAAAAGTAAATCATTATAAGATCACTCCTGTGTCTGCCTGTCTGTCACAGCCATTTTACTCGTAAACGACGGAACGTGGGAAGTTCAAATTGGGGAATGTAATAAAGACTATTGACCCACATATTTACAGATTATTAAACATTCACAAATATATGCGGGGAAAACGTAAAGGGGCTAATTAGGTTATTTGAAAAAAAAAATATATTTTCTTTGTATATCCTGTGGTGTATCGGTGAAAAGATTACGTAACGCCGAACTCAAAAATACATTTCTTTTAATTTTAGCTATTATATTTTCAGAGATATCGTCGAAAATGTAGTGCAAAAATATCCCCCCCCCCCCATCTATTTTTAAATCTACTGAAACTAAAATTATGGAAAAAATTAGAGGTAGTAGAGGTTAATTTAATACTTTCAGGAAAATTATAGCGATTGCAATAGGTGGCATAGTTTTTTATAAAAGCGCATATTTCTGTTACATGCAGATTTCTATTTGCGGGCATTCAGCAAAGGTATCAAAGAGCGCTAAAGGTACCTATCGTACCAAAGTATAAAAGCATTGTTTATTATGATTTTCGAAAAAAAATCGTCAGTAATTCGCCGAGATATTAAGACTCCTGTCCCTGCGAAGACACTATCGAGCTAATGCTAATCCTTTGGGGAGGAAAAAGTAAAGAAAGGTGCGATGTAGAGACGGATTTCGGCTATACAATGCCAAAAAAAATATTTTAAAATATCGAAATGCAAAAGAGATATTAGAAAAATCCTTATCCATACGATTAGCATTAGCTCGTGAGTGCCTTCGCTGGCAGGGGCAGGAGCCTTAACCCTTAAAGACACGGTTGGTTTGGACATGCATAATGGCAGAGGCGGCGTACTCTATATACCATCGGTTTTTAAATACTAGATAACAACTTTTAATGATATATTTGTGTAATGCAATACCCAGTAGCAGCATAAAAGCAGTAAATATAAAATTGTTAAAAACAGACCAATTTAATTAGAATTAATTTCATAAATACTATGGGATTCGCGACTAGTTTGCTTTAAGTGGATTTCTCAATACGCCTCCCGTGTCTTAAAATGATAATTAAAGACCTATTTGAGAAACGCGGCACGGAGAAAGTCGAGTTGCATCTTTGCAACCTCCTTTCGAAGCGCGATTAGTACAACGTCAAGTTTAAACTTTGAACAAGGATTTTGTTTCAGCTACTTTGTAAAAAGAAAAATATTACTATGTTGAATTTAGTTTTATGAAATGCCAAATAAAATTTAAATATGCAGTACTTTTATTGTTAGTACTGAATTAAGTTCATCATATGCAGATTAAGCTACGTTTAAAAAAAGTTATACAAAATAGCAATATTTAATTTTATTTCGGCTTCATATCTCTTTGAACTTTTGTGGTATACTCATTCATACATTTCTAATATATACAGCTATACCCAACTCTACGTTGTATAGGTTTTTACAAAGTTTCATTATTCTTTAAATAATACAGTTAATAATTCATATATTTATTGTACGGAATCCTCTGAGCGCGAGTAATACTCGTACTTGACTGTTTATTTTATATACAAGTTATATGCATTGGTCTGCCAAGTCGTATCTTGGTGGAAACCATCTGCAGAACCTCAATTTAGTGGTTGATCTGCAGGTTTACCATTGTGTTTTCATGCACCTAAATTTCAATGTTTTCATACATTTGGGTGCAGGAAAATACAATGATAAACCAATCGATCAAATACTAAACTGCGGTCTGCAGGTGTTTTCTATCAAGATATGACTTGGCAGACCATTTGCATTTTAATATGCTAATTGAGTTCTATCTAATCCTAAAATTTCAGCTTTCAACTTGATGAGCTGATGGTCTGTGCAATTGCCACCCGTCGAACCTTTCCTGTGAAATCTTGTATCACTCTTTAGGAATCTGTGGACAGGCACAAAAACATCCTATCTGTGTTTTTATACCTAGATTATGTATAAAAACCTTTTTTAATTCATCACTCTGAATTTGGAGTTTTTTGTAGCAAATACAGCTGTCATTTTTTTCAATTATTTGAGAAACACTTTGTTTTTATTTTCTCTGAAAACTGCTTGGATTTTTCATTACATTGATATGCAATTCTGATAATGAATTTCTTAGAATTCCATTTCAAAGCAATATTTCGAATTTCTTCCAATTTTACCAAAGCATTCTTTTTCTTTATCAGAAGTCAGAGAAAATAAATTTAATTTTTCCCTGCATCTTTATCTTTAGATTAAGTTACAATTCTATTTTCCCCGCATTGCTGACAGAGATTTTTTTTTACCTTGTCGGTTGCAAGCTCACAGTCAAATATCTCCAGAGATTCTCCATCTTCTTCCTCTACTTCCAAGTTAATAATCAGGAGGAGTTGCCGTAATATACTTTACCAATCTGTGTCCTATATCGGAATTTGGTAAATTAGCAGTGCTTTTAGTTTATAGTCTTTACTTGAACTTGCCGATCATGACAGTGTTAAGCTATCATTCGTTGTTGCTAAGAAACTGTTTTTATTAGTTTATAAATTAGTTTGGTAAATTAGCAGTGGTTTTACTTTGCAGCCTCTACTTGAACTTGCCGATCAAGACAATGTTAAGCTATCATTCATTGGTGCACATAAAATGTTTTTATCAGTTTGTTAAAAATGTCCTACTGACATTTTCTACGTAAATAACGCAGACTTTCACAGTGATAGACTTGTTGATGACGGTATTATCCTTCTCTTATAATTCTTGAAAAGCTAATGACAAATTTACTGACAGTTGCTTTGGGAGCCTTAGTTTCCTCTCTACTCATTTTATAAAACTGTGTCATTGGATAATGAATTGTAGTAAACGAAAGAATGTGCCATTACAAGTACAACATGAAATAAAAATGTTAAGTAACGCAATCTTTAACAGGATACCAATGTAAATTGAAAGTAAAGATGGAGTGTTATTAAAATTCACATAAAAAGACAGAGAAGAATCCATTACCAAATTCCGATTTTTGGGACTGATGCATAAGTTTGTCGCATATTGTTGATCGAAATGTGAAATTTTCATTTCCTAGCAGTTACATAATTAGCGCTCATCTGACTAAAGAATCGATGTATTTTCTCAAATCTTCCAAAAAATAAAATATCTTATCCTCAAAATGTTTTGAAGTGATCTACATAAACAGTCATTCTACGATGCAAGTTTTGGAGAATGGTTCTTGGATTGAAACATTTCATCTGAATTATAACAGTTTGTGTCTGAAGTGGGCTAGATACATGTGGTCTAGCAGTCTTGTTGGAAAACAATGCCTATTGTTGATTATTTGAAGTTGCTTCTAGCGGATTGCTTGATTTAATTCACTTAATTATAAACAGTATTTCTGCAAATTAATGCTGTATTTTTGAAGTAACATCTATTAATAAACAATTTTCTTGTCTCACTGAATGCGAAGAAAAATCTTCTGTGGGTAGGAACTGACTTTTGCTTTGATTAAAAGGCCTCTTCGATGTAGTCATCAATGTAGTCTAAATAATCATTAACATTGTTATTATTCCTTATATTCCATGAATTACGATTATAATCTGAAAATAAAAACTATGCGTAAATCTGGTTTTTGAATAATGTAGAATAACGTTGTTTTAAAAATATCGACATGTTTTGTAGAAATTGAGTCGGGCTAAAGTTTTAGCTTCATAAAACGTAATTTTTTTTGTACTGCTAATTGTACTGTCCGGTTCTGGGAACAAGAAATTTCCACCCGAGGAGACCTCTTCTTTCAAATTTTTAGACAACAAAGACTTAGAAACTGATACAATCAATTATGACTCGTTTTAAATCATAGAGGCTTGCTTATAGAAATAGTTTCAGGACGAAATGTGCTGGATCGAACCGTAGCTTCCGACTTCACGAGGATGAAGTAGGCATACTTCTATTACAAATTTTTTAAATTTTTTTATCCGGTTTAATAACTTCATTTAATTAAGACAATAATAACATTTTAAAATAAGTGGTAGAAATTTGCCTGAAAATTTGCCTGATTTGCCTCCGTTAGAACATCGCTTATAGATCGACTTTGGCAAACTCAGAAGTGGAGGTTCTAGTATGATTTTACCAGATATATACTTTGCAATGAAATGCTGATTTGGGTGGACTTTCTGCTGAAAATTCCTTCATGAAATCATTTCATTTATTAACATAATCAAATTAAACCTCGTGAAATTGGTCTTCTTCTTCACCCCCCCCCTCCTTTCTTTATCATTTTATGAGTTTCTCCATCTTCACTGTTCGTTTTTTTTTTTCAAAAGTAGGTAGTGCAGAAGGCCCACTGCCTTAAAGTAATGTGGACTATGGGGATTTCGAGTTAAGTTAGAAGACTTAACCAATCTGCTGATTTTCGTCAACGTTTTATAACGGTAGATGAAACATGAATTCGCCGTTATTGACCAGAGATAAAACAGCTATCTAAACAATGTGAAAGAGCAGCTGAAATTGCATCAAAGAAAGGGAAAACGTTTCCATCTGCTGGAATCGCGCCCGTCTGCCTAATCGTTCGGAGTTTTCGTGGTTTTCTTCGAACCTTGGATTTCCAAGCGTTAATACGGGTTAGGTTCCTTTAGAAAGACCCCCACGAAGGGCACTCTCCCCTTAGGGCCTATATCCCTCGTGTTGATAATTGGCCGTCATAAACACAACAAACCATCTGCTAGAAAAGCCATGGATACGGTTTTTGGAAATTCACAAGGTGTGGTGATCGTAGACCACCGGCAAAAAGGCAGAACCGGACAGTGTTATGCTTCACTACGGGACCAATTGAAGAGTACTTATTCCGATAAAACGTCCATACCTGAGCAAAAAGAACGTGTTCTTTCCCCACAGCAGTGCTCTTGCACACATGCCTGTAGTTTTCGCTACGAAAGTCAATTACCTATGCACTGTAGTGCTTCCACATGCACCGGATTTTGCTCCCAGCAATTATTTCTTCTTCCCAAGTCAGAAGAAATGTCTCAGTAGTCGGGAATCTACTTCCAAATATGGGGTTAAAGCAGGGACCACCACTTCATTTCCAAAGTTAGATAAGGCTTATTATACTGAAGATAATAAAAAGTCGGAAACTCGTTGGTTTAAATTTTATAAGTTGTAAGGAACTACGTTAAAAAAATGAAATATTGTCAAAATTTTTCTATTTTATTTGTCCGGCTGATAACCATTCGATACACACACGTATCGACATCAAATTTTATTTTACCTCCAATAAAAAAAGCGGAGTTCATGAAAAATGCGGGTCCTAGTTTTAATTAAATTTCGACCACCTCATGCTGAAACCATGACACTATAAAACCTGGTAAGACAGAAACATAAACAATAGGTGCCAAATACCGTTTTAGATGAGTTATTTGCGTCTTTGCAGATACAATTGCCAGGTATTTTTAGGGGAATAATGAGAAAATTCCGTTACAGCTACGTATCAGAAAATAAATTTGTTAGCTAGCAGACATTTATAAAATGAAATATTTTACCTTTCAGTCGTTATTTTCCGGTTTACATTATAATAGTTAATGATAAATTTTCGCGTTTCCTTCCCGTTACAAAAAATATGTTTACGTTACCTTTGAGAACAGTAACCTGAAAAAAATGTAAGCGCTAATGTTAAGTCTATGGGAGCGTTATTTTCAAGTATCTCGCTTCTTTTTTAATATTTTAAAATGAATTTTTTTGCATAGGATAGCTGGAGGACGATCTACAACCGGTCTGTTTTTTACTTTTTCGATTTTGGTTTCAGATATTTAAAAAAAATTACTTTTATTTTCGGAGCCGGGGTAATCGTTTCTGAGATTGAAAGTATCCTAATATAAAAAAACTATAACCAAAACCGAAAAGTAAAACATAGTCTGGTTGTCGATCGTCCTAAGCTATCCTATGCAAAAAACATTCAAAAATATTAATATTAAAGCGCGAATTTTGAAAATAATGCCCTCATATACTTAAAATTAGCATTTTCATTTCTTCTCGCGCTGAAGTGGGCTCTTAAAAAAAAGATATGTTACACAGGACAAATTTCGCATTTATTACGACTATCAAAGGTGTACTGTCCCCTTAAAAATAAAAAATATTAAAAGTTATAAATAATAAAAATATTTCTTTAACGTTTCGAACAAATTGATGAACACTTTTAAAGTTAACAATCTTTAAAACTTACTAATTTTAAGTTCTTATTAAATCTTAGTAAATTTAAATTAAGCAAATTATTGAAAAATTGAAATGATAAAGTCATCAATGAATGTTCTTATGCATGTTTTAACGGCAGGAAAAATATGCTAAAAACTAATATAATAAGAAAACGAATAATGCACTTGAAAATCAACTTTCAGTAATTTCTACCAATTAGCAGAAGTGTATTTGCATTCTTTTGTACAGCCCTTAGATTAGCAACACGTTATTATACACGCCACATGTTAAAATAAAATTTATTCCAGTATAAACGCGCTTAAAACTACTCAAATCGGACTTCCAAAAATGATCATCCATTGGCGTGCATGCATGCAATTCTTTGAATAGCCTTGCGTATTATTATATTTATATTTTCCAAACGTATCTTTCTAAATATAGTTGAACTTAAAAATGTAAGATTTAATTTAAAAAAAAATTAATGAAATTCACTCTCATTCTCAGCAATTCTTCCTAGTTCTTTTGCGTAGCCCAATACACGGTTTATAGAAATCATTTATGCAATCTAGTATGCAGAAATTTAGTTAAAAACGTATATCATAGCTGAAAACTCACTTTCAACAATCGTCCATAATAGACACTACTTTATATATAATATTGTAGCCAACATCTTTTATGTGCCCCTGTAAATGAAATAAAATGTGATGCACATCATATTCTAATGTAAGCATCTTGTAGTAAACCTCAGTAACATATATGAATTCCATCTTGTTTGAAATCGTGATGCATAACTAAAACGCACTTTCAAGCACTTTTTTCTGTAATAAAACTGAACTCTTTTCTGTGGCCCTGTGAATTTTATGTTAAAATTGTTTTACATCATTAAAATACACCGCAAATGATTTTTCCCACATAGACCATAATATAAAAGAATACGCGGGATCTGGTAGTAATTAAAATTCGACCACCACATGCTAAAAACATAACATTATAAAACCTGGTAAGACGGAAACATAAACAATGAGTGCGAAATGCCGTTTTAGGTGGGTTGTTTACGTCTTTGCAGAGACAACTGTAAGATATTTTTAAGGGAACCATGAAAATATTCAATTTAAACCAGGATTGAGTTACAGTTACGTATTGCAAAATAAATTTGTTAGCTGACAGACTTTTATAAAATGCTATATTTTACCTTACATTCTCATTATTTTTAGTTTTGCATTATTATAGTTAATGATAAATTTTCGCGTTTTCTAACCGTGAGAAATAATATCTTTACGTTACATTTGAGAACCCACACTAGAAACGGGGAAAAATGGAAGCGATAATGTTAAGTCTTTGAGGGGGGGTCAAATATCTCGCTTCCATTTTAACATTTTAAAATGAATTTTTTTGCATAGGATAGCTGAGGACGCTCTATAACCGGGCTAGTTATTACTTTTTCGATTTTGGTTTAAGATATATTTTTTGAAAATTACTTTTACTTTCATAACCAGTTGGAATCCGTTCTGAAATTTAAACTATCCTAATATATATATATATAACCTACAACCAAAATCGAAAAAGTAAAAACTAGCTCGATTGTCGATAGTCCTCAGATATTCTATAGAAAAAAAATTTCAAAAATATTAAAATCAAAGCGAGAAATTTGAAAATGACGCCCCCATAGACTTAAAATTAGAGTTTTCCTTCCCATGTCTGAAATAGGCGTGCATGCATCCAATTCTTTGAATAGCCTTGTATTTTATTATATTTGTATTTTCCAAACATATCTTTCTAAAAATAGCTGAACTTGAAAATAAAATTAATCAGTTTCTCAACAATTCCTCCTAGTTCTTTTGCGTAGCCCTATTCATAATTTATAGAATTTATATGTATAATCTAGTATGCAGAAATTTAGTTTAAAACATATATCATAGCTGAAAACTCACTTTCAGCAATCATCCCTAATAGACAATACTTCATATACAATATTGTATCCAACATCTTTTATGTAAACATGTAAATGAAAAAAAATGTGAAGAACATCATATTCTAATGTAAGCATCTTGTAGTAAACCCCAGTAACGTATATGAATTCCATCTTGTTTGAAATCGTGAAGCATAACTAAAACACACTTTGCAAGCAGTATTTTCTGTAATAAAACTGAACTCTTTTCTGTGACCCTGTGAATGAATGATAAATGCTTTGCAACCCCGTTTTACTGCGTCTCATAAATCCATATCAATTTTATTATGTTGTAACAGAGAAACGTTATTAAAATATGCCGCAAACATTTGTTCTTCATAGGCCATAATATAACGAAATATACTTTTGAATTCCCCTGTACACGTACATGTGCACTTCAATAAGGTGCGTAAATTTTATGTTAAAATTGTTTTACATCATTAAAATACACCGCAAATGATTTTTCCCACATAGGCCATAATATAAAAAAATACGAGGGATCTGGTAGTAATTAAAATTCGACCCCCTCATGCTAAAAACATGACACTATAAAACCTGGTAAGACGGAAACAAACAATGAGTGCGGAATACCGTTTTAGGTGGGTTGTTTCCGTCTTTGTATATACCATTGTAAGATATTTTTAGGGGAATCATGAAAATATTCCATTTAAACCAGGATTCTTTTGCATTTACGCATTGCAAAATAAATTTGCTAGCTGACAGACTTTTATAAAATGCTGTATTTTACCTTACAGTCTCATTATTTTTAGTTTTACATTATTATAGTTAATGATAAATTTTCTCGTTTCCTAACCGTTACAAATAATATCTTTCCGTTACATTTGAGAACCCACACCAGTAACGAGAAAAAAAAATGAAAGCGCTAATGTTAAGTCTATGGGAGCGTTATTTTCAAAATCTCGCTTCGTTTTTAACATTTTAAAATGAATTTTTTAGAATAGGATAGCTGAGGACCCTCTATAACCGGGCTAGTTATTACTTTTTCGATTTTGGTTTCAAATATTTTTTTAAAAATTACTTTTACTTTCATAACCAGTTGGAATCCGTTCTTAAATTTAAACTACCCTAATATATATATATATGTATATAACTATAACCAAAATCTAAAAAGTAAAAACTAGGCTGGTTTTAGATCGTCCTCAGCTATCCTATGCAAAAAACATTAAATAATATTAAAATCAAAGCGAGAATTTTTAAAATAACGCCCCCATAGACTTAACATTAGCGTTTTCATTTCTTCCCGTGTCTAAAATCGACGTGCATGCATCCAATTCTTCGAATAGCCTTGTATATTATAATATCTGTTTTTTCCAAACATATCTTTCTAAATATAGTTTAACTTGAAAATAAAATTAATCAATTCACTCACATTCTCAACATTTCATCCAAGTTCTTTTGCGTAGCCATATACATAGTTTATAGAATTTATATATATATAATCTAGTATGCAGAAATTTAGTTAAAAGCGTATATCATAGCTGAAAACTCACTTTCAGCAATCATCCCTAATAGACAATACTTCATATACAATATTGTATCCAACATCTTTTATATGCCCCTGTAAATGAAATAAAATGTGATGCACATCATATTCTAATATAAGTATCTTGTAGTAAACATCAGTAACGTATATGAATTCCACCTTGTTTGAAATCGTGAAACATATCTAAAACACACTTTGTAAGCAGTATTTTCTGTAATAAAACTGAACTCTTTTCTGTGACCCTGAGAATGAATGATAAATGCTTTGCAACCCCTTCAGAAAGCATGTTTTACTTCGCCTCATAAACTCATATCCATTTTATTACGTTGTAACCGAGAAACTTTTTTAAAATAAGGCCGCAAACGTTTTTTCTTCATATATAAAGAATAATATAAAGAAATATACATTTGAATTCCCCTGTACACGTACCGAAATCACCAACTCGTGGACAGCCAACCTTTCCGCATAGGAACTGTGCACTTCAATATGGTGCATAATTTTTATGTTAAAATTGTTTTACATCATTAAAATACACCGCAAAGGATTTTCCCCACGTAGGCCATAATATAAAAGAATACGCGCGATCTGATAGTAATTATAATTCGACTCCCTCATGCTAAAAACATGACGCTATAAAACCTGGTAAGACGGAAACAAACAATGAGTGCGAAATACCGTTTTAGGTGGGTTGTATCCGTCTTTGCAGATACAATTGCAAGATATTTTTAAGGGAATCATGAAAATGTTCCATTTAAACCAGGATTCCGTTACACTTATGTATTGCAAAATAAATTTGCTAGCTGACAGACTTTTATAAAATGCTATATTTTACCTTACAGTCTCATTATTTTTAGTTTTACATTATTATATTTAAAGATAAATTTTCGCGTTTCCTAACCGTTACAAATAATATCTTTACGTTTCATTAGAGAACCCACACCAACGGGAAAAAAAATGAAAGCGCTAATGTTAAGTCTATGGGAACATTATTTTCAATTATCTCGCTTCCTTTTTAACATTTTAAAATGATTTTTTTTTTGCTTAGGATAGCCGAGGACGCCCTATAACCTGGCTAGTTATTACTTTTTCGATTTTGGTTTAAGATATATTTTTTGAAAATTACTTTTACTTTCATAACCGGTTGGAATCCGTTCTGAAATTTAAACTATCCTAATAATAAAAAAAACTATACCCAAAAGTCTGAAATAGGCGTGCATGCATCCAATTCTTTGAATAGCCTTGTATATTATTATATTTTTATTTTCCAAACATATCTTTCTAAATATAGTTGGATTTGAAAATAAAATTAATCAATTTCAAAACAATTCTTCCTAGTTCTTTTGCGTAGCCCTATACGTAGTCTATCGAATTTACATATATAATTTGGTCTGCAGAAATTTAGTTAAAAACGTATATCATAGCTGAAATCTCACTTTCAGCAATCATCCCTAATTGACAATACTTCATATGCAATATTTTATCCAATATCTTTTATGTGCCCCTGTAAATTAAATAAAATGTGATGCACATCATATTATAATGTAAGTATCTTATTGTAAACCTCAGTGACGTATATGAATTCCATCTTATTTGAAATCGTAAAAAACTAAAACACACTTTGCAAGCAGTATTTTCTGTAATAAAACTGGACTCTTTTCTGTGACCCTGTAAATGAATGATAAATGCTTTGCTATCCCTTCAGAAAGCATGTTTTACCGCTCCTCATAAATTCATATCAATTTCATTATGTTGTAACAGAAAACGTTATTAAAATACCCCGCAAACATTTTTTCTTCGTAGTCCATAATATAACGAAGTATACTTTTTAATCCCCCTGTACACGTACCTGTGCTCTTCAATAATGCGCATAAATTGTATGTTTAAAATTGTTTTATGTCATTAAAATACACCGCAAATGTATTTTACCACATAGACCGTAATATAAAATACTTTTGAATGTCCATGTAAGTGAAGTATAAATTATTAAAAGGTAATACGTATTAGAAAAAAAAAAATTGCTAGCTAGTATGTTTTTATAAAATGCTATATTTTATCTTATAGTTTCATAATTTTTAGTTTTACATTATTAAAGTTAATGATAAATTTTCGCGTTTCCTTACCGTTGCAAAAAAATAATCTTTGCGTTACATTTGAGAACCCACGAAGTTACGGAAAAAAATGTAAGCGCTAACGTTAAGTATATGGGAGCGTTATTTTCAAATATCTCACTTCCTTTTTAACATTTTAAAGTGATTTTTTTTTACATAGGATAGCTGAAGACGATCTACAACCGGGCTAGTTTTTACTATTTCGATTTTGGTTTCAGATATTTAAAAAAAAAATTACTTTTACTTTCGGAACAGGGGTGAATCGTTTCTGTAATTGAAACTTTCCTAATGTATATATATATATATATATATATATATATATATATAACTATAACCCAAAATATAAAAAGCAAAATCTAGCCTGGTTGAAGATCGTGCTCAGCTATCCTATGTAAAAAACATCGTTCAATAATATTAAAATTCAAAGCGAGAAATTTTAAAATAACGCCCCCATAGACTTCGTTTTACTTTCTCCCCGTGTCTGAAGTGAGCTCTTAAAAAAAGATCTGTTACACATGAAAAATTTAGTTCTGCGACTGTTAAAGGTGTACTGTCCCCTTAAAGATAATAAATATTAAAGTAATGAATATTAAAAGTATTTCTTTAAAATTTTGAACAAGTTGATTTACAATTTTAAAGTTAACAATCTTTAAGACTTATTAACTTTAAATTCTGCTGATTTTTAATAAAAAAACTGTTTTTCGAACGTAAAATGTTAAATTGTCGAATATTTTATACATATACAAGAATCGGAGACTTGAAAACGAGTCTCCTGGCCAGGCCACAAATATGTTCTAACAAATTATGACTTCATAATTATTTGTTAACTATTTTATCTTAAAAATACTCTAAAGAATACTCGTCTATTTTTTTACCATTTTACTTAATAAACTAGGACTGAAATTTGATCCCTTAGTAACTTCTATAAGTTGTAACTCTTTCTGTACGGTTCTGAAATTGTATATATAAACGAAATGTATAATTTCCTTCGTTATTCACAGAAATATAGAATTTAAAATATTTCATTCTTTCAAGAGTATTTTGTTGAAAATAAACAATAATCTTAGAAAAAAATAAATGTAAGGTTTGAAATAGGAGTGATCTATTTTAACACGTTACAATAATCCAATCACAATTAAATCGTTTCCATTTGCTAAAATGTTTGGATATTAGCCAATCAGATTTTTAATAGGCGGTATTTTCATCGTCTTGGTAGAGGCGAGCAGCATAACATTACGAGGCCGTTTTTGACACATTTTTCATCAAAATCTTTACAAATTTTGCTCAGACTAACTGTAGTAGAACTAATGAAAGCATATTATTGGAAAGCCTAAACTCTATATTTTCGTTGTCGTTTTTTAAATTTTTTCTGAATTTTGCTGATATGGATGTTATAAGACTAAAAAGGACAAAACACCTCGAATTTCACTGGATCCTAAATTGACAGGATCCTGCGAATTAAACTACAACAAAAATCGGAAAAGTAGAAAATAGCCCGGAAACAGACAGTCCTCAGCTATCCTGTGCAAAAAAATCATTTAAAAATATTAAAAATCAAGCAAGATATTTGAAAATAATGCGCCCATAGACTTATCATTAGCGTTCGAATTTCAAGGCGTGACTAGTGTAGCCTCTTAAGTGACTTTGATTGTTTGTGGTTTATTCAATACTTTTTAATTTCATGTATAATCCAATATCATGTAATTTTACAGGTAAATAATGAAAAAAAATAGAGCTCGTCTTCTGTATCTAAGCCAGTCGGTACCGATTTGGCACACGATCACTTTCTACGCCATGTTTTTACAATAGTGTAAACAGCATATATTTTTAATTTCATACTGATATTCCAATAACTTTTTGAGAAATCATGTTTTGTGTATGGAATTTTCACTGAAAATCACATTTTCAAAAAAATGCATTAAAGTTTAGATTTATGCTTTACTCCAAGAATTTACAGTAACATACATCTTAACTTCACTGTTTTTATAACCCATGTCATAATGATATTTTTAAAGTATTGACCCTTTCTCTATCTCTAGAATAGGGGTGAACAACCTTTTACGAAGGGCCACTTACAAAAATATCTGAGTTGTTGAGGGCCACATCTGTATCATGGTGAAGATTCTATTTCGGGGAGGTGATCAGTGGCCTATAATCAGATAAAAAAAATATGGTTTCATAGCTGGTGGTGGTGGTGGTGTGTGTGTGTGTGGGGGGGGGTTACCCCTCTAGGCTCCCCTACCCAGTCAACATATCCAATTCAGTTGGCAAGGATATATTAATAGTTTAGGTTTGTATATATAACAGATATATAGAAAGGATCATTTTGAAAGAGTGATAATATTTCTTGACTTTATTCGGGGGAGTAAATTTAGTTTTATTAAAAGTGCTAAAAAGAAAGTGGGTAGGGCCGAAAAAAATTGAACTTTATGAACGGAGGAGGAGCAGCCGCTCAGCGAAATTTGAGATTTTTCCCCCCCCTCATCAACGAAATTCGCAATTTTTCCAAATCCGAAGAACGAAATTTGCGATTTTTTGTTTTTTTGCACCTGACCGTCAAAATTTAAAATTTTTCCTAAGCGATCAATAATATTCACTATTTTTCTGCACTGTATCGACGAAATTCGCTATTTTCCCGCACACGATCAACAAAATTTGCGATTCTTAACTGACACGCCTGTGGTAGATTGAAAAATTTTATGATTATTTTTTCGCGTTAAACTCACCAAACTCGCGATTTTTCCAAAACTGATCAATGAAATTTTCAATTTTTCCATGCCTGATCGACAAAATCTGCGCTGTTTTCGAGCCCGACTAACGAAATTCGTGATGTTTCGGAGCCTGGTTATTTGCGTGATTATTCCGGGCCTGATCGACGAAATTAGTGATTTTTCTGAGTCCGATCCACGAAATTTGTAATTTTTCCCGAGTTAATTGGCGAAATTCACGATAAACAGAAAAAACAAGTGATTTTTCCCCTCCTAATCGACAAAATTTGTGATTTTTGCGCACCCGATCGACTAAATTCTCAATTTTTCCCCGTTGTAAAGTGACGAAATTCGTGAATTTTTCTCGCTCGAATTATGAAACTCCCGATTTTCCCGCAGTCGATCAACAAAACTTGCAACTTTTCCGCGCATCATCAACAAAATTGATGTTTTTTTGTGCCTGATCAGTGAAATTAGCGATTTTTGAGTGCCCGACCAACAAATTTCGCGATTATTCCGTTTCCGATCAACAAAATTCACTATTTTTCCACATTCAATCAACAAAATCTAATATTTTTCCACACCCGATCAACAAAATTTTCTATTTTTCCATGCCCGATGAACAAAATTCTTTATTCTTAACTGACTGACGAAATTTTCAATTTTTCCCGCAGCAAATTGACGAAATTCAAGATTTTCTCCTGCGAACTAGGGAAAAAAATTGAAAATTTTTTCAGTAATGAATTGACGAAATTCGCGGGCCACAGGTTGTGCATCCCTACTCTAGAAGATCACATTCCGCCCCTCCACCCCCAATTATTGAAAAAAGGAAAGAATGATGTTTCGCATAGAAGCCATATCATATAAACGTTATTGAAAACACCATATTCTTCAGTTTTAAGTGAATTGTATTGTTTGTGGTTTATTTAATAGCTTTTAATTTCATGTATAATCCAGTATTATAAAATTTTGCAGGTAAATAATTAAAAAAAAGTTTGTCTTCTGTATAAAGACCAGTTGGTGCCGATTTGGCATGCAAATACTGTGTACGCCAAGGGTGGCAATCCAAAATTATGTGTGTTTGGCAAATTACTTATACATTTATCGGCAAGCTTGACAGACCGGTCCAGAAGTTTATACACGAAAATAGAATGTTCATGAAATTTTAAGTAAAATTTGTATTAATATATAAAAATGGGTAAAACATGCCCTTTACTCAAAACAATACTACCCAGCACATACTTTAATGTTCCCCGGGCGCCAGAACGAAAGGCGAAGTGGGATGAAGCGTGGGTGAATGGGGGGGGTGCCAAATGAAGATTTTGCTTATCGTTTCATAGAAAAATGTATGCATATATGAAATAACAAGATACTCACAAGCTCATGTTAAACTTGCGGGAGCGTTCTTTTAAAATTTTTGAAATTGAAAGTAACTTTAAAAAAAATCTGCAACCAAAATCGTAAAAGTAAACGCTAAACCGGTTAAAATTCAATCTCAGCAATTCCAAGCAACAAAAATAATCATTTAAAACTATTAATATGCAATGTAGAAATTTTAAAATTACACTCCCATAGGTTTAACATTTGTAATCCATTTTCTTCTCGTGACTAGTGTAGATTCCTAACCTTCAAGTTAATATTAATCCTATGGGAGCGTTCTTTACATATTTCTTTCTAGCATTTTAATTATTATTAAAATAATTTTTATTTTTTAAGAATTTTTTTTAATAGGGTACCTACGGTCGAAAACTTTTATTGCGTACAAGGAAGGTGGGGGGCCAAAATCCATGTTCGCCCCGGGTGCAAAAAAGGCTAGTTTTGGCACTGATACGCAACGTTTGGCTAGTTAAAAGTCAGTGAGTAACGTAAACAAACGTCCGTTATGGAGAAGGAAGATAATCTGTGGCCTACATTATCTTTAAAAAGTAACTATTTTGATGGGAAAGGCTATTAGCCCTTAGAATCGCCCACCACCCTCCAACCCCTTCACAGTCAAATCAACATACCAATTAGGTTGGCAAGGCAATATGAACAGATTAGTTTTTATATAAAACAAACACATCAAGCTCGTTTTTTTTTTTTTTTTTTTTTTTTTTTTTTTTTTTTTTTTTTTTACAGAGTGAAAGTACATTTTGACAACATGATTGTGAAAAACGAACTTTGAAGTAGGGTATGAAAAAAAAAAATCAAAAGAAAATTATTTAAAGCTTTCTTTTAATCATATTAACTTTAGAATTAAATAAAAACAGGTGTTTTACCTTTGCAAAAAAAGCTGTTTTATTTTATTTATCTATTACCTTTAATTACTAAATAAACAAAAAGAACATGAAGAAAATTTCTACTTTAAGAAGCTCAAAACAATCAGTCGGGATAATATGATTCATTTTGAGCTAATCGTGTGATCTAAATGCTATAAATAATTAATCCAATTCTGTAACTAATTAGCCTAAAAGAAATGCATTAAAAAATTATAAATAACATATTAGGGGTCCACTGTATATCGGTCTATCGTACTTGAAATTTTACACATAACCATATTTTGTATGGAAAAGGGTTATGATGATGAAGTATTATTGCAAAAAAATAATGATAACGAAGTTAATACTTCCTTTATAAATAAATAAAGGCATAATAATAAAAAACAAAAATGTAACATATTTCTAATTCAACAATTTACATTTTTAGGGAGCCAAATAATAAAAAAAAACTTTTAAATGGAATGTCTTTGCAAAGTGGATCTGCGTTACTGATTGTCTATGGTTTACAAAAAAAATTAATGTATGAAATATTTTTTGATTTATTCTCTATGACACGGAGCTTGATTACGAAAGATTAATCTTTTTGTCCTTAAAACAACATTAAGAGTTCCGGCCGATATTCCATTAAAAAAAATAAATTTTCCTCTATGAATAAATAAATAAAATAATATAAATAAAACACAAATTTAACTGACATGTAATTGAACTCCGCGCTTAAAGCAGTGAAATTATCATAATATAAAAGAATGCTGTGAGTAGCCAAATCTTGGGCTAATAACTTTTTGTAAGCTGCTAATACGAAAATGTCGCTTTTGATAAATTTGAAAATTTTATTTGATTGTATAATTCATATTTTTCCTATGAAAAATGCTTTTTTATTGTTAGTGGGCAATATAAAAAATATATTGCGTGCAGAAAAATAATTAATTTTTTAAAAAAAATATTTTCGCCTGTATTTTGTGACCCGGGAAGCCCGGGTAAGATCACCTATTATAGTTAATGCTTATATAATTTACTAAAATAAAAAACTGTCAATAAAAAGCAAATTTAAATAATTTAAAATAATAAAACATCACAATACTCAAAATGTATAAAAAGACAATTAGATTATTTAAAATAACTTTTTTACTTTTTCTGATAATCAATACGGCTTAATTCTAAAAATTTCAGGATATTAGATTTACTAACGAAAATGATCAGGATTTCTGATTTTTTTTTTTTTTTTTTTTTTTTTTTTTTGTTTGTATAGTTCGTTTAGTTATATTTTTATCAATAAGTTAATCTGGGAAAAATAATTTATCGATTTTTGAAAGAAAATTATATTTTTATAAAACAAATGGCTCTCCACAAATACAGGGCTGCTACATGCGACTATATTTTAAATTCTAATTGGCATCACTTTCTCAAAACAGAAATCCTTAACACACATTTTGACAATATTTTCATGAGATATGTACTGCAAAATTTATATCAGAAAAATACCTGTACGAACAGAATGTAAAAATAGTCGCCTGTAGATACCAAAACCGCAAAACTTCCCTTTTATTTATTTCAACCACAAATATTGAAAGGTACATTTTAGTGGTTTTAATAAAATGTTAATTGTATTGGTAATATCGGGCTCTCTAGTTTATTTTGAATTTAAGGAATAGCGATTGCTATAAGCTGCGAATTGAAAGTGTGTAAAACCTGAGTGAACTTCTGTAGTATTATCCTGTTTTTCTTATTAGATAAAAGAAGGTCTCTAGCTGAAAATTAAAACTTTGCTTATTCAAAAATTGATAAAAGTGGAAAAACTTGCTGTTTGAGAAAAAAGAAGGTTGTCCAGGATTTTTAAATAGTACTACAATCCTTCAAAATATCCGTTTGAAGAGTTTTAAAAATCAAGTGAATCAATAAAATTGAGAACTGGAGTTTTAAAACTCGCCTTATCCAAAAAATGAAATTTTGATAATCCGCGAAGAAATTCTGATTGCGTCCATCGGTTTTCATTGTAAACAATATTTTATAACCAAGGCTTTTCTGAAATCTCTAAGTCAGTGGCTTATGTTTTGTTTCGTAACGATAGCAGTGCTACAGCTATGGGAAATATGAGTACTATGTTTTAAATTATAGGACTTACCCTTAAGAGGACACCCTAGTCACGGGGAAAAATAAAACAAGATGGCCGCTTGCATTTCAGCTGATATTGAAAGGATGATCTAGATACAAATGATTGACAAGCGAACTCTTCCAATCAGCAAATGGCCAATTATTTGTCACGATTCCACCCCCCAACCCCTTTCGGTTGAGCGCTACATGTGATAACTTCCAGTAGGTATCAGGTCTAAAGGATTTTTTTTTCAATTGTCTTCGCTTTACAAGCGTAGATCAAAGCCGTCTGCTTTGTGGAAACTCGATAACGGTAAAAGCCGTAAAAAGAATTTTAATCTGTTTATGATAAGAGTGCAAAAATTAAAACGGTTTGACCTTCAGAAAATAAATGAATATTTCATTTAGATATTTTTCCTTTTTTTATTTTCAGGTTCATTTTACAGCTTTTACAAACATAAAATTGAAATTAGTGTAGTATAAAAAGTATTTTATTTCACATAACGCAATTACATTTTAAATCAAGGGGGAGATATTGAATGAGGGGGGGGGGATATATCAGGTACAAATATTCTAAAATAACTATCTTTTGAGGGAATTCTTTTTAGAACATGAAATTTAGGAGATTTATAAAAGCTAAATAGCATTGATGGTTAAAAATAAGATGTTCATAAAATTAGGAGAGGAAAAATTAAACAAATAAACTGTATATTTTGTACTGTACATCTGTGGAGGGGGTATACATCTAAATCCCAGCGTAGTCATTTATAGATATAGTACACAATTTATTGTTGTTAGCACTAAAAAATGAGACAGAAAAAATAAAGTTTTCCAAATACTCAAAATGTGTGATGTTAGCAGAAAGGAGGAGGGCTAAAGTTTTAGTGAAATTATCAGGCAGAAGAAAATTTAGATTATGGATTATTTTTACAAGAATGTTATAAAACATAAAGGAGTTTTAACAATTTGAAATTTTAAGTGCATAGGATTAAATTCAGGTGTGTGTGTGTGTGGGGGGGGGGGATTTCTGCACACTAGATATTTTTTAAATAATGCAGTCAAATAAGAATGTTTTTTGTAGCGGTTCGTAATCTAAATAAACTAAAATACTTTTATTTTCATTATATTTTTTCATTTTTAACATTTTCCAAGAAAGTTGAAAAGTGTTTATGAATTGGGTTTGTTCGTCCGTCTGTCTGTCTGTCCGTGCTCTAACTATCGTAAATGTAGTCGGATTGCCATGCAATTGATATACGATATTCAAAATCATCATGGTATGTGTGGTATTCAAAATGAAGTATGTATCATACATAGTTCAATTAGAAATGCACTCAAAAGTCTTCCGTTACTTTATGGCCTATGGGTGGAAAATCATTTAGGGTGTATTTTAAAAGTGTTACACAATCTTAAACATAGTTAAATTTATGTACATTGAGAAAAACTTTAAAACGGTTACTATAGACTATGTTATGTGGAATGCTTAAAGTACGAGTATAGAGGACTCAAAAGTATTTCGTTATGTTATAGCCGATGAAGAAATATCGTTTGCGGCGTATTTGATTGATATTACTCTGTCACAAATATAATGAAATTGATACGAATATCTAAGGTGTCCTAAGCCTACTTTTTGTACAACATGAGCATATAACAATTATTTACGGGGTGAGACAAAAGAGCTTGGTTGTATACGGTCTACGAGGAAAACTGTTTGTAGCGTATTTCGATTACGTTACATTATTTCAAACATGACGAAATAGATAAACATTACTTCGATTTACTACAAGATGCTTGCATTCGAATATGGTCTGCATTTCATTTAGCGTTCATTTACAGGGACACATAAAATATTTTGATACAATACTGTATTCGACATGTTAGCTATTAAAAATTAATGCTCAAAGTGCATTTTCAATTATAGAATGCGTTTTTAAATTTAAATAAATTTTTGCGTACTACGTGGCGTGCACATATTTTACAGACCCTATACAGGACTACACAAAAGAATTCGTAACCATTGCTGAGAATGAGTATTAATTTCTTAAAGATGTTTTTTTTAGTTATAAATGTACAACCTCATCTCCATTTAATATGCTTAGAGATGTTTGTACCATACAAATAAAATCCTATACAGGGATATTCAGAAAACTGGATACATGGCCGCCTATGGAAAATAATTCCTGGAAGTGTGATTTCAGTAATTTTGAGCATGTTTTTGCTTGAATTAAATTTCAGCTTAATATTTGACGTGTATAAAAATCTGTATGCTATATACAGATTCAAACAATTCATGTATGTTTCCGTCTATTAGTAGAAATTGCCGAGGGTGAATTTTCAACTGTTTTATGTATTTTCTTACAAAACTAAATTTTAACATAGTATGTAGAATCTCTACAAATATATGCAGTACAAATATATCATATACAGAGCTGCACAAAAGAATTGGAGTACCCTCCGGGTTATGGGCGCAATTGTTGAAATCTGCTTTTCAAATGTGTCATACGTTTTATAAATGTTTAGTTAGATATCTTCTTTACTTTATTAAACGTCGAAGTTTTGTTACAGTGTTCTGGGAGTGTTGGAATGTGTCGACGCTGACGCATGATTTTCCTTTTTTGTTTATGGATATACTCGGTTCAGTCGATAACTCAATCACCTTTGGTATCTAAGTTTGGCGGTTCTTTCTGAGCTAGTCGGAATAAAATGGTTTCGAAAGGCTTTGAGAATTTACTTGCACGTTGACGAGAAACCACAATATTTTCCTTACAAATATCTTTCTAAAGACTTTTGCTTTGAAAAATACAGTTAAAATGTTTTTTATGCACAATTAAATGTACACCTATCGCTTTATTGTTAACACTTTCGTACATAGTTGAAATGATTTAGTTAATATTATAGATAGCAAAGATTTATAATTAGAACCAAAACTAGTTGGATGTGCCAATCTTAAAACCTTTCTTCTATCTTATACATATTAATATTTTAAAAAGTAGTTACACATGTTAATACTTGAATATTATTAGTTCAATGCTATACGAACTTTCATTTTCTTCTTAAATTTCTGCTTCAGTCAATTAAACGTACTAAAAACGAGTTAATCTATATCATGATATTTGTTAAAATTAATAGTTTTTCCTTATTCTGTTGTTATCAGCTGTTTGCGAATAGCCGGCTTAGCAGGAAGCGTGTTCCCACCGCTGCGGGAGCCACCAATGGACAATAGAACTACGAAAAATCAAGAAAAGTATACAAAAATCGCTATCACAGAGCCCCTTTACCGCGCAATATCTCCAAATTCAAGGAGGTCCTGTTGGCCATATCCAAAATTATGCACAAAAAATTTGGTTCAATTGTATGCATAATTTTACACACTTTTCAATGGTCCAATAAAGCAAATGGCACAAACATTGCTATTATAGCGCCCCCATACGGCAGATTCTTTCCAAATTCAGGGAGAACTTGCTTGTCACAGCCAGAAACATGCACAAAAAATTTGGTTTAATTCTATGCATAACTGCTTACACTTTTTGATGGTACAATAATGAAAATCGTACAGACATCGCAATTATAGCGCCCCCTTCTGGTGGAATTTTTCCAAATTCAAGGAGGACCTAATTGCCATGACCAAAAACAAACACAAAAAATTTGGTCAATTCTATGCATAACTTCATGCACTTTTCGAATGTACAATATTCAAAATGGCACAAAAATGGCACAAAAATTGCTATTACAGCGTCCCCTACCGGCAATTTTTTTCCAAATTAAGGAAGGACCTGCTTGTCGTAGCCAAGAAATTAAAAAATTGTTGGTTCAATTCTATGCATAACTTCATACACTTTTCGATGGTACAATATTCAAAATCGCACAAAAATCGCTATTGCAGCTCCCCCTACCGACATTTTTTTTCCAAATTCAGGGAGGACCTACTTGCTATAGCCAAATACTTAAAAAAAATTTTTGGTTCTATTCTATGTGTAACTACAAACACTTTTCGATGGTACAATATTCAAAATCGCACAAAAATCGCTGTTACAGCCCCCCCTGCCGGCGATTTTTTTCCAAATTCAAGGAGGACCTACTTGCCATAGGCAAAAACTTAAAATAAAAATTTGGTTGAATTCTATGCATAACTTCATACACTTTTGATGGTACAATGGCGACAGACAGACATTTTCTATAAACATGTTTTTTGGGATATCTGACCCCCTAAAACGTGTAAATCCGTCGAAAACTGGAAGTCGAAAAAATTTCGATTACGATACTTTCTTTTATTGAAGATAGAAGAAAGTAAAAATGGCGCAGACATCGCAATTATAGCGCCCCCTTTTGGCGGAATTCTTTCAATTTCAGGCAGGACCTACCCACCATACCCTTACACATACACGAAAAATTTGGTTCAATTCAATGCATAATTTTATACAGTTTTCGTTGATACAATAATGAAAATGGCACAGACATTGCTATTAAAGCGCCCCTTCCGGCAGGTTTTTTTCCAAATTCAGGGAGAACTTGCTTGCCACAGCCAGAAACAGGCAAAAAAAATTGGTTCAATTCTATGCATAACTTCATACACTTTTCGATGGTAAAATGATGAAAATCGTACAGACATTGCAATTACAGCGCCTCCTTCCGGCGGAATTTTTCCAAATTCAAGGAGGACCTTCGTGCCATGACCAAAAACAAACACAAAAAATTTGATTCAGTTCTATGTATAACTTCATGCACTTTTCGATGGTACAATATTCAAAATGGCACAAAAATCGCTATTACAATGCCCCCTACCGGCGAATTTTTTCAAAATTCATGGAGGACCTACTTGCTATAGCCAAATACTTAAAAAAAAGTATTTGGTTCTATTCTATGTATAACTTCAAACACTTTTCGATGGTACAATATTCAAAACGCACAAAAATGGATGTTGCAGCGCCCCCTACCGGCGAATTCTTTCCAAATTCAGGGAGGACCTACTTGACATATCCAAAAAGTTAAAATAAAAATTTGGTTGAATTCCATGCTTAACTTCATACACTTTTTGATGGTACAATGGCGACAGACAGACGGACACACGGACAGACAGACATTTTCTATAAACATGTTTTTGGGATCTCTGACCCCTAAAACGTATAATTCCGTCGAAAACTGGAAGTCGAAACAAATTTCGATTACAATACTTTCTTCTATTGAAGATAGAAGAAAGTAAAAAGTAAAAATTAAAAAGTTTTAAAGACTTTAAATTAGATTTTTTAACTTCATGAGTTGAGTGTAAGGCAAGGGAAGAAACAAAATTTTTTGGGGTGGGGTGGGGTGGGGGGGTTAATAGATGACTGATTATGTAACTTATTAAAGATTTACAAATAGGGCAAGAACATTGAAATTAGAAGTTTTAGAGACTTTAAATTTTGTGAGCATGGGAATAATGGGGGGAGGAAAAAAACGTCAATTTTATATGGGGATAGAAGAATTTATATAATCGATTATTTATTGTTCAATATGAAACAGATGAAGCTGAAAATGTATTAAAAAAGATTTTCAAAGATTTTAAACTTAGTTAGATAAGGGAAAGAAGGAAAAGGGGGGGGGGGGGTGTTTATTCTGACTTATTTGTTTACCTTACTAAAGAATAAGAAATTGGACAAAAAAAAAGATTAAATTTAGTGTGTGCTTGGTAGTCAGAGCAAACATAAATTTTGGTGGGGGAAGAGTATAGTTATATGATTGATTACTTATGATTACAATAAATTAACAAATAGAGTATAAAATGTTTTAGAAAAAGCAATGACTTTTAAGGTTAAAAATTTGTGACCTGAGGGAAAAAAGAGGAATAAGCAGAATTAGTTTTTTATTTGGGGGGGGGGTTTATTGGATGACTTATTATTTACTTACCTTAGAAAATATTTGCAAATAGGTTAAAAAAAATAAACTAAAAAGATTTAAGGACTTTAAATTTCAGATGCTTGGTAAGAGGGAGAGGCAAGGAGGAAATACCAGTTTCAGTTGGGGTGGGGGGGTATTGAAATGTTTATGATTGATTGTTTATATTAAGAGGGTGGGGTTGAGAAGGAAATACCAATTTCAGTTTGGGTGGGGGGAGGTGAAATTTTTATGATCGTTTGTTTATTGTTAAAATAAAGTGACAAATTGAGCAGAAAAGATTTTAAAAATTTAAAGAGTTTTAAAGGGTTTTTATTTTAAAATATGGGTACCGTGGGGGAGGGAGTAAAAGGGAGAAATGACATTTTCGGAAGGGGCAATTTACAAGAACTTTTAATGAAATGAATGAGGTGAAATAAATCGATAATGAAATTTATGTCTGATTATTTATTGTTACTTTAAAGTAACAAGTAGAACAGAAAATTAAAGAAAAAATTAAGGAATTTTAAAGATTTTAAACCTTGATACTGTAAGGGGAGCAAAAGGGGAAGCGAAATTTTGGAATAAGGGGATACAAAGGGTGATTTACTTTATTATTTTTTTAAATCAGAATTACAAAGAAATTGGGAAGAGTTTCACCTTTTATTACGAAACAATACAAGAGCAAAATTAAGAACTTTTAAGGCACTTTTTGCAAATTTTGCATAAAAATATGTACTTTTATGAACAAAAAATTACTTTTGAAAAATTTAAACATCTTTAAGGACTAACAAGAACCCATTGCAGGGTCACTCAAAAGTATTTTGTTACATTATGGCCTATGTGGAAAACCATTTGGTGGTGTGTTTTAATAGCGTTATGCAAATTTATACATAATGAAATTCATTCACATTATTAAGGTGCCCTGGAAGATTGTTAAGTTCGATTTTATAAAGTTCTTCGTAGAAAAGCTGTTTGGAGCGTATTTGAATTATGTTGCACTACTTCAAACATAATGAAATTTCTGATCGTTTTACTGCATGGTGTTTGGATAAGAATATGGTATGCATCGCATTTATCGTTCGTTTACAGGGAAACATTAGAGACGATTGCTGAAAGTGAGTTTTAAATTATGATACGTTTGATTTATGATAAGTTATGGTATAAGTTAAGTTAAACTAATTTCTTTTTGCACAGACACATAGGTGGTGCATATGAATTGCATAGAAACTACACAAAAGATTTGATCAGTAGTACCGAGAACGACCATAAATTACTTAAAGGTGTTTTTTAATTTGAGTTACTCATTTTCAAGCTCAACTACATTTAGTATACTAAGTGATGTTTGACCCGTACCCGGTCGCAGTCATTTAGCCGACAAACAAATAGCCGTCAAGACATTTAGCAGATAGCAGTTAGCTGACACGGGCATTTAGCCGATACATACATATAGCCGACAACACAATTAGCTGAAATTTACATACATTATATAGGACAATTGACCGAAATGGACATATAGCAATAATTTTAGCAATACAGACAATTGGCCGACAGGCAACTTGCCGTACGTGGCAATTCGCCGGTAGGACATTTAGCCGAAAAGGCGGTTAGCCGATTGGGTAATTAGCCGGCACTTTTCTAACTTTTTCGACACCCCTCATGAGATATATCGCATTGGAGCGCTTTGATCACTCTTTCATATTATGTACCTCCCGTTTCCCCTTCTCCAATTTGTATCACCCGAAGCATTTTTCTGGCTTTTCCGACATCCCTCAAGTGATATATCATAGGACTGGGCAGCCCTTTGATCACTCTTTCATATTATGCACCTCCCGTTAGGTTACAGTTAATTTGCAGTTTGGTTGCAGTTGCAATTAGATACTCTTAGATTACGATTAGGTAACTGTTAGGTTATAATTAGGTTACGTTTAGGTGATAATTAGATTACACTTATGTTACAGCTTGGTCATGGTAAAGTTATGTTACAGTTACATTACAGTTAGCATATGATTAGGTTATAACTAGGTAAACGTTAGTTACAGTTAGATTACGGTTACGTCCCAGTTAGGTTACATTTAGGCTACAGTTAGGTTACTGTTGGGTTTCAGTTAGGTTACAGTTAGTTTATAATTAGGGTACACTTAGGTTACGCTTACGTTACACTTAGGTTACGTTTAGATTAAGGTTAGGTAACTGTTAGGTTATAATTAAGTTACGTTTAGGTGATAATTAGAATACGCTTAGGTTAGAGCTTGGCCATGGTAACTTATGTTACAGTTACATTACAGTTAGCATACGATTAGGTTATAACTAGGTAAACGTTAGTTACAGTTAGATTACGGTTACGTCCCAGTTCAGTTACATTTAGGTTGCAATTAGGTTACTGTTTGGTTTCAGTTAGGTTACGGTTACTTTACAATTAGGTTACACTTATGTTACGGTTAGGTTACAGTTACGTTACAGTTTGGTTATGGCTAGGTTACGATTAGGTTTCGGATAGGTTACAGTTACGCTAGAGTTAGGTTATGCTTAGGTTATAATTAGGTTAAGATTAGGTTAGAGTTAAGTTACAGTTAAGTCACGCTTAAGGTACAGTTAGGTTAAGGATAAGCTACAGTTACGTTATGATTATGTTGCAGTTAGGTTACGGTTAAGGGATATTTAGATTACAGTTAGGTTACATTTAGGTAATTGTAACGTTACGGTTATGCTACAGTTAAGTTAGAGCTAGATTAGGTTATAATTTGGTTAACGTTAGCTTACAGTAAGATTAGAGTTAGGTCACAGTTACGTCACATTGAGATCACAGTTATGTCATAATTAGTAAACGTTTAGGTTATAATTAGGCCTGTAGCACACTGAGGCGACTCATGGAACATGTTATTTGACTTCGGAGAAAAACAGCTTTAAAACATGTTTGAAACAGTTTTCTCCTTTGTTTCTATATTTTTCTTTTCCTAAATCTACTTCATGTTGCTCGTGTTGCGTCAGTGTGCCTACCTTAGGTTACGGTTAGGTTGTAGTAAGGTCACGGTTACATTACATTTAGGCTACAAATATGTTACAGTTACAGTTCGGTTACGGTTAGGTGATAATTTGGTTACAGTTATGTTACGGGTAGGTTATAATTAGGTTACAGTTAATTTATGACTCGGATACGGTTAGGTTACGGTTATGGAACAGTTATGTTACGGTTACGTTATAATTATTATCACGGTTACTAATTTTGCAGCGCGTGCGCTCCCGCTATACACATGAGGGTTAACGGCAAAATATTGAAAATTGTCCCTCCCGGGAGCCAAAGAGGCGGGAGAGACGCGGAAGCTGTCTAATATGAAATAGGGGTAACAGGGCTTTGTAAACGATATGTCCCATGAGGGGTGTCGGCAAAACCTAGAAAAGTGCCTCCCACTGTGAGGGCAAAGTGGGGGAGGGTCGCGAGAGGTGCATAACATAAATAAGTGATCACAGGCCTTTCCAATCATATGTCATATGAGGGCTGTCGGAAAAATTTAGAAAAGTACCCACTGGGGGCAAAGTAGGGGGAGGGGCACGAGATATGCATAATATAAATGGTCACAGGGCTTTGCAACGATAAGTCTCATGAGGCGTGTTGGCTAAATTTAGGAAAGTGCCTCCCACTGGGAGGGCAATGATGGCTGGGGTGCGGGAGGCGCATAACATGAATAGGTGGTCAGAGGTCTTCCAAAGTATGATGTCTGGATAGCACTTGTGTAGCCAGTGCTGGTGCCCCTTTGGACATGTGACACACGTGACGTGCGAGCGTAAAAGACAAGGGAAGGCGATTTCCTTCAAGTCACAGGGCTTTCCAAAGATATATCACGTGAGGGGTGTCGGCAAAAGTTAGAAACGTGCCTCCGGGGAGCAAACTGGGGGGAGAGGCGCAGAAGGTATATATTCTGAAATTTGGGTGCCACACGGTCTTTCCAATTGTATATCACATGCGGGGTGGCGGCAAAAGATACAAAAGTGCTCCCACCTCTTTAAATTTGTATATATAGTATAGCCTCTGAATAACGATTACCCGTGGGACCGGTGAAAAGTGATTGCTCTTCAGAGGTGGGTTTTATTCAGAGGTTTCATTTAAAAAATCAAAATTATGTAAATTTAAATAGAAATACACACAGTCATTTTAATTAATCATCATTGTTTTAATATAATAAGAAAATAAGTGATTTGCAGTTGATTTTTTTTTTTTTTTTTTTTTTTTTTTTGCTGCAAATGTCTTTCACTAAAAAAAATATGACTTGATTTTCTAATACTCATTCATCATTATGATTTAATGAGAAATTTTGGATTCATGAAGGTTCTTCAAATCTTCGGGATATGTGTTAATACTGGAAATTTTGGGTGATTCTATTATATATTTTTTCTTCCTCTCTTCTATCCTCCACCATTTGCTGTATGAATGCCACCATTTGCTGTATGAATGCCACCATTTGCTGTATGTGGCCGTACCTGCCAAATTTTTGACCAGAGATACAAACAAGCAGGCATTTATATTAGTTATGCCTGCCGTTCTATGAATATTATGTAAAATTTCCTCATTATTATTAATATCTTCATTTTCTGTTTGTTCATATATTAAGTAAATTTTGTTTGATCTGTTTCACATTTCGGTTTGAAAATAAATATGAAATTGTACCAGTAGCTTTAAAAAAAATTTCTCGTGACTTTTGCGTGGCCGTTGTTCAGAATTCTTTATTTAGAGGTTCGTACTAATGTTAATGCTATCGAAAGTGTCCGGTTCCATCAACATGTGGCCGATGTCCGGAGGTTTTCGTTGTTTAGAGGTGGCCGTTCAAGGAGGTTTCACTGTGTTATAAACAATATTTTTTGAAGTGCTTCGTAAAAAAAATCGGATCTAAAATGATGAAAACACTACGATTTCGAAAAGAATCGAAAAATGCCCTCTTGGAAAGGTAGCAAATAGGGGAGGGTGATAATAAAGGGTCACAATATGAAAGAGTAGTCCGAGGACTTTCCGATGATATATCACATGATAGATACAAAAAAAGTTTAAAAATTGCCACAACGTGCGTCCTGTCTTTTGTTCCCGGAATTCACGCACCCCTTTCTTTTAAATTCTTATATTTATTAAATAATATATCGGAGGGATCCGTCAAAAAACAGCATTTTAAACGATATTTATTGTAGAAAACGTCATTTAAAAATAATTATTGGCTCCTCCCCGAGTTATCGAGTTTTTGGTGTATGTTATAAATATAACAGTATTAGTAAAATATAATGGCATTTTAAGAGAATGACGAGTTATTAAGGTATAATGAATAATTAAAATGAATTATTTCGATTTTATTTCATAAATTCTTTAATTAAAGAGTATAATGAGCTATCGAGAGTCTAAGGTTTAAACATAAGTAAATAATATTTATCGGAGGGATCCGTCTAAAAACCGCATTTCAAACAATAGTTTTTGTAGAAAAAGTTACTTTTCTACATAATTTTGTTCGAACGAACAAAAGAATATTACGAAGGTTAGTTATTGATGTTTTATTGAAAAGCTTTACAGAATAACTGTGATTGAAAAAAAAAATTACTTTATGAGGGTGACGAAATTTCGAGGTTTAAGTGTATATCATAAGCAAAAACGCTGAAACATTAAAAAAAATTATTTATGATGGTGACGAGTTACTGAGGTTTACATTGTTGATGAAAGACCGAGTCTTCTAAATTCTTTCGGGAAAATGTATGTGTCAGCTAAATTTCGTGTCGGATAATTCACTTATCGGCTATTTGCTCCATCGGCTAAATGTCCTGCCGGATTGTCCATGTCGAGTTGAGTTGAGTTGATTTTTGACGGCCAATTATCTACACGAGGGATATAAGCCCGGGGGAGTGCCCTCCGTGGGGGTCTTTCTAAGGGAACCTAATCCGTATTAACGCATGGAAGATCCACGGCTCGAAGAAAACCACGAAAACTCCGAACGATTAGGCCGACGGGCGCGATTGGGATCGAACCCAGCATCTCCCGTCTACCAGCTTCGAGAGCAGAACCTCTCGGCCACTGGTGGGGCTTGTCCATGTCGAATAATTGTCCTCTGTTGGCTAACTGTCGCTGTCGACTAATTGTCATGTCGGCTAAACATCCTGTCGTCTAATTGCTGTCTGCTAAATGTCTTGTCTGCTAAATGACGTTGTAGCATATAAATAAATAGGGCTATGGCAAGAAACTGGATACATGGCCGTTCATGGATAGCAATTCTTAGGCTAATGTCCGCCGAACGTCTTTTTGCACTCTTCTTTTTCCTTACGTATTATCCCTACACATTACTAGCGGCATTGTGTAGGGATAATACGTAAGCAAAAAAGCGTTCAAAAAGACGTCCGTCTGACATTAGATTTAAATGTGTGGTTTCAGTAATTTTCAGCGCATTTATTTCTGAATTAAATTTCAGCTCAGTATGTGGCAAGTATAAAAATTTATAAGGAACATACAGGGCTTCACAAAACAATTGAAGTACGTTTCAGTCTATTGTTAGGAATTAATAAATGTGTATTTTCAAATGTGTTATGTTTTTCTAACTAAACTAAAAATGTAGGAAAAAGTTCATAATCCATACTTGGCACATGGTTTTCCTTTCTTGTTTTATTTATTGTCAATAATTCATCTTCTTATGCTTTTGTATTTCTCAGTTGCAATAATCATGATTTTTAGGGTTCTGTACTTAAAAAGTAAAAACGGAATCATTGTAAGATCACTCCTGTGTCTGTCTGTCATAGCCATTTAACTCGCAAACTATGAAACGTGGAAAGTTCAAATTAGGGGATGCAACAAAGACTGTTAACCCACGTATTTACAGATTATTAAACATTCACAAATATATGTGGGAAAAAACGTAGAGGGGCTAATTAAGTTATTTGAAAAAAAATATCTCCTTTGTATATCGTGTGGGTATGCGCTAAAAGATTACGCAACGTCGAACTCAAAAATGCATTTCTTTTAATTTTAGATATTATATTTTCAAACATATCGTCCAAAATGTAGTGCAAAAATATGCCCCCCCCCCCATTTATTTCCAAATGTACTGAAACTAAAATTATGAAAATAATTAGTGGTAGTAGAGGTTAATTTAAGCCTTGCAGGAAAATTATAGCGATTACCCTAGGTCGCACAGTTTTTCATAAAAGCGCATTTTTCTGTTACGCACAGATTTCTATTTGCGGACATTCAACAAAGGTATCGAGGAGCACTAAAGGTACCTATCTTATCAAAAGTATAAAAGAATTGTTTATAATGATTTTCGAAAAAAAAAAATCATGGATAATTCGCCGAGGTATTAAGACTGCTGTCCCTTCCGGCGAAGATACTCACGAGCTAATGCTAATCCTATGGAGAGGGATTTTTCTAATATCTCGTTTGCATTTCGACATTTATTTATTTATTTATTTATTTTGCATTGGACAGCCGAGGTTTGTCTCTAAATCGCACCTTTTTTTACTTTTTCGATTTTGGCCGCAGATATTTTTTTATATAGTTACTTTCATTTTCAAAACCTGTTCTTAAAATGAAAGTATCATTTAAAAAAATATCTGCAACCAAAATCGAAAAAATAAAGACGATCTCGGCTATCCAATGCAAAAAAATAAATAAATAAATAAATAAATAAATAAAAATGTCGAAATGCAAAAGAGATATTAGAAAAATCCTTCCCCATACGAATAACATTAGCTCGTGAGTGCCTTCGCCGGCAGGGGCAGGAACCTTAACCCCTAAAGACACGGGTGGTTTGGACATACATAATGACAGAGACGGCGTACTCTATATACTATCGGTTTTTAAATACTAGATAACAACTTTTAATGATATATTTGTGTAACGCAATACCCAGTAGCAGCATAAAAGCAGTAAACGTCAAATTGTTAAAAACAGACCAATTTAAATAGAATTGATCACATAAATACTATGGGATTCGCGACTAGTTTGCGTTGAGTGGATCTCTCAATACACCTCCCGTGCCTTTAAAAGTTAATTAAAAACCTACCTGGAAAAACGCTGCATGGACAAAGTCGAGTTGCATCTTTGCGACCTCCTTTCGAAAACGCTTAATACAACGCCAAGATTAAACTTTGAACAAGGATTTTGTTTCAGCTACACTGTAAAAAGAAAAATAATACTATGTTGAATTTAGTTTTATGAAATGCCAAATGAAATTTAAATATGCAGTACTTTTATTGTCAGTACCGAATTAAGCTCATCATATGCATATTAAGATAAAATTAAAAAAAGAGTTATACAAAATAGCAATATTTAATTTTATTTGGGCTTCATATCTCTTTGAACATTTGTGGTATACACATTCATACTTTTCTAATATATACAGCTATATCCAACTCTACGTTGTATAGATTTTTACAAAGGTTTATTATTCTTTTAAATAAAACAGTTAATAATTCATATATTTATTGTACGGAACCCTCTGAGCGCGAGTAATACTCGTACTTGACCGTTTAATTTATATACAAGTTATATGCATTGGTCTGCCAAGTCGTATCTTGGTGGAAACCATCTGCAGAACCTCAATTTAGTAGTTGATCTGCAGGTTTACCACTTTGTTTTCATGCACCCAAACTTCAATGTTTTCATACATTTGGGTGCAGGAAAATTCAATGATAAACCAATCGATCAAATACTACACTCTGGTCTGCAGGTGTTTTATATCAAGATATGACTTGTCAGACCATTTGCATTTTAATATGCTAATTGAGTTCTATCTAATCCTAAAATTTCAACCTTCAACTTGATGAGCTGATGGTCTCTGCAATTGCCTCCCGTCGAGCAAATCCCTTCCTCTGAAATCTTATATCACTCTTTAGGAATCTGTGGACAGGCACAAAAACATCCTATATGTATTTTATACCTAGATTGTGTATAAAAACATTTTTAATTCATCAAGTGGATAAAACAATGCTTTGACATATAGATATATACTTTGCAATGAAATGCTGTTTTGATTGGACTTTCTGATGAAAATTCCTTCATGAAAACATTTCATTTATCAACATTATCAAATTAAACCTCGTGAAATTGGTCTCCTTCTTCCCCCCCCCCCTCCTTTCTTTAGCATGTTTTGAGTTTAGCATTTTTTGAGTCTTCACTGTTGGTTTTTTTTTTTCAAAAGTAGGTAGTGGAGATGGCCCACTGTCTTTAGTAATGTGGACTGGGTACACTACATTTTGGTCCTGAGACACTTCGGTACCTGGACATTTCGGTCCCGAGACATTTCGGTCCCTGGCCATTTCGGTCACGAGACATTTTTGTCCCTGACCATTTCGGTCCCGAGACATTTTTTAAGTCTTCTCACCCTTTGAAGACCATTTTTGTGAGCTAATTTTATTGAATCTGGGCCTATTTCTTTGTAATAAGATTATTATTTTTAATTTTATATAATAATGTAACTATTATTTTAATTAATTTTAACTGACAAAACTAAGCTTTTTTATATTTGTCATTTATTTATATTTTATATTACCCTTTACCTCTCACTTTCCCAGCAAAATATATATATATATATGTATATATTTTTTTTACTTTTATCATTAATTATATTAATAGTTTTATATTTCGGTAATTTTAAATATAAAAATAAACAGGTAAAGGATAAATTACAGTTCATAACTACTATAAAATATAATGATAAATTGAATATAAAATATATTATGTATCGATTTTATTTTAAAGTAGAAATTTGAAATGTATATTAATAATGTTATAAATTTAATAAATTAAGGATACATTAAATTAAAAAATATATATTTAATAAAGTATTAATTTAATTTTTATTTTAAAATTACTAACTGTTTTGAGAATTAATTAATAGCTATTATTCATCACTTAAAGTTTTCATTCAAAAATTTTTATTTATTATTTTTAAAAAAATAAAACAAAAATTTTTTGAAAAATCCGTCAAAAACATAAATAGAATAATACTTTTATTTGGAGCTTTATTTAGCATAGTCAAATGGGAAAGTCAGGCTATCTACACTTGACGTAGTACAGAAATATTTATGTATATATATATATATATATATATATATATATATATATATATATATATTCTATTGAATAAAGAAAAATAGATATAAAAAAAATATATGCTTTCTAAATTGCCAAATTTCTTCATTGTGATATAATTATAAAATTTCTTCATTTGAAATGAAATTTTATGCAAAAGTGCTTCACCATACATTACTATTTTGAGATTCTATGTTATTTTTTTCTATTTCTATTTCTATTTTTTATTTGTCATATTAAGATAGGTAGGCTGTTTTAATTTTAAGTATATAAGTCAAATAAATAATAAGTAATTATTTGAAATACAGAATTAATTTTAAATACGATAAGAATATTTTATGATTATTAGAAATTTGAACCTTTGTATCCCAACTTTATAGGAAAGTCATTACTTTAACACTATTTCAAGCGGTTTCAAATGACGACTTTTTAAAATTTTGATTTATGTTTATTTTGCTCGTAGTTTTTTAATGTAATAAGCATAAAGAAGTCTTAAATGTATTAAAAAGGATTTGTAATTGTTGCAATTTAAAAATTACGAATGAAAAACCTTAAACCGAAATCTTTTTAAAAGTGTCATTCGACACCGGTAGAAATAGCGTTGATATGACATGTAAAAATATTAATGCAAACATTTAAATAGTTTTTTTTAAATAGTAAATTAAAATAATTATTAAAATGAAATAAAAAGCTGTAGTCTGTTCCGATGCAGAATTTAAAAAATAATGTGTCTTTATCATAATTCCATGTTAAGACGCCCCTTTTAAAAAATATGTAAAATGCAATATATCTAAAATTCATGGGCCGTTAAATAATATAAACAAATAAAGATTTGTAAAAATATTTGCAGATTTTTTTCTTTATTAATCACATAGTCTCCAAATTATATGCAATTGAATATTTGCAGTGCATGGGCATTTGCGTACGAAAATTAAAGCTCGACTTATATATGTTTTTAAATTGTCTGGACTTTATATTTATTATAAGCTAAAATATGAGGAGCTTCTATAAAGAATCCACAGAAATCTCCCTTCCACCCACTCCTAAAAACGATTACTTCTACCATATGAAATTTGCATGGGTGCTACAATTTGTATCCGAGTTATAAGTGTTTGCGGTTTTTGGGCCCTTATATTCGGGTTATACTAAAATTTCGAGGGTTCAGTTAAAAAAATCCGATAATGTCCCTCCTTTTATAAAGATTACGTTTACCGAACAAAATATGAGTGTTTTGCGATAATTATAGAGAGAGTCATAAATGTTTTAATTTATCAAGACCTTACACTTATGATACACTAAAATATAGATAAAAGTCAACAGACCCCCCCCCCCCTGCTTTTTAAAGCGATTACGATTATCATACGAAATTTGGGTGCGCTGCGACAAGTTTGATTTGTGTTATAAGTGTTTGCGTTTTCGAGTCCTTTTATGACGAGTCCCATGACTAATCGGATTATATTAAAATTTAGGGCGTTCAGTTAAAAAATCCGATAATATCCCTCCTTTTATAAAGATTACGTTAACCATACAAAATATGAGTGTTTTGCGATAATTATAGATCGAGTTATAAATGTTTTAATTTATCAGGATCTTATACTTATGATACAGTAAAATACAGAAAAAGTCAACAGTGCCACCCTCCCCCCCCTACCCGCTTTTTAAAACGATTACGATTATCATAGGACATTTGTGTGGGCTGCGACAATTTTGATCTGTGTTGTAAGTGTTTGCGTTTTCGAGTCCTTATATTCGGGTTATACTAAAATTTAGGGAGTTCAGTTAAAAAATCCGATAATGTCCCTCCTTTTATAAAGATTACGTTTACCATTCAAAATATGAGTGTTTTGCGATAATTATAGATCGAGTTATAAATGTTTTAATTTATCAGAACATTATACTTATAATACACTAAAATATAGAAAATGTCAATCCCCCCCCCCTGCTTTTTAAAATGATTACCATACGAAATTTATGTGAGCTGTTACTAAAATTTTAAGGCTTTTATTTAAAAACTCTACTATGTCCCCTATTTCAAGTGCACAAAATTTCAGCTTGCTGGAGAAGGGACCGAAATGGACAGGGACCGCAATGTCTCGGGACCGAAATGCCTTGGGACCGAAATGTATCGGGACCGGAATGTCTCGGGACCGAAATGTCTTGGGGCCGAAATGTCTCGGGACCGAAATGTCTTGGGACCGAAATGTCTCGGGATCGAAATGTTTTGGGACCGAAACGGCGAGACCGAAACGGCGAGACCGAAATGGCGGGACCGAAATGGCAGGACCGAAGTGTCGGGACCGAAACATCCTGCTTCCATGTGGACTATGGTGATTTCAAGTTAAGTTAAAAAACTTAACCAATCTGCTGATTTTCGTCATAGATGAGTGTTTTGTAAAAAGTACAGCTGTAAATTTTTTTTACAATTATTTGAGAAAGACTTTGTTTTTATTTTCTCTAAAAACTGCATGGATTTTTCATTACATTGATATGTAGTTCTGATAATGAATTTCTTGGAATTCCATTTCAAAGCAATATTTCGAATTTCTTTCAATTTTACCAAAGCATTATTTTTCAAAGCATGACGGTGGATAAAACATGAATTCGCCGTTATTCACCAGACTTGAAACAGCAATCTAAACAATGTGAAAGAGCAGCTGAAATTGCACCAAAGAAAGTGAAAACGGCTCCATCTGCTGCAAAAGCCAAGGATGCGGTTTTCGGGAAACGATTTCAGGAATTCACAAGGTGTGGTGATCATAGACCACCGGGAAAAATACAGAATCGTAACCGGACAGTGTTATGCTTCTCTACGGGACCAATTGCAGAGTTCTTATTCCAACAAAACGTCCATACCTGAGCAAAAAGAAGGTGTTCATTCACCACAGCATTGCTCTTGCACACATGCCTGTAGTTTTCGCTACGAAAGTCAATGACCTACGCTCTGTAGTGCCTCCACATGCACCATATTTTGCTCCCAGCGATTATTTCCTCTTCCTAAGACTGAAGAAATGGCTCGGTAGTCGAAAATTCACTTCAAAATATGGGGTTAAAGCAGAGACCACCACTTCATTTCCAAATTTATATAATGATTATTGTACTGAAGATAAGGGTTGGAAACTCGTTAGTTTCAATTTTATAAGTTGTAAGGAACTACGTTAAAAAATGAAATATTGTCAAAATTTTTCTATTTTCTTTGTCGGGCTGATAACCTTTCGAAACACACTCGTATCGACATCAAATTTTATTTTCCCTCCAAAGAAAAGGTCCTAGTTTTAATTAAAATTCGACCCGCTAATGCTAAAAACATGACACTATAAAACCTGGTAAGACGAAAACATAAACAATAGGTGCGAAATACCGTTTTAGATGGGTTATTTTCATCTTTGCAGATACAATTGCCAGGTATTTTTAGGGTAATAATGAAAAAATTCCGTTTAAACCAAGATTCCGTTACAGCTACGTTTCAGAATATAAATTTGTTAGCTAGCAAACACTTAAAATGTAATATTTTGCCTTACAGACTCATTATTTTCAGTTTTACATTATGATAAATTTTCGCGTTTCCTTACCGTTACAATAATTACCTTTATGTTACCTTTGAAAACACACACTAGTAACCTGGAAAAAATATAAGCGCTAATGTTAAGTCTATGGGAGCGTTATTTTCAAACATCTCGCTTCCTTTTTAATATTTTAAAATGAATTGTTTTGCATAGGATAGCTGAGGACGATCTACAATCGGTCTGTTTTTTACTTTTTCAATTTTCGTTTCAGATATTTAAAAAAAATTACTTTTACTTTCGGAACCGGTGGAATCTGTTCTGATATTGAAACTATCCTAATATAAAAATAAACTATAACTAAAATCGAAAAAGTAAATCCTAGCCTGGTTGCCAATCGTTTTCAGATTATCACAAGAATTGTTTTTATTTAAATGGGGAGGGGAGGGATTAAGCACTATGAACACCTCTTTGTCTGTGCCATTAAACAATATTTTCTGCTTCCTGACTGATTTGATTGCCAGATTATAAAACATGCAAGGCAGATATATATATATATATATAAAAAAGAATAAAATATTGAAATTTTATTAACCACATAAAATAACTTAAAAGTAGCTAATTATAAAAGTTTTTATGTTATTACATTTTGCTAAGTCTAACCTAAAAGTGAAACTTGATTATTTAGGTTTTCAGTTAGTAATTCAAAATGTTTTATGGACTATAAACATTACTGAAATTGCATTTTTAGAACCAAAAGCATTGAAGGGTGTCCATTACTGGCACATCTACCCTTCATTGCCAAATTTCATTCTCTCGCCAAGGCCCTTACACTGGAAAAAATAATAAATATGCAATGCCCCAGTAGCAGAAATTTCTCCAAGTGTCTGCAACAGATACTTCAGGGGCAAAAAATAATCTGCAGATAAAATATTTTTACAACTGAAGCGTTAATTAATCAAACAATCACTTACCTGTAGCGCTTTTAGGCATTTTATAAATTTTTATTAATAATAATAATAACTTTTTGTATTAAGTTATAAAGAACTAAATATAAGATAAAGCAAAATAAAAAGGTTCGATGAAAAAGAATCTGCTAAAGAGGAAAGAAAATCTGCGACGCCCATCTCCCGTCTCGAACTTTCTGCTACCGGGTGCAATGCCAATTTATAACTTTTATTTTAAATAATGTGTGATTAGTATTGAACTTTTAAGAAATATATATACCACTGTAACACAAAGAGGACTACATGTAAAAATAACTTTTGAGTTTTGACTAAACAAAACAAGACAAATGCTTTGGCAGTTTAACATCCCTTTAAATTAATTAAATAACTGGTCAGATTTTGTCTTCCCATAAAGAAATTGCGAAAACTACCGGAGCAGAAAATTCTCAAAGTGTTTGCAACAGATATTACAGGGGCAGAAAATAATCTGAAGGTAAAATGTTTTACAACTGAAGCATTAATTAGACAAACAATCACTTACCTGTAACGTCTTTATGCATTTTTATTATATTAAACTTCTGTTCTATGCACATAACACTATACTAAGTTATTATTGCAATAAAAATGCACATAAACATGCAAAAATAAATATTATCAACAAAACAAATACATAAAATAACATATTTAGACATTATATAACATGTAAAACAGATATGCTGGTAAAGTAAAATATTATTTACCACTATTTTTATTCCCCATTATTTCCTTTATTTATACTATCAGGGATCTATTTAGCAAGAAATTGTGTCGTTTAAAGGACACTTCACAAAATTTTTTATTTCAAAACAGGGCCCTTTGCAAAAATTTTTAAACTTAAAATAGGACCCTTCACAAAATTCTTTATCTTAAAAATAGGTCTTTCACAAAATTTTTCCATTTCTAAGCTGAATCTTTGTCAAATTTAATCATTTAAAATAAAATCTGACCTGTCACTTTTACCTATGTAAAGAAAATGTGTATTTTACATACATATATATCTTCTTAAAAATGTATTTTATAAGAACCTGGATATAATGATTATTTCAAATTCACAATATTATGACTAGATTTTTCACAAATGTAAAACGCTGTTCACAACTCCACAATTTTTCGTCTTAAAAGAGAATCCTTTACAAGTATTTTCATCTTAAACAGAATCCTTCACAATATATTTTTTTTAATCTAAAAAATTGACATTTGACAAAATGTTTTTGCTCCATTGAAAAAAACCTCTCACAAATGTAGTAATCTTTAAAAATGAAATCACATCTGTCAAACAGCTGAAGCCGACAAAGAACCTATTATCTAGCTTTTTTGTACATAAAAATTCTTGTCAAAAATAGATAAATAATAGAAACCTTAATACAACGCTACTTTCAATTTCATAATTACACAAAAACAGGACCCTGTGAAAAATGTGGACAGACCGTTGCTTATGTTAAAATGTATGCAAATATGAAAAAAAAAAAACAAAAAAAAAACAGATATATCACAAAATTTGCATGTGCATGCATTATGAGCACAAAATACAATTAAAATATAAATGCATTTCAGTTTAGTGATTTTTAAAGAAACTTTTTAAATTATGCCTTTATTTTTCTTTCATAAAACAAGAAACAATGATAAAAGATGAACACACAATTATTAATAGTTTTGTTACACATCTTCAAATCATTTTTTAAGCTAATATTATTTTGTTAATACTGTTTTATATTAAAAGTGTTTTTGTATGTTACATATAAAATCTGAAAAAGCACAATATGTACACATTTCGGAAATTTTATAATTTAAAAAGATAATTTCCCAAAATGTTTTATCTTTTTAGCCATAAAAATTTTCCCTTTTCAAGTTAAGAGGCAAAAAAGGCTTTATTTTTGGTCCTTCAACTTTAAAATCAATTGGAATCTGCAGAATAATATCATAATGAATATTATCATATTAAATGAAATAAACTTGACTAGTGAAAGTGATCAGGGTTCATTGATATATATGTCCGATATTTATTTTTAAAATATCAAGATTTTGAATACTTTCGATATTTTCAAATACTTGATAGGGTATATGTGCCAGTAATGGACACTTTTGAGGAATTACTTTTAAAATTATTCTTTTATTAATAGTTATAATTATTATATTCCAGTTTTTTCAATATTATATTAAACTATCAACAATATTTAACCATTCTTATAGCCTCACTTCCCAATATGAATTGCAATTTAATTTTAAATAACAGAAATACTATATTAAAACACTCAAAAACCCAGTAATGGACACCCTCTGTTCCAGTAATGGACACCCAATAAAAAGTAATAAATATAATTGTTTTTATGACTGTACTTAGAAACAGAATTTAATAAATACTTACTAATGAAAGAAAATAGTTATTTTCGGATAAATATAACAATTAGGATACCAGTAATTAATAAAATATTTCTAATAATCATTTACTGTTTGCATCAATTATTGTAATTATCAGAAGATCAATGTTTTAATTATTTTAGATTGATAGTTTAAAATATTAAATATCAGGCAATTAAAAAAAAAAAAAACTTTTAGAATATTAGTGTTTAGTTTTGTCTCACTATTTTTAGCAATTAATCTTTCAGAGACTACTTGATATATTATTTATAATAACATTATAAATATTAAAGAAATGATATTGTGAGTTGAATATTTTAAATACTAAATAAAATAATTTCAAAATAAAACTGTAGAACTGATATTTGAGGCCACTGATCTGCAGATTTACTAATTTTATGAATATTACCCATAACTTTCATTAATATTACATTTTTTCTTTTGTTTTTGTTTACCTCTGACAAGTCAGAGGTAAATAAGCAAAAATTTAAGACAGAAAATAGATTTTTAATAGCTTCTGTAACTTAATTGTTTATATTTAAATGGAGAGGGATTAAGCCCCATGAGCCCCTCTTTGACTGAGCTCTTAAACAATATTTTCCGCTTCCTGGCTTGTTTGATTGCCAGATTATAAAATATGCAAGATACATATGCATAAAAAAAGCATAAAATATTGACATTTTATAAATCACATAAAATAACTTAAAATCAGCTATTTATAAAAGTTTTGGTGTTATTACATTTTGGTAAATATAATTTAAAAATTAAATTTGATTATTTAGGTTTGAAGTTAAAATATTTTATGCACTATATAAACATTACTGAAATTGAATTTTTAGCAATGTCTACATGGGGTGTCCATTACTGGAAAACGACTAATTAACCATCCCAGTAGTGGACACCCCCTCTTAAAACAGGGTTGCAAAAAAGCCGGCTAAAATTAAAAAAAGCCAGGCCGGTGGGTTTTATTGGTTTTAACCGGCTTTTTTTGGCCAAAATTGGCTTTTTTTGGCCATAATTGGCCTTTATGCAATAAAGCATTGTAATTATAAACTACACATTTTAAAGTGCTTTTAATTAGTTTTAATGACATTTAATTGATTTACAGTTTAATAAGTAACCCAATTTCTCAATAATGAGGACATTAATACTGGAATAAAACTTAGATGATTTTGCCAGTGACTTGTATTCAGAATTGCAAATATGTCAGCTAAATTTTAAAAGGGCCATACCAACTGCCAATTTTTTCATTTTTACTGCTTTATAAAATTAAAGAGGACAATGGTTACTTAGTTATATGTTTTATTCAGGGTTCGTAAATATCATGATATTTTCAAAAATATCCGATATTTTGATATATATCCGATATTTTCGATATATATCCGATATTTTCAAAGCAGCCAACTTACCGCTGATAATAAATGTTTTCGAGCATAATATAGATTAGAAACTAAAATATATTGCACTTAACATGAAAACTTAATAAAAGAATAATATAAAAATGCATTTTTCTTTTTCTTTTTGTTCTAAGACCAAGTATAAAAAAAATCAGACATTTTCAAAACAAAATTTTAAATACAAAAAAAGTTTTTTTAATTGAAAAATTTTAATATAAATGTAAGTATAAAATGTTTTATTTCATATTTCCTAACTGAACCAAAACTTGAAAAAAGATTCTTTTCTAATGAAGCTGTATATAATTGCTTATTTAAATTAGTCAGTTTATCTTTCAGTGGTTGTTCTGAATTAATTATGTCCCACATAATTATTAGTTCAACATTAAAAAAAAAAAATTCTTCAAATCTAAAGTTTGAAAAATATATTTGTTTTCTTTTTTTTTTTTGGCTAAAAAAGTCACATCCAGAAGAAACAAGTTCTTTATCTACAGATTCACAGTCAATAACAGTTGAAAATTTATTTCATTTACACTGAAATATTACAAATTACGACTGAAAATATCAAAAATATCTTGCGCGCATTCATATTTTGAAAATAAATATCAAATGCAGAAAATATGAAACATCTTGATGTATTGAAAATAAATATCAATATGAAAATATCAAAGATCTTGATATTTTGAAAATAAATATTGGATATATATCAACGAACCCTGGCTGTATATAAATGATTATCAAAATTACATTTTATCTTTCAATGGCTGTTCTGAATAGACTGTCTAATATAATTATTAGTTCTACATTTAAAAATAAAAGTTTGAAACATAAAGCTTGGAAAAGATTCGTTTTCTTCTTTTCCTAAAAAAGTCACTGCCAGAGGCAAAAGTTCATTATCTACAGAATGACACAGTCAATAACAGGTGAAAATTTCATTTACACTTGGTTTGAATGTGAAAAATATTAAAATTACCTTGCACGGGGATATTTTAAAAATAAATACAGTACAGAACCATTTATCCGGAATGCTTGGGGTCAGATGTATTCCGGATAACTGGTTTTTCCGGTTAACTGGTTGTGCATTAAAGCAGCATCCATTTGATAAGTTTTGTGGAATATGTGTGGTTGTGGCATTATTTCTGATTTTAAATTATTAGATTACTTTGATTAAAAATAATTGCAAGAAAGATCAAAGGTTAACCAGAGTTTCAAAGAAGATAATTTATGGGAATCCCTTAGGAACAAAAATTCTTCTGTTTCCTCTGCATAAAAATTAAAACATCTAAAATACAACAAAAATATGTTTTCTTTTCAAATACTAGATGTTGTCATCAAATTATACAATTTTTTCAAGCAAAGCCTATGTCAAACTGGCAGTGTATGACACCTTTTTCTGCAAAGATTCTGAAATCAGTCTATCAGAAATATCATTCCGGATAACTGGTTTCCGGATAAATGGTTCCATACTGTATCAATATACAAACTATCAAACATCTTAATATTTTGAAAATAAATGTAAAGAATTTGAAAATATCAAAAATCTTGATATTTTAAAAATAAATATCGGATATATATCAAGATATATATCATGATATATATCCACTGATATATATCAACGAACCCTTTTATTACTTAATTTTAAGAGCTATTAATACAAGTCTTATTTTATTTCTAGCAAACATTTAAAATTATACATAGTCATATTAATAAAAACACCACCGTTTCTCACTATTAAAAACATTATGAATAGCATATGCATGAATATGCATAGCAACAAGCTTTTCAAAATTTTATTTTGAGAATTTTTTTTTTCTTGTTTAAATGCTCTATTTTTTATACACTTATGTACCACTCTCCTCAAATAAAACATCTTTTCTAATTCCTCATTTCCATTTTGTCATTAAGGCTGTTAAATCCAAAAGGGCAACATTCTGACATAAGTTTTAATTTATTTTTGTCCAGAAATGCATGAAACTAGCAGATGTTGTTGTTCAGAAACTATGTAATTGCACTGTTTTTTCTGGGTTTTTTTGCAAACGCTATAGATTTTTCAGAAAATACTGTCAAAGTGAGTGTTTTGAACTGAATTTCTGCACAAAAGAAGAAACCACTCAGAAAAGGGTGAAAAAACATGTTTGTCACGTAATCAAAATCTCTTTATAACTCAATAAGTAATTGATGGATCAAAAAATGGAAAACACAGGTTCGATTCCAAATCGCTTCCATGGTCAGGCTTTCTATTTTTACATCTTTCCATTAAAAAATGAATTTGTAAATGTGTCAAAACATTTTGCACTTGTTAAGCAGAGCAGTTAAAAACAGTTTTAATTAAATATAATCTTTAAAATGTGTAGTATATGTGGAGCTATATAATATAGAATTTCAAAACACCAGTTCGGAGCCTAACTTATATCCTTTTCAATGTTTTTATATTTTTTTTTTCAGACATAATGCGTTCAGTTGTCTTCTAGAAGTTACAAAGACTTATTTATTTGATAAAGTTTAATAGAAATCTATTATTTTTTTTAGTAGAAAATATTTATAAATGTATTAAAAATTAATTGATACAAATTTACTGTAAACCAACTTTAAAAAATAAAAACTGGCTTTTTTCAATAAAAGCCGGCTTTTTTTAAGTGGTTAAAACCAAAAAAAGCCGGCCGGCTTTTTTTGGCCTAATAATAATAAATAAAATTTTATTAAATTAATAAAAATAAATAAAATTTTGTAAATGGCCGTTAGTATATAAAATTCTAAGTTTTCTATTGCTACTCAAGCAAAAACATTCAAATTTTGCAAGAAAATAAATAATATATAAATCAATTAACGAAGCCAGCTCTTAGCCTCTTCAGTAAGATTTTCACAGAAAAACGGCGGAACTTTGAAACCTTATTTTTGCTTCCTGATTGGCTTGATTAAAAGTGTCAACAATAACCCAGTTTTATAAAACATGCAAAGGGGGATTATAAAAAAAAATAATTAAATCTAAATATTTATTAGTTATTTTTTTATGAACCAAAAACATCAAGGGGTATACATTACTGGCACATCTACCCTATTTAGATTCATGTATTATTTTGTATATTTGATATTTATTTTTTAAATATCACTGTGCAAGTTAATTTTGATATTTTCAGACAAAAGAAGTGTAAATGAAATTTTAAACTGTTTTTTACTATCTAGGTACATAAATCATAGAGAACTTTTGTCTCGGGCAGTGATTTTCTTAGCCAAAGGCAAGAAATATCTTTTCCGAGCTTTTAGTTTGAAGCTTTTATTTTTAAATTTAGAACTAAATAATTATGTGAGATGATTAATTCAGAACAGCCACTGAAAGATAAACTGTCTAATTTAGATAACTAGTATGTATACAGCTTCATTAGAAAACAATCGTTTCTGATTTTGGTTTAATTGTGTCTAAACTGTACAACACGTTAGGGAATAAAAAATAAGATAAATTTACATTTATGTTAAAATTCTTCAATTAAAAAAAACTATTTTGTATTTAAAATTTTGTTTATAAATTTCTGATTTCTTGATATTGAAAACTATATTATGTATTTTTTTAAGTGTAGTATAAAGCAAATAGCATCTGTTTTCAATTAGTTAATCTTCAGTTTTGTTCTAAGTGAAAAACAAAGGAATACAGAAATGCATTTTTAGAATATTGTTAAAGTTTTCAATGTTATGTTCAGTAGGTTTTAGTTTCTAATTTATAGTATACTTGAAAATATTTATTGTCAGCAGTGTGTTGACTAGTTTGAAAATCTCGGATCTATATCAATCGAATATTTTTGAAATTATAATGATATTTACGAACCCTACTAGTGATGTGAGAAAAAAAAAATCAAGTTTAGTTATATATAATGAATCCCGAATAAAATTTTACTTTAAAAAGTAAAATGCTATTTTATTTACTAAAAAAAATCCCCCCCCCCCCAAAGAAACCAAACAAACAAACAACAACAACACATTATTGGAAAATCATGCTTTTTTTCAGATAAGTAAAATAAGTATAATGTTTGTGATTATCGGGGCAAGAAATCGACCTTTTTATTGTCAATAAATACTTAAAAACAACAGCAAAAGCAAAACAAAAGTAATAATAGAAGTAAGAAAACAAATAACAATAGATAGAATCAATCTTACCTGATTTTCCTGGACTTTTTTCAATTTCTTTTTCCACATGCAAAATCCAACTCTTTCAGTTCAGCCATTTTTCAAGAAACAAAACAAGACAACCCTCCTAAGTAGCCAAGTTTCTCTAGCCAAGACATACTGCATGGCCTCCTGGCGATGCAGATTTGGCGAGTTAGCATCGAATTACGCACTTGGTGCGCTGCCATAATGTTGACATATTTTTATTAATTGAAAATCTCAAATTATTTTTACATGTTAATATGTCTATTACTACAGTAAAGCCTATGATAACGGAATCGCTGCGAACAGATAACGATTCCTTTGTTAACAGTTTTTAGTATTAAGAGGTACAATTGTGTGGCACTCTTTTTGTCATCGGGGCGATGAATGTTTTCCGTTTAAGACAGATTCCATTATAAAGAGGTTCCGTTTTCACAGGTTTCAGTATGTTATATTTTGAAAATTGATCAAAAACTAGTTAATTTATGAATCACAGGAGGTTTGAGAAACTATTTATTTTTGGAATAAGATACTTGAGCGTTTTGGTGGATTTTCATTTGATATTCATCTAAAGTATTCATTATCTAACACCTCCCTCACTGTTATTTCCATTTTAAATCTCTAGACCCTCCCCCTCTTGGCACCAAAAATAAAAAAATATTAAAAATCTTTAATTTAAAAAAAAATCATCGTTAGTTTGTTGTAAAAATTAATATATGATGAATCATCTAAATCCCCCCCCCCCTCAGCTTTCTCTGACTTTCCATTCGACTCCACCCATCTACTTTAAATACTATTTTATTTAAATCATTTAATTTTTCAATATTTCTCTCATATTTTCTACTTTCTCCAAAATAAATATTAAATCATCATCAAATAAATTATTCCCTTCCATTTTTTCTTCCCCACTTTACTCACCCCCCCTCGGCACCCAAAGCTTTAAAAATCTTTGGTCATGTTCTATCCCATTTGTTACTTTGTAAAAAAAAAAAAAAAAAAAAAAAAAATAATAATAATAATAATAATAATAATTCATCAGAATTCTCCCTGAAATGTTAATCTCCCCAGGGCCGAAACTAGCCATTTTTGCGCCCGGGGCAAACATGAATTTTGGCGCCCCCCCCCTTTCTTCCTCAAAGTATATTTACAAAGAGAATTTTACTAATTTTCTAATGGCCGACTTATTTTAAAATTTAAAATATGTAATACTGAGCTACGTAAATTGAATGTGACGTTTGTTGCAATTATAGTTCATTCACATAAAAGAATTCGCATGTATTACCGGCTATTTACAGTGTTTGCTTATACAGTTCAGTTCCGATTATCCGTGTCCCGCTTAACCGAGTTTCCGCTTTAACCGAGTTACTTTCTTCTGATGGACTGATGGATTTCATTATTATGAAACAGCCATTATAAATGAAGTGTTAGGGCAGTCGTAAAAAGTTTGAACTCTGATTTTCTGGTCAGAATAGGGGGGGGGGGGGGGGAATTGGCTTTTTTTTTTTTTTTTTTTTTTTTTTTTTTTTTTTGCAAAAAAAAATTATGGTCATTTTTTCCCATTCTGACCAGAAAATCAGAGAAAAAAATTATGGCCATTTTTTTCCCCCATTCTGACCAGAAAATCAGAGTTCAAACTTTTTACGACTGCTTTTTCATCTTCACCTAACACTTCATTTATAATGGCTGTTTTATAATAATGAAATCCATCAGTCCATCAGAAGAAAATGATCGATTCCAAAGGTATAATCTTTCACTTGGCGCCCCTTGGCTCTGGCGCCCGGGGAACATGCCCCCCTCTGCCCCCCCCTTAGTTTCGGCCCTGAATCCCCCCCCTCCCTCTCCAAAAGAAAGAAAGCGGCTTGTACAGTGTGGTTGTTCTCACGTATAATATTTTTATTTAAAATTTGTGCGAAATATTGAATACATTTTTAATTTCATTTTGAAAAATTATATCATTTTTTTTCACAACACACTTTATTTAAAACATGGAAAATACATAAAGATATAAAAGCGGAATATAATACTAGTGGGGTTTTTCCGATAGTGTTAATTTCCGGAAGGAATAGCAAAAACAATATATAATATACATTATTTAAAAAACATGCATTCAATATACTCTTTTCAAACCTCAAACTCGAAAAAGGAAAAAAAAAATGTCGGCTAAATCTAAAGATTCCGAATTCGGACCGATGTTGGCAAATCTAATCGGGCCACTATCAGAAATCACATGTCGGTCCTGCGTCACTTGCCGGTGTAAGTCGCTTGCCGATATATAACCATAACGGGACCGATAACGGGTAACCGGCAGTCAAAAAAGCAGATTCTTAGGTATCAGTTGCCGACATTCTGCCGACACTTCACCGAAACCACTGTGTTGATGCCGATACTGAACCGACACTGCCGGCTGCGGTCCGATCGTGTGCCGAAAGGTGTGTGTTTGCTGGGTAGTATTTATTTACCTTTTATTATTTTCTAAAATTATGAGATTGTACTATTAATAAGTTTACTAAACTAATGTTTTTCAGAATAAAAACTAAATACCGTATATACTCGCATATAAGTCGCTCGCGTATAAGTCGACCCTCTAACTTTTGAATGAAAATTTTAGAAAAAATCAAAAACCCGCATATCAGTTGAACCCCTAACTTTTTACTTCAATTTTGCACAAAATCAAACCAAAGATTTCACTTGCCAATGTGAAAAGGTAGTAAGTAAACAAAAACAAATCATTGAAATTATTTTAAATGATAAATTATTATTATTGGTATATTTTATATATTATTTTTTTATTGATACACATAAAAAGACATAATTTTGCAGTATTCGAAATTTTCGTTTTTACTTTTTTAACGGACTCGCGTATAAGTCGGCACCCCAAATTTGCTTACCGAAAATTGTCAGAAATTCCTCGACTTATACGCGAGTATATACGGTAAGTGTGTTTGTATTAATTAATTTTAATGAGGCCAATTATTGAAATTTTTGTTTAAGTAGTATATAATTAATCGATCTAGCGCAGTCTTAAAACTTTCGACTCATTCCAAAATATATGCCCTTTTTAAACTTTTTACTGTACTTTTCATATCATCTCTTTCAAAGATACACGCCTTCTCCGATGCCAGTAAAATAGCGTATGGCTCCGCTGTTTTCAGTAATCGCAGTATTCGGTAATCAGAGTACTAGTTTATAAGAATCACATGTTTAAAAGAAAAAAAATCCGCCATTTTTAAGTTGGAAAGTATAGTTAATTTTTTTCTAAATGTGTGAAATTAAATATTTTTGACAATATGCGCGTGTGTAACAAACATTTAAGGTAAAATTTAAATATTTGAATACATTTTTATAATATTAGCCGCTATTTATACAATTTACATTGGAATATAAAAAATTACACCTAAAAATTCTGCTGTAGTTTTCAGTACTACTTGATTATCCCGTCGACCAAAAACTGTTGCCAAACTGCAAGTTTAAATACCAATATTGGATTATCGTAAATGTTACATTCACTTGACATTAAATGCGTTACACCTGTTTATTACGTCATCAAGTCTTTTTAATTCGACGTTTTATTTGTCTTTAAATTACTGTTTTACAACGTTATTTGTTCTTTAGTTATTTAAAATTACTGAAAATTTTGATTTTTTTTCTTTAAGCCTTTATCAAATTTTTACATATATTTTTATAGCTTTATGGATCACGTATTTTGACTAAAAAAGCAATCTGTTTGTTCATGGTTTAATTTAGTAATTCTGCATTTAAATACATAAACTATTAGTATTTTTTTTATTCGAAATTATCTAAATAAATCAAATTCTATGTTTGATGCGTCGCTACGCCATAAGTAAACGTCATTACTAAGTAACTATATTCTTTAGTTATTTTTTTAATTTAAATTCATTAAGTTTCCTTTCTTAAAATTTTACAGTGGCAACATTCTTGCATTTCTATAATTTTCCGAATAGTTTGGCGAATTGTGTAATTTGGCGAAATTAATAGACGGAATAATGAAGTAGTACCCATGTTTCTTAACCTGGTTCAAGCGAAAAATCGTCAAATATTGTATCAATTGAAATATTTGATATTGAATTCATTTTTAAGCATTACGAATATTCCTTCCAAATTTAAATTAAATATTTTCATTTTATAATATTACCTATCTTTAAATGAGTTTTCTTTTCTTTTTTCTTTCTTATTAATACAACGAAAAAGAGATTTTTTATTTTATTTTACGAGAATTTTACATTATTTTCTCACTGATATAGCCGTTTCAATTCTTCAACCAACGATAATGGTAACAAAAATAATTACTCGCAAACTTTTCGCTCTATATAACAATAAAATACGAAATTGTTTAACAAAAATCATAGTTATCCCTGTATATTTGAAGTATAACCCCCCGAAAGAATATTCTCTGTCGAATGATACAATCTGCAAAAAATCCACCGGGTACTTTTTGAAAACACTCGATCGGAACTTTCAGAGCTTACTGCTTTATAATATACTAGCAGCCTTCGGCCGCTACGCTAGTCTCTTTTCCCAAATGAACCTTGAATCAAGCGAAATATATCGGTGAATTTGACCTTGTGTTTTAAAGAAATACGGACGTTTACCCGGAATCCACCCGCACAGCTGGAAACAATACGAAAGCCATTGCATTTCATATCATCTATTGTGCCAGACAAAATTTGGACTGCTGAGGACCAACTCTTTTAGCAAATCATATACAGTAGGATATAGTAAAGAACAATAGCACAATATATAGTATACTATCCTCATAACTAATATAACTAAAAGGCAATATTTCAAAATCAGGTTCACGTAATCTCGGAGCTTTCTTCCATAGCTCTATAACTAAGTAACATAGAACGACGTATTTTACATGGAAGCATTTATAAAAGTGTTTACCTAACTACATAGTAACACTGTAAGTTCTATAAACCTCTGTTAAGTAGAACCTGAGTTATAATCAATCGGAATTAACTGCGAATTTGCGTTTTATATATGTAGTAGATGATGACATATATCAATCAGAACTCAAATTACGCATTACCGGCCGGAATGAAATACAAATTTGAATTTTACATATTTATAGTAATCTTATCATCATAATCTTATAATCGTAATTGCGTTCCCCCTTTGACTTTTACAATAGCTCTATGTCTAAGCAACATTGAATGATATACGTTAAAACAATTCCTTAAAAGTTATCAAACAGTGCCACTCCATCAAAATATGTTCAATAGCATTTTTTTTTTTTTTTTAAGGCTAAACTTTAATAATCAGGTTCACTTAATTTTATAATTTATTCTTGTAGCTCTATAACAAAGCAACGTAGAACTATTTGTATGCACTAAAATCTTTCCAAAAACATTACCTAACAGCGAAAATCCTATCAAAGTATTTAAAAAAATAGGCTTCAAGGCAAATTCCGTTACATATATGTATAGTAGATGATAAGATTTTCTGTAATTTATCTGTAAATTCATCATGAAGGTTTCGCTTCAAACATAAAAGATACTTTCAACATTTTAGCTAATACACCAATTGGCAAGGTATCCAATTACGGAAGATTATCCCGGAATCTTATGAACGACTTCGGAAATGAAGGTAAACATATGACGTTTTTTATCCATTTATGTTAGCTGGGGGGCAGTGAATAAATCAACAAAGATTGTTTCCATTCCATATTCAAGTTTCATCATTTTTATTTACAATGTAAACCTTTCCATCATTTTATTCAAAATAAAAAACTTTTAAAATGCGCGCTATTCACTAATTTCATTTAAAATACTATAAAGTAAAAAAAAATAATAGGAAGTAATGCCATAAATCAAAACAATTTATTTCAACATCAAAAAATCATTTCTAATTTACATGCGCGAAATTGAAACACAGGTATAGGCGATTTAAAAAATGCTATTGGTGACATTTGCGCTCGGCTAACACAAAAGTACGCATTATTTTTCTTATCCAGAAACAATTGTTAAATCGCCGAATACTATTTAAATTGCAATCACTTCCAAAGAATTTTTTTTGTAATCTTACAAACATTGCATTCATATTTAAATTAAATATTTTTGTTTTTCAATGTTAATTTCTCATTACATCTTTTTTCTTTGTATTTCAAATAAAGTTAATAAGTTTTTTTCGAGTCTATTTTTATTTTTTCTTCTAATCGATATTGCTGTTTTAATTCTATAACTAAAGGCATTATAGAGATTTAATTTAAATTTCCTCTTCTGCTATAGTAACAAATGTACTATTTGAATGAATATGGATAAATGATCACTTATAATGTTAGAAATTTTAAGGTTTTGGCGCCAAAGACATTGCCAAATTAGAAAAACATAAAATTTCTCACGGACTATTAGACTTAAAAGAATTTACTTGCTACCATTCGATAAAGCAAACAAAAATACATTAAAATCTGTTATCATTTGAAACATAATTATAATATCCGATTTTTGAGGATTTTTTTAAAAGTTTGTTTCTCTTCTTACCCCCCCCCCCCCCCATTACGAGTGGAATTTTAGAAAATCTTTTCTTAGCGGAAATCTGTGTCATAAGAAGAAATTTTACACCAATTTTCATAATTTTAGATTCGCTAGTTTGGGCTGTGCGTTGATTATCTCTACATCCAGACATTCTTTAATATAAATAGATATCTATATAATTTAATATTGAATATAAAAATGTATACCAAAAATGATGTCGTTCGCTTGAAAAAACTCCATTATTGCGAACAACCTCAAGCTAATGTCATGCTTATTCATTTTTGGCTTAAAATCACACTGGCGACAAAAGTAAAACAAAATTCATAAAGAAACAATTAATATGCAACTCACAAGTACAGTAACTTTTACAATTACGCCTATTTGTTTCTCCAGTAAGTCGCATGATGGGAAAGTTAGATAAAAAGAAAAAGAAAAGAACAAGAAGCCACAAAAAAATATCATTCAAAATTCATCTAATTAAATTTTGAGATTCATTTTTTTTTAATCTAACGCAATATATTGCCAAATGCTGCATAAGTTGTAACCTTTGACATAAAATTATTTTTTAAGCATTACAAATATTTCTTTCATGTTTAAATTAAATATTTTCGTTTTATAAATTTATCTCTCATTAAAAGGGTTTTTGTTTGTTACTTTTTTTTATTAAAGAAATAACAGTTTTTTTTCTTTTATTTTGAGAGATGTTTATAATATGTTTTAACTGATATACCCGTTTCCATTCTTTAACCAACTAAAATATGGCCAAAATATAATCACTGGCAACCCTTTCGTCAAAATTATCAATAAAATACAAAATTTATTACCAAAAATCATACCCTCTATATTTGAAACACAAACCACCGCGGGAATATTCCTTATCAAAAGATACAATCTGGAAAAAAAAACTTTACCGGGTGGTTTTTGAAAGCACTCGAGCCGAACTTTTAGAGCTTACTGCTTTATAATATATGTGATATGATATGATGAGGATATATTATGAAGTCCGAATTACTTTTGAGTGCGTTATGAGATTTTTGACAATTCGTAAATTATTGACATCATATAATATGTAAATATCGGCTGTGTAAGTATGTACAAGAGAAAAACCGTTGAATTAAAATGGATATCAAATTCATTTAGAATGAATTACAGACATAAACGTTTATTTTAAAAAGTATATTGCGAGGTTGGTTCAATAATTATTTTCTCGAGAGGGTATAAAACCTTTATACTGCGATGGTTGATGTGGAATATTGAAACCTAATGTCTTAGATGCCTATATGCTCAAATTTAGAACTGTAGCTGCTATATTAACATATTTTTTTTCGTTTTTGGTGTGATAGGTCGCACCTAGCTTGAATGGGGGGTTGGGGGTGGACGTGGCTACTGACGTTTAGACTCGGAATCATAGCGATGTAGCCACGTCTCATCCACTGTCACTAATCTATCACAGAACTGATTCAGAACTGGCCCCATAAGCTATAAGCCTACCTTTTCCCCCAAGCCCCCCTTTCAAGCTAGGTGCCAACTCTCACACCTGAAGAAAATGTTAATATAGCAGTTACGATTCTGAAATTGAGCATATAGGCATCTAAGACATTAGGCTTCGATATTCCACATCAGCCATGGCAGTACAAATATTTTACACACACTCGGGACAATAATTATTGAACCACCCTCGTACTAAAATAACAGAAATATCGTTAACGAATATAAATTGATTAATTTCCATTATTTATCATCATTACTCTTCTGAAATAACTTAATGAGACTACTCAATAATAATTTATAGTGATGTTTTAATCTAGACAAATGATTTCTATCCTTTTTTTATTGAAATTTGGAATAAAAGAGTAGATACTTTAGAATCAATTTAATTTGCAAATATATGATTCTTTATCATCGTGTTGATGATCAATGGCCAATAGTAAAGCCGACAATTCTGATTACGGAAGATTAAAAACTAAAAAAATGCTTAAGCTTATCAAAACAAATTTTTCTGAAATCGAGACATAGCTGGATTGGTTTCCCGTATTGGAATAAGCTTTATTTCATAAAAAAATTCAGAACTGTTTACAAATAATACAAACATTTTGAGTAATGAGGCAGTTTTTACCGTAAAAAACAAATTTTCTCAATATATATTTATCAATATATAGAAAGACATCCAGGTTGTGTAATTTCCCTTTTAAATTTGTCCGGTTTCAATTTTTTATTTTTTTTTTCAATCTGGCTTTCTCTAGAGTGTCTTTTACTCGGGACGTGGCTGGGGACCTATGAACCTTGCTTCCGCAAAAGAGTCAGAATAAGTGGTAGAATAAAGGGCTACGGACGAAAAGAGGCCGCTCGCCGCGGTCTACCTGGATTAGTTTTTTCGTAGGAACATAATGTAGGAAAAAATTGCCTGGATAGTTTTCTCGTGCCGGAATTAATATAGGAGCCTTGATTTTCAAACATCGTTTGAGCCGTTTTCCAAATATAGCAGCATTTTAAATCTTGAGTTTTTTTTAACCTCTCAAAAGTAACTTTTTCGAAATTGAGACATTACTTGTTCATTTTCTCGTGCTCGAAACGGTATAGAAGGCGAGTTTTCGTGTCAATTGCAGGAACATCTTTCGATTTATAGAAAAGCAGTATTTTCAATACTGAGTTTATTTTAACTTTTTAAAACGAATTTTATTGAATTCGAGACCTAGCTAGATCTTTTTTTCTGGCCCGACTTAGTATAGGAAGCAAGTTTCGTTAAAATCGATCCTGCCGTTAACGATATCATCTGTAATCGCGAAATTCACCTTCTCATTTAATATATGTGATAATAAAATACATTGTTTGCTCACTTTGATGGAGTAAAGATTGAAATTATATTATATTTACAAGAAAACATTTTTGGTATCAAAGGGAAGTTCATTGCATCTGTCATATCTAATGTTAATTTGAGCTTATAAAGCAAAGCTCAAATTAGATCATTATAAATTTAAAAATGTGTTCAGATGGAACATAAAAGCATATAAAAACGCGGATATTACTTGCTGACATGATTGAATGTCGATATACAAAAATTTACAGAATTTGTGTTTAAAAATGAATATATTTTTATTTACAGGTCCCTGTATACAGAGCACCTAATGATCAGAATAGAAGTTTGAAATATTTACTTGCTCTAAGGCCACACTCAGAATATGATACACTAGATTGGTGCAACAGATTTGTATATGAAGGATTTGTGCCCTGCGTGTAAGGACTGCCAAATTTATTTAAATGATGATTAAAATGTTTATGATGATTTTTGATTTAAAAGTGTGTTGATCATTAACGTAAAAACTAGCATGAATGCATTCTATTTGTTTTTCACTACAATAAATAGAATAATCCATTACTTTATTTATTTCAGAATTATTTAAAATTTATTGTACCAATGAATCAATCAGTACAAAAATGTATCTTATAATAACACTTACATTACATAAAAAGTTTTTATGGAAAAAATGTGAATAATTCATTGTTATACAAAACAAAAGCGTAGTTGCAGTTTTTGTGTATTGTTTTTTTTTTAATATATAAATTTTCAAGTAGTGCTGCTGGTTTTAAACAATGAAATGTTTTTAACTTAGATATGTAATTTATTTAAAACAATGTGCATGACAACAACAATTAAAACAATGTGCATGCAAATTTTTTGGATGTGGGACAAGAAGGGTGATTTTTTTAAACCAAAGGGCATACAGACCCGCTCGTCGCCTACCATGGCACAACATCATCGTTTTGGCCTATGGAATCCATCCCTCTGCTCAGAGTGTCAAGTCTTGGAAACCACTGACCACAACCTTCTAGAATGCCGAAAGTTCCGCACAGAGCGAGCTCAACTCTATCAGCGATTAGATCTGTCTGCTGACAGTGCGACTTTCCATGATATATGTGACCTGGCTGTAGCGGGCAAATCTGCCTCCAAGCACCTTGTTTCTTTTCTACTGAGAACCAACAGATTCTGATGAAGGGGAGTTCTGACTGGAATTTAATCCCAATAAAAACAATTTCTCATCTATGGATGTAACGTCTAGTGAAAGAGCTGTTTATAGAAAACTGTATTAGCAATTTTGGATCATTAGAGGTACAAAGCCGCCAAGTGAAGCGAAGCTGAAAACCTCATAATCGAGCGTAGGCTCCGATAATCAAATCAAATCAACCAAAGGGCAGGTGGTGTGCAGTACACCCTCCGACCCCCCACCCCCGCCCTAAACTGCCTACGGAAACTCCGGTAGGAGTGCATTTTGGCAATTTAAAAAAAAAAGCATGTCACTGCTGTTATCTATTCAACCGATTTTACTTGTCACTTATGGCTAATATGGGTTTAAAACTTTACGTAAACTTATATTGATTTAATAGCTTTCCTTTTTACATTTTAATGCTTATAGAACTTCTTTATTTCAAAAGCAATACCTTCATCACCTGGAATATAATGTTAATTGTTTCCTATAACGTAAATTAATTTAAAAGAACTGACATTAAATTTAAAGTGTTTCATAGATGGCGTTAGCCGTTCCGTAGTCGACTATTCTCGGATCTACCCTTTTTGTAAAATGGAATCGTCCAGTTCAAAGGTATAAATTGCGTTTCCCTAATCAATTGCCGGGCTCTCTCTTTTCTGTTCATTTCTTTAAAGTTGTCATTATGATTTTAATATGTTTGAGTTTAAGTTACAGTAAGATATTTAGTTTGAGTTTTACGATGTTTTTAGAAAACGGTTTTAGCTATGATTTAAATTTAAGCTGTTTTGAAAAGCTCCAGGTGTATTGAAGTTAATCCGGTTTTAACCAAAGTTATTTTTAATGATTCACTTAGCTATTTTAAACAAAGTTGGCTCTGAATATTTTTCAACTTAAATCTGTATTTTTATAAAGTAATTGAATGAAATAGAATTCAAATAAAGAACTGTCGTCAACAATATCTGACTTTTCTATGGATTCAACATACAGTTTTGTAACAGGTATCTTCCACAGCACATTTACAGTTCCTCTGCTGATAGCAGTATAAGTGTATATCAGACCTGTATTGATACAGGCTAAGAACTGCACCCGTAAAAATATTCGGCACAGATGTTACCATAACACCAACCAAACCTCGTTACCATATCATCTATATCCGGTTTACCATATCAAGCAAAATAATGACACTTTGGTTCCAGTTAAGTACCCGCTGCTTATATGACATTGGCGTCAGAAAAAAATCACGCCAATATGGAGTGTATATGACATCTGTGCCAAATAAAGATATATTACATTTATAAGTTGTATTACAGCTTATTGATTTAAAGTTGGATTACCATTTCACCGGTAATTGATTTATTTTCTTTTTAAGAACATAATTGGTTGATAATTGTTTAATAAAGCATAGCAGCTTGGTGTGTTTTGCTAAGTGCATATAAATTTTATTTTACGTAATTTTCTTTTGTTTATACTTTTTAAATCAGTACATATGGGTGGTGTTTACTTTAAGCCCGTCAAAGAAGTATTTCTTTTATTTATAAGTAATTTGCTTAATATTTCTGATTTTTTTTTTTTTAATGTTTTTACTTTTGTTTTGTGTACTGAGACTAAGGGCTACTTCAATGAATATATTTTTTATATTTACTGTGTTCCCAGTGTCATGGACAGTCAGGGAAATTTCAAAATATATAGGAAAAGTCAGGGAATTTACAAATATTTTCTAAAAAGTGTTGGAGAAAAAATTAAACATGATGCGATCGTGTAATATGCGAATTTGTCTGAAAGGTCCTGGGAAAAGCACGAATTTCGTCAAAGAATCGTGAAAAAATGTGGTTTTTATCAATCGTCGCAAAAAAACTTGAATTTTCTTAAACATCGTGCAAGATGAGTGAATTTTGGCGAAAGATCATGGAAAATGTGAGATTTTTGGCGAAAGACTGCGTGAAAGATGCGATTTTCGTCAAAGAATTGCGAAAAAACACTATTTTCGCCAATGATCGTGCAAAATATGCCAATTTCTTCAAAAGATTATGCAAAATACACGAATTTCGTCAAAAGATCGTGTAATATGCAAATTTCTTTGAAAGGTCGTGGAAAAACTGCGAATTTCGGCAAAGGATTGCAAATTTTGTCAAAGAACTGCGAAAAAAGGTGTGTATTTCGTCAAACGATCGTGTAAAATATGCGACTTTCTTTGAAAGATCGTGCGAATTTCATCGAAAGATCGTGTAATATGCGAATTTCTTTGGAAGGTCGTAGGAAAACCGTGAATTTCATTGAAGGATTACGAATTTCGTTAAAGAATCACGAAAAATGTGATTTTTGTGAAATGATCGTGAAAAAAAGGTGAATTTTGTTAAAAGATTGTGGAAAATGAGCGAATTTTGGCAAAAGATCGTGGAAAACGTGAGATTTTTGGTGAAAGGTCGTGGAAAATGCAAGATTTTTTGCAAAGGATCATGGAAAATGCACGATTTTTGGCAAAGACCCAGCTAAAAATGAACTGCAGTTTTTCTACAGAAGTGGAGTATTTTTTAGGTTTTTCTATAGTCAACTATAGATTTTCTGTAGTGCAATCTCGACTGTAAAAATACTTTAGAAATTCTGTGGCTAATGTGGCGTAATTTTGTAGTACTTTATTTCAAAAATACTCAGTGCTATTAACTTCAAAAATTCTATAGTTTATGTGAAGTCATCATAAACTTTTAAACTAATGAGATTTTGCGTCTGTAGTAATGAAGTAATTTTATCTCATAATTTTACCAGTTCGTCTTTTTCTCTTAGTGTTTAATTATTTTAGTTGTCCGAAAGGAATAAATTTTATTTTGTGTTAATCAGAGAAAAAGAAAATTTAGTTAAAATTAAATTTCAAAGTCCGAAAGAGAATGCCGTCCTCGGGTTACAGCTCCGCCCCCCCCCCCCCCAAAAAAAAAAAAAATGAACTCTTTTTAACCTGACTTTAAGATAAAGTTTAAATACACAAACATGAAAAAAAAATCGACCGAAAATTAACTACCAAGAGTGAGATATAGGGGGGTGAATCTCTCCCCCAACAGAAACTTCTTAGTTTCTGTTTAATTTTAAGTTATTCGGAATAAATAAATTTTACTATATTTTTCAAAATCGGAGAAAATAAGATATTTCCGTTAATTAAATTTCAGACTTCAGGGATGGCAATGAGCCTTCCACCCCCCCCCCCTCCTTAACGGATTTTTTAAATTTCTTTTATTTTAAAATACTGAAAAAGAATGAATTTTACTATGCATTTCATAAAAAAAGAAAATTTAATTACTTAAATTTCAAAATCCAGGGAAGGGAAATGGCTTTTTTCTCCTATCCCCCTTTCCCCCGCTCAACTGATATTTCTGATATACTGCTTCTCTTTTATTTTAAGTTTCTGAATATAAATAAATTTTACTATGTACAAAATCGGAGAAAAAGAAAATTCAGTTACATATCTGTTTCAAAATCCAGGAGCAACAATGACTCCCCTAGGCTCCCCTCTTTTAACGGAAAATTTTGGTTACCTTAATTTTTAAGTTACTCGCAAAGAATAAATTTTACTATGTTTTTCAAAACAGGAGAGAAAAAATTGGGTTACTTAAATTGAAATATCTAGGGAGAGGTAATTGGTCTCCTATGCCTTCCCCTAAACGGAAATTCTTGTTTCCTTTTTTTTAAGTTACTCGAAAAAAAATAAATTGTTCTATGTTTTCAAAATAGGAAAAAAAGAAAATTTAGTTTATACAATTTCAAAATACAGGGAAGGGCAATGGACCTCCTATACCGTTCCCTCAACTGAAACTTTTTAGTTTCTCTTTTAATTTAAGTTAGTCGAATTAAATAAATTTCACTATTTCAAAACCGGTAGAAAAAAAAATTAGTTACTTATATTTTAAAATCCTGGGAGGAACAAATGACTGTTCTATAACCCCGCGCCTCCTCCTGACGGAAAATTCTTGGTTTCTTTTTTTTAGTCACTCGCAAAGAATAAATTTTATTATGTTTTTCAAAATAAGAAAATAAAATTAGTTACTTACTTCAAAATCTAGGGAGGGGTAGTTGCTCTCCTATGCCCCCCTCCTCCCCTAAACGGAAAATTCCAGCTTCCCTTTTTTTAAACATACTCGAAAGGAATAAATTCTACTGTGTTTTTCAAAAGCAGATTTTTTTTTTTCTTTAATTTCAAAATCCAATGAGGAGGCATCCCCCCCCCCTTTTTTTCTTTTTCATAGCACACCCGGACCCGGATTTACTAAATGCACAATTTGCCCTTCTCCCCGAAAATACATGACTCCCAGTTCGTATGAAAATTACTTCTACTTTATAAAAACGAATGAAAAATAAATAATTCTTATTAAATATTTTATTTTAAATTTACATTGGAATATTTGATTATTGTTCACGCAGCTGATGCTGCATTTCTGACTAAGTAAATATTTATTATTTAAGTTAATTTTTAATTATAATTGATTTAATAATTATTAATAATATTTATAATTAATAATTATTGACATTTAATATAATATTAATTATATATTACATAATATGAATAATATAATTTAAATAATTAGTAATTATTATTTATAATTAATAATTATTAATAATATATAATAAATTAATATTATTTAAATAATATTTTTTATTCTAAATTCTGTCCGGGATGCAGATACATTTTGCGCTGTTAGCGAAACGAGATTGACCAATCAGAAGCTCACATTTCGCAAAAATTCCCCTGTTTTAAGGAAGCAAGCTTCCTGATTGGTCGATCTCGTTTCGCTAACAGCGAAAAATCTAACTGGATTCCGGCGGATGAAGCAGTAGTGCTCGTACAACTCAACTTTCGATCTAGGCGGAATGCTTTATTTACAATACATGTGACTCGCGATTCGGCCTTCGTCTTTTTTTCATAGCCCCTTTTGTTCGTATTATGCTTTCGCGTTAATTATTATTATTATTATTTTTAAATGAATGTCAATAACCATAACATTGCGAATATTATGTACCGAGCTAATTTTTTAAAGAACTGACACCATGCCCGTTCGGTTTTTGCGTTCGCATTTTTTAAATCTGACTTGTCCGTATAATACTTTGATTATTCTTTTAGAATGTATATTTAAGATTGCTAAATTATGTACCGAGCTTGATCTCTCTTTTTGAAAGGACTATTATACTTCCAAAAAAGTGGGCCCTTTTTAAAAAATTCGGATATACTATTCAACAGTAGAAAATAAAAGTCGCTTCACCAATAAAATATTTCGGAGGAGGATTTGTAGGTGCAAGATACTATTTATATGTATATTTTTTGGTTTTTCTTTAAAGAATAATAGAGGTGTAGCTGATTAAAAGCTAGTTAGTGTAAATTTAAGTAATTTATTGTTACTACAGAGGAAAAGAGTTCAATAATCTAAGTTTTTTATTGAATAGTTTTTTTTTTTTTTGTGTGTGTATTGTTCGGGTTATTTAATGTAACTTTTCAAGTAGTGCTGCTGGTTTTAAACATTTTAAAACAATGTGCATGACTTATTAAATTTTGGAATAAAATTAAATTTTAAAAGTAAACAGAAAAAGTATGTTTTCAGACAATGCAAAAATCTTACATTTTTTTTTTTTTTTTTTTAAATCTGCCTACCCTCAACTGCTGCTGAAGATTAAACTTGAAGCCACAGCGGTTGTCCAATGGCCTGGAACTAACCCTTCCCACTTTTCAATGTTTTTAATTTAAGCAATTTTTCTTTTAAATTTGTCTGGTAACTTCTTTTAAAAAAAATTCTGCCTCCAGTCGAGTGGTCATTATTGATTAGAGTGTGTGCATGAATGTTTCTTCCTTAGTATACACTAGTACTTGGTATTTGATGCTCAGAAATTCTGCAAAGCAGCACTCAATAGACTGCCGTGTTTACTTGTGTAATAGTCTCACCCCTGATTTGAAGCAGAAAAAATCGTCAAACTATTTTCTTTTCATGAATTGAATGGATGAAAAAATTATGAAAGATCAACGTTTGGAAGAAAAGGTCTTGAGCATTGCTCAAAAAAACAGCCATGCTGGTACTTGATAGTTTCCGAAGACATTTTGTTGATGATGTAAAGAAAAAACTTTCAGAAGGCAAAACAGATCTTGTGATAATTCCCGGAGGAGTCACAGAGATTCTGCAAGACAATATAAGACGAGTATATGGATATTGGATAATAAATGGGAACAACAAGAAAATTCCCAGTGGAAAAGTAAGGCGCCCATCCCTGGAACTAATGTCCGACATTACAAAGCTTGACTTTAATGACAAGCGATATAATTTCCAAAAAATTTTAAGAAGATGGGTATCTTTGACGCTTTGGACGGAAGCGAAGATGGCATTTTATGGAATGACTGAGATTCTTCAGACACCGACTCTCATTACAATAGTGATACTGAAACCTTTAGTAAAAGAAATTTATTATAATTTTTTGTTTAAATTTTCACAAAGATTATTATTTGTAAATTTTACATCTATAAAAATATTACCATAAAAAGAAAATGGTATTTAATAAACATCATAATCTGGAAACATTTGGTAAGTTACTAATTTTATTGTGTTTTTTTATACCAGTAATGTTTCAGCATTTCAGTGTACAATATTATGCAGTAGATTTCTCCGCATAATAGTTGCACCTAGACTTTCACAATAAAAATTTGGCAAAAAAAAGTGCAACTATTATGAGAGTAAACACAGTACTATACAGTATGAAGTCGATTTTTGCAAAGAATCTCCACTACTTACTTAAGAGGTTACTTCACTCACATGAAAACGCCTGCCCTGTAATATTAATCTTATAAGAAATTTTTTTTAAAGTATCTCATTTGCATTTCCATATTTTGAAATTATTCTGTATGCCAGCTGAGGTCGATCTTTACAACAGCCGTTTTTTACTTTTTTGATTTTGTTTGCAGGTTTTTTTTCTGAGGCTATTTTTGTCTAAAAAAGATTAACGTCCTCATAAAAAAAAAAAAAAAAAAAAAAAAGTGTATTTTAGAGATCGTCTTTAGTTACCCAATGCAAACAAAAGCATGGGAATGCAAACGAGATATTTAAAAAAAAATCTCCAAACGATTAAGATTAGAAAGTGCATGTACTTGCATGGGCACAGATGTCATATACGGGCGGGGTTTTTACCGACGCCAGTTTGCAGGAAGTTCAAGACTGCCAGCGGCCGTCACAGATTTTCTTTTCTGTTTTGCATATTCTTTTTCATCAAGCCATTACTTTGCTTCATTTTTAGCTCTTTATTATTTAATACAAAAAGTTGAGATTATTATTAATAACAATTCATAAAATACCTAAAAACACTACAGGTAAGTCATTGTTTGATTAATTAATGCTTCAATTGTTAAAATTTTGCAATATTTTTTATGACTGATTTGTGAATTTAGTATTTTCATTCTGTGACAGAGTCACAAAACTTGCATTTTTTTCCATGTCTGACTGAAAAAAATAATTAACTTTTGATCTGCGACTGATTGATGAATTTTGAGATATTTTCATACAACTGACTGACAAATTTTGCAAATTTTCTTTCGACGGAAAGATATGACATTTGTTCCCCCTTAAATTACTTATAATCTTGACATTAATGTAAACATTACCCTTAATCTCTGATTCATCTGATGTAAACAAACAGCCATTATTTGTGACATTAGTTGTAGATTTGTCCCCAAATCACTAATTTATAGGCATTTTAGAATTTTTTCAATTAATAATATAGAATTGTGTTTGCTTGATGTTTATATATGAAATTATCTAAAAATTAGGGAGCTTCACATTACTTTTCTCCTCAAGTGGGCACACCTAGAAAATAGTGTCAGAATGAACAAAGTAATAACTGTTCTTATGACGTAATTTTCTTTGAAAAAGTTTTGTTATGTGCAATTTTATTTAAGGAAGTTTTGGGATTTTTTGTAAAGAAAAATTATGTGATATTTATCGTACTTTATGAAATTCATATTTTCAAACTTGCATTGATAATTTCAGTTCTGTTCAATTTAAAAAAATTGACGTATTTATGTTTGCTCTGTTTTTTTTTTTTTTTTTTTTTTAATTGTACTGAAATCTATCGGAAAAATTTGAGTAAAATATTTTTATAAATGCCATCCTTCAATTTAAGTATAATACATTATTAGCATTATATCTATGTATGTGTATGTATATATATATATATATATATATGATGTGGGAACGCTGCATCTCCTGACTGAATTTATCCCTGTGCATTTGTTATGGTGAATGCTTTTCATTATGGGTGTTCTCAAATCCAAAGAGGCAACTTTATGACATATGTTTTAAATTATTTTTGTTTGGAAACGCATGAAACTTGCAGGTGTTTGTGTTCAGAAACTATGTAATCGAAAGATGTTTTCAGACGTTTTATTTTACTGCAGAAACGCGGAATTCCGCTTTTTCAGCATTGAATTTTATTATTCCTGGGATCGATGCAAATATGCATTAAAATTTGTTAACATTTTTAATGAGGGAAGGGTTGTAGTGGGAGTGTAGGAAATATAACAAAAACGTGACTACGAACCGCACCAAATTGAGCACAATTGTCAAAGGATCATGGAAAAAATGCAATTAATGTCAAAGAATCATGGGGAAAATGCGATTTTCGTCAAAGGATTACAGAAAAAAATGCGACTCCCGTCAAAGGATCGCTGGGAAACGCAATTTTCGTCAAAGGATCGCTGGGAAACGCAATTTTCGTCAAAGGATCGCTGGGAAACGCAATTTTCGTCAAAGGATCGCTGGGAAACGCAATTTTCGTCAAAGGATCGCTGGGAAACACAATTTTCGTCAAAGGATCGCTGGGAAACGCAATTTTCGTCAAAGGATTTCCGGAAAAATGAGATTTTCATTAAAGGATCACGAAAAAGACACGATTTCCATCAAAGAATTGTAAAAAAAAACATGATTTTTGCCAATAGATCGTGTAAAATATGCAAGTTTATTCAAAAGGTCGTGCAAAATGCTCGAATTTCATCAAAAGATCGTGTAATATGCGAATTTCTTCGAAGGGCCGTGGGAAAAACGTGAATTTCGCCAAAGAATCGCAAAAAAATATGATTTTTGTCAAATGATCGCAGAAAAAATGCAAATGTCGTTAAAAGATCGTGGAAAACATGCGAATTTCTTCGAAGGATCTTGCAAAAAAATGTGATTTTCGCCAAAGGATCGTGTAAAATATGCGAATTTTGTCGAAAGACCATGTAATATGCGAATTTCGTTGAAAGGTCACAGAAAAAACAAGAATTTTGTCAAAGAATCGCGAAAAAATGCGTATTTCGTCAAATAATAGTGTAAAATATGTGAATTTCTTCGAAAGATCGTGCGAAATATGCAAATTTTGTCGAAAGATCGGGTAATATGCAAATTTCTTTGAGAGGTCGTGGAAAAAACATGAATTTCGCCAAAGAATCACAAAAAAATATGATTTTTGTCAAATGATCGCAGAAAAAATGCAAATGTCGTTAAAAGATCGTGAAAAACATGCAAATTTCTTCGAAGGATCTTGCAAAAAAAATGTGATTTTCGCCAAAGGATCGTGTAAAATATGCGAATTTTGTCAAAAGACCATGTAATATGCGAATTTCTTTGAAAGGTCACAGAAAAAACAAGAATTTTGTCAAAGAATCGCGAAAAAATGTGATTTTTGTCAAATGATTGCGAAAAAAATGCATATTTCGTCAAATGATCGTGTAAAATATGCGAATTTCTTCGAAAGATCGTGCGAAATATGAAAGTTTCTTTGAAAGATCGTGCGAAATATGCAAATTTTGTCGAAAGATAGTGTAATATGCAAATTTCGTTGAAAGGTTGTGGAAAAAACGCGAATTTTGCCAGAGAATCACAAAAAAAATGATTTTTGTCAAATGATCGCAGAAAAAATGCAAATGTCGTTGAAAGATCGTGGAAAATATGCGAATTTCTTCAAAGGATCTTGCGAAAAAATGTGATTTTTTGCCAAAGGATTGTGTAAAATTTGCGAATTTTGTCGAAAGACCATGTAATATGCAAATTTCTTTGAAAGGTCACGGAAAAAACAAGAATTTTGTCAAAGAATCGTGAAAAAATGTGATTTTTGTCAAATGATTGTGAAAAAAATGCATATTTCGTCAAATGATCGTGTAAAATATGTGAATTTCTTCGAAAGATCGTGCGAAATATGAAAGTTTCTTTGAAAGATCGTGCGAAATATGCAAATTTTGTCGAAAGATACTGTAATATGCAAATTACATTTAAAAGTTGAGGAAAAAATGCGAATTTTGCCAGAGAATCGCAAAAAAATATGATTTTTGTCAAATGATCGCAGAAAAAATGCAAATGTCATTGAAAGATCGTGGAAAATATGCGAATTTCTTCAAAGGATCTTGCGAACAAATGTGATTTTTGCCTAAGGATTGTGTAAAATATGTGAATTTTGTCGAAAGACCATGTAATATGCAAATTTCTTTGAAAGGTCACGGAAAAAACACTAATTTTGTCAAAGAATCGCGTAAAAATGTGATTTTTGTCAAATGATCGCGAAAACAGTGTATTTCATCAAATGATCGTGTGAAATATGCAAATTTCTTTGAAAGGTCGTAGAAAACTGCGATTTTTGCCAAAGGATCGTGTAAAATAAGTGAATTTCTTCAAAAGGTCGTGCGAAATATGTGTATTTCCTCGAAAGATTGTGTAATATGCAAATTTCTTACCACTTATTCATGTTATGTACCTACGATGACCCTCCCTTTACATTCACACCAGGGGGGGGGGGTACTTTTCTAAATTTTGCCGACATGCATCATGTGACATATCTTTGGAAAGGTGTGTGGCTGCTTATTTGTATTAGCACCTTCGTGTCCCTCTCCCCACCTGCCCCTCCCCCGTGGGAGGGCATTTTTCTAAATTTTGCCATAGCCCCTCATGTGACATATCATTGAAAAGGCCTGTGACTGCTTAATCATTTTATGCACTTCTGGTGCTCTGCCCACCTCTTTGCCCCCCCCTGGGGGGTACTTTCCTAAATTTTGCTAACACCTGTCATGTGACATATCGTTGGAATGGCCTGTAACTGCTGAATCATTTTATGCACTTCCGGTACTCCTCCCCCACCCCCACTTTGCCCCCCCAGGGGTGTACTTTACTAAATTTTCCCGACACCCGTCATGTGACATATCGTTCAAAAGGCCCTTGGCTGCTTAATCATTTTATGCACTTCCGGTACACCGCCCACTACTTTGCCCCCCTGGGGGGCACTTTCCTAAATTTTTCCGACACCCGTCGTGTGACATATCGTTGGAAAGGCCTGTGACCGCTTAATCATTTTATGCACTTCCAGTACCCCGCCCACCACTTTGCCCCCCAGGGGGGGCACTTTACTAAATTTTGCAGATACCCGTCATGTAACATATCGTTGGAAAGACCTGTGACTGCTTAATCATTTTATGCACTTTGGTACCACACCCACCACTTTGCCCCCCATGGGGGCACTTTACTAAATTTTCCCGACACCTGTCATGTAACATATCGTTGGAAAGGCCTTTGGCTGCTTAATCATTTTATGTACTTTCGGTACTCTGCCCGCTGCTTTGCCCCCCTAGGGGGGCACTTTCCTAAAATTTTCTGACACTAATCATGTGACATATCGTTGGAATGGCCTGTAACCGCTTAATCATTTTATGCACTTCCGGTACTCCTCCCCCACCCCCCACTTTGCCCCCCCCCCAGGGGTGTACTTTACTAAATTTTCCCGACACCCATCATGTGACATATCGTTCGAAAGGCCCTTGGCTGCTTAATCATTTTATGCTCTTCCGGTACTCCGCCCACTACTTTGCCCCCCTCGGGGGCACTTTCCTAAATTTTTGCGACACCCATCATGTGACATATCGTTGGTAAGGCCTGTGACCGCTTAATCATTTTATGCATTTCTGGTGCTCCATCCACTACTTCCCTCCCCCCATTTGGAGGGCACTTTCCTACATTTTGCCGACACCCAAACCTGTGACCGCTTAATCATTTTATATACTTCCACTGCTCCGTGCACTACTTTGCCCCCCTGAGGGCACTTTCCTCAGGGAGGCAAAGTGGATACTCATTAAAAAAATACTACATTTTTGAGGTCGATATACTACAAAAAAACTGCAGTTGGAGAACTGCGGTGATTTGGCCGATTCCACTACAGAATTTTTGCGGTCAATAAAACTGCAAAATTTCTGCAGAATTTTTAATATTGATATAACTATAAATTTTCTGTAGAATTTTTGTGGTCAATACAACTGCTAAATTACTGCAGTTAGTAAACTGCGGTAATTTTGTAGTTCTATTGACCGCAAAAAATCTGTAGTGGAATCGGCCAAATCACCGCGGTTTTTTTGTAGAATTTCTGCAGTTCATTTTTAGCTGGGGAATTGCGGGAAAATTCTATTTTCGTTAAAGGATCACGAAAAATACACGATTTTCATCGCAGAATTGCAAAAAAACATGATTTTCGCCAAAGGATCGTGTAAAATATTCGAATTTCTACAAAAGATTGTGCGAAATACACGAATTTCATCAAAAGATTATGTAATATGCAAATTTCTTTGAAAGGTCGTGGAAAGACTGCGAATTTCGGCGAAGGATCGTGAATTTTGTCAAAGAATCGCGAAAAGAACGTGATTTTTGTCAAATGATCGCGAAAAAAGGTGCATATTTCGTCAAACGATCGTGTAAAATATGCGAATTTCTTTGAAAGATCGTGCGAATTTCATCAAAAGATCGTGTAATATGCGAACCTCTTTGAAAGGTAGTGGGAAAAACGAGAATTTCGTCGAAGGATCGAGAATTTCGTTAAAGAATCGCAAAGAAATGTGATTTTTGTCAAATGATCGCGAAATAAACGTGAATTTTGTTAAAAGATTGTGGAAAATGAGTGAATTTTGGCGAAAGATCGTGGAAAACACCAGATTTTTGGCGAAAGATCGTGGAAAATGCGAGATTTTTGGCAAAAGATCATGGAAAATGCACGATTTTTGGCAAAGGATTGTGGGGGAAAATGCGATTTTCGTTAAAGGATCACGAAAAAGACACTATTTTCATCGCAGAATTGCAAAAAAACATGATTTTTGCCAAAGGATCGTGTAAAATATTCGAATTTCTGCAAAAGATTGTGCGAAATACACGAATTTCATCAAAAGATCATGTAATATGCAAATTTCTTTGAAAGGTCGTAGAAAGACTGCGAATTTCGGCAAAGGATTGTGAATTTCGTCAAAGAATAGCGAAAAAAATGTGATTTTTGGCAAACGATTGTGTAAAATATGCGAATTTCATAGAAAGATCGTGTAATATGGTATGCGAATATCTTTGAAAGGTCGTGTGAAAAACGAGAATTTGTTGAAGGATCGCGAATTTTGTTAAAGAATTGCAAAGAAATGTGATTTTTGTCAAATGATCGCAAAATAAACGTAATTTTGTTAAAAGATTGTGGAAAATGAGTGAATTTTGGCGAAAGATCATGGAAAACTCGAGATTTTTGGCGAAAGATCAAGGAAAATTGGAGATTCTTGCCAATGTGCCATGTAAAGTATGCAAGTCACTTCAAAAGATCGTGCAAATTTCGTCGAAAGATCATGTAATATGCGAAATTCTTTGAAAGGTCGTGGAAAAATTACGAATGTTATCAAAGAATCGCGAAAAAATATGATTTTTGTCAAATGATTGCGAAAAAATGTGTATTTCGTCAAACGATCGTGTAAAATATGTGAATTTCTTTGAAAGATCGTGCAAAATACGTGAATTTCACCAAAAGATCATGTAAAATATACGAATTTCTTCAAAAGGTTGTGCGAAATACGCAAATTTCATCGAAAGATCGTGTAAAATATACGAATTTCTTCAAAAGCTCGTGCGAAATACGCAAATTTCATCGAAAAATCGTGTAATATGCGAATTTCTTTGAAAGTTTGTGGAAAAAGTGCGATTTTCGCCAAAGGGTCGTGTAAAATGCATGATTTTCGTCAAAGGATCGTGTAAAACGAGCGAATTTCTTCAAAAGATCGTGCGAAATACGCGAATTTCCTCAATAGATCATGTAATATGTAAATTTCTTACTACTTATTCATGTTATGCACCTCCGATGACCATCCCCCCACTTCCACACATGGGGGGGCATTTTTCTAAGTTTTGTCGTCACCCCTCATGTGACATATCGTTGCAAAGGCCTGTGACCGCTTAACCATTTTATGCATTTCCGGTGCTCTGTCCACTACTTTGCCCCCCAGGGGGAGGGCAATTTCCTAAATTTTGCCGGCACCCCGTCATGTGACATATCGTTGCAAAGGCCTGTTACCACTTAATCATTTTATGCATTTCCAGTGGTCTGGCCACTGCTTTGCCCCCCTGGGAGCACATTCCTACATTTTGCTGACACCTGTCATGTGACATGTCATTGGAAAGGCCTGTGACTGCATAATCATTTTATGCACTTCCGGTAATCCGCCCACCACTTTACCCCCCAGAACTAAGTGGGGGCACTTTGCCCACTTCGCTCATTTCACACGATCCTTTGACGAAAATCATGCATTTTACACGACCCTTTGGCGAAAATCGCGCTTTTTCCGCAACCTTTCAAAGAAATTCGCATATTACACGATATTTCGATGAAATTTGCGTATTTCGCACCATCTTTTGAAGAAATTCGTATATTTTACATGATCTTTTGGTGAAATTCACGTATTTTGCACGATCTTTCAAAGAAATTCACATATTTTACACGATCGTTTGACGAAATACACATTTTTTCACAATGATATGACAAAAATCATATTTTATCGCGATTCTTTGATAACATTCGTACTTTTTCCACGACCTTTCAAAGAAATTCGCATATTACATGATCTTTCGGCGAAATTTGCACGATCTTTTGCAATGTGGGGGCAATTTCCGAAATTTTGCCGGTACCCTGTCATTTGACATATCGTTGCAAAGCCCTGTGACCGCTTAATCATTTTATGCATTTCCAGTGCTCCACTCACTACTTTGCCCCCTGGGGGCCACTTTCCTATATTTTGCTGACACCCGTCATGTGACATATCGTTGGAAAGGCCTGTGACCGCTTATTCATGTATGCACCTTCTGTGTCCCTCTCCCTACTTGCTTACCCCCCCCCCGCGGAGGATCTTTTTTTAAATATTGCCGTCACCCCTCATGTGACATATCGTTGCAAAGGCCTGTGAACGCTTAATCATTTTATGCATTTCCGGTGCTCTGTCCTCTACTTTGCCCACCTGGGGGGCACTTTCCTACATTTTGCTGACACCCGCCATGTGACATGTCATTGGAAAGGCCTGTGACCGCTTAATCATTTTATGCACTTCCGGTACTCCGCTCACCACTTTGCCCCCAGGGGGGGGGGCAATTTCCTAAATTTTGCCGGCACCCTGTCATGTGACATATCGTTGCAAAGGCCTGTGATCGCTTAGTCATTTTATGCATTTCCAGTGCTCCGCCCACTACTTTGCCCCCTTGGGGGGCACTTTCCTATATTTTGCCGACACCCGTCATGTGACATATCGTTGGAAAGGCCTGTGACCGCTTATTCATGTATGCACCTTCTGTGTCCCTCTCCCCACTTGCCTTACACCCCCCTCCCGCGGAAGGACCTTTTTTTAAATTTTGCCGTCACCCCACATTTGACATATCGTTGCAAAGGCCTGTGACTGCTTAACCATTTTATGCATTTCGGGTGCCCCGCCCACCACTTTGCCTCCCTGAGGGCACTTTCCTAAATCGCTATATTGGGATATCATGATATAAAGATGCTGATTTATCATGATATTTAATTCTAGACATTGCCCAGCCCTAACAAGCAGCTACGCTCGCCAACCGTGAATTCGGCAGCCTCGAAATTCTCACCAATCGCAATGCGTGCTTTTCAACAGACAAATCTCTACTTACACAGTTCCAACGACAATTGCTTTAATAAAGTAAACATGCCACACAATGTACTTAAAGCATTTTAGAAATGTTTAGATTTTTTACATAGGATTTTTCTATTTCAACAAATTTTCCACTCCAGAGAATATAATGTTATAGAAACCAGGTTTGAAATGATATTCGGTAAAAAAAAAACTACAACATTTTTGAGGTCGATATAACTACAAAAAATCTGCTGTTGGAAAACTGCCGTGATTTGGCTGATTCCACTACAGAATTTTTGCGGTCAATAGAACTGCGAAATTACTGCAGAATTTTTAATATTGATGCAGCTATAAATTTTCTGTAGAATTTTTGTGGTTAATACAACTGCGAAATTACTGCAGTTAATAAACTGCAGTAATTTTATAGTTGTATTGACCGCAAAATATCTGTAGTGGAATTGGCCAAATCACCGCAGTTTTCCAACTGCGGTTTTTTTTGTAGAATTTCTGCAGTTCATTTTTAGCTGGGTTGCCTCGGTCTCCCCTAACCGGGGACGCCCGAGTCGATCCAAAAGTACTTTTAAACTCGCAGTGTAAAAAGAAATCTAATGTCTGCAACCATCCACGCTATCAATATGAAATTACGAAGGTAAATGTACTGATATCACGTGGGTTCAGGTTGCTATGCCACGCTGAAGAAACGTACAGTCATGGAAAAAATAAACACCCCCTACTAACTCCTCAATAAATTTTCATAGAAGAAAGTTACTGGTACCGAACAATTGGAAACAAAGTCTGCTTTTAAATGATGTATATAAAATTTTCTTAAGGGGCCATCTACATACTAAAACGAACCCAAACTTAATTTTTTCAATAGCAATACCCAATTTTAACAAGATATTTCAAAACTTCGGTTCCAACTATGCCTAGGCACCAACTTTCAAGTCATTTGAATGATAAGTTTTGGAATTATAAACATTCAAAATTTAGTACTTCTAATGGTAAATTACATTTTCATATTTTTATTAATATCTCTTCAAATTATACTCCTAACGTGCTGATTTTTTGTGTTGCAATAATACTAAAATACCCAAACATAAATACGTTGAATTTGCAATTTTTATAATTTTATGATATGTATTATGAATTAGGAAACTAATATTCGAAAAAATTATGAATTGCAACCTATAGATTTTTTTGATGGATTTAGATTTATTAAGTCCAGCTTTATGGAAATCCGAAATTTCACATTTTTCTTCCAAGTAGTTTTCAAATTATGCTTAAAAAACGGCAAAACGGTGGTTTAAGGGACCGTCTATGATAGAAGTGACTAGATATTTTGACATTTCTTATGCTATCCTATAATCTAGCAGTCTACTGCTAGTCTGCTTGAGAGGTGCTAAAGATGCCTTGATCAAGAAGGGGGCTCTCACGGTCAATAATAGAGTACCAAGCTTCAATTTGGATACAGCCCCTAAAACACGCTCGTTTTAAAATAATTCATTTCTTGGAAATTTATCGTACGAATTGCATACAAATTTGTTTTTAGGCTAATTGAAGGGAGCACAGTTTATTTATGCTGTCAGAATTGTGTACTGCTATTGAAAAAAATAAAGTGTTTGTCGTTTTAACATGTATATGGCCCCCAAAGCAAATTTTATGTACGTCGTTTAAAAGTAGACTTTATTACCTTTTGTGTGGTGCTAGTAATTTTCTTATACGACAATTTTTTCTAGAGTTAGTAAGGGGTGTTTACTTTTTTGTTTTCCACGACTGTACCTTTTTATGTAAAAAAATAACCACAATAAGCAGTTAATCAGAATAACCGAATGTTAGTTTATAACAGAGTGTTTAATCTCTTCTAATTTCGGAAACGTTCGATATATTTTATGTTCTTATAATTATTTATGTATTTTAAAAACTTTAAATTGTGTTTTGTAGGATGCTAAACATTATAGAAAATGTATTAAAAACAATGAACTGCAGATCTGATGTTGAGGCTTCTGATCTGCAGATTTACTAGTTCTTCGTATTTTGAATAACATTTCCTTTTACAGGTATGACTACTATGACATATATATTCCTAGAAATGGGTTTCCATACAGATGTTTAAGAATTGTTCCAAAAAATGAAGGGCTATATGAAGAACAATTAAACATGACATTGAGTGATGGTAAGTGCATTATGATGAAAGATGTATTTATGCAGTAATTTAAAAGTTCATTCAGGTTACAAGTTCATTCAGAGCGCTTGAAGAAAATAAAAGATTTCGTGTAGCTCACTGAAATATTTTTTTATCTGCACTGCAAATAGAGGCGTCTTAAATTTAGACACATATGTGACTGAAAAAGAATTTTAGACACTTAAGTGTCTTAATCTGAAAATTAAGACGTTATAGATCTTTCTTAAGACACTTAAATTAAGACACTTATGTCTTAATTTAAATACATAAATGTCTTACTATGATCATGGTGTAAACGAACTGAGAATTAGTGTCTAAAATATCCGCAAACATCTTATTTTGAGACACTTCCTTGCTTCAAACGTGTCTTAAAATAAGATGTTTTGTTTCTTCCGATGCAGTAATATCAGTGGCGCATGCGTTTTTGATGTCTTTTGCTTGGTATAAGTTGTAATTGAAACTAAAATTTGTTTTTATGTACGCGTATATTTTAATTCGTTTTTTACGGAATGTGAAGTTCTATGATTTTAATTCGTATTCACTTAGTTTATTTATAAGTTGAATACATACATCTGACGTGTGTGCTTGACACCAAATGTCTCTTATAATCTGTCGTCGATATAAGGGCGTGATAGACACGGAAGTAAACAACACTTGAAGATTACACGCGGTAACTCTACAAAGCGTATGCAATGGACTTGGTGTTAATTTGTATTAATTTATATCAGTAATATTGTGTTATTCGTCCTTGTCCTGTCCAAGCTGGCAAAAAAATGAAATTTTTGTCAGGCGGGTTATGTTTTGAGGATGAAGCATTTTATTCTTTAAATATCGCTAGTCGAATATATTATGGGATTTCCTTCTAAAATAATGAAAGTCTTCCTCCCTCACTGTGGTAGTTTTCAAAATTTCAAATCGAGGAATTTTTATACCTCTTGCAAACAGCGATAGAAGTAAGTGCAATAATTTCCTTATAGTACTAACATTAGTGTCTTTATGATTTTATTTATTATATTAAACAGAATCTTGCATGAAATTCAATTAATTTTAAATCTGTTCGAAAAAAAAAAAACCCTAGTAATTCTAGAAGTATATATTTTTAAACATATGACGTTGTCTTTTATTACAAATTAAATATTCCATGGCAGTTGGCTAATTCTTATCTCACAGTAAACGACGACCACAAGGAAATAACGAAAAAAAAAAGTTTGGAAGGATCACCTATTGCTTTCTTACTTCCTGGCATAAAACCGCAGGTTAAAAAAAGATATATTTTTCTTTTCTTTAAATGAGTACATGAGAGTCATCTATTATGTGAAGCTGCCAGTAAATATATACATATGTATTTGATTTGCAATCAACTCTAATATTGATTTTTTGATTATTTTTAATAAAAAAAGTAATTTGAAATTTATAATGGGAAAAAGTAAAAACTATAACCAGATTTTTCACCTAAAATTGTGGTTTTTATAACTTTATTTATTGGCACGTATTCAAAAAATACAAAAATGACAGTTAGATGTTACTATATATATTTAAGACGAAAGAAGTTTGGAAACTATAAGTTATTTTTATACGATTTTTTTGGAAGGTTTGTATTTTATATGTGCCTAATCATTTGTTTTCACCTACCGTATACATAATACAAAATCAATAATACAAATATTTGCAACTTAAATTTGGAAAAAAAAGTCGAAGATTTATTTTGATTTCGTTTGAACGGTATTAAAGTTTTTAGGGTGTTTAAGTATAATATTGTTTGAATTTCATTTTTACTTTTTATTGTTCACTTGGTTTAACTAATTTGTTACAAAAATTTAACATTGAATGTAGAACTAACTGAATGAAATATCTTAATATCTGTCCCTTCTCGGGCTTAAACAATGTATGATATAATTTTTTTTTTTTTAATTTGTTCGGCAAATTATGTTTTTGTTTAATAGTTAAACATGTTAAGCTCCACATCAGCCACAGGTACCTGACAGCGAACTTTCCGTTTAAAACGCGTCATTCACCGATGGCTGACGTAAAAAATATGATACAAAACTGAAAAAAATATACATTGTTTTAAATAATTACTGAACAAATATTTAAAATTTATCTACCTTTTATTTATTACAGGATTATACTTTCTTAAAAATCACTTTAAACATTGTAAATTTTCAGCGCTTTAGTGTCCGTCATCGTGGCACTCAACATGTTAAATAGCTGTTGTGATTATCCTCTGATATATATGTAAAATTGCCTATGTGGCAATATAAATTTTTTGAAAATCTAATTTTTAAATTATATGAATTTTCATTTTTTTCTGGGGGGGGGGGTGGATTTTCGCAATTTTTGTACATCTTATATTTTAAATCTTTTTCGACATAATAAATTAACCGAGTATAATAAATATTTTGAACTTTTAGAGTAGGACAAGATTATAAAATATATATATATTTATCCATGTACCTTAAACGCCCTTAATAGCGGACATTCGGGATCGCGGAATTTGTCCGATAAATGGAGATGTCAGCTTTTGTGAGGTAAAAATATATAAACATGAAATGTATGTCTTGCGGATTAAAATGTATTCGTTAAGTAGAGGTGTCCGCTATTCGAGAAAGTCGATTAACCTCCACAACGGATGCTCACGAATTCCAGACATCTGAATTTATATAAACATAATGCACGGTTGCATTTTTTGCATCTAGTCCTGAAGTTCAAAATATTGATTACTAGCAAACCCCGCGGCTTTCCTTGCGTAACAGTAGAAAATATACCAAGTGATAATTGCATGACTATTTTTTATTAGAAGAACACTGTTTGAAATAATTCAAAAGTTACAAATTAAGCAACAGTTTGACTAAACATCATTATAAAAGTGCAATAGACAGAAATGAGATTTTAATTAATAAGAAGAACTAAAACTAATTCCAGTTAAATGATAATTTAGGAAGTATTTTGAGACCTTTATGCTTAGTTCATAAGCTCATTTCAGTATTCATTTGAAGTTTTGAATTTTTTAGAAACCCTCTTAACACATTTACATCTTAAAATTAACCATCATGTCAAATTCCAAGCTTCTTGTCTAACAGCCTACCACCTCTCTGGTGTTAGTGGCACCAGCATAAAATGCCGAAATAGAGTTGAAATAGAATGTCTCGAGAAATGTTGAAACAGAGACTGTCACCATTAATTTGCTAAAATTAATTAACCTTGAAATCGGTTGGTATTTTGGTATTTTCTAATATTCTATAGAAAACGGAATTTAGATGTTTTTAAAGACTTTCTTGTTATTCCTGCAACTAGGTGGTAGTGACACCGGCATAAAGTATAGCCCGTATAAGATCATAGACTATCACTCTTGATTCGCAACCAATAACTTCGGTAATCGGTTTATTATTTCCTGAAATTCCTTAGAAATCGTAATTTAGGACTCTTTTAGAATGATTTTCGTTCTTTCCCTTCGCTTCACCCCTCTTTAATTTCAAATTTATTTTTGACTGTGCTTAGAGGACATTTATATTTTATAAGTAACTACCGTGATATATTTAAAGTTACTAGCCTCGTCAGTACCACAGAAATCGCAATTTAGAATTTTTTGCTCCTTCAATCCCCGACATAAAATATAGCTTATGTTTGAGCAGGTTCGATCACCATCAATTTGAAACCATTATGTTTGAAATCGGTTTAGTATTTCACACGATTGCATAAAAATCGTAATTTAGAACGCTTATAGAAAGCTTATAGAACGCTTTTCGCTCACTTCATCGTTTAAAATTTGGAATTTTCTTTCGACAATTCTTAGAAAGCATTTGCATCTTTGAAGTAATTACCATTCCAAATTTAAAATGTTAGACACACCTCAGTAACACAAAAAACGCAATTTAGAACATTTTTTGATTCTTTAACCCCCAGGTGGTAGTGACAAAAGCGTAAAATATAGGCTATGTTGGAGCGGGGACTGTCACCATCCATTTGAAACCAATAATTCTGAAATCAGTTTATATTTCCTGAGATTGCACTGAAATAGCTATTTAGAACATTTTTAGAACGCTTTTCATTTTCACCCCTTTTAAATTTTAAATTTTTAAGGAACTCTTCTCACAGAGTATTTACATCTCATAAGTAATTACCATGCCAAATTTAATGTTGCTAGCCCCTTCAGTAACACAAAAATCACAATTTAGAACGCTTTTTAAAATGCAACCGCAAGGTGGTAGTGACGCCGACATGAAATAGATGCTATATTGGAGCAAGGGCTGTCATCATCAATTTCCAACCATTTGTTTTGAAATCGGCTGGGTACTTTCTAAAATTGCGTAGAAATTGCAATTTACAGCGTTTTTTAGAACGTTTTTCGTCCATTTTCACCCCATTTACATTTCGAATTATTTAGAAAATGTTCTAAAAGATCATTTATATCTTATAAGTAACTACCATGCCTAGTTTTAAGTTGCAAGCCCCTGCAGTATTACAAAAAACGCAATTTAGATCTTTTTTTGCTCCTTCACCCCCTTCGGGCTAGTGGCACCGACATGAAATACAGCCTATGTTGGAGCGAGGGCTGTCACCATTGTTTTCACACCATTATTTTTTAAATTGGTTCGGTACTTCCTGAGATTGCGTAGAAATCGCAATTTAGAAAGTTTTTTAAAACGCTTTTCGCTCATTTTCACCCCCTTTAAATTTCGATTTTTAGGAAATGTTCTTAGAGATAATTTGCATCATATAAATAACTGCCCTGCAAATTTCAGGATTCTAGGCCCTTCAATAACACAAAAATCGCAATTTAGAACGTTTTTTCTGCTGCAACCCCTAAGTGGTAGTGACACTGACATGAAATCGAGCCCATGTTTGAGCAAGGGCTGTCATCATCAATATCCAACCATTACTTTTGAAATAGGTTGGGTAGTTTCAGAGATAGCGTAGAAATCGCCATTTAGAACATTTTTTAGAGCTCTTTTCGCGCATTTTCACCCCGAATTATTTAAGGAATGTTCTTAGAGATCATGGCACCGACATAAAATGTAGCCTTTATTGGAGCAAGGGTTGTCACCCTCATTTTGACACCATTATTCTTAAAATTGGTTTGGTATTTCTTGTGATTGCGTAGAAAAGCCATTTAGAACGTTTTTCAGAACGCTTTTTGCGCATTTTTATCCCTTTTAAATTTCGAATTTTATAAGAAATGTTCTTAGATCACATTTATATCTAATAAGTAACTACCATGCCAAATTCCATGCATCTGCACGCTTCAGTAACACAAAATCGTAATTTCGAACGTTTTTTGCTCCTGCACACCCTTTAGGGATAGTGGCACCGACATAAAATGTAGCCTATGTTGGAGCAAGTGTTGTCACAATCATTTTGACACCATTATTTTGGAAATCGGTTTGGTACTTCCTGAAATTGCGTAAAAATCGCCATTTAGAACGTTTTTTAGAAAGCTTTTCGCGCATTTTCACACCTTTTAAATTTCGATTTTTTGGGAAATTTTCTAAGAGATCATCTCTATCTTATAAATGACTACCCTGCCTAATTTCATGTTTCTACGCCCCCCAGTAACACAAAAATCGCATTTTTAGAACGTTTTTTGCTCCTGCACCCCTTTTGGCCAGTGGCGCGGACATAAGATATAGCCTATGTTTTACGTTGGACTAACACCATCATTTTGATACCATTACTTTTGGAATCGATAGTTCCAGAGCTTACCTCCTACAAATAAACAATTTTTACCTCTTTATAATATTAAGTATAGATAGATTAGTATAGAAGTATAGATAATGAGTACAATGTCGTAAATATTTAAATTATCAGCTTAACGAAAATTGCATACCAAAATTGGGAGCACCAAAATAAACCTACTGTATGGGGGTGGAAAGGGCAGGACCACATCCAAATATTTTTCCAGGATTCCGCGTGGTCAAACATTGCTACGTATGATGCTTACAAAATTTGGATGCGATTCAGACGTTTGAAGTGTCTGAAATTCAGACGCAAAAAGGGTCTGAAAAAATTAAGACATTTTAAAATGTCTGAAAACTGAACACTCCGTTTCAGACACTCAAGTGTCTGAATTTCGAACATCTTAATTTACAGCGTGTGTTGAAATTGAAGTGCTAAATATTTAATGGTTGTTTTTTGATCGCGCTCATAATTGTTGTAATTGTTTTACCCGGGAAATTGTCATGACTTTTTATCTGGAGTGAAGCTACTGCAAGACCCTCAAAAATGTTTACTTCGTAAAGATTTTTTTCACAATTTCTTTTTTCTTTCTGGACAGAGTGACTCTCCCGGTTTACACTAAAAATATATTCTGCCACTAGCATCTAGAAAATAAATTGTGTCTCTAGAAAAAATCGTTTCATATCATCCTTATAAATTCTAGTTCCCTTTCCTATTGCGTTCTAGTTATCAATGGTGTTTTCTTATATTATCGTGGGAAAACTTATTTAAAAATTTCTGCAAATAAATGCGAACAAAAGAAGTGAGTTTTAGTAACTATAATTCTAGTTTATGAATTAATTCTAGAAGTCAAGTGATAGTTTCTCGCTATTCAAACGATTCATAATATAATGTATCGTTTCATCTCCTAATGAATTGTAGACTAGAAATTCTCAATTAATCTCGAATCTTCTATTCAGCTAAATTGTTTACCTTATTCACAAAACTCGGAAATCTATATACTAGTTTGGGTATTTAGAAATTTACTACATATTTGTTCTAGATGATGGCGGTATATTTTTCTATCAGGGTAATGCCCCCCTTCAACATACCGTTCAAACTCTGGTGAAGATCTTAAATGTTTATAAGATTACCAGCGGCCTTCGCCAGTTACGCTGTTCAGTTTCTCCAAACGAGTCTGAAACACGGAATATATCTATTTGATAACTTACTGTAGGATTTCGTAAAGAACGTACCAGAATATATATATAATAAACTAAAATAATCCCTGAAAAATTAAGAATTCGTCTGCTAGTACCTTTTAAAATGGCTAATCTCTCATAATCGTTTTAACCTGATTATAGAATCTTCGCCGTAACTCTACAATAAAACAACGTAGAAAGATATGTGTTACATACTAAAAACTTCCCTGAAAAATTATCAAGCAGGATGGGTCGTTCTAAGCTAAGGTATGAAATAAATGCTAACCCCGCCAAACAAGCAAACGCCAAGAACCAAAATCCAGAACTGTGTAACCGCTTATTATACTGAAGACAACTTCCCCATTTTAAACCGACAAATCATGCTAGCGTAAAATTTCCGATATCAAAAGAACCAATCATAGCAGAAAAATAAAATGTGAACTAGAATAATCTATTGAAGAAATTCTTCTATTTGAAACCAAATTCATCATCATAAATCATAAATTAACTATAAACAGAGCTATAGATTTTTTTTTTTTTTTTTTTTTTTTTTTTTTTTAACGTCGAGATACTGAAAATGAACGATTTTTTTTCTTCGTCACAACTGTAATTAAAACCAGATAGAGATTTAAAGATCGGACAGAAAAAAGTAAGGATTTCATTTTTGGACAGATGTTTACTCAATCTACGTGCTTTTGTAAAATTCAGTTTAAAAAATATATAAAATTTCTATCGATAATTAGCAAAAAACTATTAATCTATATATATAAAAGAAAGTCTGGATTTTGTATTAATCAACGCGCAGCCAAAACTACTGAACCTAAAATTTTGAAAATTGGGGTAAAAATACTTTTTATGACATAGAGTGCTGTTAAGAAAGGATTTCTTAAAATTCCACCCCTAAGGTGGGTAAAATAGAGAACGAACTTTTAAAAAGTTCCTTAAAAATCTCATTTTATAGTTATTTTTCAACCGATAACATATTTTAGTGTATTTTTGTGCGATGAAATGAATGGTACTAACTAAATACTTTTAAGTCCAATAGTTCGTGAGATATTTCATATTTTTCTTATTTGGCGATGTCTTTGGCGACCAAACCTCAAAATATCTAACATTACGAGCAATTATTCATTCATAATGTACATCCGTTACTGAAGCGACGGAAGAAATTTAAATTAAATCTTTTTGTTAATTGTTTTGGTTAAAGAATTAAAACTACTATATGAGTTTGAAAAAAATAAATAAATACAAAAAAAAGAAAAAAAGAAAAGAAAAAAATGAAAAAATATATTGATTAGATTTAACATACAAGGAAGCGATCAACTGAGAAATTAATATTATAAAACGAAATTATTAAAAAAATAAAAGCAATGTTTGTACGAAAGACTTAAAAAAATTTTTGGTACATACATCCGGACCATTTGAGATACAAGACAATTACACTATTTACAGCAACCCTTATTTTTTGTCCATTTGATAGTTTATTTATTATAATTTTAAATTTATTTTATTATTATAGTTTTTTTAAATTATAGTTTATAGTTTATAGCATGTAATTTTATGTTTTATAATTTATTTATTTATGTACTTTAAACAATTTGCCATTTTTAGCAAGGTTATGTATTTAAGAATGTTAAATTACTGTTTTGAACGTAATTTGCAAACGATAAACAAGATTGGCAATTGTCAACCATATTTGGTGATCTATCTCATGGTCCATATAATACACCAATACCACTTTTTTCAATTGAAGAAATGGGAATTTAAATAATAGATCGCGATTGTTAATACAACAATAATAATGCTTGCTCTTGGATAAGAAGAAAAAACGGGTAATTTTATGTCATCCGTGTGTAAGTCTCGCCATTAGCATTTTAAAAATTGCCAATAGCAGTAGTTACATTTCGCGTATGTAAATTAAAAACAATATTTTTGTTTTAAGTTGTGGCATTATTTTCTATTATTGTTTTACTTTTCAGAGTGAAACGTTTATATTTTGAATGAAAATAATGAAATAAGAATAAGGAATGGAAACAATCTTTGTTGATTTATTACTTGCAACCGGCTAACATAAAAGTATCACAAAAGCCATATATCACCTTTCTTTGGATAGTTGTTTATGGGATTCCTGGTTAATCTTCCGTAATCCGAGACCACACCAATCGATGTATTAGCTATAATGTTGAAAGCACCGTTTACGAATGAAGCGAAAATTTCACGATGAATTTATTACAGAAAATCGTATCATCATCATCTACTACTTATTTTAAACGGAAATTTGCATTTCATTCCGATTCTTAGGATTTTGATAGGATATGCCACTATTAGTTAGGTAATGTTTTTGGAACGGGTTTTGTGTATACACAGTGTTCTACGTTGCTTATTTATAGAGATACAGGTAAATGTTAAAGAATTAAGTAAACCTTATTATTAAAATTTAGCCTTTTACAAAAATTCTATTGAACAGATTTTGATCCAAGTGGCACTGTTACATAACTTTTCAGGAATGATTTTAGTATATAACATTTCATTATATGTTGCTTAGTTATAGAGCTATTGGAAAAATTATAGAAAAGGTGTATGAAATTCTTAAAGACACATCTACTGTAATTATGTAAAATGCAAATTTGTCTTTCCTTCCACCCGTTTATAATTTCAGTTTTGCTGGATGTATTTTGATGGGACTTAACACTGTTAGTTAATTTTTTGTGGATGGTTGGTACTTCTCTGTAGCGAAGTTTTCTTCTGGGTTAATGATTTTTCTGAAGCACAAACTTGACAACAAATCAGATTGCATAAAATCAAGTTCAAAAACTATGTGAACCCGATGGCGAAAGATTACCTTTTATTTAAAGTTCTACTGAACGTATTTTAATTGGTGTTGCACAATTAGGTAATATTTCAGGGATTGTCTCAATATTTAACATATCATTCTACATTTTTAATTATGGAGCTATGAGGAAAGTTCTCAGTGGTGTAGTTGCAAAAGAAGTAGGATAAAATCTACAGGCAGAGGGTATATACTGGAGAGTATATATTTTATAGCTATGGAGGATGTGTAGAGTTTCTAAAAAAAATCCAGAAAGTCTACGGCGTATAGCCTACGCTACATTCCTGAAAGTTCTGCAATCACGTTAACGCGATTATGAAAGACATATTTAACTATCTACTGCACATATAAAATAAAAAGGGCAATTTCTGCCCCATCACTTATAACTTGAGTTCTTTTGAAGGGATTTTGAGAAGGCTTGAATTGTTAGTTAAATAAATTTTCAAAAAAGGGGTCTTATACAACACATACCATTCTACGTTGTTTAGTTATAGAATTATGTGCAAAAGTTCCTTAATCAGTGAAGCCGATTGGGAAAGATTAGCCTTTTTAAAAGGTTCTACTGAGTTAAGTTCGGTGGAATTAGCACTGGTTGTTAGATAACTTTTCAGGAAAGGATTTAGAACACAACACATATTGTTCTACATTGCTTTGCTATAGAATTATAGGTGAATGTTCAATAATCTGGTGAACCCGATTATAAAAATGTAGTCTTATTAGAAGGTTCTACTGAGCGGATTTAATGGGATTCGCATTTTTTAATTTCCAGGGATGATTTAATAGGCTACATATTGTTCATCTGTTCTTTTCCATATTCAATTGTAAATAATGAACTAAAAGATTTGCTTCTTAATAGTCCAAATTTTGTCTGAGATATCAGAATATATAAAACCGTAATAGTGTTAATATTGTTTTCAGCAATGCGGAAGATCATTGGAGATAAATGAAGGGCTATAAAATTTATATATAAAATTTATTTTTTTCATTGCTTTAAAACACAAGATCAAATACACCGATATATTTCGTTTGATTAAAGTTTCGTTTGAAGAAACCGACCAGCGTAGCGAGCGAAGGCTGCTAGTTAATTATAAAGGGAACAAATTATGCCAAACAGCAAAAGAACAGTGAAACACCACGTAACTAATCTACATTATAGTAGCACAAATCCGATACGGTATGGCCACTTCGATTTTAATATACCAATCGGCCATTTCTTCTTATGATTATTTTTTAAATAAAACTGAATAAACGTTATATTTTTAGAAAGGTCTTTAAAATAAAATTAATTTTTGAGAGAAGAGTTGCTTTGTAGAATGCACGCATTAAGACTTATTAGCATTTAAAGTTTCACTTTTAATGTAAACAATACTTTTGAAAAGGAATTGAATTGAATATGATTTTTATATTAAAAAAATAGTTACTTCGTTCGCGAGCAGAGAGAAAAATCTGAAAATATATTTGACGTCCTTTTCCTATGAATGAAATTCTGTTTTAGCAACAAATGCTTCTTTGATTCTAGAGAGTAATCTCCGGAACTACACAGTTAAAAATCTGAAGTTTTAGCTGCATAGCCACTCCATCGATTTTATAGAATATCTTTATACATTTGAGGCGCCATTTGAGGGGGGCTGGGGGGGACGACACACCGCCCCCCCCAAGGAATTTGATATTTCAGAAAATTTCTCAACCATTAAATTTAGGGATGCACCGAATAATGATTTTGACTGAATACCGAATGCCGAATATTTGGCCTGCAGGCAAACCGAATACCGAATATTCGGCCAGTCGAATAGTAACTGTTAGGGAGAATACCAAATATTAGGCCAGTCGAATAGTATCTATTCGGCCGAATACCGAATATTCAACTGGCCAAATACTTTTATATCTCTATGTTTAACATTAAAAAGTTAAATTAAAAAAAAAAAATTACAATATTTAGCTATTTCCACTTTGACAAACAACACTATTTTTATAAGTAAATTTTGTGCTAACAAAGTATGTTTTGAGTTATTACTATGTGAGAAGAGGATGGTTTAAAATTTTTTTAAATAATAAAATTTAAATTCCATGACTTCAATTAATTCAAACAAATGAAAAGAATTCTCTCATATTGAACAAGAAGCAACATATCATTCCACTTCTTTCATCAAAAACGAAAGGTGTACAAGCCGTAGCAGAATTATCGTTTATAACTGTATAAAAATGAAGATATTTTAGCGAAATTTGCATCATATTAATTTGCTTGTATAGAATGTGATGATATCCTTGGAAGAGACTGAATTTCGGCCAGTGGTACAGTATAAGTATTGGTAACTGCATTCATAATAAAATAATGTCTAGCGCAGTGCTGTTTAGATATGAATGGTTGCTATTTCCAGCACTTCTCGTCATGTTATCCTAATTAAAGTAACTCTATTGACAATATAGTTACAATACCTTCATTATTGTTAAAGTAACAAAAGAAAATTAAAGTTTGACTTGGGGATGCACTGTGTATCTGACTGAATAAGTTAATTGCGATCCTGATTTACTGGACAAAAAATTGTCTGTTTTGATGCTTATTATTACCCCTGAAATTTTCTTCCATTTTGTTTAGAAACACTGTTTGCGAAAAAGCAAGGAACGGATTATTTACCAGACAATGCTCAGTAACTTGCATTTCCACATTTATTAATTCCCATGAACAAATGACATGTCATTAATGGTTTTTTTAGTGACATTTTTAAAACAACAAATAAATAATATACAATCATTCTCTTTTATTTAACCCTCCGTCTACCAGACGGGTCCATTGGACCCGACACGTACATACAAAATATTCATTCAAACCAGAAATTTCTTTAAAATAAACTAAGTATATAAACCAGGCAAAAATAAGGTAAATAAATAAGTTAAATAGTTTTAAATAAAAATTCTGGTGTAGAACGTTTTATTAAAACTTGAATAAAATTCCCGGTAGATCTAGGGTTAAAGATTCTAATTACTCTGAATATCTTTTTTAATTGACAGTTAAAAGTAGGAGTTGTGTAACGTTTTAAAAAATATTTTTAAAGGGTTTAAGTATTCGGTAAACCAAATCGTTTGATATTAGGCCTAACCGAATATTCGGTAATATGGCCGAATATCGAATAGATACCGAATATTCGGTGCGTCCCTAATCATATGTCAGACTCAAGCAAATATCAGAAAATTGCTCAAACTCTAAAATAACTTATCAGATTTTATTGCAATAAAAACATATGCATTAAATAAATGCTTATGCATAGAAATTAATAATTATCAAAAAAATTTCCTAAAGCCTTACTATTCGTACTCCCTCAAAGTGAGACATATATCTTTAATGAGTACTTTGGTTAATTTTAAAAATACATGTGAGAATTTTTTTTATCAGTTGCTTCTCAGCTGTGTGCAAATTGATCATGGGAAAACTCGTCAAAATCATTGACACAACAATCACAATGATTTTCTTCTAGGCAATTCTCGAATAAGGACGAAGAAAATAATAACATTTAAATCCCACTGATGACGGTCCTGTGATGACTGAAAACGTTGTGAGTTTCTCTAATGTATTTTAAATAGTTTTAAATTATATGAATGCACATGAAAGTAATTCTTGTGCATTTATTTGTGCTTTTTATATGAATATTAATTATAAATTTTACCTTTCCTGTAGAAAAAGAAAGATATATACATAGTATTCATTAATGTTCAAATATGTAGTTTTTTTTATCTGAAAAATATTCAGAATTTCTTTGAAAAATCGAATTAACATGAAACCATCTCATAACAGGGAAAACTCAATCCGAAAACACTTAACGCTTTACCTTCACTTGCAGAAAATCATTAACGAAAATTTTCTTATGCTTACAGATCACAAAATTTGTAAATTTCGTGACTTATTCATGACGTTCTTTGGCTGATTATCTCATGAATGATCGAATTTCATGATTTTTTTCTGATCATCTGACGAAATGTGCGATTTTTTCTGCGATCGATTCACGGAATTCACGATTTTTTTTCTAAAAGCGTTATACGAAATGGAATTTTTTCGCGCGAGCACTTGCCGAAATTCACACTATTTCTCCGCGAGACACTGACGAAATTCGATATTGTTTTCGTGATTTTTTTTGACAAATTTCACGATTCCTTATCACTATCATTTATTGAAATCCGTGATTTTGCTTCTGCCACCGACTAATAATATTTATGATTTTATTGCGCGAGAGGCAAAATTTTGGACCTTATTACGCGACCATTTGACGAATTTCTCCTCGATTTATTGCGCGATTTTTCGACTAAATTTTCGTGATTTTTTGCGCAATCTTTTGACGAAATTCGCGATTTTTTTCGTGCAATCATTTCGTGCAATCATCTGTACTTCTTTTCGCGATCTCTGATGAAATTAGCGATATTTTCCGATTCGTTTCAAGAAATTAGCGATTTTTTAAGCGACCATTTTGAGACTCTTTTTTTTTCAAAACTTCCAAAATTCGCGATTTTTTTCTGCGACCCATTGACGAATTGATTTTGTGGATTTTGAAAGAAAGAAAAATCGCGGACTTTCACGAAAATTAAAAATATTGTGGAATAATCACACGCTTGTGAAAGACGTTATGGGGACAAAACCACGTAGAGCATGTTTTATTGTGTAGGATTTTTTTCTGTGTGACTTGTGCAGTTCTGCAAGTTGTGCAATTTTCCACGTTCCCTGTTCCTCAAAGAAAAATTTTCCTTGGCCTTCATCAGGAAACTAATGAAATGGTTCCCCTGTAAATAAAACTTCGAAAGGGACTAGAAAAAAGCTCCATTTAAACAGGTTTTTGTCTTAGCAAGAATAAATTTATGATTTTTTTCAACGAAATTTGATTTTTTCCCCTTCTAGAAAGAAATCTGTTATAGACAGGTTTCGTTTTCACAAGTTTTACTATAATGCATCTCTTTTCAGAGCTAGAATATAGAGCGGATGGTTTAACAGTCAGTGAGGATACCTGTAAAAATGAAACCTGTCTACAATAGAATCCTGTCTAAAAAGAAAAAAAAATATGTCCAATATATTAAAAGTTTACCTTCGAAGACGGAAACCTGTCTAAAACGAAATATTTCCTTGGTTCTGAGTTTGCGTAATCGTAGTTTTTACTGTTATTGTAAGCACAAGTCAGTAAACGTTTCTCATACGGGGGGGGGGGGGTAGACCCCTGTATCCTAACCTTAGCTATATAGCATCCCTCAAAATATGTTTCCCCCCCCCCCCCCCAAGAAAATTCTGAAATGGCGCCCCTGGAGAATGCTCCATAGTATAGTCAAGTAATTGTTTTCTATAAAAGCGGTGGAGTGACTATGCAGCAAACGCTGGATACTTTTAACTGTGTAAACTATATTTTATCTCGGCATTACTAACCCGAAGCATATGCATGCACTAAAAACGTTCTAAAATTCAGATTAGTGTAATACTTCTGGGTAAAGAAACCTGAGATTTCGCATTTTCGTTATTGTCCAGAATGCGGCATTATAAAACCTTATGTTATTAGATAAAAGAAAATTATATTTTTTATATAAGGGTAAAAATAACGGAATTTAATGATTCAAGGCTCCCGGAAGTAAAGTTGTGCTAAGCCAAAAATTAATAGTATTGTTTCCGGTTTATTTTTAGAAGTTTATCCTTACAAAATGTAATATGAGAAAAATAAATAATGGAAAACGTTGCTTTCATCTAGTAACATAATATATTGTCTGCCTTGTCGCAAATGGGGCCAAACACATGGTAGAATTTTCTTATCGTTAATTTAAAAGTTTATCTGTGGTATCGAATACAAAGATAATTTGTATTTTAAAATTACGTTCAAATAGATTTATTGCGGAAAATCGAGGGTTGCCAATGTTCAGCAGTTGCTAGGGTTTCGGCAAAACAGTTTATAAAGTATGTGTTCATTTCATTTTGCATTTATTTCATCGAAGAAAATGACGGCCAGGATCCAGATAGATTTTTAGCTGTTAGCGAAACGAGCTTGACCAATTAGAAGCCTGTATTTTTGCGAACTTTTCGCAGTTTGCAAAAATGCTGGCCTCGGATTCATCAATCCCGTTTCGCTAACAGCAAAAAAATTTATCTAGAACTCGGTCGATGTCATTTAGAAAGTTTTGCGTCATTTTCTTAATGCCATGCATACAGTGTTTTGTTTGAAGAGATCGAACGCAAAGCACAATTTTTCATTTCCAAATTCAGGAAGGGTATCGGTTGTCATAACAGAAGTACGTTTTCGAAATTATCTAAGGTATTGATTCTGAATTCTTTTGCTATACATTTCGATATTGAGGGCCCACCGTGGCTGAGTGGATAGGGCCCCACGCTGCTAATCACTTGAGAGCGTAGGTGGGGGCGGGTTCGAATCCCGCCGGCTCATATGCACACTCTTTATGGAGCCCGGATGTAATTATCTGGTGTTGTAAATTTCTTTGTACTATCTCGTCCCTGTATATCAACGATGACTTATAAGCGGGCCCTAGTGTCAAGCACACAAGTCTGATGTATATGTTCAATAAAACAAACAAACAAACATTTAGATATTGAAGAAGTTATTGTTTCCATGGCAACAGTACTTTTCTCTGTTGCTTTCTCTAACACACAAATATCGAAATTTAACCAACAGTGATTATAATCAATCCCATAGCAGAAAGCTATTGTGTATAAGAGTTGTGATATATACACAGGACACATACTCATTTAAAGTTTTTGTCCAAAGTACGGTAATTCACTTTTTGAATTTGATGATACTCACGTGGGCGAGTTCGATTAGAGTAATGAAATGAGACAATAAACATTAGCATGAAGACACGTTTGCAATGACACGTTTGCAAAGCTATACACTGTTAAAAATCTGAAGCGTTTGCTCCTTAGTCATTCCACCGCTGTTATAGAAAACGATTACTTGACTGTATTTTGGAGCATTCTCATTGGTCAGATAAGAGATATTCTATAAATGTGGTGGATTGACTATGCAGCTAAACCTGCAGATTTTTAATGGTGTAACGGTTAGAATAGATTGTGAAGAAAACCCAGAAATGCTTAAGGGGGAGTTTCAAGTCCATTGAACGGCATTCCCGGAACTTTCTGACACCTTTACAGGTTCATTTTAACTTTAGAATACTAGACATAGTAACGTTACGCAACGTTAGTTAACGCATTAACATTAAAATACCATAGTCGTGCTAATTACGAGCTTCTAGTATTATAGGGTTAAACATAAAAGCACAAAATTTGCATGACTGACTATGGGAGTGATTGATACCATAGTCGTGCTAATTACGAGCTTCTAGTATTATAGGGTTAAACATAAAAGCACAAAATTTGCAGGACTGACTATGGGAGTGATTTGGAATCAAAAGGCGTTTTCCATTTTTGAAAAGTAACTTATTTATCGAGTTATAAGTGATTTTTGGTCACGTGGTAACTGGTTTTTCTCCCTCCGCTGAGTAGTATTTCTGCTTTCATCTGGAAATTATGTTCAAAATACAAAGTTTGACAGTATTTTCTAAAAGATGCTCTCTGTTTACCAAAAGATGGAAAACGTCTGTCAATCACTCTGTTTCTGAGTAACAACAGCTGTCAATTTGATTACATCGCAGATTTCTACTCTATGTGCTATTATAATCTAGATGCTGCAGCTCAGTGGTAAAATAAGGTGCATCTTAATGAGAAAGGTGAACATGGATCTATGACTGGAAAGAAGAAGCAGGGCTCCCACTCAACTTTTGTATAAAAATGGAAAAAAGGGACCAAAAGAGACCACACATTTGTAAAAAAGGGACCAAAATGGACCTACTTCAGCAAACCGCAAAATAAAATAAACTTAGAAACCCTCCTCCCCATTATTTTTCACTTATTTATAAGTGTTTAAAGTATAATTGTTATAAAGAAAACGTTTTCTCTTATTCAAATTATCAAATTCATTAACTTAAAGCCATTGTTATTGGTAGAGGTTACAAACCTAACATTGGTGCTGCTTTATTTGAACCACATACAGCCTCCTCGTTCCTCAAGTTCACCCCCAGTCTTCTTCTCTTTCCAATATTTGTATTATTTTAAATATAAATTTATGTTCTATTTCCTGGCGAATTATCCACATTAGCTAAAGGAATCTGGTTGCAATGCTTTAGACCAATATATTAAATTTTGTCCTCTTATAAATAAAACTTATTCTAAGTTCCTATAGCTTTTTAGCCCCCGGTACGGAATGCTATTTCTTTCTCCCAGCTTATTTTGTGTCGTCTTCAAAAAATAACGTTACCTTACAGAAGCCAAAGTAAAACAAAGCAGTACGATTAAATACTCTATAGCAATTTTTTTAATTTCTAAGCATTGCAAATTTTCAATTTTTATACCGCCGTACTGGAAAAAAAAATGTACTTTTAAATGCGATTTGTTTGAAAATTATATCTCCATTTATTTTTCAAATATTAATTTTTTTGTAGTTTTCAGCACCATTTGTCTAATTTTGGCAACTCAAGTATTCCATTTCTGTAGAAAGTAATGGAAAAATAGTTGAAAAATAGCAATTATATATTTTCATTGCCATTTTCTCATAACAACCGAAAGAAAATGTAATTAAAATACGTGCTATTTTGAAAAAATATAAACGAAAAATTTCTGTTTAAACATGGAGCTATTATAAAGTACAGTGACCTTTCACTTATTCGACTTTTAAGACACCGTAGAAAAAAGTTATATAGCTGAGAGAGTCGTATAAGTGAGAGACCGTCTTATTGTACAAGTTTCAAACTTTATAGACATTAATTATTTTACCTATACTAAAAACGATAACTTTTGAGTACTAAGAACATATTTTAACAAAATTTGTAAAATTTATTAAAAAATTAAATATAAAATATATTTACAAAGTTCACAAAATAATTCATTTACCACTATGTTTATTTTAAAGATTTACAGATCAGATTTTCTCAAAAAATGAAGTGATATTAGTTTGTCTCTGTCATAGATGGAAAGAGAAAATGTCTTTTTCTAAGTCTAATAAAGCTTTTAAGCTAGTTTGGGAGTAATCATTTTGATGGACATAGTTCTTTAATTTATTTAAAGCGGTACTTGCTTTTGAAAAATTTACAACAGCAGAAACATTGCCCTAATCTTTGTCATCCTCCTTGCTCACGTCTGCATTATTAATATCCTCAAAGATTTCTTCAGTAATTCTCAGTTCTGGCAGAAGTTTATTATCACTTTCTACATAATCTTTGGAATTAATACCTTCGTCCGTAATCATTTCATTCGAATCTTCGTTATTAAATGATTCCATACGCTCTCAATATCAGGTTCATTCGCTGAACTAGCAGTTTGGTCTTGTGGAAAACTGCATTTCCTAAAACAATCCTTAATTGTCTGCGATGTCACATTTTCCATGCAGATGCTGTAAATTGCATAGCATTTAAAATGTAAATTGATTTAGCTTCCTTTTTGTTTTCCCGATCAAAAATAAAACGACGAATCAAACTCCTTCTGTGGTTTACTTTGAAATTCTCTTTAATCCCTAAATCTGCTGGCTGTAATCTGCTTGTAGAATTTGCTGGCAAAATTTTAAACTTTAATTTGCTGCAGAATCGGTGGATCTTTTACATCGGGATGTGATGGACATTGATCCATTAGAAGTAAAACCTTTCTTTGTTGTTTTTGAAATTTATCATCCATCTTTTTTAAAAAATCAATGAAAACCTCTGACGTCATCCATGTGTTTTTTTTTATTTCTATAGCCACCTGGCAATTATTTTTTATATTTAAAGCATCGAGATATTCTTGATTTTCCTATTACTAAAGGTTCTATTTTTTCTGAACCATCACTATTTGTGCAAAAAAGGATAATTAATCATTCTTTACATTTTCTGTCCCCGTGACATGGTTCTTCTTTGTATGATAATGTCTTATCTGGCATCAGCTTGAAAAACAGTCCGTTTCATTATAGTTAAAAATGCCTTTAGGTCCCTTAATCCTTAATTAACATAGGTAGATTTTACAACCATTGTCTAATATAATTTTCATGAACATACGCGCTTTCTCCTGTGATACGGCGATGAAAAAGTCGATGCTTTTTTTTCAGCTTCTCGAACCACCACAACACGCTGAAAAATTCTCGATTCCATACATCTCAGCAAGAAATCACACCATCTATCGGTAAATTTGAAGCTCGCATTTAGTTAAACTACGCGATTAATGCTGATTTCAATTTTTTAAATCTGCCACATTGTATCCTGGATCTCTTTGAATCGACATTTTTTGATGTATTAATAATGACATTTTTATTTTTCAGAAATCCTTTTAGTGTCGATTCTGGTAGATTAAAGAGGGCAGCTAATGCCTTCTTTGATTGTAGTACATTTTTATCATATTCCTTGATCATTTCAACTTTGAATTCAATGCTTAATGCTTTACTTTTTGACATTTTCAGTTTAGGTATCGGCATGCAGCAAACTGAAAAAATTATAGTGAAATGAATAACCTTTCACGCGTCTAGTACGGAAGCTTGTAGCGATTTGCTGTGACGTATGCGTTTTTCCCCCTTTGCTCTGCAGGCTGTACGCGTATAGGTCTTTTGGCACGATTCTAGCTTGGGATGTGCATCCGATATGTTCTCGCTTTAGTATTTTTCCTAGTGATGTTCAAGAACTGCCATTTTCGATTTATTAAATTTAAATTAAAAGTTTATTTTTCTTAAAACAGCCTCATTCCTAAAAGACGACGCATTCCTAAAGCCGTTAAATTTTCCTTCGTAAGTGCATTTTGCAAAACCCCTCATTTATCACCCAGTGCCATACAGAGACATGATCTGCAGGTGGTCATTTGGCTTTTGTTAAACACAAGAGAATTCCATACAATCACACTCCCGCCATATATTTCATCGTTAATAACAAACGAAGGTAGATAAGAAATGTTATTAATTATGGATAAACATTTTAACAATAATGAAAGGATAAATGTAAGAAAACGTGAATGATTTGTACTTTAAAGATTATAAATATAATTGTAGAGTGAGAAATGTAAAATCGTCTGAACCGTTTAAAGCGTCGTATAAGTGAAAGAAGCAGTCGTATAACTGGAGAAGTATAGCATTAATTCCCATAATGCGTGGACGGGACCAAGAGAAATCGCCGTATAACCGAGAGAGTCGTATAAGTGAGAGGTCACTGTATATTTAATTTTAAGTATCTATAGACGCTTTCAGTGTGACGTCAGTCATGACGTTTTGGTTGGAAACTGACTCCAAACAAACGGTTGCTATGCGTCATTTATTTTTAAATATAAATCGTGGAAAATGTTACCAGTACATATCAAGTATTAAAACTCTTAGATGTGAGATATAGATATAAGATACAGCTGCAACACACAAACAAAGTAGAAAATATAACATAGCAACCGTTTGTTTGGTGTCAGTTTCCAACCAAAACGTCATGACTGATGTCACGACTGAAATCGTCTATATTAACGTTACAAACAAATGAATGCCTATGAATCATTAGATAGCCCTTTTTTGTCGAGTTTTTTTAATGACGGCATGTTTTTGCTGCATTTGTGTATATTTGGCGAGAGTGACATCCTATGCATGCTTTACTGTAGATGTTTAAGAGTGGGTCGTAAATGTGGAATTTTTAAGAGTCCTTCCATATAAGAATCACCCAGAATCGGGGGTCTGTGATTAAATGGTAAACCGATTCATGTGATTTTTTTTTCTCAGAGAGATGACCATTAGAAATAAATAAATCCAGAATATTAATGCCGTGGGACCATTGGTTTTCATTTGGTGTGGGGGGGGGGGCGGTTAAAGGTCAGAGCGCCGCTTGAAAAATTGAATTTTTATGTTTTGCGTAGTACTTCTAATAATATGCTTTGAAGTTATCCCACAAAACAAAATGCATGGTTGTATTATGTAAGGTTGGCCCAGGAAAGGCTTCAAAAATTGATTTTTTTTCGAAATTTCACTATAGTTTGGACGCATGTAGCTCTTTGCATTGAAATCATCCCATCATTTTTAACTGCTGAATGCTTTCCTATGATGAAATGAAACACAGAAAAGTAGGCCCCACCATGGGCAGACTTTAATGCATTCCTAAATTTTATGCCAAATTTCCAAAAAAACATATTTTTGCCTATTATAAGTGAGGTATATTAGACATGCATTAAAGTCAGAAGCTTCTACAATAATAATAGAAATGTAGAATAACTATTCACCTTTCAAAATCACCAAACAGAATCATGGGCAGTAAAGCAGTTTTCATCGGGTAATGGAAGTTGCATTGTAATATAATTAGGAAATACGCTACCACGACCATAGCCTTCAATCATTGCTAAGTATAAAAACGCTTACAATTATTTCTGAAATGCATATATTTTTTATTCTAACATGATCTTCCACATGTATAACAATAACTATTTTTAATATGTTTTGGTTACTGGCAGTGAAGATGCTTTAATGAAGTGAAAAGAAGCATGTAAACTAGATGATGATATAAGCATAAATCAAAGACTTTTACTTTTGCGAATTTTAATACAAAAGTTAAAACCTTTAACAACGATTTAATGTACAAATATGTACAAACACGACACATATAATCCCATACCATCCGTTTCGAGGATTCCCGGATCCCCCGTATGGAGGGATCCTGCGCAGTGACTTCTTTTTTCAGTTAGTAATGGTTCATTATGTCATTTATTTAGGATATATAATCTTTTGTTTTCACCTTTTCAATCATTCCAAAAGCCAGTACTCGAGGCTATAACCGAGGGGTTCTTCGAACCCATTTTAATTATCTTTTTTTTTCTTGTTTGTTTGTTTCCTCACTGGGAATCCCAGAATCCTCGAAACGATCGTATGGGATTTTTGGTGTCGTGTTTGCACGTATTTGTGCGCTGCTACAAGATCAAGTGGATTATTTCCAGTTTCTGAACTTATTAGTCCAAACGATTTGGCATGGTACTGTAAAAAAATAAAAACAAATGTACCTCCAGAAAATATTTCTGAAAAAGTTCTCATAGAAAATCGAAGTGGAACAACCCTAGAGCTTGATGATATGCTTTATGCAAAGCACAGATACAAAATTTGGAACATTTTGGGCCCCACCTCGGTATTACCAACATCGTGCATAATACTCCTCCAATTGCGAACGAACAAAATTCTGAGCACAGTGCTTCATATTTCAAAAATGTATAAGGTCTCAAATCCATGCATGCCCTTTCTTACCCTTGATTTTATGATTAGGATGTTCGCAATAGCGAGGTGGTGTCCAAAATGTTCCAAATTTGTATCTGTGATTTGCACAAATCATATCCTCAAGCTGTAGGGTAGTTCTACTTCGATTTTCTTTATCAGAAATATTTTCTGGGGGTAAATTGTTTTTCATAACCATGTCAAATTGTTAAACCTGGTGAGTTCAGAAACTGGAAATAATCTACTTGATTTTGTAGCAGCATATGGCCCACTAGCACATTTCTTTGATAACTTGCATAAGGAATATTCATCCATGTTTAAAATAACTTTTAAAAACAGACTTACTTTCAAACAGACAGCATGCAGCAAGACTGAAGTAGCTTATAATCATCTGGTTTACATGCTTCTTTTCACTTCATTAAAACATCTTCACTGCCTGTAGAAAAACATATTAAAAATATTTATTATTATAAATGTGGAAATTCATGTTAGAATAAAAAATATATGCATTTCAGATATAATTGTAAGTATTTTTATTCTTGGCAATGATTGAAGGCTCTGATCGTGGAAGCGTATTTCCCAATTATATTACAGTGCGATTTCCATGACCCCATGAAAACTGCTTTAGTGCCCATGATTCTGTTTGGTGATTTTGAAAGGTGAATAGCTTTTCTACATTTCTATTATTATTCTAGAAATTTCTGACTTTAATGCAGTTCTAGTATACCTCACTTAAAATAGGCAAAAATATGTTTTTTTTTGGAAATTTGGCATAAAATTTTGGAATGCATTAAAGTCTGCCCATGGTAGGGCCTACTTTTCTGTGTTTCATTTCACCATAGGGAAGCATACAGCAGTTTAAAATGATGGGATGATTTCAATGCAAAGAGCTATATGTGTAAAAACTATAGTGAAATTTCAGAAAAAAAACATTTTTTGCAGCCGTCTAGATCACTGCATTACACATATCCCATAATTTTTATTCTTGAATAGCAAAGGGCCAACCTTACATAATACAACCATGTAATTTGTTTTGTGGGATAACTTCAATGCATACTGTGCAAAATACTATGCAAAACATAAAATTTGAATTTTTCAAGCGGCGCTCTGACCTTTGACCCCCCCACCAAATGAAAACTAATGGTCCCACGGCATTAATATTCTGGATTTATTTTTTTCTAAAGGTCACCTCACTGAGAAAAAAAATCACATGACTCTGTTTACCATTTAATCACAGCCTGGTTGATTCTTATATGGAATGACTCTTAAGAGGATTCGAATGACGTCATTTTACATAAAATAAAAGCGTGTGCTTTAAGTCTTAAAATTGAAACATGTTCTGTACTATATATACTGTATATATACATATTTGTTTTTCATCGGGGCAACACTAAATTCTTGAAAAGCAGAATTCTTGTTTTCTAGTTATGTAATTTTAGAAATTTTCTTGAGCTTTTTTGAGCTTTATAAAAGGATTCCCCTTTCAATCTTTCAGTTCAATATCGAATTTTTGCGTTTATCCTTGTTTTATTCTGATCTGTTGACATTCATACAAGGAACCCTATTTCATTCTTTTAGTCCAATGCAGTAAATTTTATTCATTGTGATTGTTTGCATTTCTAAGCGATTTCGATATTTTTTTCTGATACGGAAAGTATTCTCTATTAACCTTTAACTGATTTGACTAAAATTTATCACACAACTGATGTGATCCGGTCTCTCAGACCCCTCGAATAAAATGAATAAAAAAAAATAACTCAAATGGTTGAATTTACTTAAATTTTGTCCTAACAATATCGGTGTACTTCTCTTAGGAGCATGTGAATTAAATTGCATGAAAAAAGTATTTTATTCACATTATTTAACTTCAGTACAGAAAAGTAAAAAGCTGTAAAAGTGTTTACAGCTGGGAGTAGCGGGGTCTGGGAGACCGCGTGACATCAGTTAAAGGTTAAACAAATCCTGTCAAAACAAATTTGAAACAATTAAAATCGATCCAACCCACAACGAAAAAAAGGAGCAGCAACCTACCCGATGTAGGATTCTGAGACAAAAGGCTCTGTAGATTTCTAAATTGTATGGATTTTAAATCACACCGTAAAGAGGAAAACAGAAAATCATTATTGAAAATTTTTATTTACAAAAAATCAATAATGAAAATTTTCTTTCAAATTGAGCAAACATTTGCAAGATTTGAAACCTGTGAATGATGTTTCTGTGCTAATTATAGCATGACCGATTGAACTTCACGAATTTTTCTGCGACCATTTGAAACATTAGCGCGTTTTTCGGGATCATTTGAAGAAATTTGCGTGTTTTTCACTATCCCCAGTCCAGATAACATTTTTACTTTGCTTTACTGGATTTCAATTTTACATTGTTTTCTCCCCTTGTCTGACGACTACATCTGGATGCGTACCCATCCGGATAGCTTTTATACTTCCATTTTAAATCATTTAAATTTTTTTTCTTAATGTTATTTGCTTTACTCATTTTTATTGTATTTTACTCTTTGTTTGGCGCAGCATGTCCCTAAACGGAATTTGTGCCATAAAATCCAATTCAACCAACCAACCATCACTATCTCCAGAAGAAATTAAATTTTTTAAATCATTTGACAAAATTAGTGGGTTTTTTTCGCGATCTTTTGACGCATTTTTCTCGTAATCTTTCGATGCATTTTTTGCAATACTTTAAATTAATAAAATTCGCGTTCTCTTCGCAATCCATTGACGCAATTCGCAGGTTTTTACGTTGAAATTTGCGTTTTATCTTGTCATATTTTGACGAAATTCGTGTTTTTTCTCGATCCTTCGACGAAATTCGCGTGGTTTATCGATTTTTTGACGAAATTTGCGTTTTATTTAGAATTTTTTGACGAAATCGCGTTTTTTTCGCGATCCTTTGCTGAAGTTCCCGTATTTTTTTATATTTGGTGAAATTTGCGTTTTATTTAGGGATTTTTTGACGAAATTTGTATGCTTAATTAATTTTTTGACAAAATTTAAGATTTATTTATAAATCTTTTGCCAAAATTTGCGATAATTTGATGAATATGGCGGAATTTTTTTCGCGAACTTTTGTTGAAATTCGCCTGTTGTTCGCAATCCTTTGCCGAAATTCGCGTCTTATTTGGAGATCTTTTGACGAAATTCACATTTTTTGCGATCTTTTGAAGAAATTTGCGTCTTTTTCGTGATTCTTTGCCTAAATTCGCGTTTTTTTTTTGCAATCCTTTGCCAAAGTCCCAGTGTTTTTCGCGATCGTTTGCCGAAATACTCTTTTTTTCGGGATCTTTTGACGAAAATCACGTTTTTCACGATTCTTTGACGAAATTTGCGTTTTTTCGCGATCTTTTGACGAAATTGGCAATTTTTTCCCGTGATCGATTAACGAAATTTGGCGGTATTCTTCGGAACATATTTGCGAAAAGTACGATTTTCCTGCGATGCTTGGCTAAATCCCAAACATCGATAAAACTTAAAATAAATGTCGGTTAACAGCGTCGAAAAACGGACTTTACAGACATAATAATAGAAAAACGGATCAAAGCGGACTTGAAGCAAAAAAAACGGACCGAGTGGGAGCCCTGGAAGACACAAATGATGTCACATTAAACTGTTCCTAATCCCCTCCTGCGTCCGCCATATTTAGCTGCATCTTCCACAGGAGACTGCTGACTGGGCTGCTGTCGGTTAAAGTCAAATATAGTGGACGCAGAAGAGCGGAGAGATGACTCGTTTTTCGTCTTCCAAGTTTTCTACAAGGGAAGATTGATATGTCTACTCTTCTCGTTACATAGCTGTATGGTGGGGACATAAACTTTGGTTGGTTAAGATGATTTTGGCCAAAATGAATTCAGGAAGATAATAGCCGGAATCCAGATAGAATTTTCGTTGTTAGCGAAATGAAATTGACCAATCGAAAGCCCGCATTTTTGAAAACCGCGAAAAGTTCGCAAAAATGCAGGCGTCTGATTAGAGAATCTCATTTCTCAAACAGCGGAAAATCGATCTGGGTGCCGGCCAATGTTTGTTAACTTGTCTGGCTAGCTCAATGGATGACCCACCGTGGCTGAGTGGTTAAGACACAACACCGCTAATCGTTTGAGAGCGTACGTGGGCTGCGGATTTGACTCCCACTTGCTCCGTTGCACACTCTTTGTTGAGCTCTCGGTTGTAATTCTCTGGTGTTATAAATTTCTCTGTGGGCCGGGATCCTGATAGATTTTTCGCTGTTTAGTGAAATGGGATTGACTAATCAGAAACCTGGATTTTTGCAAACTTTTCGCTGTTTGCAAAAATGCAGGTTTCTGATTGGTCAATCTCGTTTCACTAAGCAGAGAAAAATCTATCTGGATGTCGGCCACTACTCATCCTTGTATATTGAGGATGACTCATAGGCAGATACCTGAGGCCAAACACACAAGTGAGATGTAGTATGTGTTCAATAAAGAAATAAATAGTTCAAATGAAATTTTTCAGGTCTATTTCTGAAAACTAGGTTACCGTAATTTGGACTAAAACTACAATATGAGTGTGCTTCCTGTGCATATGTCACGGCGTTTATCTAAAAATGTCTGTTATGAGCATGATTCTAAGCGCAATTCATTAAATTTCAGTATATGGGTGGTAGTGAAAGCAATAGTGAAAAGTACTGTTACTATGGAAACGACGATTTCTTCGGTATCGAAATGAATATGGAAACAGTACAGAATCAGTGGCTTACATAATTTCAAAGAGATGAAAACATATTTTTGTTATGGCAAACAATGCATTTCCTGGATGAGAACAAGCAAGATTGTGTTCGGTGTTAGATTTCTACAAGCATTCTACTACATTCATGGCATAAGAGAGTGACACAAAACTTTTCAAATGACACACGCCGGGTTCCAGATAGACTTTGCGCTGTTAGCGAAACGAAATTGAGCAATCAGAAGCCTGCATTTTTGCGAACTCCCCGTAAGGCATGGTGACGTCACGGCGACATCATTGTGAAGTCACACTGTGATTTTGTGACCGTCCATGTGACGTCACATGACGTCGATGTGACGTCATAGTGACTAGAATGCGAAGTCGTTATGGCCGTTTTAGAGGTCGTTTGTGACGTCACATTGTGACCACTCTGTGAAGTCAAGGTGTGACAAATTTGTGAAAAGTGTGTCATTTGTGACTAATTTGGCATTAATTTTGTGACGAACATGTGACGAAAGCGACGATGTTTTGAAGTCACAGTGTGACCAATTTGTGAAATATGTGTCATTTGTGACGAACTTGTCATAAATACTGTGATTATTTCAAATTAAATACAAATTTCAAATTAGTTGCTTAAAAGGCGAAAAGGACAACATAGTGAAAAAGATTCCATGCCGAGACTCAAACCCGGGCCATCAGTATAGCGCACTGACATTCTACCGACTAAATCACATGGAACGATAACCAGTTTGGACAATTTCTTACTATTACATGTTGGCAAGGCGACAAACACAGCACAAGATGGAATATTTATCGTGAGCCACCGACATGGGGCAAACACGAAACTTAATTAAATCCAACATCGATTGAAACTATGTTAATACTTGGAAATTTTTCCAGAGAGAAACATTCGCCTTGTATACAACATTTCAAATGAAAATAAATTTCAAATTAAACAAATTTCAAATTAATTACTTAAAAGGAAATTTTAATTTGAAATTTGATTTTCATTTGAAAATTGTATGCAAGACGAATGTTTCTCTCTGGAAATTCTTCCAAGTATTAATATAGTTTCAACCGATGCTGGATTTAATTAAGTTTCGTGTTTGCCCCATGCCGGTGGCTCACGATAAATATTCCATCTTGTTCTGCGTTTGTAGCCTTGCCAACATGCAATAGGGAGAATTTTTTCGGCTGGATATCGTTTCATGTGGTTTAGTCCTTAGAATGCCAGTGCACTATACTGATGGCCCGAGCTCGAGTACCAGCATGGAATCTTTTTCACTATGTTGGCCTTTGCGCCTTTTAAGCGCATAATTCGAAATTTGATTTTCATTTGAAATATTGTATGCAGGGCGGATATTTCTCTCTAGAAAATTTTCCAAATATTAATACTGTGATGATTCATGTCATAAACATTGTGATGAATTTTAAAATAAAGTTTTGTTTGAAATATAAAATCTTATCTTTTTACCGTACTAGGGGGCTCTGCCCTCTACGCTCTACTCTCGTCTACTCCCGTTCAGACACCGCAGACTCAAACAGCACGTTAATTTAATCGGCTTTAAAAAGATTTCGGAAGATTGAATTATAATTTGAATCTGACGTAATTTTCACCAAACTTTTCTTTCTCTTTTTAATATTCACGTAAAAATACTTTTGTTAGAAATGAAATGATCATCTTAAAATATCAAATAAATGTCTCGGGCAATTTTTTAATTTAAACTGTTTTGCAATGTTATTTTTTGTTCATTTTACATAATAAGTGTAATGTGACGTAAATGTGACGTAAATTCTCCTATTTAAGACTTCTAACGCATGTTAATCAATTTATTATTTTACAATATTCTTCCTCTTAAAATTCACGTGTAAGTATAGATTTTATGACGTAATTTTCAATGAGTTCCTGCTTTTTATATTTTCTGTTTATAATAGTCACGTGTAAACTAAATTTTTAATTTGAAGCAAGCATTATTGTTTGCGCTGTTTATACAGTTGGCAACAGTTTAAATTAATACAATTTTCTAAATCTCTGTATTCTAAAAAAAAATAACTACCGCTGTCACCGCCGCCTCCGGTTTTGATTTTTTTGTGACCGGAGGCCTTTCTTCGTTAATATTAACAAAAATAATGCATACAAAAATATGAAAATCGGTGGTTTTATACAGAAATGCTTGATAAACACGCTGATGGAGACAGTTTTCAAATCGAAGAATTATTTTAAGAGTTATTCAATGCTAAATTTGGACAAAATCGTTCCACTAAAAAAGTTTTATAGCAGCAAAAACTATACATGACAGTGTAATCATTTTTAGATCATTTTATGCGTTAGAATTTGCCGGAGTGCAGATTCCATTAATTTTTTTATTTTGACTCATTTTTTCAGGTTTTATTTCTATTTTAAATTCATATTTTCAGCATTTCTAGAGATATATTTTACAGATTTCAGAAAATTGTACTAATTTAAACTGTTGCCAACTGTATAAAAAGCGCAAGCAATAATGTTTGCTTCAAATTAAAAATTTATTTACACGTGACTATTATAAACAGGAAAAAAAACTTTCAAATTAGAATTAAATAATTACGTATAAAAAGCATGAACTTATTAAAAATTACGTCATAAAAAGTATACACGTGAATTTTAAAAGAGAAAGGATATTGTAAAATAATAAATTCATTAAGATGCGTTAGAAGTCTTAGGAGAAATTACGTCATATTTACGTCACATTATAGTTAATACATAAAATGAACACAAAATAATATTGCAAAAAAGTTTAAATTTAGAAATTGCGCTAGACATTTATTTGATATTTTGAGAATTAATTTAAAATGTCTCATTTAAAAGAACTTTCTTTTCGCTTTGTTAAAAAATACCAGGAGACAAAGACTCTCTTTACTTAATTCCTTTTATATTAGCTTATTTTGAAATGTTGTTACACGTGTCTACGTCATCAAGTTATTTTTATTTCGACGTTTTATTTGTGTTTTTATTAATGTTGTACGAATTTATTTGTTCTTTCGTTATTTAAAATAAAAATTATATCAATTTGTATAATTTGGCGAGTGGTTTGGCGATTTATATAATTTGGCGAAATTGGTCGACAGGATAATCAAGTAGTACCGCAGCGGATTTGGCGTTAAAATTCCCCAATGAAAGAGAAATGAATACAAATTCGTTTATAGGGAGATCGCCACTGTTTTTTAAATTATAATTCAATCATTCGAAATCTTTTTAAAGCCGATCAAATTAGCGTGCATTTAGAGTCTGCGGTGTCTGGACGGGGATTGGCGAGCGTAGCTCGTAGGGGGCCTACCCCCCTAGTTTTGTAAAAAATATCTCTCGAAATGCTGAAAATTTGAATTTAAAATAGAAATAAAACCTCAAAAAATGAGTCAAATTAAAGTACTAAAAGCAGTCTGCACACCGGGAAATTCTGACGCATAAAATGATATAAAAATGATTAAATTCCTATGTACAGTTTTTGCTCCTATAAAACTTTTTTAATGGAACGATTTTGTCAAACTTTGGCATTAAATATCTCTTAAAATAATTCTTCGATATGAAAACTGTCTGCATCAACGTGTTTATCAAACATTTCTCTATAATACTACCGATTTTCATATTTTTGTATGCCACAGTTTTTTTTTAAATATTAACGAAGAAAGGCCATGATTAAACATTCAAATTGGATGCCGATCTGCCGGGAATATCTACGCAGATTTTCATTGGTCCATTTCCAAATCAAAACTTTTTTTTATATATAGAAGGATTTTTTCGCAAAATATCGCTAGTTATCTATCCAATGTTGTATATTGGATAGTTTGAAGCGGAAAAAGTTAAACAAAGCTGAAAACGTACAAATAAGCATACCGTATCAAACTATCTAATGTGATTTTTTGGCGAGTAAAATTATTCAAATGATTTATCTCAATAGCCTGCTTAAATAGGATATAAAACAGCACCATAAAAATATAATAATTGGTAACTTCTTCTTGACGCTGATTTTGAATCCGCAATTAAAATTTTTTTTTACCTTCCTGAAAAGTGGCTATTTTTATTGGATAGTTTGACATGGTACCAACGCTATGCAATCTGATTATTACAAATCTTTAATTCGTATAGAAAACTAATGATTAGTTGTAGAGGAATCAAGTTTAAAATGTAGGCAAATAGCCTGGAAATATTAATGGCACCCATCTAGTATTTTACAAAAATATTTAATAGATTTACATGATGTATAAGTTGAGACAACTCTCAGCTAATGAAAATTCCGCAAGAAGACTTATATAGGTTTTGAATGACTAATTCGAAAATCTAAAAAGTTCTTATGGCGCCATTTCTAACTCCCGCTCTCACAAAAAAAAAGAAATCTGATTGAAAAATTTAAATATTTTGTTCACTTTTTGATGTCTGTGTTCGTTTGTCAGAGCTTAGAGATGGAAACTGGGTATTTAAAAGAAAATTCTGACGAACGAAAAGGCTCCAGCTTTCAGGCAATTTTTTACCAGAAACGTTCTTTATACAATTGTAATGTAATTAAATTTGAGTGAGTAGAATTATTTAAATTATATATAATCTGTTATAAAAAAGAAATGATATCCACGAAAAAAATAACTTTTCAAAAGTAAAAAAAAAAATTAAAGTTGTGGCCAAAAAATGGTTTGGTATCAAATTTTCAAGCTTAAATTATTGTACTTATTTAAAATTTTTCTTTAAAAATTTAACATATGTAAGTGTGGTGTCTACGTATACGTTAATATAAAGCCTTTTCTCCTTTACTAAATACATCATAAGGTTTTTCTGAAAATTCTAATTTAAAAAAAAATATGTATGAAGGGCTTTGCGGCCATCTTTCCATATTTTACACAAATTTCTGCGCACGAAAATACGTTGTTAGACGCTAGACTAAAGGGCATTAGACTGAATAGACGCTTTCAGTTTGACGTCAGTCATGACGTTTCGGTTGGAAACTGATTCCAAACAAACGGTTGCTATACGTCTTTTTTACGTATAAATCGTAGAAAATGTTACCACTACATATCAAAAATTAAAACACTTAGATGTGGATATAGATATAAGATATAGATTTAACATACAAACAAAATAGAAAATACAACATAGCAACCGTTTGTTTGGAGTTAGCCTCCAACCAAAATGTCAATACTGACGTCACGCCTGAAATCGTCTATTGTTTTCTTAAAACTTAAACGCCTGTATTAAAATTGATTTTTAACTTCAAAAACATTCAAATGAAGATACTACATCATTTCAACACAAGTTTAGTTAAAGTTTTTACTTTATATATGAAAAATGTGATTTTTCTGATTAGAATGACATCAGTTTCGAAAATGCAAAAATATAGCCATTGAGTCTGAATTTTTATTAGCTTATAACAAGAAAGTTCACTTGTTATCATTTTTTTTATTATTGTACCGTTTTTTAGGATGTAGCAACAGGAAATAAATTATTGAATTAGAAAATTAGATAAAACTAGAATGCAACTCCTTCAAAAATGATGAAAAATGATATATAATGATATATACAACATATGCGGAAGAATCTGAGATTTCTTGCTTGTTAATAAAATTAGATAAGTGGTTTCCTTATGTTAAATAAATTATATAAATATTTAAAAAATGTATGTGTATATGAAATAAAAAAGTGAATAGGTTGCTAGAAAAATATGCCGCCAAATTTCCTTCGTTGCCAAAGCAGTTTTCTCTATTTCGCCCAAGGTTCCTATACTGGAAAATTATCGAGAATTTGATTTCTCTATTCAGCTATGTAAAACACGTTAAAAACGGGCAGTTAGGAGCTCAGATAGTACAGAGCCGTCTAATGGGTATTATGTTATTAGTAGCATCTACGGGATGAAGATGCAAAGACGTACATTTTTGTATATTTCACTTTAAATTCTGACTCATAGATTTTGAAAAATAAAACCCTTAAATGCACGGAGTTTAAATTAAATTGCGCTGAGCTCGATTATGTATGATAATTGAATAACAAAGGACGATAACGGTTTTAAATAGGAATTTTGCTAAATTAGTCAGCTATCACTAAGTTGGCTCCATATATCACAATTTATTTTTGTCGCCAAATTTGACGATATTTCGCCAAGTTGGTCGACATTTGGCACTACTGTGGAAACCCTATACTAGTATTTTTCATCAAATAACTGATTACAATGAAGCGGTCCTACCGGAATTGTGAGGGGCACACAGAGACTTGGATTTTATATAAATAGATTATTGTTGTTTTTTATGTGCAAATTACTTGTGTTTCTATATAAAATTAGATAAAGTGTTACGAAAGCCCATCTGCCTGCTGGGGAAATCTAAAAATAGTCCAGCTGTCACGTGGCTCAGTACATGTTGCGAAGGAGCGCGCGCAGCCAGATGCTAGAATTCTTTTTATTAAGTAAAGAAAACTCGAAATGCTTGGTTTTATGTTTCTCGGAATTAAATGTGAACAAGTGTGATTTAATGTACAGAAGTAATGCTTGAATATATTTCTTCTAAATGATCAGAATATATATGTTCTTGGCTGGGATATGTATTTATCATAATCTCGGAATTTATAATGTTATTTAAATGTTTAATGTTAATTGTTCTAAATGTCGCCGTGCTGTGCTGTCAATAAAAAATAAAAAGACTTTCAAGGTTTATTAATTTTCAAGAATTGGATTCAACGAAATATATTTTTGTTTTTTCTCGAAATCATTTTATTGCTTCGAATGATGTTTCACGATAGTTTTGAAATGAATAATTTTTATAAATAGCTTCTTTATGTTAAATAAATTCTATACATTTTGAAGAAAAAATGCGTGCGTATATGAAATGAAACAGTGAATAAGGTGCCAGAAAATATGTTCCCAAATTTCCGTCTTCGCCAAGGCCCCTAAACGGGAAAAGAACCGAGAATTTAACTTTTGTATCTGGCTCTATGAAGCACGGTACTTTAGCAGTATAGGGCCCTTGACGTGTTCTTTTAAAGTTTGGCATAATTTGGGTTTCACAAGTGAGATTTGTTGACAAATGATATAAACATCTATGAAAACAAAATTAATGAACGTTTAAGTTTATTTATATAATATATAAATATTTTGTTTACATATTATAGTTACTTTTTATGAACAATTTTCTTCTTTTTGCATGCAAAAGTAGTTAAATGATTTCAATATATTTAATAAATTGTATATTTATTGAAAAGTTACTTGTACACATGAAGCAGTGAATAAGTTGCTAGAAAATATGTTGCCAAATTTCGTTTGCTTGCCAAGGCCTCATTCTCTATCTCACCACCTACCCTATATTGGAAAGGTACCTAAAGCACATTAAAATCAGACAGTTAGGAGTTCAGATAGTACAGAGCTGTCTAATGGCGGTTGTCTTATTAGTAGCATGAGGATGAGGATGTAAACACGTACGTTTTCGTATATTGGGCTTTAAATTCTGTTCCATAGATTAAAAAAAAAAAAAAAAACCCTTAAATGTGCGGAGTTTAAATTAAATTGCGCTGAGCTCAATGACGTAAGATATAACAAAGTTCGATAATAGTTTTAAATAGGAATTTTGCCAAATTAGCCAGCTATCGCCAAGTTGGCTCCATATATCACAACTTATTTTATTGCCAAATTTGGCGATATTTCAAGAACTTTGGCGTTATTCCGCCAAGTTGGTCAACATTTTGCACTACTGTGGTTATCCTGCATTAGTATTTTTCAATACTCATTACAACGAAGCGGTCCTACTTGAATTGTGAGAGACACACAGAGACTTGAATTTTATGTAAACAAGATAGAACTCGTCGAATTTCGACGAAAGAAAATGTTTAAGAAGGAACTGTTTAATTATGTTAAAATAAACCTACAAAATTAGTTACAATAAAAAATGCTTCTTATACTGGCTAGTCTAACTCTCAAAACAAATGTTATTTTAGCCTAAAGTTAAAAAATTACTCTTTCTATAAAACTCCGTTGTCCACATTATTAAAATTAAACTTTAATGTTATATGCAATCAGTAAAATATAATAAAGATAAGTCATTATAATGACGTTATCAATTGAGGCTGTAGGGGAGACCGGGCTAGTTGGCTACAGGGGTAAGTAGGCGCAGTCCTCATAAATCGCCTGTTTGTGGATAGATTGCGCAAACAGTCACAGAGTACTTTTCTTATTGCTTTTTACAATCCTCGTTGTAGTTTTGCAGCGTTATCTACGTGCAGTGGAAATTTATTACGATTTTTCTATTTTTTGTACTCATAAGTATTTTTTGTTACTTCAATCTATATCTAATTTCTAATACTTATGTTAATAATTGCGATTTAACTTGTGCTGTTTTTCTTAGTGCATGATTAACTGTACCTACCCCATATGTGATTTACTTGTATTATTTATGCTTAGAAGATTACGTGTCTCTTTTGTGAAGAAATTTATTATGGGGCTAGTACGCGCATTGAACACGGGGCAAGTTGGTTCGGTGTTTGGTGTGTGCTGGTAGCTTCAAAAACAGCAAACAACGAGAAAGGTGGTTGCAATGCAAGATATGGGGCACACGAGGCTTGCCCAAACGGAGACACTCGATTTTTTATTTGTGACAACTGTAACTCTGATGATGGTATAGAGTAGGATAGAAGTTACTCAATGTTAATGTTTTATTCATTATTTTCATGTCTGTTTAATTTCGAATTTACAATGTACGGTTATAACGCCTTTGTTTAAACTTAATGGTAATAATGAAATTGATTTCGCTTAACTGCGTGTCAGATTTGAGCTTCATTTAAATTTTTATAAAGCGTGTGCAACGTGCACCATAGGTATAGGCAACTTGCCCTGCGACGGGGTAGATTGGCGCACAATTTTCTTTTTAATTTAGGCTTCCGCTAAATATAAACTACAAAAGCTACAAACTCAAAACTGCGGGTATTTATATCCCAATGGCCGTCCTTTAAAAGTGCAGTTAAAGTTTGATAAAAAACGTAAACAAAAATTAATAAAAATCAATAACTAAAACTTCGCCCACTAGCCCTGGTCTCCCCTACAGCAAGATTAATGCAAATCTGTCAAAAATTGAAGATTTGTATAAGGAACATACACTCAGAGAACGCCTTATATATATATAGATGGCTATAACGTGAAGATTTGTATAAGGAACATACACTCAGAGAACGCCTTATATATATATATAGATGGCTATAACGTAACAATCAGTGAGGTAGTATTTAGGCGACCAGAATCACATATTGCGCAAGCTGAGATGACAGGGGTTCAAGAACCTAACAAAAGATAATGAACCACTGAAATATTATTCATGTTCAATTGTCAATCTCTGCAAATCATTGTAATGGTCTCTAATTTAGCAGTGTCAGATCAGAGAACATTTTAATTCATTCTGTCATAACCTTCTCATTACCCTACAAAATACCATTGTGACTAATCAACTAAAATAACTTCTTCTTAATAGCTAAATTTTGTTCAACGAATAAGATAATATCGCAAATGCGTCCGCATCGTTTTTCAGCAATGCGGAAGTCCATATTGTTTAAAATACAAGTTCAAATTCACCATTTTATTTAATACATGGTTTAATTCGAAATACTGACCAGAAAGAAGAGTGAAGAAGTTAAGAATGTGAGTTTATTAATTTTGTTAATACGCACCGCTACTAATTGGTAATCGACCAGATGGAGAAACAAAATGTCGCAATTTGAAAAAATTCCGTGATTGAGAATGAACTATTTTCACCAGTTGTTTCGTCGAAGTTTTATAGAAGGTTGATTTTGAAAACTTGTATGAAATCGTCTGCTCAGAAAACAAGGTAGGGAATATTTCATTATTCCCTTTTGCTCTATTATAAGTTTTTAAAAATGGAAAGTATTGACAAATTGAAAATGAAACATTCGACATTAAGAACGTCTGTTACAAAATTAATTATTAAATTCGAAACATTAATAAATGACAAAAATCTAGAAATAGACAATTACTCAGAAATTTTAGAACAATTAAATGATAAAGAACAACCGCTAAAAAACTTGGAAATAGAAGCTGTCATTACTATAGAAAAAGATTATGACATACATATTAACACTAGTGAGGAATATCATGATAACATTATAAAAACTAAATAAAAAAATGAAGTGTTTAGAAGAAAGTAAAGTTCCCAGTGAGATTCAACCAAAACCTACTCTAATAAACAAAGCAATAAACATTAATTTACCTGAAATACCACTTCCGAAGTTCTCCGGAAAATCCGAAGAATGGAATACATTTAAGCTACAATTTAACAACATAATAACTTCAATTGAGCAACTGTCGGATGCTCAAAAACTGCATTATTTATCAGCTGCATTATAAATGATGCAAGGATTTTGATTACAACAGAAAGTACATTTTCATCCTTGTTCCAGGTATTAAAGGACAGATACGAAAATGATAGAGCTGTAAGAGAAATACACATTAATTCACTTTTAGACGTAGATATGCTCACGCTGCCTTCTTATAAAGACCTACGAAATTTAATCGACAATGTAAAAAAAGCATTCTCGCATTAAGTGTTTTAAACTATAATAGAAACAATTTTTCTGAAGTTTTAAAATTAAATATCATTCTTTAAAAGTTAGATAAAGTTACTCGAAAAAATATGAAATGATTATAAGTGAAAATGAAGTACCAAAATGAAATGAATTTAATTTATTTTTGAGAAACGTTCTCAAATTTTGAAAAATATCCATAAATGCACTTTTATAACACCTTTTATTCAGGATCAGAAACTTTCATTCAAGTATAAGTCATTAATCTTGTTAGCAGAAAGTCCACACGATTGTTTAATGCGTAAGGGTGATCACATTTTAATGAAAAGCTCGTAATTTTTAAATTTTCCCGGTAAAAAAATGGTTCAGTATTGTTAAAATGAAAAGATTACGCTACAATTGTTTATTATCAAGTACGTGAAAAAAATGTAGCAACCGTCATCACAGCTTGATTCACCTGATGCGTGGTGAAGAAGGTATTGATACTGATCAGGCTATACCAATTCAAACAGAAGTAATCTTAGTAGTAACTTGTCGCCAACCGCAACCGCATTTTCTTCTCATTGTTACACAAATAGTTAGATGTCTGCCACCAATTTGGGTGAAAATACACATTCATTTGATAACACACATTCAAACATTAACAATACTATAATGAATATGACGTCTTCTTTTAGTAAAGTAGTACTGCTTTCAACCGCGATAATATATGTACAAAATGCTAGAAGAGAATTTGTTCCTCTTAGGGCATTGCTAGATTCAATAGCTCAAAATAACCTTATAACCAAGGATTGTACCGAGTTATTGTTCTTGAAAGGAAAGAAAATAAACGCATCAGTTTCAGGGCTAAATAGTTAAGTGACGAATATAAAAGAAAGTGTTATAACAACCACTGCAAATGAAGATAGAAGTTTAGATAGAAGAAACATTGCAATTTTTGGCTGTTCCTAAAATTACGCGCATAACGCCAGCTACATATCTAAACATAATGCCTATTACGTAATTACAGACATTTCAGTTAGCTGATCCACAATTTGATAAACCAGGTCTAAACCATTTTTTATTGTCAAACGAAGTATCTCTCTATTCTAAAAAAATCCCTGCCGGCCCGGCCTACAGGTGGAGGTAGATTTCGAAGTTAAGTATATTAATTGCACCAACAAAAACTAAATCATGATAAATCCACTTTAGCAGTTTTATCTGACCGCTTTTGACGAGTTTTTATTTCATTTTTATGTAACAGCTGGTTTTATCAGAAGCATGTTAAGGCGGTATTACAAAAATACTTTTCCATGCTTAATAACTCGAAAATTTCTGGCACATTTTCAGAATAATTTTTAATAGAAAAAATACGAAACTTGCTGACGTGATTTTTGAAAAGACTTATAAGCGACATGTGTTTTTATTTTTCTTTCAATTAATTGAAACTTGATTAATACACAATTATTTTCTCAGTAGGGGAATATTTTTCGTTTCTAACACAATCGCTTCGGAAAATTCTGTTCAAAATGCCCATTTTGACATAATTTTTTGAAATATATTCTGCCTCTATCAAAAACTCGAACATTACGGTACATTATTTAGTTTCTGAAGAAGAAAATCTGTCAATTGGACGCGTTTGAGAGCAAAAATGAATTTAAAAATGAGTAAGAAAATAAGCAGTTTGGATTTGAATACATTCTTAATAAAATGATTTTGTTTTCAACCGCTATGTATTTTTAACTTGTTTTTGCTGTAAGAATTGGTCCTACCAAAAACTTGTCTATATAAATGTTGAAGACAATATTAAGAAGATATATGATAAATTCATGGGGATTTTATATCTTGTGAATTGGCGGAGTTATGGAAATTTTTCTTCTTCACCCGTCTTTTTTTTTTTTTTTTTTTTTTTTTTTTCGGATTTTTTTTTTTTTCGGTACGAATTGGTCCTATCAAAACTTGTGAATATAAAAGTTGTAGATAATATTAAGGAAAAGTGTAATAAAATTAATTGGATTTGATATCTTGAGAATTGACGAAGTTATGAATTTTTTTCTCCCCAAAACCCTATTTTTGCGCCCCTTGTGCCCATTTTTAATTTTATCACAAATCTGTGATACATAGATTTTTCGTCCTATTTTTAGCAGTAATAAAAACTTTAAACTGATTTGATAAGTACAAAAATTATGAATTTATGGGTGTTTTTCGGTTTTCACAAAACCCCTCCTTATTTCCATTCCCTTGTTCCGATTTTGCCCATTAACGAACTTGACAGAAATTTTATGTATCAGTTTGGAAGAGATTTTTGCAGAATTGTGGAAGTTATCGTGTCCAGAAGAAAGTGATATATATATATATCTATATCTATCTATCTATATATATATATATATATACACTAGCAAACCTCGCGGCTTTGCTCGCGTAATAGTTGAAATATGCCAAGTAATATTTGCATGACTATTTTTATTAGAAGAACAACATTTGGAATTGTTCAAAAATTACAAATTAAGCCATACTTTGACTAAACTTCGTTATAAAAGTGCAATGGAGAGAAATGAGATAATAATTAATGAGAAAAACTAAAATTAATTCCAATTAAATGATAATTTAGAAAGTATTTTGAGTCTTTTATGCGCATTTAATACACTCATTTCAGTATTAATTTGAAGTTTTGAACTTTTTAGAAACAATCTTAACACATTTACATCTGAAAATTAAAAGCCATGTAAATTCCAAGATTATTTTCTAACAGTCTACTACCTCTCTGGTGTTAGTGGCACCAAAATAAAATGCCGAAATAGAGTTGAAATAGATTGTCTCGAAAAATGCTGAAACAGAGACTGTCGTCATTAATTTGCCAACATAAAACTTGAAATCGGTTGGTATTTTGGTATTTTCTAATATTTTACAGAAAACGGAATTTAGATGTTTTTAAAGGCTTTCTTGTTGTTCCTGCCAACCAGGTGGTAGTGACACCGACATAAAATATAGCCTGTAGAAGATCAAGGACTATCACTCTTGATTTGCAACCAATGACTTCTGTAATCGGTTTATTATTTCATGAGATTCCATAGAAATCGTAATTTAGGACTCTTTTAGAATGCTTTTCGTTCCTTCCCTTCGCTTCACACCTTTTTAATTTCGAATTTATTTTTGACTGTTCTTAGAGGACATTTATTTTCTATAAGTAACTACCGTGCTATATTTAAAATTTCTAGCCTCTTGAGTACCACATAAATCGCAATTTAGAAAGTTTTTTTGCGCCTGCAACATTCTAGGGGTTGTGACACTGACATAGAACCTGCTCAAACATAAAGTATATTTTATCACCATCAATTTGCAAACATTATGTTTGAAAAACGTTTCGTATTTCATGCGATTGCATAAAAAATCGAAATTTAGAACGCTTTTCGCTCACTTCATCCTTTTAAATTAGGAATTTTCTTTCGATAATATTTAGAAAGCATTTACATCTTTAAAGTAATTACCATTCCAAATTTAAAATGTTAGACCCCCCCCCCCCCGCTCAGTAACACAAAAAACGCAATTTAGAACATTTTTTGCTCCTGTAACACCCAGGTGGTAGTGAGAACAGAGTAAAATATATGCTATGTAGGAGTGGGGACTGTCATCATAAATTTGAAACCATTTATTCTGAAATCGGTTTATATTTCCTGAGATTGCGTAGAAATCGCTATTTAGAACGTTTTTAGAATGCTATTTAGAACGTTTTTTTCACCCCTTTTAAATTTCAAGTATTTAAGTTTTTAAGTGAAGTTACATCTCATAGGTAATTAACACCGATATCAAATTTTAAGTTGCTATCCCGTTTAGTATCACAAAAACCAGAATTTAGAACTTTTTAAAAATGTAACCGCAAGGTGGTAGTGACGCCGACATGAAATAGATCCTATATTGGAGTAACGGCTGTCATCATCAATTTCCAACCATTACTTTTAAAATCAGTTGGGTACTTTCTGAGATTGCACATAAATCGCAATTTAGAAAGTTTTTCGTCCACCCCATCGAAAGTCATTTTCACCCCTTTTAAATTTCGGATTATTTAGGAAATGTTCTTAGAGATCATTTATGTCTTATAAGTAACTACCATGCCTAATTTCAAGTTGCTAGCCCCTGCAGCTTTACAAAAAACGCAATGTAGATCATTTTTTTGCTCCTTCACCTCCCTTTGGTGTTGTGGCACCGAGATGAAATAAAGCCTATGTTGGTGCGAGGACTGTCACCATCGTTTTCACTCCATTTTTTAAAAATCGGTTTGGTACTTTCCGATTTTGCGTAGAAATCGCAATTTAGAAAGTTTTTAGAACGTTTTTCGCTCATTTTCACACGTTTTAAATTTCGATTTTTTAAGAAATGTTCTTAGAGATCATTTGTATCTGTATAAATAACTGTCCTGCCTAATTTCAGGATTCTAGGTCCTTCAATAACACAAAAATCGCAATTTAGAACATATTTTGCTTCTGAAACCCCTAGGTGGTATTGCACCGACATGAAATAGAACCTATGTTGGAGCAAGGACTGTCATCATTAATTTCCAACCATTGCTTTTGAAATATGCCGGGTACTTTCTGAGATTGCGTAGAAATAGCCATTTAGAACGTTTTTTAGAACTCTTTTCGCGCTTTTTCACCCCTTTTAAATTTCGAATTTTAAAAGAAATGTTCTTAGAGATAATTTATATTTTATAAGTAAATACCATTCCAAATTTTGTGTTTCTAGGTCGATCAGTAACACAAAAATCACATTCTCGAACGTTGTTTTGCTCCTGTGGCCCCTTTGGGAGGGGGGGGGGTGTGGTAATGGCATCGATATAAAATGTATCCTATGTTGGAACAAGGGTTGTCACCATCATTTTGCACCATTATTTTTTAAATCGGTTTGGTACTTCTTGAGACTGGGTAAACATCGCCATTTAGAACGTTTTTAGAGCGCTTTTTAAACCTTTCACCCCTTTTTAATTTCGAATTTTTTAAGAAATGTTTTTAGAGATCATTTATATCTAATAAGTAACAACCATTCCAAATTCCATGTATCTGGGCCCTTCAGTAACACAAATTCGTAATTTCGAACGATTTTATATCCTGCACCCCCTTTAGGTATAATGGCACCGACATAATATGTAGCCTATGACGGAGCAAGGCTTGGCACCATCATTTTGACACCATTATCTTTTAAATCGATTTGGTACTTCTTGAGATTACGTAAATATCGCCATTTAGAACTTTTTTAGAACGCTTTGTGCGCATTTTAACCCCTTTTTAATTAAGATTTTTTTTAAGAAATGCGCTTAGAGATTATTTATATCTAATAAGTAACTACCATGCCAAATTCCATGTATCTGGGCCTTTCAGTAACACAAAAATCGCAATTTCGAACGTTTATTTTTGCTCCTGCACCACCTTTAGGTGTAGTGGCACCGACATAAAATGTAGCCTATGTTGGAGCAAGGGTTATCACCATCATTTTGACACCATTTTTTTTCTAAATCGGTTTGGTACTTCCTGAAATTGCGTAAAAATCGCCATGTAGAATGTTTTTTAGAACACTTTTCGCGCCTTTTCACCCCTTTTTAATTTCAATATTTTTAAGAAATTTCCTTAGAGATCATTAGTATCTTATAAGTAACTACCATTCCAAATTTCATGTTTTAGGCCCTCCAGTAACACAAAAATCGCATTTTTAGAGCGTTTTTTGCTTTTGCACCCCCTTTTGGCCAGTGGCACGGACATAAGATATAGCCTATGTTTTAAGTTGGACTAACACCATCATTTTGATACCATAACTTTTGGAATCGATTCAGTAGTTCCAGAGCTTACCTCCTACAAATAAACAATTTTTACCTCTTTATAATATTACTAGCAAACCCCGCGGCTTTGCTCGCGTAATATTTGAAATATGCCAAGTGATATTTATATGTCTAATTTTTATTAAAAGGTACTAACTAAATTTTTATTTTATTAAAATGTAATATTTTATTTTATTAAAAGGTACTTATTACTTTTAGGAATAGTTCAAAAATTACTTTTTAAAACACAGTTTGATTAAACATCCTTATTACACTGCATTAGGCAGAAATGAGACTTAAATTAATAAAATGAAGTAAAAATAAATAAATGATAATTTAGAAAATATTTTGAAACTTTTATGCTCAATTAATACGTTCATTTCAGTATTCGTTTGAAGTTTTGAATTTTTTAGAAACCATCTTCTTACATCTTAAAATTAACCATCATGTCAAATTCAAAGTCCTACCACCTCTCTCAACATAAAGGGTTATGTTGAAACAGGAACTGTCACCATTAATTTGCCAACATTAATTTTGAAATCGGTTTGTTATTTCCTAATATTCCACAGAAACGTAATTGAAAAAGATTTTAAAGTCCTCTTTTAGAACGTTTGTTGTTCCTGTATGTCCCAGGAGGTAGAATCACCGGTATAAAATATAGCCTGTGTAGGATCAGAGACTGTTACCATTGATTCGCATTGATTACTTTTATAACCGGTTTATATTCCCTGAAATTGCATAGAATCGTAATTTAGAACTTTTTTAGAATGCTTTTCGCACCTCCCCTTCGCTTCACCCCTTTTTAATTCGAATTCATTTTGGACGTTCCTTCGAGGGCATTTATATTTTATAAGTAACTACCATGTCATATTTAAAGTTTCTAGGCTTTTCAGTATCACAGAAATCGCAATGTAGTTTTTAGCTCCTGCAACCCTCTGGTGTTAGTGGAACAGACATAAAATATAGCTTATGTTCGAGCAGGTTCTATCACAAAAAAATTGTCATCATTATTTTTATTAATCGGTTTGGTAATTTATAAGTTTGCTTAAAAATTGTAATTTATAACGCTTTTCACTCACTTCATTTTTTTAAATTTGAATTTTCTTTCGACTGTTCTTAGAAAGCAGTTGCATCTTGTAAGTAAATACCATGCCATGCTTCAAAGTGTTAGACCCCTCAGTTGTGCAAAAAACGCAAATTAGAACAGGTTTTGCTTATGCAACCCTCAGATGGTAGTGACAGCAACATAAAATATAACCTATGTTATAGCGGGGATTGTCACCATTGATTTGCAACCATTACTTTTGAAATAGCTTTGGTATTTCCTTAGATTGAGTAGAAATCGCAATTTAGAACGTTTTTAGGACGCTTTTTGCGCATTTTCACCCCTTTTTAAATTTCCAATTTTTTTGAAACTGTTCTTAAAGATCATTTATATCTAATAAATATGTACCTTGCCTAATTTTAAGTTGCTAGCCCCTACCGATCACAAAAATCGAAATTTAAAACGCTTTTTTGCTCCTGCAACGTCTTGGTGATAGTCATACCGACATAAAATAGCGTCTATGTTAGAGCAGGGGCTGTCAGCATCAATTTCCTACCATTACGTTTGAAATCAGATTCATTCTTCCTGAGATATTGCCGACAAATCGGCATTTAGAACGCTTTTCGCGCATTTTGCTCCTGCATCTTCTCTGGGGTAGTGGAAACAGATATAAAATATAGCCTATCTTGGAGCAAGATCTGTCACCATCATTTTTACACCATTATATTTGAAATCGGTTCAGTACTTCCTGAGATTGCATAGAAATTTAGAAAATTTTTTACAACGCTTTTTGCGCATTTTGACCCCCTGTTAAATTTCGATTTTTTTAGGAAATGTCCTTAGGGATTATCGATATCTTATAACTGACTACTATTCCAAATTTCACGATTCTAGGCCCTTCCGTAACGCAAAAGCCGCAATTTTAAACGTTTTTCTCCTGCACCCCCTTTGGGGTAGTGGCACAGACATAAAACATCGCCTATGTTGGAGCAAGAGTTGTCACAATCATTTTGACGTCATTATTTTTTAGATCGGTTTGGTATTTCATGAGATTGTGTAGAAACCACCATTAGAACGTTCTTTAGAACGCTTTTCGCGCATTTTCACCGCTTTTAAATTTCGAATTGTTTAAGAACTGTTCTTAGGAATCCTTTATATCTAGTAAGTAGCTAATATTTCAAATTTCATATTTCTAGGTCCTTCGGTAACGCAAAAATCGCATTTTTAGAACGTTTTTTGCTGCTGCACCCCCTTTCGGGTAGTGCCACCGAAATAAAACATAGCCTATCTTGGAGCAAGCGTTGTCAGCATCATTTTGACACCAATATTTTTTAGATCGGTTTGGTATTTCCTGAGATTGTGTAGAAACTACCATTTAGAACGTTTTTAGAACGCTTTTTGTGCATTTTCACCCCTTTTAAATTTCGAATTGTTTAAGAACAGTTTTAAGACATCATTTATATTTTATAAGTAACTAATATTCAAAATTTCATATTTCTAGGCCCTTCAGTAACACGTAAATCGCATTTTTAGAAAGTTTCTTGCTCCTGCACCCCTTTTGGGGTAGTGACACCGACATAAAACATAGCCTATCTTGGAGCAAGCGTTGTCACCATCATTTTGACACCAATATTTTTTAAATCGGTTTGGTATTTCCTGAGATTGTGTAGAAACTACCATTTAGAACGTTTTTTAGATCGCTTTTTGTGCATTTTCACACCTTTTAAATTTCAAATTGTTTAAGAACTGTTCTTGGACATAATTTATATCTTATAAGTTACTAATATTCAAAATTTCATATTTCTAGGCCCTTCAGTAACGCTAAAATCGCATTTTTAGAACGTTTTTTGCTCCTGCACCCCTTTGGGGTAGTGACGCCGACATAAAACATAGCCTATCTCGGAGCAAGCGTTGTCACCATCATTTTGATACCAATATTTTTTAAATCGGTTTGGTATTTCCTGAGATTGTGTAGAAACTACCATTTAGAACGTTTTTTAGATCGCTTTTTGTGCATTTTCACACCTTTTAAATTTCAAATTGTTTAAGAACTGTTCTTAGACATAATTTATATCTTATAAGTAATTAATATTCAAAATTTCATATTTCTAGGCCCTTCAGTAACGCTAAAATCGCATTTTTAGAACGTTTTTTGCTCCTGCACCCTTTTGGGGTAGTGACACCGACATAAAACATAGCCTATCTAGGAGCAAGCGTTGTCACCATCATTTTGATACCAATATTTTTTAAATCGGTTTGGTATTTCCTGAGATTGTGTAGAAACTACCATTTAGAACGTTTTTTAGATCGCTTTTTGTGCATTTTCACACCTTTTAAATTTCAAATTGTTTAAGAACTGTTCTTAGACATAATTTATATCTTATAACTAATATTCAAATTTTTTTATTTCTAGGCCCTTCAGTAACGCTAAAATCGCATTTTTAGAACGTTTTTTGCTCCTGCACCGCTTTGGGGTAGTGACACCGACATAAAACATAGCCTATCTCGGAGCAAGCGTTGTCACCATCATTTTGATACCAATATTTTTAAAATCGGTTTGGTATTTCCTGAGATTGTGTAGAAACTACCATTTAGAACGTTTTTTAGATCGCTTTTTGTGCATTTTCACACCTTTTAAATTTCAATTTGTTTAAGAACTGTTCTTAGACATAATTTATATCTTATAAGTAACTAATATTCAAAATTTCATATTTCTAGGCCCTTCAGTAACGCTAAAATTGCATTTTTAGAACGTTTTTTGCTCCTACACCCCCTTCGGGGTAGTGGCACCGACATAAGATATAGCCTATGTTCTAAGTTGGACTAACACCATCATTTTGATACCATTACTTTTGGAATCGGTTCGTTAGTTCCAGAGCTTACCTCCGACAAATAATCAATTTTTTCCTCTTTATAATAGGAGTATAGATTACTAGCAAACCCCGCGGCTTTGCTCGCGTAATATTTGAAATATGCCAAGTGATATTTATATGTCAAATTTTTATTAAAAGGTACTAAATAAATTTTTACTTATTACTTTTAAGAATAATGCAACAATTACTATTTAAAGCACAGTTTGATTAAACATCATTATTACACTTCATTAGGCAGAAATGAGACTTAAATTAATAAAACTAAATAAATGATAATTTAGAAAATATTTTGAAACCTTTATGCTCCTTTAATACGCTCATTTCAGTATTCATTTGAAGTTTTGAATTTTTTAGAAACCATCTTCTTACATCTTAAAAATAACTAACATGTCAAATTCCAAGTCCTACCATCTCTCTCAACAGAAAGGGCTGTGTTGAATTAGGAACTATTACCATTAATTTGCCAACATTAATTTTGAAATCGGTTTGTTATTTTTAATATTCCACAGACACGTAAATTAGAAAGCTTTTAAAGGTCTTTTATAGAACGTTTGTTGTTCCTGTAAACCCCAGGTAGTAGAGTCATCGGCCTGTGTAGGATCAGAGACTGTTACCATTGATTCGCAACTATTACATTTATAATCGGTTTATATTCCCTGAAATTGCATAGATATCGTAATTTAGGACTTTTTTAGAATGCTTTTCACACCTTCCCTTCGCTTAACCCCTTTTAATTGGAATTTATTTTCGACAGTCCTTCGAGGGCATTTATATTTTATAAGTAACTAACATACCATATTTAAAGTTTCTAGCATTTTCAGTATCACAGAAATCGCTATTTAGAAAGTTTTTAGCTCCTGCAACCCTCTGGTGGTAGTGGCACAGATATAAAATATAGCTTATGTTTGAGCAGGTTCTAACACAATTTGTCATCATTATTTTTTTAATCGGTTTAGTATTTGATAAGATTGCATAAAAATTGTAATTTATAACGCTTTTCACTTACTTCATCTTTTTAAATTTGGAATATTTTTTCGACTGTTCTTAGAAAGCAGTTGCATCTTGTAAGTAAATACCATGCCATATTTCAAAGTGTTAGACCCCTCAGTTGTGCAAAAAAACGCAAATTAGAGCCTGTTTTGCTATTGCAACCCCCAGATTGTAGCGACAGCAACATAAAATATAACGTATGTTATAGCAGGTACTATCACCATTGATTTGCAAACATTACTTTTGAAATAGCTTTGGTATTTCCTGAGATTGAGTATAAATCGCAATTTAGAACGTTTTTAGAACGCTTTTCGCGCATTTTCACCCCTTTTTAAATTTCTAATTTTTTCGAAACTGTACTTAAAGATCATTTATATCTAATAAATATGTACCTTGCCTAATTTTAAGTTGCTAACCCGTACCGATCACAAAAATCGAAATTTAGAACGCTTTTTTGCTCCTGCAACGTCTAGGTGATAGTGATACCGACATAAAATAGAGTCTATGTTAGAGCAGAGTCTGTCAGCATCAATTTCCTACCATTTCTTTTGAAATCAGTTTGATTCTTCCTGAGTTATCGCTGACAAATCGGCATTTAGAACGTTTTTAGAACGCTTTTAGCGCATTTTGCTCCTGTATCTCCTCTGGGGTAGTGGAAACAGATATAAAATATAGCCTAACTTGGAGCGAGATCTGTCAGCATAATTTTTACACCATTGTATTTGAAATCGGCTCAGTACTTCCTAAGATTGCATAGAAATCGCAATTTAGAACGTTTTTTACAACGCTTTTTGCGCATTTTGACTCCCTTTTAAATTTCGATTTTTTTAGGAAATGCCCTTAGCGATCATTGATATCTTATAACTAACTACCATTCCAAATTTCACTATTCTAGGCCCTTCCGTAACGGTAAAACCGCAATTTTGAACGTTTTCCCCCTGCACCCCCTTTGGGGTAATGTCACCAACATAAAACATAGCCTATGTTGGAGCAAAGGTTGTCACCGTCATTTTGACACCATTATTTTTTAAATCGGTTTGGTATTTCCAAAGATTGTGTAGAAACCACCATTTAGAACGTTTTTTAGAACGTTTTTCGTGCATTTTCACCCCTTTTACATTTCGAATCGTTTAAGAACTGTTCTTAGAAATCCTTTATACCTAATAAGTAACTAATATTTCAAATTTCATTTTTCTAGGCCCTTCAGTAACACATAAATCGCATTTTTAGAACGTTTTTTGCTCCTGCACCCCCTTTGGGGTAGTGACACCGACATAAAACATAGCCTATCTTGGAGCAAGCGTTGTCACCATCATTAAGACACCAATATTTTTTTGATCGGTTTGGTATTTCTTGAGATTGTGTAGAAACTACCATTTAGAACGTTTTTTAGAACGCTTTTTGTGCATTTTCACCCCTTTTACATTTCGAATTGTTTAAGAACAGTTCTTACACATCATTTATATCTTATAAGTAACTAATATTTCAAATTTCATATTTCTAGGCCCTTCAGTAAGACATAAATCGCATTTTTAGAAAGTTTTTTGCTCCTGCACCCCCTTTGGGGTAGTGACACCGACATAAAACATAGCCTATCTTGGAGCAAGCGTTGTCACCATCATTTTGACACCAATATTTTTTAAATCGGTTTGGTATTTCCTGAGATAGTGTGGAAAATACCATTTAGAACGTTTTTTAGAACGCTTTTTGTGCATTTTCACCCCTTTTAAATTTCGAATTGTTTAAGAACTGTTCTTAGACATCATTTATATCTTATAACTAATACTCAAAATTGCATATTTCTAGGCCCTTCAGTAACGCTAAAATCGCATTTTTAGAACGTTTTTTGCTCCTACACCCCCTTTGGGGTTGAGGCACCGACATAAGATATAGCCTATGTTCTAAGTTGGACTCACACCATCATTTTGATACCATTACTTTTGGAATCGGTTCGGTAGTTCCAGAGCTTACCTCCGACAAATAAACAATTTTTTCCTCTTTATAATAGGAGTATAGACTAGCAAACCCCGCGGCTTTGCTCGCGTAATATTTGAAATATGCCAAGTGATATTTATATGTCTAATTTTTATTAAAAGGTACTAACTAAATTTTTATTTTATTAAAATGTAATATTTTATTTTATTAAAAGGTACTTATTACTTTTAGGAATAATTTAAAAAAATTACTATTTAAAACACAGTTTGATTAAATATCATTGTTACACTGCATAAGGCAGAAATGAGACTTAAATTAATAAAACGAAATAAAACTAAATGAATAATAATTTAGAAAATATTTTGAAACTTTTATGCTCAATTAATACGCTCATTTCAGTATTCATTTGAAGTTTTGAATTTTTTAGAAACCATCTTCTTACATCTTAAAATTAACCATCATGTCAAATTCCAAGTCCTACCACCTCTCTCAACATAAAGGGCTATGTTGAAATAGGAACTGTCACCATTAATTTGCCAACATTAATTTTGAAATTGGTTTGTTATTTCCTAATATTCCACAGAAACGTAATTTAGAAAGCTTTTAAAGGCCTTTTTTAGAGCGTTTGTTGTTCCTGTGAACCCCAGGTGGTAGAATCATCGGCATAAAATATAGCCTGTGTAGGATCAGAGACTGTTACCATTGATTCGAAACTATTACTTTTATATTTGGTTTATATTTCCTGAAATAGCGTAGAAATCATAATTTAGGACTTTTTTAGAATGCTTTTCGCACCTCCCCTTCACTTCATCCCTTTTTAATTCGAATTTATTTTCGACAGTCCTTCGAGGTCATTTATATTTTATAAGTAACTACCATGCCATATTTAAAGTTTCTGGCCTTTTCAGTATCACAGAAATCGCAATTCAGAAAGTTTTTAGCTACTGCAACCCTCTGGTGGTAGTGGCACAGACATAAAATATAGCTTATGTTTGAGCAGGTTCTATCACCAGCAATTTGTTATAATTATTTTTTTAATCGGTTTGATATTTGAAAAGATTACACAAAACTTGTAATTTATAACGCTTTTCGCTCACTTCATCTTTTTAAATTTGAAATTTTCTTTCGACAGTTCATAGAAAGCAGTTGCATCTTGTAAGTAAATAACATGCCATACTTCAAAGTGTTAGACCCTTCAGTTATGCAAAAAACGCAAATTACAACATGTTTTGCTTTTTCAACCCTCAGATGGTAGTGACAGCAACATAAAATATAATCTATGTTATAGCAGGGACTGTCACCATTGATTTGCAACCATTACTTTTGAAATAGCTTTGGAATTTCCTGAGGTTGAGTAGAAATCGCAATTTAGAACGTTTTTAGAACGCTTTTCGCAAAATTTCAACCCTTTTTAAATTTCCAATTTTTTCGAAACTGTTCTTAAAGATCATTTATATGTAATACATATGTACCTTGCCTAATTTTAAGTTGCCAGCCTCTACCGATCACAAAAATCGAAATTTGGAACGCTTTTTTGCTCCTGCAACGTCTAGGTGATAGTGATACCGACTTAAAATAGCGTCTATGTTAGAGCAGAGGCTGTCAGCATCAATTTCTTAACATTACTTTTGAAATAAGTTTGATTCATCCGGAGATATTGGTGACAAATCGGCATTTAGAACGTTTTTAGAACGCTTTTCACTCATTTTGCTCCGGCATCTCCTCTGGGTTAGTGGAAACATATATAAAATATAGCCTATCTTGGAGCAAGATCTGTCACCATCATTTTAACACCATTATATTTGAAATCGGTTCAATATTTCCTGAGATTGCATAGAAATTGCAATTTAGAACGTTTTTTACAACGCTTTTTGCGCATTGTGACCCCCCTTTTAAATTTCGATTTTTTATAGGAAATGTTCTTAGAGATCATTGATATCTTATAACTAACTACCACTCTAAATTTCAGGATTCAAGGCCCTTCTGTCACGCAAAAACCGCAATTTAGAACGTTTTTCTACTGCAGCTCCTTTGGGGTAGTGGCACCGACATAAAACATAGCCTATGTTGGAGCAAGGATTTTCACCATCATTTTGACGAGATTATTTTTTAAATCGGTTTGGTATTTCCTGAGATTGTGTAGAAACTACCATTTAGAACGTTTTTTAGATCGCTTTTTGTGCATTTTCACACCTTTTAAATTTCAAATTGTTTAAGAACTGTTCTTAGACATAATTTATATCTTATAAGTAACTAATATTCAAAATTTCATATTTCTAGGCCCTTCAGTAACGCTAAAATTGCATTTTTAGAACGTTTTTTGCTCCTACACCCCCTTCGGGGTAGTGGCACCGACATAAGATATAGCCTATGTTCTAAGTTGGACTAACACCATCATTTTGATACCATTACTTTTGGAATCGGTTCGTTAGTTCCAGAGCTTACCTCCGACAAATAATCAATTTTTTCCTCTTTATAATAGGAGTATAGATTACTAGCAAACCCCGCGGCTTTGCTCGCGTAATATTTGAAATATGCCAAGTGATATTTATATGTCAAATTTTTATTAAAAGGTACTAAATAAATTTTTACTTATTACTTTTAAGAATAATGCAACAATTACTATTTAAAGCACAGTTTTATTAAACATCATTATTGCACTTCATTAGGCAGAAATGAGACTTAAATTAATAAAACTAAATAAATGATAATTTAGAAAATATTTTGAAACCTTTATGCTCCTTTAATACGCTCATTTCAGTATTCATTTGAAGTTTTGAATTTTTTAGAAACCATCTTCTTACATCTTAAAAATAACTAACATGTCAAATTCCAAGTCCTACCATCTCTCTCAACAGAAAGGGCTGTGTTGAATTAGGAACTATTACCATTAATTTGCCAACATTAATTTTGAAATCGGTTTGTTATTTTTAATATTCCACAGACACGTAAATTAGAAAGCTTTTAAAGGTCTTTTATAGAACGTTTGTTGTTCCTGTAAACCCCAGGTAGTAGAGTCATCGGCCTGTGTAGGATCAGAGACTGTTACCATTGATTCGCAACTATTACATTTATAATCGGTTTATATTCCCTGAAATTGCATAGATATCGTAATTTAGGACTTTTTTAGAATGCTTTTCACACCTTCCCTTCGCTTAACCCCTTTTAATTGGAATTTATTTTCGACAGTCCTTCGAGGGCATTTATATTTTATAAGTAACTAACATACCATATTTAAAGTTTCTAGCATTTTCAGTATCACAGAAATCGCTATTTAGAAAGTTTTTAGCTCCTGCAACCCTCTGGTGGTAGTGGCACAGATATAAAATATAGCTTATGTTTGAGCAGGTTCTAACACCAACAATTTGTCATCATTATTTTTTTAATCGGTTTAGTATTTGATAAGATTGCATAAAAATTGTAATTTATAACGCTTTTCACTTACTTCATCTTTTTAAATTTGGAATATTTTTTCGACTGTTCTTAGAAAGCAGTTGCATCTTGTAAGTAAATACCATGCCATATTTCAAAGTGTTAGACCCCTCAGTTGTGCAAAAAAACGCAAATTAGAGCCTGTTTTGCTATTGCAACCCCCAGATTGTAGCGACAGCAACATAAAATATAACGTATGTTATAGCAGGTACTATCACCATTGATTTGCAAACATTACTTTTGAAATAGCTTTGGTATTTCCTGAGATTGAGTATAAATCGCAATTTAGAACGTTTTCAGAACGCTTTTCGCGCATTTTCACCCCTTTTTAAATTTCTAATTTTTTCGAAACTGTACTTAAAGATCATTTATATCTAATAAATATGTACCTTGCCTAATTTTAAGTTGCTAACCCGTACCGATCACAAAAATCGAAATTTAGAACGCTTTTTTGCTCCTGCAACGTCTAGGTGATAGTGATACCGACATAAAATAGAGTCTATGTTAGAGCAGAGTCTGTCAGCATCAATTTCCTACCATTTCTTTTGAAATCAGTTTGATTCTTCCTGAGTTATCGCTGACAAATCGGCATTTAGAACGTTTTTAGAACGCTTTTAGCGCATTTTGCTCCTGTATCTCCTCTGGGGTAGTGGAAACAGATATAAAATATAGCCTAACTTGGAGCGAGATCTGTCAGCATAATTTTTACACCATTGTATTTGAAATCGGCTCAGTACTTCCTAAGATTGCATAGAAATCGCAATTTAGAACGTTTTTTACAACGCTTTTTGCGCATTTTGACTCCCTTTTAAATTTCGATTTTTTTAGGAAATGCCCTTAGCGATCATTGATATCTTATAACTAACTACCATTCCAAATTTCACTATTCTAGGCCCTTCCGTAACGGTAAAACCGCAATTTTGAACGTTTTCCCCCTGCACCCCCTTTGGGGTAATGTCACCAACATAAAACATAGCCTATGTTGGAGCAAAGGTTGTCACCGTCATTTTGACACCATTATTTTTTAAATCGGTTTGGTATTTCCAAAGATTGTGTAGAAACCACCATTTAGAACGTTTTTTAGAACGTTTTTCGTGCATTTTCACCCCTTTTACATTTCGAATCGTTTAAGAACTGTTCTTAGAAATCCTTTATACCTAATAAGTAACTAATATTTCAAATTTCATTTTTCTAGGCCCTTCAGTAACACATAAATCGCATTTTTAGAACGTTTTTTGCTCCTGCACCCCCTTTGGGGTAGTGACACCGACATAAAACATAGCCTATCTTGGAGCAAGCGTTGTCACCATCATTAAGACACCAATATTTTTTTGATCGGTTTGGTATTTCTTGAGATTGTGTAGAAACTACCATTTAGAACGTTTTTTAGAACGCTTTTTGTGCATTTTCACCCCTTTTACATTTCGAATTGTTTAAGAACAGTTCTTACACATCATTTATATCTTATAAGTAACTAATATTTCAAATTTCATATTTCTAGGCCCTTCAGTAAGACATAAATCGCATTTTTAGAAAGTTTTTTGCTCCTGCACCCCCTTTGGGGTAGTGACACCGACATAAAACATAGCCTATCTTGGAGCAAGCGTTGTCACCATCATTTTGACACCAATATTTTTTAAATCGGTTTGGTATTTCCTGAGATTGTGTGGAAAATACCATTTAGAACGTTTTTTAGAACGCTTTTTGTGCATTTTCACCCCTTTTAAATTTCGAATTGTTTAAGAACTGTTCTTAGACATCATTTATATCTTATAACTAATACTCAAAATTGCATATTTCTAGGCCCTTCAGTAACGCTAAAATCGCATTTTTAGAACGTTTTTTGCTCCTACACCCCCTTTGGGGTTGAGGCACCGACATAAGATATAGCCTATGTTCTAAGTTGGACTCACACCATCATTTTGATACCATTACTTTTGGAATCGGTTCGGTAGTTCCAGAGCTTACCTCCGACAAATGAACAATTTTTTCCTCTTTATAATAGGAGTATAGACTAGCAAACCCCGCGGCTTTGCTCGCGTAATATTTGAAATATGCCAAGTGATATTTATATGTCTAATTTTTATTAAAAGGTACTAACTAAATTTTTATTTTATTAAAATGTAATATTTTATTTTATTAAAAGGTACTTATTACTTTTAGGAATAATTTAAAAAAATTACTATTTAAAACACAGTTTGATTAAATATCATTGTTACACTGCATAAGGCAGAAATGAGACTTAAATTAATAAAACGAAATAAAACTAAATGAATAATAATTTAGAAAATATTTTGAAACTTTTATGCTCAATTAATACGCTCATTTCAGTATTCATTTGAAGTTTTGAATTTTTTAGAAACCATCTTCTTACATCTTAAAATTAACCATCATGTCAAATTCCAAGTCCTACCACCTCTCTCAACATAAAGGGCTATGTTGAAATAGGAACTGTCACCATTAATTTGCCAACATTAATTTTGAAATTGGTTTGTTATTTCCTAATATTCCACAGAAACGTAATTTAGAAAGCTTTTAAAGGCCTTTTTTAGAGCGTTTGTTGTTCCTGTGAACCCCAGGTGGTAGAATCATCGGCATAAAATATAGCCTGTGTAGGATCAGAGACTGTTACCATTGATTCGAAACTATTACTTTTATATTTGGTTTATATTTCCTGAAATAGCGTAGAAATCATAATTTAGGACTTTTTTAGAATGCTTTTCGCACCTCCCCTTCACTTCATCCCTTTTTAATTCGAATTTATTTTCGACAGTCCTTCGAGGTCATTTATATTTTATAAGTAACTACCATGCCATATTTAAAGTTTCTAGCCTTTTCAGTATCACAGAAATCGCAATTCAGAAAGTTTTTAGCTACTGCAACCCTCTGGTGGTAGTGGCACAGACATAAAATATAGCTTATGTTTGAGCAGGTTCTATCACCAGCAATTTGTTATAATTATTTTTTTAATCGGTTTGATATTTGAAAAGATTACACAAAACTTGTAATTTATAACGCTTTTCGCTCACTTCATCTTTTTAAATTTGAAATTTTCTTTCGACAGTTCATAGAAAGCAGTTGGATCTTGTAAGTAAATAACATGCCATACTTCAAAGTGTTAGACCCTTCAGTTATGCAAAAAACGCAAATTACAACATGTTTTGCTTTTTCAACCCTCAGATGGTAGTGACAGCAACATAAAATATAATCTATGTTATAGCAGGGACTGTCACCATTGATTTGCAACCATTACTTTTGAAATAGCTTTGGAATTTCCTGAGGTTGAGTAGAAATCGCAATTTAGAACGTTTTTAGAACGCTTTTCGCAAAATTTCAACCCTTTTTAAATTTCCAATTTTTTCGAAACTGTTCTTAAAGATCATTTATATGTAATACATATGTACCTTGCCTAATTTTAAGTTGCCAGCCTCTACCGATCACAAAAATCGAAATTTGGAACGCTTTTTTGCTCCTGCAACGTCTAGGTGATAGTGATACCGACTTAAAATAGCGTCTATGTTAGAGCAGAGGCTGTCAGCATCAATTTCTTAACATTACTTTTGAAATAAGTTTGATTCATCCGGAGATATTGGTGACAAATCGGCATTTAGAACGTTTTTAGAACGCTTTTCACTCATTTTGCTCCGGCATCTCCTCTGGGTTAGTGGAAACATATATAAAATATAGCCTATCTTGGAGCAAGATCTGTCACCATCATTTTAACACCATTATATTTGAAATCGGTTCAATATTTCCTGAGATTGCATAGAAATTGCAATTTAGAACGTTTTTTACAACGCTTTTTGCGCATTGTGACCCCCCTTTTAAATTTCGATTTTTTATAGGAAATGTTCTTAGAGATCATTGATATCTTATAACTAACTACCACTCTAAATTTCAGGATTCAAGGCCCTTCTGTCACGCAAAAACCGCAATTTAGAACGTTTTTCTACTGCAGCTCCTTTGGGGTAGTGGCACCGACATAAAACATAGCCTATGTTGGAGCAAGGATTTTCACCATCATTTTGACGAGATTATTTTTTAAATCGGTTTGGTATTTCCTGAGATTGTGTAGAAACTACCATTTAGAACGTTTTTTAGAACGCTTTTCGCGCATTTTCACCCCTTTTAAATTTGGAATTGTTTAAGAACTGTTCTTAGAAATCCTTTATATTTAATAAGTAGCTGATACTTCAAATTTCATATTTCTAGGCCCATCAGTAACACATAAATCGCATTTTTAGAACGTTTTTTGCTCCTACACCCCCTTTGCGGTAGTGGCACCGACATAAAACATAGCCTATCTTGGAGCAAACGTTGTCACTATCATTTTGATGCCAATATTTTTTAAATCGGTTTGGTATTTCCTGAGATTATGTAGAAACTACCATTTAGAACGTTTTTTAGAACGCTTTTTGTGCATTTTCACCCCTTTTAAATTTCGAATTGTTTAAGAACTGTTCTTAGACACCCTTTATATCTTATAAGTAACTAATATTCCAAATTTCATATTTCTAGGTCCTTCAGTAACGCAAAAATCGCATTTTTAGAACGTTTTTTGCTCTGCACCCCTTTGGGGTAGTGGCACCGACATAAAATATAGCCTGTGTTCTAAGTTGGACTAACACCATTATTTTGGTACCATTACTTTTGAAATCGGTTTGGTATTTCCTGAGATTATGTAGAAACTACCATTTAGAACGTTTTTTAGAACGCTTTTTGTGCATTTTCACCCCTTTTAAATTTCGAATTGTTTAAGAACTGTTCTTAGACACCATTTATATCTTATAAGTAACTAATATTCCAAATTTCATATTTCTAGGCCCTTCAGTAACGCAAAAATCGCATTTTAGAACGTTTTTTGCTCCTGCACCCCCTTTGGGGTAGTGGCACCGACATAAGGTATAGCCTATGTTCTAAGTTGGGCGAACACCATCATTTTGATACCATTACATTTGGAATCGGTTCGGTAGTTCCTGAGCTTATCTCCGACAAACAAACAATTTTTTCCTCTTTATAATATGAGTATAGATAAATATAGTAAGTATAGTATAGTACAGTATAGAATAGATAGATTAGTATAGATAGATAGATAAAGTTTTTTACTGAGGGTGGTTTTGGGTTCTAGGAGTCATGATCGGTGTAGATCTTCAAAAAATTTTCAGAAATTCCAACATAGGAACGACGCCAATAGGTAGTATTTCATACGAAATCTACCTAAAAAAGTAACTTACGCTGTCGCCGCCGCCGCCGCCGGTTTTGATTTTTTTGTGACGGAGATCTTTCGCCGTTAATACCAAGAAAAATATTGCATACAAAAATATGAAAATCGGCGGTATTATAGAGAAATTAATTTTCAATTATTTTACTTTAATTTTGATTCAGCGTATTTGAAAAAAATATTTACTTTTGAAAATATGATTTTTTTTTTTTTTTAAAGTTGCACCAGTTTTTTTGAAATTTTTTTCTTAAATATTTTTAATTTTTTTATAAATTAATATTTTTAAAATTGATAAATTTTAAATTAATTTTAAAAAAATCTGAGAAGTTTTATCATGCGATATAGTTTACACCTGATAAGGTTAACCATCACAAAATAATTCAGAATTTTAACTCAATAAATAAAAATTATATTCAAATGTGTCCCGGACCACCTTAAATGGTTTAGTTAAGATTCGTTAAACTGCTGTATCGTTTCTGTCAAAAGAAGGAACGGGTATTTGTAAAATATATTTGCATTTTAATGATTTGCTTATTTTGAAGCATATATATATTTTATATTAGCTTATTTTGAAATGTTTAACTGATTTTATTTAATCAAACACGAAAACAGCAATTTTATTTTTTAACAACAGCTGATTTTTCCTTAAAATTTCCCAATCAAAGAAAAATGAATAGAAGCCCGTTTATAGGGAGATCGCCACTGTTTTTAATCTTATAATTCAATCTTACGAAATCTTTTTAAAGCCGATCAAATTAACGTGCTTTTAGAGTCTGCGGTGTCTGAACGGGGTTTGGCGAGCGTAGCTCGTAGGAGGCCGAGCCCCCTAGTTTTTTTTTTAAATTTAATGGGAGCAAATAAAATAAATATGCAAAATTTGGTTTTTCAAGAAACAGTTTTTGGCTATGTTGCCAGTGGTTCTATGTCTATGCCACAAGAAGACAGTTTCAGTAATTATTGTGGTCTTGTTCGATTTGTGGAAGATTTATAGAATACTATGCAGAATTTTTGGGAAATTGCAGCGGTTCATGATACAAATCCAATAAAAAGTAAAGAAGAGCAATATTGTGAGGAACATACCCTGCGTACATACACTAGAAGGGGGAAGATGGCAGATATGTTGTGGACATGCCAATTAAAACTGGTGGGGTTGTATGCTTAGGAAAATCAAAAGAAAATGCAAATAAACGATTAAATCACTTATTTAAGCGATTTAAGCATAAACCAGCCATGAGATTCTCGTATGAATATTTAACGAATATAGTAATTTGGGACACTTAGATGAAATCTCTTTGGAAACTAAGACCAGATTTTCATATTATTTACTGCATAATGGGGTATACAGACCCGTCAAACCCAGCACGAAATTAACAGTTGTCTTCGATGTTAGTGCAGCTACTACTAGTAGTTTTTCTTTAAATGATGTTTTATTAAACGGATGATTGGTTAAAGATGAGCTTTTCGATATCATTTGTCGATTTCGAACACGCAAGTACCCCTTTACAGGCGACATCATAAAAATGTATCGCCAGATACTAATTGCGGAAAATCAGAGAGATTTGCTGCGCATTTTGTGGAAATGTTGTGAAGAAGAACAGGTCAAAACATTTAAATTAAAGACAGTTACATACGGAGCATCGAACGCTCCATATCTTGCCACGCGGACTCTAAATCAGCTCGCAATTGATGAAAAAGGTATTTTTCCGCTAGCATTACGTGAAGTACTGCAAAATTTCTACGTCAACGACGCGCTAACAGGATCTAACAGTTTAGCAGAAGACCAATAACTGCAAGCACAATTTTGACCCCCACCAGTGGCTGAGAGTTTCTGCTCTCGAAGCTGGTAGACAAGGAGGTGCTGGGTTCGAACCCAATCGAGCCCGTCGGCTTAACCGTTTCGGAGTTTTCGTGGTTTTCTTCGAAATCGTGGATTCCCATGCGTAAATACGGGTTAGGTTCCCCTAGAAAGACCACCACGAAGGGCACTTCCCCCAGGGCCTATATCCCACGTGTTGATAATCGGCCGACACAAACCAAACCAAACCAAACCAATGCAAGCACAATTTATCTCATTGCTTGAATGTGGCGGGATGACATTGCACCGATGGTGTGCTAACCACCTTGAACTGTTACAAATTTCAATTAGTAACAAGAAGTATTCATTCAATAATCGTGATGAGGACCAGAGCACTAAAACTCTAGGACTGTTATGGAATCCGATTCGTGACTCCTTTTTGTTTAATTCATCAGTTAAGGAACCAGCTGTGTACACCAAAAGAACTTTTCTATCAGATATAGCTCGAATGTACGATCAATTAGGATTACTTGGTCTTAGAATAGCTAAGTCTAAAATTTTTATACAGAGACTGGTTATTAAAGTTAGGTTGGAACGATACACTTCCAGATGACGTTAAAGATGAATGGCGGAGACATCACATGAGAAGGAGACATCACATCAAATAAAAACATTGACTTAACACATGTGAAAAACACTATTGAGTTTTCATCCGAGTTAAAATTGAAAAACAATACTGTATTAACATGTTTTAATTATTTTGAATTTGTTAATGAGATTTTAAGTATTGGCAATAATTATACTACAATATTATGTGTTTTAAGTTATATTATCAAGTTTTTAGACAATACAAAAAGGTCAACTGAAAAAGAAAGGGATACCTAAGTATAGATGAATTATCAAAAGTAGAAACATTTTTGATACGGGAGGTTCAAGAGAGCGAATTTAAGACAGAATGTACTGCATTGTTAGAAGGTAAGCAAATTTCTAAGTAAAGTAAATTGCGATTGTTAAACCACTTTGTGGATGCAGATAAGGTGCTAAGAGCAGGAGGTTGTTTAAATCACTCCAACCTAAAATTTGTTCAAAAACATCAATGCATTCTGCCAGCTAAGGGTAAATTGTGTAGTCTAATTGCAGTTTACTACCATAAAAAATATCTTCATATAGGTGCACAAGCATTGTTATGCTACTTGAGGCAACAATTCTGTCCATTACAGGGAAGAAATTTAGTTAAGAAAATAATGCATGTGTGTATAACTTGTAGTAAAAACTATCCTATAACTGTACAACAAATCATGGATTCGCTATCCACAGAGAGGGTATATCCTAGCGCACCTTTAATCTATGTGGAAACAGATTTTGGTGGCCCCTTTTTTACAAAATATAAGGGAAAAAGAAAGGGAATTCTTAATAAGGTGTATTTGGCAATCTTTGTTTCCTTTGTAACTAAAGCAGTACATCTCGAATTAGTATCAGAATTGATCACAGATGCATTCATTGCAACTTTAAAAAGATTCATTGCTAGACGCGGAAAGTGCGCAGTAATCTGTTCAGATAATTCAAAAAAATGTTGGCCGGAACGCAGAGCTACAGGGGCTCCATAAGTTGCTCAGACGTCCGGAAGAGAGGTTGGCAAATTAGTTATCAGACGAGAATATTACTTCGATATTTAATTCCTCCTTGAGCACCTAATTTTGGTGGGTTGTGGGAGGCAGGAATAAAATCGGTAAAATATCATCTAAAGCGAACAGTAGGTAATGCAAGGCTAACTTTCTAAGAGTTATTAACTGTAGTGGCTCAAATAGTGTCTATATTAAACTCACGCCCAATCACTCTATTGGCTTCAGACGTGAATGACTTGGAGGCCTTAACGCCAGGCCACTTCTTAATCGGGAGACCTATGATAGCAATAGTTGAATCAGAATTAATTAATATAAGTGAAAATAAACTGTCTAGAGAGCATAGGATCACAAAATGCGTTCAATTGATATTAAATCATTGGAATACAGAGTATTTGAATACGCTTCAACCGCGTTCCTAATGGCAATTCTAAAAAAAATAACGTAATAATGTTGTTGAAAAAGGAAGACGATCTTCCTACAAATAAATACTTACTAGGACGCATTACAAATGTTTTCCCAGGTACAGATGGTAAGATTACGGTAGTAGAAATTAAAACCTCGAGGTGTTAAATGCAAGAAGTAAATCCAAAATCGCGTTATTGCCACAACAAATTTTAGAGAATTATGAACTACTAGCAAACAACGCGGCTTTGCTCGCGTAATAGTTGAAATATGCCAAGTGATATTTGCATGTCTATTTTTTATTAGAAGAACACTTTTTGGAATAATTCAAAAATTACAAATTAAGCCACATTTTGAATAAACTTCATTATAAAAGTGCAATAGACAGAAATGAGATTTTAATTAAAAAGAACTAAAACTAATTCCAAATAAATGATAATTTAGAAAATATTTTGAGACTTTTATGCTCATTTCATACGCCCATTTCAATATTCATTTGATGTTTTGAATTCTTTAGAAACCATCTTAACACATTTACATCTTAAAATTAACCATCATGACAAATTCGAAGATTCTTGTCTAACAGTCTAGACCTCTCTGGTGTTACTGGAACCAACATAAAATGCCGAAATACAGTTGAAATAGAATGTCTCGAAAAATGTTGAAACAGAGACTGTCACCATTAATTTGCCAACATTAACCTTGAAATCGGTTGGTATTTCCTAATATTCTATACAAAACGGAATTTAGATGTTATTAAAGGCTTTCTTGTTGTACTTTCCCATCAGGTGGTAGTGACACCGGCATAAAATATAGCCTGTATAGAATCAGGGAAAATCACTCTTGATTCGCCAACAAAAACGTCTGTAATCGGTTTATTATTTCCTCAGATTCCATAGAAATCGTAATTTAGGACACTTTTAGAATGCTTTTCGTTCCTTCCCTTCGCTTCACCTCTTTTTATTTTCGACTGTTCTTAGAGGACATTTATATTTTATGAGTAACTACCGTGTTATATTTAAAGTTTCTAGCTTCTTCAGTACAACAGAAATTTATTTAGAAAGTTTTTTGCTCCTGAAACCCTATAGGGATTGTGGCACCGACATAAAATATAGCTTACGTTTCAGCAGGTTCTATCACCATCAATTTGCAACCATTTTGTTTGAAATTGGCTTCGTATTTCATAAAATTGTAATTTAGAACGCTTATAGAACGCTTTTCGCTCACTTAATCCTTTAAATTTGGAATTTTCTTTCAACAATTCTTAGAAAGCATTTGCATACTTGAAGTAATTACCATTCCAAATTCAAAAAGCTAAACACCCTCAGTAACAGAAAAAACGCAATTTAGAACATTTTGTTTGCTCCTGTAACCCCCAGGTGGTAGTGACAACAAATATAGGCTATGTTGGAGAGAGGACTGTCACCATCAATTTGAAACCATTACTACCTAAATCGGTTTATATTTCGTGAGATTGCATAGAAATCGCTATTTAGAACATTCTTAGAATTCTTTTCGTTCATTTTTACCCCTTTTAAATTTCAAATAGTTTAAGGAACTCTTCTCAGAGAGAATTTACATCTCATAAATAATTACCATGCCAAATTTCAAGTTGCTTGCCTCTTCAGTACGACAATAATCACATTTCAGAACGTTTTTTAAAATGCAACCGTAAGGTGGTAGTGACGCATACATGAAATAGATCTTATATTGGAGAAAGGGCTGTCATAATCAATTTCCAACCATTACTTTTGAAATCGGTTGGGTACTTTCTGAGATTGCGTAGAAATTGCAATTCAGAACGTTGTTTAGAACGTTTTTCGTCCATTTTCAGCCTTTTTAAATTTTTAATTATTTAGGAAATGTTCTTAGAGATCATTTATATCTTATAAGTAACTAAAATGCCTAGTTTCAAGTTTCTAGCCCCTGCAGTATTCCAAAAAACGCAATTTAGATCGTTTTTTGCTCCTTCACATCCTTTGGGGTAGTGGCACCGACATGAAATACAGCCTATGTTGGAGCGAGGGCTATCACCATCATTTTCACACCATTATTTTTTATATCGGTTTGGTACTTCCTGAGATGGCGTAGAAATTGCAATTTAGAAAGTTTTTTAGAACACTTTTCGCTCATTTTCATCCCTTTTAAATTTTGATTTTTTAGGAAAAGTTCTTAGAGGTCATTTTGTATCTTATAAGTAACTGCCCTGCCTAATTTCAGGATTCTAGGCCCTTCAGTAACACAAAAATCGCAATTTAGAACGTTTTTTGCTTCTGCAACCCCTAGTTGGTAGTGACGCCGACATGAAATAGAGCCTGTGTTGGAGCAAGGGCTGTCGTCATCAATTTCCAACCATTACTTTTGAAATAGGTTGGGTACTTTCTGAGATTGTGTAGAAATTGCCATTTAGAACGTTTTTTCGAACTGTTTTCTCGCATTTTCACCACTTTTAAATTTGGAATTTTTTATGAAATGTTCTTAGAGGTCATTTATATCTTAAAAGTAACTACCATTCCAAATTTCATGTTTCTAGGCCCTTCAGTAACACACAAATCACATTTTCGAACGTTTCTTTGCTCTTGCACCCCCTTTGTGAGTAATGGCACCGACATAAAATGTTGCCTATGTTGGAGTTAGGGTTGTCACCATCATTTTGACACCATTATTTTTTAAATCGATTTGGTACTTCTTGAGATTACGTAAATATCGCCATTTAGATCTTTTTTAGAACGCTTTTTGCGCATTTTAACCCCTTTTTAATTAAGATTTTTTTAAGAAATGCGCTTAGAGATCATTTATATCTAATAAGTAACCACCATGCCATATTCTGTGTATCTGACCCCTTCAGTAACAAAAAAATTGCAATTTCAAACTATTTTTTACTCCTGCACCCCCCCCCCCCCTTTAGGGGTTGTGGCACCGACATAAAATTTAGCCTATGTTGGAGCAAGGGTTGTCAACATCATTTTGACACCATTATTTTTGAAATCGGTTTGGTACTTACCGAAATTGCGTAAAAATCTCCATGTAGAACGTTTTTAGAACGCTTTCCGCGCATTTTCACCCCTTTTTAATTTTGTTTTTTTTTAAAGAAATGTCCTTAGAGATCATTAGTATCTTATAATCAACTACCATTCCAAATTTCATGTTTCTAGACCTTTCAGTAACACAAAAATCGCATTTTTAGAACGTTTTTTGCTCCTGCACCCTCTTTTGGCCAGTGGCACGGACATAAGATATAGCTTATGTTCTAAGTTGGATTAACACCCTCATTTTGATATCATTACTTTTGAAATCAGTTCGGTAGTTCCAGAGTTTACCTCCTACAAATGAACATTTTTTACCTCTTAATAATATTAGTATAGATTAAACAATAAAAGGGAGCTTGTTTGTTCTTTCCTCTTAATTTTTATTGCTGTATTTTCATAATTGTATTATTTTTTGTAAAAAAAATTGTTGTGTTGTATCATATTAATCAAACATTTTTAATGTTAATATTTTAATTTCTATTCTATAATTGATTGAAGTTGACGACCCTTCAATGTCGGGGGTGGGGGGGCCATGCTGGAATTATCTGTTATTATGTGCCAATTGTAGGAAACGCATTTGTTCTGCTAATGTATGTAACCATAGAAACGTAATTCCTTTCTTCATTCTAGTTTTCGTTTTTGTCTTGCCATGAGAGCACGCATCGCATCGCGTCGCATTGTCGACAATAAAGTAGAGATACAGTCCTTTTAAGAATGTGAGTTTATTAATTTTGAGAATACGCAGAGCTACACATGGTTTATTTGGAAATACTGACCAGTGCCAGCGGGTATAGGCTGCTAGATTATAATAAACCTACAAAATTAGTTACAATAAAAAGTGCATGTTACATTGATTAGTCTAACTGTCAAAAAATATAGTTTTAACCTAAAGGTCACTGTTCTTATATAAAGACACTCTAATTTTTTTTTTCACTTTGCGTTCTATTAGTGTGTGATTTCAATTGCGTTATTTTCAAAAGTGCATTTCTACCTGTGAGGAATTTCAAAGTCACTAGAGTGAAAATAATGCACTTCTACAAAACTTATTGCAGTCTTAAGACTTAAAATACACACTTTTATTTTAAGCAAAATGACATTATTTACATCCGCTGAAGATTTCTACTTTATGATCCAGTCTTAAACAACATATATAGAAATGTATGCACATGACGTCACTATCGCGGAATATTACACAAACTCAGCAAATGGCGATGTCCTAAACTCGACAAAAAAAATCGTCTATCTATTGATGCACATGCCTTACTTTATTTGTAACATTAATGTGGATACTTAAAATTAAATATCTATTTATATAAAATCAAAGTCTCTGTGTGTCCCTGAAAATTCCGGTATGACCGCCTCATTAAATGGTGTTGCAGGGTTACCACATTAGTGCCAAATGTTGGCCAACTTGGCCAAATTTGGCGACAAGATTAAGTTTTCATATGTGAAGCCAACTTAGCGACAGCTAGCTAATTTGGCGAAATTCCCATTTAAAACCATTAATATTTCATAAAGGAGGTCACCGAAATTTAATTTAAACTCCGCTGTTTTAAATTTTTTTTTTCAAACTCTATGGGTGAGAATTTTAAGTGTAATATACGGAAATGTACATCTTTACATCTTCCTCCCGATGCTACTAATAAAATAACCGCCAATAGGCGACGCTGTACTGTCTGAGCTCCTATATGCACGATTTTAATTTGCTTTAGGTACTTTTCCACTATAAGTGCCTTGGCGAAGAAGGAAATATGGCAACACATTTTCCGGGAACCTATCCACTATTACATTTTATATACACACGAATTTTGTTTTTCGATATTTATACGATTTATTTAACAAAAAAGCCATTTACCTAATTTTATACAGAAACAGAAGTAATTTGAAAATAAAAACATCAATAAAATACATATAAAATGCATTTATAAACAAACAAAAAAGTTCATCAAGTTTGTTTTCAAAGCTGTTTATATGATTTGACAACAAATCTTATTTTCCGATGCTCAAATTACACCAAGCTTTAAAAAAAAAGGCCAAAGCCCTTATAGTGGAAAAGTATCAAATTGTCTATTAATCTGCGCTATCTGCGCTATAGTTTGTACTATATGCAAGGGGGGGGGGGGTTGCGAAAAGTGTGAAAATTATATATTAAAGTTTCTGTAAATCAGTATAAGACTAAAAAATTAAGAATAAAATAAATGAAAAATAAGACTAAACAAAAACGAAAAATCATGCTTTAAGCATAGATTATGAAACACTTTCCAATACTTCCTGAATGCTTTAACAAAACTTGGTTATTTAGGGTAATAAGGTAAATAAGATAACTAAGTTAACATTTTAGAAAACGCATAAAAAAAATTTTTTAATTGATTTCAGCAGTTATCGTCCATAGAAAATAGAACCGTTATTACACGCCACTATTTAGCTAAAATTTAATTTAAACTAAAACTCTCTTAAAACTACTGAAATCACATTTCCAGATATTATCATCCATAGACGGTTACGTATCCAATTCTTTGCCTGACCCTGTATATCATTTTATCTATATTCTACAAACATTTCTTAGTAAACTAAATTTAGTTCAGCGTAAAAATGCATAACACCTTTAAAATCCACCTTTAAGCAATTTACTCTCATACTCAGTAACCCTTACGAATTCTTTTGTGTAGGTCTGTATATGAACTATAGCATCTATACACCCAGTATAGTAATCATAAATATAGTAAAATATAAAAGCGCATAACATAATGAAAAATGCATTTCCAGCAATCATCTCTTATGTACAGTACAGGAAAAGATTCTTGTGAGAAAGAAGTTAGGCAAAGTATTTTCTGACAACCTATTTACTGTTTCATACTCACAAGCAATTTTTTTTCCATATGTATACAATTTATTTAATATAAAAAAGTTATTTATCCATTTTCATAAAGAAACAGAAGTAATTTTTGCACAGATGTCATAAAAGCATCGGGTTTGGCGTGCTTTATTTCTGACGCCAATTTGGCAAAAATGTCGCTTTCGAATACCAGTTACATGTATATTTCTAAATTATCTGCTATTATTTTTTGAAAAGGAAATAACAATAAATAAATAAATAAGTTTAATTAATAAATATAGAACAACTTGGTAGGCTCCCCCCCCCTCTCCTGCTCGCTACGCTTACCAACCCCCTGCGTAATCGCTTCGCGATTCCATTCGGTATCGCCAAGCAATCCTTATTTTCTAGCCAACCCTACACGTAATTGCTTCGTGTTTCCATTCTGAATCACTTCGCGATCCCTTTTTTTCTATGCATTCAATTTTTAGATTCCACTTGGTAAAAACGCGTTCCTCCCCAACTCCTGACAATTTTATTTTTTTTTATCTCCAAGCACATAATCATTAGAGCTTACAGAGTTTCATAATTATAAGAATTATTAAATATAAAATTATATATATAGTGTTACGAATATTGTAAATAGTTAGTGTTTGTACTTAAAAATAATCTAAATAGTTCAATTAAGCTCTATTCATAAGCTAATATTAGTTTTTGTTGGATTGAAATATCTCAATTTGTTGATTTTCTGCAAGCAAGTAAACCCTATTGGATTTCAATAGGAGTCGATGGAAATTTGGTGAAATACTGGAAATAGAGCCAATTCAGCGTCACTTTTGGTGACTAATTTTGGTCACCAAATTTGGCGATATATCGCCAAGTTGGCGACAAACTGGGCGACGTTTGGTGACAGAGCCGGATCTCACCCCCGTTTGGTAACCCCCTTATAGCGAGATAATCTCTAACCAATCAGATGCGTTTCGCGGTATCTACGCAAATTTTCATTGGTCAGTTTCCACGGCCTTACTTTTTTTTTATACTAGAAGGGCTCCGCAGCCCTGCTCGCTACGCTCACTAACCCCCGCGAAATCGCTTCACGATTCCGTTCGGTATTGCGGAGCAAACCCTATTTTCTAGCCAACCCCAGAAGAAATTGTTTCGAATTTCTATGCATTCAATTTTTAGATTCCAGTTGGTATAAACTTAGTCCTCCCCAACTCTTGGCGATTTTATTAATTAAAAGAATTATTAAATATAAAATCATTAAAAATGTAAAATTTATAATTTATTTGAATAATTACAAATTACAAAAAAATTATATATATAGTACTACGAATATTGTAATTAGTTAGTGTTTGTGCTTTAAAATAACGTAAATAGCTCAATTAAGCTCTATTCATAAGCTAATGTTAGTTTTTGTTGCATTGAAATATCTCAATCTGTTGATTTTCTGCAAGCAAGTAAACCCTATTGGATTTCGATGGGAGTCTATGGAAATTTGGCGAAATACTGGAAATAGCGCAAAGTTGGCGTCACGTTAAGCAATGATTGGCGACAGAGCCCGGACCCCTACCTTGGTAATCTCCTTTATAGCGTTAGAAAGCTCTGACCAGCGTTTCACTCAGATGCGTTTCACGGTATCGACGCAGGTTTTCATTGATCCATTTCCTAAGCGTTACTTTTTCCTTCTATATATATATATATATAAAGTTTTGATTTGGAAATGGACCAATGAAAATCTGCGTAGATATTCCTGGTAGATCGGCATCCAATTTGAACGCTTAAGCATGGCGTTTCTGCGTTAATATTAAAAAAACTATTGCATACAAAAATATGAAAATTAGTGGTATTATAGAGAAATGTTTGATAAACACGCCGATGTAGACAGATTGCAATTCGAAAAATTATTTTAAGAGATATTTAATACTAAAGTTAGACAAAATTGTTCCATTAAAAAAGTTTTATTGGAGCAAAAACTATACATGAGAATTTAATGATTTTTAAGTCATTTTATTCGTTATAAGTTCCCGGTGAGCAGATTGCATTTTTTTTTTTATCTGACTCATTTTTTGAGGTTTTATTTCTATTTTAAATTCAAATTTTAAGTATGTCGAGAGATATTTTTTTTTATATATTTTAGAAAATGTTATTAATTTAAACTGTTGCCAATTGTATAAACAGCGCAAACAATAATGTTTACTTCAAATTAAAAATTCATTTACGCGTGACTATTATAAACAGAAGAAAACTTTAATATTAGAATTAAATGATTATATGTTAAAAGCAGGAAAATTACGTCATAAGAACCATATTTACACTTGAATTTTAAAAGAGAAACAAAATGTTAAACTAAAAATATTATGCGTTAAAACTTGTAAATGGAGGAAATTACGGCATATTTAAAATGCCCCCAAAATATGGCAAAACAATTTAAATTAAAAAATATATTTGTGCGAGATATTTTGAGATAATCTTTTCAACTATTATAACTTTGGTGTAAATTACGTGAGATTTAAAACGATACATTTAAAATGAATTATTTAAAAGAACTATCTTATAGCGCTGTTAAAAAATACCAGGAGACAATGACACTGTTTACTTAATTCATTTTACATTAGCTTATTTTCAAATGTTTAACTAATTTTTTAATTAAATACGAAAACAGCCATTGTATCTCTTAACAGCAGCAGATTTGGTCTTAAAAATCCCCAATCCAAGGAAAACAACGAATGGAAACCCGTTTACAGAAAGATTGCTACTATTTTTTTTTATTTATTTATTTTTTTTTTTTTTAAGCCGATCAAATTAGCGTGCTTCTGGATTTTGGTGTGCCTGAACGGAGGTTGGCGAGCGCAGCTCGTAGGGGGCAGAGCTCCCTAGTTTTATATATAGAAGAATATAGAAGGAAGCAGTTTATATAATTAAAATAAACGGTCAAGTACGAGTATTACTAGCGGAGTACAGAGGGTTCCGTACAATAATATATGAATTAGTAAGTGTATTAATAATAAAATACCGTTGCTAAAAGAATACTAAGTCTTTGTAAAAACTATACAACGTAGGGTTGGGTATAGGTGTATAATATATAGGGTGGAAAGGAATGTCCGTTTAACATGAAAATACTTACGAACGGAGAGAGCTACAGCTATACAAGTGAGGTAACGGTAAAGTAAAGCGACTACGCCCGACTTAATGCAAACGACAGTAGCACCCCTAGTGGAGAAATTTGGCAGATAGCCATTGCAAATCGAAAACGAAAAGAGGTAGAGCAAATTTTCCAATTAGAAAGTTTTAGAGCATCAGTTAATTAGTACGAAACGACATTTGGCTCACACGGATAAGATAAATCGTCGCCTGTATACCCAAAAATGTCCGAAATCGATGAGCGACAATTCTACTTTGCCTATTCACATTCCAGAAATGTAGCAGTGCACAATTGCAGATTATGACGTTGTACTGTGCTGTAATGTCTGTAAAGATTTAATTTCCAATGCATTTAAAATTTTAGAATAACCCTTTCAGGGCCAGAAGAATTCTGTCCGTAAACTGATGAAATAATTGGCTGACACCGGAATATTCAGACGAATTTCTCAGAAAACAAAACCCCGCTAATTTGCACTTTCATTACAAAAGCAAATTTTTATTAAAATATTCTTGGTGCCACTTGTCAGTTTTGGAATTAAAATTAGGAGGCTAGACCATCTAGCCACCGCCTTTGAAAGGGTTAAATCTATGTGGTCGTATTGAAGAGACTTGCAATAGACGTTCCATGCTGAGGAATGTGCATGGAGGCTTACTCTCACCATAGATATAGGAAGGATATTCCTTATTCCAAGACTCTCACGAATACAAACGTGTATCGGCGAACTTTTCGAAGATACTGAATATTAACTTTTTATCACTATGAGACAGTTTGTCTGTTTTTGTGTGTGATGTTATTAAAATGTATTGAGATAAGTACGTATTTATAGCATAAATTGTGTGTATTTCTTCATACATCTGACTATTCCATTCAAACGTTTACAGAAAATGGAATGCATTGATTTCGGACATTTTTAGGTAAAAAGGCGAAGATTTATTTTATCCTTGTAAACCAAATGTCGTATTCTACTAATTAATTGATGCTCTTAAACTTTCTAATTGGAAATTTTGCTCTATCTCTTTTCGTTTTCAATTTGCAGTGGCTATTTTCCAAATTTCGCAACAAGGGGGAGATGCTGTCCTTTTCATTAAATCGGGCGTAGTCGCTTTACTATACCATTACCTCACTTGCAGAGCCGTTCACAAGTATTTTCAGGTTAAAGGGACTTTTCTTTGCACCCTGTATACTAGAAAATTATAAATGGATATACCATGAAAGTTCAAAGATATATGGAACCTAAATAATAGCAAATAGAGCTATTCTGTATATTTTTTATTCCATATAGGAGTTTAGTGTGTATTGAGAAAGCCACTCAATGGAAACTAGTCACGAATCCCATAGTACTTATGTGTACTGCATTTATACTGCTACTGGGCACTGCATTACATAAATATATACTTAAAATTTGTTATCTAGTCTTTAAAAGCCGATGGAGCATAGAGTACGCCGTCCCTGTCATTATATATGTCAAAACCGTCCTTGTCTTTAAGAGTTCATATCTCGGCTAATTACCGACGATGTTTTTCGAAATTCATGATCAACAATGCGTTTATACTTCTGCTACGATACGTACCTCCAGCTCTTCTCAACATTTTCGCTGAAGCACGTAAATTGAAATTTGAGTGTAACGGAAAAATGAGATTATCTCAAAAACTATGTGACCTAGGGTAATCGCTATAATTTTCCTGCAAGGTTTAAATTAATGTCTACTACCTCTAATTTTTTCATAATTTTAGTTTAAATAGATTCGGAATTAGATAGGAGGGAACATATTTTTGCACTACATTTTCCACCATAACTTTGAAAATATGATACCTAAAATTAAATGAAGTATATTTTTAATTTCAGCGTTACGAAAGCTTTCACACGATACCCCACACGATAGACAAAGAAAAGATTTTTTTTTCAAGTAACTTAGCCCCTCTACATTTTTCCTAAATATATTTATGAATATATACTTCTGCTACGATACGTACCTCCAGCTCTTCTCAACACTTTTGCTGAAGCACGTAAATCGAAATTTGAGTGTAACGGAAAAATGAGATTATCTCAAAAACTATGTGACCTAGGGTAATCGCTATAATTTTCCTGCAAGGTTTAAATTAATGTAAATTTAATGTGGGTTAATAATCTTTATTACTTCCCCCAATTTGAACTTTCCACGTTGCATAGTTTACGAGTACAATGGCTGTGACAGACAGGCAGACACAGGAGTGATCTTATAATGGTTCCGTTTTCACTTTTTAAGTACGGAACCCTAAAATCGAAAAGAAAAGTAAATAAACAATTTATTAATAAATAAAAAAACAATAGCCGGGTTACCATATCAGGCAAAATAACACTTTTTTTTGCAAGTTAGGTACCCTGGTGCATATATGACTTCTGTTTGTAAAATTTGTATATAAAAAAATAATATTTATATTTAGAAATGATTTTTTTTATGTATATAAATACATATATAAACAAAAATAAAAGTTCATTAGATTTGTTTTCGTAGCTGTTTATATATTTTGGCAACATATCTCACTTTCTGATGCCCGAATAGCGCCAAGCTTTTTAAAAAAACGCAAAGTGCCCTATAGTGGTAAAGTACTTAAATAAATAATTTATAATAATAAATACGTATATAAACAAAAATAAAAAATCATCAGGTTTGTTTTCAAAGCTGTTTATATATTTTGGCAACATATCTCACTTTCTGAAGCCCGAACTGCGCGAAGCTTTTTTGACAAATGCGCTATAATGGAAAAGTACCTAAATAAATAATTAATCGAAATAACCAATTATATAAACTAAAACATTTTATTTCGGGATCAAAGCGATGTTTTTAATTTCGATTAAAAAGTACATATATCCTAGGATCACTTCAGTTGAAATTAGGTTGACAGCTTAATATCTCATTCCATAAACCTAAACAAACACAAGTAATTCATTCATCGTGAACCGTAAAAAATATTAAACCATTGAGGTAATCATTCACAAAGTATGTTCCCCAACAATCAATGGGCAATATTCTTATGACGTTATAGCATCTAAAACATGTTTCGTACGGATACCGGTATTTCTCCAGGAAAAGTACCAGTATCTTTTTATAGAAGAAAAAATCTAGGTTACCAATGTACCAATGCAGATGAAAAGAGTGCCTACTGAAGTCGTAATGCTTCAGTTCACCTCTTATCGACAGTGATCAGTCGAATGTTCTTAATGCACACGTGTTGAAATCTTGCCCCTCAGCCGAGGCTGAGAGGGGTATAAATACTATCTAAGCCAAAGAGGCGGAGCCCCTTCTCGGAGAAGGAAAATCATTGGCCGAAAGTGAAAAGCAATTAATATACTCGAAAGTAAGATGAAAAAAGTGCAAACAGATTTAAAAACACGTAATACATAATAAAATTAAGAGAAGATAAAAAAGAAAACAAAACAAAAAGTATTTACATGGATTGAGTAGAGTTATTTACATTTTTAGAATCGTTATTTACATTATCCGGATAGTTCGCGATACCATCCATTAATTTAAAAGTTTTATTTACAAAATCTGTTTGTTTGCATATTTCATTGTAGATTTTTTCTAAATACGAGGCAAGCTCGTCGAAGGAATTTACTTTAAGTTCATTTTTAATTTTGTTAATAATTTGGAAAAGACGGGCTACGTCGTTCCCGATTTCGTGACTCTGAAATATTGGCAAAGGGTGCAGAGGCGCCATCTGGGGTTGTTTTTCTAAGTTAGAAGTTTTGAGTTGGGAATTTTTCGTTTTAAGAGGTTTGGAAGAGTTTCTAGGATTTGCGATATCAGCATAAGTTTTGGTACGATTTTTATTTTTATCTGGGAATTTCTTACACCCCTTAAAAGAGGCTGGATGGGATTCAGAACAGTTACAACAAATTGGTTGTGGTTTTTCCACAGGAACGTTTTTGTGGTCTAACGGAATTTTCTTAGGGCAGTCAGTACTTTTATGGAATTCGTCACACTGTACGCATCTAGACTTAATAAAACAATAATTCGCATGGTGAAAAAAATTTTGACAGTTGAAACATTGTGCCGCCTTTTTGGGGGCACGATATGTTTCAATTTGGATGCGAAAATACATAAAACGGGTGATTTTGAATACATTTAAAGAATGTTCGGAATTTGGAAGATGAATTTGGAAAAGAAGAAGGACTCTTTTGTCCTTGCGACTGATCATTTGGGCAATTTTAATAATTTCGAATCCTTCTTCAAGAAGGGCGCATTTAATATCTTCAATATTCGTTTCAGTAGGTAGTCCTCTGATGACCGCTTTAATAGGGGCCCTGGAATCGGGTGTGTAAAAGAATTGGATTTCGTTTTGTTTGAGAAATTTAATGATTTTTTCTTTAATTTGTAGGGAATCCTCAGATAGCTTCATCCAACTACCTGAGTTTTTGATATGGAAATTCTTGTCGCATTCGTGCGCAATTTTTCTGATAATTTCCATGATATTATCCAAATATGGCAAAGTAATAGGTCTGGGGGTACTAGTAACGCCATCTGTCGTGGTAGATGGTAAATTCAAGTTTTCAGGAGCGGGTTTCTCACTGCCCTCGGTGATTTCAGATTGATTAGCCGTATCGCTAATATTTTCAGATTTTTCTGAATTTGGGACTATAGAAGGAGTGGGGGGATGTTCCTCTCCACCTTGCGAGTCTTCTTCGATGGTCATATTAATGTCGAAGTTGATATTATCGACTTTTTCCTGAACTTCAGAAGGGTCGGTCGCAGCCTTTTTGATCGGCTGTGAATTTTCCTCATTATTACTAGCATGTTTATTTTTCTTAGATTTTCGCTTTTTTGGGTTGACAGTTTGGAAACCATCAGCGTCCTCTTTCTTATCCCACCAAATTGGGCCAAATTTCGGAGGATTTCTTTTTCTAAAGGGATGGAAGGATTCATCTTCCTGAAAATTTCGTTGGGGACCATTTCCGCGCAAATTGCCCACGTATTCAGGTAATGTTCCAATTTGGAACCTGGGGGAATATCATAATAAGTATGGCCAAGATAGGTTTCTTTATAAGCTTCTAATGAAATGAAACTACCAGAGTCCGTAAACCGGTCCAATATAGCCCGTGAAATTTGATTGAGCTCAACTCCTATATAATCTAAGAAGTACTTTAAATGTTAAACACGCAAAATTTCGCCTTCTTTTAAGAAGAGATTTTCTATAAGATAATACTGGTGCCGAAAAATTTTCTGTTCTGCAAAATTCAAGGAGGCGTACGAACCATGTAAAATGGTGGCGTTATCGTTTGCTTATGGTTTGAATTCACAAAGATTCTATTTTGCAATGTCTCTTAGTTACATTACTTTATTGTCATGTTTATGAGCTCAGAACAAAAGCATATTATTTTCATTATTTAGTTATTAAATAATAAAAAAAAAACTATAAAGACATGATTTGAAAAAAAAAAATAATTTTCTTTCCTAATACTAAAAAATAACATTGAAGTAACAGCGGGTTTAAGTTAAATAAGTTTGACTGTTTAATTCTGTTGTAATATTCCAAATAACTGTATTTATTAGATTTCAGTAAACGACATCAGGACCCGATTAAACTTTGAAGTTAGAGGAATTACAATGTCATTTCCGGACCTTTCTTTTGGATAAGCTTTTCTAAATTCCACATATGCATGGAAACTCTTCAGTGCTACAAATATTATTTATAAGACTCACATAACATCAGAACGGCCGGCAATTTTACGCAAGTTTTGGAAAAATACTTTATATCAGAAATTTTATTAAAAACTGGTTATTTCTTTGTTATAGCTGCCCACCCAATTATGATTATGACAAGTTGCAGCCAATTTCGCCAACGTCGTAACCAAGATCGTGAAGCACAAATGTATAATACCAAATAATACCATTTCATTAAATCGTATAGGATAGTTTAATAGTTTTTACCTTACTTCAAGTGTGCAATTTATTTATTTTTAAGAATTAATAATCTAAATTGTTCAATATATGAATTTAAAAAAAAATGTAAACAATGATTGAATAGACATGACCGCAAAAAGCCTCAAATCCGAACAAAGATTGGAACCAAACTGAGCAGATTAGTGGCCTTCTGTACACAGTTTTTCGTAAATGTGTTTTGTTCTTAAAATGTGTTATTTTCATCCATCACTGCGGAACAAGCGAGAAAAACTCAAGTTCTTGCACATGAGTTGTATATATCTTTATATCTAATTTTCCGTCAAGTTTGACGGGCTACCTTGCGTCGTATATAATAGCTCTATGTTTTATCAGAAAACATTCATTTATATCAGAAATCATCCCTATTTTCATTACATTTATTTCAAAAATAGCACATATTTTAATTAAATTTTTTTTCAGTTATTATGAAAAGAAGCAACAAAAAGATTTAGTAATCTACTATTTTCTTTTACTTTCTACAGAAAAGGCGTTCTTCAGTTGCCACCATTACAGAAAAGGGGCTAAAAACAGGAAAAATATATCTCAAAAATAAATTGATGCAGTTTTTAAACAAATTGTAGTTAAAAGTACTTTTTCCACCTATACGAGTGTGTAAAAATTGAAAATTTGCGATGCATAGAAGTTAAAAAAATTGCAGAAGAAATTATCATTATTTAACCATACAATGATGCATCTGCTTTGTCTTACGACTGGCTTATGTAACGGAAGGGTATTTTTTAGGGACGATACTTTAATTGTTGCTAGAATAAATAGCGTATCGGGCGCTAAAAAACACGAAAATATTTGAAGTAGTAAAAGTATTAATAGATTACTTTAAAATTATACAAGTTCATGACGAATGAAGCATTTATTGGTGCGTGTGAAAGTTGCTTTAACTTCGTGTATAAAATACAATAAATTTACATCTTGAGTCCATGAATTAAGCAATTTCATCTGCTTGGTAATAAAATGATCCTTTTACGCTATTCATAGATGGACTGCATTAAGGGGACAGTACACTTTTAAAAGTCGCAGAACACGCAAAATTGTGTCATGTGTTTTACATTTTTTTTTTTAAGTAATCTCTCTAGAAGCACAAAAATTTCAAAATATCTTTTTGTGGTATTGAACTATGTTAAAAAAATTTTAGTTTGGATATAATATTTAAAAAAAAAATTCTACAGGTAGGTTTCAAAATGATATTTAAAAAATTTATACCGAATAACATTTCACTGCGCGCATGATATCTCATGCAGATTTCATGTTATTTACATAATTTTTTTTTAAATTAAACAGAATACCCTGGACTATAATTTGAACTAAAATATTTATAAATGGTTAATTAGATAAAGAGAAATTATAGTTTAATTATGAAAATTGAAAAATCATGAATTTTTACATACATTCAACCTTATAATTTTTTTCATACTGATCACAGCTGCATAATCCTAGTTAATTTTCATTATTATATGCACATTCAGGTAGAGTAAAAATTTTGAAGCTATACTTCAAACGGTGTTGGAGATATGATGCGCGCAAGTGTAAAAAACCTGATTTTGAGAAAAAGCCGTTTAAAGGTTTAAATGTGTTTTACATATATAAAACTCACAGTAAAAGAAACAAACCTACTAATAAAATAACTTATTCAGTATTAAAAATAAAAATTGATGCTTTTTTAAATTGATAAATAAAAAATAGTTTGTAAAATGCAGTAAAATATAGGAAATTGCGTACAACTTTTACCAGTCGTAGAAGATGTGAAATTCTGTCATTTGCTTTGGATTTTTCAAAAATAAATAATAATGACCCTAGTAGCACCGAAATTTCAGGGAATGTTTACTTGATATTAAACTATGTTTATAAAATTTTAATTTGGATCTAATACAACAATAACAACAACAACAACAACAAAAATTCAAGGGATAGGTTTCAAAATATTTTTTAATTTTACGTTGAATAACATTTCATCGCACGCAAGATATCTCAAGCAGATTTCATTCAATTTACATAAATTTTATCTTAAATTAAACATAATATTCTGTACTATAATTTAAAATTAATTTTTTATAAATGGTTAGTTATATAAACAGTAATTACCTTTGAACTATAAAAAAATAGAAATCATGAATTTTTGCACACATTCAACCTTATAATTTTTTTCAAACTAAACACAGCTGACTATTTCTAGTTTATTTTCATCATTATATAAATATTCAGGTATAATAAAAATTTTGAAGCTATACTTCTAACGGTTTTGGAGATATCATGCGTGCAAGCGTGCAGAATTTCATTTTGAGAAAAAGCCGAACATTTTTGCACACATTCAACCTTATAATTTCTTAGAAACTATGCACAGCTGCATAATTTTAGTTTATTTTCATGTTTATGTGAACATGTAGGTAGGATAAAAATTTTGAAGCTATACTTCAAACGGTTTTGGAGATGTCATGCGCGCAAGCGTGTAAAATTTCACTTTGAGAAAAAGTCGTACATTTTTGTACACATTCAACCTTATAATTTCTTAGAAACTATGCACAGCTGCATAATTTTAGTTTATTTCCATCTTTATGTGAACATTTAGGTATGATAAAAATTTTGAAGCTATACTTTAAAAGGTTTTGGAGATATCATGCACACAAAATTTCTTTTTGAGAAAAAGACATACATTTTTGCACACATTCAACCTTATAATTTCTTTCAAACTATAAAACTCATAATAAAAGAAATAAAACTACTAATAAAATAACTTTTTCAATATTAAAAATAAAATTTGATGCTTGCTTAAGTTGAGAAATAAAAAAATATTTTGTAAAATGCAGCAGATTATAAAAAAATACACTAAAAAATGGAGTAGAATACATAGGCATTCCTCGGTTAGTGTGTAATTAATCGAGGGATACCTGTAGTAAAAAAAGAACACTTACCTCGTTAAAAAAATTATTTATAAACCCCAAAGCAGCTAAAATTTTATTTTGATTTAATTGCAAAGTGAAGTATGTCGTTATAACGAATATGGTTTACATATTTTGCAAAAAATTATCAAAATTTACCACTTTCATAAATAATCCATTCCCTTTCTTTTATTTTTTCTAATTTTGAACAATTGATCATGTGTCTATTTCTTCGCACTTCCAAACTCAATTCTGTAGCATTTCTTTCAGCTTCTGCGATTCGTTGCATGTTAATTTTATTTGCCGCTTGTAAAGCGAACTGCCCAACGCGGAAACTTAAAGAATCCATAATTTGGAGTCTTCCTTTTCTTCCTTCATTAAATGCCACAAGTGCTTCATTCGCAGCAATGTCAGCAATTACTCTGCTTGAACCGCTAATTTTGGGACAGAATTTCCATACTAATGAATTAAAAGATTCATTAGGATTTTGGGTTCGACCCCGGAGGCAACGATTCAAAAGTTTAGGATCAGATAAATCCTTAGAAATTTTCTTTATGGAATCCATTACTGGTGCTGGTATGACATTTTTATGGTGAAAAGTTTTCAGTTTCCCTTCTGCTTCTGCCTTTTGGTATTTACACCACGATGCGTCTCCTTGTGGGCAAAAATCATGGAGCGGCTCTTGATCGTTTGATCGTTTATGAAAATAAATCGCCCATATGGCTTTTCGCATATCCATGACACTGTTTTTATTGTTCCTTATAGAACCTCCATAATAAGTGGTTAACTCAACGATTAATTTGTCAGTTAAACGTCCCTTGCCAAACAATGATTTACCATCTTCTAGCTTTTTCCCACGCATAGAATTCTTTAATTCTCTAAGTCTGCTCCCCATTCTTTTCTGGATGTGCCCTACACATTCTACCTTCTTTAATTCTTTATCTGTTCCATAAACATGACTCTTTTTTAGTTCAAGGAAAGTTTTTGTGTCTCCATCACCAATGTAATTTAAATACTGGGCATTATATTTTTCTTCGGAACGGCGAAAAATCTTTTACATGCCGTTAACTTCCATCATCGCAGCCGATCAAGAGTGATTTTTCACACACTGCTTTTCATGGCTTTTTTTCCAGTCTGCAAGTTCTTTCCCCTTTTTAATCTTAATTCCTATTTCACAGCGTTTACAATAGGAAGACATTACTTCTATATCCGAAAATTTTCCGCTTTCAACACAAATTTCGATGGTAATTCCGATCTTCGAAGAGTGACCGCGTGTTTTCAACGACTCGGCTCCACTGACAGTCAATTGTGATTGGCCTGTCATTTCAATTTCTTGCTGTATAGCATTCAGCATTGATGTACAAGCAACATTCGACACTGAATTTGCTATCTTTTCCAATGATCGATTATATGCAGACTTTTGCACAGGTGGTGGCTACCATTGCACCACAAAAATTTTTCATGCTGCATAAACCTTGACCAATGCATCTCATTGCATATGTAAATCGCATGTTTATTTCTAGTATATTTGATTTTTCACCCATCATGCGTGAATTTCTAAATGATTTAAGTTCATTGCACTTCTTACAGCGTATTTGGAAAACAGATGAGAGTCCATGTACACGAGTCTCTGACAGTTCCACATCTGAGCCACACATTTTACAGCACAAATTATTTGATATTACCTTTGATAAAATATAAATATCAACTATTCTATATCCAACGTTGTCTGTCTCAACAAAACTGTTATCTAAAAGACTTCTATTTAACTTTTTAGATCATGCACTAGCACCTTGAGACAAATCGCATTTTGTGAAGCGATTTCCTTCAAACTTTCGCTTCCTTGGACATTGTCCTGAAGCACGTTTCACGTTATTATTCATTTAACGTAATAATAAATGAAAGAAAACTAATAATAATATTAATTCAGAAAGATTTTGTTCTAAAAAAAACAGTTTTGTTTTAAATTAAATGCTTACCAGCGAAAAAAAAAATAAGTAAAATGTTAAGAAAAATTTTGATCACGTTTCAGAGCAAAGTCATGAAAGCAAACAAGCTCAGTGGTAAGTGGAAGTGGAAGTTAATGATTTAAAGCTTTCTTCTTATTATTTACGATATTCAACTAAAAATGTGTAGCGAATTTACGCATATTTCGTCAGTTGCGATAGTTTGAAAGCGTGATAGCAGAATGTAAACAAACCTGAAAGCGCGACAGCAGAATGTAAACAAACCGCCATGAGTGTACTCGCAGGGCATTTAAATCGGAAATCAAAGAGTGATGTTTATATTTTAACCGATATCTCAGTAAATAATAATCGCACAGTTAAAAGATTGGTATCGATTTATTCAGAATAAAATTATCTTTCTAAAAATTGAAAAATCGAAAAATCGATTTTCTGACCATTTTAAAAGTGTACTGTCCCCTTAAAGAGGAAATACATTTCCTCAAACTTTTAAAGAATACCAAAACAGGCGCTGAAATGTTTAAAGTAATAGGCGAATTTTTCTTAGAGAATGGCGTCCTACGGAATGAAAGTGATGACGCGTGCAGAGATAGTTCAAAAATGATGCCTAGAAAGACGTTAATTGCAATTCCAAAAGATGAGGAAAAGCCTTAAAGGTACAACAAACACTGCTGCGTATCTCGTAGTCTTGCTTTGGAATGACAATGGTAACTTTTTTAATGTATTATGCATAGTTTCAATTTTATACCCATGAATTTCTATCATGCATTGTTTTCTTTTTTTGTTTGTATTTTCCTCTACTTGTTTTGAACAGAACATATGAATTTATATATGTTGTTTTGTTGTTTTACAATACAATTTGTTCATTTTCAATTTTCGATTTTTATCGATATTTAATTAATTAAAGATAGCACATCATTTTCATTATTGTCGGAAGTTATTTTTAAATCTATGTTCTCAGCAATATCGCTCAGACTAATTCCTCCAAGTGAAGTCTTAGTTAACTAATTATTCAGTCACCCTATATTTAAAATTGTTTACAACGTTAAAATATTCCTACTCTTGTCATCCTTAACATCATAAAATCTATAATTGATATATTTTAGTAGAATAAATTCCATTTGTTGACTTACATACTTTTGCACTTAAATTTGGATTACATTGATCAAAATATAAAGCATACAGTCTGTTACAAAATTATAAGACCACTCAAAATTTCATTTATTTCAAAAAAAATATATATTAGTTTGAAATTAAAAGTAGTTGCATGAAAAGAAATAACTCTATAATGATTATTTAGCTCAGGGATAAAAAGTTTGAAGGACATTTTGTTTCATGCCAAACGATTTTACGCAAAAAAGCTGTTTCATAAATATAAGACCAGTCTTATATTAATAATAAAGCAGACGATTTTATTTTGAACTCAGAGTTTAACGGTAACCTAAACAATCTGTAAAACTTAAAAAGAAGAATAAAATGCACAAATTCTGAATTGTATCTGATTCTTTGAATTTATTAGTAAAAGCCTCGTCTTCTGTCTGAAATAGAAGTGATAAAAGTTGGCTCTACAAAGGAAAAGGAAAATCTGAGCGTGAAATAAGTAAGATTCTCAATCGTTTTAAAACTGCGATTCATAACGATTTAAGTAAAAAAGAATTGTACGGAACGCATAAACGATCTGGTAGTAAAAAGAAGTTATCAGATCTTGATAATAGGCGAATTGTTAAACTGGCAACGAAAAAATACCAGTCGACTCGTAAAATAGCACAAGAGACAACTAAAAATGTATCACATGCAACTATGTAGCGAAGTTTGAAATCTAATGCTGGTGTTATTCGGCCAAATTTAAAAGTAAACCACTACTACTGAAATGTGACAAAGAAGCTCGTTTTAAGTGGTCAAAGAATGCCATGTCCTGGAAGTCTGCATGAAGAAATATATTGTTTTCAAATGAGAAAAAAATACAATCTCGATGGTCCAGACGACAATAATTAATACTGGCCTGATTTAAGGCAAAGATCTCGCGAGTTCTTCAGTAAGCAGATGGGAGGCGGTTTCGTTATGGTGTGGGACCCATTTTCACTTGATGGAAAATGCAACCACCAAAGAGTTGAAGGGAAAATGAACTCTGACAGTTACCAACAGATACTATTTCGAAGTCTGATACCCTTCGAACCACTTTTAGGAGGGGCAAAATGGAAGTTTCAACAAGATAATGCTCCCAGTCATTCATGGAAATGAACAAAAAAGTGACTTAGAAGAGAAAAGATTGATGTTTTACCTTGGCCAAGACGAAGTCTTGACCTAAACCCCATAGAAAACTTGTGGTGTTATTTGTCTCGCCAAGTGTATGAAAATAACAGACAATATCATTCAACATATGAATTAGAAATGGCCATTTTGGAGAAATGGGGCAATATTCCCGAATCGTTCTATAAAAAATTAATTAACTCTATGCCAAATTGTGTGTTTGAAGTTATTCAGAGAAATGGTGGAGCAACATCTTACTAAATTTGAGAAAACTGTCTTTCCCACAGATGGTCCTATAATTTTGTAACAGTTCTTTTTGAAACATTTTTGTTATCTCATTTGTGTAAGTTGCTATATTTTACTAAAAACTTGGTGTACTAACATTGAATATTCTTTATTTTGATTGAAATATTTCCTTAATTACTAAATAAAAAAATATATTGTGGTCTTATACTTTTGTAACAGACTGTACTTTATTTTTATTGTATAAAATGTTCGGAAAGTCTAGTGGAGTCACTTCGGATTTTCTGTTGTTGGAAAAAGCTCATTTTTATGAATATCTACTATATATAGGGTGGTTCAGAACTATATGTCAAAAATGTAAAGGCAAGTGGAGGGGGCCTAAATAAAAAAAAATCGTAAAGGAATATGGGTGCAGAAGTGCAGTGTTGAAGCAGTATAGGGCGCTGTTGAATGCGGTGGATGAATTCTATTCGTTGGCTTGAATCGTCATTTCCGGCACGGATTTCCATTGATATTTATTATTACACCAATGCGCAGCTTGCCGGCATGCATTTTATGTATGAGATTGCGCAAGGAAATGGATTGGCTGCTTAAAGGATTTAGATTAACGATTACGGGTAGGAATCTGCCGGATCCCCCGACATTTGAGCGTCTTCGTTAGGAGTTGTTCACGAGTGGATCGTTTTATACTTCCAGGCGTCATAAGGGCACTCTAAGATATCGCAGAATACCTGCTGTGAAAGAAGCAGGATTACGCGTAGTACAGGATAGCCTTCGACAAGCTCAAGAGCTGCTAGACATGCGTTGGTTGTGAGCCATTAACTTGTGTAGCCTCATACATGGAAAGCATGTTTGCAAGCTCCGCAATGGTGTAACGATGCATGTTACTCGAAATCCGTGAGGGAATGACGATTCAAGCCAGCGAAGCATTTTCACCCACCGAACTTAACAGCGCTCTCTGATGTCTGAACGTTGCATTTCTGCAAAAATATTCCTATACGAGATCTACATTTTAGCTCCCCTCTATCTGACTTTACATTTTTGACATATAGTTTTGAACCACCCTATATATATAATGCAAATGGAAACTTCGTTTCGGCTGCTCATAACTTGAGTTCTGCTGAATAGATTGTGAGGGACTTGCAGTTAAGATGGACAGTTACTTAGATAATTTTTCAGAGAAGATTTTGGTGTATAAGACTATAAGTTAACGTTCTAGGTTTTTCGTACTACGGTTATTAAAGATTGGGGGAATTAAGACCGTACGACCGATTATATAATCAGAAGAACCCGATTACAAAAGATTATTTTTTTAAAAAATATTCTTTGGATTGAATTTCAATGGAAACTTGCATTGTTTGATAGATAATTTTTCAGAAAGAATTTTAGTATATAATATAGCGTTCTGCACTGTTTAGTTATAGAATTGTAGTAGAAATTTCTATAATCAGTGAACTCTAATTTGAAAGATTATCTTTTAAAGAAAGTTCTACTGGAAGGATTTTGATGAGGCTTACATTACTACTCAAATGTTTCATAATTTTTCAGATATTATTTTGGTATATTGCATATCGTTCTTTACCTGATAAATAGTGAACTTATAGAACTCGTACTTAACAGTCTTAAATTTTATTTGACTCATTAGAAAATATAATAGCGCAATGAGATTCGTATCGTCTTTAGCAAAGCGGGAGGATATTATAGTTAGGTGCCCATATTTCGTTAAAACACGAGGTCAAATTTACCAATACATTTCGTTGGATTTAAGGTTCGGAATCCGAGAAGGTGCAGAAACCGACCGACGTACCAGGCGACGCATACTACTTCTACATAAAGATCGCCATTATCTAAGCATAGCGTATTTGTCTGTTTCCTGTTTAGGCATTGACCTTTCTAAAATCTGCCAGTTGCAACATAAGTTAAATGTTTAATAATGCACAGAGTAGTATTTTAAGTCAAAATAAATAGTCATAATACCCTACGTATATTTTTTTACGAACTGGTTTAAAAATGTTTCATATATGATCGTTTCAAACATAAGCAATTCTGGTTAGAATGTGATTTAAAAGGAATTCGAAAAAAATAAAGCATTGTTACAAATATTACCCTCTACAAATATGCGCAAGCTAAGATCTATAATGTTGATTAATTTTTTTATTAAAAAATTATTTGTCTTATTTCTTTTTAAGGGTTCCTTTTTTATTTCAATATGTATCCAGAGGAATATTTTAACACCATTGACCCCGTTGAAGTTTCAATTATTCTTCATGATCCACGCAAAGATGTGAATCCTATGACAGACGGCATAACTTTATCAGCAGGAAAATTTCACAAAGTCTTCGCAACTATGGTAAACATTTATGCTATATGCATTTCTTTTTATATTTCTTGTTATGCATATTGTTTAAAATAAATTTAGCTCATTTTTATGTAGAAAAATCATCTCAATGCAAGGAATAAAAGAAATTTTCACTATATTCATTTTAAAAGAATTGATATAAAATTTTCTCAGTAAGAGCCAGCAGTATTAAGGGGACAGTTTACCTTTCTCAAAAAATTTGTTTATTTTTAAAAATATGGTTCAAATGTAGAACTATCCGCATTTCCATTAAAAAAAAAAAAAAACACATTTTGAAAAAAAAATTAACTGCATATTAAATTAAATAATTTTAAAGTTAAAAAAATTATTTTTTTTAAATCTCTGCTACCTTTTTAAATATTAATATTTTTGCTCAATTTTTTTAAGATTTTCAAATGTATATTACAAAGTCTGCGTATGGATTTTTAAAAAAATCTAATATTACATTTAATATAATTCTTTTACTAAGACATATATTTTAAAATGATGAAATCTAACGCATCTTCATATACGTTTATTTAAAAAAAAACCTGAAGGCTAATTCCGTACGGAGATCTATTACATATACAGTAAAGTACGTGTATAAAAAATCCCTGCCGGCTCGGGCCTACAGGCGGAGGTAGATTTCGAAGTTAAGTACTAAATTCACCAACAAAACTTAAATCAAGATTACATATTAACCCAGTTCCTTCACTAAGAATGAGCTCTAGGAAGCTAAACATTCTGTGAAAATTCTAATATACACGAATACACACACGCATGTATATGGAATAGGTTTAATAATGGCTAAAGCAAATTCAGAGAACCTCAAAGTGTTACAATATGTTAATATTTCCATAGTCCGGATTTATCATGTTTTAATACGTTTCTCCAAACTCAAATGACGTTACCCGTAAGGCATGGTGACGTCACGGCGACGTCGTTGTGAAGTCACACTGTGACTTTGTGACCGTCGATGTGACGTCACGTGACGTCGATGTGACGTCATAGTGACTAGAATGCGAGGTCGTTATGGCCGTTTTAGAGGTCGTTTGTGACGTCACATTGTGACCACTCTGTGAAGTCACGGTGTGACAAATTTGTGAAAAGTGTGTCATTTGTGACTATTTTGGCATTAACTTTGTGACGAACCTGTGACGAAAGCGACAATACTTTGAAGTCACACTGTGACCAATTTGTGAAATATGTGTCATTTGTGACGAACTTGTCATAAACACTGTGATTTCAAATGAAAATCAAATTTCAAATTAATTGCTTAAAAGACGCAAATAGTGAAAATGATTCCATGCTGGGACTCGAACCCGGGCCATCAGTACAGTGCACTGACATTCTACCAACTAAATCACATGGAACGATACCCAGGCTGAAAATTTTCTCACTATTACATGTTGGCAAGGCTACAAACCCAGCACAAGATGGAATATTTAGCGTGAGCCACCAACATGATGCAAACACGAAACTTAATTAAATCCAGCATCGATTGAAATTATATTAATACTTGGAAATTTTTCCAGCGAGAACCATTCGCTTTGCATACAATATTTCAAATGAAAATCAAATTTCAAATTAATTGCTTAAAAGTCAATTTTAATTTGAAATGTTGTATGCAAGGCGAATGTTTCTCCCTGAAAAAATTTCCAATTATTAATATAGTTTCAATCGATGCTGGATTTAATTAAGTTTCGTGTTTACCCCATGTCGGTGGCTCACGATAAATATTCCATCTTGTGCTGCGTTTGTAGCCTTGCCAACATGTAATAGTGAGAAATTTTACAGGCTGGGCGTCGTTCCATGTGGTTTAGTCGGTAGAATATCAGTGTGCTATACTGATGGCCCGGGTTCGAGTCCCGGCATGGAATCTTTTTCACTCCTTTGCGCCTTTTAAGCAATTAATTTGATATTTGATTTTCATTTGAAATATTGTATATAAGGCGAATGATTCTCTCTGGAAAAATTTCTAAGTATTAATACAGCGATGAATTTTAAAATAAACTTTTGCTGTAAATATAAAATCTTATCTTTTTACCGTACTTTTTAGCAAAATATCGCTATTTTGGAGTCCTATTCTTCTAAAACATTTAAAATTTTTCCACTTAAAAAACAATGCTTATCAACTGCCATATTTTTTTATTAAGTTCTATGCTTGATATTGAGTTCAAGCTTGATATTTAGAATGTGTAAGTTTTTTTAATTTGTTGTTATTTGTCATTGCTTTATTAAATATGAACATGGAGACTAACGGATATTAATACAACTATTATTTATAGAGCGGCATGATAAGCGATATTTATTTAAATTTTTTATTCCCGTGTATATTGTATTTTGTGAATATGAGCTAAATAGATTTGGTATGTTTTATAGGAAAAGACTGATCTAGGAAATAGAAAAAAAAAAAACGATTAAGAAAAATCATGCATTAAGCATAGATTATAAAATACTTTCCAACACTTTCTGAATGCTTTAACAAGACATCGTAATTTAGGGAAATGACGTAAATAAGATAACTAAGTAAACATTTCAGAAAACGCATAAAACATTTGAAAAACTGATTTCAACAGTTACCGTCCATAGCCAAATATGTTTTCCAATTCTTTTGAACAGCCCTGTATTTGATCTGTAGGTTGATACACTGAAAAAAAAAATGAAGTACTCAAAAATGAGTAATCCGACGTACTCATATCGAATTGAATATTTTTGGATCAAAAATGAACCTATGCTTTCTCTATTTTGAAACATCACATGTTATAAAACCCAAACAAACGAATAGTTTTGTACCCTGTAATGGTTCATTTCATTTATAGCGGCATAAATGATGTTTATTAATGTAAATATTAAATTATGCACAGCATTTTAAAAATAATTTAAAAGTACTTGGCAATAATGCTCTTGTCATAAAAATATTCGATTTGAGTATCTTGCTAAGAATTTTGCTATTTTTCTTAATAAATAATCAATTAAACATTTCTTGTTAAGAACTTTGAACGGGAAATAAATGTCAGTACATTTTTACTTTAAATTTTAGGTTGTTTTTTTTTTTTGGGGGGGGGGGGAGTGCATAACGATTCATATTTCATCACAACCATGGAATAAAAAATGAATACATGTGTTTCTCAACTTTGAGTACATTTGGATCGGAGCTATTTTGAGTATGTGACGCATTTAAAATTGGGTACTTCTTACTCAATTTTGAGTACCCATTTTTTAAGTGTATATATACTATATAATGGGAAAATTTAGTTTAGCAAGAAAACGCCTAACAGGTTGAAATTCTTTTTCAGCAATTTATACTAATGTAAGGAAAGATACTTGAATACTTTTGTACAACCCTGTAGTTTACCTAGAATCTTTATTACACGCTACTATTTAGTTAAAATTTAATTCAAACTAAGACACTCTTAAAACTGCTGAAATCACATTTCCAGAAATTATCATTTATAGACGGCCTTGTATCCATTTCCTTGCGTGACCCTGTGTATCATTTTATCCATATTCTACAAACATTTATTGGTAAATTAAATGCAGTTCAGCGAAAAAAAAACATAACTCATTTAAAAACCACCTTTAAGCAATTTGCGCCCATACCCAGTAATCCTTACGAATACTTTTGTGTAGCCTTGTATAGGAATTATAGCATTTATATACACGATACTATGCATAAATATAGTGAATCATAAAAGCGCATATCATAATTAAAAATACATTTCCAGCAAACATCGCTAATGAACAGTACTTCGGATACAATATAGTATCTGAAATATTTTGGGTGTCCCTGTAAATACTATATACGTATTATTCGTATTATAAATGAAATAATTTATAGTATGTAAACCTAAGCGACATACATCAATTTCATTATATATGAAATAGATTAACATAATTAAAGTATGCTGCAAACAATTCCCTCCACCCCTATATCATTATGTATTTGAATTCCTTTTTTAGCCCTGTAAATGAACAATAGCTATTCTGTGCATCGCATAGTCAACAGAATGCATATTTTAGTGCCCTTCATAAATGCATATAAATTTTATTATGTTTGAAAGCGTGCGTAAAATCATTAAAAATCATTTGAAACGATTTTTTTCCATAGGCCGTAATGTAACGGAAAACTTTTGGCTGGCCCTGTAAATGAACAAAGCATGCTACAAACTTCATTACAAATAGGTACCGTGCTATAGTAAACGTCAATAACATCCAAAAATTTCAGGGCAATCCGAGTATATTTTCGGGAGTTAGAGTGCGGACAGACTGCTAGACGCAGAGACAAACCTAAGTCATAAGCACTTTTCAACTTATGTCCTTATGTATCCTGTATTATATGAACTTTTAAAAAATATATACTAAAGCAGTTTAATCTATAACTTCCTATCAGGCATGAAAAACACTTTATTTCAATGCTTAAATATCATATTTTACTTTTTAGTGCCAATAATTACGTGTATCATAAACGTAGAAAATGAATTTACAATAGAAGAAAATTTAATAACTGATTCAGAATGTCTATAATTAAATGTTTGATTAAAATCACAAGCACAAAAATTCTTACATACAATTTAAAAAAATAAATATACCAATTTGAAAAACACTAAAAATAATAATTAGTATTTATAATTGTACTATTAAACAACAGCAAAATACAATAAATAAATTAAATGCACTATTAGATTTAACAATATCTCAAAAATATTTCCGTATGGTATAAGGAATTACTATTATTTCATAATTTTGGCAAATGTTAAATCTGAAAACATTGGTTTGAAGATTTAGGATTTAAAAAGATAATTTAAAATATTATTAGCACTAAAAGAAAATTCTTTCAAATGTTTCACTACTGTAATATGTAAAAATATATTTTCCCAGTATAATGTTAATTTCTAATCTGAAACAGTTTCGTAATCTCATGATAATCGAACATCATATTTAACCCCAAAATAATAATAACTATAAGTGTTAGTAATCAAAAAATAGTAAGAAGCCGATAAAATAATTCCAAATCATTGTCGTTCCATACATTTTCAATCTCAAGTAAGAGTAAATTAATGTTTATATTAATTCCAGTATGAACTTAAGCCTGAATCAGTCTCTGCGCGGATTTTTTTTTTTTTTTCAAGCGATGGCAGATTAAGATATTTTTCTTTACAGTTATCGAATTGAAAAATATCGCTTCTGACATAAAGATCAGTCTCTTACAAATATAACATAAAACTATTTAACTCATAATATACAAATCAGGAACAAAATATTTAAATTAAATAACACTTACATATACGTTCCATTAATATCCGTGTATCCTAAAATGGTCATTTCCTTATCTTAAAGTGTTGTAGACTTGGTGATGTTCTAAAAACAGTGAACAATTTCCCGCGTCTTCTCATATTCATTTTTCTGTGGGCAGACGATTTTCAAGCAGGTGTTCTGTTACAGATTATTTGTTTTTGTATACAAGAAATATTGAACTTGAATGCGCAGTAATTTTCTGAAAGTATCGTTAATTAAAATTTTGTATTTGAAGACATGTCCTATATATTTAACCTTTTCTTTTTATCCGTACCAAATAATTCAAGTTAAATGTATTGTAAAGTTCCTTTTTTCTAAATAATCATAATAATAATATTCTTAATTAGAGTTTATTAGATAAAACATTGTTTAAATTTTTAAAAGGTGTAAAAATAAATTTAATGGTATTAACGACCCCCCCCCCCTTTTTCTTCTTCTTTTTTTTAAAGTAAAGTTTGTTTTGCACAAATTTTGTATATTTCTTTTATTTTCGGAAAATGCTAATTTTATTTAAAAAGTCTGAAAGAAGTAGAATTTATGACTTGAATACAAATTATAAAAATATTCTAAAGCAAGAAATGCATAGATGACTAAACTCTGAAGACTCTTTCTACGTGCTCATTAAAAGGTGCAGATTTAACTGTAATAGAAAATTTTTAGTTTGAAACCACAGAAGTGTTTCGAATAATCCTGGTCGGTAAAAAAAGAAAGAAAGAAAGAAATTTCCTCCCAGCAAACTAAATATGTAAAGTGTATAAATTTAATAATCCTAATTCTAAATATATTATCCAAATGCTAGATAAAATTGAAATCATGAAAAAGTATACATTCACTGTCTTAGATATCAAATGGATAAAATATAGCCTGAAAATTTAGTTTATTAATGCTTGTATCGTGCACTTTATTTATTATGCCCCCCCCCCTCTCCCCTTTAGTGACAGAATTTACCATTTGCTATCCACTAATATATTTTCATTCCTTATGCCGCTATAACTCGTGACTGCTTAAAATATTTCTCTTCATTTTCAAAGATTTTTGAAGTTCATATTTTTGTCACACTGTGACTTACAATATAGTGGTTTTTTTTGTCACATATGTGACGTGACGTACGTTACATAGCAGTGACATAACAGTGACGTCACATTTTTTCTTAATTGCCAGAAAAATATAATTTTACAGTAAATAACATGTTTTAAAGAATTTTCGTAATTTTTTAAAGTTTTCTAAGAAGTTCACATCTCAGTCACAATGTGACATCACTGAGTGGTGGCATTTTGGTCACAGATGTGACGTGACCACAGTGACTTACAGTGACGTCACAATGACGTCACTGTGACCATGCATGCTATGAGGGTACATATACACCTGCTGATGTCCATTATATTTCCAATATCACGCAATATTTTGTTTTTGTTTTTTAATTCGTCAAACTATTTATTTCATTTTGAGCTTTCATGCGGAAATCTTGCTCTAGAAAACTTATGATGTAATATTCAATTTGTTTTCAGTTCGTCAAACTGTTTATTTAATTTAATTTTTCGCGTGAAAACCTTGCAATGGAAAAGCAATTGTTATGGTAAGAATTTTATTGCTTTTTTTTTAATTGTTGGCAACTGCTATAACGAAAAATATTTATTTTATCCTGTCATTGTTGTGTAAGAGCTGGTTTATCAGAATCATGTTAAGACGGTATTGAAAAATTTAAACCCTCCCCATTTCCATTCCCTTGGGCCGATTTTGCCCATTTTCAATCCCCGCTGAGATATTAGCCATCTCAAAGTTGTTGGCGAGTTTGAAGACGATCCGTGCATAATTGCGACTTTTATCGTGCGGACAAAATTTAGTATATACATACATATATATATATCTATCTATCTATCTATCTATCTATATATATATATATATATATATATATATATATATATATGTATGTATGTATGTATATAGTATACATATGATTTCGAGGATTTGTATAATAGCATAAAATTAGATGATTTGAAGTACAGAGTTATGGATTTTTTCAAGAAATCTAAAGAGAAGGATATCAGTATTGAAATATTCACCGATTTATTTCAATTTGTTGCTTACGAAAATTATCTGTTTGAAGGGAAACAAATATATAAACAAGTGAGAGATATTCCAATGGGGGGCAGTTGTAGCTCCATCCTTGCAGATATTTATCTGTTTACATATGAAGCCGGTTTATTGTTGGAAAAAGACTTAAAGATATACAGATATATAGAGGATGTTTTGGTGGTTGAGCTGAATAACAATAAAGAAATTTATCAATTTAAATGTTATCCAGACACTTTAAATTTAAAGAGTGCTTCGGATATTTAAAGCAGTGTCAACTAATTGGATGTTAATTTGGAGATTAAAAACGGAATTTTAGTATCATGGAAGACGGTAGTATTCCGAGTGACGCAGCCTTAAGCCTAAAATCGTATCGTATCGTAGAATTCGTAGATGGCGGAACTCATATATACAGCTAACTCGACATCAAAGAAAATGCGAAAAGCCGCCTATTAATAACTCAGCAAATATAGGTCCTATTGTTCTGATTTTTTTTTAAAACAGTCTTATATCTGCAGTCTAATTCTATTCTGAATTTTTTACAATTCTACGTGCAGTATATTTTCAGATCTGTAAACCCATTTTGAAAGCAATTTCGATGGTGTAAGTTTGTCTTTTTTTTTTCTCCGAAACGGTCTAGATTTTTTTAAAAACATTAATATATAAAATGAATCTGTTTTTGATGAAGTGGATAACACTAACCTAGTAGCTAGGAAAACTCTTAATTTTTATATAATCCGCATGAAAAATTGGACTTCTTAGGATCGCGGATTACATGTTATTCTATGGGCTAGCAGACAGAACGTTGCACATCGGTTTTGTGTGATTAAGGTCACAGTTAAAAATCTGAATATTGGCAATAAATCTTTTTTTAAACTACAAAAACAGTTTATTATGTGCTTTAAAATACTTAGACTGATTTTTTTAAATGGAACAGTATTTTGTAATTATATGTATTTTATTTCATTGTTATTCATAGTAAGTAAACATTTTTTAAGGAGAAAATATTTCACATTTAAAAAAAAATTCTCGTATCGAAATTCGATATTTATCGCAAATTCTCGTATCGAAATGAAAATTCATCGCGTTCGCCATAAGACTTCGCCCATGTATCACTACACGATACGCGAAGTTGACTGAAGAAATAAGAAATATCAAAGATCTTGAAATGGTATTCCAAGGGGAGAAAGTGAGTGCAATTTCTAATTATCCAGACAGCATTCTTTGCAACCGATCCTTTCTAATTAGTATAATGTTCTGAATTGTTTTTATTTTCAACAATACTCATAACTCTTTTCCTTACAAAATAACGTTCATGTGTGGCATAGGTATTTCGCGTGATATGTGAGTGTAATAAAGATAGATTACTAATTTAATTTTGTGTTTTGAGTCTTCTTTTAAAGAAATTAAACAAAATCTTTCATTTTTAAAGAACGCACAATTTAAATAATAGGTATGAAGAAATCAAAATTAAGATTTCCAATCCCGTTTATAAAATGTTTCATTTGCGAATCGTTTCTAATAACATTATAAACGAAAATTGACTTAAAATGACATCTTTTTCGAAATATGGGTATCTTTCGTTTATTTATTTATTTTTTTATATATAACTCTTTTCAGCTTCAAAAATTAAAGCATCGTAGTATTTTATTTTTATAAAATTAAAACTAAAGGGAAAAAAAAAAATCTTATTTCCGTTTATCTCTGTAACAAAAGAAAAACAGAAGAAAAAAAAACCCTGAAACATTTCTTTTAGGCTGATTACAGCCATGGGTGCAAGACCTTCAGTCTCAGGACTGATTTCATTCTTGGACATATTTTTGACTGATAGTAAATTCTACTTTATATACTTAAATTATCACGATTAGCTCAAAATGAACCATTTTATCTTGAATGGTTGTTTTGAGATCCTAAAAGTAAAAAATTTCACCATGATACTTTTCCTTATTTAGTAATTAAAGTTTATAGATAAATAAGATAAAACAGCTTTTTTGCAAAAGTAAGATACTTGTTTTTAAAGTTAATATGCTTAAAAGAAAGCTTTAAATAATTTACTTTTATAAAATATAAAAGTAGCCAGCTCCCTTATATGGTATTTGTGGTAATGAAGTATTATTGTAAATAAGAACAATTTAGAACATGTTACTATTTAGAAAAGATTGGTTTCACAAAATTTCATTAGCAGCTACATTGTAGCTGTCATGGTAATTAGACTTTGTATAAACTAATAAAGTGATTATCCAGTAACCATTTCAATTAATATGTCAATCTGCCTCGCATCTTAAATTAAATATTAAGTTTTTATTCTTCTTTCATTAAACCATCCACTATTCTTTAATATTCCGCATATTCCGATTACAAAAACTCTTTTTATCAATTCCACCTGTACACTGGAGGGTTGCCGTATCACTTACAGAGTAGCACGTTTATCGCCTCGTTGTGCAATAGCATTTGAAAGATCACCACACTAACATAAAAAAAAGTAGCAATAAAAGAAAAACAAGATTAATCAGTTGATTGTAAAAAACCGCGCTCCATTCTCGGTCGGGGGAGGAACATCACAAGAAAAAAAACCCACGCGAAATTTGACAGTATGTCAGGGAGGGTGGGGGGGGGGGGAATCCAAAACTTCATCAAAATAGATGTAACTTTTCTAATAAATATGTTACATATAACATATGGTAGTAATAATCGGTATATCTGATCAAAATACAAATAATTTTTTAAAATTAACTATTTAATGATTTTTTTTATCCCTATTACTGTATTGGATTAATAGCAGTTTAAGAGCCATAATTTTATATTCTAAAATCATTAAAAGCACTCTGCAAGCAGTTCTTGTTCAATCACAAAAGTCTGCCACTTAAACATTTTAATGCAGAAAATGTAATGTATTTCTCATATGTAAACAATGAATTTTGCAGTTAAAAAGCTTAGGTATTTCACAAATATTGCTACTTCTTGGAACACTAAATTTGATGCATTATCGTCTTTAACACATTATTTTGGAGTAATGAAAACAATATTATTATATTAAATTTTTTTGTAAATGGGTGTTATAATCAGTAGTAACTCATGACAGGTTTTTCTTGCAGCACTAAAATGCATGCCTTCCAAAAGTTTTTTTTTACTAAATTTTTGCCTTATTTAATGGAAGAAAGTTCTGCCAAAAGTAAGGCAAAGATTTCATTATTATTAAAAATAGTGAAAAAGGAATACATTTGCCAACAATGCATTTAGTGTCCCCAAAACTGTCAGTAACGAGCTACCACTGTTTATAATTACAGTCGAACCTCGTTATCCCGACACTCTAATGTACAGAAAAAAGTGTCGTCATAAGCGGTGTGTCGCGATAACCGGAGTTAGAGAAAAATAGGTTTATAAAAAGCTGTATTTTTAATTAATTTAAGATAATTTTAAATTCATAACTGTTCTTGCAGTTTTAAGCAATACAACATTAGTGTTAAATAAAATAAACACAAAAAAGAAAATTGAAAAGGATAAAAATCAGATTTATGATGACTGATTTTTTTATTGTTACATGAAATATCGATAAATTAAGGTTTGCTTTAGCTAGATCCTACAATTATTTTTTCGATGTTATGCAATGAATTGTAATCAATATTCGTTGCTTCAGAAATGTATGTTAGATAACTACTGAACGTTTCAATGCAATGCTTCCGTTTTAGTCGGAGAAAAAACGCCGTGTGGCCACAAGAAAATCCGTCGGGATATCCGGAGTTGAAAATTATTCAACGACGTAAAACACGGAATTTATTTGCATTAAAATCATATACAGAAAATCGGGACTTTGAAAAACTGACGTGATAAACGGAGTGACGTGAAAACCGGGTGTCGGGAAAACGAGGTCCGACTGTATTTTGCCCAGGCATATCTGGATCATGCTTTAAGGTAATTTAATAATGTGTGATCTGTACCTATTATGTAAAATTTTATAATTTGCACAATTTCTGGTTCCAAGGAATGTAATTCAAAGCATGTATACGAGGTAAATTTAATGATGTATGAAATATGATCTAAATAATGCAAAATTCAATAATACATACAACTTTTCATCCCAAGGTGTGCTTTATAAAGATCTTCTACTATATTCATCTGTAGTTCAAGTTCACTCATCAAAAACGTTAAAGATTTAGTATCTGTGACTGCTCTGAAGAGGGCATTATTACAACTTTGTAATTTTTTCATTTTGTAGCTCAAATTGCTTAGCTTAGAATTTACCAATCCAAACATTGCCATCTTGATTTTTTTCCACTGTCTTTATTTACCTCAGAAGTGATTAAGATTTTTTTATATTGTAAATCCTAAAGGTTATAATAGCAAAAAAGCATCTTTAAGCCCTTGGGGATGAGCGACCGGTATACTTAGCCACTTAAGGTGTTCAGAATCCTTCATTATTCTCACCACTTATTTTTAATTGTAAAGTTTATCTTCTTTAATCGGAGCATTTCTGTGATTCAATTACAGAAAATTTTCTGCTTTTAAAAACCTGTAGTAAAAGGTTAAAAATTAACCAAAGGGCTCTTGTCGCGAAGGGGTTAAATATTTTGAATTACAGTGAACTTTAATAACCCTTGGCTTTAATTGCCAGTACTCTTCCAATTGAGCTATCTGTACGACAGCCCAGCCAACACATTATTCGCTCAGAACAACTATTATCATGACATCAATTGATTGTGTGAAAAATAATTTAAAGTGTACATGGTTATACGTATATTTTTTATTATTAAGCAACAGACTTTGCAGATCCGTTTTTCTCAAAAGCTTTAAAGATTGAAATCTCTAGGCTGGAGTGGGAAAGTGGTAATTTTGAGGAATAGGAGGATAATTTATATAGAAGAATTTTCTGTATAAAAATAAAGATTTAAATTATTTTAATGCTGGGGAGTAGGGGGAGGGAGAAAATGTGAAATGTACAGTCGCGGAAAAGAAAAAAGTAAACACCCTCTACTAACTCCTTAATAAATTGTTATCGTAGACGAAAGTTATTGGTACCGAACGATTGGAAATAGTCTATTTTTAAATGATGGATATAAAATTTGCTTACGGGGCCATCTACATATTAAAACAAATCCAAACTTCATTTTTTTTCAATGGCAATACCCAATTTTAACGAGATATTTCAAATCTTCGGTTCAAACTATGCCTAGGCACCAAATTTCAAGTCATTTGAATAATAAGTTTTTGAATTATAAACATTCAAAATATAGTGCTTCTAATGTTGAATTACATTTTCATATTTTTATTCATATCTCCTGAAATTATGCTCCTAATGTGCTAATTTTTTGTGTAGCAGTAATACTAATATACTTAAACATAAATAAGTTGAATTTGCAATTTTTATAATTTTATGATATGAATTATGAAATTAATATTCGAAAAAATTATGAATTGCAACCTACAATTTTTTTGATGGATTTAGATTTATTAAGTCCTGCTTTATGGAAATTCAAAATTTCACATTTTTTTTTCCAAATAGTTTTCAAATTGTGCTTTAAAAACGGCAAAATGATGGTTTAAGGGGCCGTCTATGATAGAAGTGACTAGATATTTTGAAATGTCTTACGCTGTCCTGCAATCTAGCAGACTTCATTGACTGCTTGAGTGACGCTTAAGGTGCCTTGATCAAGAAGGGGGCTCCCTCGGTTAACAATCGAATACCGAACTTCAATTTGGATACAGCCCTTAAATTAAGCTTGTTTAAAAATAACTATTTTCTAGGAAACTTATAGTACGAATTGCATAAAAATTTGTTTTAAGGCTAATTAAATGGTGTAGAATTCATTTATGCTGTAAAAATTGTGTACTGCTATTGAAAAAAACAAAGTTATGGTTCGTTTTAATATGTAGATGATCCCTTAAGCAAATTTTATATTCATCATTTAAAAGTAGACTTTATTTCCAATCGTTCGGTACCAGTAACTTTCTTCTACGGTAATTTGTTGATAGTACGAGAGCTGTTGAACATTTTTGAGTAGGTATCTGAAGCACCCTGAAAATTTGTGCAACACTTCTTTTGTAATGCCTGAATACAAAATCGGATGTCTGGCTGAAGGATCGTGGCCCAAAAACTGTGCCAGACACGTGTCTGGCACAGTTTTTGTGCCGACTAAAGTGTCTGTCATTTTCAAAATATTTTTTTCTAAGCATAAATATTATTCTGCCTCAATCTCAGCGTGCCTCAAATACCTTTTTTCTGTAGTCAAAAAATGGCACTTGACACGTGTCTGGCACAGTTTTTGGGCCGACTAAAGTGTCTGTCATTTTCAAAATATTTTTTCTAAGTATAAATATTATTCTGCCTCAATCTCAGCGTGCCTCAAATACCTTTTTTTGGGTAGTCAAAAAATGGCACTTGACACGTGTCTGGCACAGTTTTTGGGCCACGATCCTTCAACCAGACATTCGATTTTGTATTCAGCCATTACAAAAGAAGTGTTGCACAAATTTTCAGGGTGCCTCAAATACCTTCACTAAAATGTTTAACAGCTCTTGGACTATGAGGAGTTAGTAGGGGGTGCTTACTTTTTTTTTCCATGACTGTACATTAAGGAGGTTAGTGCTTATTTATTTATTTATGTTAGTGAGCAACAAATGTTGCAGATTTTTTTTTCAAACTAATTTTTGAAAGATTTTATTATTTAGGTAAGCTGGAGAGGTGGGTCCAAAAGCAGAAGTGGAATCTTCGGAGCTCAGGGGATTATTTTATATGATTTATTATTATTGTTAATAAAGAATTTTAAATAGGGATGGTGAAAGATTATTTTATATAAAATTAAAGAATGTTAATTAAAGAATGTTTAATTTTTTTGCACTAGGAATGAGAAAAGGGAGAAGCAGAAATTTGTTGTTTTGGATTTAATATAAATGTATGTAATTACTTTTACAAGTGAGCGATGATTGTTATATATATATATATATAAAGGTTTAGAGAGTAATATTTCTTGCTATTTTTCTTAACAAAGTAAATTTTTTATATAGTAAAATGTAACATAGCTTTTTATATCTCTGAAACAAACCAACAGAAATACCCTCTAAACATGCATGTTGTACATTACTTCCATATCTTACCAAAGCGTTCTTATAAAAATCTCATTGCACGGTGCTCTTTAAAGTTGAAGCATGGTCATCCTTTTTTGCGGGGAGGGAGGGGGGAGAAATTGAAGGTGAATGGAAATCCTTACTATGAATTCTTTGTATTGGTCTTTAATTTTTTTTGTGTGTGTTTATTGTTTTATTTATTTTTTTAATAACCTCAAAAAAGTAATGATATCAATACAAAAACCCTTAACGGGTTAAAAGTTTGTGACGCAGCACTTTATCTTATGCTCTAAGAATTTTAAATATGGAACTTAAAAATAATGATATCAAATTTTGAGTGACGCTATGCTATTAATTATAATCTCTCTATATATTATTTATTTCATCTTTTTATTTTTTTATAATCGCATGTGCAAAAATTATGTTCAATTTAAAAAAACGTATAAAAGTTTATTCATTGATGCTTTAACATTTACACCTCTCATAAATTCCAAGTATGAGTTTTAAAAGATATGATATCAAAATTTTAGTGACGCTTTGATGTGGCTTTAAACGATTTGTTTTAAAATTAAATTTAAATTATATTTGTTTTGGCTAAGATATATTCACACATCTAAATAATAGTTTTAATTTTCCAATATACTTTAAATATGTCACTTTCACTGAATTTATATGATGCATTTAAATGCATTTATTTGAATAAATTGATTTATCCTTTGTCCAATGCTATTAAAAATTTAAAATAAGATTTACGTAAATAATTTTTTTGCGTCATTGTATCCAAACTAAGTGAAATGTATTCAAATGGATACTATGAGGCAAAAAAATTTTAAATTGAAATTTTTTAAATTGAACATAATTTTTGCACATGCGATTATAAAAAAATAAAAAGATGAAATAAATAATATATAGAGAGATTATAATTAATAGCATAGCGTCACTCAAAATTTGATATCATTATTTTTAAGTTCCATATTTAAAAATCTTAGAGCATAAGATAAAGTGCTGCGTCACAAACTTTTAACCCGTTAAGGGTTTTTGTATTGATACAGTATTTATGATAAAAGAAATTATTCTGATTTTGATACAATAAAAATATTAAACTTTAATAGTAACGTGCATGTTTCAATTTTTAGAAATATATATTTAAATGAATTAAATCGTATTGCAAATTTGTGTTCAAATGTTGATAAATTGGTTGGTGAATTTTTTAACCTTTACATAAACGACAGTAAACAAAATTACCCAATACATTTTCTGAATGATTTAACTTTTAATTTTATCAAGAAAACATGCTATCGAAATAAGGTATTGGAATTGTTCGATGATGGTGATTTATCGATATGTGATTCCTATCGAAAATAGCTTACCGGTGAGGATATTCACGGACTTCATTTGACGGCTTTTGGGTTAGTTTGTGATTTTCAATTGTTCAATCTTTATTTGTTTGGTGTTGGCAAGTGAGGGGGAATGTTGTGCACGTAAAACATATTTAACCCCGCAGTACAAGTCATAAGCCTTGGCCACTTGTCTCCATATTTAGTTTTTTCTTTGTTACTCTTGGTTTTGTTAATTATTGTTTTAGTTACAGTTTGTTATATGTTTTTTCGTGTACTAAATTATATGAGTTTGGATTTTTCAATATAATAACCGTTTGTCTACAGATAAAATTTCTGAGTCATGAATTGTGAAACTAGTTTTGATTACGATACCGGCAATATATGGGAATTGAAAAATGACCATAGTGCCCGGTCGGCTTCTGATTACATGGTAGGAAGTGGATCGACAAAAAGTTACCATGGTTCGGATAATAAAGTGGATGTAGAGACTGGAGAGAGTGGAGATACTTTCGGGTATGAGGGGGAGAGCCGGGATCATGTAATTTATGAAAAAGCAAAAAGTTGAATAAAAATTATAAAATGTATGGAAACTACAGTAAAAATAGTAATTTTAATTGTTATAAAAATGTTATGGATTCAACAGTGAGTGGTAGTATTAGATATAAAACTAGATATGTTTACAACAGCAAAATTCCAGATATAAATGAGAAGTTAGAGAAGACTAGTATGGTACAGAAGAAGTATAAAACTAGATTTTTTTACAATAAAAGTATGAGAAATGGGGGGGGGGGATTTTTTAAAATTTAAGAAATGCAAGGATAAAAGATGTAAAGTCTGCATCCATGCTGAAAAGGATAACTGTGATGTCGTGGATGAAAAATTTGTAAATTTTTGTAAGGTATTTAACTGTGTGTATAGATTAAAATGTAAAATTTGTAACATGTCTTACATAGGACAAACGTCTGGTCCTTTTAATAAGAGATTTAACAGCCACAAAAAAGATATAAGAAAAATAACGAGTGCGAGGGAAGAACAGGAGATTGAAATAGTACATTTCGCAAAACATGGAATTGAAAATATTGAAATATCGATTTTGCATATAGTTGCAAACAAGGCTGAAAGACTAATATGTGAAAGGAATATGATGGTTAAATACGAAACAGTGTACCCTTATGGTTTAAATGTTATGTTTGATCAAAATAATGTTTTGAAGAATTTTAGAAATACAATATTGGAAGAGTCAGTCTATGAAAAAATTAATCACGATTTGAGTTGCGAGTATGAGTTACATAATATACAAAATGTCAAAGTTAATGATCTAAATTGTAGTAAGGATTTTAAAAATGCTATTGTTAATATTAATTCCGGCAACATTGTTAAAACAATCAAATACATAATTTTCAATGTGAAAAAGAAGTTAATACTCGATTTATTGAGAGAATTATATGAACATACAGGTAACGAAAATACAGATACAGGGTTTGATCTGTTGAGATTCAGAATAGGTAAGCAGAAAATTAATGGTTATATCCAGTTGAAAAACAGCAAAGTTAATATAGAGAATAAGATTTATTTTGTATTGGATTACATGGGGCACCATTTTAGGGGTGCTAATTTTAAGGTAAATTTAAATCAGTATAATGAATACCTGCCGGATAAAAACATACATATTATTAAAGCTTACAAATACGATAAACCATTAGGCAGAGATATATTTAACTACAACAGTTACTCTCGGAATTTGCAGAGCTGTATTGAGAACAGTATTTGTCATTGTAATAAAGTTGAATATAATAAATACATTAATTCAAATTGCGGACATATTCTTACCGGGGATCTTACTATAGTGGCAGACACAAATCTCAGAAATTACATGAGGTATGGTACAAAATACAGATTGAGGAGAGTCGTGAGTAGAGGTTTAGCTATAAAACGTTTGACAAATAATATAGATATCTTCATTCAAAAATTAATATATAAATATGGTTTACCAAAAAGCGTTTTTGAGGAATGGAGGCACTATACTTTAAAATAATTTCAAGGCTATTACCATAAAGATTTTGAGGGTGTCTCGAGAGAATCTTACAAAGATTTGATTAAATCAGTAAAAAATCTACATGATGATTTTATCATTACGTATGTGGCTAAAGCTAACACCAACTATGCTATAATATGTAAAAAATTATACGGAGATATTCTAAGGGAAACCTACAATAATGAGGGAAATTATCAACTACTAAAAACTACTAAACAAGTTATTGTAAACAGAGTGAAGGCGTTTTATAAAAAAATAAAATCAAAGCCAAATAGTGCGGAATTTCCTTATCTTGTAATGATTCCAAAATTCCATAAAAACCCAATTACTTTTAGAACCGTAAAATGTGGGTTTGGTTCTTACCTGGAATGTGTAAATAAAAAATTGTTGAATATATTACAAAAGATTTTTGATCAGGTTATAAATGAATATTTTCGATAGTAATAAGAAATAGCTATGAACTTATAAAAAGTTTAAAAAAGCTGAAAAACATTACAGGATTGTATACATATGATTTCGAGGATTTGTATAATAGCATAAATTTAGATGATTTGAAGTACAGAGTTATGGATTTTTTCAAGAAATCGAAAGAGGAGGATATCAGTATTGAAATATTCACCGATTTATTTCAATTTGTTGTTTACGAAAATTATCTGTTTGAAGGGAAACAAATATATAAACAAGTGAGAGGTATTCCAATTGGGGGGAGGGCAGTTGTAGCTCCATCCTTGCAGATATTTATCTGTTTAGATAAGAAGCCGGTTTATTGTTGGAAAAAGGCTTAAAGATATACAGATATATAGATGATGTATTGGTGGTTGAGCTGAATAACAATAAAGAAATTTATAAATTTAAATGTTATCCGGACACTTTAAATTTAAAGAGCGCTTCGGATAATCAAAGCAGTGTCAACTACTTGGATGTTAATTTGGAGATTAAAAACGGAATTTTAGTATACAGTATTTATGATAAAAGAAATTATTTTGATTTTGATACAATAAAAATATTAAACTTTAATAGTAACGTGCATGTTTCAATTTTTAGAAATATATATTTAAATGGATTAAATCGTATTGCAAATTTGTGTTCAAATGTTGATAAATTGGTTGGTGAATTTTTTAACCTTTACATAAACGCCAGTAAACAAAATTACCCAATACATTTTCTGAATGATTTAGCTTTAAATTTTATCAAGAAAAATGCTATCGAAATAAGGTATTGGAATTGTTCGATGATGGTGATTTATCGATATGTGATTCCTATCGAAAATAGCTTAGCGGTGAGGATATTCACGGACTTCATTTGACGGATTTTGGGTTAGTTTGTGATTTTCATTTTTTCAATCTTTATTTGTTTGGTCTTGGCAAGTGAGGGGGAATGTTGTGCACGTAAAACCATAGTCATAAGCCTTGGCCACTTGTCTCCATATTTAGTTTTTTCTTAGTTACTCTTGGTTTTGATAATTATTGTTTTAGTTACAGTTTGTTAGATGTTTTTTCGTGTACTAAATTATATGAATTTGGATTTTTCAATATATATATATATATATATATATATATATACTGGGTTAGCGAAATTAAACTTCCGCTACTCAAAGGGCCCTGGAGGCCGTTCTACTTGTCCGAAGAGAAAAATATTTGGACAGCAGACACTTCGGAGGATGCGCTCGAGATTTCCGATATAAAAATAGTTTAAAAAATAGCCACTAGATGGCGCTACGAGTCAGCGTGTGAAGAGAGGACAAACTGAGATCCCGAAACACTAAAGTACCAGTCGTCTTACACAAAATGAACACAATAAGCACAATAAGTGGGCACAGAATTTCTATGGCCAGTTATCATCAGCGCCATTCTCGCGAGAAGTTGTAGCGTGAATGTTTTGCGAGTGTCCGGATCTTGTCGTTCCAATTACTGAACCGCTTGAATCTCATACGGGTAGAGGATCAGAATTCTAAGCATTGTCGGACACTGTAGTATGGCATATCAAGGGTACGTGAAATCGTCGGTACACTGGGTGTTGATTGAGTGACTTCCATGAGTTGAATGAGTGCTTGCTTCCACGACTGCTGTAGCAATATCCTCTACGACGGCGGTGGTACACTTTTACTTCCACTTCCCGGCAAATCGCCTAACTGTCCTGTTCGCTCGAATTTCACCATCATGTCTATAGGAGCACGCTCCGATATCGGTCCACGTCGTTGTTTCTTGAGACGGCGGAACTCTCTCACAACTGCCTCTGTATTCTCACCGTTGCGGTAGTACAGTTTGACTAGCATTGCTCTCTCCGGCAACGTCGGCATTTTCGATTGGGGCACGAGCTTCTTCCTTTTATCGTGCATGGCATTTGCATGTGTTGTTGCAAGGTGCTGCCCCGCTGCGCCATCTGGCAGCGATTTTTTAAACTATTTTTTTTTATTTCGGAAATCTCGAGCGCATCCTCCAAAGTGTCTGTTGTCCAAATATTTTTCTCTTCGGAGTAGTAGAACGGCCTACAGGGCCCTTTGAGTAGCGGAAGTTTAATCTCGCTAACCCTGTATATATATATATATATGTAAACTTTTTTGGTGGGGGTGGTTTTGGGTTCCTGGAGTCATATAATGAAAAGTTATGAAGGAATTTTTTAAAAGTCGCACCATGGTAACGACTGCAATAGGTAGTATTTCTTAGGAAATCTACCTAAAAATTTTAAATCAGTATCGCAAATACAAACACTTAGCATTTTGAAAACATATGAAAGTGAAGAAAATATGAACATGGAGAAAAAGCCCGTTTAAAATTATTTGTGTGGGGAATTGAGCTGGTTGTATTAACAAAACTTACAATATCTCGCGATATAATTACTGTATGGGTAAACGTGAGGTGTCAAAATATCCACAATTAAACAGGCTTTCATTTAATATATATAAAAAATCGACATTTTGATCAATTTGAGGTAAACTGTACCCTTAATATTATTAAAAATACGGTCTAAAAATTGTTCTTATTTAAGCTAGATTATAATTTACTTCAAGTGAATTGAAGTAAACAGTATACGAAACATTTATTATAAAAAAATAATAATATAAAGTAAAGTAGTAAGGTATCTCTATGTCAATGATTTTCTATTGTGACTATTTTTATATTCTGATTGTACCACTATTTTAAGAAAATGTTGTAGATCTCTATTGTAGTTGTTGTAAACGTGTACCGCAAAGTTTAAAATTTCAAAAAAATTGATACGTGTGCTATGAAATATAATCAAAATATATTTGCCGATGTCGAGTATCAAAGTTAAATTGCTTCGAAAATCCCGGTTTTTAAGAATTGAACTGATTTTCTCGAAACAAGTAGGAAATTGTACGTCAAACGTGGCAAATGAGGTGCTTTCGTAACTATAAATAGTTTTATAAATATTCAGATATTGGTACAATAGCTGTTTCACACTTATGCAAATATGCATGAATACAAAATTTATTACTATTATATTTATTAAATTCCGTAATATGAAATTAATAAGATTCCATCTTAAGTAGTTCGTAATTACTATGGAAACCCAGAATGATTACTTATCATGGGATATCAGCAGGGTTCGGACGCATAAGGAAATAAAAAAAATTAGACATTTTAGTACTAGAATTTTTTTTAAGTATTATTTGCCTTATTTAATGCAAAACATTCCTAACTTCAGATATACCAACCACTACGTTACAAAATTTCTGGAACTAAAATGTCAAAAAAATAATTAATTCCTTATCCGAATCCTGGATATCAGATAATTAGTTACGTGTGATAGCATTTAATAGGATGGATAAAATGTTTATTAATATATCATTTTAAGTTTCGATTCGATTTTCATAAAATTTGAAATGACTCGACAAAATTCTGCAACGCTTATACATAATAAATTTAAAACCATTCGGTTGGATAGTTTTTGCGCTGTTATATGCGAACAAACGGACAGACAGACGGACAGACCAGACAATGACTATAGATGCTACGTATTTATATAATTACGAATCCAAAAAACGAATCCAAAATAAATGAAATCCTATTATATAGTCCAGGCAATAGAGACCGTATGGAGGTTCTACCTAGCAAAATTCATGGTAGTTCTGAAAAAAGGCTTACTATATGTTTTTTGGGTCGCTGAATCCGGATTTTTAACTTCCCACACAAAATTTCCCCCGGCAACCCCCCCAAATTTTGGTAAAATGCCCCCAAATAAGGTTTTTATTAAAAAAATCATTTTTTTTTATTGTTTTATGGAAAAAGTATCTAGAAATTAGACAAAATTTGCAACAAATTAGATATATGACATTATGACTTACGATGAAGGGGAAGGCGGGATCTGCCTCGGAATATGCGCGCAGTGTTGCGTGAACTAAGTTGCGCAATTCCACTTAACCACTCACACGTTTACATTTGCCCTCCCCTCTCCACTCCGAACTTTCTCTATAAGGTTTACTTTAAGTTTTATGGGTCGCTGAATCCGAATTTTCTAAATGACTTTTTGTCAGTTTAAAACTTGATTTTTTTTTTCTCTTTTTTTATTTGTACTGAACTTAAGAATCTAAGTCGTAGTCCACCCCCCCCCCCCCCAATTTTTTGTGCTATCACTGCTGCCTATGGAAACGCATCTTGTTATCCATCCTAGATTATTCAGTATCCGTAGATGTGGGAAATAAGGTCCCGGGCTCCTCGGAAAAAGGTCTTCGCATCGTCTTCTTCTTTGCGTCTGTTAGACTTATCTTATAAAGTAATTTCTATTTCGAACCGCAATATATTCATATGGTAAGGGTCAAAATGACCCTTTCTAGTGTAAAAAAAACGAATGAATTTCCCACATTCGATTTCGGTACCTACGCTAAATTAATCTGTTCTAAGGGAAGTATTTAGGATATACACATGAATTGCAATAATGAAATTATGCGCTATTTTCAAAATAATCTTTCAATGCTTATGAAAATGTGCCTTTAGAAAGAACTATTTTTATTTTATACTTATTAATTTATTGTCTTGTTTCAAAATGTCAGCCACCTGATAATTTCTAACTGTTATATATATGAACCATTTTTGCAAAATAGACGAAAGCAAAAAATGCTTCATAATTCGTGTATGTAGACCAAACGTTTAAGGGAACAGTTTACCTCAAAATGGGTCAAAATATTTTTTTTTTTTTTTTTTTTTTTTTTTTTTTTTTTTTTTTTTTTTTTTTTTTTAGAATATTAACTCTTTAATTGTGAATATTGTGACACCTCATTTTTACCAATACAGTAATTATGTCGCGACATATTGAAAATTTTGATAATACACTCAACGCAATTACCCACACAAATTAAAACTTTAAATGACTTTTTCTCCTCGATCATATTTTTTTCACTTTCATGTTTTAAAAATTTTAAGGCTTTTTTTCGTATTTGTGATAGAGATTTACACTTTTTTGTAAAATATGCATATGGAATTAGCCTTCAGTTCTTTTTTTTAAATAAATATTATTTCTACCCTATATATATAAATACCTAATGAAAAGAATTTGTGAAACGACTGAAATGAAACGAATTTATGAAACGATTTCATGAAACGACTGATTAAACAACGGATTATGTTTCACGGCGATTTCTCCTAAAATATGGAATATTATGCAACGAAATTAACACCAAAAATACGTATTGATCCGCAGATCTCAAACTGGTATTAGAATTTTAGTAAGATTTCGTATGAAATACTACCTATTACATTCTCCTTTACGATGTTTAAACATTTTTTTTGTAGATCTACACCGATCATGACCCCTAGAACCCATTGATATATGTATATATGTATATTTATATGTATATGTTACAATATTAGATCTATCTCCGCGATTTTCCCTGTACTAAATTACTTATCTATGTTCACTAAATTCTTATTCTTAAATAATCCCTATCATAAATTCTGTAAAATTCCCTTTAATTTAATGTCTCACTTGTTTAATTCACTTAATTATTACGCTTTTGGTATTCTTAAATTAAATGTTCCATTTCCGAACTTTTCGCAGTTTAGAATATTCTTTGGTAGCCATTTTTATTTTTATTCCAGCCGAGTTTTACCTTCTTCCCGCGCTTTATTCCGGGGATACTTTTTGCTTTATTATCCCTCCACCCACTCTGTCAGTACTCTTTGCATGACGTGATTTTTTGGAATCTTAATTAGTTTAGAGCGCGTACTACGTCAAAATTGTATTCCTACGCTTGGAGAGTATAAAGCAGTTACGCACGATTCTCCAGCAGATTTGCTGAGTTTTTTTTATTGTAAACTGCCCCCTGGCTGTGTGTCCGAGAAAATGAAGTTCGTTCTAAAGATTTTAAACTAAAGATTTTACCCCGCTAGATCTAAAGATTTTACCCTTTTGATTTTTCCTTTTTTGATGATCAAATGATTACTATTGTCGATAGATATTTCTACATCGAAGTTATTAATGGAACTGCATCGTGAGGTGTGAGAACTGCTGCCCGATCTTATGGAATAAAATACTGTGAACATTATTGCTTTCGTTACTTGTCTCCTGGAGAAATCCCAATTTTCATTTTCATTATCTTTTATCATAAGCCACTGGGCTGCCAATCATCTTTAATGAAGAATGATCATCGAATATAAAGAGTAAGTTGTTCAATTAAAAAGGCGAAGCTGTTGCTCTAGTTTCCTTTATTTCATGTTCGTACATCTGTGCGCCAACTCCATGCTACATTCATCTTCTCCATATACTTCGCTATGAGTTCGACGATATTATTTTCCAGATGACCGTCGGTATCGTATGTGATAGTTAGATTCCATCTAATATATATATATATATATGATACATAAAATCAAGGGGCATAAAATCTCGGTCAAGTTCGTTAATGCGCAAAATCGGACCAAGGAGATAGAAATAGGGAGGGGTTTTGTGAAAACCGAAAATCCTCCATAACTTCTTAATTTTTGTACAGATCAAGCCAGTTTAAAGTTTTTATTACTTCTCCAAATAGGGCCAAAAATTTATGTATCACAGATTTTTGATAAAATTAAAAATGGGCTGAAGGGACGCAAAAAATAGGGTTTTTGGGAGAAAAAAGTTCCTAACTTCGTCAATTCTCAAGATATCAAATCCAATTTATTTTATTATAAATCTCTTTAATATTATCTACAACTTTTATATTCTATAGGACCAATTTGCACCGCAAAAAAAATTAAAAGCGAAAACAAAAAGGGGAGGGGGTTGAAGAAGAAAAACATCCACAATCCCGTCAATTCACAAGGTATAAAATCCCCATAAATTTATCATATATCTTCTTAATATTGTCTACAACATTTACATAGACAAGTTTTTGATAGGACGAATTCTTACAGCAAAAACAAATTAAAAATATATAGCGGTTGAAGAAAAAAAATCATCTTATTAAGGGTGTATTCAAATTCAAACTGCTTATTTTCTTACTCATTTTTAAATTCATTTTTGCTCTCAAACGCATCCAATTGGTAGATTCTCTTATTCAGAAACTATATAATGTACCGTAATGATCAATTTTTTGATAGAGGCAGAATATATTTCAAAAAATGATGTTAAATTGGGCCTTTTTAACGAAATTTCCTGAAGCGATTGTGTTAGAAACGAAAAATATTGTCCTAGATAGAAAATAATTGTTTATAAATCACGTTTTAATTAATTGAACGATAAATAAAAACACAGGTCCCTTATAAATCTCTTCAAAAATCGCGTCAGCAAGTTTCATATTTTTTCTATTAACCCGTGAGAACTGGCTAGTGAGAATACCCAATTGCTTTTCTTTTACTTTACATTCATATAATATCAACTTTTTTTGGTTGGCTTAGTACTTTTATTCACAAAATAGGTGAAATAATTGTAAAACATTTTGAAATTTTAATTAAAATGAAAAATGATTTAAATAAGAGTCTTAAAAAAGTACGACTGTGAGAGAAAATCTCATGCAGTGAGTTCTACCGGGTTAAAAATGAATCTGAAACTATGCCAGAAAATTTCGAATTGCTGAGCACGGGAAAGTATTTTTTTTTATACCGCCTTAACATGATTCTGATAAAACCAGCTATAATCTAAAAATGAAGTAAGAACTCGTCAAAAGCGTCCAGATAAAATTGTTAAAGTGGGTTTATCTCTAATCATGATTTAGTTTTTGTTGGTGAAATTAGTATACTTAACTTCGAAATCTACCCCCGCCTGCAAGCCGGGCCGGCAGGGATTTTTTTTTTTTAATTCGAATTAGTTTTCGAAATATTATTTTTTTTTCTAATTTTAAATAGATTTCTCTAATGATGGCAACTCAGATTTTAATCATTAGATATTTTTTTTCCTATTTTTGAAAAGGCTATTATTTTAAACTTATTTGGTGACCGGTTTGGCCTCCCTTAAATGTATGCTAAGAAATGTATCATGTTACTTTTATTCATAATTTAATTTGTACTTCATTATCATCTTATTTAATAGAAAAACATTCATTTAAAGCTGAAACATTTAAAATAAATGGCTTTCACTTCTTTCTTTTTTTTAAAGGAAACGAAAAGAAAAATATTAGGTACAGATGTCATATAACGCAACGGGGTACCTAATTGGCGCCAAAATGGCGTTATTTTCCCTAACCCGGCTATTGTTGCTTATTTATTAATAAATGATTATTTGAATTTATTTTCTCTTTATTTACAAAAAATGTTATAAATTGTTTTGTTCTATCATGGAAGACGTAGTATTCAGAGTGACGCAGCCTTAAGCCTAAAATCGTATCGTAGAATTCGTAGATGGCGGAACTCATACATACAGCTACAACGACATCAAAGAAAACGCGAAAAGCCGCCTGTTAATAACTTAGCAAATATAGGTCCTATTGTTCTGATTTTTTTAAAACAGTCTTATATCTACAGTCTAATCCTATTCTGAAATTTTACAATTCTACGTGCAGTATATTTTGAGATCTGTAAACCCATTTTGATAGCAATTTCGATGTTGAAAGTTTGTCTTTTTTTTTCTCCGAAACGGCCTAGATTTTTAAGAAAAAAATTAATATATAAAAGGAATCCGTTTTTTATGAAGTGAATAAGACTAACCTAGTATCTAGGGAAACTCTTAATTTTTATATAATCCGCATGAAAAATCGGACTTCTTAGGATCGCAGATTACATTTAATTCTATGAGCTAGCAGACACAACGTTGCACAGCGGATTTTTGAGATTGAGGTCACAGTTAAAAATCTGAATATTGGCAATAAATCTTTTTTTTTTTTTTAACTACAAAAACAGTTTATTATGTGCTTTTAAATACATAGATATATTTTTTTTAAATGGAGCAGTATTTTGTAATTATATGTATTTTATTTCATTGTTATTCATAGCAAGGAAACATTTTTTAAGGAGAAAATATTTCACATATTTCGAAAAATCTCGTATCGAAATTCGATATTTATCGAAACTTCTTGTATCGAAATGAAAATTCATCGCGTTCGCCATAAGACTTCGCCATGTATAACTACGCGAAGTTGACTGAAGAAATAAAAAATATCGAAGGTCTTGAAATGGTATTGCAAGAGGAGAAAGTGAGTACAATTTCTAATTATCCAGACAGAATTCTTTGCAACCGTTCCTTTCTAATTAATATAATGTTCTGAATTGTTTTTATTTTCAACAATACTTATAACTGTTTTCCTTACAAAATAACGTCCATGTGTGCATAGGTATTACTTGTAATATATGAGTGTAATACAAATAGATTTCCAATTTAATTTTGTATTTTGAGTTTTCTTTAAAAAAAAAAAATTAAACAAAATCTTTCATTTTTAAAGAACGCACAATTTAAATAAAAGGTATGACGAAATTAAAATTCAGATTTCCAATCCCGTTTATAAAATGATTCATTTGCGAATCGTTTGTAATAACATTATAAACGAAAATTGACTTAAAATGACGCCTTTTTCGAAGTATGGGTATCTTTTGCTTTTATATATATATATATATCTAGGGGGCTCTGCCCCCTACGAGCTACGCTCGCCAACCCCCGTTCAGAGACACCAAAATCCAAAAAGCACGCTAATTTGATCGGCTTTAAAAATATTGAATTAAAATTAAAAAAAAAACAGTAGCGATCTCTCTGTAAACGGGTTTCTATTCGTTTTTCTTGGATTGGAGATTTTTAAGACCATATCTGCTGCTGTTAAAAGATACAATGGCTGTTTTCGTATTTAATTAAAAAAATTAGTTAAACATTCAAAAATAATCTAATGTAAAATGAATTAAGTAAACAGTGTCAATGTCTCCCGGTATTTTTTAACAGCGCTATAAGATAGTCCTTTTAAATAATTCATTTTAAATGTATCGTTTTAAATCTGACGTAATTTACACCAAAGTTTTATTTCTCTTATTAATATTCACGTGAAAATACTTTTGTTGTTAGAAGGAAATATTATTTGCGCTGTCTTCGAATTCACGATAATAGTCTCTCAATAATATTATCTCAAAATATCAAGTAAATGTCTCGCGCAGATATATTTTTTAATTTAAATTGTTTTGCCATATTTTTTTGGCCATTTTAAATATGACGTAATTTCCTCCATTTACAGGTTTTAACGCATAGTAATGATTTTTTTTATTTTAACATTTTGTTTCTCTTTTAAAATTCCAGTGTAAATATGGCTCTTATGACGCAATTTTCCTGCTTTTAACATGTAAACATTTTATTCTAATTTTATTTTTTTTCTGTTTACAATAGTCCCGTGTAAATAAATTTTTAATATGAAGTAAACATTATTGTTTGCGCTGTTTATGCAGTTGGCAACAGTTTAAATTAATAAAATTTTTTTAATTTGTAAAAAATATCTCTCGAAATACTGAAAATTAATTTAAAATAGAAATAAAACCTCAAAAAATAGTCAAATTAAAAAAAAAAAATGCAATCTGCACACCGGGAACTTGTAACCTATAAAATGATCTAAAAATGATTAAATTCTCATGTATAGTTTTTGATCCAATAAAACTTTTTTAATGGAATGATTTTGTCCAAATTTAGCATTAAATACCTCTGAAAGTAATTCTTCGATTTGAAAACTATCTGCATCAGCGTGTTTATCAAATATTTCTTTATAATACCACCGATTTCCATATTTTTGTATACGACAGTTTTTTTTTAATATTAACGAAGAAAGGCCATGCTCAAGGCATACTTAGATACTACTACAGGCAGACTTATTTGCGTTTAATGTATGAAGTCGCTCGCCAGAGGACTCTGATACCCTGCCCAAAATTGAAATTTGACTCTGACCGTAACTGAAACAACCTGGGAAGGGTAGATATGTAAACAAACACCAAAATTACGTCTTGTCGCCATGGTTACGTTTACAATTCTGCTGACATTCCAATCAAGCTTAGAAATGACAGCTAATTCGAATACAGCTGTTAAGGGTTATTATAAACTGTCCATATCATTGTAAATGTAAAGTTCTATTTATTTAAGTGACTAATATAATGTGTTGCTCTTTAAAACTGTTAAACCAACACACATAAAAATATATAAATAAAAAAAAAACACATGCTTAGTCTAAAACATCAATATCACAAATTTATTTGGTACCACCTAGTTATTCCGTCGACGAATTTCGCCAAATTATATAAATCGCTAAAACACTCGCCAAATTATACAAATTGACATAATATTTATTTTAAATAACGAAAGAACAAATAAATTAGTATAACATTAATAAATATACAAATAATACGTCGAAATAAAAATCACTTGATGACATAAACACGTGTAACTTGCTTACAGTCAAGTGAATGTGACATTTACGATCAAGCATTATTGGCATTTAATCTTATAGTTTGGCGATAGATTTTTGGTCGACGGGATAACTAAGTACCATTTATTTACTATTTTCACTGCTGAAACAATAAAACTGATAGAAATTTTTTTAATATATTAAAATACTCATAAAATTCCTTGTAATAATTAATAAATGTAATTTATTAAGTAACAAATACCCTTACATGATTTAATCAAAATTGCTTGGATAACATAGAATATTGCAACGATATTTAAATCCGTGATCACCATTTCTTTCTCTGATTAAAAATAAGAATATTTAATGTTTAAGAAAGATCGGCTCTTTTTTCTTCTTCTTCTTGGTTCGGGTGATATTAAAAACAAATATTTTACCGGTAACAGTAAATTAATCAAAAATAGCTGCTTCAAGTCAGTTATGAGAACTGTAGTTTGATAAAAATCAAGTTTTAATTTTAAAACGTGTATATGAAACCAAGCTATTTTTATATAAACTAGGGGATCGTACCCGGGCTTCCCGGGTTAAAGAATATAGGTGAAATCATTTTTTTAAATTGAAAACTAATAATTTTTTTATATTCCATAATATTTTTAGATTGACAACTTACATTAAAAAAGCATTTTTCATATGGAAAATACGAATTATACAATCAAATAAATTTTTGAAATTTATCAAAAGCGATATTTTCTTATTAGCCGCATGCTAAGAGTTATTTGCCAAGATTTTGCTACTTATGGCATCCTTTTATATTCTGATAATTTCAGAGCTTATACATGTCTGGCAAATCAGTGTTTTATTTATATTATTTTATTTATTTATTCATAGGGAATTTTTTTAATAGATATTAGCCGTAAGAAAATGATGAAGTCTGTATTTTGTTTTAAGGGCAAACGGATTAATCTTTCGTAATCGAGCTCCGTGCGATATAGATAAATTAAAAAATATTTCATGCTTAAAAATAGTTTTTAAAACTATAGACAATCAGTAAACTGAGATGGACTATGCAAAGTTATTCCATTAAAAAAAATCGTATTTGGTGATCTAAAAATTTAAATTGTACGATTATAAATATATTAGATTTGTTGTTTTTTCAATATTATTCTTTTATTTGTTTATAAAAGAAGTATTAATTTCGTTAATTTGTCTTTCACAAATATGTTAGATTGGTGGTTTTTTTAATATTATTCTTTTATTTGCCTATAACAGAAGCATTAATTTCGTTATGCAAAAATAGTCAGAAACAAATGCTGAAAAATGTTTGTTGCTTTATGTGAAAAATGTTTATTATTATTATGTACTGAAACCGGCACCTGATAAGATAAACTTAAAAAAAAATCATGCTTAAAAATTATTTTAGAAAATATAATACATCAGTCAATTAAGATAAAGTTTTTAAACAAATTGCATTTGAAAGTAATTTTTTTCTCTATGCGACGAAAATTGAAAATGTAACGATGGTCAGAAGATTGAAAAATATACTTTATAAAGATACTCTAAATTTTTGTAAAGCATTGCATTTTATCAGTGTGTGATTTCGATTACATTATTTTTAAATGTGAAGCATTTTCACCTGTGAAGAATTTCAAAGCAGCTGGGCTGTGAAAATGACGCACTTCTACAAAACATAATTCAGGTTTAAGAAATAAAATACACGCTTTTTTATAAAATGATGTCATTTGCATCCGCTAAAGCAATCCACTTTTACAATCCAGTTTTAAACTTCGTCTATAGAAAAGTGTGCATATGACGTCATTAGCACAGAATAACAGACAATATTCTTGACATAACCCATATTTTAATTTTAACTTTTTTTTTAGGTTTTATGAGAAAATGGCAACAGAAAGATACAGTATCTCCTATTTTCGACTATTTTCCGTTTACTTTCAATGACTTTCAATGAAATGAGGTACTTTTGTTGCCACGATAAGAAAAATGGTATTAAAAACTACAAAAAAATTAATATCTCAAAAATAAATTGAGATACAGTTTTCAAACAAATTGCATTTAAAAGAGCATTTTTTTCCTTATACGACGGTCTAAAAATTTAAAATGTGCGATCTTTAGAAGTTTAAATATTTGCAGTAGAGAAAATTGCAAAGCCAAAATTTTATTTCAAATTTCAAAGTGTTGCCATTCGAAAAATGACGTATGCGTTACGCACAGATATGTTTGTCCTTTATAATATAGATACGGGACATTCAAAAAAGAATAACAGAACCGGCATTTTTCACGAATGAACCAAACGATCAAGGTAAACAATAAATAATTTAGCTAATCTTAAAAGTCTGTGTAACACTAAAATGCTACAATTTGTGTAAAACAGCCTTTTAAATCGAAGGAAATTGGAGAATATAAATATTTAATTTATTACATGAAAATACGATCAATGATTCTGAAACCTCGACGATGAGAAACAAGCTTCTATCTAGGCAGGGTATAAATGTAGACAAAGAGCACGTTGTGAAGTTTTGGTTCATGGTTTGAAGTTGGAACCGACTTCACTTTTTCGGCGAAATGCGCGGGCCGTTATATATCATAGTAGGCTATGGCCATGTTTAAGCCAAGACTCCCTTATCATAAAACATACTTGACAATCCGGAGAAAGCCTATGGGGGAAAATGCCCCCGATAATTATCAACTTATTAGCTGACTTTGACCCGTAAGTTACGCCACCTGGTGTATACTCCTGGTAATACTCCAAAAACAAATGCATAGTAAAAAATTGAAAATGTTATGTTATTGGCAAAATTGCATAAAATATTTTTCGAATTCGAGTAAAATAAAGGCATAAAAAAAATATTTCGTACAATTATGTTCTGGCTTTAAAAAATGAAACATATCAAAAATGAAGATTTAAATATAAGGTTTATTGATATTTTTTCAGGGTACTTGTTCGTTATCCCGTCGACCAATTTCGCCAAATTATATAAATGCCAAACTACTCGCCAAGTTCTACAAATTGACACAATTTTTTATTTTAAATAACGAAAAAACAAATAAATTAGTATAACATTAATAAAAATACAAATAAAACGTCGAAATATTGGTTTTATTGACCATTATTGGCCTTTAATCTTAAAATTAATTAATTTATGGCAAACCATTATTGGCATTTAATCTTGCAATTTGGCGACAGTAATTTGGTCGACGTGATAACTAACAAGTATCATTTTCAGTATATAGGACTTTGCGGGCTTTTTTTTTAAATCTTGGCACAATTTAGGCTTTGGAAAGAGCGATTTGTTGCCGATTGATATAAACAGTTATGAAAACAAAACTTATGAACTGTCAGCTTGTTTTATAAGAATTTACGGCACAGATGTCATATACGCCCCATATTGGCGCGATTTTTTCCCGACGCCAATTTTGCGAAAACCTCGTTACCATATCATCTATATCCGGATAACCATATCAAGAAAAATAACGACTCTTTGGTGCCAGTTAAATATCCTGTGCGTATATGACATTTACGCCAGAAAAAAATCGCGCCAATATGACATCTGTGCCGAATTTACATGTATAAATTTAGTTTCTAGATGTTATTATTGTTTTTTTTATATACGATTTGTTTATATTTGTATATAAAATAGATAAATGCCTTTTTTATATTAAATAAATTGTACAAATATTGGAAAATATTGCTTCTTTATGTGAAACAGTGAATATGCTTCCAAAAATTACGTTGCCAAATTTTCTTCTCTCGCCAAGGCCCCTATACTTGATAAATACCGATTTATTATTATATAATGTAGTATTAGCTAATGTTCTGTAATCTGTTCCACAGTCAAAGTTGACTGCAAAAACGCGATGCTGGAATAATGTGGTATCACCCAGATAGCATGTAAGGTTTCCGAAAAGGGTCGTTTTTGCTTTACTTTCTAACTATCCTGTAAAGGTTTTCGTGATAATCGTGTAGCCAACCCATGTTCGGAAATCATTATGATCCGTACGATTTTTGCGCATGCGCAACTTATTTCTTTTCACGGCCGGCGTAGCGTCTCCCAATGGCGTCTGTTTTGAAAGCTTTCCTTGTGTCAAGTTTATTCTACGTTTCTAACATTTACAGAAAATGCGGTAAGTTTGCCATTACTTTTACTTATTAGTATATATCATTATTATTTAAATCGTTCTTACTGTAGTCTTTTTTTCTTCTGTACTGTCTTATATTTAAGATTTCTGTGTAAGTTACCCATGGGGAAAAGATATTTGATTCAACGCTATTTTGTTTAATTATGTTATACAGCATGCTACAATTTTAAATTAAACTAACTTCTATAAACATGATTTACTTAAAACATGTTATAACGTATCGTTTCACGTTTCGTAACCATCGCGAATTTTCAAATGTATTTTGATAACATAACTGCAGTTCCGTTATATATTAAAACATAGGATTGACGTAATGGTAATGTAAATGAATCAGAAAACACGAAATCGAGAAAGTGTAAGGAGTTTTTTGTAGGAATAAGTGTTTAGGAACATATTTTATTATAATAAAACATTTTTAATTATGATCGAGGCTATACTAGTGTTTTTATAATTTAAAAAGTCTTAAGCACAATTTTGTTTTTATGTTTAATTATTTTAAGCTTGTAAAAATAAATTTTATCTTTTTTTCTTAAAGTCTTCAAAAAATAAGGAATGTATACTTAAAGTTTTAAAATCACCACCACCCCCTTGCTGTGGACTGATTTACAAATCAAAATAGACTTTGACCTTCAACAAATTACATTCATTTGAAAATATATATGCTGTGCGTAGCGTATAAAACATGTAGATCATTTCATTAAAATGTATTTATCAGAATGTAGGTATATATTGTTTGTTATCCCTTTTAGCGTCTATATATATTTACAGATGATTTTCTGTTGTAATTTTAAAATAACATTCAAACAGAAATCTTTTTTTCTTTTTTTAATTATATTAGAATTGTTAAAAGTCTATTTAAAAAAGCTTTATATTCAAAAGGTGTCTCTTTAATATATTCCTAAAAAATTGCATTTTAAGTAAAAAAAAAAAAAAATGCATTCAACCTTCGCTCTTATTTTAAGGAGAAAAAAATGTTTTATCATATGTTAAATAATATTCATATTTAAACAATAATAATTGGGCACAGATGTCATATTCGCCCCATATTGGCGCGATTTTTTTCTGACGCCAATGTCATAACGCAACGGGTACTTAACTGGCGCCAAAGTGCCGTTATTTTGCTTGATGTGGTAACCCGGATTATGTTGTTTATGTTTTCGCCAAATTGGCAACCGAAAAAAAATCGCACCAATATGGGGCGAATATGACATCTGTGCCAATAATTGTCCTTCATTAAATTTATTTGAGAATATCTTATCCTTAATGCACAAACTCCCTTTTCGCTATTCCTATATTTATAGTAGCTGCTATGTGTAAAATTTAAAAACTGTCTTCAAACACAAGTAATTATTTAAAAGTTTTTCTGCAAAAAACCCCCACTAATCCATGTGCATGTATACATCTTAAAAAATAAATTTGTTATATGTAGTGAAGAATAAAAAAAAATTTATTAAAAATAAACATACATTTACAGTAGAAATTAATTTTCGTATGTCATTTTGCCAGCTGATTGAAAATCAGCAAAGCTTTTAGTATTAAGAGGCTGTACATATATAACGTTACCAACTTTATAGTAATTTTGTAATCTTTCCGGCCAATATCTTACATTATCATTCCTGGATTATGTCCCACCCTTCCATCACTAATCATATTGTTATCAGTGTCTCAAAGTTCTTTTTATTTTTTCTTCCTTTCATTTTCTTTTTACATATTTTCAGTTATATGCAAATAGTATATTGCTATACATCTGTTATTTATAAAATTTTCTAATAAAGAAGAAAGAGTATGTAAAATATCACTATATTAAATAAAAAATAAGTTTATATCAATAAAATTTTTAAAAAGTATTTAAATATAGCTCTTTGTTACATAATGTATTCAACAGATATATTGTTTCTTGCTGCTCTTATCAACAAAACAGATAGGCAACATTCTTCCTCTTTATTTTACTAATAAGCACAAGTATCACTTCAAACGTACTATCTGGTTTCTGCAACAGCAGATTATATGCAAATATATATATATATATAAAAAATAGGAAAGCTAAACGTTGAGGTATTCCACATTTCAGAATGAAATAATTGTATATAATCATTTAATGATTTTAATAATAACTTAGTATTTTCATAAAAATGGATAACTGAATATTTTGATGTAAAGAAACAGTTACAAATAGAAAAATGAATATTTTGGTTGGATCAAAAATGGTAACAATATCGAAAAGGAATCTTCTCCCTCTCCCTAGAGATACCTTAAGATATCAAGTGCCAAACTCCACCTCCCTGAAGTGATACCGTTATATTAAGCACAGCCTATAAAATCATGAGCCTTAAATGCTTATCAGTTAGCTTGTTAATTTTTAAATTGCCCATCAATACTTTTAGTTATTAATAGTAAATTGGAAAAAATGAAATCAAAATAAGAATTATTTAAAAATTAAATGTTTTGTAAATTCATACAAATTAAAACTTGGTTTATTATTATTATTGTTTAATTAATAAATATGAAATTACCTTGCCCTTCTTGTCCCTTCCCCCCATAATTTTATCTGTACTAGCAGTGTGATCAGTGTGAAAATTGACAGGGCATGAAATTCATACTACTACTACTTTTGGTACTACTTGATTATCCCGACAACCAATTTCACCAAATAAAGTTAGTACATACTTTTAATAAGTGTACTTTTAGTAGTTGACCCAATAGCAGAAGATCCTCCAAGTGTCTGCAACAGATACTTCAGAGGCAGAGTAAAATCATGCATCATCTGCAGGTAAAACAGGTTTGACAGGTTGCAAGTTTTACAATAGAAGTGTTAATCAAATGATTACTTTTTTTTTAAATGTTATTATGCATTTTATTAATTTTACTAATAATAATCTTAAGTTTTTGTATTAAGTAAGAAAAAGCCAAATATAATATAAAGCGAAATAAGAGTTCAATAGAAAAATAACCTGTAAACGAAAAAAGAAAATCTGCGACTCCCATCTCTAACTTTCTGCTACCGGTGTAGTTGATAATAAATAATAAATATAAATTGGTACAAAAATACATTACAAAATGTATTGTAATGTTAAGCCCTTCATGACAACATATGTATGATATAAAGTGTGTACACAGTCCTTGTAACTATTACTATATCGGAATGGTAATTTTTACGGTACTTTTCAGTTAGCCGGGCGCCAGTGTTATATATACATACATATATATGTATATATACTTGTATACATAACACTGGTGCCCGGCTAACTAAAAAGTACCATTTTTACCTTATTTAATATAAATTTATTAAATAAGGAAAAAGTCACTATTTGGAAATAGTGGTACAAGGGAGGCTTGTCATGAAGGGTTTAAAAGTTTTTTCTTCATTGTTATTATTTTATGTTTTATATTTTAGTTTCAAGAACTAATGACATCATCTGGTAAAGATGCTGAAGTCATGGTTGCTAGCATGTTGAGAAAATTACAGATGATGTTGGAACAAAGTCCTAACAGGGTACAAAATCTAAAATTGCCCAGCAAGAAGTGGAACAGACAGGAGTTTCTAAATTAACAGGTTGGTTATTATATATTTTAACAAAATTTGTTTTTGTGAGTTCTTTTACTTTAAGATAACTTTTTACTTTAAGATATTTTAAGTAAAACTTTTTTACTTTATGATTTTGATTTGAATCAATGGGTTACCATTATGAGTAAAATTTCATTGAATAATTCAAGGAAAATGTATCTTACCTTTATTATGCATATTTAATTATACATTATTGATCATTTACTTGACCTTTACTTTCAATATTTTAATCATTTTCAAAATTATCTTATTTTTCATCATTGTAGTTTATTACTTTACTTAATTATTTTAATATTTTACCATATTGCAAGCATTATGTATAATTTTGAATGCATTATTACATTCAAATTACTGTTTAAAAAATGTAAACAAAGTAATGATCAGAAATTGCAAAATTCTAAATTCCGCACAACCACTAGTCCCAAGCTGTGTGGATTTGAGGGAGTCTACTGTATATAATTCTCGATATATGACTGAACTCATTGTTTTTTCGTGAAGAAAATATAAATTTATTTCTGAAAAAAATCAAGATATTGCTGATAATTGGTAATCACAATCTTTTTATCAAATATATTTATGTATTAATCAAGCTTTTATTATTATTAAGACTGGCTAAACCTGAAATAAAACTTCCTTACTTTTCGACTTTGATGTGAATTAATATGATACCTTTATGAGGAAAGTTCCATTGAATAATTCCTGGAAAATGTATCTCATCTTTATTATGCATATTTAATTATACATTAATTATTATTTACTTGACCTTGAGGGGAGAGTGGGGAGGAATGTGATGCTTTTTACAAAAATAAGAAAATCAACTTTATTTGACACATAAACAAAATTTTGATATATAGAATACAAAATGAAACACTCTCTAATGTCCTTGAACAATATAGAAACATAAAAACAATTGCAGAAACAATTTTATAAAGAAATTATAAATTTCAAAATGTGTCCCATACCTTCCCACTAACAGGGAGGTATGGGGCAGCTATAAAACAATGTATGATAAGGGGCAAATAGTCTATTGTTGGCTATATATACAGTCTAACAAAGATTGTAGGTTGATGTCTGTGCTACAATATCAAATTTCAGTACCTTCATCACTGGAAGGAAAATTCAGGATTGTCAATCAGAGATAGCATTAAAAAATCATCAGTTCAATTTATTTATGTTTTGAAGTAAATAAATATATTTATAATGTTATAATTAATATATTACCTTCTAAAAATATTTGCATATTAGCAATTTACATTCATCTTATTAAAAAGAAAGAACTAAACATGTCCCATTCTTCCTTCTACCTTCTTTTATGTTAAACTTCTTGTATAAACAAAAGTTCTACTTTTAGGCATAGTTTAAATTATGAATAATATACAGTATGATGTTCAATAAATAGAAAAACTATTACATCTACGCGTAAACAAGCCTATACTACTATATTTTACTAATATACAGAAAGCATAAAAAGTATATGAAGCAAATTTACTTTTGATTCTTGAAATAATGCTTTGCTTAAGTCTTTAAAGTAAATCGGCATGTCAAACGATGATTAAAAATTAGTTTATTTAACAAGGTATGCAACTGATATAAAAGGTTTGATAATTCTCACTTTTATTTTTCAGTTTTAGAAATTATTTAATTATTTTTTTTTAATATTTTAACTCTTTGCACTCAAAGGTTTTTTTCATTTGTATTACCAGCAACTCAAAGTGATTTTAGTTATATCTTATTATTATTTTTTATTCTTTATGAATACGAATACAAATGTTATGATATATAAAAAATATATATATATATATATATATATAAAATTATTACATTTTGTAATCGTAAAGTGTGATACCTCTTGAAGCAATTGCCAATATGTAATCTTGGCTTTTCTAGACAGGTATCCAGGGTTCGAAAATATCAAAAATATCCGATATTTTGATATATATCCGATATTTTCAAAATAGTCAACTTACTGCTGATAATGAATATTTTCAAGCATAATATAAATTAGAAACTAAAACATATTGCAATTAACATACAAAGTTTAAACAATAGCATTCTAAAATGCATTTCTCTTTTTTTTTTTTTTACTTAGAACAAAATTGAAAATGTACTATCTGAAAACAGATACAATTTGCATATATTTGCATACATTTTGCATATGTATATAAACTATAGGATTTGTATCAAGTATCGAGAAAGTTTTATATTTTATAAAATAAAATTTTAAATACAAATTAGTTTTTTTTTTAATTGAAGAATTTTAACATAAATGTAAGCTTGTCTTATTGTTTATTCCCTAACCTGTAGTACAGTTTAGACTCAATTAAACCGCAATCAGAAAATTCTTTTCTAATAATGTTGCATATAAGATTATGTAAATTACAGTTTCTCTTTCAATGGCTGTTCTGAATTAATTGTCTCTGATAATCATTAGTTCTACATTTAAAAATAAAAGTTTCAAACATAAAGCTTAGAAAAGATATTTGTAAAAAAATTTTCTTGTATTCTTTGCCTAGAAAAGTCACTGCCAGAGACAAAAGTTTTTTATCTACAGAATGGCACAGTCAATAACAGTTGAAAATTTCATTTACATTTGTTTTGACTGAAGAAAATATCAAAATGATCTTACACATTGATATTTTAAAAATAAATATCAAATATACAAAATATCAAACATCTTGATATTTTGAAAATAAATATCAAGAATTTGAAAATATCAAAAATCTTGACATTTTAAAAATAAATATTGGATATATATCATGATATATATCCATTGATATATATCAACGAACCCTGCAGGTATCACAAAATTATTTTTATTGTCTCCATAGCGGAGCCCTCAAGTTTGAAGACAAATTTTAAATGGCTCCGCTCCGGAGTCCTCGAGTGCAAAGGGCTAACTTTTTTTCAATATATAATGTATTTAAAACAATCAAAAATGGTATCAAAGTTCAATTTGTGCGATTGCAGCATTGTATTTCTACAGTCAAAGATTTTGCACCTTAGCCGACTAAAATTTCGATTATACGCCTTTCTCAGTTATGCATCGTTTTAGAAAGGTTTCCTGAAAGACGTATAATTGGTACTTTACTGTTGTTGTTTTTTTTTTTTTTTTTTTTTTTTGGGGGGGGGGGGGGGGGGCTAAAATTTTCATATTGCCAGAGCAAAAGTTCTTTATCTACAGAACGACAAAGTCGAAAAATCCATTTACTCTTGCTCGACTGAAAATATACACAATATTTTGAAAATAAATATCAAACTTCATGATATTTTGAAAATAAATATCGGATATGTATCCATTTATATATATCACTGAACCATGCTGTTTCTAGCTATAGTGTTTACTCTTTAGTGTATACCCTCTGCTGATAGAATATAATCTTTTTTTTTCACCTATTTCACTAATTATTACTCTTTCTCACTCTCTTCTCTTTTTTTTTTTTTTTTTTTTTTTTTTTTCCCATCATCTGAAGATATAAGAAAATGCTCTTTTATGAAACCTTTAAACACATAAAGGCTAGATTTATTATGGTTATTTGTGCTTTTCATTATGTAGGGATTTGTGTGTGTGTGTCACAAAATCAAAACATTCATTTTATGAGTAACAATCCCAGATGAAGATTCTGTCTGTGTCACTCTCTATTGTGTACAGTATAACCTCGAAAATCCGGCATTGTCAAGACCATGACGATGCCGAATTTCTGACTTCAAAAATACTTTTAATAGTCTTAAGGTGCCGTTATTCGTAATTTAATTCATACCCAAGTAATAGAGAAAGTCTTTGAGAAAATTAGAAAATTAAATATTTTAAAAAATATTAAAATTAAAAGTTTCTATTCATATTTTCTATGTTACAAAAAAAAAAAAAAATCTAATATATATCATTTCTTCTCGTGTAATTTCCTAAACATCGATGTCAATTTTATTTGCTTCAATTCTTTGAACAGCTTTTTAACAAGTTTTAATTTTACACAAATGTAGAATATTGATTTTGAAAATACAGTCTTATTTATCTAAAGCAGATGTTAGTTTTCCAGTCAAATTTAAGCATTTTTCCACTGATAGCTTTTCTTCTGTATTCAGAAGGGATTCAATTTAGCATAGCATCTGCGATCTCACTGTCAGCCAATCCATCGCTTTCAATCTCGAAATTTTTAATTGTTTAACGATTTATTATTTTTCTTTCTCCTATAAGGTGGAAGTGTAAAAAAAAAAGCGGCGAGATGACTTTGATGCTGGATTTTTGAGGTCACACTGTACTTTATTTACTTTTACTATACGTATGTAATTTGTGTGTTTATAATTTTATTTTTTATTTTTTTCTAGGGAGAAAAGAATGAATCAAGAAGAAAAATTTAATGAAGTTCCTGTTAATTATATCAATTCTTTATATGTAAATAAATTACTATATTAATTCTTTATATGTAAATAAATAGAATTTTATAAACTGAATGATGTTTCATTTGTTTTCGAGACTATTTCCTTGATACTGAGAAATATTTTTCATTGCTTCAGTCTTAAGTTATTAAAAATAATTACAATCAGATAAAGAACAATTTAAGTGAGTTAAATTATACTTTAAAGAACTAAAAAAAATAATGTTAGTTTAGTATTTGCTCTGTTGTACATAGGATAATATTTCTCTGGTAAAAGAAAAACATTGGAGAAGGGAGGAAGGCAGATGATTTTTTTAATTTGTCTTATTGTAATATGTAATTTACATTGTTAAACAAGCAAGAAATTACTATTTTTATGTAAAAATGCTGGAAAGATCATTGAATTTGTAAAAAAAATTCTTTTGCATTTTGCATCATTAAACAATTTTCAGAGAAAAGACTAAATATATTCCCGTGGTCATAAATCAGAATCCTATGGAGGATTTATTTTATAAATCTGACAATATTCTCTAAATAATAATTGAAAATTCTAAGAAATAAGTTTAATAAATGAAAGAATTAAAAAATTTAATGAAGTAGTAATATAAAAAATAGACAATCTTCTACAGTCATTAAATGTACACTAAATTGGAATTCCACATATTTGATGTGCTATTTATTGTAGGTAAACACAGATTTCATTATATATGTATACAATAAAAAATTATCTGATCCTGAATAGTGAACTGGATTCAAAAGGTAAGTAACTGAAAGTATAATTAAATTTACTATGTATAAGCATAGGCATAGAGTTGTATGTTCTCAAGTCCCTGTAACATTTTAAATACTTTTTCTTACCCTCTAATATAAAAAAGCTTTTAGTTTTTTTATTTTATTGAATTTCTCCTTTTTCTTTTGTTAAAGGAAAAATGACAAAAAAAAAAAAATCCCTTTGCTTTTTTTAATTTTAAGTTACCAATAATTTTCAAGACTCTATGCCTATGTGTATAAGAATGATTTTTTAATACTAAATACGTGAAATTTTTCAAGTTGGTTGCTAACTAAGCGTAAATAAACAGAGTGAAAAATGTCGAACCCGGATCCCTGAAATAGTGCTCCAATGCACTGTTGATTTGCGCCGAGTTAGCAATGTAACAAATTTCACATATTTAATCTTCAATAATTTCACTGCTGATAATTAATTAAAATTTTACTTGGAATGGATTTTATTCAAATGAAAGTGTTTTTCCGTTACTTGTGGTCAATCTGTACAAACACCTTTTTTTTTTTTTTTAAGTTTTCAGTTTTGTTTGCAATGTGTTTTTTTTTTTTTTCACTAAAGTATTTTTGCTTTCGAAAGCAGTTCTGAATATATCCTAATAAGCAAAAAAACCTTGTAAAACAAAGTCGAAAAATGGCCTTTGTATCAAAACTGCAGGTATGCAATGCAATGCAAAAAAAAAACGCAAGCGAGATATTAAAAAAAAAAAAATCTCTCAGAGGATTAACATTAGCAATCAGGTGTTTCTGTGTGAGTGAAGTAGCCTCTTAACATTATTAAGCTTTATTATTAAAATAGGATCTAATAATGTAGCGAATTGATAAAAATTAAACATATATTTTATACATACATAGTAAAAGACAGGGATGTAAGAATTTCTTTCAAGGTAAAAAATGAACATATTAATTAAAATAAGCAATTTGATAAACATGTGGACTAATAAAAACCAGTATTTTTTAATGTATAGATAATATTTGACTAAAATTTAATTTTCCACAGGAACAAACAAACAACAACAAAAAAAAAATATGCTCAGCTCAGAAAAATTCTAAGTTGAGTTATTTATCTCATTTTTCTATCAAATAAGATTTTTATGATTTATAAAAACCTCATTTTCATTTTTTTATGCATGCTTGTAATAAAAGCCTTTCATCAATCTTTGATTGTAACTACCCTTTCGTTTCTTCCTTTTCACATGCTTATCATGAAACACTTACAAACTCCCTCAGATACCGTCAACTAGGAACCTTTTTCAATCCTTTACAAAACATTTACAAACTTTTCATGCAAAGCCTTTAAAAAGCATTCAAACATTTACGTAGCGTGGTTGAAAAAAGGTTTTAAAAAGCAAAAAATGCTATCTGGGTCAAGTATACGGTTTAAAAATAAAATTAATTTTGCGCCAAACTACACTTACGCCAATTAGCTCTAGGTCTGATTAAGGAAGAATACTCAAATTAAGATTTACAAACACCAAAATCGTAGCATGACAAGAATACGGTATTTGCGAAATGTTGAGGGACCTGTATAAATTTAAGTGATTATTAAACTTTATTTTTCCAATTTTTTAAGTGTTTATGACTTCAGTCTATTTTTTTGTGTATCTATGCGTGTTTTAACTTTCCTAAAATACTTTGATACATTTTAGTAAAACTTACATAACATATGTGAGTTAAAACAAGGAAATTAATTACGCACCAAACTATGCCCGCCAAGATATGCCAATTGACTGTGAAGCCAATTATGAAACTTTTCATAGATTAATACATACAAACTTTATATGAAAAAACAGTGAAACTTTCATCTAAAGTATGTTAAACTGAAATGATCCCCCATACCTTCAAAAATAAAACAAATGATAGGCCAATAAATAAATAAATGAGACTGTGCATTGAAACAAATTGAAGGAGAGATGTTAAATTAATATTGTAAGGTGAAATTAATTATGAAAAGAAAAGAAATAGCAGAAATAAAATAAATCACATATTTGAAAATATAAAAGAGAAAATGAAATATTTTACATTTCCCGGATCTAGATGCTATCCATTTATTTCAATAACTAATATCACTGAGAAATTCATGGTAAAATAATTTTCTTTCCTGATTATTATTATTATTATTATCATCATTTATTTACATAATGGAATACAGCAGTAAACATTTTTTGTTTAACAGTAAAATAAGTTCATTTTTTAAATAAAATGTCTAGAACATATGAAAATTTTAAGATTAACAACTATCATTTACAAACTACAAAGCACATCGTAAAGAAAATGGTAAAAGACAAATGGAAAACAAATTAAAAAATATTTCTGTTTCTCACGTTAGATGGCGCTAGTCACGGGAAACCATGTGGGTTCTAACCACGTGTACAGCGTACAAAGGAAACTTAGCGGTTGCGAGGCCTGTTATTTCGATAAGGAGGCCTTAACTTACGCATTTAAATTGGATGAGTTCTACCCGGAATAACTACGCAGATATTCATTGGTCCATTTCCAAATGAAAACTTTTTTTTATATATATAGAAGTAGGAGGCTCTGCCCCCTACGAGCTACGCTCGCCAACCCCCGTTCAGGCACACCAAAATCCAAAAAGCACGCTAATTTGATCGGCTTTAAAAATATTGAATTAAAATTTAAAAAAAACAGTAGCGATCTCTCTGTAAACGGGTTTCCATTCGTTTTTCTTGGATTGGGGATTTTTAAGACCAAATCTGCTGCTGTTAAGAGATACAATGGTGGTTTTCGAAAATTTTATTAAAAAAATAGTTAAACATTTGAAAATAAGCTAATGTAAAATGAATTAAGTAAACAGCGTCATTGTCTCCCGGTATTTTTTAATAGCGCTATAAGATAGTTCTTTTAAATAATTCATTTTAAATGTATCGTTTTAAATCTGACGTAATTTACACCAAAATTTTATTTATCTTATTAATATTCACGTGAAAATACTTTTGTTGTTAGAAGGAAATATTATTTGCGCTGTCTCCGAATTCACGATAATAGTTGAAAAGATTATCTCAAAATATCTCGCACAAATATATTTTTCAATTTAAATTGTTTTCTATATTTTTTGCCATTTTAAATATGACGTAATTTCCTAAAATTACAAGTTTTAACGCATAATAATGATTTTTTTTATTTTAAGATTTTGTTTCTCTTTTAAAATTCAAGTGCAAATATGGTTCGTCGCAGATTTCATATACAGATTTCATATTGGTCATTTTCATTGGTCATTTTCATTGATTTTCATTGTCATTGGTGATTGGTCATTTCGTCGCAGATTTCATATTGGCGCGAATTTTTTCTGACGCTAATTTCATATACGCAACGGGTACTTAACTGGTGCTAAAGTGTTGTTATTTTGCTTGATATCGTAACCCGGATGGGTACAGATGTCATATTCGCCCCATATTGGCGCGATTTTTTTCGGTTTCCAATTTGGCGAAAACATCAACAGCATAAACAACATAATCCGTGTTACCACATCAAGCAAAATAACGACACTTTGGCGCGGAAAAAAATTGCGCCAAAATGCTCGTATATGACATCTGTGCCTATGGTTCTTATGACGTAATTTTCCTGCTTTTAACATGTAATCATTTAATTCTAATTTTAAAGTTTTTTTTCTGTTTGTAATAGTCACGTGTAAATAAGTTTTTAATTTGAAGTAAACATTATTGTTTGCGCTGTTTATGCAACTGGCAACATTTAAAATTAATAACATTTTCTAAAATTTGTAAAAAGTATCTCTCGAAATGCTGAAAATTTGAATTTAAAATTGAAATAAAACATCAAAAAATGAGTCAAATAAGAAAACTAAATGCAATCTCCGCATCGGGAACTTATAACGTATAAAATGATCTAAACATGATTAAATTCTCATGTATAGTTTTTGCTCCAATAAAACTTTTTTAATGGAACGATTCTGTCCAACTTTAGCATTAAATATCTCTTAAAATAATTCTTCGATTTGAAAACTGTCTGCATCAGCGTATTTATCAAACATTTCTCTATAATACCACCGATTTTCATATTTTTGTATGCAACAGTTTTTTTTAATATTAACGAGGAAAGGCTATGCTTAAGCATTCAAATTGGATGTGGTCTACCCGGAATATCTACGCAGATGTTCGTTGGTCCATTTCCAAATCAAAACTTTTTTATATATATAGAAGGATGACTCTTTTCAGCTTCAAAAATTAAAGCATCGTAGTATTTTATTTTTATAAAATTAAATCTAAAGGGGGGAAAAATCTTATTGCCGTTTATCTCTGTAACAAAATAAAAACAGGAGAAAATAAAAAACAAAAAATAAAAATCCCTGAAGCATTTCTTTTAGGCTAATTGATTACAGCCATGGGTGCAAGACCTTTCAGTCTCAGGACTGATTTCATTCTTAGACATATTTTTGACTGATAGTAAATTGTACTTTATATACTTAAATTATCACGATTAGCTCAAAATGAACCATTTTATCCTGACTGGTTGTTTTGAGCTCCTAAAAGTAAAAATGTTCATCATGATACTTTTCCTTATTTAGTAATTAAAGTTTATAGATAAATAAGATAAAACAGTTTTTTTTGCAAAAGTGAGATACTTGTTTTTATTTAATTTTAAAGTTAATATGTTTAAAAGAAAGCTTTAAATAATTTACTTTTAAAAATTATAAAAGTAGCCAGCTCCGTTATATGGTATTTGTGGTAATGAAGTATTATTGTAAATAACAACAATTCAGAACATGTTACTATTTAGAAAAGATCTGTTTCACAAAATTTCATTAGCAGCTGCATTGTAGCTGTCATGATAATTAGACTTTGTATAAACTAATAAAGTGATTACCCAGTAACCATTTCAATTAATATATTAATCTGATTCGCATCTTAAATTAAATATTAAGTTTATATTCTGCTTTCATTAAACCATTCACTATTCTTTAACATTCCGCATATTTCGACTACAAAAACTCTTTTTTTCAATTCCACCTGTACACTGGAGGGTTGCCGTTCCAATTACAGTGTAGCGCGTGTATCGCCTGTTGTGCGATAGCATTTGAAAGATCACCATACTAACATAAAAAAGTAGCAAAAAAAGAAAAACAAAATTAATCAGTTGATTATAAAAAAAACCCGCTCCATTCTCGGGCGTGGGAGGAACATCACAAGTAAAAAACCTTGGCGAGATTTGGCAGTATGTCAGGAGGGGGGGGGATCCAAAACTTCATGCAATGTTCACATGAAAAAAGTTGCAGACATGTTACTTTTCTGCAAAGACGTGAAATTCTGCTTTTTCGGCAAATTGAGTTTTATCATCCATGGGATCGGTGCAAATCTGCATTACAATTTTTTGACAGTTTTAGGAGGGGTGGGAGGTAGCGTTATCTGATGAAATGCAACAAAAACATGAGTACAAACAGCACCAAATTGAGTTAATTTCTCTCCCTTTCTCATTCGACCTTTTCTTTCCTGTTACCTACCACACATTTAGTCCACATATAAAACTAAACAGTATGAAAACATAGCCACCCCCAACACAACTATCGCCTGCTCTGCCTGAAGGATTGCACGAAAAATGCAAATTTCGTCAGACGATACGTTATTTTTGTCAAAGTATCGCAGAAAAACGAGATTTTCGTCAAAGTATCTCAGAAAACGCAATTTTCGTCTAAGTATCGTGGCAAAATGCTATTTTCATCAAAAGAACACGAATTTCGTCAAAAGATCGAGAAAAAAACACTAATTTCGTCAAAGGGACTAGCAAAAGTGGATTTTGTGAAACGATCACGGGAAAACATATAATTCGGGAAAAGATTGAGAAAAAACGCATATTTCGTCAAAAGATCGCAGAAAACATGAATTTCGTAAAAAGCTGCCAATGTTTATCATAGGATCCTGAAAAAAATGCGAATTTTGTCAAAAAAACAAAAGAAAAATGCAAAATTCATCAAAATGGCGCCAAAAAAAAAAAAACACAAATTTTGTCAAACGATCATGGGAAAACGCATATTTCATGAATGGATTTCGGAAAAACTGCACATTTCGTCAAAAGGTTCGTGGAAAATGTGAATTTCATTAAATAATCGCAGAAAAATCATGAATTTTATCAGACGATTGCAGAAAAAATTCTAATTTCAACAAAAGGCTGCAAAAACGCAAATTTCATCATGTGAAATTTGTAAAAAGTCTGCAAAAATCCCACTAATTTTGTCAACAAATTGCAAAAGAATCACTAATTTTGTCAAAGGATCGCGGGAAAAATGCGAATTTCGTAAACCGAGAAGCAAAATTTTCTATGTCAGTCTGCAGCATACTATAATTTATCTGCGACCCAATAGTGCTAGACTAAGCCTACTAAAACAACAATATCCCATAAAAAAGGAAAAATTTGCCATTATAAAGAAAATATAATAAAATTATGAAACAAATACCATAAATCTAGAAACTTATAATAAATTTCAGCTTTTTTCTAAGCCCAGCCGTTCTTTTTAAGCTAGTGGATTAATCTGCAAGGTTTAAAATAATCTGCAGCACCCGCTGTCATGCTGGACAGATTCTGTTACTGGGTTCGTGAACAGGCCATGAAAAATCACTAATTTCTACAAAGTATTGCAGAAATAAATGAGAATTTCGTAAAAGGATGTCAATGAATTGCAAAAAAGTCACTTGTTTTGTCAAAGGATTGCGAAAAAAATGCAAATTTCATCAAAGAAAGCGAAAAAACACGAATTTTGTCAAACGATCATGGAAAAACGCATATTGCATGAATGGATTGCGTAAAAAATGCACATTTCGTCACAGGATCGTGGAAAATGTGAATTTTATTAAATAATTGCAGAAAATCGTGAATTTTATCTGAGGGTCGCAGAAAAAATGTGTATTTCATCAAAAGGCTGTAAAAAATGCAAATTATGTCAAAGAATCACAAGAAAAATGTGAAATTTGTCAAAAGTCTGTGAAAAAAAACACTAATTTTGTCAACGAATTACAAAATAAATCACTAATTTCATCAAAGGATCGCGGAAAAAATGCGAATTTTGTGAACAAGCCATGAAAAAACATCAATTTCATCAAAGTGTTGCAGAAAAAATGAAAAAGGATTGTGGAAAAAAAATCCAGTTCTTTTTGCACGTGGGACCGTAAAAGTTCAGCTTTTTTTTTTTTTTTTTTTTTTTTGGGGGGGGGGGGGGGGCTGTTGCATATCTGAAGTCATTAAATTCATTGGTCGTCTGTGGGAAAAATCTGCGACATTCATCCATCAACCATATAAAAAATACCTGTGAGTTTCACCAATCGGTCATAAAAAATAAACGCAGAATTCACCAAGTGTTAAAAATTCAATGTATTGTTAAATTCATCAATAAGTTGTGGGAAAAGGTTTTGAAAATTGGCATTCATTCATGGCAAAAAATCTTGAAATTTGCCTGTTGATCATTGAGAAAAAAATCTTGCAATTATTTAGTGGGGGGCTTTTCAAATATTGTGAAATTTGTAAATCAATCGCACAAAAAAAATCATGATATTCATCAGTCAATCGTGCGAAAAATCCACAAAATTCTTCAGTTGGTTGCGGAGGGAGGGGGAGGGGAATTCATCTATCGGTCACTGTAAAAAACACATGATTTTCACACATTGGTTGTAGAAAAAGTCTCAAAATTTGCCAATTGTTAGAAGGAAATTATCTTCAAATTCATTGGTCAGTCACATGAAAAAATTGTAAATTTTGTCAGTCGATGGGTGAAAAATTGCAAACTGATACCAGTTGTTAGAAAATATCCCCAAATTCTACTAATAAAAGGAACTCTCAACAAACCAGTTCAAAATACGTTTTTTGAGCAAGGTGCAAAGTGGTTATGAGGTGCAAACCCTTTATGAAAATACTCTGCCCTTTTTTAAAAACTCCCGCCCGGACATGCATGGGAATCCTCATTGACCGTGGTTTCTTTAAACGATTTTATATTCCCATAAGGCTCCATTTTATAGAAATTGCAATAGTTTTAGTCAAAGCAGTAAAATGAGTTTTTCTTCATAAAGCGTCAAATTTGCCTTAGCAAAAAATTTAATGATTTAAAGTTAATAAATAATGGTTTTCTTGATATTTTTTCCCTTAAAATAAGTAGGGGTTCGTACCCGGGCTTCCCGGGTTAAAGAATATAGGTGAAAACATTTTTTTTAATTGAAAACTAATAATTTTTTTATATGCAATAAATTTTTTAGACTGCCCACTTAGATTAAAAAAACATATTTCATATCGAAAATACGAATTATACAATCAAATAAATTTTTGAAATTTATCAAAAGCGATATTTTCTTATTTGCCAAGCCACATGCTAAGAGTTATTTGACCAAGATTTTGCTACTTATGGCATCCTTTTATATTCTGATAATTTCAGAGCTCATACATGTCTGTTAAATTTGTGTTTTATTTATATTATTTAATTTATATATTCATAATGAAGTTTTTTAAAATGAACAGTAGCCGTAAGAAAATAATGACCACTTTATTTTGTTTAAAGTGCTTTAAAACCATAGACCATCAGTAAACTGAGATGAACTTTGCAAACAAATTCCATTTGAAAAAGAAAATCCTATTTGGTGATCTAAAAATTTAAATTGTACGATTACAAATATGTAAGATTTGTGTTTTTACAATATTATTCTTTTATTTGTTTATAAAAGAAGTATTAATTTCGTTAATTTGTCTTTCACAAATATGTTAGATTGGTGGTTTTTTTAATATTATTATTTTATTTGTTTATAAAGGAAGTATTAATTTCGTTATGCAAAAATAGTCACAAATGCTGAAAAATGTTTGTTGCTTTATGTGTAAAATGTATATTATTATTATGTATTGAAACCGCACGTGATAAGATAAACTTAAAAAAAATCATGCTTAAAAATTATTTTAGAAAATATAATACATCAGTCAATTAAGATACAGTTTTTAAACAAATTGCATTTGAAAGTAAATTTTTCCCTACGTTACGAAAATTGAAAATGTACGATGGTCAGAAGATTAAAAAATTGCAGTAGCGAAAATTTCAAGACCAAAATTTGATCGTGAAGTGCTGCCTTTCTCAAAATGACGTCAGCGTTACGCACAGACACGTTTGTTCTTTATAATATAAATACTTAATTAGTAAAATAAAATAATTTCTGTTATTAGGATCTGGTTACCAATTGAGGCTCTTATGCTTGATATTCCGGAATGAAAAACAGCAATTTTCACCTTCTCAAAATTTGCATACGCACTTCTGATATCCATATTTATCATTTTTAAAAAAATTGTATTTTGTTTGATCACTTAAAAACCATTTCAACTTAAAACTTGATGTCACGATTGTCAGCAACATCTTTTATGTAAACAGACGCACCCTTTACTTGAGATTCTAATCTCAATTCTGGAGAGTAAAAATTTCCGTAATTTATGTTTTTTAGTCGCATTTCTGTTAAAATGTTTAGTTTTATCTAAGAAAATGATCGTTTCTTTTAAATATGACTTCATTTTCACTTAAATAAGCATTTCGCCTTGTGTCTGAAACTTAGTACACATGCAAAAGGAAAAACAATATAGAAAATTTATGAGAAAAAATGCGTGTTTTCAAAAGAAGTATGTCATTTTCCGTTATTATGCCTCTAATATAATATTCTGCTCCTAATGAGATTTTGCGACACTAAACCTTATACAACAATTTTTATCATCAATTTTGAATTTTTATCAGAAAATAGCATGAATAAAGATAAAAATACCTCATTATTTCTCTCTTGTCTGCAATAGTAAAAGCTATCAAATTTTCACCATTTTGAATAATTTCATAAAATGCTTTTAAAATTAAAATATAAAAGTGGGGATAGTAAAAAAAAAAAAAAAAAAAAAAAAAAAAAAAAAAAAAAAAAAAAAAAAAAAAAAAACAGATAGCGCGATCAAATGAAGAGCTTTCAGCTTAAAAAAATATATTAGTAAAATTGGTTTAGCAGAAAGATCAGGGCAGATGACTAAAAAACACACTTGTGTTTTGAATATATAGATTATATAAAATTAGGAAAAATTAAATTCTGCAAATTATGTTATTTTGATAAAATTATAGTAGAATGTCCTAAAGAATAGCATTTAAAATTTTATTATGAACAAAAACTTCAGGAAGATGATATTATTTTAAACCACGAATTAATATGTTTGCTTGTCTAACTCGGCGAAGCAAATCCATCCAGGCGAGAATAATCAATTTCTATAACATAAATCGATATTATTTGCATGTCACCCCTCTTCTATAAAGACACTCTAAATGTTTTTAAAACATTCCGTTTAATCAGTGTGTGATTTCGATTACATTATTTTCAAAAGTGAACCATTTTCACCTGTGAAGAATTTCAAAGCAGCTGGGCTGTGAAAATAACGCACATCTACAAAACATAATTCAGCTTTAAGAATTAAAATACACGCTTTTTTATAAAATGACGTCATTTGCATCCGCTAAAGCAATCCACTTTTACAATCCACTCTTAAACTTCGTCTGTAGAAAAGTATGCATATGACGTCATTATCACGGAATAACAGACAATATTCTTGACATAGACCCTATTTTAATTTCAACTTTTTTTTTCAGGTTTTATGAGAAAATGGCAACAAAAAGATACAGTATCACCTATTTCCGAATATTTTCCGTTTACTTTCAATGACTTTCAATAGAAATGGGGTACTTTTGTTGACACGATAAGAAAAACGGTATTAAAAACTACAAAAAAATTAATATCTCAAAAATAAATTGAGACACAGCTTTCAAACAAATTGTATTTAAAAGAGCAATATTTTCTTTATACGACGGTGTAAAATTTTTAAATGTGCGATGTTTAGAAGTTTAAAAATTTAAAAATTTGCAGTAGAGAAAATTGCAAAACCAAAATTTTATTTCAAATTTCAAAGTGTTGCCATTCGCAAAATGACGTATGCGTTACGCACAGATATGTTTGTCCTTTATAATATAGATATGTAATAATGGCGGGGTTCCTTTGTGAGTTGTATCAGCAAGGCAATGGATGGTACCTTTAATGTTGTTAACACATCTTAGTCTTAAGGTAAGTGATGTAATCATTTCATAGAAGTATAAATATTTGTACATTAAAAAATGTATATAGTATATTCAAGCCTCTATATTTAGTGTTGACTCTAAGCCGCTTTAGCAGGGCGCAGCGCCCGGCAGCACTTTTTATTTCTTTTTTGCACCCGGCGGCTCTTTTAAACCCTTACGATGCGCCCGGCTGCACTTTTTAACACTTCCTATGCTTCCCGTGGCAATTCAATTGATCCCGGGAAAATATCGCAAATTCCAGGGACACTAAACAAACCAGTTCAAAATATTTTTAGTGAACAAAGCACAAGTGTTTTTTTTTTTTTTAAATGTGCACTTTTTTTAGAATAGTGTCCCGTTTTTGAAAAATGTACCCTTTTTTTTAGAATGGTGTAGCCTTTTTGAAAAATTCCTGCTAGGCGGCGCTTTTTTTCTACTGTCAACACTAACATTAGCTGCATTTTTAAAACTATTGAAAAAGGCGTGCCTTCAAAGTTTAAAATAATGTTGTAGGTTAATTTAAATTAAAAAATGATATGATTTAAATCAAAATAAATTGATTTTTTTCATACTCTGCTTCAAAGTTACGTTTCTACGACCATGTAAGCCAATGAATGTGTGCAGAATATAGCAGTCTAATGGTTATTTACAAGATAAACAAAACATTCCCGATTTATGTTTTATTTTTTTAATTTTAGTTTGATTGTTACATTAAATTGAGCTTTCCTGTGCTTTCTAATACGCCGATATTTATAAATATTGTATTTACATGTTTCGTAAGTAATGACATAGTAGAAAACGCCAGTCTGGCAGCAATAAAAGATGTGAACCAATCGCGTCAGTTTTCAGGTTGCCATATTTTAGTTTGGGTTGGGTTGTTTGGGAATGTTTATGCGTGCCAAAAAAAATCACAATATTGGGTATTTCGCTTCTTCTGGGATTCTGCTGAAGATCTTTATAATGCAATTATCTATATAATTTATTTCTGAGATGTAAACAATATATTTTGCAGTTACAAATCTCCTGTATTTCACATTCATTATTGTTGAAAAATCTGCTATTTCCCGAAATACTAAATTTTACACATTTTGATATTTAACACCTTATTTTGGAAATCTGTAATAAAAACATTGCTGCAGTAAAAGACCTTTATAATGCAATTCTCTGTATAACAGACAGCTTCTTTAATGTAAACAATGAATTTTACACTTAGGTAGAGCTTGCAATTCATTTTGTAGAAATATTGTTACCCTCTAGAGGGCTATATTTCAAATATTATTTCCTCTTTATTTCTATAATTCTTATTTTTTTAATGAAAAAATTGCTAGCATTAAATTTAAAAAAATTGCAATAATAAGTAATATAATGATTTTGTCCAGAGGTACTTTTGATGATGTTTATTAAGCATAATTTTATTTACATTTTAAAACTTCATCAAAATAGTTGTAACTTTTCTAATAAATATGTTACGTAACCATGTGGTAGTTAAAATCAGTATATCTGATGAAAATACGAGAAATTTTTTTAAATGAACTGTTCAATGATTTTTTTATCCCTATTAATGTATTTGATTAGTAGCAGTTCAAGAGCCATAATTTTATATTATAAAATCATTAAAAGCACTCTGCAAGCAGTCCTTGTTCAATCACGAAAGCCTGCCTCTAAAAAATTTTAATGCAGAAAATGTAATGTATTTCTCATATGTAAACAATGAATTTTGAAGTTAAGAAGCACATGTATTTCAGAAATATTGCTATTTCTTGGAACTCTAAATTTGATGCATTATCGTCTTTAACACATTATTTTGGAGTAATGAAAACGGTTGTTATTATATTAAATTTTTTGTAAATAAGTGTTATAATCAGTAGCAGCTCATGACAGGTTTTTCTTGCACTACTAAAATGCATACCTTCCATTTTTTTTTTTTTTTTACTAAATTTTTGCATTATTTAATGGAAGAAAGTTCTGCTAAAAATAAGCCAAAGATTTCATTATTATTAAAAATGATAAAAAGGGAATAAATTTGCTAGTCATGCATTTCGTGTCCCCAAAACTGTCAGTCATGATCTACCACTGTTTATAACTATTTTGCCAGGGCATATTTGGATCATACTTTAAGGTAATTTAATAATGTGCGATCTATACCTATTATGTAAAATTTTATAATTTTCGCAACTTCTGGTTCCGAGGAATGTAATTTAAAGAATGTATATGAGGTAAATTTAATGATGTCTGAAATATTATCTATATAATGTAAAATTCTATAATACGTACAACTTCTCATACCAAGATTTGCATTATAAAGATCTTCTATTGTATTCATATGTAGTTCACACATCAAAAACCTTAAAGATTTAAAATCTGTAAGAGGACATTATTACAACTTTATATTTTTTTCATTCTGTAGCACAAATTACTCAGCTTAGAATTTGCCAATCAACACATTGCCATCATGATTTTTTCCCACTGTCTTTTATGTTGAAATTGTTTTTTTTTACTTTATTTTGATTGTCACATAAAAATGAGCTCCCCTGTGTTTTCTAATATGCCGTTATTTATAAATATTGTATTTACCATGATTCGTAAATAATGACATAAGTAGAAAATGTCAGTCTGGCAGCAATTAAAAAAGTAAACCATTCGGCTCAGTTTTCAGGTTGCCATATTTTAGTTTCGGTTGGGTTCCATGGACTGTTGATGTGTGCCAAAAAAATCACAATATTGGCTATTTTGCTTTTTATGGGATTCTGCTGGAGATCTTTATAATGCAGTTATCTATATAATTTTTTTCTGAGCTGTAAACAAATGATTTTGCAGTTACAATTCTCCTGTATTTCACATTCATATTGTTGAAATATCTGCTATTTCCCGAAACACTAAATTTTTACACATTTTGATGTTTAAACCTCGTTTTGGAATTCTGTAATGAAAACATTGTTGCAGTAAAAGACCTTTATAATGCAATTCTATGTATAACAGACAACTTCTTTAATGTAAACAATGAATTTTACACTTAAGTAGAGCCTGCGATCCATTTTGTAGAATTATTGCTACCCTCTAGTGGGCTAAATTTCAAACATTATTTCCTCATTGTTTCCATAATTCTTATTTTTTTAATGAAAAAATTGCTAGCATTAAATTAAAAAATTTTGAAATAATAAGTAATATAATGATTTTGTCCAGAGGTACTTTTGATCATGTTTATTAAGCATAATTTTGATTACATTTTAAAACTTCATCAAAATAGTTGTAACTTTTCTAATAAATATGTTACATATAACATATGGTAGTAATAATCGGTATGTCTGATGAAAATACAAATAATTTTTTAAAATAAACTATTTAATGATTTTTTCCCTATTACCGTATTTGATTAATAGTAGTTCAAGAGCCATAATTTTATATTCTAAAATCATTAAAAGCACTCTGCAAGCAGTCCTTGGTCAATCACAAAAGCCTGCCTCTAAAAAATTTTAATGCAGAAAATGTAATGTATTTCTCATATGTAAACAATGAATTTTGAAGTTAAGAAGCACATGTATTTCACAAATATTGCTATTTCTTGGAAAACTAAATTTGATGCATTATCGTCTGTAACACATTATTTTGGAGTAATGAAAACGGTTGTTATTATATTACATTTTTTGTAAATAAGTGTTATAATCAGTAGCAGCTCATGACAGGTTTTTCTTGCAGTACTAAAATGCATGCCTTCCCTTTTTTCTTTTACTAAATTTTTGCATTATTTAATGGAAGAAAGTTCTGCTAAAAATAAGCCAAAGATTTCATTATTATTAAAAATGATAAAAAGGGAATAAATTTGCTAGTCATGCATTTCGTGTCCCCAAAACTGTCAGTCATGATCTACCACTGTTTATAACTATTTTGGCAGGGCATATTTGGATCATACTTTAAGGTAATTTAATAGTGTGTGATCTATACCTATTATGTAAAATTTTATAATTTTCGCAACTTCTGGTTCCGAGGAATATAATTTAAAGAATGTATATGAGGTAAATTTAATGATGTCTGAAATATTATCTATATAATGCAAAATTCTATAATACGTACAAATTCTCATACCAAGATTTGCATTATAAAGATCTTCTATTGTATTCATATGTAGTTGACACATCAAAAACCTTAAAGATTTAAAATCTGTAAGAGGACATTATTACAACTTTATATTTTTTTCATTCTGTAGCACAAATTACTCAGCTTAGAATTTGCCAATCAACACATTGCCATCATGATTTTTTCCCACTGTCTTTTATGTTGAAATTGTTTTTTTTTTTACTTTATTTTGATTGTCACATAAAAATGAGCTCTCCTGTGTTTTCTAATATGCCGTTATTTATAAATATTGTATTTACCATGATTCGTAAATAATGACATAAGTAGAAAATGTCAGTCTGGCAGCAATTAAAAAAGTAAACCATTCGGCTCAGTTTTCAGGTTGCCATATTTTAGTTTGGGTTGGGTTCCATGGGACTGTTGATGCGTGCCAAAAAAATCACAATATTGGCTATTTTGCTTTTTATGGGATTCTGCTGGAGATCTTTATAATGCAATTATCTATATAATTTTTTTCTGAGATGTAAACAAAGGATTTTGCAGTTACAATTCTCCTGTATTTCACATTCATATTGTTGAAATATCTGCTATTTCCCGAAACACTAAATTTTTACACATTTTGATGTTTAAACCTCATTTTGGAATTCTGTAATGAAAACATTGTTGCAGTAAAAGACCTTTATAATGCAATTCTCTGTATAACAGACAACTTCTTTAATGTAAACAATGAATTTTACACTTAAGTAGAGCCTGCGATCCATTTTGTAGAAATATTGCTACCCTCTAGAGGGCTAAATTTCAAACATTATTTCCTCATTGTTTCCATAATTCTTATTTTTTTAATGAAAAAATTGCTAGCATTAAATAAAAAAAATTGAAATAATAAGTAATATAATGATTTTGTCCAGAGGTACTTTTGATCATGTTTATTAAGCATAATTTTGATTACATTTTAAAACTTCATCAAAACAGTTGTAACTTTTCTAATAAATATGTTACATATAACATATGGTAGTAATAATCGGTATGTCTGATGAAAATACAAATAATTTTTTAAAATAAACTATTTAATGATTTTTTTTCCCTATTACCGTATTTGATTAATAGTAGTTCAAGAGCCATAATTTTATATTCTAAAATCATTAAAAGCACTCTGCAAGCAGTCCTTGTTCAATCACAAAAGTCTACCATTGAAAAATTTTAATGCAGAAACTGTAATGTATTTCTCATATGCTGGGCTGGGGAAAATGCACCACTTTACTCGCCACTGGCGAGTGAGTTTTCTGACAGGGTGACTGCATTTTTAGGTATTCTTTGAAATCTGCAAACTATAGAGATATGCGATTTTTTTTCTTTTTTAAATAGTTAACTATATTTTTCAACTGTCCTAATTACTTCGGTGTAAACATGGTTACTAAGTTCTATTTTATATTAAACTTTTATCTCTTGTTTATATTTCTTAACTTTACAACAAAAAAATATTAAAATACATTACAGCAATAGTAACCAACTATTTTTGAGTTGCGTAAATTTTGTCATAAAAATTTTCAACTGTACGTTGGATTTTACTGACTGGTGAAATAAATCCTTTGTTGGTAAGATTTTCTAGAAATTCTCCACCCCTGCTCATATGTAAACAATGAACTTTGAAGTTAAGAAGCACATGTATTTCACAAATATATTGCTATTTCTTGGAGCCCTAAATTTGTTACATTTTCGTCTTTAACACATTATTTTGGAGTAATGAAAACATTGTTATTTTATTAAAATATTTTGTAAATTAGTGTTATAATCAGTAGCAGCCCATAACATGTTTTTCTTGCAGCACTAAAATGCATGCCTTCCAAAAGTTTTTTTTTACTAAATTTTTGGCTTACTTAAAAGAAGAAAGTTCTGCCAAAAATAAGGCAAAGATTTCATTATTATTAAAGTGAAAAAGGAATAAATTTGCCAGCCATGCATTTAGTGTCCTCAAAACTGTCAGTCATGAGCTACCACTGTTTATAATTACTTTGCCCAGGCATATTTGGATCATGATTTAAGGTAATTTAATAGTGTGTGATCTATACCTATTATGTAAAATTTTATAATCTGCACAGTTTTTGGTTCCAAGGAATGTAATTTAAAGGATGTATACGAGCTAAATTTAATGATGCATGAAATATAATCTATATAATGCAAAATTCTATAATACACACAATTTCTCATCCCAAGGAGTGCGTTATAAAGACTTTTTACTATATTCATATGTAGTTCAAGTTCACTCATCAAAAACCTTAAAGATTTAGTATCTGTGACTGCTCTGAAGAGGACATTATTACAACTTTATAATTTTTTCATTCTGTAGCTCAAATTACTCAGCTTAGAATTTACCAATCCAAACATTGCCATCTTGATTTTTTCCCACGGTTTTTTATGTTGATATTGTTTTCTTTTACTTTATTTTGGTTGTCACATATAAATGACCTCTCCTGTGTTTTCTAATATCCCGTTATTTATAAATATTGTATTTACCAAGATTTGTAAATAATGACATAAGTAGAAAATGTCACTCTGGCAGCAATCAAAAAAGTAAACCAATCGGCTCAGTTTTCAGGTTGCCCTATTTTGGTTTGGGTTGGGTTGCATGGGAATGTTGATACGTGCCAAAAAAATCACAATATTGGGTATTTCGCTTGTACTGGGATTCTGCTGAAGATCTTTATAATTTATTTATTAAACAATGGATTTTGTAGTTACAAATCGCCTGTATTTCACAGATATATTGTTGAAATATCTGCTATTTCCCGAAACATTAAATTTTACACATTTTGATCTTTAACACCTTATTTTGGAATTCTGTAATGAAAACATTGTTGCAGTAAAAGACCATTATAATGCAATTCTCTGTATAACAGACAGTTCTTTAATGTAAATAATGAATTTTACACTTAAATAGAGCCTGCAATTACATTTTGTAGAAATATTGCTACCCTCTAGAGGGTAAAATTTCAAACATTATTTCCTCTTTGTTTCCATAATTCTTATTTTTTTTAATTAAAAAAATCGCTAGCATTAAATTAAAAGAAATTGAAATAAGTAACATAATGATTTTGACCAGAGATACTTTTGATCATGTTTATTAAGCATAATTTTGTTTACATTTTAAAACTTCACCAAAATAGTTGTAACTTTTCTAATGAATATGTTACATATAACACATGGTAGTAATAATCGGTATATCTGATGAAAATACAAATACTTTTTTAAATGAACTATTTAATGATTTTTTTAAATCCCTATTACTGTATTTGATTAATAGTAGTTCAAGAGCCATAATTTTATATTCTAAAATCAATAAAAGCACTCTGCAAGCAGTTCTTGTTCAATCACAAAAGCCTGCCACTAAAACATTTTAATGCAGAAAATGTAACGTATTTCTCATATGTAAACAATGAATTTTGCAGTTAAGCAGTACATGTACTTCACAAATATTGCTATTTCTTGGAACACTAAATTTAATGGATTATCGTCTTTAACACATTATTTTGGAGTAATGAAAACATTGTTATTATATTAATTTTTTTTGTAAATGAGTGTTATAATCAGTAGCAGCTCATGACAGGTTTTTCTTACAGCGCTAAAATGCATGCCTTCCAAGAGTTTTTTTTTTTTTTTTTTTTTTTGTAGTAAATTTTTGCATTATTTAATGGAAGAAAGTTCTGCCAAAAATAAGGCAAAGATTTTGTTGTTATTAAAAATAGTAAAAAAGGAGTAAATTAGCCAGCCATGCATTTAGTGTCCCCAAAACTGTCTGTCACGAGCTAGCACTGTTTATAATTATTTTGGCCAGGCATATTTGGATCATGCTTTAAGGTAATTTTAATAATGTGTGATCTATACCTATTATGTAAAATTTTATAATTTGCATATTTTCTGGCTCCAAGGAGTGTAATTTAAAGCATGTATACGAAGTAAATTTTATGGTGTATGAAATATGATCTATATAAAGCAAAATTCTATAATACGCACAACTTCTCATACCAAGGTGTGCATTATAAGATCTTCTACTGTATTCATGTTAAGTTCACACATCAAAAATCTTAAAGATTTAGTATCTGTTAGAGGACATTATTACAAATTTATACTTTTTTCATTCTGTAGCACAAATTTCTCAGCTTAGAATTTGCCAATCAAAACATTGCCATCTTGATTTTTTTCACTGTCTTTATTTACCTCAGAGGGGATTAAGATTATTTTATATTGTAAATCGTAAAGGTTATAATAGCCAAAAAGCTTCTTTAACCCCTTGGGAATGAGCGACCGGTATACTTGTCCACTTAAGGTGTTCAGAATCCTTCATTATTCTCACCACTTACTTTTAATTGTAAAGGTTAACTTCTTTAATCAGAGCATTTCTGTGATTCAATTACAGAAAATTTTCTGTTTTTAAAAACCTGTAGTAAAAGGTTAAAAATTAACCAAAGGACTCTTGTCGCGAAGGGGTTAAACACCTTGAATTAAAATGAACTTTAATAACCGTTGGATTTAATTGCCAGTACTCTTCCAATTGAGCTATGTGTACGACAGCCCAGCCAACACAATATTCGCTCAGAACAACCATTATCATCACATAAATTGATTGTGTGAAAAATAATTAAAAGTGTACATGATTATATATTTTGTTTTATTATTAAGCAACAGACTTTCCAGATCCGTTTTTCTAAAAAGCTTTAAAGATTGAAATCTCTAGGCTGGAGTGATAAAGTGGTATTTTTTAGGAATAGGAGGATCATTAATATAGAAGAATTTTCAGAATAAAAATTAAGATTTAATTTTCTTTTAATGCTGAGGAGTAGGGGGGGGGGGAGAAGAGGTGAAATGTACATTAGGGAAGTTAGTGCTTATTTATTTATTTATGTTAGTGAGCAACAAATGTTGCAGATTTATTTTTTCAAACTAATTTTTGAAAGATTTTATTATTTAGGTAAGCTGGAGAGGTGGGCGCAAAAGGAGAAGTGGATTCTTCGGAGCTCAGGGGATTGTTTTATATGATTTATAATTATTGTTAATAAAGAACTTTAAATATGGATGGTGAAAGATTATTTTATATAACATTAAATAATTCAGAATGTTTAATTTTTTTTGCACTAGGAATGAGAAAAGGGAGAAGCAGAAATTTGTAGTTTTGGATTTAATATAAATGTATGTAATTACTGTTATAAGTGAGCGATGATTGTTATATATATATATATATATATATATATATATATATATATAAAGGTTTAAATAGTAATATTTCTTGCTAGTTTTCTTAACAAAGTAAATTTTTGATATAGTAAATTTTAACATAGCTTTTTATATCTCTGAAACAAACCAACAGAAATACCCTCTAAACATGCATGTTGTATATTACTTCCATATCCTACCAAAGAGTTCTTATAAAAATCCCATTGCACGGTGCTCTTTAAAACTGAAGTATGGTCATCTTTTTTTTGCGGGGAGGGAGGGGAGAGAGACTGAAGGTGAATGGAAATCCTGACTATGAATTCTTTGTATTGGTCTTTAATTTTTTTTTGTGTTTGTTGTTTTATTTTTTTTTTTAATAACTTCAAAAAAGTAATGATATCAATGCAAAAACCCATAAGGCTGTTCTCAAATCCAAAGAGTCAACTTTCTGACATAAGTTTTAATTCATTTTTGTTCGGAAACGCATGAAACTAGAAGGTGTTGTTATTCAGAAACTATGTCATCGAACTGTTTTTTCCATATTTTTGTAAGCGCAATAGGTCTTTCAGAAAATGCTGTCAAAGTTGGCATTTTGAACTGAACTTCCAAACGAAAGAAGAAAATACACTCAGTAAGGGCAGAAAAATGCCGAGTCACGTGATGAAAATTACTTATAACTCAATAGGTACTGGATGGATAAAAAAATGGAAGACACAGTTCGATTCCAAATCGCTTCCATACTCAGGCTTTCCAATTTCATACCTTTACGGTAAAAAATGAATTCGTAAATATGTCAAAACGTTTTGCGCTTGTTGAGCAGAGCAGTTCAGAACAGCCTTAACGGGTTAAAAGTTTGTGACGCAGCACTTTATCTTATGCTCTAAGAATTTTTAATATGGAACTTAAAAATAATAATATCAAATTTTGAGTGACGCTATGCTATTAATTATAATCCCTCTATGTATTATTTATTTCATCTTTTTATTTTTTTTTAAATCGCATGTGCAAAAATTATGTTCAATTAAAAAAAATGTATAAAAGTTTATTCCTTGATGCTTTATCATTTACACCTCTCATAAATTCAAAGTATAAGTTTTAAAAGATATGATATAAAAATTATAGTGACGCTTTGATGTGGCTTTAAACGATTTGTTTTAAAATTAAATTTAAATTATTTTTGTTTTGGTTAAGATATATTCACACATCTAAACAATAGTTTTAATTTTCCAATATACTTTAAATATGTCACTTTCACTAAATTTATATAATGCATTTAAATGTATTTATTTGAATAAATTGATTTATCCTTTGTCCAATGCTATTGAAAATTTAAAATAAGATTTACGTAAATAATTTTTTTGCGTCATTGTATCCAAACTAAGTGAAATGTATTCAAATGGATACTATGAGGCAAAAAAATTATTTGCGTAAATCTTATTTTAAATTTTTAATAGCATTGGACAAAGGATAAATCAATTTATTCAAATAAATACATTTAAATGCATTCTATAATTTCAGTGAAAGTGACATATTTAAAGTATATTGGAAAATTAAAACTATTGTTTAGATGTGTGAATATATCTTAGCGAAAACAAAAATAATTTAAATTTAATTTTAAAACAAATCGTTTAAAGCCACATCAAAGCGTAACTAAAATTTTTATATCATATATTTTAAAACTCATACTTTGAATTTATGAGAGGTGTAAATGATAAAGCATCAATGAATAAACTTTTATACATTTTGTTTTTAATTGAACATAATTTTTGCACATGCGATTATAAAAAAATAAAAAGATGAAATAAATAATATAGAGAGAGATTATAATTAATAGCACAGCGTCACTCAAAATTTGATATCATTATTTTTAAGTTCCATATTTAAAATTCTTAGAGCATAAGATAATGTGCTGTGTCACAAACTTTTAACTCGTTAAGGGTTTTTGTTTTGATAGTTATTAAGTAAACTTTTTTTTTAATTTATTGTTATTTCATTTTAAAAATAATGGAAAATAATTTAAAAATACATATGTAACTTGCTTTCGAAAACGAGGTCTTCGCCAAATTGTCGTAAAGAAAAACCACGCCAAACCCGGTGTGTATATGACAATGCAACAAATCATGACATTGTAACAAAATGACTGCCTTCTCTTATTTTTATAGCATATAGATGGCGCTGTTGCCGCTTTCGGCAAAATATCCTGAGATATTTTGCCAAACATGAAGTGAAGTGAATCTATGTAATTATGATTGTTCGGGTTTAAGTAGAGTTTCGGCGAGTGTATGAAATGTATCTCATCTAGAGATGTTTTTATGGAAATACTAGCAGGCTGGGCCCGATGCGCTGGACCATTTTTCAAATAAACCTTCAATCAAACGAAATGCAAAATCCGACCCTGTATTTTAAATTAATATGGACCTTCACCTGGAAGGTCCTTCCGCATTTTCTGAATACGCATCGGACGCCATTGCGCTATTATATTATCTGATGCGTTAGACGATATACGTGCAATTCAGAAGCAACTCTTTAGTACACATGTACAGTTTGGGAGGGAAATGTGGCCATTAGGATCATATCACCACACTACTAAAAAAGGAATTAATTACAATGACTGCAGAAATTAACGATTTAACTTAAAGAATGTTCGGGTTACTCAATTTCGTTTGTTAGTTCTTTTACTCCGGGCTTCACAGCTTGGTACTTTGTGCGGATCTGATAACATAAATACAATCTCTCTCTACGTTACATTATATTTGGTAATATACGTCTTCTTTTACCAGGTTTTCTCTACAGTTTCTTGTCTTCGATTTCCAGTAGAGTAAATACAATCAAAACAGTATTTAACTTTTATATTTTAAAATATGTGAATCATGTAAAAGTGGATATTTAAAGCGGAATTGTGTGAATAAAATTAAAATAATGTCCTTTTAACTGCCATTTCTTTTTACATACCAGTTTTAATCATGAAACTATTAACCTAGGAAAATAACCTCAATTACTAATTCAAATATAAAACTAAACCTCTAGTTTTCATTCAATAAAATATTCCCAATCATCCGTAATCGGATCCACAACCAAGATTGATTTGCAACGTTAGAAATATTCATAACGGTATGGCTAAAAATGTAATAAATAAAACAAAACAGAGTTAATTACGTTCCAAACTACATTCCATTAAATAATCTCAAATTGCTGTTGATTGAATTTTAGATCTTTCACTATCAAAACTCTTTGCAAATGATAAATAAAGTTAGTTATGCAAAATTTTTAGTTGTGATCTTTTTTGGCAAACCGAAGATTTTTTTCGCACTTCTCTAATGAGCGTAATAAGACGGAGAAATAAAAATGCTTTTATTTTCAAGACGTCATTATTCATCATTTTGTTGCCTAAATAAAACTAAAAACGTTAATTTGTGACTATGATCAGCTGATCGGGCTGTGCATCAGCCAAAATTTCTTTATAATGATTGAAATTTTATTTGAATCTGAGGTACTTTTTTTAAAAACCTAGGGTAAATGAACAAATATTGTTTTATTGGCCATCTATGGCATTTGAAAGTTTTTATACATTCAAAGTAATGCTTTTTTAGTAATAGTAAAATAAACCTAAAATTTGTCACTACGATCAGCTGCTCGGGCTGTGCATCAGCCAAAATTTTATAATGATTGAAATTTTAATTGAATTTGAGGTACTTTTTAAAAAAAACCTAGACTAAATGAACAAGTATTGTTCCATTGGCTACCTTTGGCGTTAGAAAATTTTTCTTTGTACGTTCAAATTAATGCTTTTTTAGTGATAGTAAAATAACTGCACATGAAAAATATCTATTGCTAAATCTTCTTTTGTCCGTTTGCTCCATACTAAAAAAACATAAATTTACTAATCGCTAATTACTAAAAGTACAAATTTCGCGTAATCTTCTGAAATCGGATTTGCCGTCCACGGTTCCTTTCAAATATAAACTTATCTTCCAACACTATATAGTAAATTCGCCAATTGTATGGTAGCTGATTATGGAAGATTTATCCAATTCTTTTTATAACATTTCTAAAAAAAGGGAAGATATGAAAAAAAAAGAAAAATAAATGACGAATGGAATGGAATATCGAAAAGTGATTTCAGAAAGCAATTTTATTGCAAAATGTCTTTTTTCGTGATAGAAATAACGCATAATTGCTTACATTTTCTTAAGAATAATTTTACTACCTAACATTTGTATAAGGGAAATTGGCGATATGTTTTTTATTAAAAAAAGGATGGACGATATTAGCTAATCTGGCTTCGAGGTTATAAAAGTCACAAATTTGGGGAAAACAAACCGACATGCTTTCGCAGTAAAGTATGATGAGAAATTTTTTTAAATGTCTAAAATTAAATTATTTTACAATATGTATGTGCGTGTGTGGGAGACATTTAGTCTAAAATTAAAATATTTGACTCCATTTTTTAAATATTAATTGCTATTTATATATTGTACATTTGAATTTTAAAAAATACTCAAAAAATGCTTTCGTACACTTGCAAAATCACCTTTATTTTAAACATCGCGTGAACCCAATTCACGCTTACGTCTTTTTGGCTTAAAATCAAATTGTTTGGCGACAAAAGTGAACTCAAAAATCACAAATAAACATATAACATGTAAATCATAAGTACCATCATTTTTACAATTACATCTGCTAGTTTCGTCTGTGAGTCACATGATGGAAGAGTTAGAAATAAAAAAGAACTAATCAAAAACAAAATTGTTACCACAAGGAAGGTCTCCTTAAAGAGCATACTCAAATTATTTTGAAAAGAAAAATGCTTTTAAAACTACTCATGTATGTAGTAAAACATCAGTCAAATTTGGCGGCGGAATCTCAGTAAAAATCTGAAAAAAATCTACATATATTCGAGTATTTGGCGCAAAAAAGACGAACGTTCCACGCTATTTGGCTAGCCAACACATTTCCGTCCATAATGCAAGATATTTAAATGCATTTGAAAATTGCTTGTTAAATAAGTGTTTAAATGCATAAAACTCAATGAATTTAAACTTAAACGAAGGATTAGCGTATTATTTTTTATCTTTAAGCGTATATAATATAAAAAATCGCGTGTTGCAGTAGTTATTTAATTTTACATGGCTTCACCGGCTGGAAATGTTTTAAGCGTACTATTTGATTATTCATTCAACCAATTTCGCCAAATTATATAAATTGCAAAACTATCCGCCAAATTATATAAATTGCCAAACTATTTGCCAAATTATATAAATAGCCAAACTACTCGCCAAATTATACAAATTGACAAAATTTGTATTTTAAACAACGAAAGACTAAATAAATTTTTAAACATTAATCAAATTACAAATAGAAGTGAAATTAAAATCGCTTGATGACGTAACAAACACGCGTATCGTGTTTAATGTCAAGTGAATGTAAAATTTACGATCAGATATTATTGGCATTTAATCTTATAGTTTGACGATAGTTATTTTGTCGACGGGATAATCAAATAGTACCGTTTTAAGTTTGTTTTAAAAGTAGCTGGCTAATTAAAAATGCTCCCATTAAACATTTTATATTAAATACTTGATTCCATGGCAACAATAACCTCCATTACTTGTTTATGATACTAACAATATCGAAGTCAAATTGCCAATGTTAAGAATCGGACATTAATTTTGAATTTGGAAAAAATTTGATAAACTGCAATTTTGTTTTAAACCGTATAATTACGATAATAAAATTTTAATATATCTCTATATATATTAGACGTTCTTTGTGTGTATGTCCTTTAAACAAATCTTCAATTTTTGCCCGATTTGCACGAAACTTCATGTGCATACGGTTTAGAACGCGGAAAAGATCACTGCCGACTTAAAAAAAATTATCAGACCACTATTTATCCATGTATATATCCATATATATATATATATATATATATATATATAATAAAAACTTTAATTATAAGAGCGGGAAAATAACGTAACACCTGAATTTGATGATTTTTTTATTTTTTATTAAAACATCTATTTTAATACAAACAGTCAAATTTCATGAAAACAATTTAAGAAAAGAAAAAAAGGCTAAATATGACGTCACATTCTATCAAATCTTTTCAGCGTGTAATCAAACTTATTGTAAACATATGGCTCCTGTATTTTGTTTACTACTTCGATTGTATACTACAGCCATATCTTATAGATATACGTTATCGCTAAGTGTTGTATTGGTTTAGATTCAGATCTAACATTTTCTGTGATTTATAGGAAAAAGAGAGCGGTTATTTACATTTTCAAAAAAATTCTTGACAGATGCCTTGATTTAAAATTTATGGAAAATGACATCATTTCATCTAATCATTGTAGATTTAATTTGAATAACAATTCAAATTTTCCAAATAAAATTTCAGTAACTAGTACCTCATTTGGATGTATTTTTTTGCATTTTCCCCCGTATTGTGGGAGATATTGTATACTTCTGTTACGCGCGCCAAAGAAAACATGTATTTTAATTTTAAAAGTTAAAAAAATTACCCCAATGTGTCAAAAGAACATCCTTTTACTGAATTTAAATTTCGCGAGTTCCAAAGTTAAAACTAAAAATGTGAGTTTTTTCATAAACGTCAAGTTAAGGCTGTTCTCAAATCCAAAGGAGCTATTTTCTGACATATTTTTTAATTAATTTTTGTTCGGAAACGCATGAAATTGACAGGAGTTCTTATTTAGAAACTATGTAATCGAAAGATAATTTCCATATGTTGGTAAAGGTATAAGATCTTTCAGTTGGTGTTTCGAACTGAATTTCGGACGCAACAGTGCAATAAAGGATAATAACCGGTCGTCACGCAGCCACAATTGCTCATAAGTCGATAAGTAATTTATTTATGAAAAAAGAAAAAACTCATTTCAATTCCAAATCGCTTTAATAGTCAGGCCTACAAAGATTAAGCCTTTACGTTTAATGAGTCAGAAAATGTGTCAGAAAGTTTCGCGTTGTTGAGCAGGGAACTGGAGAAGCAGCTTAAGCATTATTGCAGGTTAGTATTTTGCAACCAAGGTGCACGCCAGATAGTCGCTTAAAACATAAGACATTCTATATTGTTTTAAACAAAGGTGCATGTCTTAATGGGTGTCAGGCACACTCATTAAAATAAGAATACCCTAGCGCACAGCCCCATTACTGAAGATAAACACGTCAATATACTTAGAGATAAAAATAGTTCAGCATTTTTCATTCAGCTAATAACACTAATCCTTCATAATTGGGTTCACATGATTATATAACTTTCCCCTATAATTCTATGACTAAGCAACGGAAAACAGTATGTTACGCACTAAAATCTTCCCTAAAAAACTAATAGTGCAAGTCGCATGGAAATCTGTTCTGAAGAATTCAAGTTATATGCACCCGGAACGAAATTCCCATTTGAATTTTATATACTTATTAGGTTATTTTGAGTAGTTTGATTTGATGTCTGTTAAATTCGTGTTTTATTTTATTTCATTTTTGGCGTTTTAATTTCGTTTGTCAATTTAGTTGTTGAATATTACGCAAAATCAAACACATTCTGAATTATTTACAATGTTTTTGAACAATTGAGTTAATCTTTTGTATTTGGGTTGCAAGCATATTTAAAAAATATGCATACTTAAAAATTATTTTAAAACCCATAAAAAAATTGTAAATTGAGATAAACATTACAAACAATATTACTGAAAGTACTTCTGTTTTCTGTAATACGTTAGAACAATCGAATGTACAATGTTTAGACGTTAAACTGCACTAAAAGGGAAATTTACTGTTGTGTTAGGTTGTTGCCACCGAAAATGTGATACCAGCGTTACTCATAGACATGTATTTTCTTTATACTATTTCATTAAGTGTAAACAGGTTCATCTTTCGTAATCGGGTTGCACTCAACTTTAAAAATATCCATGCTTAAAAATTACTTTAAAATCCATTAAAATCAGAAAACTGAGGTACACAAACTGAGGTAAAAAAGTATCATTCAAAATGTTATTGTGCCGCCAACCTTCATTAAATCGCCAAAAAAATTAAATTTTCTTTCTTTTTTTTTTTTTTTTACAAACGCTAGATCGAGGTTCTGCGTATTTTTTTATAAACATATTATATGTCACGAGAAGAATCTTCTATATATTCCTCATGAGAACATATTTTTTTCAAATATTTCTGAGCATGCACTTATCGAAACTTCCTTGATATCATCCTATTAATTTTTCAGATGCATTTTTCTTAACCTGACGCAAAAGATAAAGAGTGAAATCTTATTTCAATTGCAATATTTTAACTGAGTAATTTTTTAAGCATTACGAAAATTCACGTTTAAATTAAATATTTTCGTTTTTTAATATTATCACTCATTAAAACGGATTTTTTTTCTTCTTTCTTTCTTCCTTCTTTTTTTTAATTAAAATTAGTAACAGTTTTTTCTTTTATGTTTCGAGGTGTCATATATGTTTCAATTTTTTTTTATCAACGGTAAATTTCGCCAAGAAATAAAATGGTAAACCTTATCGTCCAAAATAACAGAACTTTCCGTCATAATTCTATAACTAATATAGGTAGAATGATGTGTTATAGCTTAAAATCTTCCCTGAAACGATACCTATCTAACGGTATAAGTTCCGTAAATATCCATGCAGTGGAACCGGAAATCTAGGCGTTCGGAAACGAAATTTCCATTTGAATTTTATATATATGACTAGAAAGGTAGCTCGTCAAAAATGGCGGAAATTTAGATATAAAGATATATGCAACTCATGTGCAAGAATATGAGCTTTCTCGCTTGTTCCGCAGTGATAGATGAAAATAACACATTTAAAGAACGAAACACATTTATGAAAAACTGTGTACAGTAGAAGACCACTAATCTGCACAGTTTGGTCCCAAGAGTTATGCAGATTTGAGGCTCTTTGCGGTCATGTCTATTCAATCTTTGTTTACATTTTTTTTAAATTCATATATTGGACAATTTAGATTGTTAAGCCTTAAAAATAAATAAATTTCACACTTGAAGTAAGGTAAAAACTATTAAATTATCGTATACGATTTCATGAAATGGTATTATATGGTATTATATGTGTGTGCTTCACGATCTTGGTTACGACGTTGGCGAAATTGGCTGCAACTTGTCATAATCCTAATAGTGTGGGCCGCTATAACTAAAAGTAACCAGTTTTTAGGAAAATTTCTGATATAATGTAGTTTTCAAAAACTTGTGTAAAATTGCAGGCCGTTCTCATGTTATGTCAGTCCTAAGAATAACATTTCTAACACTGAAGAGTTTCCATGTATATATGAAATTTAGAAAAGCTTCTCCAAAAGAAAGGTCCTGAAATGACATTGTAATTCCTCTAACTTCAAAAATTAATGGGGCCCTGATGTTGTTTACTGAAATCTAATAAATACAGTTATTTTGAGTATTACAACAGAACTAAACAGTTAAACTTATTTAACTTAAACCCGCTGTTATTTCCCGATGTTATTTTTTACTATTAAGAAAGAAAATTATTTAAATTTTTCAAATCATGCATTTATATTTTTTTCCGTCTTTAATAACTAAACGATGTAAAAATATGCTTTTGTTCTGAGCTCATAAATATGACAATAAAATAATGTAACTAAGAGACATTGCAAAATTAAATCTTTGTGATTTCAAACCATAAAGAAACGATTCCGCCACCATTTTACCTACTATGATGTCATTAGAATATTGTCCATTGATTGTTGGAGAACTTACTTTGTGAATGATTACCTCAATGATTTAAATTTTTTTTATGTTTCACGACGAATGAATCACTTGTGTTTGTTTAGGTTTATAGAATGAGATATTAAGCTGTGAACATAATTTCAACTAAAGTTATCCAAGGATATATGTATTTTTAATTGAAATTAAAAACAATGCTTTGATCTCGAAATAAAAGTTTTAGTTTGTATAATTGGTTATTTCTGTTAATTATTTATTTATGTTCTTTTCCATTATAGCGCATTTTTTAAAAAAGCTTGGCGCAATTCGGGCATCAGAAAGTGAGATATGTTGCCAAAATATATAAACAGCTATGAAAACAAATCTAATAAACTTTTATTTTTGTTTATATATGCACTTATATACATAAAACAATCGTGGTACAGATGTCATATTCGCCCCATATTGGCGCGATTTTTTTCGGTTGCCAATTTGGCGAAAACATCAACAGCATAAACAACATAATCCGGATTACCACATCAAGCAAAATAACGACACTTTGGCGCAAGTTATGTACCTGTTGCCTATATGATATTGGCGACAGAAAAAAATCGCGCCAATATGGGGCGAATATGACATCTCTACTAAAATCGTTTCTAAATATATATAATATTTTTTTTATATACAAATTACGGCACAGATTTCAGATATGAACCGGGATTCCTAACTGGCGCCAAAATGGTGTTATTTTGCCTGCTATGGTAACCCGGCTATTGTTTTTTATTTATTAATAAATTGTTTATTTACTTTTATTTTCTGTTTTTAATTATATAAACTGCTTTTTTTATATGGTTTTTATTCAAACTTTTATTTATTTACAATTATTTCCTTTTCAAAATGATAGCAAATAATTTTAAAATATATAAGTAACTGGTATTCGAAAGCGAGATTTCTGCCAAATTGGCGTCAGAGAAAAATCACGCTAACCCCGTTGCGTAAATGACATCTGTGCAAAAATTACGGCTCAGATGTCATATTCGCCCCATATTGGCACGATTTTTTTTCTGACGCCAATGTCATATACACACCGAGTACTTAACTCTCGCTAAAGTGTCGTTATTTTGCTTGATATGGTAACCCGGATGTTGTTGTTTATGCTGTTGATGTTTTTGCCAAATTGGCGTCAGAAAAAAATCGCGCCAATATAGGGTGAATATGACATCTGTGCCAAAATTACTTCTATTTATTATAAAAAAATGGGTAAATAGCTTTTTTTACATTAAATAAAGGTACTTGTTAGTTATCCCGTCGACCAAATTACTTTCGCCAAATTGTAAGATCAAATGCCAATAATGGTTGACATTAAACATGATCATGTGTCTGTTACGTCATCAAGTGAATTTTAATTCGAAGTTATATTTGTATTTTTATTAATATTTTGCTAATTTAATTGATCTTTCGTTGTTTAAAATAAAAATTGTCAATTTGTATAATTTGGCGATTTATATAATTTGGCGAAACTGGTCCACGGGATAGCTAACAACTACCTATATAAATTGCATATATATGGAAAAAATTGCTTGTGAGTATGAAGCAGTAAATAGGTCTTCAGAAAATACGTTGGCAAACTTCTTTCTGGCAAAGCAACTTTTCTCCGAAGTATTGTACATAAGCAATGATTGCTAGAAATGCATTTTTAGTTATGATATGCGCTTTTATGTTTCACTACATTTATGCATACTATACTGTGGGTATAAATGCTACAGTTCATATGCAGGGCTACACAAAAGAATTCGTAAGGGTTACTGAGTATGAGAGTAAATTGCTTAAAGGTGGTTTTTTAAAGGAGTTATGCGTTTTTACGCTGAACTGCATTTAGTTTACTAAGAAATGTTTGTAGAATATAGATAAAATGATATACAGGGTCACGCAAAGAATTGGTTACATAACCGTCCATGGATGATAATATCTGGAAATGTGATTTCGGTAGTTTTAAGAGTAGTTTAAATTAAATTTTGGCTAAATAGTGGCATGTAATAACGATACTATTGGCTATGGACGGTAACTGCTGAAATCAATTTTTAAAATTTTTTATGCGTCTTCTAAAATGTTTACTCAGTTATCTTATTACCCCAAATAACGAAGTTTTGTTAAAGCATTCAGGATGTGTTGGAAAGTGTTTCATATTCTATGCTTAACGCATGATTTTTCTTTCTTCTTTAGTCTTATTTTGCATTTATTTTATTCTTAATTTTTTAGTCTTATACTGCTTTATAGAAACTTTGGCACAGTTTTCATATACGCCAATTTGGCGAAAACATCAACAGCATAAACAACAACATCCGGGGTACCATATCAAGCAAAATAACGACACTTTGCCGCCAGTTAAGTACCCGTTGTGTATATGACATTGGCGTCAGAAAAAAATCGCGCCAATATGGGCGTATATGACATCTGTGCCGAAACTTTAATATTTAATTTTTTAACTCTTCGCTCCACACCCCTTACATATAGTACAAACTATAACTCAGATAGCGCAAAATAATAGATAGTTTGGTAATTTTCCACAGTAGGAGCTTTGGCGTTTTTTAAAAAAAAGCTTTGTGTAATTTGGGCATCAGAAAGTAAGATTTGGGTTCTTTTCCGTTATACGGATACCTTTGTCGCCAAGCGGAATAGTTGGCGCAAAATGAAAATCACGTGAATTGAAGCATTTGAAAAATAAAAGAAAAAACATTGTCGATACTAAAGTGAGCATTTAAAAAATATAACATTTGTAAATTCCAGAGTTTTACGAACTATTTCATTAAATCACAAGTATATACTTAAGATAAGTGAACAAATAACTGTTATAAAATAAAGCAATAAAATAAAACTCATATTGAACTGCTGGCATAAAATTACAAATATCTTTTAGCATTTTGAAATAATTGGCGCATTAGCATACATTTTGGCATGGTGTCCGTATAACGGAAAAATATCGAGATTTGTTGTCAAATCATATAAACAGCTATGAAAACAAACTTGATGAGCGTTTTTGTTTGTTTTATATGTTTATTTTATATGTATACTAGCCGCCTTCGCCCGCTACGCTGGTCGGTTTTTCTAAAGAAATCTTGAATGAAACAAAATATATCTGTGAATTTGGTCATGCGTTTTAAAGCAATATGAACATTTACCTGGTGTATCCAACCGAATTGCTGAAAGCAATATGAATGTCATTACGCTATCTTTTATTGAGTCATACAAAATTTAGACTGTTAAGGACCAATTTCTTTAGTTGATCTGAGTGTAGGATTTGGTAAAGAACAATAGAACAATATGTAATATACTAAAAGCGTTCATGAAAAATTATCAATTTAAGTCTCATCAGAATCTGTTAATTGGACTTATTGAAAAGGCTGATCGTTCATAATAATTGGGTTCGCCTGATTCTAGAACTTTCATGTATGATCCTACAATCAAGCAACCTAACGACCAAGCAACATCAAATGATATGTGCTTTATACTAAAACATTCACTGAAAAATTAACTAACCGATCAAGTTGCATCGAAATCCACTTAGCAGAATCTTTTTAACTGGAAAATATACCGAAACCTTCCCTAAAAATGATCTAATTAACAGTTTAAATCCCATAAAAATTCATTCAGTGGAACCTTTAACAAAAGCATATCTTTCAAAATTGGGTTCATCTTATTTAGAACTTTCCCCATAATTATTTAACTAAGCAACGTAGAACGTTATGTTTTATACTAACGCCTTTTCCGTAAAATTATCTAACTAACAATGTAAGTCCTGTCAAAATCTATTCAGTAGAACTCAAGATATAAGCGGCCGAAATGAAATTTCTCTTTGCATTATATATATATTGAGATAGTTAAATATAACTTTCATAATCGCGTTAACCTGATTATAGAACTCTCTGGGAGGTAGGGGTAGGTATATACTGCATCACTTCTGAATTTTTTAAGGAACTCAGCTCAACTTCCATAACTATAGCATATATACTCTCTAGTATACCTTCTCTGTAGCGTATATCTTCCACTTTTCTTTACTGTACCACTGAGAATTTTTTTCGCATAGCTCCGTAACTAAACAACACAGAATGATATGATAAATATTGAAAAAATCCCTGAAATATTATCTAACTTACTTTGCATTTAATTAGTTGACTTAAAATCTTTCATAATCGAGTTCACCTAATTTTAGAACTCCCGTAGTAACTTAGAATGATGGTTTTTACATTAAACCATTTATAAACCAAATTTATTATTTAACAGTGTAAGTTCTACAGAATTCTGTTCAGTAGAATCTGAGTTATAGTGATATTTACAATATTTATTGCACATTATACCTTTTTCTTCACATTTGAAATAAAATCAGTAATTGTTTTGGTATTTCCCTGTTATGCCAACACCATTGTCACCAAGCGTAATAGTTGGCACAAAAATGAAATGGTACATTTGAAAAAAAAATAATTTTGTTGATAAAAAAATGAGCATTTAAAAAATATAACTTTTGAAGATTACAGACTTTGACCTACCATTTTTTAAATAAATTAAAATAAAGGTACTACTTGGTTATACCGTCGACCAAAAATCTATTGCCAAAATATAAGATTAAATGCCAATAATGGTTGATCGTAAATGTCACATTCACTTGACTTTAAGCAAGTTACACGTATTTACGTCATCAGGTGATTTTTATTTCGACGTTTTAAATGTCTTTTTGGTACTTCTTAGTTATCCCGTCGACCAAATTCGCCAAATTATATAAATCGCCATGTTTATCGCCAAATTATAGACATAATTTTTTATTTTAAATAACGAAAGAACAAATAAATTAGCAAAACATTAATAAAAAGACAAATAAAACGTCGAATTAGTGGTTTTATTGGCCATTATTGGCCTTTCATCTTACAATTAATGGTACTTCTTAGTTATCCCGTCGACCAAATTCGCCAAATTATATAAATCGCCATGTTTATCGCCAAATTATACACATTGACATAATTTTTTATTTTAAATAACGAAAGAATAAACAAATTAGTAAAACATGAATAAAAATACAAATAAAACGTCGAATTAATGGTTTTATTGGCCATTATTGGCATTTAATCTTACATTTAATTAATTAATGACAACCATTATTGGCATTTAATCTTACAATTTGGCGATAGTAATTTGGTCGACGGGATAACTAAGAAGTACCCAATTAATTAATTAATGGCAACCATTATTGGCAATTAATCTTACAATTTGGCGACAGTAATTTGGTCGACGGGATAGCTAAGAAGTACCGTATTTTTATTAATGTTATACTAATTTATTTGTTCTTTCGTTATTTAAAATAAAAATTATGTCAATTTGTATAATTTGGCGAAATTGGTCGACGCGTACCAAAATAAATACTTAAAATTTAAGAATAAATAAATATTTTGCAAGTCATAAAATATAGTCAATTTAATCTGCAGTCTTGAAATTGTAAATGTCTTTTACTAATGAAGCATGGCGTACGTAATACGAAAGTCTCATATTGCAGTAAACATTTCATTCTTTCAATGAAGGCATTCATGGTTTTTTGAACAAAACATTTTTATATGTATAATTCCTAACTTCTGAAATAATTTTATTGTAGCTTCCTCATCATCAGATATGCGAAATGGTAAAATCTATATCAGTATCAGTAATAAATATTTTCTATTCAAAAAATAACAAATTAAAAAGTTTTGCGAGATTATGATGGAATAAAATAAATTCCATCATTAAAAATTCCTGCATAAAAATATTCACGTTCAATAATTAGTAAATGTTAATGTGTGGCACGGTTTGCAATAAAAATATTTTGCACGATTAGGGTTGAAATAAATGGCGCAATAGCATAAATTTTGGCATGGTAAAGGGGAAAGTACCAATTTTTAGAAATTTTAGTTTTCGAAGCGTTTGTAATTTTTTTTTAAACTCATATAGCTGTTTTAATTATTTAACCAAAAGAATTGATTAACAAAATTACTCAATTTAAGTTTTTCCGTTGCTATAGTAACGGATGTATTTTTATCATTTATTATTCGAAAATTTGATTTTTTGGCGCAAAAGACATCGCCAAATTAGAAAAAACACGGAATATCTCACGAACTATTGGACTTAAAATAATTTGGTTAGTACCATTCGATTCAGCATACAAAGTTACACTAAAATGTGTTATCACTTGAAAAATAATTATAAAATCAGATTTTTAAGGAATTTTTTTTAAGTTCGTTCTCTTTCTTACCCCCCTTAGGGGTGGAATTTTGGAAAATCCTTTCTTAGCGGCACTCTACATCATAAGAAGAATTTTTACCCCGATTTTCAAGATTTTAGGTTCAGTAGTTTTGGCTGCGCGTTGATTAATACAAAATCCAGACTTTCTTTTATATATGTATATTATTGATGTTTTCATGTACAAATCTCATCTGTTTCTTTATAAAATCAGAGAAACGTCATTTTTATGTTAAATAAATCGTATAAATATCGAAAAAAATGCCTGTGTATATAAAATGAAACAGTGGATAGGTTCCCGGAAAATATGTTGCCAAATTTCCTTTTTCGTCAAGGCACCTATACTGGAAAAGTACCTAAAGCACATTAAAATCGCGCAGTTAGGAGCTCACACAGTACAGCGTCGTCTATTGGCGGCTATTTTATTAGTAGCATCGGGAGGAAGATGTAAAGATGTACTTTAAATTCTCACTCATAGATTTTGAAAAAATATCTTAAAAGAGCAGAGTTTAAATTAAATTTCGGTGACCTCCTTTATGAAAGATTAATGGTTTTAAATGGGAATTTCGCCAAATTAGGCAGCTATCACCAAGTTTGCTAACATTTGGCGCTACTGTGGTAACCCTGCATTAGTTTTTTTTTTCAACAATTACTCATTTCAATGAGGCGGTCCTACCGGAATCGTGAGGGACACACAGAGACTTGGATTTTATATAAATAGATAGAGGTATGTTTCAAAGTTATGCGCTTTTCGCGAATCTGTGTATAGTTTGTGTGTTATTCTTATTAAAAATGTTATTGTTTAAGTGTCGAAAGAGTTTATCCTAATCCACATCGACACAAAATGGCGCTTCACGTTGGGCGCCATTTTGTGTCGATGTTGGTTCATGATAAACACTTCGACAGCTTAAACAAACACATTTTTAATATGGATAACACACAAACTATATACAGATTCGCGAAAAGCGCAAAATAACTTTGAAACATACATATTTCCATAAAAAAACATCTCTATATGAGATACATTTCGTACACTCGCCGAAACTCTACTAAAACACGAACAATCATAATTACATAGATTCACTTCACTTCATGTTTGGCAAAATATCTCAGGATATTTTGCAGAAAGCGGCAACAGCGCCATCATTATGCTATAAAAATAAGGGAATGCAGTCATTTTGTTACAACCAACAAAATGACTGCCTTCCCTTATTTTTATAGCATATAGATGGCGCTGTTGCCGCTTTCGGCAAAATATCCTGTGATATTTTGCCAAACATGAAGTGAAGTAAATCTATGTAATTATGATTGTTCGGGTTTTAGTAGAGTTTCGGCGAGTGTACGAAATGTATCTGATCTAGAGATGTTTTTATGGAAATATGTATGTTTCAAAATTATGCGCTTTTCGCGAATCTGTATATAGTTTGTGTGTTATCATATATATTAAACGAGCAAGCGATTTTCCCGATTACGGATGATATCGTAAACTACTGGATCGATTTTCATGAAACTTGCCTCCTATACTAAATCGAGTGCGAGAAAAAGATCTAGCTAGGTCCCGAATTCAAGAAAATTCGTTTTTCAGGGTAAAACAAGTTCTTAGCTGAAACTTTTGCTTGCTATAAATCGAAAACTTCTCATGCAATTTACAGGAAACGTGTTTTCTATACTAATTCGAGCACGTGAAACTCATCTAGCTAGGTTTCGAATTCGAGAAAATTCGCTTTGATCGATTAAAACAAACTCAGCACTGAAAATGTTGCTTTATATCGAAAACGGCTCTAACGATTTTCACAAAACTTGACGTATATACTAAACCGAGCACGAGAAAAAGATCTAGCTAGGTCCCGAATTCAAGAAAATTCGTTTTTAAAGGTAAAACAAGATCGTATCCGAAACTTCTGCTTGCTATAAATCGAAACATTTTCATGCAATTTACATGAAACGTGTTTTCTATACTAATTCGAGCACGAGAAACACATCAAGATAGGTTTCGAATTCGAGAAAATTCGTTTTTATCGATTAAAACAGACTCAGCACTGAATATGTTGCTATATATCGAAAACGGCTCTAACAATTTTCATAAAATTTGACGCCTATTCTAATTGGAGTTCAAGATATCGATTTAGATAAGTCGTTATTTCGAGAAAAATCGTTTTCTGTGGTTAAAATAAGCTCATTACCCAAAAAAGTGGTATTAATCGAAAAAAATTCTGACGATTTTTATGAAATGTACTTTAATCTAATATGAGAAAACCTTCCAACTAAGTCTTGACTTAGATAGAATAAAAAATGTAATTTTAAGCAGTTTTTTTCATATTTAATCATCCGTAATCTGAATCATCATCAACACAATGAAAGATAATCTCGAAAGTGGCACTAAAAGATTGCCTTTTACACTTAATCGAGCACCAGATAACGGCTTATGTAGATCAAAAATACGGTAAAATTTGTTTTAATTGGCTAGAACAAAAACAAATTCATTGATTATAATTACTCATTATGATTATATTTTGTGAATTTAAATATTTTCATAAACATTAGTAAATATTTATTGATAAATAACTGTGCTTATACTTTTGCTAAGTTTAAAACAACTGCCATATTGTTACAAACATCTGTATAGCTTGTTAACATGGCGATATACCCTGGCGCAAAATTAGCAACCAATTTAAAATCGAGATCATTTTTTTGTGTCAAGCTTTCCACATAGCTCATATTTCTCGCCAAACATTGACTTAGACAACGTATCTTGTTAATAATCATTTAATTTATAAAACATGGAGTATAGCACTCAGGATATGCTTGATAATCGCATGCATATAAAAATAGTTTATTTTCATATATGACAATCCAAATTTCCGGCTATATACAAACTTTTCTTTTCTTTTCCTTTTTTACTTTAAAATAAATTATTTACGTACTCGAATAAATGCTTCAGAATAAAAAAAAATTAATTTTATATTTCTTCCTCTCACTGAAAAAATGACACTATATTTAAAAGAAAACAAGTAATTTTTCTATTTAAAAGTGAAATATCTCAACATTTGCCCATCTGTGCCATCATTTTCTCTGACATTTAGTTTATGACCGTGCTAAGACTAGGAGCCGTAAATACAAATGTTAACTCATGACTTATTGATATTCTACTAATATTTCGCAACTATCACTTTTCTAAGTTTACTGAAAAAAGTAAATATTTCTAATACTGTGAAGGTAGAACTAAAGTATTCATTTTTCTTTAAATTTAGTTAGTATAACTGCAAATTCATTATGTCTGCAGGACGGCCCAAAAAACGAGAATTCAATTGTAACGAAAGAATGCCTAGTCCGATTAGAAATACTGAAATTGAAAATGATATTTCAACGTCTAGACCAATGCGTGCTGCTAAAGAAAGAAGCCGACAATAGATCGCAGATATGATGTATTGTCTTAATGAACCTCGATCCCAAGAATTAGATCAATTGTGTACTTTAAAAAGACGGAAAAGTGTTTTCAAAACAAACGAAAGCCGCATTCAACCCATACGTGAAATGCAGCACATAGCAAATGAAATAAATAAGCGACAAGATCAAGATTTAGAAGAACAAAGACGCCTGCAAATTTTAGTAAAGAAACGAATGCGATCATGGAAGTGCGCAGTTAACAAAGAAGCAACATACCAAAAAATGGGTTCTTTTAACATTGAATGTATTCATTGCAAAGCAATTCATTTTCCAGAAGAACGTGTGTCTAATCAAATTAACCAGGACTCATTTGGCGACTGCTGCTTACATGGACGAATTAAGCTTTAATTCCCCATTTTTCCAAATAAATTGGTGCGTCTCTTTTTAAAATGCCATCCATTTGCTGAAATTTTCCACAAAAAAATTCTAAATTTAAATTCATGCTTTGCTTTGCCTTCATTTAAGGCACATGATGATCGAACAATTAACAGCCATGGTATTTACAGCTTTGTCGCCGGCGGACAAGTTTATCATAAGATGAATATGGCAGCTCATCCAACACAAAACAGTGAAGGCGAATTCGAACGACCGCAATATGGTCAAATGTACTTTTTAAGTTCAGAAGATGCTGTTAACGAAAGACTCGAATATCCTCTCAACCATGGAATCAGACTAAATTTAATGGAACTTTTAGAGCATATTATTCGGTCTCAAAATATTTTTGCACAATCATTTATGATGATGAAGAAGAAGTGAATAGACATGTTAAAGCAGAAGGAATAAATGCTCCATATGTCAAACTTCTGTTCGCAATGCAAGAAAATGCTGATTACAGAAGATTCAATGTCCCTATGACCAATGATGTATGCTCCGTGCATACACTCAACGTCGATCAAATCTTTCCAGATAACGAAATGGTGGTACATCAACGTGGAAAAAAATTTTTCAATTTGAGTAATATTGTTAAACGGATAGAACCATTCACGATCCACTATTTTACTCCAAAGGAACATTTGGCTGTTCTGTGGATCTACAATTGCAAACATCTTATACAAGTCGTTAGCATCTTACTCGACTAGAATTAGCACAATATAGAATTGCTTTTCGACTTGAACTTACTAAATACCTTCCTCCAGAAACAGCTATTATAGGTGCAGATTTGGGTCAAATACACTTCAACGCTTTGCATTTTGGTGGTCGTCTTTTCCAAAAATACCTCGTTGATACATACATCAGAGTAAAGCGCGATCGCATCCAATGGATCAAGGCTAATCAAAAAAAAAAATCTTGCTGAACAATATTCTGGCGTTACCCACATTATTAAGGCACTTGCTGAAAAGAAAAACGCCATTGTTGGTGAAAAGATAATACTGCCATCTTCATTCATTGGATCGGCGCGATACTATGTTGAACAGTTCGAAGATGCGATGGCCATTGTCTACAGATATGGATCGCCAGATTTCTTTATCACTGTGACATCAAATCCTGAATGGCCAGAAATTAAAGAAACATCAAGAGTTGTCTTGAAATATGGAATAATACATGAGCATTCTGCTTACGATAGACCTGATCTCGTCGCTAGAGTTTGTGAAATTAAATTCGATGATATTATTGAAGAATTGGACATAAAACAAATATTTGGGAAGGTTGCCGCTTACGTTTATACAATAGAATTCCAGAAACGTGGCCTCCCAGATATACATCTGCTGCTGATTATAGCTCCTGAAGATAGAATCCGTAACCCAGAGGAACTTGTTGACCTGATTTCAGCGGAAATTCCCATTAATAATGATCCTGAATTACAAAATCTGGTGCTAAAAGAGATGATTCACAATCTGTGTGGGAAACTAAACCAAAATGCACCGTGTATGGTTAATAAAAATGGGTGCATGAAATGTTGCTTCAACTATCCTAAAATGTTTAACGAAATCACTTCTTTAGCGGACGATGAAAAACCAAATTATCGACGTAGATATAATCCACAGTTGGATCAACATAGTTTAGAATTTTCGCCAGTAGCAAGAGATATCGGCTAAATTTCGGCCTAATACCAGAATTGTCGGCAAATGATGAGTAGTCGAATGGAGAGCTCCGCATAATATCGTCTGAACAAAATCTAGCGATTTATCTAGACAATGTCGTGGGATAACGTCGGCAGGAAATCGTATTATTACTACAAGTCAATTAATCGGGCTCTATTCTTATGCATGTAATCGGCCGGCAATCGGAAAGTAGTGAAAAACGAATATTTTTACTGAGGTGTTATTGTTTGTTTCCGCTGTATAGATACCCCCTGCAGTGATGATAGGGGATGTGTGTCACGTGAATAAACTGTCCAATGCCCTACAATATCTTATCTCCCTCCCGCTCAAAATACGTTTTCATGTTTCAAGGACATCATTTCTAAATGGACAACGGAGGAATATAAGGGGAAAAAATAATTTCCAAGAAATGTTCTTTGGTGAGAATACATTATTATTTACAAATCAGTAAACTTAAATCTCTTAAAAACTTACAAATAGCAGGGCAATTAGTGTAAGAGTAAACTAACAATTTAAAAGCATTTGTTTGTTCTTTATTTCTTTTTTTCAATAATAACGTATAGACATTCATACTTAAAATTATACTTAATAAAATGATTAGAGATATTTGCTGTTTTGTTGATTTAGATAACTAAATTAAAAATTATAAGATCTGAAATTTAGATTATATCAGATAATATCTGAAATTTAGACTATTACAACAACAAACTATTTGCTATAAATATATTTTCTTAGTTATGAATTAGAAAGTTTTGATTTAAAAATTAATTTATTTAGAAATACTTCAGGTAAAGTTATTGTATAAATTACAATGAAGTTGATCATCTTTTTTTTCCCCAAAAAGAGTAAAAAAAAATAATAATTTTATACCTTTTAAAAGTTTTTAAAAATGTCTGAACATTTTTTTTTTAAATTAAAATTGTTATTAGATAAATAAATTGAAAATTATAAGATCTACAATTTAGATTATAGCAGAAATTTAGACTATTAAAACAACAAACTATTTCTTCTGAATGTATTTTCTTAATTATGAATTAGAAATTTCTGATTAAAAAATAATGTATTTAGAAATAGTTCAGATAATGTTATTGTATAAATTATACAGAAGTTGATCATCCTTTTCCCCACTAGATAGTGAGAAATATAATTTTATACATTTAAAAAGTTAAAAAAAGATGACTGAACATTTTCTTTTAATTAAAATAATTATTAGATGGATAAATTGAAAATTATAAGATCTGAAATTTAGATTATATCAGGATAATGTCTGAAATTGTCTGAAATTATTACAACAACAAACTATTTGCTCTAAATGATTGTTTCGTAGTAGTGAATTATAAATTTCTGATTAAAAAATTAATTTATTTAAAAATAATTCAGATAATGTATTGTATAAATTATAAATAAGTTTATTATCTTTTTTTTTTTTTCAAATAGTGATAAATATAATTTTATATCTTTCTAAAAGTTAAAACAATGACTGAACAATTTTTTTAATTAAAATAATTATTGGATAAATAAATTGAAAATTATAAGATCTGAAATTTAAATTATATCAGGATAATGTCTGAAATTTAGATTATTACAACAACAAAATATTTGCTCTGAATGTATTTTTTTAGTTACGAATTAGAAATTTCTGATTAAAAATTTAATTTATTTGGGAAAAAAAATCCGATAATGTTATTGTATAAATTATAAAGAAGTTGATCTTCTTTTTTTTTTCTCCAGATAGTGATAAATTTCATTTTATAGCTTTTAAAAATTAAAAAAAATTTAAAAAAAAAAACTGAAATTTTCTTTAATTTAAAATAATTATTTAGATATTGAAAAAAAGAAATATTTCCCATACATAACCAAAATTTAATGAGACGCTTTAAATGATGGAATTTTTACAGATGGACGCAATGTTAAATGAGAATATTTTACATTGTAAGATGCAAAAATTATCAAATTAAAATGTATCAAAGTTCGTTTTAATTCAAACAATAAATATTGTTAGACGGAAATATTTTCCTCTATAAAATACAGAAATGTTTTCATATCGAGGGCGTAATTAATTAAAAGATAAGACATTTTGTTTAATTTAAATTCTAAATATTGCTGATCTTAGGATGGATATTACAGTTAATTCTTCTTTGTAAGATACAATAATATTTGTATATCAACAGTGTGAGTTACTTATAAGCAAGAAAATAATTTTTAAATTAAATGTAATTTTATTTGTATCTTACAATAGAAAATTCATTGTAATTTTAATTGTCAAATTATTTAACAGCAATATTTTGACTTTAAACAAAACAAGGTTGATTACATTTCAATTAGTTACATCCTCGATATGGAAATATTTTTGCATCTTATAGGGGAAAATGTTCCCAATTAACAATATTTATTTTTTGAATTAAAACGAATTGTTTTACGTTGTAAATACTCTTTTTGCATCGTACAAATTCTTCCATTCGATATGATTAGCTAATCGGCAAAAGATCATATGATATTGCAAAGTACTCGGTAAAAGATTACCAAGTGACCAAATTATCGAAAACTAATACCCAAAGGCTTCAAAACCGACACAATTGTAGTCGGGAGGCGATGCTCGAAGGGTGATTTGCCTTGCGGACAAGAAGTCATATCTGCCGACCGCAGAAAATGAGATCGCCAGGACGAAATATAGTCGAGTTAGGACTTTCGGCGGAAGTTCGGCCAAGGATTATTTGCTGTTTGGGTTCGCACGAGCATGCTGTTTATCGAAAGGATTTGAATGGTTGCAAAATAACAAGAGATAACCGTCACGTAGCTCCATACAATGCTTATCTGTTGAAGATATACAAGTGTCATATAAACGTTGAATATGTAGGAAATATTCGTGCTGTAAAATATCTCTACAAATATATCTACAAAGGGTATGATTGTGAAACAATAAAGGTCATTGAAAACCAAAGAAAACTTATGTACAATGAAGTAGACACCTATATTGAAGGTCGATGTATCACTCCACCAGAAGCGTAATAGTGATTATTTGGCACCGAGATTCAAAAGAAAAGCCATTCTGTTCAACGCTTAGATATCCATTTACCAGGTCAAATTCGAATTGCAAACATTGATCTAGCACAAGAAGATTTAGCAAATACGGGTCAAAAAGGTTCAACATTAGAGGCATATTTCCGGCATAATCGAGGCCTAAATCAAATAGAAGAAAATAATCTTCTGAACAGAAATTCTCACGAAGTTATATATCACTACTATTGGCAAATTCCTGAATGCTTCAAATCGGATGGAAAATCCAGCGAATGGATTCAGATAAGTCGCCGTTTACGCGTAATCGGTCGAATATATAACGTAAATTTCATCTCCCATCCTGAATTCTAGTACTTACGAATGTTGCTGTACCATGCTAAGAATGCAACAAGCTTCGAAGATATGCAAACAGTTGATGGCATTACATATGCATCATATAAACAAGTTTGTTTAGTTCATGGACTAACTTACGATGACCAACAATGGATTGAATATCTGCGAGAATCTGCTATGTAGAAGATGCCTAAAGTCATGAGAACGCTGTTTACACAGATTCTCATTTTTGTATATCCTGAAAATCCAAGACGCCTATGGGAAATGTTTAAGAAAGATTTGGCTGAAGACTTCATCCGAGAAACAGGACGGATTGTTAATTCTGCCGAAGAAGCGCTTAAGCGTGCTTATAGAATTATCGCATTCAAGTTAAATACAGAAGCTACTGAAGGTAGGAATTTCCTATACTGGGTTAATCAACTTGGTATGGACGATATTGATGGATACGAGAACGTGCTAACTTTAAGAAACTATGAACGCCAATGAGTCCATTTCTATTAGAGAACATATGTATCAATTTCTTAAAGAGAGACAAATTGTAACTGTTGATACCATCTTACATTCAGTAAACGATTTAACCCCTCGATCAAAATGTTTCTTTATTGATGGACCTGGAGGTGCTGGAAAGAATTTTGTATACAAAACTCTTTATTACATCCTTTCAGGACAAAAGCATAAAATAAAGTGCATGGTATTCACTGGGATTGCTTCTATTCTGCTACCTGATGGAAGGACATCATACAAGACTTTTTGACTTAATGTTTCATTGACATCGGAATCAATTTCCAACATCAAACCTATATCCTCTAAATCTGTCGAACTCAGCAAAGTTGATGTATTATTGATGGATGAAGCTCCTATGCTGCCAAAATACGGACTTCACAACATAGATCAATTGCTGCGCTCTATTGGAAATACAATTTTGCCATTTGGTGGAAAGATTATAGTCCTAGGAGGGGATTTCCGTCAATGTCTACCGGTCCCACTACGAGCAAACAGAAGTGGAATATTGTATTTATCAATCAAAAAAAGTGAGCTGTGGCACCACTTCAATTCAGTTTCATTAACAGATAACATACACGTTGATCCGGAATAAAGAGAATTTGTCAAATATCTTTTGAAACTTGGAAATGGGGAGCTACCTGTGAAATCGAATTACCCGTAGATATACTTTCAAATGGTCATCTCATTGATGAAGTCTTTGGAAACTGCTTAAAGAAAGGGAGTTATGAAGAAATGAAGGATCGATCTATCCTTGTGCCATTAAATAAAGATGTCAGCAAGATTAACACCGAAATTATTAAAAAGCTTCCAGAAAAGTATAAAATCTACCACAGCTACGATTCCGTCAAAGATCAACCTGATGGAGCAGTCCAGTTTACGACGGAATTTCTCAATTCCATCGAAATAGCTGATTTGCCACCTCATAAGTTAAAGCTTAAAAATAACGCAATAATCATTCTATTGCGCCATTTAGATGTTTCAGAAGGCCTTTGATATGGAACAAGGGTAATTGTTAAAGATCTTTGCAATAACATAATCGAAGCAAAAATAATCACAGGAGAATATTCAGGCATCGAAGTACATATTCCGCGAATAACTCTCGATTCAAGCAGAGGTCAACTTGGATGCACGATGGAAAGGCATCAATCTCCTGTGAGGCCAGCATTTGCAATAGCTATACATAAAGCTCAAGGTCAGACCTTCGAATTCGTTGGCGTCGACTTACGGACACCTGTTTTTATGCATAAATTGCTCTACGTTGCTTTTTCCAGGGTTAAGAGGCAAAACAACTTAAAGGTACTTCTACCTACAGAAAATCCTCATCACACTCATAATGTTGTATGAAAAGAAGTATTGAATACACCAACAACCAATCAATTTAGTATTTAAAAGACTGCAGAAATATGTAACAAAATGGTTTACTAGAAAGTACTAAGAAATGGATATAGATTTGTAAGTAAATAAAAAGCTCAAAAAACGAATATTTAGTATGTGTTATTATTATTTTTAGAAAGTAGAAATGACATGTTCATGTAGAAATAAATAAGTTTAAATAATAAATAAATAACATTTTTTCAATGCAGTTTGATCGCAGAATAAAAAAATCACCGAGTGATGCTCAGTGTACCAGGTACTCCTTATTAAAATGTTATTGTTTAAGTGTCGAAAGAGTTTATCCTAATCCACATCGACACAAATGCTCTTGGAGCAGTACTTCTCCAGGGTAAAGGTGCGGAAGAGCATCCGATTGAGTACGCCAGTAGATTGCTGACTCCTGCAGAACGCAACTATCACACCACGGAACGGGAAGCTCTTGCTGTTTTTTGGGCTCTTAATAAATTCAGAGGATACATTGATGAAACAGAAGTTACTGTGGCATCCGACCACCAGCCTCTCCGATGGCTCATGAGCTTAAAGTCCCCTTCTGGAAGACTTGCCAGATGGGCTTTACAGTTGCAAGAATTTAATGTGAAAATAGAATGTATTCCAGGTAAAGCGAACGTCATAGCTGACATGCTTTCTCGTCCTGCGTGTGATCATATCAGTAAAGAAGATTGTGATATTTGCACCATAATGATTGATATCCCTGCTAAAATGCCTTGATCTACGTGCTGAACAAATGAAAGATGAAGAATTAAAGAAAATTATTAAAAGTTTCGAAGATGAAGAAAAAACACTAGAATACACTAACTGGACTGAACGTGGTTATATTATGAACCAAGGAGTTTTATGCAGGTATTCCCCAACTTCGTAATCTGAAGAAGCACAACTAGTAGTCACCTCACATGAAAGGGAGAAAATGTTAAAAGAACACCATGACTCACCTACGGCTGGTCACTACGGTGCTGAAGGTACATTTAATAGAATATCCAAAATATATTATTGGATTGGAATGCGTTCATACATTGCAGATTACGTCAAACATTGTGCTGAATGTAATAGGTATAAACCTTCTAATCAAAAACCAACCGGTTTGTTACAAACACCAGTGTATTCACAACGATTTGAAGTTCTATCAATTGATCTTTTTGGCCCCTTACCAAAAAGTAAGAATGGTAAAAGATGGATATTCATAGTAGAAGACTGTGCAACAAGATGGGTTGAACTATTTGACCTTACAGAAGCTACTGCCAGACAGTGTGCCACTACGTTGCTCGAAGAAGTTATCCTTAGATATGGTCTACCCAGACGTATAATATGTGATAACGGACCCCAATTTGTTACTAGTGTGATGCAACAACTTTGTTTTCTTTTAGATATCAAACAAAACCCAACTCCCATATATTATCCTCAGGCAAACCCTGTGGAGTGAAAAAATAGAGATCTCAAGCCGAGATTGGATATATTAGTAGAGAGTGACCACTGTTCATGGGAAGAGAAACTTCCAACAATACGTTTTGCAATGAATACTGCTAAGTGTGACACCACTGGAGAAACAGCAGCATTTTTACAATTTGGGAGAGAATTAAGAACGACAGACGATGTTCAACACGACATTCGTGCTGTAATTCATAATGACAACTTTGTTCCTGAAATTACACATACCTCAAGAAATTTGCAAACTTCACCAAAGAAATTAAGGATAAAGTTGAAGCTAAGCAAGATCAAAGAAAGAAATACGCTGACCGTAAAAGAAAACCAGGACATTGTTTTGCTCTAGGAGACAAGGTTTGGGTTGACTTACATCCAGTAAGTAAAGCCTCTAGCAATAAAACTGCAAAGTTCATGCCTAAACATGATGGATCGTACATTATTTTAACTCAAAAATCACCCACCAGATTTGTTATAGCAAGCATGGACAATCCAAATGAACCTCTTGCTACATGCCATACTTCAGCTTTAAAACTGTGTAATGACTCTGACATTGTGCCTATTGCACCTATTAGGAAACGTGGCAGACCACCTAAAAAAGTTACTGGTTCCTCACCGGGACGTCCGCGGAACCAGAAGGGGAGGTTGTAACAAAATAACTGCCTTCCCTTATTTTTATAGCATATAGATGGCGATGTTGCCGCTTTCGGCAAAATATCCTAAGGTATTTTACCAAACATGAAGTGAAGTGAATGTATGTAATTATGATTGTTCGGGTTTTAGTAGAGTTTCGGCGAGTGTACGAAATGTATCTCATCTAGAGATGTTTTTTTATGGATATATGTATTTTTCAAAGTTATTTTGCGCTTTTCGCGAATCTGTATATAGTTTGTGTGTTATCCTTATTAAAAATGTGTTTGTTTAAGCTGTCGAAGTGTTTATCATAAACCAACATCGACACAACATTTAATTTCAACTTCAAAGTAATGTTTTGATGGTACTAATTCTCCCGTTGACGAATTTCGTCAAATTATATAAATCGCCAAATTATGCAAATTGACATAATTTTTTATTTTAAATAACGAAAGAACAACAGAATTGAATACAGGGAGAAAAATATTTGTGTCCTATCCATCCCTATTAGTGTCCCATTCATCCCTACTATAGGGCGATTGGGACAAAGAGTAACGTTTTTTAAATTTAATAATATTTTACTATATAATTATAATCCAGACTAAATATTGTGCAAGGATGTAGACATTTACCTAATGTATGAAATGCGATGTATAATATTTATAATAATTAAAAAAAAAATATTAAAAATAAATATTTTTGTAAAAATGTCCTATTCATCCCCCATCTTCCCTACTCATTTTTCGTTGTATACTTCTTTCATAAATCTTCGTAGCTAGAGGCGATTACATTAAATATCACGTAAAGCTCATCTCGCCCATTGCATGGTGATTTTAATGGTGTGCTAGATACCATTCCTATGGACGAAATTCTGAATTTCATCAGATAAAAATAGTGGCACGCTGTCACTAAGAAGGAATAATGTAAATTCAAATTTTTCAAAACAGTCTGGCATGCGTTTAATTATTGTTTTCTCCGTTGTGTTCATCTTCAATGGATAACTTTCACCAAAAACATATGTTCAATTTCAAATATAGAAAAGGCAAAACTAAGATGTATACGTTCCTAAAGCGTGCAGGAATTCCCTGGTAATAAACTTTTGTCTTTGTTGGAGTAGCTTTGTGTCTGACACAGTTAGCGCAGTTTCTGTCTGGTTCTTCAATATTTTCCTAATACCTTTCCAATAGGCGAAAGAACTTGCGAGAGCCTTCATTTTCATAATACCAAAGTACCCTTGATGAAGTTCTTCCAGAATATTTTATGTTACGTTTTTCAGGTTACACATTATTTATCCGCATATAATACATCCATCTTCATTGATATATTGTGCTTCTCTTCATTCCGAATTCTGTTCTTTTCTTAATGCTTATAAAAGGGTACTCAATTTTTTATGTCTCCACGTTCCATTTCTTGTCGTTATTACCTTGAAAATATTAGTAACATTTCAGTTTGTGACGTCTGGAACACAGTAATGTCATGTTTCACATCATCTTTCACTTCATTCGTATGTATTTAAATCAATATACCTAAATTAGAGATAAAATGTCTTAAAAGAACACATTTTTAAATTTTAATTTTTTAATATATTAAAAATAAAGCTATTGAGTTCAACAATTCATGAAGGCACAAAAATATACATTTAAACATAATTAATAACAAAAGTATAACAGTATAGTAACATAATTGTATAGCAAATATAATAGTATAATAGTATAGTAACATAATTAATAACAAAGTTTAAACGTAACATTCGGCTAGGGGGAAAAAACCTCCTATCCTCAGCCACCGGAAACGACTCATGTTCCTGAAATAGACATAGAACAAAGCACCAATTATTCAGACATTATAAAATATGCGTTTCACATTTTATGATGAAATTTTAAGTTTGCCTTTTAATAACTGCTATTTTAAGATTGCATTTTTCGCCAGGTTCTTGCGTCAAATACACCGCTGTACGACCCCTTCAATATATATATATTTAAACATATTTTTTTAAAACATACTTTAATATCGCCAAAAGATACCGTGAAGTTTTTGTGCTTCTAAAGTCGTTAAATTTTTTTTATGTTAAACTCATGACAAATTTTTCATGTTCTTCAACTGTTAAAGGTGTGCTGTTCCCTTAAGATATAAGCTTTTACCTTTAAAGAGAATAAATAAAATGGATACCTTATCGTCTATTGGTGGTAATTTCTGATAGTATGATCTTATTTGTGTTAAGCATTTTTTCCTGATATTAAATATATATATATATATGAAAGGTGTTTAATAGCTATATATTAAAAATCTACAGGGCGGCACAAAATTACCCAAGTGTATTTGTGTCTATTGACTGACATTTCTAAATATGAATTTACGATTGTGCTTTTCCTTTTGTTACTAAACTGAAGTTTAGCACAATATATTTCTTATATATAGATCTATAAATCATATACAGACATGTTCAAAGGGATTTGAGCCCTTATTCAGCTATGAATAGTAAATACCGAAATCTGATTTTCAAATGAGTTTTTGGTTTTATAATTAGTTTACTTAGATATTTTAGTTTTCCTTTTTTAAATGGGGGAAGTGTTTAATAATCTGTCGTATATGAATAATTTTTTGCTCTTGATTTAATTTATTTATTCTTTAATTTCAGGAAAGAAGAGCAAGTCTCCCTCCACCTTATGCCTCGAAATGCGTGGATTATTCGATCGAGTGGAAGAAAAAAGGATTTGGACCTCTCTCAAAAGATGTGAGAATTAATTATAAGTGATAAATATAAAAAATACATGAAAGTGCTGAAATTTTAACACTTTATTTATCAAATTATTTGGATAACTCCAATGAATTAAAGCGTGTTTTAAACATTTAAATTTGCAGGTATTTTATTCATCTACATACGTAGCATTAAAAATTTTCATAATAACACGTAATCAAATATTACAAAAGTTAAATATTTTCAATGGCGAATATGACATCATGTGAAAATGAATAAAAAACGTACCCTTTCATGATAAAACTTATACACCCTTTATTATAATACGATCCAATCTTGTGTGGGCAAATTGCCTGTGTGTGTGCGTGTGTGCATGTACAAAGTATCCAAAAAATGACTCTAACTATTTTGACTAAATTTTGTATTCTACCGTTTTGGGGTACGATAAATACTTTTGGGCTAGGTCAACTTTTCGAGAAATATCGATTAGTGGGTTATTTTGGAATTACTACGGACCAATGCATTTCAATGGGAATGAAGGTTGAAATCATTATTAAATTGCTAAACTGTTGGCAGCAACCGAAACCACAAAGTTGGCAGCATTTCGCGAAATTTTCCGAAATATAGAAGACGTTTGCGAAATTTGTGTGGAAAATCGCCATTCAAGACCACTAAGGCCAAAATACATGTTTGTCGCCAAATGAAAGAATGTCAGAATATTTGGTGATATTTGGTGACATTTAACGAAAACATTAACTTTCAGAATATGAAGGACATTTCTAGAATTTCCCAATAGGTGCTGAGATACATGATTCAAAGAATCAGAGTGCATATTTGACTGAGCAATTTCGACTAAATTTTGAATTCCACCGTTTTGGAGAAAGGGGAGACTATTGGACAAGGGCACATTCAATATACCTTAAATTATTGTTGAAATATTTTATATTTTTAAACGAAAATCTTTCAAAAGGAACCTGACTTTTTAAAAGATATACTACATTCGACAGCGCGCAAACTCGAATTTGTATAAATTATATTTTTACTAGGGGGCTCAGCTCCCTGCTATCTACCACCGCAACCCCGTTCAGCCTTCGTAGCATTTGAAAAATTACTAATGAGCCCTGTTTAAAAAATTTACCAGGTTACGGATGATTGAATGATATTATCAGTCTAACAGTGCGGCTATTTTCTATGATCGCGCTACCATGCTTTTCAGTTGGAATGGTCAATTTTCTGTTACCTTGGCCTCATCCATCACTGTCCTGATAAATGACATCAGTTTTCGGAATTGCTGAGTAAGATCAATTACGCATTTGAAATCCACTTGTATAAAATGGTTAGGTTAAAACTGACCTATCTTCCAGATTTATAGAACGACGCTATAGACAATATTCTTCCTTTAGGTTTGAGGTTAAAAAAATGTAATTGCTTTCAGATTCACGTTTTGAAAAGCATTGTTTTTTGAAATTTTACGCTTATATTTTATGTTTTGATCTAGTTTTAGGTATTTCTAGATCAGGTAGAGCTTATTCATGAATTCTTTTCTCTATTATAATTGTTCTCTATTAAGATTGTTCTAGAATAATCTTATATCCTGGCCCCAGATGCCTAAAACATAATCAAATGTTAAAATCTGTAGTCGAGATTATGCAAAAATAACCCTTTTTTCCCTCTTCAGACGATAAAAGAAATGAATTTATGTCTGCGAAAGTTTTAATCTTTGAAATATTTTAATTACATCTGGATATTTTAAATAAAAGAATAAATTGAAATAAGTAGGTTTTTTTCTTTAAGACGGAATAATATCTTAGCAGTTAAATAAAGATTTAAGGGGAATATGATATACCGGGATTTCATAGCGGAATTTAATAGGAATTTAATAATAAAGTTTTATTAAAGAAAGATGAATAGATTGAGCCATTTTTTGATTTACGCAATTTGGAATAACTATTAGTATCTGAATTAAGATCTTATAGAGATTAATAGACTAGGGTTTTTAATTTAATAAGCCGGTATAATATACGGAATATTACTGAAAAAGGAAAATTTACATAAAATACACTAAACTTGGCGAAAAAATTTAAATTTTGTAATATTATCCTCCCTCCCCAAAGACTTTGTATGAAATTTGTCGTTAATTAACTACAATTTCAGACAACAGACTTGTAATAAATTTGGAAGTTGATTTTTGAATATTGAAAATTTTAGATACGTCAGCGAAGAGATGGAAAAGTAAAATTTAGCAATGCAAGAGAAAAAAAATACTAAGAGCATTTAAATTTAGCTGAGAGCACTTCCCCTGTAAAAGAATACAAATAATGGTTACAACATCACTTACCATTTGTAAGTGCATAGGATAATTTCTACACAGTAATAAATATTGAATAATTATAAATACAATAATATATAAATAATAAGAAATAATAAAACTATAGTAATAAATAACAACAAATTCTTTTATCTTATGGAAATTTAGTGTATTTCCATTTCTCTTATCACAAACATATTTCCAATCAATTAATGCTTAACACTTTATTCACTTCAAATAGAATTTTAAGTTCTATTGGCTTAATCAGTTCGTAGGTCATAACAGTCCTTTAGCAAAAATAGTGGTACAGTCCTTAAGTAAAAAGTTCAGCTGCAATAAATATTTTTTACTAAATTTGTTTCGACTACTCTACCTACTAAAACTCTTTACATTAGGTTTTAATATTATATGTCATCATTAGTAGTTTTTATTTAATAAACAAATTCCTAGTAGTTATTCAACTACCTTTTAACGTTTGTTTATCAACTACATTTTTGAGCTCCTTTTCCCATTCTAATTGGGACTCATAATCTTTTAAAACTTCTCACTTGTTTTAGTAAATATCATATTTTTTCACTTATAAGTTATGTTCTCTTTTTCAATAATAAATAATAAATATTTCAATAATAATAATAAATAATATTTTCAATTCATAATACTAATAATAAAATTCTCAATAGTATACATTAATAATAGCAATAATAATACTTAACAACAATATCGTATTCTAAGAAAATATCACAGATTGTTTGCTTATTGACATGGAAAATAATGGTTGAGGATAAAAATAATACATAGCAATTAATAATTTTCTTATTTTTTACTTATATAAGAAAGTATTTTTGCCAGTCGAAACATTAAAATAATAATAATAACAATTCCAAAGTCCAAATAAATTTAACTCTAAATATTTAGAAAGTGGACTCTCAACGAGTATTTCCTTATAATAATTTATCTCTCTGATACTCTTGATGAATTGGCGTGCATTTGATAAACTTGGAATGGTAAAATAAAGAAAATAAATAGGAATAAAAGATAATTTGTTTATGTACTTAATTTTCTATTGCTACACAATCAATACAAAATCTCATCACAATTATCAATTTTATAGGTTTATACAATTATAATAATATTATCAATTCTTACTATTTTTGTAAACAATTGGTAAAAAAATGGAATAAAATAAATATAGTTTATTTTAATATAAACTTGATATAAAATTTAAAATATTTATTTTTATTTTTCAACATCAATCTGAAAATTCCCAAAATCAAATACACATCCTATGCCTGCATAGAGTGTCTACCTAATCCCAAAAACTTCCAAACACAAGTAATATTCCCGTGGCCCCCAAGGACATACCTGGTAATGTTGAAAACTATTTGAGGAAGAGAAAACAAAATCTACAGAATTAAAATTTATCTATTGTTTTTACTTTAGTTTGAGTTTGTGATTGTAATTATTTGTCAAATATTAGGAATAGTAGGAGGTGAATTACTAGGAAGAGTATCAGAGGATGTTGCATCATTCCTAAATAAACAATCTTGTTCCCAATGATATGCATTATTTACACCTTTATTTGTACATATTCTACATGGTCTAGAAGGATATGGTTTCTGAAAGTAATTACTTTGAAAATTTCTAGACCCCAAATTTTGATACTGTCTTTGTGGAATCCAATTCCTAGGTGCATTATTGGGACTATTTGGCTGAAAATTAGGTCTACTTGGTTGAGTCCAAGGCCTAGGTGGTTGAAATTGTTGAAAATTTTGTCTAACTGGTTGTTGATTTACTGTTTGGCTTGAAATTTGAGGAGTGGAAACTTCAACAAATTGCTTAACAAGTCGGTACCATTCAGTGGTACTATTTGGAGGGTTTACATTAATATTATTTCTATACTCTGGTTTTAATCCATCTGTCAACCCTTGTATTAGAAGTGTCTCACAAAGATGGAGTTTCCTCCCAATTCCTACTTTTTTGTGAAAATAATTTTCTAAATTATCTAATTTATCTAATTTTAGAGTTGAGAAATCAGAAAATTTTGGAATATTTAGTTCAATGAATTTTTCTATCAAGATTTTTGAAATCTATTCATAACTAGTGCAATTAACACAGTCATTGATATAGACTTTTAGTGCTTCACCCTTTAAATACTGTGGAATAGATTTAAATTTCCACTCTAAATCTTTATTTTCCCTAGTACTCATATCATCATAATAATTTAACCAAGCCTGGATTTCCATTCCAGTACTAAGATCAAAATTAACTAATTTTGTTTAGCCATTATATCAGTATTCATTAAAATAAAAGAAGCACTTCTATTCTCTTTAATACATCCTGATCTTAACAACATTTAAATTAATAGAGTTCTATTTTTCATAATAGATTAAGTACTATTTCAGACTTTAATAATAAATAAATAAATAATTCTCATGACTTCATAATAAACTTTATAATAAATAGATAAATAAATAAATACTCTTCACGAAATAATAAATAAACCTCATAAATAAATAATTCTCATACTTAATAATAAATAAATTTCAATAAATAATTAACAATAACACAAATAATAACATAAGAAGTGCAAAAATATTGTGAAAAGAACTCACTACAGTCATCTTGTCTCACAATAACCAGCACTATGCTTTGCCATTCACATTGGCGATGTAGATTTTTAAATTTCCGGCAATGATCTTTAGTAAAAATCATAAACTATCGTGCATCAGTACTTCTATTTATTTGTAATTTGGAGGCATAATCGCTGTTATTGCCGTCACTTCAATATCCTGTGGGACTTTTTCTTTTTCCCTGTGACGTTTTGACGGCAAGTAGTTGGTATTGTCGAAAATAATGGGGGGTTTCCATTCATGTAGCACAGGCATTCCAGCCGATTGGTTTAAGATAATAAAGAAAAGTGAAGAACTCACACAAGGCAGTCGCTTGAAACACTATTCACTTTATTTCCACACTCACGATTGAATCTAGGGAAGATGCTCATTCCTTCAATGGTAAAAAGAATAAAGTCTATTCTCATCATACAATTAGTTTTAAAAGCTAGAACAATCTTTTGAGGGGAGTATAAATACGGATGGCGAGAACCAGAGAGGAGCTTTTTTAGCTTTTAGCTTTTTAGTTTTTTAGCATGTAGAGGTGAACGCGATGTCATGTCGTGTAGAAGTGTAAAGAGAGAGAGAAGGGTAGAGGATTGCAGTCGTGGCAGACTGGATATTCAATGTGACTGCTCGATGGAGGTATCAATACGGTGGATGAATACTTTTTTATATGTGTGTACAATGAGGAAGAAACGGTATCGTAATGGGTACGGAGATGTTAGTTGTTTACGGATTTATGTATAAAATGCAGTCAAAAGAGGGAATGCTTTTAAAACTAATTGTGTGATGAGAATATACTTTATTCTTTTTACCATTGAAGGAATGAGCATCTTGCCTAGATTCAATAGTGAGTGTGGAAATAAAGTGAATAGTGTTTCAAGCGACTGCCTTGTGTGAATTCTTCATTTTTTTTTATTATCTTAAACCAATCGGCTGCCGCCTGTGCTGTTTACAAATGGAAACCCTTATTATTTTCGACAATTCCACAATTCCTATTACATTCTGCTATTAAATCCCGGTATATCATATTCCCCTTAAATCTTTATTTAACTGCTAAGATATTATTCCGTCTTAAAGAAAAAAAACTACTTATTTAAATTTATTCTTTTATTTAAAATATCCAGGTGTAATTAAAATATTTCAAAGATTAAAACTTTCGCAGACATAAATTCATTTCTTTTATCGCCTGAAGAGGGAAAAAAGGGTTATTTTTGCATAATCTCGACTACAGATTTTAACATTTGTATATGCTTTAGACATCTGGGGCCAGGATATAAGATTATTCTAGAACAATATTTTGAGGGGAGTATAAATACGGATGGCGGGAACCAGAGAGGAGCTTTGAAGCTTTTTAGCTTTTTAGTTTTTTAGCATGTAGAGGTGAACGCGATGTCATGACGTGTAGAAGTGTAAAGAGAGAGATAAGGTTATCGGATTTCAGTCGTGGCAGACTGTATATTCAATGTGACTGCTCGATGGAGGTATCAATACGGTGGATGAATACTGTTTTATATGTGTGTAGAATGAGGAAGAAACGGTATCGTAATGGGTACGGAGATGTTAGTTGTTTACGGATTTTTGTATAGAACGCAGTCAAGAGATGGAATGCTTTTAAAACTAATTGTGTGATGAGAATAGACTTTATTCTTTTTACCATTGAAGGAATGAGCATCTGCCCCAGATTCAATCGTGAGTGTGGAAATAAAGTGAATAGTGTTTCAAGCGACTGCTTTGTGTGAATTCTTCACTTTACTTTATTATCTTAAACCAATCGGCTGGAATGCCTGTGCTGCATGAATGGAAACCTCCATTATTTTCGACAATACCAACTACTTGCCGTCAAAACGTCACATACATGTAGATATGTGATTAGAATATATATATCATATTGATTATTATATCTTATTCATTATATAATTCATATTGATTTTCATAGCTATTTTCATAGCTATTTATATCTTTTTGCAACAAATCGCACTTTTTGAGGCCGAAACGGCACAAAGATTGAAAAAAACTAGAAAACCGGAAGTTTGTTTTTTCGGAATTTAGTGTCACCCCCGATGAAAAATAAAATATATAACTATAGGTAGTACAAAACATATTTCAGTTTTAAGACTTAAAACACACGCTTTTATTTTGTACAGAATGACATCATCCGCATTCGCTGAAGAATTCTTCATTTACGATCCAAATTCTACACTAAAGTACGCATAGGACGTCACTATCGCTGAATAATGCACAAATCCAAAAAAGAAATAGATGTCGTCATTCAAGAAACTCTAAAAAAAAAAAAAAAAAAAAGGCAATATTATGATTCATATGCCCTCATTTGTTTGTAATATTAATATAGGTACTTAAAATTAAATTTTGCTTATAATAGCTCCATATTTTATCAGAAACCATTCTTTTATATTTTTTCAAAATAGCACGTATTTTAATTACTTTTTTTAAGTTGTTAAGGGAAAAAGGCAACAAAAAGGTATAATTACTATTTTCCAACTATTAACCCCCTACTGTCTACAGAAAGGGAGTACTTGAGTTGCCAAAATTAAACAAATGGTTTCTAAAAACTACAAAAAAATTAGGTACTACTTAGTTATCCCGTCGATCAAAAATTTATCGCCAAACTATAAGATTAAATGCCGATAATGGTTGATCGTAAATGTCACATTCACTTGACTTTAAGCAAGTTACACGTGTTTACGTCATCAAGTGATTTTTATTTCAAGGTTTTTATTTGTATTTTTACTAATGTTATACTACTTTATTTGTTTTTGCGTTATTTAAAATAAAAATTATGTCAATTCGCACAATTTGGCGCGTGGTTTGGCGATTTATATAATTTGGCGAAATTGGTCGACGGGATAACTAAGTAGTAACAAAAATTAATATTTCAAAAATAAATTGAGATGCACTTTTCAAACAAATTGCATTTAAAAGTACTTTTTGTCCCCAATACGACGATATATAAATTTAAAATGTGCGATGTTTAGGAGTTAAAAATCTTAAAATAGTAGAATAGAAAAGATTAAGTTAAAGTTTAAGTTAAAGAAGATTAAGTTAAGTTAGTCCTGAAGAACATCCCGTTGTCTTATTAAATTAAAATTAATAATTTCGTATTGATTATGCGAATGGTTATAGTATATCTAGAATTTCGTTTTACATAGGAGTTTTATTAGTATAGGCAACAGTCTTGACAAGGATTATGATATCTTAATATGCAAATAGAAATATTTATACTTAATATAAATTATATTTATATATTTACACTGAAAATATTATATTTCATTAATGCATAAATTAGGTATCTACTGTTTTTACAATTTTTGTTTCCGAAAAATAGTTTTCATGATCATTCTATAGTAGTTAAGTATATTATTATATATTATATATATATTAGTATTATAGTTTCTATAGTAGTTAGCATAGCTGTAAGATCTAATATAGAATCTACAAAGATTCTATAAAAATGCACAAAAATATCATTTATTGTCATTAAACTAATGTTATAACATACTAAAAGTGAGACAAAGTGCAGTTAAAGGCGTATAAATATCTTTTAATAAACTGTTCTACATGTTTTGCATGCACAATCGGTGACTTTATCAGTATAAATATTGATAACAACAACTTTTTCCGTAGATTTTTTTAAAATGAACTTGATAAAATAAATTACGAGATTACAATTATAATGAGAACAAGTGCTCTAATAAAAAAAGTCATGTGTGAACGGGAATTGTTTTATTCTATTGTTTTTAATTTTAGAAAGTTTCTCTTTCCATATTCGCAGATCAGATTATTAAAAATCATTGACAAGTTATTAAAAAGCATTGTAATGCCTTTATATGTACTCCTTTTCACATTTAAAATGTTAAAACTTTAGTTTAAAAACATCCTATTCTATTCGATAGCAATAACATACAAAAATGGGCATATTTGGAGACTTTCAAGTCTACTGGATAATCATACATCATCCTGTCCACTGGTAATTGCCTAAATTGCTCCGATTTGTCGCTATAATATGTTTTTTTTTTTGTGATAGCCTTTTAATAATATCTACATTCATTTAAAAAATGTAATGTAAATAACATCGTTAATATTTGACGTAAAGTTATATTGCGCACCAGATTATTAAGGATTAACCAATATTTTATTTCTTTCAGCCAGACTTTTTCCATAATATTTTGTAATCGAAACTATGTAAATGATTTTTTTTAAATAGCTACGAAATGCAGTTGCTAGGTAACTGACAAAAGAAAAAATGAAATATGTATCATGTCATAAGTAAAATGATTAAGGGGTCATGTACCTTTTAAACGTGACTAAATTTAACGAAAAAATTCAAAGTTTGAATTAGTCTATCTTCAAAACCTTTTTATGTATAAACATGAAACTTTGGATATTGATTAAACAGATTGTGCTTTGTAATATTCTGTCATTTGAAATTTATTAGCCTGTTACAGAATTTGTGAATTGTTGAAATCAAAATAGCTCTTTTTTTTTTACTTCATAAGTCATTGCGTGCAGGATATCTTGAGAAACTATGTATGAATTGTCAAGAAATTTGATAAAGATACTAAACATATATGTGTGTTTAAAATGAACTACTCTTAGGCCAAAATTATTTCATTAACTATATAAAAAATATTTTTGTTAAAAAAAATAAAAAAATTATATTTTTAATGAATAAAAATAGTCATAACTAAAAATATTACCACCGTAAATACTTAAAAGTAGTTCATTTTAAACACACATATTTGTTTAGTATCTTTACCAAATTTATTAGCCTGTTACAGAATTTGTGAATTGTTGAAATCAAAATAGCTCTTTTTTTTACTTCATAAGTCATTGCGTGCAGGATATCTTGAGAAAGTATGTATGAATTGTCAAGAAATTTGATAAAGATACTAAACATATATGTGTGTTTAAAATGAACTACTCTTAGGCCAAAATTATTTCATTAACTATATAAAAAAATATTTTTGTTAAAAAAAATAAAAAATTTATATTTTTAATGAATAAAAATAGTCATAACTAAAAATATTACCACCGTAAATACTTAAAAATAGTTAATTTTAAACACACATATTTGTTTAGTATCTTTACCGAATTTCATGAGAATACATACATACATTCTCAAGATATCATGCGCGCAATGACTTATGGAGTAAAAAAAAGGGCTATTTTGATTTCAACAAAACAAAAATTCTGCAAAAAGACTAACAAACTTCTAATGGCAGCACATTACGAAGCACAATCTGTTTAATCAATATCCAAACTTTCATGTTTATACATAAAAATGTTCTGAAGATAGACTAATTCAAACTAAGAAGTTTTTCGTTAATTTCTGGCGCGTTTAAAAGGTACAAGACCTCTTAAACAAAATGTTTCATGTTATTGGAAACCATGTATAAAATTCCACCAAAAATCATACATCTACATAGCTCCCAACTTGTCCGGATTTTTCATACCATTAAAATTTAATAGCAAATTTTAACTAATTGAATCACTGAAAATCAAGAATTTTTAACGTTCAAATGAGTCAAAAATTTCTATTAAATTTTAGTGGTAAGAAAAATCCGTAGAAGTTGGCAGCTATGCATTTAAATAAAAAATAACTGACACACAAACACACATATATATATATATATATTGACAAAATCCCATAATAATCGGAATAATTTAAAACCCTTATTTGGTAATTTTAGCATCCATAATTTACCAAATAAGTAAATCAATGAAATGCGCCCTTTTCTTTCAACAAATGGAAATTTGAAAATCGTCTAAATTGCCATTGAAAAGTATTATGATTCAAAATAAAATGTTCTATATATTCCGAACACATGAACCAAATACAACTAAAAACTATACAGCTTAATCCAGGTACCTCACCAACAACTCCACTTAATTTCAAGGTAATCGGATGCTTTTTGCGACAGTTGTCACGGAACAAACAGACTAACAAACTAACAGACAGTCGGAACCAAAAAGTTTCGGGCCTCTGCAGTACACCTTCACTGACGTTTCGGCATTTACCATGCCAAATTTAGCCCCTTGAATTGCGGAGGGACATATTTTATCCCGCCTACGATTAATAAAGATTTGCACCAGAAAAAAGTTATTAAATTTTACTTTTTTAACTTTGGTGGGAAAAAGTAAAATTGCTTTTCCTTATTTTGCAATAAATCTTTTTGCAGAATCCGGTGCGAATTCAACATTACATAAACACAATTGCTTGCCACTCAAGGGGTTAAGGATTGTCTCCCGAAACCTATTACAAAATGAAAATTTAAAACTTTTTTGCTCCTGCACCCTAATAAATTTCTAATTTATTAGAAAAATATTTCTGTAAGCATTTACGCCTTAAAAATAACCATGTCAAATTTCAAGTTCCTAGTGCAAACAATCCCATAAAAATCATAATGCAAACCGTTTTTTAGAACGTTTTCCGCTCGTTTCACGTCTTTAACTTTCAATTTTTTACAAACTGTTTATACGGAGCATCTTTAAAGCAATCACCGCTATGCCAAAACTCAGTCCTCTAATCTGAACGCTATTAGAGAAATCGCAATTATAGATCGTTTTTTATGTCTGCATCCATTTAAATTTCGATTTTTCTAAAAACTTAATCTGTAGGATCATTTACGCTTTACAAGTGAACAACATGTCAAACTTCAAGTTTCTAGCATTAAAAATTGTAAATAAATCATAATTCAGAACATTCATAAAACGCTCTTCTATATCGTTTTGAACTTTTAATTTCTACTCTTTGAGAAACCGTTCTTAGAGATTATTTAAAAGTAACAAACATGGCCTATTTCCGGTTTCTATCTCGAACGATGTCACTGAAATTTGAATGTTAGAAGATTTTTATCCTGCATTCTTTTCAATTTCGAATTTATTAAAAAACAATTCACCTATGTAGGCCAGTTTAATCTCCCTTAAATGTATGCTATCATGTTCATCATGTTACTTTTATTCATAATTTAATTAACTTTCTCATACCTTCGCCAAATTGGAAGGTTCTGATAGAGAAATCAAGAACTTTTATGTTCGTCGGCCGCAGGTATTAAATTGCCAAATATTGTACCCGTCGCATTCATTCGTATTGAATTAATTTCATTTGAGGTATTATCTTTTTACTCTTTTTATTTAGAATAAAGAACTTTAAGTTAAGACACAAATATTTAAAATTCATGCCTTTCACTTATTTCATTTAAAATAAAGAAAAATAAAATAAAGAAACACAAAAACAAAAACAAAAAAGAATGAATAATACCATAAACCATTTAATTTCATCATCAAAGCATTGTTTTTTATTTACAACACGGAAAATAAAAACTGCTACTGGCGAGGTAAAAAATGCTATTGGCGAGCTTTGCACCAGTGTAACATAAAAGTTCTATGAACTCATTTCGATCAGGTCAGCATTTTGTATATATTTTCTTGTTATGTACTTTCGTGATAAATACCGCGTAACTCATGTTGTCAATAATGCTTCATGTTGTTTGCTTATCAATTACAATACGTTGCTAATACGGAGATTTTTAAACCTATTAAGTAATTTCCGGTAATTGGGTCCATGGTCAATGGGCGTATTTAGCTAATACGATTTGGTGCAATGGAGTATTTTTTGTAAAATCCTTTTATCTATCCAGATTTATATTGAACCATATTGTTGTAATATTCTTTTTCTTTCATAAGAACACAGGCAATAGACTCGATTAATGAAGATTAGAAAATTTTATAACTAAAATATTATACCGTCAATCTGATATTATGTACTTAATGCATGCATATCAAATTATCGTTTTGAATGCATTTGGTCATTTAGAATGGTAAGTATGATTGGCGATTAACAATCATTTTCTTTGATCTATCTTCCCGGAACGGAAAATACATAAGTACCAATCCGACTGACGTTTCGTTTTAAAATTTGATTCATTAAATCGTTTTCATGGGTTAGTTTTATTTACATTTAACATACGTGGATAAAAGATTAGGTTATGTTATGTTAGCAGGGTAAAGAGATAAATCCCCAAATATTGTTCTCATTCAGTCTTTCGTATTGCATTCATTTCAATTAAAATGCACAAGTTTCATTTTAAATATTGCACACATAGTTAAAATACATTTAAAGTACAGGCCTTTCGCTTACTTCATTTAAAACACAAAGTAAATAAATAACAATATTATAAACAAAATCATTTTATTTTACTATCAAAGCATTGTTTAAAATTCACGCACGCAAAAAATGTAATTGTCAAGATTTGCTCCCCGCTAACATGAAATATGGAAAATCGTGAAGGATGTTGCGTTATATCCATGGATGTATGAAAATAGGATCATCCTTGTTTACATTGCTCTACACCTAAAACAATTATGCTAAACATTGATTGACATTTTATTTTTCTCACACCTGACAGCACTTCAAAATTCATGGCTAGAGAACTTGCTTTGTGAATGATTACCTCTACATTTTGTATTTTTATTGCTCACGATGAGAAATCTCTTGTGTTTGTTAACTTTGATGGAATGCGATGTTAGGCTGTATCCTAATTTCAACTGAAGTTATCTCAATACATATATATTTTTGAATGTAGCTCATCTCACAAAGATAATTTTTTTAGAACGATCTTTTTAAAAAGGCAGTTTTTATTCAGTTTTATTCGAAAAAATAATTTTGAGCAAAATTGGCCACATAGCATATGAAAAGAGAAGTGGTCAGACCGTAACTGCTTTTGTCAATAAAGATGTTCACTGCGAGCACTTACGTATTAAAACTATCAATCGTGTTAAATTTCAAGTTCATTCTCTAAAAATCACATTCAAATCGTAATTTAGAACGTTTTTATAAAGTTCTCCACTCGTTTAACCTTTTTATACTTAAACTTTTTTGTAAACGATTCTTAGAGGGCATTTACATTTTAAAAGTAACCGCCATACCGAATTTCAGATTTTTATCTCCAACCGTATCATAGTAATAGCAATTATAGAACGTTTTTTACACATGATGTCTCTTAGCAATTTTGAATATTTTAAAACTATTCTGTTCCAAAATTTACGTTTTAAAAATCACAACTATGTCAAATTTCAACTTCCTAGCCCAACAACTTCCAAATAAATCATAATTCAGAAAGTTTTTGGAACATTTTTCGATCATTTCACACTTTTAAATTTCGATTTATTAAGAAACAGTTCTTACCCAAAATTTACATCTTAACGCTAAAACATTTGCAAAATTTTAGGTTTTTTGTTCAAAAGGTATCACACTAATTCAATTTTAGAACGTTTTTGCTCATTCACATGCTCTGAGGTAGTGGTACACACATAAAATATAACCTATATTGCAGCAGACTCTGTGATAATCCTTTTGCACCTTAATTTTTCAAATTGGTTCGGTTGTTCCGGAGATTACCCTCTAGAAACAAACAAACATTTCACGGTAAAACCGCATTTCATTAATTCATAGGAAAGTGACGCCAAAGGCATTTTCTGATTTGATTATCTTCTCGCAAGCGGGACGCCTGTCGTCTATCATGGGGTTTTTTTAAATATAAAAATCACATTTAACTAGATTCCTTTTCAAAAGTTTTGTTTATTTTAGGATTGAAACTTTAAATGCCGACAAGTCTTAATGCATACATTTTAGAAGGTACTTCCTGTCTCAAAAACTATTTTTTAGTGCTTTCTAAAAATATAAGTTTTATGCAGTTTTATTCGGAAAAATAATTTTCATTAAAAATGGCCGCTCGACAAATTAAACTTCAGGTGGTCATTAGTCTGAGTTAGGTATCTGATTAGTGCTATTATACTTTAGATAGTAGGCGATCGTTGGTGAATTTAATCACTGTTTTGGTCTAAATGTTAATTTCAGAATTAATTATCAGTTTTTTGCTAATTAAGGATAGACATTTTAATTTTTAACTGAATTTTATAAAAGCAAGTAGATTGAGTAATTATCTGTCCAGAAATGCAATCCTTACCTTCTTCTGTCCATTATTTTAACTCTCTATGTTTTTTGAAAAAATAAGTTTGACGAAGAAAAAAAGCGATCATTTTATGTATCTTGACGTTTTTTTCAAAAAATCTATATCTTTGTTTGAAATTAACTTAAGAAGAGGAATTTAATCCTAATTTGAAAGAATGATTCATTAGGTTGTTGTACTGTTTGCTTTCTTTTCTGCGATTTATGGTTTCTTTGATAGCTGTAATTTTAGTTTGCTTGGAGGGGTTGGTATTTTTTTATAGATTGGCTTGTCAGAGCGACCATCCTGCTTTATATGATACAGATATAGGTATGCATAGTAGATTTATAGATATATAGTACGTGATTAGAACACATATATCATATTGATTCCGCCGGATATGACATACAACCAAAAGTAAAACTACAATCGTAAAAATCTTAGCTGAAAGCCGCAAGTCTGCTGTTATGTTTTTGATAAATGCATGCTAAGTTATTATTTTGTATTATTTTGGTTTGCTTATCCATTATTTACCATATTTAAGATGTTATGTATTTAATAAAGGTACATTAATTTACTGTTTTGAACGAGATTGGCCACTGACAATTGTAAATATGACTGGCGATTAACAAATGAGAAGAACCTGTTTTAAAAAGATTCATCAGAACTGAATTTGAATGGTGATTTTACTAAATTAGTCAGCTACAGCCAAATTGGCTTCAATTGTGTCTACTTATTTTTGGTCGCAAAATTTGGGAATACATAGCCAAATTTCGTCAAGCTTGGCGAGAATTTGACGCTAAAGTATATGAATATATAGTTTTATGCTTATGATTGGAAAAAATAATACAACATTGAAAGATAATTGTTGAGAAATAAATGATTTTATTAGTTTTTGTTGAATTACTAAAAAAGTACTGAACAAATTTTGCTGAAATTGAAATGACACCAACAGGGTTATCTTAGACTTTCAAATCACAAAAGAATTTTCACAATCGGTACACATTTACGAAAGTTATGCGTGAACAGGGCCAAAAAATACATACATATATACGGATCTGATTAATAACCTCCTCCTTTTTTTGAAGTCTGTTAATAAGAAATGCAAAGAACCCGATTACAAAAGATTCATCTGTACCAAATTTGAATGGTGATTCCGCCAAATCAGTCAGCTACTGTAAAATTGGCTTCATTTATGGCGACTTATTTTTGAACGCCGAATGTGGTGATATTTTGCAAAATGTTGCTAAGCTTGACGAGAATTTGACGCTAAAGTACATAAATATACGGCTTTATGCTTTTGATTGGAAAAAGATTACAACATTAAACGATAATTGTCGAGAAATCGGTCATTTTATTGGTTTTTGTTAAATTACTAAAAGAGTACTGAACAAATTTTTATGAAATTGAAGTGGGACCAAGTGGGTGTCTTACACTTTCAAACAGAAAAAGAATTATCACAATCGGTGCACATCTGTGAAAGTTATGATTGAACAGGACCAAAAAATACATACATACATATGGTTTAAATTGATAACCGCCTTCTTTTTTTTGAAGTTGATTAATGAGATTTTACAATTTATACAATCGGATCATATGCGTAATTTTTTTTTCTTTGTCCATTTGCTTTAAACAAGACAATGAAAAACTCGTTCCTATCACCTAATAATTAGCATTATTTTTGTGATTTAAATGAAAATGCTTCATAACTAATCGAAGTTGGATAAATATAAAACTGATAATTCAGCCAGCATGGTGATAACGGCCAAACAATATATGCAATTTTGTGCGTTTATAGTGAAAATGCATTAAAAACAGGCTCATTTTCCCTAAAATTGCTTATTACAACAAATAACAATTTTTACTTACAGCATTAACTGTCCTCAATTTTGCTTAATTCAAATTTTAGGACTGCATCAAAGATTGTACGAATTCTGCAATGGTCAAAATATATAACTGTGTGGGACAAAGCATGACGTATCCAAGCGGCTATGAAATTTGTCGTTACATAAGTAAGTATTTTATTGTTATTTTTAAATTATCAAAAAAAGTAAAGTTTTATATGTACGTTATTTTTCAATCAATTAAACAGAAAATACGGAGAAATTACATTGAATTATTTTTAAAAATAATTATAGAAATCCGATTTTTTTGCAAAGAACTTACCTTTTTTTGAATGAGACAGACAGATTGGAGAATCAAATGAGTTTTCTCAATCATAACAACTTTTGCACAGTTGGAACATAACCACTTATTTCTCAATCAGGGTTATATATTTTTTATTTATTGCGATTTAATGAGCCTATGAAGTTTTAGATTTATTAAACAATGAGGAGCTGTTTGTCCAAATATATGGGCTTATTTCAAATGTCCAATTTATTAAATGATTATGCATAATTTTAGAAAAAAAATGAGTCGGAACTTAGAATTCTTATGAAAAATGCAGAAAAATAAAACTGTGTTTAAAAGCGATTTCATTAAAACGTCTGAGAGTCTAAAACTAGTGAATGGTACTTAATTTTTATGTTATGGGAAAAATTTTTGCGAATGAGATATATTTTTAATGCTTTTTATTTACGTTATGTAATGGAATCTTAGATGATATGCCAAATGAAAATAATAATTAAAATAATATATAAAAAAAGTTCTTCATGAATGAAATCTGTAGATGAGGCAAATTTTTAAGATTTGCCTCAGCAGTTCATGGACAATATGGGTGGCTAATGAAAACAAATATAAAAACAAATATAAGAAATATTATAACTAAAATAATTATACATTTACTATAAAAGACCGTCGAGAAAATTTAAAAAGATATATTTCTATAATGTTAAAGTATGGAAGGTGGTAGAAAAAATGGGTAAATATTGGTCTGATAGTTTTTTTAAGTTGACAGCTACCTATTCCATGTTCTAAAGCGTATGTACATTAGGGTGGAACTTAAGTATAGGGTAAAAAAAAACTTTTTTGTTTTAATGTGTAATAGTGAAAACTTTTTTCATTTTTGGATGTCTAAACTTTTGGCTGAAAAAGTTTTTTAAAATTAATTTGTTTTCCGGTTCCTCAAAGACGCCAAAGTTTTAAAATTTCAGTATAAAGTAACTTAAAGTAAACAACGTAGCTGTTAGCTCATATCTGCTTATATTAAGCAAATACTACCCAGAAGTCACCACAAGGAGGTGGTTAAACATCGACTTCCACCCTCCATACCTCCCTTTGTTATGGATTAATTCAATTGGAAATTCAACCTACTGGCTTCTCAGGCAAACTTTGTCATTACATTGCAGGAATTCAACTTTCCCAAAATAAAGCCATCTCTTACTTAATATCTAAAGACGGTTGATGCAGCTCGCGGGACAAAGTTTCCACTGTTGAGCATTACAAGGAAAATCTAAAATTCAGATGTAACCCTTGTTTGTACTTTTTTTAATGTTCTTCATCCGATCAGTCCGTCAAGACAGGATCCATGTTTTTATAGTCTATACAATTTCAATATGTTCGCATTTTTTCAAGTTGCTTTCCTGTTCATCCAGAAAATCCTTTAGTACCCATAGTTTTTCCAGCAAGAAATAAGTATCTAAAAAAAGTTCATTTGCATGTAATAAACAAATTATCCATTGTTAAGTTTTTAGAGACTTGCTTCCGATGTTTTGACAATTCCAGATTTGCGTCCTGCATTGGCGACGTTTCTGTTATACCCAATAAATATCAAACTTGAAACGTCTGTATTATTATTTTGAAAATACACCAAAATTGCAGTAGCTATATTAATATAAGAAGAAGATGTCTATGAAATATGACCAATATATTTTGATCCGGGTTTTTGAACTAAGATCATGCGTTCTTCTTTACTGATTCTTCGTCATATTTTTTCCCTTTGCTTCAGTTATCATACTGTTATCCTTTCTGCCATCAAAATACAAATCTTCTATAATTAACTCATTTCGTCTTTCTCGCTTTTTCAAATTCTTCCTTTCCTTTTCTCTTTGTCTTCTTCAATTCCTTTTGTCAGTTACCTTTTCTTTATTATCATGAGAAATACCCATATCTTCTAGGGTACCATTTGCAATAATATTTGCAGTTCTGTCTAATAATCCGGTTCTTTCACCTTGTTGATTGCCAAATTAAGGTTTAGAAGAACTACTGATTGAACTATTTCCTTCCTAACTATTCAAAACATCACTTTTTTCTTTTAAAATAACTTTTTCTTTCCTTGATATTTCCTTTTCCAGTCTTGCTACACTTTTTTTGTAGTTTTTATATCTATTGATCCTATTGCCATCATCTTATCCTCTCTTTGGTCCTTGAGAAAGTGACTTTCTTGTTCTGATGCATGATAATATTTAGTGCATTTAGACAAAGAATAGTTTTTTGCACGATTACATAACATTTTGAAATTTTATATTGGATGTGAGATTATTCTTTCTAATCTTGATATTTTTCTTCAAATTTTGACATTTCTCACGAAAGCCTTTAATCATTTTTTATGATTTGTGTATCAGAAACCGTTGGAATTGAAGGTGTCAGCAATATACACTTTTAATTGTATCAGAAACAGCTTTAGATGTGTCAGAAACAGTGTGTTCTAGATTCCAGCTGTCAGATTTTAAGTCAAATTGAACCCATAATTAATGTTTCATAACATCTTCATATGTTCGCCAAAGATGACGCAGCGGCAACACTTTGGCGACAAAATTCGCCAGAGTGTCATATGTTAATTGTTTTGCTTCACGAAATACAAGACACTTCAACAAATTTCAAGATTTAGGCACGTTAGTAGACATTGTCACATTTGACGCTGACTGTGTATTGAAAAATAATCAAAGAAACTGTAAACACTCGCTAAATGAGACTAACATTTTATGAGTCGCAGCCAAATAAATCATAGACAATGCTACTGCCCACTACGCTAGCTTCTACAAAAGTCAAATAAAGTGGGGCCATCTTTTCCATGGCACTAAAACTAAATTATACTCTTTATTACAGGACATTAACACTTCATTATTTTAATTTTGCAAAATATAAATTTCACAATAAGCTTAAAACACTTTTCATGCAATTATTGGCTTTTATTCGTTTTTTAGGGAAAATCAGGCGCTTTGAGGAACCGGAAAATATCATTTTAAAATTAAAAGAAAAATATTTTCTTTTTACGGAGTTAAAAAGGAAAAAAATAATCACTATTAGAATATAAAATTCGAAACTTCGTTTTTTAGTTCCACCCTAATGCACATCAAGTTTCGAGCAAATCGGTCAAAAATGGAAGATTTGTATAAGAGACATACACACAGAAAACGGCTTTTATATATATAGATTTTGGAAAATTTCAGTAAATTTTCTTGAGCAGACAATTTTTTTAAGTTATATTTTTTTTTACCTGTCATTTTACCACTAGAAAAATACAAAACAAAATTATTTAATAGTCCAATCAAATTATTCCGATTTTGGGCCATTTTGGGACATAATTACGAAAGTTTTGAAACTTGGTAATATTGTTTGAGAGAGTCTACTAATGAACATACTAAAAGTCCTGATGAATGGGGGGTGACCGCGAGGGGGGGTTAGGCAAAAGAAGGTACCTTTTTTCAGTTGTTTGTTAATATCTTGTAATCTATAAGTTCTATTTAAAAATTGCTAATACAAAAATAAAGACGATTAAATTCTCCAAAAAGCTTATAAATATTTTTCTCTAGAGACCCTAGTTAACGAGATAATCGCATTCGAAAATGAAGAAGTTTGCCAAAAGTCACACCGGTGCCAGAGAGCGGGTCAATGAAACTTACATTGCATCTACTTAATCTAAGCTTCCTTAAACAAACGCTAATAAATGTTGTAGTGAGGAAAACGAACCCTGAACAATAACTTCAAAAAATTATATTTTTATTAACATAAAATATACAAAAATGAAAAATGCGCAAAATACAATAATATAAGAATAAACAATATACTCATGTCCGTGATCATTACGATTAACCCAGATTCAATGGGAAATTTCAAAAGATGTTGATTTGTGTTCCATTTCCATTAGGACATCCTCCTCAGCAGATGGTGGACTGTTTGAGCTGTCTCCATGGCAGTAGTGGCAGGCGGCAGTGCATGTGATTCCTGTTTTTCTACATCCACATTTTTGCCTACAACCAGTTGTACACTGGATGAGGTTTAGTACTGCCTCAGGGGCAACAGGATCGGTGGTTGTGAAAGGCACTAACGTACGACTTGGAACGTAACGTTGGAACGAACTTGCGTTTCCAACCCCAAATCTCAGGAGACAGTTCATTTCCAGCTGTATCTGTAAGAATATATTTTTATCTGAAGAGGTTAAGGCTGTGAGAAGAACAAGTACATACACATCCTGCCCAACAAACAGGGACGTTGTCCCTTTCACTCAGTGCATCTATAGCAATCTGAACAGTCAGATTGTCGGCATAATTAGGACTTTGCTTATATGAGTCTCCTTTGCCATTTAAATTAGAGGATAGAATGGGAGTCAACATTATCTTGTTGTTCTTATTTGAGAGAAACTGATTTTAGGGAACACTGATGACAACATGTTCTTCATAATGTATGTCAATTGACCTTTTCACTGAGCCCTTTCTGTTTTATTCAGCTACTTTGGTACTGTTTACAAGGTCAGTGTATTCATCGAAAACAATTCTGCGTCCCGTTCCACAATAGTGTTTCTTAACGTACTTTATTTAGGTGTTGCAAATATGCTGTATTGTTGATACCTTCTTCCACAACATCTCATGTAACAAGAAGTCATCATCTACAACTATTGTTTGTTGCTGGTCTATTATCTCATCTGATTGTTCAAATATTTGACACAAAGCAGTTTTCCTTGTCTTGCGCATTCCGCATTAATTAAAAAGAGAGAGAGGATAAGGAGCCAATTAATATTGTAGGTAATTTCCTAAATCATCATTACTACGTTTGCACAAGGAAATCCATTAGAATATAACTAGAGGATCCACAGTTTTAGTAGTATTATGAAATTTTATTGAATTGCGCATACGGTTGAGTGATTGTTCTATACCTTTCCGAGTTAGATTCACAACAGAGTAACATTCGCTAGACACCTGAATGATCTTTTTACTCTCGATTTCCAAAGTTTTGAAGCAGGTGATAGTTTCACCTCCAGTAACTCCAAAAGTTATTGATATAATTATATCTATCTGAGGAAAGGGCGGTCGATTTTCAAACCAAGTTGAAAGTTTGGAGATATCCGCAGCATCTCTATTTATCCGAGCTTCACGAAAATCCTTATGTTGTTCCTCAGGAGAAAGAGTTAAACCACAGAATTCTTCCAGGGCGGTAAAAATATTAAAGATAGCTGTGGCACCCAGAACCCACTAACTCAAAACGCTGTCACTTAATCCTCGTCCATGTGTGAGCCCTCCAGAGCATTTCATAGATAGCATTAGTGTTTGCTCAATGATTATGTCAGACCAAACTCCTAACCAAAACTTGTAGCTGCGTCGAATCGTTAAATAGCTTGTTGTAGCCCTCTTTGGTCATGACAGATTGAAGGCTCAACATACCTATAATCTATTTTTAAAAAAAGTATACCAAACAAAAGTTACAGAAGGACATTAAATTGGCGTTAGGCCACGCTTTTTAAAATGACTTCAAACCCGATTACGGAACATATAATCTAATATAACATAATCTACAGTTACGAAAAATGTCATTTGCTGAAGTTATTGTTCAGGCTTCTATTCACCTGACCACAACATTTATTAACGCTTGTTGAAATTTAAGTTAAGTAGATGCAATGTAAATGCCATTGACCCGCTTTCTGGCACCGGTGTGACTTTTGACAAACCTCTTCATTTTCGAATGCGATTATCTCGTTAGCTATGGTCTCTAGAGAAAAGTGTTTATAAGATTTTTTGTAGAGAATTTAATTGTCTTTATTTTCTGTATTAGCAATTTTTCAATAGGACTTATAGATTACGAGATATTCACAAACAACTGAAAAAAGGTACCTTCTTTTTCCCACCCCTTCCTCGCACTCACCCCCCATTTATCAGAACTTTTAGTATGTTTATTTGTAGAGCCTTCCAAACAATATTACCAAGTTTCAAAACTTTCGTAATTATGTCCAGAAAAAAACTAATTTGACTGGATTATAATTTTTCTTTATATTTTGAAAAAACATATTTTTGTGTAACTTATTTTTTACTTTATTTTTAGCACTATTTTTATTTTGGAAGTAAATTTTTCTAAAAGAAAATAAAAGATGTGCATTTTGTACGTAGAAAATTGATTCGAAGTGGAAAAAAAAGGTGTAAATAACGAAATGAGATTTCACAATTCACCAATTTCTATTGTCTAAAATGGAATTTAAAATGTGGGTTTGGCATGATATATAAAAATCAAGGTACATACGTTACACGGAAAATACGGCATCATCTTTGCACGTTGAAGTCACCTGAGACAAAGGTTGTGCATTTTAATTTATAAAACGTATTTTAAATTTGCGAGGCAGTTAACTTTTGAACAAACTTTATTTGAAAGAATGCATGTGCTGTCGCTTCTTTAATTTTGCATTTTGCTATGCGCCTAAGATTTTTGATATGCGCAACATATCTATCCTTATTATAACGGACAAATGTGTCCGACGTCATTTTGAGAATAGAACAATTCATAATGAAATTTCAATTTTGCAATTTTCGTTATTGCGATTTTTTAATCTACTAAACATCGCACATCTTCAATTTTTATACGGTCGTATAGAAAAAGAAAGGTACTTTCAAATGCAATTTAAATTAAATCTGTATCGCATTTCACTCATTTATTACGGCTTTATAATTTTCAAGCCTTTTTTAAAATCTCTATCGCGTATCTCCATTCAGAAATAATAATAAACAACTTGCAAATAAATCTTAAAATATTGTTTTGGATAATATTCCATAACGAAATTAGAGCTGCATTAATAAAGAAATTAGAGAACGATATTTAAAAAAACACAAATTTAACATGTAATCAAATAATTCAAACTTTTATACTGTAAGTAGGAAAAAAATACTTTGAAATATAATTTGTTTCAAATACGTATTACAGTTTACTGATTGCTTGTGGTTAAAAAAAATCACGCGTGAATTTTTACTTTCTTCTATCTTTACAAGAAGAAAGTATTGGATTCATGAAAATTTTCGAATTCCGGTTTTCGACGGATTTACACGTTTTAGGAGTCAGAGATTCCAAAAAACATGTTTTTACAAAATGTCTGTCTGTGACTCTGTGAGTCTGTCTGTCTGTGTGTATGTGACAAAAATTTTGTGGGCGCTCTATCTCAAGAACTAATGCACGGAATTTAATAAAAAATTATATTCAGTGAGTCCCTAATACAAATTGATGCTGATTAGTTTTTGGTGTAAATCGCTCAACAGGTGGTGCTGCTATGCTGCGTTTTTCACGATTTTCGCAATAGCTCTATCTCACGAACTAATGCACGGATTTTGATCAAACTTCAGATTTAGTTAGTCCTTGAAATGAATTGATGCTGATTACGTTTTGGTGTAAATCGCCCAACAGGTGGCGCTGTTATGATGAATTTTGCAGGATTTACACGATTTCTCCAATAGCTCTATCTTAAGAACTAACGCACGGATTTTCATCAAACTTCAGATTCAGTTAGTCCTTGATATGACTTGCTACTGATTATGTGTTGGTGTAAATCGCCCAACAGGTGGCACTTATGTGCTGCCTTTTTCACGATTGCCTCAATAGCTCTATCTATAGAACTAATGTACGAATTTTCATCTAACTTCAGATTTAGTTGTATGTTGACACAAGTTGTTGTTAATTAGGTTTTGGTGTCAATCGACCAATAGGTGGCGCTGCTATGCAGGAATTTTGACGATTTTCGCTATAGCTGTATCTCAAAAACTAATGCACGGAATTTTCTCCTAACTTCTAAGCTGCTAGGCAGCATTTTGCTGGATTTAGAAGATTTCAGCGATTGTCATATCTCAAGAACTAATGCACGGAATTTCATATCTTTAGAACCCTCATGAGGTGCATAGATTGCCATTCAATTTTGGCAGTGTTATAGCGAATTTTGAAGTATTAACATGTATTGAGATAGAAGAAAGTTTTGGGATTGGTACATCCAACTAGTTTTTAAATTTATCTCTATCGTGTGAACATCGATTAAGAAATATTAATACGTTTGCGTTTAAAACAATGTGAAGAGTTCAGAAATTGTTTCGGCTAACATACCATATTTTTCATTATAAAAATGCTTTTTGAAGTTGGTTGCAATCTGAAAATCATATTACATGTAAAAAAATTATTAGAGTTTCAGATTTTAAAACAAAAAATGGTTTTCATCTTTACTCTGTAAACCGGGATACCCGGTTTCGATTTATTAGTATTAATTAAGATAAAATGGCATTATTTTCTTAGAAAAGTTTCAATTTAAAGAAATAAACCAGCTACATTAGTTTCTTTTTTTCAAACAAATTAAAAACATAAGTTATTCTTGTGAATATTTGTTAAACCTTTTTTAATGTTACGGTTAAGAAAAGTTATATATATATAATAATAAGCAAAACAGTTATTTTAAATCTGCATCAACGTGCATAGATTTGTGAGGACAAATCATGTTTAAAAAAATACATAAGTTGTTGTTTCTCAGCAGGAATTACTTTAAAGCATTCAAGTATCTGGATTGCCACAAACAACATTTTTTTCTTTTGGTTACATTTCCTATCGCTGTTATAAAGCAAGCTACGGGGTAAATTTCAACTAGAAAGGTTATTGTTTGGAAATAGTAATTCTCAATGAAGAAACGCCTGTGGCAACCTTGACTCCTATGTATAGCTTTTTATTATTTTTTTACTGTATATTTATTACACACTGAATATTGAACTCACGAATGCATATAAATTTTTTGTTCCGGATCTAGTTTTTATATTTCCAAGAGAGTGAAATTTTATGTAACTGAACTATTAGAATGTAACTGAACAGTTTTTCCTTTTTCTTTAAATTATTTAAATCTTGAGTTATAAGTGATTGTTGTCTCATGATAGCAGTTTTTTCTTCTCCTGCGTTGTAACATCTGGAAATTTGTGTTGGAATAACATCAACTTGACAGCATTTTCTGCCTTTACAGAAAAAAAAAACTGTTAGTTTATATAGTTTCTGAATAATAGCACCGGCGTCATGCATTTGCGAATAAAATTGAAATAAAAAAATATGTTAAAAAGAAGTCAGTTTGAATTTGAAAACTGCCCTAATGGAGACTATAAGCATGACATGTGCTAAATTAAGAACAACTAAGAACTTTTTTCCCAGAACCGTTCGTGTGAGAAATGTTTTAATATATCGACATAAATAAATCACGTATTAAAAAAAAAATAAGCTTCTACCACTTTTTTTTAAATGAAAGATTAAATTTCATTAAGAGTGTTCCACCACTATTTATAATATTCTTTTACCACATGGCTATACAAAGAAATGTTAAAAATTATCTCCCATAGGCAGTTCAGGGGCCATCTTGACGAAAATTTCCTAGTTCCTCTCCTTTTAACATTTAATTGTTTTTAATCATTTGATAAGAATAAATTATATTAATTTTTAATTAAATATGAAAACTATCCAAAAATTAGATTCCGCAATTATTATTATTATTCCATTGATGTAAATTCATCATTCCGGTTTTTACAGCCCAGGTTGTTGGTCCCTTTATAACTCAAGCAAATACATTTTTGTTAACTAAGAGATTTTTTCTTACACAAATATGCATATAAAATTTCTTTATGTCACTCTGATAACAGATAGAGGAATAACTCACAATTTAGAATAATTAAGTACCGCCTTCTGCAAATTAAATTATCGCATCTGTTTCAAATAAGAAATGTAGACAATATGTCTTAATTTGCATACATATTTTTATAATTAGACATAATATAGAAACTACTAATTATAATGCACATTAGTTATAAGGACGGTGTAATGTCAGTAAATGATGAAATACACATGAACTGTATAACGAGAAAAAAAGAAAGTCGATATATGAAGTGCAGTGTCCAACGCAAACGTATAGTCGCCCCGAAAGCGTATCAACAGATGTGTGATTGTTGTCATGAACAGTTACGTCACAAGACCGGAGTAGGAACAGTATCGTTTTCGCGAAACGATAAATGGTACGAAGTAAAAATCGTTATAAATCAGTAATCATATCTCAAAATTAAAAAATATATACACTGTCCGTTATATCTTTTTCTTTTCTATTATATAAAGATAGAATTATAAAACGTGCAAATTCTCCATTCTCCCATAAAAGGTCTCTTTCATAATTTTGTCTATTTACAAGGAAGGTCTCCATACCGGCATACTCAGAAAAATCTGAAAAAAATACAGAATGTTCTTCTCCTGTGAGTATATATGTTTATAAAAAATTGGGGCAGAACCTCAATAGAACGTACTTAAAGAAATAATGAAAATTTCGTTTATTTGTCGACTTATCACCGGTTGGCGAGAAAATAAAATTTCAAAAATTGCGCTTTTAAAAATACGCTTGTCGAATACTCTTTAAGGAAAAACGTTTTTATGTTGAATTTGTTTAAATAAGTTTAATTTAAACAACTTTAGCTTTGTCATTTATAGTTTGTTTTAACTATAGTTCTGTCATATATATTTATACCGGGTGTCCCAAAAAGGACTGACTGATTTTAAAATTCAATAACTTCCAAACGGTGACAGATATTAAACAAATTTTTGCAGGAGGGTTATGCATAAAGTCAAAAGTTTTTTTACAGTGATTTTCGATTTTAGTTCGAATTACAAACAATAGATGGCGCTGCGATCAATAGAGGCTAAATTCAGGCTCGATTTTTGGTACTTCGTGGCCCGGATAATACATTTTCATCTCCTTTTTCTGCATAGAACAAGAGAAAGGACCAGAAATTGAGCTTATATTTAGCGACTATTGCTTACAGCGCCATCTATTGTTTGTAATTCGAACTAAAATCGAAAATCACTGTAATAAAACTTTTGACTTTATGCATAACCCTCCTGCAAGAATTTTTTTAATATCTGTCACCGTTTGGAAGTTATTGAATTTTAAAATCAGTCAGTCCTTTTTGGGACACCCGGTATGTACTTATCACGAAATTTAACTATCATATTTTACTTTTTAAAACAAAATTTAAATTGATTAAAATTGTTCCAAACTCAAAAATATGCCCCATTGAGCACTGTCGATTAAACTTTGTTGCTATGGAAACAACTTCTTCGATATGGAAATTTACAGCGGCAGCAATATTCATTTTGCTTTAAAAATTATTTTTATAAACGGTAAAGCCGTTTAAATTAAAAAATAAATTGTGGATTGGAGAATAAAACAATGGCAAAATTTCATTCAAATAGGCAACAAGCAAAATTTATAACACAAAATATAATAAGAATAAATTTTTTCATGGCTTACGTTTAAATTCATTAAATGCCGAACATTCTCAAAATAAATTAAAAGCAATTGTCAGATTCGTTAAATCGTTGCTTTTGGCGAGGAAAAGTGCTGCTCGCCAAACTGCGTTTAGCTTTCGTGTTTTTACGCCAATCATTCGAAAGTATTTTATTTTTTTTATAGATTTTCTACTTAAATTCCGCCGATAATTTTAACTGATCCTTCATTACTTATATGAGTAGTTTCACTAGCATTTTTTTCAATATATTCTGAGTATGCCCATTATGGAGACCTTCCTTGTTAATAAGTTTCGCAGAGTCAATTTTTTTTTTTGGTTTATTTGTAGAAATTCGGAATGAGGTCACATTGACCGCAATTTAGGCAATGAGGGAATAAATGAAAGGTTTGTATCATGATACCAAATATTCTCAGACGTGCAACAATCAAACAGTTTATGTGTAAAAGCCATATTTCATGTGTTATTTTGTGTCTTGTTTACCTGAAAGATGAGTAGTAGAACTGAAGGTAGTTAAAATGCATTACTACCATTACTTATAACATGATACTGTTTCTTTTTTAATATTTTTCTACTTGAGTTTTTGTGCTAATTTAAATATTCGTAATATTGTGGAAATTACATTTTCCTCTCTCTAATAAATCTTGGTTGCCAGTATTATGTCGATATTTTACCTTTTGATCAGTTTTCCGGCCTAAACATTATAATTCGCTATGGGGTCAAAATGACCCCATCTTAGGCATTTAAGTAATATTTTGATCTTAGTACTGCGAGGGTTAGGCATTGTAACAAATATGTCCTTTGGTGGAACATGTATTATCATTACTGTATGAAGCTAATAACAAAATTAATTGTAAAGAGACAATAATACTCTGTCAAAAGACGTGTCCCATTATTACACTGCTCAAAACAATTAAAGGATATTGCAGTTTTAGGTGGATTTTGTATCTGGTAAACTGTTTAGCTGATTGATACATGGTCGACAGACATAGTAGGTTATATGAGAATAAATTACACATGTTTGGCAGAAAAAAATGCATTTTATTGCGCATTTGTGTACTAAAGGAAAAAAACACAATTTGTGCATATGAGAAAAAAAGAATAAGAAAAGGTGTTTTCTTCAAAGAAAATCATTTTCAGTAGGGGGTATGGTTTCCACGGGCGGCCAGCAACGTTGAACACCTTTGAGGCATGGACTCAATGAGGCTATTAATGACGAGTTGGGGTATTCTGCCCCACTCTTCCAGAAGAGCTCTTTCCAGTTCTTGGAGAGTTTGTGGGGGTTGTTGGCGGCCAGAAACTCGTCTTCCTAGAGCGTCCCAAACGTGCTCGATTGGATTCATGTCTGGAGAACACGCTGGACATTCCATTCGAAAGATTCCTTCCTCGAAAAGGAAATCCTCCACCAGGTTTGCATGATGTGGCCTGCAGTTATCGTTCATTAAAATGAAGTTATCTCTGAATGCTGCAGCGTAAGGGACTACAATAGGTCTGAGGATCTCATCCCTATATCGACGACCAGTCAGAGCTCCATCTCGAATGATGTAGAGGTCAGTGCGCCCATCAATGGAGATGCCACCATACACCAACACTCCTCCACCGCCAAATCTGACACTTTCGTGCACGAACGCAGGATTATTCCTACTGCCACGGTCGCTACAGATGAAAATACGCCTATTATCCGGATGCACAGAAAAACGGGACTCGTCAGAAAACAGAATATTGCTCCATTCATTTCTCCTCCAGTTGACATGCTCGGTTGCCCACTCCCTGCAGTCGCGACGATGCCTTGATGTTAATCTAACACATACCATCGGTCGGCGAGCATACAGACCTACAGCATGGAGCCGGTTTCGGACAGTCTGAGTTGAAATCGTGGTGCCTGTAGCCGAGCGAAGGTGTTGTTGGAGAAGAGTAGCGTTCATGGTTCGGTGTCTCCGAGCTGTTAACGCTAAATACCGATCTTCATTGGGCGTTGTTGCCCGTCTACGACCTTGCCCTGGTCTTCGACCTGCACATCCACTCTCCAAAAAATGGTTCCAGATCCTGGAAATGACAGTTTGTGACACTCCAATGGCTTGCGATACTTCGGCTTGAGTTTGGCCCCCTTCTAACCTACCAACAATTCTCAAAGCTTCTGAATCTGTCAAATGACTTCGCTGATACATCGTATTCATCGAAACAAAGCAATCACTGAATGCCGATCATCCTTGTCTTCAATCTCTTTTATGCAGTTGAAAGTCAAATTTCATTCGCTGCCGCTGAAGCGACGTTTTTGACGTCGAATTTGCATACTCCACAGTTTGAAAACCAGAAAAATTTGCATTTGTGATTCTCTTCTTCTATTTTCGGCAAAAAAAATTTCGTTTATACCTTTATTTTATATAAAACTTCAAATATCCTTTAATTGTTTTGAACAGTATACATATGTACTTAATGTACTTAAAATAGAAGAGGAAATCTGCGCTTCAAAGTACTTTGGAGCTCATCCCCTCCCCTCGCCATTTTCGAAAAAACGTTTAAAAATGTTGAAGAATAGAATATTTTTAGACTATTCTTAATGTACCTTTACGCCTAAAACATGTCTTAAGACATTTCTAGCTTCCACAATTTTAAAGATATCACTAGTTTAGAGAATTTTCAGCACATGATTCCTCTTGGGGTAAGTAGAATCGACATAAACAATTGTCTATGTTCTAGCATATAACATCATCATTATTTTTAATGTCTTTTAGGATTCCGTAATTAACCTTTTACACGCCAATATTCCTAAAGGGAACATCAACTTCAAAATTCTCCAAAAAATACAATTTTTTTCATATTGCTCTTTAAAAATTGATATTTAAAAAGAAAGTATGGATTGATTTTTTGGCGTTGATATTACATTAATAAAATAAATAGTGACTAGGAGAAAAAAAACCGCAATTTCGGTCTATTGTTAGACTTTCCGTCGACCAAAATTAAAAAATTCATATAAAATTCAAAATTTAACAATTTTTTTTAGAACTAAGTGGGTGTAGTTAAAAATGATAATTTTATTCGTAGAATATAAGTTATAACAAAAAGGATTCATTTTTATAGTTTCTTTTAGTTAACAAATTAGCATGTTCCAGAAATGGAACGTTGGCGTGTAAAGGTATACTTTTTAGCATTTTTTTTTATTACAGTGCATATAATTATTCATAAAATGTTTCCGAATATGAGACATTTTAGAAAGTGCTGACGAAACATGTTTATAAATTTGATCTACATTCTATTCCCTTTGCACAATCCCACCCCCTGCCTCTCCCATTCACACACGCTCTCCGATTTGAAGTGGATTGCTCATAGCTGCTGCTGAAAAACACATGTGTTTGTAGATAGTTAGACGTTGTTTATGACTCAAATTGAGAGCCAAGATAGGATTGGAGAGGTAATATTGGAGAATAAGGAAAACTTATTCTTTTACTCACCACTGTGATTTTTTTCATTTACTTAGAATACGTCATACAGATGAAATGTATCATTCAAAGTCATTTTGTACAACAGAAGAGGCACTTGAATACTTTTATGAATTATCGGATGATTATGAAGATGAATGCATCGATATTTGTCAACTACCTCCATAAGATGTTTAATAGTTGAGGAAAACATAAATTAGGACATTTTTGAGCGGCGTAAGCTAGCAGGTATTTGTGGTGAAATTGAAATAACTACAAAAGTAGATGATAATACAATTTCTAGTGAAGACGGATTTTATCTTGAAGTACATTCAGCGTCAAAGTGTGAGACTGAATTAGAAGGGAAAACTAATGTCGAAAGAGAAAATATCCAACATCGTTAAAAAAAAATTTTCAAATTAAAAAAAAATCAAAAAACTAATAGCATTGCAAATATTTCAAAAATGTTGCCTGAGTTGTTTACTTTATCTCCAATTGAAATATTTCACAAGTTCATTCAAAATAGAGTGTAGATGAATCCATGGTACCTTATTACGGTCATCATTAGGCTAAAATATTTATACGGAGCAAATCAATACGGTTTGGTTTTAAAATAGCGATGTGGAGCTCTAGCAGTGGCTGCCTATATGCTATGAAAATGTATATTGGAAAAGCTCAGAAATAGGAAACTCTCCTCCTGGATATGGATTTAGAGTTATGTGAGAGCTTCTATCTAATGTTGAAAATTAAAAAAAAACATGAAATTTTCTTTAATAATATTTTCTTCATCACATAAGCAAAAAATGGAAATGGAATCTACTTAGCCATGAGTTAACAAGGATATTGCAGCTGGATGGAATTTGCATTTACATTTGCACAAAGTTACAACAGCAGAAATATAACATCTCAATTTCTGGAGGGGAGTAACTTTGTGTTTGCTTCGAATGAAACCAAAAATTCACTCTGTTCTTGGACATCATGCACATTGCTCTGAGTCTTTGAGACAATCAGATTATCTTGTGACATCAATACAAAGACGATGTGCTGTATGACTGAAGTGCACTAAAAAAATGGTTTTAATGTGAGAAAAGATTGCGTGAGAAATGATTTCCCAACTACCATGGACAGTAGAAGAAATGTAGAAGATAAAATCAAAGGACAATATAAATATTTTTTTTCTTATTTTAAGATATCTTGATAATTTTTTTTTCTCCTTGTATTTTTTAGACTTTTATGATTATATATCAGACTTCTATGATTATTGCGCTGTGAATTTCCGTACAAACATTATTCTCTTATGCTGTTTTTATATTTTTTTACCATTCTGATAAACAATTGCATTTTTTTAATACAGTAATTCTTGCTCATCATCTAAATAATATATATTTTTTAATTTACTGGCAAAGCTTTTTTTTTTGTGAAAGATTCTAACCGCATCTTGATAATTTTTGCTGCAATGTGGAGCACAACGAAGGCTTGATGGGCGAAGCTCGCCTATTTTTTCTGCTTAACCTGTGTTATTCCTGAATAACTTTTATAACTTTACCTGTAATTATTAAAAATATTGCTAATCGAAATAGAGATTTTAATTTAAATATTATTAATCATATTTTATAAAACCATGTGAAAAAGCTAAGTGTTTCCCGTCAATGTACCATTTGTGGAACATGTTACAAATCATATACAAAAAAAAAAAAAAAAATAAAAAAAAATAAAAAAAAAAGAAAGAAAAAAATACTCATAATGTTTATGTTTGAGTTTTAATGTGATTTTTACCAACAAATAGTTTGTGTTATCTTTCAATCATAGTGCGGCGCTTAAAAGGTTAAAAAGTTTGAACAAAACCATTATAAGATCACTCGTGTGTTTTCTTTCCGTCAAACACAGGTATTTTTCTCCAAAACTACGATACCTGGAAGGTTCAAATTTGCCAATGTTATTGACCCTACGTATTTATAGATTATCAGCAATTTACAAATATCTTTGGGAATAATTTAAGGGGGTAATTGAGTTACTTGAAAAAAAAAAATATTTTTTTTGCAAAGGGTATTTTTTTATAGGTGTGGTTTTGGAACCAGCAGCTCTGTTTCTAGTCACAACCAATTTGACAGCTGACAGAGGATAAGTGCTCAGTATGTTTTGCCATTTCACCATGAATAGATTTAACGCCAGAACAACGCTTGCAAACTGTGAAAATCACCACCACTTTATTCAGGGAGACATTCGGTGAGCGTATACATTTGCGCAAAGGATATGTGAACTGGCCTCGGCGGTCATGCGATTTCAAATGCGATTTCAAACCAACGAGTCATATTCTGTGGGGCTTTGTAAATTCGCTAGTCTTCGCAGATAAACCCCAGACGTCGGATCAATTGGAAATCAACATTCGCCACGTTACTGGTGATATACTGTCCCGGCTGCTCGATAAAGTGGTCGAAAATTGGATTTCCAGATTGTGCTTCATTCGAAACGCCCATATGCCCAAGATTATTTTTAAACACTAATGGGATAAATTTATTTATTTAATAAAACCAATATCATGAACACTAACATTATTTTTATGTGTTTTATTTCGTTTTATATTTGTATACCTCTAAAATAAAACACTGTTTATATCGTGTAAGGTTTTGTTCGAAAGATCTCGTAACTAAGAACTCAAAAATATATTTATTTTATATTTAGGTATTATATTTTCAGAGCTATCATCAAAAATGAACCCTAATAATATGTTAACTTCCCTATATTTCAGAAAAAATAGCGATAGTAGATGTTAATCTAAACCTTGTAGAAAAACCTAACGGTTATACTTGGTCACATAGTTTTCGAGTAAATCATATTTTTTGTTACACACAAACTTTGGTTTGCGGGCTCTCAGTAAGGCGCTAAAAATACAGACGTGGAAAAAAAGTAAACACCCCCTATAAACTCCTCAACAAATCATCGTAGAAGAAAGTTACTGGTACCGAACGATTGGAAATAAAGTCTACTTTTAAATGATGTATATAACATTATCTTAGGGGGTCATCTACATATTAAAACGAATCCAAACTTCATTTTTTTTCAATGGCAATACCCAATTTTAACGAGATATTTCAAATTTTCGGTTCAAACTATGCCTATATACCCAATTTCAAGTCATTTGAATGATAAGTTTTTTAATTATAAACATTCAAAATTTAGTGCTTCTAATATTAAATTACATTTTCATATTTTTATCTATATCTCCCGAAATTATGCTCCTAATGTGCTATTTTTTTTGTAGTAATAATACTAATATACCTAAACATAAATAAGCTGAAATTGCAATTTTTATAATTTTATGATATGAATTATGAATTATGGAATTAATATTCGAAAAAATTATGAATTGCAACCTACAATTTTTTTGATGAATTTAGATGTATTGAGTTCTGCTTTATGGAAATTCAAAAATTTCACAATTTTCTTCCAAGTAGTTTTCAAATTATGCTTAAAAAACGGCAAAATGATGGTTTAAGGTGCCGTCTATGATGGAAGTGAGTAGACATTTTGAAATTTATTCTACTGTACTGTAATCTAACACGCTTCATTGACTCCTTGAGAGGCGCTTAAGTTGCCTTGATCAAGGAAGGGGCTCTCTCCGTTAACAATCCAGTACGGAACTTCAATTTGGATACAACCCTTAAAATACGCTCGTTTTAAAATAATTAATTTCTCGGAAACTTATGGTACGAATTGCATAAAAATTCGTTTTTAGGCTAATTGAAGGGTATAGAGTTCATTTATGCTGTCAGAATTGGGTACTGCTATTGAAAAAAAAACAAAGTTATGGTTCTTTTTAATATGTAGAATGCCCCCTAAGCAAATTTTATATACATCATTTAAAAGTAGACTTTATTTCCAATCGTTCGGTACCAGTAACTTTCTTCTACGATAATTTGTTGAGGAGTTAGTAGGGGTGTTTACTTTTTTTTCCCACGACTGTACCTTTCGAATTGGCGCCATGCAAGTTTTGTTGATAATCATTTTCGAAAAGGAGCGTCGGTAATTAGCGGACTTATTATCTATAAACCCATCTAGAAAACAGCAGCACGGACTAAGACGGCGTTGGAACTTTGCAACTTTCTTTCGAAAAGGGCTTGGCACAATGCAAAATGTGCTTCAGTTTAATTGAACACCAGTTATTTAAAAATTGGTGCGCTTGTCCCAGAGATAACATTCTTCCTGCAAACAAGTGAACTAATACTATGTCATCTTTATAATAGTAGTATAGATTGTATATTAGGGACCGTGTACAATCATCGAAAAGTCACCAAATTTAAAATCTAGTATAATTTGTTATTTCATTGTTTACTATAATCGGAACCATGGTAAAAACTCGCGTTACAAAACTTAATATTAAACTAATTTCTTCTAATAGAAAAACGTTTAGAAATATATATAGGGGAGATGGGGGCACATGTGAACACGGGGCACATGTGAACATCGCAGTTTTTCTATAGTTACTATAAGCTTTTTTATTTGAAAAAAATTACTAACGATGATAGCACCTGTAGACATATGGTAAAAATATTTTGAAGCTCTATGACATTTTGTTTTTCCTCTGTAGCCAAAACACTGTTTTTAGATCTCAAAAGTAAAATCATTGCTCCAACTTCATAAGCGAATAATTTTATTTATTTATTCGTTTATTTGAATTTGAGTGTTTTACCATATACTATGAATACTAATAAACATTTTTGATAAAATTCTTTTTCTTCTAAAATTGAAAAATATTAATTATTCATCAATTTAACAGAAGCAGCAATGTGGGGCACTTGTGAACAGGCTAGTTGGGGCAGATATGAACAGTTCATAAGTACCCCAATAAACATTCTGTGATTCTGTTTCTTTCAGTTAACTTAATGAGAGATAATGCCAGTTCCATTATCTACAATTTTCCTGAAATTGAAGATATTTTCCTCTCACAAAGTTGATTTTGTAATGAAACTTCCACAAACATATCTTTCAGCAAATACATAAAGAACAATAGGCTCGTCTACGTTCAATTGTACTTTAAATAAATTTAATGTTTTCTAAAATGCAATAAGTGTTATATATTATTTTACTAAACGGTTTACAACAATATTTTTTATGCATTGTTAATACAAAAGTATTACTTTGAACAAATTTTCAAATTTTTCTTTTACATTTGTTCTAACCTTACAATGATGGCTTACTTCCATCTCTAAAACATTTACGTATATGCTGCTTTGAATGGAGATAGATACCAGTAATATTTTAAGAAAGTAAAATTTTTAAACTGATAACTACCGTAAAATCCCGATTGTACACCCCCCCCTTTTTCAAAAGCAAAAGAAGTTGGGGGGGGGGTTATAGTCGAGATTTCTTTTTAATCATTAAAAAACCCTTCTTTATCTATAATTTACAAGAAAATAATGCAAGTACAGGAGTGAGAATCTTTCGTATTTCGGCAGATTTCCGATAAATAGTATGTAAATACCCCCTCCCTAAAATTTCCCCCAAACAAAAACCCTTAAACAAAATTTAAAAGTTTTAATTTCTTTTTTTAAATTGCTTCTTTATTTTTTTATTTTATTGCAACAATACTTAATGAATCATCTAAGCCTCTCCCCACCAAATCTGCTTATTTTCATTTTATAATCTTTTGCTTAAACGTATCACGCAGAAACCAGAGAAATATACATATATATTTTTCTTTATGGTGAATTTAAAAGGTAATATAACTAATGATTACTATGACAAATGAATAAAGGAATAAAAAACACGTTAAAGGATATTTTTCCCTTGTGTTCACATGTGCCCCACGTGTGTTCACAACTACCCCGCTGATGGGGCACATGTGAACAAATTTTTGATTTTATAAAACTATTAAAAAATGTAATAAGAACTATACAGGTGATTTTGAAAAAAATACCATGTGCAAAAGAAAGTTCTGTTTACTATATTAAGTAGTTTTTGTTTATCGAAATTAATCCAGTTATGAGAAAAAGCTATATTTATGCGAACTGTTCACATGTGCCCCCATCTCCCCTATATATATATTCTTTATCTTCAAATACTTGTACGACTAACGTAAATGCACTTAACGGTTTTGCAATGTCGTTAAACATTTTTGATGAGGCAGGATACAGAATAATCTTTAACATATTATCTGTTTTGTTTTGAATGGGTTCAGGGCTCCCACTGGTCCATTTTTAAAAAACCAGTATTTTACAAGGAAAACAAATCGTGGTGGGCTTTTGCGAAAATTAAAACAAAAACGTTCTTTGAGGTAACTTTATTAAAAAATTATATAGAAGAGTTTTCTTTGAAAAAAGTGGTGTTCAAAAAAAATGGAACGAGTGCGAGCCCAATGCGTTATAATCTGACAATATGGGGGGATTACTTATGTTTTATTACAGCAATATTTCAATTGGATATTTTCCCTTTTTTATTTAAGATATCGACGCTACATCTGAAATGGTTAAAAAGTGCGCCAGTGGTTGTCGAGATGCATGCGAGTAAGTTACAAAATTATTAATTACAAACGATCTTAAAATGTGAAATAAATAATTAAATACGTGTATTTTTATTTAACACCAGCTTTGTACATATTCATACACCAGCTTGTATCAATTTTAAAATTAATATTTAAATGTTCTTTACTTCGGGTTCAATAATTTAAGTGATTTAAAATATTTTAATTTTCAATATATATATATATATATATATATATTATTATATTATATTATATTATATTATATTATTATGTGTACTATTATGTGTATGTGTATATTGCTATGTGTCACTTTTAAACCGCGGAAAATGCGAAGTAATGAAACACGAAAAAAGCATTTCAAAAGCACGATTTCCATATGCGCATACTAAAAAAAATAAAACAAAATCGAACATATATATTGTGTATATGTTTTTAAAATACGTATACATATGTATACAAGGGGCACTGCACCCTGCGAGCTATGCCTACCAACCCCGTTCAGACTTCGCAGGCTCTAAAAACATGATAAGGTATCCTGTTTTAAAAAAACTACCCGGTTACGGATAATTGATAGATGGTATCACGAACGCACGGCAACTATCTTTCGTAATCGTGTTGCCATGTTTTGTGCGTTTGAATGAGGCATTTTTCGGACACCATGGTCCAATCCACCGCTTTTGCGATAGCTGACTGCTGTTGTGAGGATTGATAAGCAAGATCAATTACACATTTGAAAATCAGCTTGCGTAAAATGGTTAGGTTAAAAATGTCACTGCCCATCAGACTTTTATAATGACGCCATGGACAATATTCTTCTATTGAGTTCGTCGTTAAAAAACTCCGTCTGCTTGGGAATAACATTCAGATCTAAGGTATTGAAAAACACTGTGTTTTGAAATTTTACCTTTACATTTTATATTTTGAGCCAGTTTTACATAGTTTCGGGAAAAGGTATAGTTTATGCATGCATTCGTTTTACAATTGAAATGCACCCTTATGCATATTTTAATGTTATTTATAAATGTAATTATTTTCTTTTCTTTTATTATTATAATATAAGAATTTTATAATATGTATTAATCGAATTCGTACAAAATAAATCGAAAGTATTTTGTGCATGCATTCACCTGTATCATTATCTGTATTATGCTGCATCAAGTGACATAAGTAAATTTGCTTGCTGCGCTACTTTTACGCCATGTAATGTCCTGTGTGACATCGCAAGTCTATTGCCCAAAAGAAAATCGTTTTAAAAGTGTGATTTTAATATGTGACGTAATTTTCACCTTAAATGCGTTCCGCGTGTGATAATTCAATTATTTTAAAGGTTTTTTACTTATTTTAGGATTTAAGGGTAAATATATTATTCATTTTATAAGCATTTGGGAATATTATTATTTCAGTTTATTAAATATGGCTTAATTTTCATCATTTAAAGTTTTTCACGCGTAATAATTTATGTATTTTAGGCATTTTACATATGACGATGTTAAATATTCAGGCATTTTACATATGACGTATTTGTCACCATTAAATGCTTTTCGTGTGTAATAATTCTAGTAATAATTTTTAATTTTATTTGAGTTTCAGCTGACGTTACATATACTTCTATGTCTACTGTGACATCTGTGATGACTTTGTGATGTAGTGGGCCAGAGCTTTTTGACTTTCTAAGCTCATGTAGAATAATCGTTCAAAAATAACACATTTTTCTTACCAAAGTTCTTTATTAGAACAACTAAAATTAAGAGGAGATATGCAATAATAAATGTACAATTAATAGAGAGACACTCTCACTTTCTATAAACATATCTATGCTTCGAACATGCCAACATGAGTGAACGATTCATACTCCACATCGCTTCCGTTGACAAAACACGACCTCTCTTTATCGATGTCTCGAGTCCACTGTCCAGATCTGCGTACTAGCAACTCCTTCAACTTTTTTTTCTTTCTTTCCCCGGGGACGAGCGAACGTTGCCACACATTGTCCAACCCCCCTTATTTCTTGGAATGTGGAAATCTTCTGCTGAGCAGATCCCAAGGACAGATGTATGCATGCTACATCCCCTGCATACCTTTACACAAAAGACTATTGTCCTCCCTGGAAATGCCTATTGCTTTCCCCACAGTCAAAAATATGTAGAGAAGGTACTATGTCACAACTTATTCGCGTGGTTCCAAAATTCTAATAAGGACTCTTAAAATTTATAAATTTTAAAATTTTAAAATGTAGTGTTTTTGAAATATTGAGTTGCTTAAATTTTTATAGCATTTCTCTAATAGCGGCTACATTTATTTTTTTTTTGCTGCGAATGAAAGAGAGGAAAGAATAAATAATGTCATTTTCACATTAAAACTAAAAAGAAGACCAAGGGGAAAATTTTATTCTCTTTTCATTTTGTTGGGCAATTATTATTTCATATATTTATTTTAGATATCCGAATGGTTTCAAAAGGTCTCTTCATAACTCTTAAAATTTCTAATTGTAAAATATTGAAAAAGAAATATCATTGAAATGTTTTGGTTTTTTTTGTTGTTGTTTAATGGCCTTTCTCTAAAAGCTGCAACATTTATTTTAGGTTTTTTAGGTTAACCTTTTCTGTGTCTCATCTACAGCAATCAAAAAGTTACTTGTGTATTATCCCGTCGACCCCTTTTCATAAAAAAAATAAATAAAATTGCCAAAGTATAGGATTTAACGCCAAAAATGGATGATCATGGGGTTACATTGAATTGACGACCGATTCGTTTACTCTTGTTTGTTGTCATAAAGTGATTTGTAATTCGATGGTTTATCTGTATTTTTAATGATGTTTTATTAATTTATTAGTTATTTCCTTACTTAAAATAACAATTACGTCATTCATCGATGATGTCGTGATAATAAAAGAGAAAAATCGCTGATAAAATATTATGATGCGTAGAATGGATCAACTCACGTCAACGCGCATCAAAAACATTTATTCACTAGACAAAGCGGTAATTAAGAATGTAATTTCCATCTCATTTTTCATACTATCTGGCGCCGTCAAATCTGCATGTAATAATATTATATTATTTGTAAATTTCTAAGCATATAAGTTTTCTTAGAGGTTCAGAAAATCTAATTTTTAAGGATGTCAAATTAGCCTCATTTTACTTAATTTTCTTTTCTGATATGCTATAAAATTCAGTTGCTACGCAACTGTTAAATCAAATAAACAGGATAAAAAATGTAATTTAATAGACTACAACGACCATTTGGAATTTTTTTAATAATCGAATAAATAAAAATCGAAAACAGCTCCACCGAATCATCCACAGATCGCTACAAATCACCTTCGTAACAAAATTTAACCGAAAAATCTACATGTCGTCCACCAAATTCCGTCGCATTCACTTCAAAAACAGATTTTAAAGATCAAACTTTAAACGACCAAAACCTTCATCGATAAACTCTCCAAGTCCCGTGTCGAGAAGAAAAACAGTTTACAAATCGAAAGCAGTTCAACCGATCCATCCACAGATTGCAACAAATTACATACGTTGAGCTCAATTTTACCCTGTTTGAATCGACCGATTGTAAAACGCCATGGCTAGTGGATTGGAGCTCCTCGAGACATGGTCTTTTACTATCAATTGATTAAACATTAGATTGTTTCCTTTTTCGTGTTCGTCTTTTATTCTGTAATCGATTTTCATGGGCTACATAATCAGTTGAAGACCTCGATTTTCATGGGCTACATAATGAGTTGAAGACCTCGATTTTCATGGCCAACATAATGAGTTGAAGACCTCGATTTTTGCTTTGAAAAACGATTTTCATTTCGGCGGCGCTCTTTGGCTTTGGATTTTTCCATATCTGATAATTTGCGCCTACCCATTTTGTAACTTTTTCAATTTTTAACTATTTTATGCCTTTCGATTACCTATTCAATTAAAAATTCTTCTAAAAGTAAAGAACATCGTTGAATTTCGTTAAAAAAAAATAAAATGCGAGCATCATTTGGCCCCATCCTCGACCGAAAACAACAACCATTTCCAAATGGTTAAAAAAATGCGTACGTATTATTTTAAAATTGCAAAAATTATAAAGAAAAATATTTCATATTTCTTGAGTATATGCACAAAATTCCATAAAATAATATATAGAAAATTGCGCAAGTCCGAGTATATTATTGAAAATTTTCAAACAGATTTGATTAATTTAGACATTGCATAGCAAAAATTTAGCATTCATAATATAACGCCAATTATTCTAATATTCTTTTGTCCAAAAACACTTGAACGAATCAAATTTTATATCTTGTATCTTGCTACTCTTATATAAAAGCACAGTATTCTTCAGTGATGTTTTAACTCTAATTTTCTTAATATTCTCTCACCTATAAATGTTTGAAATGGCAACATTTTGCAATTTTTTTCATTTGGTGTTATAATTTGCCCATGTTTTTTTCTTATGAAAACTGGTCGACGGGATAACACACAAGAACTTTTTTTTTATTGCTTTAAATGGCAGACACAGAAAAGGGTAAATGATGTCATTTTCGAATTATTTATGTTATTTTCTGCTTGAAATTTAAAAGAAAAACCTTTTTTTACGTCTATGGTAATGAAAGATGGCAGACGGTTTTGGGATTCTAAAATAAACTGATTCCTAATGATCGAAATGTGAAAAACAGTTTTTATTTTTTCAAATATTCCTGGAAAACTTAATTTAATCACAATTTTGTCTTAACTATCTATCGAAAGAAAGTATAATTTCAATTGCAGTATGACAGTGACGAAAAAAAAAAGTATAATTTTCTATTTTCTCCCCTTTTTCCACCAAAATGAAATAATTTTGTTGTCAATTTACAGAAATGTCATTAAAATTAGAAACAAAATAATATCCCGAAAACTGATTATAATTTCAAAATTCAAATACCACTTTTGACATGCGCGAATCTATATGGATTATTGGTATTAATTTCACTGCCAAACATTCCATATTTTAGGAGGAATAGCTGTGAAACAATGAGTCGTTTCATAAATTCGTTTCATTAGGATTATATATATATATATATGTTACATATATATATATATATATATATATATGTTACACACATATATATATATATATATATATATGTTACATATATATATATATATTACGATAACATGAAGAGTAGATGGCTATTGATGGATCATATCGTGCTTTTAAGTAATAAAATGAAGAATAATCCCACCGTTGATTATAATATGAAAGAGACGATGAATGATGATTAGCATTTGAGCAAGTGAATGTCTGCAATGAGCATATGAGAACAGCATATAATGAAGAAAGCAGCATTAGTCTATGCCGTAATTTAATGTAGTAAAAGCTGTCGTCGGCTGGTTTTGATTCGTAGCATAATAAATATGTTTGCAAGTCGTGGAGTGGTTGAATCAAGCAATGAGTTACCACGAGAGTACTACATTTTCTTAAGATATATCTAGAATAAACTCTTAGAATAAATTATTAGAATAAATGGTGAGCAGAACGACCAGCCAACGGAGCTGTTTACAAATCTCGGCCGAATTCTGTGGAAAATTCTCCTGCATCTGCTTTTTGTGTCCACGCGGAGAAATAGAAAAACATGACGTAGAGCGCGCTCTTGGCCAATGGAAGAATAAGGGATACGCGTACAGTCTACTTCGCCACCAATGGGAGTGATAAAACAAAAAATTCTGGTAATTTGAAGCGGAGGCATTTTATAATAAAAAATTCCCCAACGTGCAAAAACCATCTCGGAATTTAAAAGAAAAAAAAAGAAATGGCTATTTTAAAAACATTCGAATTCGCAGAAATTATCAGAAATCATGATATAATGTAGGAATAACTAAAATCTTTATATTTAAGTAAATCGAGCAAGGTAATAATTAATTTAAGGGGAATTTAATAGAATTGATGATAGATATTGTTAAAGAATAAGGAATTAGTGAAAATGGCGGCAATTCAGCATACAAATATCGCGAAGGAAAATTTAATAATATAACACACACATATATATATATATATATATATATATACATAATATTAACATATTGGGAGATGGAACTCATCATTGCGTTACTTTAAAAATCATGAAAATGATAGAACAAGGCTGGTTTGTTAGTCATCAGCCTTGAACTTTCTACTGAACCAATTTTAATAATTAATTTTTTAAGTAAAAGCTGTTCATTTATAAATGTGCCGTACTAGCTATTTTTCATATTTTTGTCCGTTTTTATATTTTATTTTTATTTTTAAATGTTTTTTCTTAAATTTCTTTAAAATGGTGGCAGTCTGATTGCTTCCATTGTTGCAGAGAAAAGAAAAAATTGAGTTTATTGATTATATCCTTATTGATGCTATTTTCTCATTATAATTCAAAATAACTTTTAAAAATTTTAATAAAAAATGGCGTCACGATTTAAAAAACACTCATTTACCTCATAAAGCTGTTACATTTCAATATTTTCTCTTTCGTTTTTCGACAAGCTAACAGAGTTGCCAAGTCTCCTGCTTAAAATATAATATTCTATAATTATAAAAAAATAATTCTAATGTGTTAAAATGCCTTAATTTACAATACTGAGAGATCCTGAAGTTCTGACCATTTGCGCTTCTGAGGTCTATATGAAAATGTATAGCACTTTGTATTTCCTGATTCAGACCAATCAAATTGATGTAAGAGTGCCATTATTATCCACTAGGGTCCCATTTCTTTCACCCCTGCGGCATCTTGTATTAGGGGTACCGTCCTTTCACCCTAGTTAAGGGTCAGTTAATTCTCGTGCCCCTAGAGGTGTCACCATCGAGACAAGCCTTTCACCCCTAAAAGGTGACATGTGTCACCTGTAGTTTTAACAGAGTATGAAGTCCACTCGCAGAAATAAAATTAGATTCGTTCCCAGCCAAAAAAAGAAAATTAGGGACACCATAACCTGTTATATGTCCTGATTTAACGATCCAGAGGTGTTCGTTGTTCAGAAGATTTAATATGTTTGAATATTAAAAAATATAGATTTGTTCATTCTTCTATCTAAAACCTAAAATTTGTATTAGAGATATAATTGTAGAATACTTTTCATAATGACATTATATCATGGTTTACTTTCCTTTCATTTCAGGTTTCGTCGGGTTACGGGTTGAAATATTCAGGGTTCCGGTCGTGTGCGGGTTGCAATAGTCGGGTTCGGGTCGTGTTGCGGGTCACCGAAAATTAAATTTGAGGGTTCCAGTAGGGTTGCGGATCGAGGAATGTTTTTGTTGGGTTCGAGTCGGGTAGCGGGTTAACTTCAAAAGGAAATTTCGGGTTCGTTTTGTGTACAACCCGACCCGCGCAGGCTGCACATCTGACATTTGGACATGAAATTTCAAACACACATTAAAGCAGATATGCGCTAACAATTAATATTCCGAAAAAGTGTGTAGATGCAGGAAAAGTTTTTCTATTTAATTTGAAATTTAATGCTTTTTAGGTGTGATCGTAATTATATAAATACGTTGCACCTACAGTCGGCAGTCCGTCCTTCTGTCTGTCTGTCCCCATATAACGGAGTGATAACTACACTACCGAATGATTTGAAATTGAATATGTAGAATCGTAGCAGAATTTCGCTGTGTCATTTCAAATTTTAAGAAAATCGAATAAAAAGTTCACTTACAGAGGCACACAAAAGTATTCCTTTACATTATGGTCTATGTAGAAAAATAATTTGCAGAGTAATTTATTAGTGTTACACAATTTTAAACGTAATGAAATTTTTATACATTATTAAGATGCCCAAAAAGATGGTTACTATGAAACGTGCTATGTGTAGCATTAACAGTACTTGTACTGGGGAACTCAAAAGTGTTCTGTTACATTATGGTCTATGAAAAGAAATCGTTTGCGACATATTTTAAGGATGCTACTCTGTTATATATGTAGTGAAATTGATATGAATTTCTGAGGTACACTAAAACATGCTTAATGTGGAATATATGCAAAGTATTTATCATTTATTTACAGGGACACACAAAATAATTCAGTTATATAAATGTCTAAAATGTTCGCAGAGTATTTTAATTAAGTTGAACTATTTCAAACATGACGGAATGTATATACATTACTGGCATCTACTACAACATGCTTGCAATGCAATATGATTCAAACCGCATTTATCGCTCATTTACAGGGACATATAAATTATTTCGTATATAATGCTGGATCCAAACTATTGTGTATTACGGATGATTACTGAAAGTGCGTTTCCAGTTATGATATACGTTTTATGTTTAACTAAATTTTAGCTCACTACGTGGTGGGTAAAAATTCTATAGAACATATACATTGCAATGCAAAATAATTCAGAATGAGCGTGGATCGCTTAAAGGTGTTATATATATATATATATATATATATATATTCTTTTAGGTGCGTTCATAACTATGCGAATACGTAGCATGTATAGTCGTCGTCTGGTCCGTCCGTCTGTCTCTTCGTCTTTCCGCATATGAGGCATTCTCACAAAATTTTAACTTACAGGAGTAAAAGTATGGTGAAATTAAACTTAATAAAATAACATTTAAAACTTATAGCCGAATTCCAAAATAAAGAAAAAATGGTTAGCAGCGACGATTTTTTTTATTTAACTGAGGTTTAAGTTAAACTTGCGAGTTTAATTCCTTAACATTTTACCTCTTTAACTTTTTATTTTCTTCTAAATTTTTACTTACAATGAATTTGCATAGTGCCCACACAACAGAAATAAAAAATAATAACAATGTAGTATTTTTAGTACAAAATTTTGGTATAACATTTTTTTAAAGGAATGTCAAGGAAGGGACGGTAAGGGGGGGGGGGGGAGGGGACGGTAAGAGAAAAAAAGTGAGGGTAAGGAAAATAAACGGTCAAGTGTGAATATTACTCGCACTCAGAGGGTTCCGTACAATAAATATATGAATTATTTAAAAAAAATCGTTGCTAAAAGAATCATAAGATTTCGTAAAAAACTATACAATGTAGAATTGGGTATAGACTATAGCTGTATATACTAGAAAAGTGGTTGTGCATATATAACGTTATCACTTTAGGGGGGATGTGGGTTGTCTGCCACTTCTTTTCGTGAGATATCTCCAGGGGGAGGGAGGTAGTTTGTTTTTGATATCGTTATCATTTTTCATCGAACCAAACTTTTCTTTTTTCAGAAATTGTTTCTTTACATCCAAATAGCATGTTACATTTATTATTTTTTTATATGTTTTTATGAAAATACAAAGCTATTATTAAAGCCATTAAATGTTTGTAAAATCATTTCATTCCAAAATTTGGAATACGCCAACGTTAGGTATTCCTCTTCTTCTGCCATATGCGCATGTACTAATTCGTTGTTAGAGAAATCAGGAATATAATATGTAGGAAATGATACTTGCGTTTACCAGTAAAGAAAGACAAAGATTGTTGCCCACTTTTTTATTGACAGGGCTGCCACAGGCGACAATTTTACTATTTTGTTCGCACCACTAAAAAAAAAAAGAACAGATTTTGTTCAGTATACTTCTCTTGTAAATGTTCTCAAACAGTATGCCAATAATTTTTGGTTTGCGAAAGTGGTGTGAGGTAGAATTAAAAAATTAGTCGCATGTGGAAGCCTTGTACTGATAAATTCTGCTTTTAACCTCCCCGGCAAGAAGACAATATTACTTTTGAATGCATTATGTAACAATATGAAATTATTAAACAGTCGGACCTCTATTTAACGAAGTCGCTAAATCCCGAAAAAAAGTTCGTTATATGCAAAATTCGTTAAATAGAGAATCACCTTTTAATATACTTTAAATTACATAAAACCTATTTTAAGTCCATAAACAATAAATATAATTAAAAAAAGTAATTAATCACACTTTTTTTTATAAATTATCTATATTTGTTTTATTTATTTTACCCATGAAAGAGAAATCTGAAAGGGAAATAAGAATGAAACAAAATATTGTCTGGAAATACATTGTATTTTCAGTTAAAAAAATAATTTTACATTAAAATAACGATTTTTTATTACGGTTGATAAGCTGTTTGGAAGAATACCAAATTTTAAAGCAGTATTCCTTTTCTTCACGCCTTCATCCACCTCGTCAAGAATAATTTTTTGCTTCTTTGATGCTCACGAACTTTGGCTTTGACATTTTTGAGCTACAAGAACTGAAATTACCAACACGATTGTTCATGATCAACAATCTAGAAAACGGGAGCTCCATTGAGGGTTAAAAAGGGATATTGAAGGTTTGCACTTCTTGGATGGAAAGCAAACAATCACAACGATTTTACTGCTCTCGGTGAGTTAGGCGCCTGGTAAGACCTGTTCATGGTCATTGATCATCATAAAATGTGTTAAAAGAAGAATAAGTTTGAAATGTCGTAATATTTTAAGAAATAGGGAGAAAAAAAATTAGATCCCATAGAAAAGTTCGTTAAATAGAGAATGCACTTCGCTATTTGGAGGTTATTTTACGAAGAAATTTGCAAAATGTTCTTGGTTCCAAGTAAATGTTCGCAAAATAGAGAAATTCGCAAAATAGAGGTTCGTTAAATAGAGGTCCGACTATACTTTTAAATAGTAACTAACTCTTTTAGATGTTATATGATATAAACAGATTTCATCTATTGATATTTTATTGGCTTCCGGAATCCGTAAACTATGCAACTAATAAATGTATAATCATACGCTGTACGCGTATAAAAAGAAAGAAAAACTAGTTGGATGTGCCAATCCCAAAACTTTCTTCTATCTTATACATCTTAATATTTCAAAAACTAGTTACACATGTTAATACTTCAATATTATTAGTTCATTACTATACCAACTTTGATTTTCATCTTAAATTTCTGCTTCAGTCAATTAAATAAACTTAAACGAGTTAATCTATATCATGATATTTGTTAAAATTAATAGTTTTTCCTTATACTGTTGTTATCAGATGTTTGTGAATAGACGGCTTAACAGGAAGTGAGTTCCCGCCTTTGCACGAGCCGCCGATGGACAATAGAACTACGAAAAATCTAGAAAAGTATACAAAAATCTCCATCACAGAGCCCCATTACCGCGCGATATTTCCAAATTCAAGGAGGACCTGTTGGCCAAAGCCAAAAACATGCACAAAAAATTTGGTTCAATTTGTATGCATAATTTTATACAATTTTCGATTGTACAATAAAGAAAATGGTACAGACATGTAATTATAGCGCACCCTTCCAACGGAATTTTTCCAAGTTCAGGAAGGACCTTCATGCCATATCCAAAAACTTAAAATAAAAATTTGGTTCAGTTCTATGCATAACTTCATATACTTTTGGGTGATACAATATTCAAAATCGCACAAAAATCGCTATTACAGCGCCCCCTACCGGCGAATTTTTTCCAAATTCAGGGAGGATCTGCTTGTCATAGCCAAAAACTTAACATAAAAATTTGTTTCAATTCTATGCATAACTTCATACACTTTTTGATGGTACAATGGCGACAGACACACGGACACACGGACACACGGACAGACAGACATTTTCTATAAACATGTTTTTTGGGATCTCTGACCCCTAAAACATGTAAATCCGTCGAAAACCGGAAGTCGAAAAAAATTTCGATTACAATACTTTCTTCTATTGAAGATAGAAGAAAGTAAAAAATCTAAAAATAAAATAATTTTTAGACATTGATAACGATAGCATCGGATGGCAGGGGATTGGTGATTGGGGGTGGGGTTACGGAATGATAACGTATGATATCGTAAGAGGGAAGGTCCAAAATTAACAAAATGTTCATAACGTTATAAATGTAATAGCCCCAAAAGATGAATGGGTATCCGATAAATTTCAAAGAGATATAAAGCCTAAATAATATCAAATATTGCTATTCTGTATAACTCTTTTTTACTTTTTTCTATCTTCAATAGAAGAAAGTATTGTAATCGAAATTTTTTTCGACTTCCGATTTTCGACGGATTTGCATGTTTTAGGGGTCAGAGATTCCAAAAAACATGTTTATAGAAAATGTCTGTCTGTCTGTGTGTCCGTCTGTCCGTCTGTCTGTCGCCATTGTACCATCAAAAAGTGTATGGAGTTATGTATAGAATTAAACCAAAATTTTATTATAAGTTTTTGGCTATGGCAAGCAGGTCCTTCCGGAATTTGGAAAAAATTCGCCGGTAGGGGACGCTGATATAACAATTTTTATGCGATTTTGAATATTGTACCATCCAAAAGTGTATGGAGTTATGCATAGAATTGAACCAAATTTTTAGTTTAAGTTTTTGGATATGACAAGCAGGTCCTCCCTGAAATTGGAAAAAATTCGCCGGTAGGGGTCGCTGTAAATGCGTTTTTTGTGCGATTTTGAATATTGTACCATCGAAAAGTGTATGAAGTTATGCATAGAATTGAACCAAAATTTTATTTTAAGTTTTTGGCTATGGCAAGCAGGTCCTCCCTGAATTTGGAAAAAATTCGCCGGTAGGAGGCGCTGTAATAGCGATTTTTGTGCGATTTTGAATATTGTACCGTCCAAAAGTGTATGAAGTTATCCATATAATTGAACCAAGTTTTTTGTGCATGTTTCTGGCTATGGCAAACAAGTCCTCCCTGAACTTGAAAAAATTCCGAAAGAAGGGGGCGCTATAATTCCGATCTCTGTGCCATTTTCTTTATTATACCATCGAACAGCGTATAAAATTATGCATACAATTGAACCAAAATGTTTGTGTTTGTTTTTGGCTTTGGCCAACAGGTTCTCCTTGAATTTGGAAATATTGCGCGGTAAAGGGGCTCCGTGCTAGCGATTTTTGTATACTTTTCTTGATTTTTCGTAGTTCTATTGTGCATCGGCGGCTCATGCAGCGGCGGGAACTCACTTCCTGCTTTGCCGGCTATTCGCAAACAGCTGATAATGACAGAATAAGGAAAAATTAATAATTTTAACAAATATCATGATATAGATTAACTCGTTTTTAGTCGGTTTAATTGACTTGAGCAGAAATTTAAGATGAAAATCAAAGTTGGTATAGTATTGAACTAATAATATTGAAGTATTAACATGTGTAACTAGGTTTTGAAATATTAAGATGTATAAGATAGAAGAAAGTTTTGGGATTGGCACATCCAACTAGTTAATCTTATTCTAATCTGTTTTATTTTCTTTTATGAACTTCATGCAGTACTGACAATAAAAGTAGTGCATATTTATACTTTATTTGGTTTTTCATAAAAGTAAATTTAGCGTTGTAATAAACTTTTCTTTTACAGTGTAGCTAAAACAAAATCTTTGTGCAAAGCTTAAACTTGGCATTGTGCTAAACGCGCTTCGAAAGGAGGTCGCAAAACTGCAACGTCACCTTGGCCCGAGCCGCGTTTTTCCAGATAGATTTTTAATAAACTTTTAAAGACAGAGGAGGCGTATTGAGAGATCGTCTCAATGGAAAGTAGTCCAATCCAATAGAATTTATGTGATTAATTCTAATTAAATTAGTCCGTTTTTAAACATTTGGCATTTATTGATTTCATACTGATACTGGACATTGCATTACATAAATGTATCATTAAATGTTGTTATCTAGGCTTTAAAAGCCGATGATACACAGAGTACACTGCCCCTGTTATTATGTATGTCAAACCGTCCGTTAGTTTAAGGCTGAATATCTCGCCTAACTACAGAAGATTTTTTCAAAAATCATTATCAACAATGTTTTTATGCTACTAATACGATAGGTACCTCCAGCGCTCCTCAAAACGTTTGCTGATTGCCCGCAAATCGAAATTTGTGTGTAATGGCAAAATGCGCTTTTCTTAAAAACTATGTGACCTGGGGTAATAACTATAATTTTCCTTCAAGTTTTAAATTACCCCTACTACCTCTAATGTGTTTAATAATTTTTAGTTTCAGTAGATTCGGAAGTAGACGGGGGGGGACATATTTTTGCGCAACATTTTCCACGATATCTCTGAAAATATAATACCTAAAATGAAAAGAAATGTATTTTTGAATTCAGCATTACGAAATCTTTCACACGGTACCCCACACGATATACAAAGAAATGATTTTTTTAAGTAACTTGAATAGCCCCACTACATTTTCCCTAAATATATTTGTGAATGTTTAATAATGTGTAAATAGGTGGGTCAACAGGCTTTATTACTTCCACAATTTGAACTTTCCACGTTCCATAGTTTACCAGTAAAATGGCTGTAACAGATGGACAGACAGACACAAGAGTGATCTTATAATGGTTCCGTTTTCACTTTTTAAGTACGGAACCCTAAAAATGGGGAAAAAAGGGACGTTAAAGATGGGACGGTAAGGAAAATTACCACCTATTTTTAGACAAAGTTTGTTAAGACTAAGTGATAGCCACAATGTACATTGATTTTTAGCAACAGTTATTTAAATCGGATTAAATAAAAAAAAATAATTTAGCTTTAAAAATGCGGCAATAAACCTTGCGCACGGTAAGAATACAAATAAAGCCACGATGCTTGAAATTGATATTTAAATTCTGCAGTAAATTTCCTGTCAAAGAATTTTAGCCATTCTTTCTCTAGCACACCTCTGCATGAGAAAAAAGTTGAAAAAAAAATTCTGTGGCAGCATCTGATGTGATTTTCGGGATAATTTTAGCAAGAGGGACAGTAAGGAATCTAAAATCCAGGGGTCGAGTTAAGAAAATAATAACGAAGTTGAAAATGCGTGCATGTTAATTTTTTGCTACATATTTGTATAAAATAACTGTCCGAGTTTCGGAAAAAAAAAATTACATCGAATTACTTGAAGCAATTTTATACAAACAGCTCCAAACTTAAAATTCAGCATCAGGGACACGAGACGGTAGAGGAATTTCGAGGTATATTTGGACCACCAACATTGTAAAAAAAATATTTATCTCGTTAATCGTGTTATACAGTCATGCAATGCGATGTTTTCCAGTATAAGAATTAAAAAATAGAATAGAACATCTACTAAAATAAAAATTATTATTCAGCGATTTAAAAGTCAAAATTATCTGAGAATGCCTCATATAACAGCGCAAAAACTACCCAACCGAATGCTTTGAAATTTAATACATATAATCTTTGTAAAATTTTGTCGAGTCTTTTTTAACTTTATGAAAATCGAATGTAAACTTAAAAAGATGTTAATAAAAGTTTTCTTCATTCTATTAAATCCTACCATATGTAATTAATTCAATGATATCTCATGACAGGTAATGATTCTAGGATGCCATCTTAATTACGTCCTATTTGAGATGGACTCCTATTATTTCCGTATTACTGAATTTAATATATATAATAGTAATAAATTTTGTATTCATGCATTTTTGCATACGAGTGCAACATCTGTTGCACCATGATCTGAATATTTATAAGCTATTTATAGTATGAACGCACCTCATTTGCCTCGCTTGAAATACATTTTCCGAAATGTTAATAACTGAATTCAAGTTGTATGCCATGACCGCAGAATTTGCCATAAGTAAATTGTCTCATTAAGACAAAAAAAAAAAATTATTCAGTAAAGATATGATTTTTTTTTAAATGAACTATTTTCATTTAGACAAAACAAACGTTTTATAGTAAATATACAAAATGGCGAAATTTTCACAGAATGTATCGTCTGCAACTACATAAGTTAAAAGATCTTTAATCTTCAAGAATTTCTAAAATTAACTATTCATTAAAATTAAACAACTAGTAAGTCTTCAAATCAGCTACCTCAATGTCAGTTTTGCAAGATTTTTTAATATTACCCCACTTTGCACAAAATTGAACATCTTGGAATCCGCGATTTAATAATTTTAGATTATGTGTAAATTTTTAAGCATATTAGATTTGACCAATGATTCAGAGAATCTAACATTTAAGAAATATACTTTTCATTTACTTATTGTTTCAATTTTGAAGAATAAAAATGTACAATTCTTAAGGGGATTCTACACTCCTAAATCCCGCGTTATCGCAAGGAATTTATGTTTCATTTGGCAATAATTGTGCATTTTATATAAATATTTCAAGTTTCTATTATATCTATAAGTCAGTTTAAAAAAAAAAAAATTAATGTAATGAGCAAGATCGTTGTACCCGATATTTTATCCTAAAATACCCACAAATCCACTGTAAAAAAAAAAAAAAAAAAAAAAAAAAAAAAGACGGACTAAAAAACGGAAATACTACTGCCAATCTAGACGCCAGTACTATTTCTGTTTTTTTTTTACGGGAATTTTTACCCATAAATTACAGAAAAATTTCCGTTTTTAATCAGAAAAACGGAAAATTTTCTGTAATTTATGGGTAAAAATTCCCGTAAAAAATCGGAAATAGTACTGGCGTCTAGATTGCCAGTAGAATTTCCTTTTTTAGTCCGTGTTTATTACAGTGTACGAACTACAAAACATCGGCATTTTTTGCAGAAGTTAGATAAAATCTCATGTAATAAAATCATGTATCGTACTTGTCCTGGAATTTTACGACCAGGAAGTTCTTCTGCACCTGTATTTTCTTGTAGAAAATCTCTTCTTAAATAACGCGAAATTTCGCGCTTTGAACCTACATTTATTTTTCTACAAAAAATACTGATATTTCGTCCTGAAAAATTCCCTTAAGCGTACGACCCCTGAATAAAATACTTAAGCAAACTTAAATCTTTCTGCGAGATTTATGCGAAATTATAAAATTCAACGTTTTTATAATATTTCTTTTTAAAAAAAAGTGAATTTGGTGATTATTATTTTTAAAAATAGCCTTTATCGAATGAAATCCAAATCACTTTCAATAAAAAAATCACCCGCTAAAATGCGTTTTTTTTAAATAAAATGTTATAATATGTTTAAACATAATATGTTTAAACGTAATATGTTTAAATATAATGTTGGTTTAAATATGTTCCTGTGGTGATCAGCTTCATGACCCTTTAATGTACACTATGCATTGCAAAGCTGCACTTTCTCAATTCAATTTAGGTACTTCATTTTCCTCCGAATCAGGATATATATATATATATATATATATATATATTTATTTATTTATTTATTTATTTACATCTACATTGGTGAAAAAAAAGTCAAAACGTCCTACTAACTCTGCAACTAATTATATTAGAAAACCGTTACTGGTACCAAAAGATTGGAAATACAATATATATTTAAATGATATATATTTTGCTTAGGGGGCCATCTACAAATAAAAATCAGAACAAAATTTGTTTTTTTCGATGGCAACACACAATGTTGACAATATATTTTAAATCATCGATTCAAACTATGCCTACAAACAAAATTTCAAGTTATTTGGATGGTAAACGTTTGAATTATAAACATTCAAAATTTAGAGCTTCTAGTATTATTTTAAATTTTCATATTTTTATTAATATCTACTGAAACTATAATCCTAATATGATAATTTTTTGTGTTGTTATAATATAAACCCAAACGCAAATATATTGAATTTGAAATAAAAAAAAATATAATGTGAATTATGAATTATGAAATTAATATTCGAACAAAATATGAATTGCATCCCACAATTTTTTGAGAGATTTATATTATATATATAATAGCGCTAAGTGTATAACAAGTCCGGAGTGAACTCATCCGTTTCCAGATAATATTTCGTTAAAATCGTCCAAACGCTGCCATATTAGGCTTAAGCATTCCGATGCCGTATTTGCCGGCTGCCTTATTTAATCTGTCTATCTATTCGTAGTGTAACATCTATTATTCTTCATTTTTTCTAAAATCTTGAACAAGTATACAATCATAATGCTTTAAGATCTAATTTAATAATAACCAACTACCAACAACAGGTTACCGATGTATACAAGCGAATGCCGTTGCCATTCATAAGCACAAATTCTAAATCCAAAAACAAATGAATGACTCTTTGAGCTATTAATTAAATGCTTTTAAAATATTTTGATTGATGAATTGCATCCCACAATTTTTTGATAGATTTATATTATATATATAATAGCGCTAAATGTATAACAAGTCCGGAGTGAACTCATCCGTTTCCTGATAATATTTCGTTAAAATCGTCCAAACGCTGCCACGTTAAGCTTAAGCATTCCGATGCCGTATTTGCCGGCTGCCTTATTTAATTTGTCTATCTATTCGTAGTGTAACATCTATTATTCTTCATTTTTTCTAAAATCTTGAACAAGATTACAATCATAATGCTTTAAGATCTAATTTAATAATAACCAGCTACCAACAACAGGTTACCGATGTATACAAGCGAATGCCGTTGCCATTCAAAAGCACAAGTTCCAAATCCAAAAACAAATGAATGACTCTTTGAGCTATTAATTAAATGCTTATAAAATATTTTGCAAAAGCATATTAATATTTTGAAATACGTTTTTCCTTCTTGTTTACATTTATTCATTACACTTTGAATTCAGTATACACTGTTAAAAATATCGCGAAAAATTACGTCTGTTTTTCAAGGCTATCTATTTTCTGAACAATGAGAACGCTTCATAGGGGTTTATGTAGCGTAAGCTGAATTTAGTGAATTGTGAATTATTTTGTACCGGATTAACGTTTCCTTTCTAAATATAAACGTATTTCAAATTATTTAAAGGCTTTATTATGCTTTTACAAATATTTTAAGAGCAAAATCGGATGTCGACTGTATTTTTTTAATGATTCGTTCAAAGAGATTATCCGTTCATTTGTTTCTGGATTTGCAATTTGTGTCTACGAGTGGCATCACGTATCAATGTTTACTGTTTAGATTCGATTTTTTTGTGTTATAACGTGCTTTCTTTTTCACTATTAGCTAACAAATTTATTAGAAATAACATAAACAGATATTTTAAAGATATTTCATTTGTGAAAAAAATTAAAATATTTTAAATGTAATAATCGAATTTATTGAGGGACATAAAAAATATCAATGCGTATCAACGGAAGATTGTAAGGAGCTTATTGTTCGTTATTTAATCAAAAAACGTAAACGGATATAACTATAGTAAACATATATCTTTTTTTTCTCTTTTAATATCATCGATAATCGTTTATTGACAGAAATTTATTTTAAAATACGAAGGAACTAAAAAATTAGTAAAACGTTCATAAAAATAAAACGACGAATTAAATAAACTTGATGACGTAACAAACATGAGTAACATTTTTAATGTCAAGTGAAGCAACATTTACGATCATCCATTATTGGCATTTAATCTTACACTTTGGCGACAATTTTGGTCAATGGAATAATCAAATAGTTCCTAATTTTCTTGAAAATTAGGTTTGAATGAAAAATGAGCTCTTTTTATAACTATTTTATCCCACCTAACACTATTAGTCAGATCAGGATAAAATTTATTACTTCATCATTCTTTTTATAGTGAAATTCTATATCATTCTTTTAAAAATGCAAACACGTTATTCTGGCTTGCTATCGTCTAGTTTATTATGTTCTTCTTCATGCGAATTTTCAATTTCAAATTTTTCTTCCAAGTAGTTATCGAATTATTGTTTTAAAATGCCAAAATGATGATTTAAGAGGCCGTCTATGGATTTCAGAAAAGCATAATTTCAATAAAGTATATTTTATTCATATTATTGAACCATGTGTGCTGGCAGTAGTCGAAACCAATTAAGAGAGAGAAGTGGTCATATTAGAAAGAAATAATGCATTATTAGAATTGACATACACATTATGTAGCTTTTCAACAGCTGAACATCGAACTTCAGTTTAGGTCATTTTAAAATAATTAAGCTCTCGGAAACTAATCATACGAATTTCATAAAAAAAATATTTTTAGGATAATTGAAGGATACAGAATGTATGTGTGGTGTCAAACTTGGGTATTACTACAGAAAAAAAACAAAGTTTGGGTTTATTTTGATACATAGATGGACCCTAATAAAATTTTATATACGTTATTTAAAAGTACACTGTATTCCCATTCGTTTGGTACCAGTAAATTTCCTCTACAATAATTTGTTGCACAGTTATTAGGGGTGCTTACTTTTTTCCCCCACGGCTGTACTTCAACATTCCAGTTAAGAACTTGACAAAATCTTCTTAACTTATTCATTTCGGCAGTGTTAAACCAAATTGTCTAATTACATTGGAACGTGTCCCCATACGTGGGAACACTAAAAATTATGATGAAATCACCCGAAATGGGGTTAACTAATAATTGCAGTATTGTAGGAAGAATGATTTGAAGCAATTGAGTGGCTTTTATCGTAGTAGTTTAACAATATCCACATTCGCTCTAAAACATATTGATTCTGCATATTTCTTGTTTGATGCTGACTTGGTCGATGATCCGATTGTACTATAGATGTTTCTCGTTGCGGGAGTCTTCTTCCCTAAAAACTTGAGATATTGATAAGTAAATGGAAATATCATTTGAATTACTTAAATGAGATTTTTAGATTTTCCGTAGTGGAGCACGAATGCGCGAACAACACAATAAACTCAGATCCAGAAGATTCAAACTAATACTTGTAGCGTAATAAGGAAACATTAATGAAAATTTGAAGAGACACATAAGTGCCTTGGGAGTGACCCCGCTTACACACAATCAAAACTTAATCTTTACATTCTGAGAAGCAGACAAAGAGTGATAAGTTTCACATTTTCATTCGTAAAGTTTTGGCGATATATAGATATTGGGTAAGACACAGATCTTGCCAAGGGATGACCGTTACATTGGAATACATGGGGCAGTCTCAATTTAGATGAAAAGCCTAATAGGCGATAATTAGCCAAACGCTAGTACGTGAGAAAGTAAGAAAGAATCCGAAAGCTGTCAATAGCATTGGAATGAGTGCGGTAAATTGAAAGGCGACTTAAGTTTAAAAGTACATCTGGATATTATTATCTTACCGCTGATTTAACCAAAGTTTTGACTATCTCTTAGTAAAGGATCGAATTAGAAATCTGACAGAGAGAAATTTTATAGGCAGATGCAACGTTCAAAGAATGACTCTTTCGAAATGAAATGGCTGTGAATAATATTCTTTTTTTATTTTATTTACATAGATAAAAGAGCAGAGAGAGAGTTTTCTGGGAACGTTAAAATAATGTGAAAAGGAAAGTAGATTAATTTAAAACTTAGATATACAAAAAGAAATAGAAAGGGGATTTTTATATTGATAGTTAATATTAAATTTTAACTATCTAGGGATCATATGAATTACCTTTAAAGAATAATATATGTGATATCAAACAATATCACATATTTCCCTCCAAAAACCGACCAGCCTTGAATGCCTAGAGATGGGGAAGGGAAAAGAGAGAAAAAAAATCTGTGTCTTCTCCAAAGAAATAATAAAAACTTTACATGAAACAATACAAAACAATATCTTGAAATTGTAATTATATATATATATATATATGATTATATATGTCATGACTTAAATATGCTTCATAATGTCCTTTTTTATAAAGGCTCAGTAGAAGTTCAAAAAGGTTCACGTGAACTAGTCTTATAGACTATGTTTTAATAAACAGTATTCTTTACTGTACTTGAGCACATATTAATTCAACAACAGGATTTTTTTTTACCTGTTTTGTATTTTGTGACGTCACATTAAAAGTAAGGTACCATATCAATAAATTTGCAAATATATGTTAGAAACTGCTTGTCATGACCAGTATTGAGAAGCTTTAAAAGAAGTTATATAATTCTTCTCAAAATATTGACCCATTTCAGATCATAAAAATAAGTGGACAAAAAAATAAACACAACATGTAACTGATTAACATACACTATGCAAAATAATATTTATAAAAAAATGAATAAACGATATAGATGGGCACAGAAAAGTAATTTGGCACCCTTTCAGGAGTGTCTCTCAGCACAAATGAAGTGTGTGGCCATAGGACCATAATTTTAAACTGAACCCAATTTCTGAGTGCAGTGATTAGAAAAACAAAAGAGATGATTTGATTACAAAACAATAGAACTGTATCTAATGTCAAAATATAATAAAACATTCAAAAAAATTTTATTTTTATTTTTTGTAAGTAGTAGTCGCTATCTACAAATAGCAACTGCAGATACCTCATGCAGTGAGCCCGTTTATTTATCAAAGTTTTAACTTATTAATATGTTGAGATGACCTTGTGTTAGTGAGCATATCTACGATGAATAAAGATAAGGAAATTCCTAACAATTTACTGCAACTGAACAGCATTTGTGATTTAAAAGTAACTGGGGTTTTTTTTAAACACATCGTCTGGCTTGTATGATTTAAAAGTGGTGTGTATCGAAGAAAAAAAAACACTTTAAAAGTATTATTTGAGAAAAGGAAATGTATTATGTGATTGGAGAAAAAGCATATGACAAAAGAGAAAAGCAACTGCTACAAAAGTATAGAGTTGTCTTAAATATCAGTGAAGGATTAAAATTATGTAACTGTAAAAAAATAAATGACAATTTGCAATTAGGCAAAGTGATGATGACATTACTGTGTCATGGTATTTAGAACCAAGAAATTAAACGATAATTTAATAACTGGTAACTTTTAGAATGTGAGAAAGTTTAATGAAAACCTGGTGTAACATAAAACTAGAAAAGAAAAAAAAACATGAGCCTAAAATAAAAAAAATATGCATAGTATGTGAAGAGGTAGTTTCCTATTTACTGAGAAATCATTGTTGTTAAACAAAGTGATGGTGACATGAGAATGTCACTACATAACAAAATATAAAAAAGCAAAAAAAAAAAAAAAAAAAATTAAGTGTATGCAAAATGTAAAGTTTAATAAATGTTTATGTTGCAATGTATCATGTAAAATTAAAAGTAGTCCTGGTAGAGTGAGACATAAAAAGAAACATACAAAAATAATGTTAATGTGCAAAGGTTCAAAAACTTGAAAAAAAAATGAATATTTTCAATTCAGTATGCAATGTTTAAAAACAAACAAACATATATGCATGACTAAAAATGTAAGCAAATCTCAATGAACTAACGATGTATACGAGTATCGAAGCAATGTGTGTCAGTGAACAAAGGTTAAATTCAACGACATAGTTGCATGTGTAAATGAATACAGCAATCTAAGTATATCAATGAACAAAAGTGAAAAATTATTTCAAAGAAATAATGTGTAGGGGTACTTCACTGACTAGTGTAAAAGTAATACAATGAACTAAAGTGTGTGTAAAAGAATGAAACTTGCTATGAACTCATGTGTCTAACAAAAATATTATTACAATGAACTAAAGTGTCTACCAAAACAAAATTGGTATGAACTAATATGCAAAACAAATCACAAGAACGAAAACAAACTATGAACTAATATTTGTAAGGAAAAAATTCTATGAACTAAGTATTGTCATGAAAGAAAAAATAATAGTGCAATTGGTCCCTGAAGTACACAAATAATTGACAATGCTATGAACTCGTGTAAAGTGTTTTTTCTATGAACTCAATGAACTATGAACTCAGTTGTGTAAACTATGAACTAACTAAACTATGAACTCAGTTGTATGAACTATGAACACAAACTCATTGTGTACATATGAAACCAAGAGCATTGTATCACAAGCACAAAAATGCTTAGCCTAAAGTTAAAACAAACAAACAAAAAAAACAAAGAACTGTGCTTTTAAGTAAAGAAAAGCGAAAAGGACAAATGTGACCAGGAAAAGCTTCTTGTGTGATAAAAATGTAAACATATGTAGACAACTTTTGAACTAAAACTATAAACAAGTGTCTAAGGTTTTATTCCGAATTTCCAAAAAATATCTAAAGAGATGTAAATGTTGTAAAAAGTGTATAGTGTTGTTGTGTACCCTTCTGATAAAAAAAATCTTTTACATGTGAAGAAAAAAAAACAACCCACATCAGAGTATTTTCACACAAAAACAATATATTCTTAATCATCTGACCATTTGCGCGCCGATTAGTCCGATGAAAAAAATATATATATAAAGCAGTACACAATTAATTTCTAAAAAAAACAAACCTTTAACTTTAAAGTTAAATGTGAATTAAATTATCACTTATGCCATATGGTGAAGCAATAAGATGTACCTAAGTGTATAAAAAGTGAAATATTAAAAAAAGTTATTTTTTTTTTTTTTAGAATCCTTCACAATGCTTGTATATATCGAGAGAAAAAAAATTACTGTATGTCTGTGAAGGGAGGGGAAAAGAAACCCCAAACTCATGAACTACCTGAAATGAAACACATTAACAAGTGTGTACGCAAGCATACACAACGTGTAAGTAAACCCATGAACAAATTGTATTATTCCACATGAACTACCTGTAATAATGTCCCAATGAACTAACATTTTTATACATTTTCTAACAAAATATACGGACAGTATGTGTGTAATAACCCAAAACACTAACATATGAGTGAGATTCAATTACATAATTAATGAGTTAATCACCAAAATGTAATGAATAGGAGTTAATAAAATCAATAAACTACGTGTAATGTGTGAATGAACTCTGGTTAAACTCTAAACCAGCCACAATGAACTATGTGTTATACTCAATGAACTACTTGTGAGGAAAAAAAAAAGAAAAAAAAAGAAAAGAAATACTGTCGAATAGATCGTTAGCAAAGTACAATGTGTAAAAACAAATGAATAAAATATGTAAATCAACACATGAACTAGTGAAATGTATGTATACGAATGAACAAAACTGTATTCTAAATGAGCAAATTTCGTGTAACATAAACAAATATCTAACACATGAAGTACTTGTGAAAAAAAAGTTGAAAAAAATATAAGAAATCCAAATCTTTCTTAAAAGTGTTCTTTTCAACAAAAATGATGTAAACCGGAGAAGTGAATATTATCTTTGAACCACAATGTAATTTTATTTTTAAAACGGGCATGCATGGGCGACTAATGCTATCAATAATGGTTCTAGAATAATTCTGAATACTTTACAACAACAAAAAATTCTCACTACCAAAAAAAAAAAAAAAAAAAAAAATCAAAATCAATCAAAAATTATTATTTGTCACACACTTCTCTTTCTTTTACCCAATGCATTCGTGAAATTTAAATATAAAACGAAATGGGGAAAAGTTAAATTTTCGAAAAAAGAAAAATATGGGTAACCAAAAATTATCGCAATATTATATGACACAACATTTGAATTTAATAACATAAAATGCACAAAATATAAACCCATCACATTTTCAAAAAAAAACTTGAAATAATAATATAAGCATAATCGAAAAATTATGATAAAATATAAAAGCATAAAATATTTCTAGATTGCTTTAATTATTAAACTTTTTTTTAAAGCAATGGGAAACGAACATCTATATATATTTAAAAAGACTTACCTCTGATAACAAAAAAAAAACAAAAAAAAAATGTTAAACACATATAATAAAAATAATATCAGTCATCAATTTATACAATTAAAATATTCTGTAAAAGAACCAAATACTTGATGATACGAGAATAAAAACACAATAATGAAATTTAAAAGTGAATTTTTTTTTTAGTTTTCGTAAAAAATAACCCTGCGTAGATAAAAACATAACCCTTGTAATAAAAACTTACCTGTTATCTAAATATATTAAATTTACTGGGAATGTTAGAAGTTACATCCATGCAGGAAAAAAAAATATGTAAAAAAAAACAGAGTAACCAATTTTAACACTTTCCCACCTGAGATACGACCTTAGTGTAAAAAGAAACAAATTACTAAAATAAAATAATACTCCTCATCAGTAAAATAAACAAATAGCTAAAGTAAGATTGTGAACCACATTAAAAAGTAAAATAAAAGATAACCATACAAATAGAATAACTTCAATAACTTTCTCAATTTAAAAAAAATGTTCATTGCCACAGTTTGTGTTATATGTAAATGTATCGTGGCTATTGTAACACAGTTGTAAATTGGCTTTAAAAGAGTACTTTCAATCAATTATTTTTGTTTTCATTTCTTTTTTTTTCAAGAGAAATAATAAACAGTTCTCAAAATAAATAGTGAAAAGAAACAATCATAATCGCAATGTGCGTTCCTATAAAAGCGTTAAATATCTTATTCATAACCAGGTAATTATATACACAATTTGTATAAAAAGATTTCGAATATCCAGACCCATTTTTTTTTCTTTTACTTTTTTTATACTGACAATTTAGTTCAAAAATGTGAAGTCTTACAATATCTGTAATGCATAAAAATGCCGTAAAACTAGACATTTAAAAAAACATCACATCACGGGAGCGACAACTGTATTTTCGAACTTGATAAGACATATTTCACAAATCGATTTTGAACACCGATGACTAAATTTTTCACTGAAATCACACCAAGTGTCTTATTCGCAATCCCGTAAGTATACACATTTATTAATGGAAAATGATTACGAAATTCACTGTATTTTCTTGTAATACTTTAAAAACAGATCTTGATCACTTATATCCACAAAACACATTGCGCGCACAGACCTAATTCGGAAATTAACACACTTGAAAATCCGCCGATAAGGCGCATATGATACACGAGTTGAAAATTCTTTAATCATCGCTTTCCATATCTAAAGCGAACTCCGCTTCCTTATATCCTTATGTTGGCGCAGCATGTCCCTATGAGAGCTTTGTGCCATAAAACGCCAACCAACCAACCAACCAACCTTATATCCTTATCAGGCGAGCGCAGGAGAAAACGAAACAATATACAGGGCTCGCAGTGTTCCTAAAATTTTCACAGTTTGCTACCACAATTTTAAAACCATCATCTTTATTGAATAATTCTATTATAGATGTTAAAGGAATCTACCACGAAGGATTTTTGGTTTTAAATACTGGTAGCAAAGTGCGAAAATTTTAGGAACGCTGCGAGCCCTGAATATAGCATCTGGAAACAACAAACATATTTTTCGACTTCACAAGTTGACAGCGGCGATATTTGACCAACGGTCGATCACACAGCAGCACGATGGTGATTAAAGGTCGAACGAAAGGGCCCAAAAACCCGGATGAGACGGAGGGAAAAAAGTTTCTCAATCACATGTTCTTAGTTACAGTCTTTTCATCTAGTCCTTCCGTGCAGTTAATTAATCCGAAGTCTCGTAATTTTTTTTTTAGTAAAATGCAGAATAAAAGCGAGGGTCACTCCCAGCTACAAGTTTAAAAAAATCTTCTTCCTTAGGCACCAAAGTTTGTACTAAAGATGTTTCTCGTTGCGGGAGTCTTCTTCCCTAAAAACTTGATACATTGATAAGTAAATGGAAATATCATTTGAATTACTTAAATGAGATTTTTAGATTTTCCGTAGTGGAGTACGAATGCGCGAACAACACAATAAATTCAGATCCAGAAGATTCAAACTAATACTTGTAGCGTAAAAAGGAAACTTTAATGAAAATTTGAAGAGACACATAAGTGCCTTGGGAGTGACCCCGCTTACACACAATCAAATCTTAATCTTTACATTCTGAGAAGCAGGCAAAAAGTGATAAGTTTCACATTTTCATTCGTAAAGTTTTGGCGATATATAGATATTGGGTAAGACACAGATCTTGCCAAGGGATGACCGTTACATTGGAATACATGGGGCAGTCTCAATTTAGATGAAAAGCCTAATAGGCGATAATTAGCCAAACGCTAGTACGTGAGAAAGTAAGAAAGAATCCGAAAGCTGTCAATAGCATTGGAATGAGTGCGGTAAATTGAAAGGCGACTTAAGTTTAAAAGTACATCTGGATATTATTATCTAACCACTGGTTTAACCAAAGTTTTGACTATCTCTTATTAAAGGATCGAATTAAAAATCTGACAGAGAGAAATTTTATAGGCAGATGCAACGTTCAAAGAATGACTCTTTCGAAATGAAATGGCTGTGAATAATATTCTTTTTTTTTTATTTTATTTACATAGATAAAAGAGCAGAGAGAGAGTTTTCTGGGAACGTTAAAATAATGTGAAAAGGAAAGTAGATTAATTTAAAACTTAGATATACAAAAAGAAATAGAAAGGGGATTTTTATATTGATAGTTAATATTAAATTTTAACTATCTAGGGATCATATGAATTACCTTTAAAGAATAATATATGTGATATCAAACAATATCACATATTTCCCTCCAAAAACCGACCAGCCTTGAATGCCCAGAGATGGGGAAGGGAAAAGAGAGAAAAAAAATCTGTGTCTTCTCCAAAGAAATAATAAAAACTTTACATGAAACAATACAAAACAATATCTTGAAATTGTAATTATATATATATATATATATGATTATATATGTCATGACTTAAATATGCTTCATAATGTCCTTTTTTATAAAGGCTCAGTAGAAGTTCAAAAAGGTTCACGTGAACTAGTCTTATAGACTATGTTTTAATAAACAGTATTCTTTACTGTACTTGAGCACATATTAATTCAACAACAGGATTTTTTTTTACCTGTTTTGTATTTTGTGACGTCACATTAAAAGTAAGGTACCATATCAATAAATTTCCAAATATATGTTAGAAACTGCTTGTCATGACCAGTATTGAGAAGCTTTAAAAGAAGTTATATAATTCTTCTCAAAATATTGACCCATTTCAGATCATAAAAATAGGTGGACAAAAAAATAAACACAACATGTAACTGATTAACATACACTATGCAAAATAATATTTATAAAAAAATGAATAAACGATATAGATGGGCACAGAAAAGTAATTTGGCACCCTTTCAGGAGTGTCTCTCAGCACAAATGAAGTGTGTGGCCATAGGACCATAATTTTAAATTGAACCCAATTTCTGAGTGCAGTGATTAGAAAAACAAAAGAGATGATTTGATTACAAAACAATAGAACTGTATCTAATGTCAAAATATAATAAAACATTCAAAAAAATTTTATTTTTATTTTTTGTAAGTAGTAGTCGCTATCTACAAATAGCAACTGCAGATACCTCATGAAGTGAGCCCGTTTATTTATCAAAGTTTTAACTTATTAATATGTTGAGATGACCTTGTGTTAGTGAGCATATCTACGATGAATAAAGATAAGGAAATTCCTAACAATTTACTGCAACTGAACAGCATTTGTGATTTAAAAGTAACTGGGGTTTTTTTTAAACACATCGTCTGGCTTGTATGATTTAAAAGTGGTGTGTATCGAAGAAAAAAAAACACTTTAAAAGTATTATTTGAGAAAAGGAAATGTATTATGTGATTGTAGAAAAAGCATATGACAAAAGAGAAAAGCAACTGCTACAAAAGTATAGAGTTGTCTTAAATATCAGTGAAGGATTAAAATTATGTAACTGTAAAAAAATAAATGACAATTTGCAATTAGGCAAAGTGATGATGACATTACTGTGTCATGGTATTTAGAACCAAGAAATTAAACGATAATTTAATAACTGGTAACTTTTAGAATGTGAGAAAGTTTAATGAAAACCTGGTGTAACATAAAACTAGAAAAGAAAAAAAAAAACATGAGCCTAAAATAAAAAAAATATGCATAGTATGTGAAGAGGTAGTTTCCTATTTACTGAGAAATCATTGTTGTTAAACAAAGTGATGGTGACATGAGAATGTCACTACATAACAAAATATAAAAAAGCAAAAAAAAAAATTAAGTGTATGCAAAATGTAAAGTTTAATAAATGTTTATGTTGCAATGTATCATGTAAAATTAAAAGTAGTCCTGGTAGAGTGAGACATAAAAAGAAACATACAAAAATAATGTTAATGTGCAAAGGTTCAAAAACTTGAAAAATAAATGAATATTTTCAATTCAGTATGCAATGTTTAAAAACAAACAAACATATATGCATGACTAAAAATGTAAGCAAATCTCAATGAACTAACGATGTATACGAGTATCGAAGCAATGTGTGTCAGTGAACAAAGGTTAAATTCAACGACATAGTTGCATGTGTAAATGAATACAGCAATCTAAGTATATCAATGAACAAAAGTGAAAAATTATTTCAAAGAAATAATGTGTAGGGGTACTTCACTGACTAGTGTAAAAGTAATACAATGAACTAAAGTGTGTGTAAAAGAATGAAACTTGCTATGAACTCATGTGTCTAACAAAAATATTATTACAATGAACTAAAGTGTCTACCAAAACAAAATTGGTATGAACTAATATGCAAAACAAATCACAAGAACGAAAACAAACTATGAACTAATATTTGTAAGGAAAAAATTCTATGAACTAAGTATTGTCATGAAAGAAAAAATAATAGTGCAATTGGTCCCTGAAGTACACAAATAATTGACAATGCTATGAACTCGTGTAAAGTGTTTTTTCTATGAACTCAATGAACTATGAACTCAGTTGTGTAAACTATGAACTAACTAAACTATGAACTCAGTTGTATGAACTATGAACACAAACTCATTGTGTACATATGAAACCAAGAGCATTGTATCACAAGCACAAAAATGCTTAGCCTAAAGTTAAAACAAACAAACAAAAAAAAACAAAGAACTGTGCTTTTAAGTAAAGAAAAGCGAAAGGACAAATGTGACCAGGAAAAGCTTCTTGTGTGATAAAAATGTAAACATATGTAGACAACTTTTGAACTAAAACTATAAACAAGTGTCTAAGGTTTTATTCCGAATTTCCAAAAAATATCTAAAGAGATGTAAATGTTGTAAAAAGTGTATAGTGTTGTTGTGTACCCTTCTGATAAAAAAAATCTTTTACATGTGAAGAAAAAAAAACAACCCACATCAGAGTATTTTCACACAAAAACAATATATTCTTAATCATCTGACCATTTGCGCGCCGATTAGTCCGATGAAAAAAATATATATATAAAGCAGTACACAATTAATTTCTAAAAAAAACAAACCTTTAACTTTAAAGTTAAATGTGAATTAAATTATCACTTATGCCATATGGTGAAGCAATAAGATGTACCTAAGTGTATAAAAAGTGAAATATTAAAAAAAGTTATTTTTTTTTTTTTAGAATCCTTCACAATGCTTGTATATATCGAGAGAAAAAAAATTACTGTATGTCTGTGAAGGGAGGGGAAAAGAAACCCCAAACTCATGAACTACCTGAAATGAAACACATTAACAAGTGTGTACGCAAGCATACACAACGTGTAAGTAAACCCATGAACAAATTGTATTATTCCACATGAACTACCTGTAATAATGTCCCAATGAACTAACATTTTTATACATTTTCTAACAAAATATACGGACAGTATGTGTGTAATTAACCAAAACACTAACATATGAGTGAGATTCAATTACATAATTAATGAGTTAATCACCAAAATGTAATGAATAGGAGTTAATAAAATCAATGAACTACGTGTAATGTGTGAATGAACTCTGGTTAAACTCTAAACCAGCCACAATGAACTATGTGTTATACTCAATGAACTACTTGTGAGGAAAAAAAAAAGAAAAAAAAAGAAAAGAAATACTGTCGAATAGATCGTTAGCAAAGTACAATGTGTAAAAACAAATGAACAAAATATGTAAATCAACACATGAACTAGTGAAATGTATGTATACGAATGAAAAAAATTGTATTCTAAATGAGCAAATTTCGTGTAACATAAACAAATATCTAACACATGAAGTACTTGTGAAAAAAAAGTTGAAAAAAATATAAGAAATCCAAATCTTTCTTAAAAGTGTTCTTTTCAACAAAAATGATGTAAACCGGAGAAGTGAATATTATCTTTGAACCACAATGTAATTTTATTTTTAAAACGGGCATGCATGGGCGACTACTGCTATCAATAATGGTTCTAGAACAATTCTGAATACTTTACAACAACAAAAAATTCTCACTACCAAAAAAAAAAAAAAAAAAAAAAAAAAAATCAAAATCAATCAAAAATTATTATTTGTCACACACTTCTCTTTCTTTTACCCAATGCATTCGTGAAATTTAAATATAAAACGAAATGGGGAAAAGTTAAATTTTCGAAAAAAGAAAAATATGGGTAACCAAAAATTATCGCAATATTATATGACACAACATTTGAATTTAATAACATAAAATGCACAAAATATAAACCCATCACATTTTCAAAAAAAAACTTGAAATAATAATATAAGCATAATCGAAAAATTATGATAAAATATAAAAGCATAAAATATTTCTAGATTGCTTTAATTATTAAACTTTTTTTTAAAGCAATGGGAAACGAACATCTATATATATTTAAAAAGACTTACCTCTGATAACAAAAAAAAAAAACAAAAAAAAATGTTAAACACATATAATAAAAATGATATCAGTCATCAATTTATACAATTAAAATATTCTGTAAAAGAACCAAATACTTGATGATACGAGAATAAAAACACAATAATGAAATTTAAAAGTGAATTTTTTTTTTTTAGTTTTCGTAAAAAATAACCCTGCGTAGATAAAAACATAACCCTTGTAATAAAAACTTACCTGTTATCTAAATATATTAAATTTACTGGGAATGTTAGAAGTTACATCCATGCAGGAAAAAAAAAATATGTAAAAAAAAACAGAGTAACCAATTTTAACACTTTCCCACCTGAGATACGACCTTAGTGTAAAAAGAAACAAATTACTAAAATAAAATAATACTCCTCATCAGTAAAATAAACAAATAGCTAAAGTAAGATTGTGAACCACATTAAAAAGTAAAATAAAAGATAACCATACAAATAGAATAACTTCAATAACTTTCTCAATTTAATAAAAATGTTCATTGCCACAGTTTGTGTTATATGTAAATGTATCGTGGCTATTGTAACACAGTTGTAAATTGGCTTTAAAAGAGTACTTTCAATCAATTATTTTTGTTTTCATTTCTTTTTTTTTCAAGAGAAATAATAAACAGTTCTCAAAATAAATAGTGAAAAGAAACAATCATAATCGCAATGTGCGTTCCTATAAAAGCGTTAAATATCTTATTCATAACCAGGTAATTATATACACAATTTGTATAAAAAGATTTCGAATATCCAGACCCATTTTTTTTCTTTTACTTTTTTTATACTGACAATTTAGTTCAAAAATGTGAAGTCTTACAATATCTGTAATGCATAAAAATGCCGTAAAACTAGACATTTAAAAAAACATCACATCACGGGAGCGACAACTGTATTTTCGAACTTGATAAGACATATTTCACAAATCGATTTTGAACACCGATGACTAAATTTTTCACTGAAATCACACCAAGTGTCTTATTCGCAATCCCGTAAGTATACACATTTATTAATGGAAAATGATTACGAAATTCACTGTATTTTCTTGTAACACTTTAAAAACAGATCTTGATCACTTATATCCACAAAACACATTGCGCGCACAGACCTAATTCGGAAATTAACACACTTGAAAATCCGCCGATAAGGCGCATATGATACACGAGTTGAAAATTCTTTAATCATCGCTTTCCATATCTAAAGCGAACTCCGCTTCCTTATATCCTTATGTTGGCGCAGCATGTCCCTATGAGAGCTTTGTGCCATAAAACTCCAACCAACCAACCAACCAACCTTATATCCTTATCAGGCGAGCGCAGGAGAAAACGATACAATATACAGGGCTCGCAGTGTTCCTAAAATTTTCACAGTTTGCTACCACTATTTTAAAACCATCATCTTTATTGAATAATTCTATTATAGATGTTAAAGGAATCTACCACGAAGGATTTTTGGTTTTAAATACTGGTAGCAAAGTGCGAAAATTTTAGGAACGATGCGAGCCCTGAATATAGCATCTGGAAACAACAAACATATTTTTCGACTTCACAAGTTGACAGCGGCGATATTTGACCAACGGTCGATCACACAGCAGCACGATGGTGATTAAAGGTCGAACGAAAGGGCCCAAAAACCCGGATGAGACGGAGGGAAAAAAGTTTCTCAATCACATGTTCTTAGTTACAGTCTTTTCATCTAGTCCTTCCGTGCAGTTAATTAATCCGAAGTCTCGTAATTTTTTTTTTTAGTAAAATGCAGAATAAAAGCGAGGGTCACTCCCAGCTACAAGTTTAAAAAAATTTTCTTCCTTAGGCACCAAAGTTTGTACTAAAGATGTTTCTCGTTGCGGGAGTCTTCTTCTCTAAAAACTTGATACATTGATAAGTAAATGGAAATATCATTTGAATTACTTAAATGAGATTTTTAGATTTTCCGTAGTGGAGTACGAATGCGCGAACAACACAATAAATTCAGATCCAGAAGATTCAAACTAATACTTGTAGCGTAAAAAGGAAACTTTAATGAAAATTTGAAGAGACACATAAGTGCCTTGGGAGTGACCCCGCTTACACACAATCAAAACTTAATCTTTACATTCTGAGAAGCAGGCAAAAAGTGATAAGTTTCACATTTTCATTCGTAAAGTTTTGGCGATATATAGATATTGGGTAAGACACAGATCTTGCCAAGGGATGACCGTTACATTGGAATACATGGGGCAGTCTCAATTTAGATGAAAAGCCTAATAGGCGATAATTAGCCAAACGCTAGTACGTGAGAAAGTAAGAAAGAATCCGAAAGCTGTCAATAGCATTGGAATGAGTGCGGTAAATTGAAAGGCGACTTAAGTTTAAAAGTACATCTGGATATTATTATCTAACCACTGGTTTAACCAAAGTTTTGACTATCTCTTATTAAAGGATCGAATTAAAAATCTGACAGAGAGAAATTTTATAGGCAGATGCAACGTTCAAAGAATGACTCTTTCGAAATGAAATGGCTGTGAATAATATTCTTTTTTTTTTATTTTATTTACATAGATAAAAGAGCAGAGAGAGAGTTTTCTGGGAACGTTAAAATAATGTGAAAAGGAAAGTAGATTAATTTAAAACTTAGATATACAAAAAGAAATAGAAAGGGGATTTTTATATTGATAGTTAATATTAAATTTTAACTATCTAGGGATCATATGAATTACCTTTAAAGAATAATATATGTGATATCAAACAATATCACATATTTCCCTCCAAAAACCGACCAGCCTTGAATGCCCAGAGATGGGGAAGGGAAAAGAGAGAAAAAAAATCTGTGTCTTCTCCAAAGAAATAATAAAAACTTTACATGAAACAATACAAAAAAATATCTTGAAATTGTAATTATATATATATATATATGATTATATATGTCATGACTTAAATATGCTTCATAATGTCCTTTTTTATAAAGGCTCAGTAGAAGTTCAAAAAGGTTCACGTGAACTAGTCTTATAGACTATGTTTTAATAAACAGTATTCTTTACTGTACTTGAGCACATATTAATTCAACAACAGGATTTTTTTTTACCTGTTTTGTATTTTGTGACGTCACATTAAAAGTAAGGTACCATATCAATAAATTTGCAAATATATGTTAGAAACTGCTTGTCATGACCAGTATTGAGAAGCTTTAAAAGAAGTTATATAATTCTTCTCAAAATATTGACCCATTTCAGATCATAAAAATAAGTGGACAAAAAAAATAAACACAACATGTAACTGATTAACATACACTATGCAAAATAATATTTATAAAAAAATGAATAAACGATATAGATGGGCACAGAAAAGTAATTTGGCACCCTTTCAGGAGTGTCTCTCAGCACAAATGAAGTGTGTGGCCATAGGACCATAATTTTAAATTGAACCCAATTTCTGAGTGCAGTGATTAGAAAAACAAAAGAGATGATTTGATTACAAAACAATAGAACTGTATCTAATGTCAAAATATAATAAAACATTCAAAAAAATTTTATTTTTATTTTTTGTAAGTAGTAGTCGCTATCTACAAATAGCAACTGCAGATACCTCATGCAGTGAGCCCGTTTATTTATCAAAGTTTTAACTTATTAATATGTTGAGATGACCTTGTGTTAGTGAGCATATCTACGATGAATAAAGATAAGGAAATTCCTAACAATTTACTGCAACTGAACAGCATTTGTGATTTAAAAGTAACTGGGGTTTTTTTTAAACACATCGTCTGGCTTGTATGATTTAAAAGTGGTGTGTATCGAAGAAAAAAAAACACTTTAAAAGTATTATTTGAGAAAAGGAAATGTATTATGTGATTGTAGAAAAAGCATATGACAAAAGAGAAAAGCAACTGCTACAAAAGTATAGAGTTGTCTTAAATATCAGTGAAGGATTAAAATTATGTAACTGTAAAAAAATAAATGACAATTTGCAATTAGGCAAAGTGATGATGACATTACTGTGTCATGGTATTTAGAACCAAGAAATTAAACGATAATTTAATAACTGGTAACTTTTAGAATGTGAGAAAGTTTAATGAAAACCTGGTGTAACATAAAACTAGAAAAGAAAAAAAAAAACATGAGCCTAAAATAAAAAAAATATGCATAGTATGTGAAGAGGTAGTTTCCTATTTACTGAGAAATCATTGTTGTTAAACAAAGTGATGGTGACATGAGAATGTCACTACATAACAAAATATAAAAAAGCAAAAAAAAAATTAAGTGTATGCAAAATGTAAAGTTTAATAAATGTTTATGTTGCAATGTATCATGTAAAATTAAAAGTAGTCCTGGTAGAGTGAGACATAAAAAGAAACATACAAAAATAATGTTAATGTGCAAAGGTTCAAAAACTTGAAAAATAAATGAATATTTTCAATTCAGTATGCAATGTTTAAAAACAAACAAACATATATGCATGACTAAAAATGTAAGCAAATCTCAATGAACTAACGATGTATACGAGTATCGAAGCAATGTGTGTCAGTGAACAAAGGTTAAATTCAACGACATAGTTGCATGTGTAAATGAATACAGCAATCTAAGTATATCAATGAACAAAAGTGAAAATTTATTTCAAAGAAATAATGTGTAGGGGTACTTCACTGACTAGTGTAAAAGTAATACAATGAACTAAAGTGTGTGTAAAAGAATGAAACTTGCTATGAACTCATGTGTCTAACAAAAATATTATTACAATGAACTAAAGTGTCTACCAAAACAAAATTGGTATGAACTAATATGCAAAACAAATCACAAGAACGAAAACAAACTATGAACTAATATTTGTAAGGAAAAAATTCTATGAACTAAGTATTGTCATGAAAGAAAAAATAATAGTGCAATTGGTCCCTGAAGTACACAAATAATTGACAATGCTATGAACTCGTGTAAAGTGTTTTTTCTATGAACTCAATGAACTATGAACTCAGTTGTGTAAACTATGAACTAACTAAACTATGAACTCAGTTGTATGAACTATGAACACAAACTCATTGTGTACATATTAAACCAAGAGCATTGTATCACAAGCACAAAAATGCTTAGCCTAAAGTTAAAACAAACAAACAAAAAAAAACAAAGAACTGTGCTTTTAAGTAAAGAAAAGCGAAAAGGACAAATGTGACCAGGAAAAGCTTCTTGTGTGATAAAAATGTAAACATATGTAGACAACTTTTGAACTAAAACTATAAACAAGTGTCTAAGGTTTTATTCCGAATTTCCAAAAAATATCTAAAGAGATGTAAATGTTGTAAAAAGTGTATAGTGTTGTTGTGTACCCTTCTGATAAAAAAAATCTTTTACATGTGAAGAAAAAAAAACAACCCACATCAGAGTATTTTCACACAAAAACAATATATTCTTAATCATCTGACCATTTGCGCGCCGATTAGTCCGATGAAAAAAATATATATATAAAGCAGTACACAATTAATTTCTAAAAAAAACAAACCTTTAACTTTAAAGTTAAATGTGAATTAAATTATCACTTATGCCATATGGTGAAGCAATAAGATGTACCTAAGTGTATAAAAAGTGAAATATTAAAAAAAGTTATTTTTTTTTTTTTAGAATCCTTCACAATGCTTGTATATATCGAGAGAAAAAAAAATACTGTGTGTCTGTGAAGGGAGGGGAAAAGAAACCCCAAACTCATGAACTACCTGAAATGAAACACATTAACAAGTGTGTACGCAAGCATACACAACGTGTAAGTAAACCCATGAACAAATTGTATTATTCCACATGAACTACCTGTAATAATGTCCCAATGAACTAACATTTTTATACATTTTCTAACAAAATATACGGACAGTATGTGTGTAATAACCCAAAACACTAACATATGAGTGAGATTCAATTACATAATTAATGAGTTAATCACCAAAATGTAATGAATAGGAGTTAATAAAATCAATGAACTACGTGTAATGTGTGAATGAACTCTGGTTAAACTCTAAACCAGCCACAATGAACTATGTGTTATACTCAATGAACTACTTGTGAGGAAAAAAAAAAGAAAAAAAAAGAAAAGAAATACTGTCGAATAGATCGTTAGCAAAGTACAATGTGTAAAAACAAATGAACAAAATATGTAAATCAACACATGAACTAGTGAAATGTATGTATACGAATGAACAAAATTGTATTCTAAATGAGCAAATTTCGTGTAACATAAACAAATATCTAACACATGAAGTACTTGTGAAAAAAAAGTTGAAAAAAATATAAGAAATCCAAATCTTTCTTAAAAGTGTTCTTTTCAACAAAAATGATGTAAACCGGAGAAGTGAATATTATCTTTGAACCACAATGTAATTTTATTTTTAAAACGGGCATGCATGGGCGACTACTGCTATCAATAATGGTTCTAGAACAATTCTGAATACTTTACAACAACAAAAAATTCTCACTACCAAAAAAAAAAAAAAAAAAATCAAAATCAATCAAAAATTATTATTTGTCACACACTTCTCTTTCTTTTACCCAATGCATTCGTGAAATTTAAATATAAAACGAAATGGGGAAAAGTTAAATTTTCGAAAAAAGAAAAATATGGGTAACCAAAAATTATCGCAATATTATATGACACAACATTTGAATTGAATAACATAAAATGCACAAAATATAAACCCATCACATTTTCAAAAAAAAACTTGAAATAATAATATAAGCATAATCGAAAAATTATGATAAAATATAAAAGCATAAAATATTTCTAGATTGCTTTAATTATTAAACTTTTTTTTAAAGCAATGGGAAACGAACATCTATATATATTTAAAAAGACTTACCTCTGATAACAAAAAAAAAAACAAAAAAAAATGTTAAACACATATAATAAAAATGATATCAGTCATCAATTTATACAATTAAAATATTCTGTAAAAGAACCAAATACTTGATGATACGAGAATAAAAACACAATAATGAAATTTAAAAGTGAATTTTTTTTTTTAGTTTTCGTAAAAAATAACCCTGCGTAGATAAAAACATAACCCTTGTAATAAAAACTTACCTGTTATCTAAATATATTAAATTTACTGGGAATGTTAGAAGTTACATCCATGCAGGAAAAAAAAAATATGTAAAAAAAAACAGAGTAACCAATTTTAACACTTTCCCACCTGAGATACGACCTTAGTGTAAAAAGAAACAAATTACTAAAATAAAATAATACTCCTCATCAGTAAAATAAACAAATAGCTAAAGTAAGATTGTGAACCACATTAAAAAGTAAAATAAAAGATAACCATACAAATAGAATAACTTCAATAACTTTCTCAATTTAATAAAAATGTTCATTGCCACAGTTTGTGTTATATGTAAATGTATCGTGGCTATTGTAACACAGTTGTAAATTGGCTTTAAAAGAGTACTTTCAATCAATTATTTTTGTTTTCATTTCTTTTTTTTTCAAGAGAAATAATAAACAGTTCTCAAAATAAATAGTGAAAAGAAACAATCATAATCGCAATGTGCGTTCCTATAAAAGCGTTAAATATCTTATTCATAACCAGGTAATTATATACACAATTTGTATAAAAAGATTTCGAATATCCAGACCCATTTTTTTTTCTTTTACTTTTTTTATACTGACAATTTAGTTCAAAAATGTGAAGTCTTACAATATCTGTAATGCATAAAAATGCCGTAAAACTAGACATTTAAAAAAACATCACATCACGGGAGCGACAACTGTATTTTCGAACTTGATAAGACATATTTCACAAATCGATTTTGAACACCGATGACTAAATTTTTCACTGAAATCACACCAAGTGTCTTATTCGCAATCCCGTAAGTATACACATTTATTAATGGAAAATGATTACGAAATTCACTGTATTTTCTTGTAACACTTTAAAAACAGATCTTGATCACTTATATCCACAAAACACATTGCGCGCACAGACCTAATTCGGAAATTAACACACTTGAAAATCCGCCGATAAGGCGCATATGATACACGAGTTGAAAATTCTTTAATCATCGCTTTCCATATCTAAAGCGAACTCCGCTTCCTTATATCCTTATGTTGGCGCAGCATGTCCCTATGAGAGCTTTGTGCCATAAAACTCCAACCAACCAACCAACCAACCTTATATCCTTATCAGGCGAGCGCAGGAGAAAACGAAACAATATACAGGGCTCGCAGTGTTCCTAAAATTTTCACAGTTTGCTACCACTATTTTAAAACCATCATCTTTATTGAATAATTCTATTATAGATGTTAAAGGAATCTACCACGAAGGATTTTTGGTTTTAAATACTGGTAGCAAAGTGCGAAAATTTTAGGAACGCTGCGAGCCCTGAATATAGCATCTGGAAACAACAAACATATTTTTCGACTTCACAAGTTGACAGCGGCGATATTTGACCAACGGTCGATCACACAGCAGCACGAGGGTGATTAAAGGTCGAACGAAAGGGCCCAAAAACCCGGATGAGACGGAGGGAAAAAAGTTTCTCAATCACATTTTCTTAGTTACAGTCTTTTCATCTAGTCCTTCCGTGCAGTTAATTAATCCGAAGTCTCGTAATTTTTTTTTTAGTAAAATGCAGAATAAAAGCGAGGGTCACTCTCAGCTACAAGTTTAAAAAAATCTTCTTCCTTAGGCACCAAAGTTTGTACTAAAGATGTTTCTCGTTGCGGGAGTCTTCTTCCCTAAAAACTTGATACATTGATAAGTAAATGGAAATATCATTTGAATTACTTAAATGAGATTTTTAGATTTTCCGTAGTGGAGTACGAATGCGCGAACAACACAATAAATTCAGATCCAGAAGATTCAAACTAATACTTGTAGCGTAAAAAGGAAACTTTAATGAAAATTTGAAGAGACACATAAGTGCCTTTGGAGTGACCCCGCTTACACACAATCAAAACTTAATCTTTACATTCTGAGAAGCAGGCAAAAAGTGATAAGTTTCACATTTTCATTCGTAAAGTTTTGGCGATATATAGATATTGGGTAAGACACAGATCTTGCCAAGGGATGACCGTTACATTGGAATACATGGGGCAGTCTCAATTTAGATGAAAAGCCTAATAGGCGATAATTAGCCAAACGCTAGTACGTGAGAAAGTAAGAAAGAATCCGAAAGCTGTCAATAGCATTGGAATGAGTGCGGTAAATTGAAAGGCGACTTAAGTTTAAAAGTACATCTGGATATTATTATCTAACCACTGGTTTAACCAAAGTTTTGACTATCTCTTATTAAAGGATCGAATTAAAAATCTGACAGAGAGAAATTTTATAGGCAGATGCAACGTTCAAAGAATGACTCTTTCGAAATGAAATGGCTGTGAATAATATTCTTTTTTTTTTATTTTATTTACATAGATAAAAGAGCAGAGAGAGAGTTTTCTGGGAACGTTAAAATAATGTGAAAAGGAAAGTAGATTAATTTAAAACTTAGATATACAAAAAGAAATAGAAAGGGGATTTTTATATTGATAGTTAATATTAAATTTTAACTATCTAGGGATCATATGAATTACCTTTAAAGAATAATATATGTGATATCAAACAATATCACATATTTCCCTCCAAAAACCGACCAGCCTTGAATGCCCAGAGATGGGGAAGGGAAAAGAGAGAAAAAAAATCTGTGTCTTCTCCAAAGAAATAATAAAAACTTTACATGAAACAATACAAAACAATATCTTGAAATTGTAATTATATATATATATATATATGATTATATATGTCATGACTTAAATATGCTTCATAATGTCCTTTTTTATAAAGGCTCAGTAGAAGTTCAAAAAGGTTCACGTGAACTAGTCTTATAGACTATGTTTTAATAAACAGTATTCTTTACTGTACTTGAGCACATATTAATTCAACAACAGGATTTTTTTTTACCTGTTTTGTATTTTGTGACGTCACATTAAAAGTAAGGTACCATATCAATAAATTTGCAAATATATGTTAGAAACTGCTTGTCATGACCAGTATTGAGAAGCTTTAAAAGAAGTTATATAATTCTTCTCAAAATATTGACCCATTTCAGATCATAAAAATAAGTGGACAAAAAAAATAAACACAACATGTAACTGATTAACATACACTATGCAAAATAATATTTATAAAAAAATGAATAAACGATATAGATGGGCACAGAAAAGTAATTTGGCACCCTTTCAGGAGTGTCTCTCAGCACAAATGAAGTGTGTGGCCATAGGACCATAATTTTAAATTGAACCCAATTTCTGAGTGCAGTGATTAGAAAAACAAAAGAGATGATTTGATTACAAAACAATAGAACTGTATCTAATGTCAAAATATAATAAAACATTCAAAAAAATTTTATTTTTATTTTTTGTAAGTAGTAGTCGCTATCTACAAATAGCAACTGCAGATACCTCATGCAGTGAGCCCGTTTATTTATCAAAGTTTTAACTTATTAATATGTTGAGATGACCTTGTGTTAGTGAGCATATCTACGATGAATAAAGATAAGGAAATTCCTAACAATTTACTGCAACTGAACAGCATTTGTGATTTAAAAGTAACTGGGGTTTTTTTTAAACACATCGTCTGGCTTGTATGATTTAAAAGTGGTGTGTATCGAAGAAAAAAAAAACACTTTAAAAGTATTATTTGAGAAAAGGAAATGTATTATGTGATTGTAGAAAAAGCATATGACAAAAGAGAAAAGCAACTGCTACAAAAGTATAGAGTTGTCTTAAATATCAGTGAAGGATTAAAATTATGTAACTGTAAAAAAATAAATGACAATTTGCAATTAGGCAAAGTGATGATGACATTACTGTGTCATGGTATTTAGAACCAAGAAATTAAACGATAATTTAATAACTGGTAACTTTTAGAATGTGAGAAAGTTTAATGAAAACCTGGTGTAACATAAAACTAGAAAAGAAAAAAAAACATGAGCCTAAAATAAAAAAAATATGCATAGTATGTGAAGAGGTAGTTTCCTATTTACTGAGAAATCATTGTTGTTAAACAAAGTGATGGTGACATGAGAATGTCACTACATAACAAAATATAAAAAAGCAAAAAAAAAAAAAAAAAATTAAGTGTATGCAAAATGTAAAGTTTAATAAATGTTTATGTTGCAATGTATCATGTAAAATTAAAAGTAGTCCTGGTAGAGTGAGACATAAAAAGAAACATACAAAAATAATGTTAATGTGCAAAGGTTCAAAAACTTGAAAAAAAAAATGAATATTTTCAATTCAGTATGCAATGTTTAAAAACAAACAAACATATATGCATGACTAAAAATGTAAGCAAATCTCAATGAACTAACGATGTATACGAGTATCGAAGCAATGTGTGTCAGTGAACAAAGGTTAAATTCAACGACATAGTTGCATGTGTAAATGAATACAGCAATCTAAGTATATCAATGAACAAAAGTGAAAAATTATTTCAAAGAAATAATGTGTAGGGGTACTTCACTGACTAGTGTAAAAGTAATACAATGAACTAAAGTGTGTGTAAAAGAATGAAACTTGCTATGAACTCATGTGTCTAACAAAAATATTATTACAATGAACTAAAGTGTCTACCAAAACAAAATTGGTATGAACTAATATGCAAAACAAATCACAAGAACGAAAACAAACTATGAACTAATATTTGTAAGGAAAAAATTCTATGAACTAAGTATTGTCATGAAAGAAAAAATAATAGTGCAATTGGTCCCTGAAGTACACAAATAATTGACAATGCTATGAACTCGTGTAAAGTGTTTTTTCTATGAACTCAATGAACTATGAACTCAGTTGTGTAAACTATGAACTAACTAAACTATGAACTCAGTTGTATGAACTATGAACACAAACTCATTGTGTACATATTAAACCAAGAGCATTGTATCACAAGCACAAAAATGCTTAGCCTAAAGTTAAAACAAACAAACAAAAAAAAAACAAAGAACTGTGCTTTTAAGTAAAGAAAAGCGAAAAGGACAAATGTGACCAGGAAAAGCTTCTTGTGTGATAAAAATGTAAACATATGTAGACAACTTTTGAACTAAAACTATAAACAAGTGTCTAAGGTTTTATTCCGAATTTCCAAAAAATATCTAAAGAGATGTAAATGTTGTAAAAAGTGTATAGTGTTGTTGTGTACCCTTCTGATAAAAAAAATCTTTTACATGTGAAGAAAAAAAAACAACCACATCAGAGTATTTTCACACAAAAACAATATATTCTTAATCATCTGACCATTTGCGCGCCGATTAGTCCGATGAAAAAAATATATATATAAAGCAGTACACAATTAATTTCTAAAAAAAACAAACCTTTAACTTTAAAGTTAAATGTGAATTAAATTATCACTTATGCCATATGGTGAAGCAATAAGATGTACCTAAGTGTATAAAAAGTGAAATATTAAAAAAAGTTATTTTTTTTTTTTAGAATCCTTCACAATGCTTGTATATATCGAGAGAAAAAAAAATACTGTGTGTCTGTGAAGGGAGGGGAAAAGAAACCCCAAACTCATGAACTACCTGAAATGAAACACATTAACAAGTGTGTACGCAAGCATACACAACGTGTAAGTAAACCCATGAACAAATTGTATTATCCCACATGAACTACCTGTAATAATGTCCCAATGAACTAACATTTTTATACATTTTCTAACAAAATATACGGACAGTATGTGTGTAATAACCCAAAACACTAACATATGAGTGAGATTCAATTACATAATTAATGAGTTAATCACCAAAATGTAATGAATAGGAGTTAATAAAATCAATGAACTACGTGTAATGTGTGAATGAACTCTGGTTAAACTCTAAACCAGCCACAATGAACTATGTGTTATACTCAATGAACTACTTGTGAGGAAAAAAAAAAGAAAAAAAAAGAAAAGAAATACTGTCGAATAGATCGTTAGCAAAGTACAATGTGTAAAAACAAATGAACAAAATATGTAAATCAACACATGAACTAGTGAAATGTATGTATACGAATGAACAAAATTGTATTCTAAATGAGCAAATTTCGTGTAACATAAACAAATATCTAACACATGAAGTACTTGTGAAAAAAAAGTTGAAAAAAATATAAGAAATCCAAATCTTTCTTAAAAGTGTTCTTTTCAACAAAAATGATGTAAACCGGAGAAGTGAATATTATCTTTGAACCACAATGTAATTTTATTTTTAAAACGGGCATGCATGGGCGACTACTGCTATCAATAATGGTTCTAGAACAATTCTGAATACTTTACAACAACAAAAAATTCTCACTACCAAAAAAAAAAAAAAAAAAAAAAAAAATCAAAATCAATCAAAAATTATTATTTGTCACACACTTCTCTTTCTTTTACCCAATGCATTCGTGAAATTTAAATATAAAACGAAATGGGGAAAAGTTAAATTTTCGAAAAAAGAAAAATATGGGTAACCAAAAATTATCGCAATATTATATGACACAACATTTGAATTTAATAACATAAAATGCACAAAATATAAACCCATCACATTTTCAAAAAAAAACTTGAAATAATAATATAAGCATAATCGAAAAATTATGATAAAATATAAAAGCATAAAATATTTCTAGATTGCTTTAATTATTAAACTTTTTTTTAAAGCAATGGGAAACGAACATCTATATATATTTAAAAAGACTTACCTCTGATAACAAAAAAAAAACAAAAAAAAAAATGTTAAACACATATAATAAAAATGATATCAGTCATCAATTTATACAATTAAAATATTCTGTAAAAGAACCAAATACTTGATGATACGAGAATAAAAACACAATAATGAAATTTAAAAGTGAATTTTTTTTTTTAGTTTTCGTAAAAAATAACCCTGCGTAGATAAAAACATAACCCTTGTAATAAAAACTTACCTGTTATCTAAATATATTAAATTTACTGGGAATGTTAGAAGTTACATCCATGCAGGAAAAAAAAAAATATGTAAAAAAAAACAGAGTAACCAATTTTAACACTTTCCCACCTGAGATACGACCTTAGTGTAAAAAGAAACAAATTACTAAAAAAAAATAATACTCCTCATCAGTAAAATAAACAAATAGCTAAAGTAAGATTGTGAACCACATTAAAAAGTAAAATAAAAGATAACCATACAAATAGAATAACTTCAATAACTTTCTCAATTTAATAAAAATGTTCATTGCCACAGTTTGTGTTATATGTAAATGTATCGTGGCTATTGTAACACAGTTGTAAATTGGCTTTAAAAGAGTACTTTCAATCAATTATTTTTGTTTTCATTTCTTTTTTTTTTCAAGAGAAATAATAAACAGTTCTCAAAATAAATAGTGAAAAGAAACAATCATAATCGCAATGTGCGTTCCTATAAATGCGTTAAATATCTTATTCATAACCAGGTAATTATATACACAATTTGTATAAAAAGATTTCGAATATCCAGACCCATTTTTTTTTCTTTTACTTTTTTTATACTGACAATTTAGTTCAAAAATGTGAAGTCTTACAATATCTGTAATGCATAAAAATGCCGTAAAACTAGACATTTAAAAAAACATCACATCACGGGAGCGACAACTGTATTTTCGAACTTGATAAGACATATTTCACAAATCGATTTTGAACACCGATGACTAAATTTTTCACTGAAATCACACCAAGTGTCTTATTCGCAATCCCGTAAGTATACACATTTATTAATGGAAAATGATTACGAAATTCACTGTATTTTCTTGTAACACTTTAAAAACAGATCTTGATCACTTATATCCACAAAACACATTGCGCGCACAGACCTAATTCGGAAATTAACACACTTGAAAATCCGCCGATAAGGCGCATATGATACACGAGTTGAAAATTCTTTAATCATCGCTTTCCATATCTAAAGCGAACTCCGCTTCCTTATATCCTTATGTTGGCGCAGCATGTCCCTATGAGAGCTTTGTGCCATAAAACTCCAACCAACCAACCAACCAACCTTATATCCTTATCAGGCGAGCGCAGGAGAAAACGAAACAATATACAGGGCTCGCAGTGTTCCTAAAATTTTCACAGTTTGCTACCACTATTTTAAAACCATCATCTTTATTGAATAATTCTATTATAGATGTTAAAGGAATCTACCACGAAGGATTTTTGGTTTTAAATACTGGTAGCAAAGTGCGAAAATTTTAGGAACGCTGCGAGCCCTGAATATAGCATCTGGAAACAACAAACATATTTTTCGACTTCACAAGTTGACAGCGGCGATATTTGACCAACGGTCGATCACACAGCAGCACGAGGGTGATTAAAGGTCGAACGAAAGGGCCCAAAAACCCGGATGAGACGGAGGGAAAAAAGTTTCTCAATCACATTTTCTTAGTTACAGTCTTTTCATCTAGTCCTTCCGTGCAGTTAATTAATCCGAAGTCTCGTAATTTTTTTTTTAGTAAAATGCAGAATAAAAGCGAGGGTCACTCCCAGCTACAAGTTTAAAAAAATCTTCTTCCTTAGGCACCAAAGTTTGTACTAAAGATGTTTCTCGTTGCGGGAGTCTTCTTCCCTAAAAACTTGATACATTGATAAGTAAATGGAAATATCATTTGAATTACTTAAATGAGATTTTTAGATTTTCCGTAGTGGAGTACGAATGCGCGAACAACACAATAAATTCAGATCGAGAAGATTCAAACTAATACTTGTAGCGTAAAAAGGAAACTTTAATGAAAATTTGAAGAGACACATAAGTGCCTTGGGAGTGACCCCGCTTACACACAATCAAAACTTAATCTTTACATTCTGAGAAGCAGGCAAAAAGTGATAAGTTTCACATTTTCATTCGTAAAGTTTTGGCGATATATAGATATTGGGTAAGACACAGATCTTGCCAAGGGATGACCGTTACATTGGAATACATGGGGCAGTCTCAATTTAGATGAAAAGCCTAATAGGCGATAATTAGCCAAACGCTAGTACGTGAGAAAGTAAGAAAGAATCCGAAAGCTGTCAATAGCATTGGAATGAGTGCGGTAAATTGAAAGGCGACTTAAGTTTAAAAGTACATCTGGATATTATTATCTAACCACTGGTTTAACCAAAGTTTTGACTATCTCTTATTAAAGGATCGAATTAAAAATCTGACAGAGAGAAATTTTATAGGCAGATGCAACGTTCAAAGAATGACTCTTTCGAAATGAAATGGCTGTGAATAATATTCTTTTTTTTTATTTTATTTACACAGATAAAAGAGCAGAGAGAGAGTTTTCTGGGAACGTTAAAATAATGTGAAAAGGAAAGTAGATTAATTTAAAACTTAGATATACAAAAAGAAATAGAAAGGGGATTTTTATATTGATAGTTAATATTAAATTTTAACTATCTAGGGATCATATGAATTACCTTTAAAGAATAATATATGTGATATCAAACAATATCACATATTTCCCTCCAAAAACCGACCAGCCTTGAATGCCCAGAGATGGGGAAGGGAAAAGAGAGAAAAAAAATCTGTGTCTTCTCCAAAGAAATAATAAAAACTTTACATGAAACAATACAAAACAATATCTTGAAATTGTAATTATATATATATATACATATGATTATATATGTCATGACTTAAATATGCTTCATAATGTCCTTTTTTATAAAGGCTCAGTAGAAGTTCAAAAAGGTTCACGTGAACTAGTCTTATAGACTATGTTTTAATAAACAGTATTCTTTACTGTACTTGAGCACATATTAATTCAACAACAGGATTTTTTTTTACCTGTTTTGTATTTTGTGACGTCACATTAAAAGTAAGGTACCATATCAATAAATTTGCAAATATATGTTAGAAACTGCTTGTCATGACCAGTATTGAGAAGCTTTAAAAGAAGTTATATAATTCTTCTCAAAATATTGACCCATTTCAGATCATAAAAATAAGTGGACAAAAAAAATAAACACAACATGTAACTGATTAACATACACTATGCAAAATAATATTTATAAAAAAATGAATAAACGATATAGATGGGCACAGAAAAGTAATTTGGCACCCTTTCAGGAGTGTCTCTCAGCACAAATGAAGTGTGTGGCCATAGGACCATAATTTTAAATTGAACCCAATTTCTGAGTGCAGTGATTAGAAAAACAAAAGAGATGATTTGATTACAAAACAATAGAACTGTATCTAATGTCAAAATATAATAAAACATTCAAAAAATTTTTATTTTTATTTTTTGTAAGTAGTAGTCGCTATCTACAAATAGCAACTGCAGATACCTCATGCAGTGAGCCCGTTTATTTATCAAAGTTTTAACTTATTAATATGTTGAGATGACCTTGTGTTAGTGAGCATATCTACGATGAATAAAGATAAGGAAATTCCTAACAATTTACTGCAACTGAACAGCATTTGTGATTTAAAAGTAACTGGGGTTTTTTTTAAACACATCGTCTGGCTTGTATGATTTAAAAGTGGTGTGTATCGAAGAAAAAAAAACACTTTAAAAGTATTATTTGAGAAAAGGAAATGTATTATGTGATTGTAGAAAAAGCATATGACAAAAGAGAAAAGCAACTGCTACAAAAGTATAGAGTTGTCTTAAATATCAGTGAAGGATTAAAATTATGTAACTGTAAAAAAATAAATGACAATTTGCAATTAGGCAAAGTGATGATGACATTACTGTGTCATGGTATTTAGAACCAAGAAATTAAACGATAATTTAATAACTGGTAACTTTTAGAATGTGAGAAAGTTTAATGAAAACCTGGTGTAACATAAAACTAGAAAAGAAAAAAAAACATGAGCCTAAAATAAAAAAAATATGCATAGTATGTGAAGAGGTAGTTTCCTATTTACTGAGAAATCATTGTTGTTAAACAAAGTGATGGTGACATGAGAATGTCACTACATAACAAAATATAAAAAAGCAAAAAAAAAAAAAAAAAAAAAAAATTAAGTGTATGCAAAATGTAAAGTTTAATAAATGTTTATGTTGCAATGTATCATGTAAAATTAAAAGTAGTCCTGGTAGAGTGAGACATAAAAAGAAACATACAAAAATAATGTTAATGTGCAAAGGTTCAAAAACTTGAAAAAAAAATGAATATTTTCAATTCAGTATGCAATGTTTAAAAACAAACAAACATATATGCATGACTAAAAATGTAAGCAAATCTCAATGAACTAACGATGTATACGAGTATCGAAGCAATGTGTGTCAGTGAACAAAGGTTAAATTCAACGACATAGTTGCATGTGTAAATGAATACAGCAATCTAAGTATATCAATGAACAAAAGTGAAAAATTATTTCAAAGAAATAATGTGTAGGGGTACTTCACTGACTAGTGTAAAAGTAATACAATGAACTAAAGTGTGTGTAAAAGAATGAAACTTGCTATGAACTCATGTGTCTAACAAAAATATTATTACAATGAACTAAAGTGTCTACCAAAACAAAATTGGTATGAACTAATATGCAAAACAAATCACAAGAACGAAAACAAACTATGAACTAATATTTGTAAGGAAAAAATTCTATGAACTAAGTATTGTCATGAAAGAAAAAATAATAGTGCAATTGGTCCCTGAAGTACACAAATAATTGACAATGCTATGAACTCGTGTAAAGTGTTTTTTCTATGAACACAATGAACTATGAACTCAGTTGTGTAAACTATGAACTAACTAATCTATGAACTCAGTTGTATGAACTATGAACACAAACTCATTGTGTACATATGAAACCAAGAGCATTGTATCACAAGCACAAAAATGCTTAGCCTAAAGTTAAAACAAACAAACAAAAAAACAAAGAACTGTGCTTTTAAGTAAAGAAAAGCGAAAAGGACAAATGTGACCAGGAAAAGCTTCTTGTGTGATAAAAATGTAAACATATGTAGACAACTTTTGAACTAAAACTATAAACACGTGTCTAAGGTTTTATTCCGAATTTCCAAAAAATATCTAAAGAGATGTAAATGTTGTAAAAAGTGTATAGTGTTGTTGTGTACCCTTCTGATAAAAAAAAATCTTTTACATGTGAAGAAAAAAAAACAACCCACATCAGAGTATTTTCACACAAAAACAATATATTCTTAATCATCTGACCATTTGCGCGCCGATTAGTCCGATGAAAAAAATATATATATAAAGCAGTACACAATTAATTTCTAAAAAAAACAAACCTTTAACTTTAAAGTTAAATGTGAATTAAATTATCACTTATGCCATATGGTGAAGCAATAAGATGTACCTAAGTGTATAAAAAGTGAAATATTAAAAAAAGTTATTTTTTTTTTTTAGAATCCTTCACAATGCTTGTATATATCCAGAGAAAAAAAATTACTGTATGTCTGTGAAGGGAGCGGAAAAGAAACCCCAAACTCATGAACTACCTGAAATGAAACACATTAACAAGTGTGTACGCAAGCATACACAACGTGTAAGTAAACCCATGAACAAATTGTATTATTCCACATGAACTACCTGTAATAATGTCCCAATGAACTAACATTTTTATACATTTTCTAACAAAATATACGGACAGTATGTGTGTAATAACCCAAAACACTAACATATGAGTGAGATTCAATTACATAATTAATGAGTTAATCACCAAAATGTAATGAATAGGAGTTAATAAAATCAATGAACTACGTGTAATGTGTGAATGAACTCTGGTTAAACTCTAAACCAGCCACAATGAACTATGTGTTATACTCAATGAACTACTTGTGAGGAAAAAAAAAAGAAAAAAAAAGAAAAGAAATACTGTCGAATAGATCGTTAGCAAAGTACAATGTGTAAAAACAAATGAACAAAATATGTAAATCAACACATGAACTAGTGAAATGTATGTATACGAATGAACAAAATTGTATTCTAAATGAGCAAATTTCGTGTAACATAAACAAATATCTAACACATGAAGTACTTGTGAAAAAAAAGTTGAAAAAAATATAAGAAATCCAAATCTTTCTTAAAAGTGTTCTTTTCAACAAAAATGATGTAAACCGGAGAAGTGAATAATATCTTTGAACCACAATGTAATTTTATTTTTAAAACGGGCATGCATGGGCGACTACTGCTATCAATAATGGTTCTAGAACAATTCTGAATACTTTACAACAACAAAAAATTCTCACTACCAAAAAAAAAAAAAAAAAAAAAAAAAAAAAAAAAAAAATCAAAATCAATCAAAAATTATTATTTGTCACACACCTCTCTTTCTTTTACCCAATGCATTCGTGAAATTTAAATATAAAACGAAATGGGGAAAAGTTAAATTTTCGAAAAAAGAAAAATATGGGTAACCAAAAATTATCGCAATATTATATGACACAACATTTGAATTTAATAACATAAAATGCACAAAATATAAACCCATCACATTTTCAAAAAAAAACTTGAAATAATAATATAAGCATAATCGAAAAATTATGATAAAATATAAAAGCATAAAATATTTCTAGATTGCTTTAATTATTAAACTTTTTTTTAAAGCAATGGGAAACGAACATCTATATATATTTAAAAAGACTTACCTCTGATAACAAAAAAAAAACAAAAAAAAAATGTTAAACACATATAATAAAAATGATATCAGTCATCAATTTATACAATTAAAATATTCTGTAAAAGAACCAAATACTTGATGATACGAGAATAAAAACACAATAATGAAATTTAAAAGTGAATTTTTTTTTTTAGTTTTCGTAAAAAATAACCCTGCGTAGATAAAAACATAACCCTTGTAATAAAAACTTACCTGTTATCTAAATATATTAAATTTACTGGGAATGTTAGAAGTTACATCCATGCAGGAAAAAAAAAATATGTAAAAAAAAACAGAGTAACCAATTTTAACACTTTCCCACCTGAGATACGACCTTAGTGTAAAAAGAAACAAATTACTAAAATAAAATAATACTCCTCATCAGTAAAATAAACAAATAGCTAAAGTAAGATTGTGAACCACATTAAAAAGTAAAATAAAAGATAACCATACAAATAGAATAACTTCAATAACTTTCTCAATTTAAAAAAAATGTTCATTGCCACAGTTTGTGTTATATGTAAATGTATCGTGGCTATTGTAACACAGTTGTAAATTGGCTTTAAAAGAGTACTTTCAATCAATTATTTTTGTTTTCATTTCTTTTTTTTTCAAGAGAAATAATAAACAGTTCTCAAAATAAATAGTGAAAAGAAACAATCATAATCGCAATGTGCGTTCCTATAAAAGCGTTAAATATCTTATTCATAACCAGGTAATTATATACACAATTTGTATAAAAAGATTTCGAATATCCAGACCCATTTTTTTTTCTTCTACTTTTTTTATACTGACAATTTAGTTCAAAAATGTGAAGTCTTACAATATCTGTAATGCATAAAAATGCCGTAAAACTAGACATTTAAAAAAACATCACATCACGGGAGCGACAACTGTATTTTCGAACTTGATAAGACATATTTCACAAATCGATTTTGAACACCGATGACTAAATTTTTCACTGAAATCACACCAAGTGTCTTATTCGCAATCCCGTAAGTATACACATTTATTAATGGAAAATGATTACGAAATTCACTGTATTTTCTTGTAACACTTTAAAAACAGATCTTGATCACTTATATCCACAAAACACATTGCGCGCACAGACCTAATTCGGAAATTAACACACTTGAAAATCCGCCGATAAGGCGCATATGATACACGAGTTGAAAATTCTTTAATCATCGCTTTCCATATCTAAAGCGAACTCCGCTTCCTTATATCCTTATGTTGGCGCAGCATGTCCCTATGAGAGCTTTGTGCCATAAAACTCCAACCAACCAACCAACCAACCTTATATCCTTATCAGGCGAGCGCAGGAGAAAACGAAACAATATACAGGGCTCGCAGTGTTCCTAAAATTTTCACAGTTTGCTACCACTATTTTAAAACCATCATCTTTATTGAATAATTCTATTATAGATGTTAAAGGAATCTACCACGAAGGATTTTTGGTTTTAAATACTGGTAGCAAAGTGCGAAAATTTTAGGAACGCTGCGAGCCCTGAATATAGCATCTGGAAACAACAAACATATATTTCGACTTCACAAGTTGACAGAGGCGATATTTGACCAACGGTCGATCACACAGCAGCACGATGGTGATTAAAGGTCGAACGAAAGGGCCCAAAAACCCGGATGAGACGGAGGGAAAAAAGTTTCTCAATCACATGTTCTTAGTTACAGTCTTTTCATCTAGTCCTTCCGTGCAGTTAATTAATCCGAAGTCTCGTAATTTTTTTTTTTAGTAAAATGCAGAATAAAAGCGAGGGTCACTCCCAGCTACAAGTTTAAAAAAATTTTCTTCCTTAGGCACCAAAGTTTGTACTAAAGATGTTTCTCGTTGCGGGAGTCTTCTTCCCTAAAAACTTGATACATTGATAAGTAAATGGAAATATCATTTGAATTACTTAAATGAGATTTTTAGATTTTCCGTAGTGGAGTACGAATGCGCGAACAACACAATAAATTCAGATCCAGAAGATTCAAACTAATACTTGTAGCGTAAAAAGGAAACTTTAATGAAAATTTGAAGAGACACATAAGTGCCTTGGGAGTGACCCCGCTTACACACAATCAAAACTTAATCTTTACATTCTGAGAAGCAGGCAAAAAGTGATAAGTTTCACATTTTCATTCGTAAAGTTTTGGCGATATATAGATATTGGGTAAGACACAGATCTTGCCAAGGGATGACCGTTACATTGGAATACATGGGGCAGTCTCAATTTAGATGAAAAGCCTAATAGGCGATAATTAGCCAAACGCTAGTACGTGAGAAAGTAAGAAAGAATCCGAAAGCTGTCAATAGCATTGGAATGAGTGCGGTAAATTGAAAGGCGACTTAAGTTTAAAAGTACATCTGGATATTATTATCTAACCACTGGTTTAACCAAAGTTTTGACTATCTCTTATTAAAGGATCGAATTAAAAATCTGACAGAGAGAAATTTTATAGGCAGATGCAACGTTCAAAGAATGACTCTTTCGAAATGAAATGGCTGTGAATAATATTCTTTTTTTTTTATTTTATTTACATAGATAAAAGAGCAGAGAGAGAGTTTTCTGGGAACGTTAAAATAATGTGAAAAGGAAAGTAGATTAATTTAAAACTTAGATATACAAAAAGAAATAGAAAGGGGATTTTTATATTGATAGTTAATATTAAATTTTAACTATCTAGGGATCATATGAATTACCTTTAAAGAATAATATATGTGATATCAAACAATATCACATATTTCCCTCCAAAAACCGACCAGCCTTGAATGCCCAGAGATGGGGAAGGGAAAAGAGAGAAAAAAAATCTGTGTCTTCTCCAAAGAAATAATAAAAACTTTACATGAAACAATACAAAACAATATCTTGAAATTGTAATTATATATATATATATATGATTATATATGTCATGACTTAAATATGCTTCATAATGTCCTTTTTTATAAAGGCTCAGTAGAAGTTCAAAAAGGTTCACGTGAACTAGTCTTATAGACTATGTTTTAATAAACAGTATTCTTTACTGTACTTGAGCACATATTAATTCAACAACAGGATTTTTTTTTACCTGTTTTGTATTTTGTGACGTCACATTAAAAGTAAGGTACCATATCAATAAATTTGCAAATATATGTTAGAAACTGCTTGTCATGACCAGTATTGAGAAGCTTTAAAAGAAGTTATATAATTCTTCTCAAAATATTGACCCATTTCAGATCATAAAAATAAGTGGACAAAAAAAATAAACACAACATGTAACTGATTAACATACACTATGCAAAATAATATTTATAAAAAAATGAATAAACGATATAGATGGGCACAGAAAAGTAATTTGGCACCCTTTCAGGAGTGTCTCTCAGCACAAATGAAGTGTGTGGCCATAGGACCATAATTTTAAATTGAACCCAATTTCTGAGTGCAGTGATTAGAAAAACAAAAGAGATGATTTGATTACAAAACAATAGAACTGTATCTAATGTCAAAATATAATAAAACATTCAAAAAAATTTTATTTTTATTTTTTGTAAGTAGTAGTCGCTATCTACAAATAGCAACTGCAGATACCTCATGCAGTGAGCCCGTTTATTTATCAAAGTTTTAACTTATTAATATGTTGAGATGACCTTGTGTTAGTGAGCATATCTACGATGAATAAAGATAAGGAAATTCCTAACAATTTACTGCAACTGAACAGCATTTGTGATTTAAAAGTAACTGGGGTTTTTTTTAAACACATCGTCTGGCTTGTATGATTTAAAAGTGGTGTGTATCGAAGAAAAAAAAAACACTTTAAAAGTATTATTTGAGAAAAGGAAATGTATTATGTGATTGTAGAAAAAGCATATGACAAAAGAGAAAAGCAACTGCTACAAAAGTATAGAGTTGTCTTAAATATCAGTGAAGGATTAAAATTATGTAACTGTAAAAAAATAAATGACAATTTGCAATTAGGCAAAGTGATGATGACATTACTGTGTCATGGTATTTAGAACCAAGAAATTAAACGATAATTTAATAACTGGTAACTTTTAGAATGTGAGAAAGTTTAATGAAAACCTGGTGTAACATAAAACTAGAAAAGAAAAAAAAACATGAGCCTAAAATAAAAAAAATATGCATAGTATGTGAAGAGGTAGTTTCCTATTTACTGAGAAATCATTGTTGTTAAACAAAGTGATGGTGACATGAGAATGTCACTACATAACAAAATATAAAAAAGCAAAAAAAAAAAAAAAAAAAAAATTAAGTGTATGCAAAATGTAAAGTTTAATAAATGTTTATGTTGCAATGTATCATGTAAAATTAAAAGTAGTCCTGGTAGAGTGAGACATAAAAAGAAACATACAAAAATAATGTTAATGTGCAAAGGTTCAAAAACTTGAAAAAAAAATGAATATTTTCAATTCAGTATGCAATGTTTAAAAACAAACAAACATATATGCATGACTAAAAATGTAAGCAAATCTCAATGAACTAACGATGTATACGAGTATCGAAGCAATGTGTGTCAGTGAACAAAGGTTAAATTCAACGACATAGTTGCATGTGTAAATGAATACAGCAATCTAAGTATATCAATGAACAAAAGTGAAAAATTATTTCAAAGAAATAATGTGTAGGGGTACTTCACTGACTAGTGTAAAAGTAATACAATGAACTAAAGTGTGTGTAAAAGAATGAAACTTGCTATGAACTCATGTGTCTAACAAAAATATTATTACAATGAACTAAAGTGTCTACCAAAACAAAATTGGTATGAACTAATATGCAAAACAAATCACAAGAACGAAAACAAACTATGAACTAATATTTGTAAGGAAAAAATTCTATGAACTAAGTATTGTCATGAAAGAAAAAATAATAGTGCAATTGGTCCCTGAAGTACACAAATAATTGACAATGCTATGAACTCGTGTAAAGTGTTTTTTCTATGAACACAATGAACTATGAACTCAGTTGTGTAAACTATGAACTAACTAATCTATGAACTCAGTTGTATGAACTATGAACACAAACTCATTGTGTACATATGAAACCAAGAGCATTGTATCACAAGCACAAAAATGCTTAGCCTAAAGTTAAAACAAACAAACAAAAAAACAAAGAACTGTGCTTTTAAGTAAAGAAAAGCGAAAAGGACAAATGTGACCAGGAAAAGCTTCTTGTGTGATAAAAATGTAAACATATGTAGACAACTTTTGAACTAAAACTATAAACACGTGTCTAAGGTTTTATTCCGAATTTCCAAAAAATATCTAAAGAGATGTAAATGTTGTAAAAAGTGTATAGTGTTGTTGTGTACCCTTCTGATAAAAAAAAATCTTTTACATGTGAAGAAAAAAAAACAACCCACATCAGAGTATTTTCACACAAAAACAATATATTCTTAATCATCTGACCATTTGCGCGCCGATTAGTCCGATGAAAAAAATATATATATAAAGCAGTACACAATTAATTTCTAAAAAAAACAAACCTTTAACTTTAAAGTTAAATGTGAATTAAATTATCACTTATGCCATATGGTGAAGCAATAAGATGTACCTAAGTGTATAAAAAGTGAAATATTAAAAAAAGTTATTTTTTTTTTTTTTAGAATCCTTCACAATGCTTGTATATATCCAGAGAAAAAAAATTACTGTATGTCTGTGAAGGGAGCGGAAAAGAAACCCCAAACTCATGAACTACCTGAAATGAAACACATTAACAAGTGTGTACGCAAGCATACACAACGTGTAAGTAAACCCATGAACAAATTGTATTATTCCACATGAACTACCTGTAATAATGTCCCAATGAACTAACATTTTTATACATTTTCTAACAAAATATACGGACAGTATGTGTGTAATAACCCAAAACACTAACATATGAGTGAGATTCAATTACATAATTAATGAGTTAATCACCAAAATGTAATGAATAGGAGTTAATAAAATCAATGAACTACGTGTAATGTGTGAATGAACTCTGGTTAAACTCTAAACCAGCCACAATGAACTATGTGTTATACTCAATGAACTACTTGTGAGGAAAAAAAAAAGAAAAAAAAAGAAAAGAAATACTGTCGAATAGATCGTTAGCAAAGTACAATGTGTAAAAACAAATGAACAAAATATGTAAATCAACACATGAACTAGTGAAATGTATGTATACGAATGAACAAAATTGTATTCTAAATGAGCAAATTTCGTGTAACATAAACAAATATCTAACACATGAAGTACTTGTGAAAAAAAAGTTGAAAAAAATATAAGAAATCCAAATCTTTCTTAAAAGTGTTCTTTTCAACAAAAATGATGTAAACCGGAGAAGTGAATAATATCTTTGAACCACAATGTAATTTTATTTTTAAAACGGGCATGCATGGGCGACTACTGCTATCAATAATGGTTCTAGAACAATTCTGAATACTTTACAACAACAAAAAATTCTCACTACCAAAAAAAAAAAAAAAAAAAAAAAAAAAAAAAAAAAAAAATCAAAATCAATCAAAAATTATTATTTGTCACACACCTCTCTTTCTTTTACCCAATGCATTCGTGAAATTTAAATATAAAACGAAATGGGGAAAAGTTAAATTTTCGAAAAAAGAAAAATATGGGTAACCAAAAATTATCGCAATATTATATGACACAACATTTGAATTTAATAACATAAAATGCACAAAATATAAACCCATCACATTTTCAAAAAAAAACTTGAAATAATAATATAAGCATAATCGAAAAATTATGATAAAATATAAAAGCATAAAATATTTCTAGATTGCTTTAATTATTAAACTTTTTTTTAAAGCAATGGGAAACGAACATCTATATATATTTAAAAAGACTTACCTCTGATAACAAAAAAAAAACAAAAAAAAAATGTTAAACACATATAATAAAAATGATATCAGTCATCAATTTATACAATTAAAATATTCTGTAAAAGAACCAAATACTTGATGATACGAGAATAAAAACACAATAATGAAATTTAAAAGTGAATTTTTTTTTTTAGTTTTCGTAAAAAATAACCCTGCGTAGATAAAAACATAACCCTTGTAATAAAAACTTACCTGTTATCTAAATATATTAAATTTACTGGGAATGTTAGAAGTTACATCCATGCAGGAAAAAAAAAATATGTAAAAAAAAACAGAGTAACCAATTTTAACACTTTCCCACCTGAGATACGACCTTAGTGTAAAAAGAAACAAATTACTAAAATAAAATAATACTCCTCATCAGTAAAATAAACAAATAGCTAAAGTAAGATTGTGAACCACATTAAAAAGTAAAATAAAAGATAACCATACAAATAGAATAACTTCAATAACTTTCTCAATTTAAAAAAAATGTTCATTGCCACAGTTTGTGTTATATGTAAATGTATCGTGGCTATTGTAACACAGTTGTAAATTGGCTTTAAAAGAGTACTTTCAATCAATTATTTTTGTTTTCATTTCTTTTTTTTTCAAGAGAAATAATAAACAGTTCTCAAAATAAATAGTGAAAAGAAACAATCATAATCGCAATGTGCGTTCCTATAAAAGCGTTAAATATCTTATTCATAACCAGGTAATTATATACACAATTTGTATAAAAAGATTTCGAATATCCAGACCCATTTTTTTTTCTTTTACTTTTTTTATACTGACAATTTAGTTCAAAAATGTGAAGTCTTACAATATCTGTAATGCATAAAAATGCCGTAAAACTAGACATTTAAAAAAACATCACATCACGGGAGCGACAACTGTATTTTCGAACTTGATAAGACATATTTCACAAATCGATTTTGAACACCGATGACTAAATTTTTCACTGAAATCACACCAAGTGTCTTATTCGCAATCCCGTAAGTATACACATTTATTAATGGAAAATGATTACGAAATTCACTGTATTTTCTTGTAACACTTTAAAAACAGATCTTGATCACTTATATCCACAAAACACATTGCGCGCACAGACCTAATTCGGAAATTAACACACTTGAAAATCCGCCGATAAGGCGCATATGATACACGAGTTGAAAATTCTTTAATCATCGCTTTCCATATCTAAAGCGAACTCCGCTTCCTTATATCCTTATGTTGGCGCAGCATGTCCCTATGAGAGCTTTGTGCCATAAAACTCCAACCAACCAACCAACCAACCTTATATCCTTATCAGGCGAGCGCAGGAGAAAACGAAACAATATACAGGGCTCGCAGTGTTCCTAAAATTTTCACAGTTTGCTACCACTATTTTAAAACCATCATCTTTATTGAATAATTCTATTATAGATGTTAAAGGAATCTACCACGAAGGATTTTTGGTTTTAAATACTGGTAGCAAAGTGCGAAAATTTTAGGAACGCTGCGAGCCCTGAATATAGCATCTGGAAACAACAAACATATATTTCGACTTCACAAGTTGACAGAGGCGATATTTGACCAACGGTCGATACCACAGCAGCACGATGGTGATTAAAGGTCGAACGAAAGGGCCCAAAAACCCGGATGAGACGGAGGGAAAAAAGTTTCTCAATCACATGTTCTTAGTTACAGTCTTTTCATCTAGTCCTTCCGTGCAGTTAATTAATCCGAAGTCTCGTAATTTTTTTTTTTAGTAAAATGCAGAATAAAAGCGAGGGTCACTCCCAGCTACAAGTTTAAAAAAATTTTCTTCCTTAGGCACCAAAGTTTGTACTAAAGATGTTTCTCGTTGCGGGAGTCTTCTTCTCTAAAAACTTGATACATTGATAAGTAAATGGAAATATCATTTGAATTACTTAAATGAGATTTTTAGATTTTCCGTAGTGGAGTACGAATGCGCGAACAACACAATAAATTCAGATCCAGAAGATTCAAACTAATACTTGTAGCGTAAAAAGGAAACTTTAATGAAAATTTGAAGAGACACATAAGTGCCTTGGGAGTGACCCCGCTTACACACAATCAAAACTTAATCTTTACATTCTGAGAAGCAGGCAAAAAGTGATAAGTTTCACATTTTCATTCGTAAAGTTTTGGCGATATATAGATATTGGGTAAGACACAGATCTTGCCAAGGGATGACCGTTACATTGGAATACATGGGGCAGTCTCAATTTAGATGAAAAGCCTAATAGGCGATAATTAGCCAAACGCTAGTACGTGAGAAAGTAAGAAAGAATCCGAAAGCTGTCAATAGCATTGGAATGAGTGCGGTAAATTGAAAGGCGACTTAAGTTTAAAAGTACATCTGGATATTATTATCTAACCACTGGTTTAACCAAAGTTTTGACTATCTCTTATTAAAGGATCGAATTAAAAATCTGACAGAGAGAAATTTTATAGGCAGATGCAACGTTCAAAGAATGACTCTTTCGAAATGAAATGGCTGTGAATAATATTCTTTTTTTTTTATTTTATTTACATAGATAAAAGAGCAGAGAGAGAGTTTTCTGGGAACGTTAAAATAATGTGAAAAGGAAAGTAGATTAATTTAAAACTTAGATATACAAAAAGAAATAGAAAGGGGATTTTTATATTGATAGTTAATATTAAATTTTAACTATCTAGGGATCATATGAATTACCTTTAAAGAATAATATATGTGATATCAAACAATATCACATATTTCCCTCCAAAAACCGACCAGCCTTGAATGCCCAGAGATGGGGAAGGGAAAAGAGAGAAAAAAAATCTGTGTCTTCTCCAAAGAAATAATAAAAACTTTACATGAAACAATACAAAACAATATCTTGAAATTGTAATTATATATATATATATATGATTATATATGTCATGACTTAAATATGCTTCATAATGTCCTTTTTTATAAAGGCTCAGTAGAAGTTCAAAAAGGTTCACGTGAACTAGTCTTATAGACTATGTTTTAATAAACAGTATTCTTTACTGTACTTGAGCACATATTAATTCAACAACAGGATTTTTTTTTACCTGTTTTGTATTTTGTGACGTCACATTAAAAGTAAGGTACCATATCAATAAATTTGCAAATATATGTTAGAAACTGCTTGTCATGACCAGTATTGAGAAGCTTTAAAAGAAGTTATATAATTCTTCTCAAAATATTGACCCATTTCAGATCATAAAAATAAGTGGACAAAAAAAATAAACACAACATGTAACTGATTAACATACACTATGCAAAATAATATTTATAAAAAAATGAATAAACGATATAGATGGGCACAGAAAAGTAATTTGGCACCCTTTCAGGAGTGTCTCTCAGCACAAATGAAGTGTGTGGCCATAGGACCATAATTTTAAATTGAACCCAATTTCTGAGTGCAGTGATTAGAAAAACAAAAGAGATGATTTGATTACAAAACAATAGAACTGTATCTAATGTCAAAATATAATAAAACATTCAAAAAAATTTTATTTTTATTTTTTGTAAGTAGTAGTCGCTATCTACAAATAGCAACTGCAGATACCTCATGCAGTGAGCCCGTTTATTTATCAAAGTTTTAACTTATTAATATGTTGAGATGACCTTGTGTTAGTGAGCATATCTACGATGAATAAAGATAAGGAAATTCCTAACAATTTACTGCAACTGAACAGCATTTGTGATTTAAAAGTAACTGGGGTTTTTTTTAAACACATCGTCTGGCTTGTATGATTTAAAAGTGGTGTGTATCGAAGAAAAAAAAAACACTTTAAAAGTATTATTTGAGAAAAGGAAATGTATTATGTGATTGTAGAAAAAGCATATGACAAAAGAGAAAAGCAACTGCTACAAAAGTATAGAGTTGTCTTAAATATCAGTGAAGGATTAAAATTATGTAACTGTAAAAAAATAAATGACAATTTGCAATTAGGCAAAGTGATGATGACATTACTGTGTCATGGTATTTAGAACCAAGAAATTAAACGATAATTTAATAACTGGTAACTTTTAGAATGTGAGAAAGTTTAATGAAAACCTGGTGTAACATAAAACTAGAAAAGAAAAAAAAACATGAGCCTAAAATAAAAAAAATATGCATAGTATGTGAAGAGGTAGTTTCCTATTTACTGAGAAATCATTGTTGTTAAACAAAGTGATGGTGACATGAGAATGTCACTACATAACAAAATATAAAAAAGCAAAAAAAAAAAAAAATTAAGTGTATGCAAAATGTAAAGTTTAATAAATGTTTATGTTGCAATGTATCATGTAAAATTAAAAGTAGTCCTGGTAGAGTGAGACATAAAAAGAAACATACAAAAATAATGTTAATGTGCAAAGGTTCAAAAACTTGAAAAAAAAATGAATATTTTCAATTCAGTATGCAATGTTTAAAAACAAACAAACATATATGCATGACTAAAAATGTAAGCAAATCTCAATGAACTAACGATGTATACGAGTATCGAAGCAATGTGTGTCAGTGAACAAAGGTTAAATTCAACGACATAGTTGCATGTGTAAATGAATACAGCAATCTAAGTATATCAATGAACAAAAGTGAAAAATTATTTCAAAGAAATAATGTGTAGGGGTACTTCACTGACTAGTGTAAAAGTAATACAATGAACTAAAGTGTGTGTAAAAGAATGAAACTTGCTATGAACTCATGTGTCTAACAAAAATATTATTACAATGAACTAAAGTGTCTACCAAAACAAAATTGGTATGAACTAATATGCAAAACAAATCACAAGAACGAAAACAAACTATGAACTAATATTTGTAAGGAAAAAATTCTATGAACTAAGTATTGTCATGAAAGAAAAAATAATAGTGCAATTGGTCCCTGAAGTACACAAATAATTGACAATGCTATGAACTCGTGTAAAGTGTTTTTTCTATGAACACAATGAACTATGAACTCAGTTGTGTAAACTATGAACTAACTAATCTATGAACTCAGTTGTATGAACTATGAACACAAACTCATTGTGTACATATGAAACCAAGAGCATTGTATCACAAGCACAAAAATGCTTAGCCTAAAGTTAAAACAAACAAACAAAAAAACAAAGAACTGTGCTTTTAAGTAAAGAAAAGCGAAAAGGACAAATGTGACCAGGAAAAGCTTCTTGTGTGATAAAAATGTAAACATATGTAGACAACTTTTGAACTAAAACTATAAACACGTGTCTAAGGTTTTATTCCGAATTTCCAAAAAATATCTAAAGAGATGTAAATGTTGTAAAAAGTGTATAGTGTTGTTGTGTACCCTTCTGATAAAAAAAAATCTTTTACATGTGAAGAAAAAAAAACAACCCACATCAGAGTATTTTCACACAAAAACAATATATTCTTAATCATCTGACCATTTGCGCGCCGATTAGTCCGATGAAAAAAAAATATATATAAAGCAGTACACAATTAATTTCTAAAAAAAACAAACCTTTAACTTTAAAGTTAAATGTGAATTAAATTATCACTTATGCCATATGGTGAAGCAATAAGATGTACCTAAGTGTATAAAAAGTGAAATATTAAAAAAAGTTATTTTTTTTTTTTTTAGAATCCTTCACAATGCTTGTATATATCGAGAGAAAAAAAATTACTGTATGTCTGTGAAGGGAGGGGAAAAGAAACCCCAAACTCATGAACTACCTGAAATGAAACACATTAACAAGTGTGTACGCAAGCATACACAACGTGTAAGTAAACCCATGAACAAATTGTATTATTCCACATGAACTACCTGTAATAATGTCCCAATGAACTAACATTTTTATACATTTTCTAACAAAATATACGGACAGTATGTGTGTAATAACCCAAAACACTAACATATGAGTGAGATTCAATTACATAATTAATGAGTTAATCACCAAAATGTAATGAATAGGAGTTAATAAAATCAATGAACTACGTGTAATGTGTGAATGAACTCTGGTTAAACTCTAAACCAGCCACAATGAACTATGTGTTATACTCAATGAACTACTTGTGAGGAAAAAAAAAAGAAAAAAAAAGAAAAGAAATACTGTCGAATAGATCGTTAGCAAAGTACAATGTGTAAAAACAAATGAACAAAATATGTAAATCAACACATGAACTAGTGAAATGTATGTATACGAATGAACAAAATTGTATTCTAAATGAGCAAATTTCGTGTAACATAAACAAATATCTAACACATGAAGTACTTGTGAAAAAAAAGTTGAAAAAAATATAAGAAATCCAAATCTTTCTTAAAAGTGTTCTTTTCAACAAAAATGATGTAAACCGGAGAAGTGAATAATATCTTTGAACCACAATGTAATTTTATTTTTAAAACGGGCATGCATGGGCGACTACTGCTATCAATAATGGTTCTAGAACAATTCTGAATACTTTACAACAACAAAAAATTCTCACTACCAAAAAAAAAAAAAAAAAAAAAAAAAAAAAAAAAAAAAAAAAAAATCAAAATCAATCAAAAATTATTATTTGTCACACACCTCTCTTTCTTTTACCCAATGCATTCGTGAAATTTAAATATAAAACGAAATGGGGAAAAGTTAAATTTTCGAAAAAAGAAAAATATGGGTAACCAAAAATTATCGCAATATTATATGACACAACATTTGAATTTAATAACATAAAATGCACAAAATATAAACCCATCACATTTTCAAAAAAAAACTTGAAATAATAATATAAGCATAATCGAAAAATTATGATAAAATATAAAAGCATAAAATATTTCTAGATTGCTTTAATTATTAAACTTTTTTTTAAAGCAATGGGAAACGAACATCTATATATATTTAAAAAGACTTACCTCTGATAACAAAAAAAAAACAAAAAAAAATGTTAAACACATATAATAAAAATGATATCAGTCATCAATTTATACAATTAAAATATTCTGTAAAAGAACCAAATACTTGATGATACGAGAATAAAAACACAATAATGAAATTTAAAAGTGAATTTTTTTTTTTTTAGTTTTCGTAAAAAATAACCCTGCGTAGATAAAAACATAACCCTTGTAATAAAAACTTACCTGTTATCTAAATATATTAAATTTACTGGGAATGTTAGAAGTTACATCCATGCAGGAAAAAAAAATATGTAAAAAAAAACAGAGTAACCAATTTTAACACTTTCCCACCTGAGATACGACCTTAGTGTAAAAAGAAACAAATTACTAAAATAAAATAATACTCCTCATCAGTAAAATAAACAAATAGCTAAAGTAAGATTGTGAACCACATTAAAAAGTAAAATAAAAGATAACCATACAAATAGAATAACTTCAATAACTTTCTCAATTTAAAAAAAATGTTCATTGCCACAGTTTGTGTTATATGTAAATGTATCGTGGCTATTGTAACACAGTTGTAAATTGGCTTTAAAAGAGTACTTTCAATCAATTATTTTTGTTTTCATTTCTTTTTTTTTCAAGAGAAATAATAAACAGTTCTCAAAATAAATAGTGAAAAGAAACAATCATAATCGCAATGTGCGTTCCTATAAAAGCGTTAAATATCTTATTCATAACCAGGTAATTATATACACAATTTGTATAAAAAGATTTCGAATATCCAGACCCATTTTTTTTTTCTTTTACTTTTTTTATACTGACAATTTAGTTCAAAAATGTGAAGTCTTACAATATCTGTAATGCATAAAAATGCCGTAAAACTAGACATTTAAAAAAACATCACATCACGGGAGCGACAACTGTATTTTCGAACTTGATAAGACATATTTCACAAATCGATTTTGAACACCGATGACTAAATTTTTCACTGAAATCACACCAAGTGTCTTATTCGCAATCCCGTAAGTATACACATTTATTAATGGAAAATGATTACGAAATTCACTGTATTTTCTTGTAACACTTTAAAAACAGATCTTGATCACTTATATCCACAAAACACATTGCGCGCACAGACCTAATTCGGAAATTAACACACTTGAAAATCCGCCGATAAGGCGCATATGATACACGAGTTGAAAATTCTTTAATCATCGCTTTCCATATCTAAAGCGAACTCCGCTTCCTTATATCCTTATGTTGGCGCAGCATGTCCCTATGAGAGCTTTGTGCCATAAAACTCCAACCAACCAACCAACCAACCTTATAACCTTATCAGGCGAGCGCAGGAGAAAACGAAACAATATACAGGGCTCGCAGTGTTCCTAAAATTTTCACAGTTTGCTACCACTATTTTAAAACCATCATCTTTATTGAATAATTCTATTATAGATGTTAAAGGAATCTACCACGAAGGATTTTTGGTTTTAAATACTGGTAGCAAAGTGCGAAAATTTTAGGAACGCTGCGAGCCCTGAATATAGCATCTGGAAACAACAAACATATTTTTCGACTTCACAAGTTGACAGCGGCGATATTTGACCAACGGTCGATCACACAGCAGCACGATGGTGATTAAAGGTCGAACGAAAGGGCCCAAAAAACCCGGATGAGACGGAGGGAAAAAAGTTTCTCAATCACATGTTCTTAGTTACAGTCTTTTCATCTAGTCCTTCCGTGCAGTTAATTAATCCGAAGTCTCGTAATTTTTTTTTTTAGTAAAATGCAGAATAAAAGCGAGGGTCACTCCCAGCTACAAGTTTAAAAAAATCTTCTTCCTTAGGCACCAAAGTTTGTACTAAAGATGTTTCACGTTGCGGGAGTCTTCTTCCCTAAAAACTTGATACATTGATAAGTAAATGGAAATATCATTTGAATTACTTAAATGAGATTTTTAGATTTTCCGTAGTGGAGTACGAATGCGCGAACAACACAATAAATTCAGATCCAGAAGATTCAAACTAATACTTGTAGCGTAAAAAGGAAACTTTAATGAAAATTTGAAGAGACACATAAGTGCCTTGGGAGTGACCCCGCTTACACACAATCAAAACTTAATCTTTACATTCTGAGAAGCAGGCAAAAAGTGATAAGTTTCACATTTTCATTCGTAAAGTTTTGGCGATATATAGATATTGGGTAAGACACAGATCTTGCCAAGGGATGACCGTTACATTGGAATACATGGGGCAGTCTCAATTTAGATGAAAAGCCTAATAGGCGATAATTAGCCAAACGCTAGTACGTGAGAAAGTAAGAAAGAATCCGAAAGCTGTCAATAGCATTGGAATGAGTGCGGTAAATTGAAAGGCGACTTAAGTTTAAAAGTACATCTGGATATTATTATCTAACCACTGGTTTAACCAAAGTTTTGACTATCTCTTATTAAAGGATCGAATTAAAAATCTGACAGAGAGAAATTTTATAGGCAGATGCAACGTTCAAAGAATGACTCTTTCGAAATGAAATGGCTGTGAATAATATTCTTTTTTTTTATTTTATTTACATAGATAAAAGAGCAGAGAGAGAGTTTTCTGGGAACGTTAAAGTAATGTGAAAAGGAAAGTAGATTAATTTAAAACTTAGATATACAAAAAGAAATAGAAAGGGGATTTTTATATTGATAGTTAATATTAAATTTTAACTATCTAGGGATCATATGAATTACCTTTAAAGAATAATATATGTGATATCAAACAATATCACACCGATCTCAAAAATTTTGTTGTTTAATCTCTTTGTCCTTTTATTTAAACTTTATTGAAAATCTTTTGTTAATAGGAATGTAAACATGAAGAATTATTTAATATATATTTTCTTACCTACATTATTAAATACTGTCGCTAGATAATCAGTTAAAGAAATCGATAAAAAAGCGAATGATATAAATGGAAAAAATTCAAAACTGAAAAGTTAAAATACTTTTTATTTTTAGCTGCAAAAAATTACTTTAAAAAATATCAAAAAAATTTAGAATTTCTATTATAATCATTGATAAAATTTCAAATTAACAGGAACAATTTAAGGCCGCAAGTGTAAGTTTTAACAACAATATTTTAATATTTAAATCAATTTTCAAAATGTGTCAAATTTCCTTTGTATGAAAATTTGAAAATCACCTGATTTCCATTTGAAAGCATTAAGAAAAGAAGAATAAAAGAAAATGATCTTTATTATTAGAAAAAATGAATCAAATTTGACCATTATAAAAGACGATAGTATTGAAGAGTGATGCAGCCTTAAGCCTAAAATCGTAAGAATGGCGGAATTCATATATACACCTAACTCGAGATCAAAGGAAACTCAAAAAGCCGCCACTTCATAACTCAGCAAATAGAACTCATATTGTTATGATTTTTTAAAAACAGTCTTATACCTGCAGTCTAATCCTATTCTGAATTTTTTAATTTCTACTCGCAGTATATTTTGAGATCTCGGGACCCATTTTAAAAGTAAATTCGACCGTAGAAGTTCCGAATTTCTATTTCTCGAAAATAGTTTGGGCGATTTTTTTTAAATCGATATATAATATGAATATGTTTTATATGAAGGGTAAAATATAACAGTTGTTTCCGGGAAAACTCTTGTTTTTTATATTATTCGCATTTTTTTCCTCAAAAATCACGTGAGCGATTTTATTGAAATTAATATACAACATGAATCTGTTTTAGATGAAAAGAATAAGATATTATTTATTTGCATGAAAATTGTTGTTTATTATATAATCGGTATGAAAAATGGGACTAAATTTTTTTGCCATTCTATGAGAATTTACCGCAAGTTCTTACGGAATGAAACATCAGTAAAAAGGATTTCGCTTTGTCACATCATAAAATTATCCCCCATAAAATCTAAACTATACGTTATTTTCACATTTTCAAAATTTACATACGCGCCACAACTCAAATTCACAATTTAAATTTATTTTAACGCGCAATACATTATTAATGAATGTATTTACAAACTTAAAGTCACGTTTGTCCGATACAACTTTTCATGTGAACATTCGCACAAACTTTAACTTCTAATCTCAATACCCGCGAGAAAATTTTTTTAAGAAATCTGTCTTTAGTTGTCATAGTATTGGCCATTTAGTATTGGTTAAATATTTAGTTTTATCAAAATAAATGATCGTATTGTTTTAAATGTGACATAATTCTTACCCACTGAATCATTTTGCCTAGCGTCTCAAACTCAGTATCAGCGTAATGAAAAAATATTGAAATGTTAATTTAAAAGTGTGATTTATGAAGAAGAATGCATGTTCTTTTTTTAATGTTTGATATCACTTTCTGTTCAAAAATTATAAAAAAGTTACTCTTATTTGTAATGTGAAAATGGCATCAATAAGGATATAATCAATAAAAATAAATAAACCATGACTATTTTCCCTTTACGTTCAATATAAATGGAGTACTTCTGTTGCCACAATTACAAAATTTGTATTAAAAACTACAAGAAAATTAATATCTCAAAAATAAATTGAGATACAGCTTTCAAACAAATTGCGTTTAAAAGAGCATTTTTTCCTTATACGAAGGTGTTAAAATTTAAACTGTGCGATGTTTAGAAGTTTAAAAATTTGCCGTAGATATAATTGCAAAACAGAAATTTTATTTCAAATTTCAAAGTGTTGCCATTCGCAAAATGACGTATGCGTTACGCACAGATATGTTTGTCCTTTATAATATAGATATAAACGAGATTACATTTTGGCGATGTTTTGGCGATTTAATGCTACCAGTTCACTTTGGCAACCTTTTTCTTAGGGTGGAGTTTCATTTGATGCTCTGGAAGATTGATGTTTTCCTGAGCTATTTCAGTATGGGACGTACGTATATTCGAACTGTTGCTATATGAAAAAAGGATACTGAATTGTTCCATTCTCATTTGACGTTTGCAATTTGAATAAGAATTTATTTGTTTATTTATTTTTAATGTTAGTGTAAAAAAGGTTTTTACCAGGTAAAGGCTCGGTTTTTTAAAAAAAAGCCTGACCATAATCCATAATCAGAATTTGTATTACAATAAAAAAATTAAATTTTTTAATCAAAGGTTTTATCGCAAGTGAAATTGTCCTCTACTTCTGTAAGTAAAGTTAAACATCTATAACAGGCACTCCCCGATAACGGACACCTCTATTAAGAGTACATTTTCCCCTACTCCTAACAATTATATATCTGTGCATTTTTACTTCTCAATAGTAGGCAATTCTGATTAGCAGACAAATTACGCTCTCCCGAGGTGTCCGCTATTCATAGTGTGTGAGTGGGCAGGAAGGAGGTGTGTATAAACAAAACTACCTTCGGGGCCCCTAGGCTAGATTTCATTGGGCACCCCTCATTTCCGTTAAAATGATATAATTCAGTGTTTTCTGGTACTATAAAAGGAAAGAAATACTTTTACTGCAGGTAAACATTGAAATTTCTTAAAACTGAAAGTGCATAATGCGGCAAATGAGGATTTTTTTAAACTTCCTTCCTAGATGTAGTACAGTATTTCTCTAAATATAAGGTATAAGACCAATGTCAGACGGGCGTCTTTTTTGCTGCTTTTTTGCTTAAGTATTATCAATTACAATGCTATAGCATTGTGAATGGATAATACTTAAGCAAAAAAGACGCCCGTCTGACATTGGTCTTAGGACCCAGGGGCCATATAAAAAAATAATATATATATATATATATATATATATATATATATAGAGAGAGAGAGAGAGTTCTTTTAAAACAAAAGCTTGATTTTTACGCTTTTCTATAATGAGTGTGTTGGTGTTACTTATAACGGCCGATTATCTACACCAGGGATAGAGGTTCTAAGGGGAGTGCCCTCCGTGGGGGTCCTTCTAATTATATATAATATATAAACAGCAATTATATTTAAGAGATTTAGCCAATTTATCGCTGCTTTATTGTTCCCTCCGTGGTGGTCTTTCTAATTATATATAATTTATAAACAGCAGTCTTTCTAAGGGGACCTAACACGTATTTACGCAAGGTTTCCCTAGGTTCGAAGAAAACCACGGAAATTCCGGGTAGTTAGGCCGACGGGTGCAATTGGATTCGAACCCAGCACCCCCCGTTTACCAGCTTCGAGAGCAGATCCTCTCAACCCCTGGAGGGATTTTTTTTTACACAACTGGGAGAATGTTTATATCATCAGCAGTTTAAAAGATAATAAAAGTCGCCTCTGAAAATAAATAAATCACAATCTGGAAGCAAAAAAATTCCCAGAATCCAACAATTTCTTCTTATGAATATAAAGAAAAAATTAAAAGGTGAGTAGCTCTTGGAATACCATATATGTGGTAATTACCTACAAGATTTGATAAATGAATGAAACAAAGAAAATAGCATAATCATTTCTCTGTTACATAAACATGCAAAAAAAAAAGAAACCTAAACGAAAATATTAGCTCCAGGACCCTTTTCCATCCAGACACTTAGGGTTCAGCTTGTTCAGCCTAATGGGTAATCCGCTTCGATTAAGCCTACCAAAATAATCAAAGCAACCCCCCCCCCCCACACACACACACACACCCTGACTAGCATGTTATGATCTTGGTTGAAAACATTACTTCAGTAGCGGATTTTATTTATGGAACAGAGAGCAACATATGTCTTTTTTAATAAAAGTAATTCTTTTATTTTGTTCAGTATTTGCAAAGGTGATTATGTTCCAAATTATCCGAAAACGTACAGCATGTGGTTCCGAAAACACTTTAAAATCGATCATCATTCTCAAAATTCAGGATAAAAAAATATCGCGAAATTCTACAAATGGACAGAAAGAAGCAAAAAATTGTAGGTTAGAATTTCATTTAGACAGATTTATTTGCTTTTATTAGTGGGCAATTATTGTATTTCAAATAAAAAGGTTTAATGAGTAATATTTCTTGATATTTTTCTTAAGAAAGTAAACTTTTTACGTAGTAAAATTTAACAAAGCATTCTATATATGTAAAACAAAATATAAAAAAACCCTTTTGTATATTACTTCCATATCTTAGTAAAAAGTTCTTAAAAAAATAAAATAGCACGGCACTCTTTACAATTGAAGAGTATGAGGTATGCTTTTTTGAGAGGGGGTTGGGTGAATTAAATGTGAATGGAAATCCGGATTATGAGTTCATATCATTAGTCTTTAATATTTTTTTGTTTTTATCTATTTATTATTAACCTAAAAAAGTAATAATATCAATAAAAAAAAAAAACCTTTAACGGTTTAAAAGTTTGTGACGCAGCACTTTATTTTATTGCTATAAGAATTTTAAATATGGAGCTTAAAAATAATGATATCAAATTTTAAGTGACGCTATGCTATTAATTAATGTGTATATATATATATATTATTTATTTCCTCATTTTATTTTTGTTTTATTTATAATTGCATGTGTAAGAATCATGTTAAATTTAAAAGGATGTATAAAAATGTATTCATTAATGGTGTATCATTCACATCTTTCATAGATTCAAACTATGAGTTTTAAAATATATGATATCAAAATATGACGCCTTGATGTAGCTTTAAACAATTTATTGTAAAATTCAATTTTAACTGTTTTAGGTTTGGCTAAATATATTTACACATCTAACCAAAACCGTTTAATTTTCGAATATACTGTTAAAAATACCACTCTTACTGAACCTATACAATGCACTGTAATAATATTGGGTTGGCAAGAAAGTAATTTCGGTTTTGTAGTATTGAAGAAAATTCATTTTTTTAAAGACAAAGAATAAACTTTAATCATTTATATATTTTCCATTTTGTTCAAGGACCTTCTGCCATTTTTCTTCCAGCTGCATGATTCCGCGTTCATAGAACTTCTGGTCCTTATCAGACAAATACTGAACCAAGAAGTGTTTTAGGTCATCGTCATTTGTGAAATTTTTACCATTCAAAGAATTCTGCAAACTTCGAAATAAATGGTAATCATATGGATCCAGGTCAGTGCTGTAGGGAGGGGGCGACATCACTTCCCAAACAAGCTCTAATAATTTCCCCCGAGTTACCAAAGATGTGGGAGGCCGGGCATTATCATGGTGGAAGACGATTCCTTTACGATTTGCCAACGCCGGCCGCTTTTCTTTGATTGTTTCATACAGTTTTATTAGTTGCTGACAGTAAATATCTGAATTAATTGTCTGGTTTCTTGGGAGAAGCTCGAAATACACAACACCTTTGTAATACTACCAAATAGACAGCATGATCTTTTTTTTTATCCAATTCAGCTTTCAATGTGGTTTGTGCTGGTTCATCATGCTTGGACCATGATCGTTTTCGATTGATGTTACTGTAGGTGATCCATTTTTCATCACCAGTGATGATTCTTTTCACAAAATAATCTTTTTTATTGCGTTTAAGATGCATATCAGAAATATTGATTCGTTGTGTTAAGTGAATATCTTTCAATTCATGCGGAACCCAAATATCGAGCTTCTTAACGAGTCCAAGACCTTATAAGTGATTTTCAATAGTTGTGTGAGATACTTTTAACCTCTCTGCAATCTCTCGAACGGTTACATGACGATCCTCTTGAATAATGACAATGATTTGGTTATTAGAAACTTTAGTCGGTCGACCAGAACGTTGGTCATTTTTCAGTGAAAAATCGTCAGAACAATTTTTTTTAAGCCAATTCTGACACGTGCGCTCCGTTATGCAATCAACACCATAAACTTCACCTATCTTTTTATGAGCCTCTGCAGCTTTTTTTTCCTTTCCGGATATAAAAAAGTAAAATATGCCGAAAATGTTCGTTTTTGCACTCCATGTTAAAATTGACCCCCAACAAATAGTTGCAAACTAAATCACACTGCAATGACTTAAAAAGCAACCTCAAGGTCACTGCTATCAAATGGTAAAATGCCAAAAACATTACTAGCAGAATTCATTAAAAAAATTTACATAAATCTCTGAATGTGTGAAAACCGAAATTACTTCCTTGCCAATCCATATTTATATGAATAAATTGATATATCGTTTGTGCCACGCTATCCAAAATCAAAAGTAAAATTTATGTAAATGATTTCTGTGCGTCATTGTATCCAAAGTAAACGAAATGAATGCAAATGGATAATATGACGCACAGAAATAATTTACATAAATTTTACTTTTGATTTTGGATAGCGTGGCACAAAAGATAAATCAGTTTATTCATATAAATACATTACAGTGCATCGTATATATTCAGTGAGAGTGATATTTTTAATAGCGTATTAAGAAATTAAAATTATTGTTTAGATGTGTAAATATATTTAGCCAAACCGAAAACAATTAAAATTGAATTTTAAAACAAATTGTTTAAAGCTACATCAAGGAGTCACTTAAATTTTGATATCATATCTTTTAAAACTTATATTTTGAATTTATGAAAGATGTGAATGATAAAGCATAATTGAAAAAAATTTTATACATTCTTTTAAATTCAACATAATTCTTACACATGCAATTGTAAATAAAACAAAAATAAAATGATGAAATAAATAATATAAATGTATATATATACATTAATTATTAGCATAGCGTCGCATAAAATTTGATACCATTCATTTTAAGTTCCATATTTAAAATTCTTTTACCAATAAGATAAAGTGCTGAGTCACAAACTTTTAACCCGTTAAGGGGTTTTTGTATTGATAAAGTATGCATGTAATTACGGTTACTTCATCAACATACCAACCGAGTTACAGACTAATCGGATGTTCTTTCCGGCAGTTATCACAAAACATAGAAACGAACAATCCCAAAAACACATAAATGTTTTATGACCTTTACAGTAAGTCCTCACTAACGTTTCGTTATTTAAGTAAACATATTAAGTAGATTTCGTAAGAAACAGTACCTTTACATTCTCTTCTATGTTAGAATTTTTGAAAAAGTTTTGCAGATCTACGCCGAACATGACCCCTAGAACCCTAAGCCGTCTCCATTTAAAAGCTTTATATATACATATATATATATATATATATATATATATATATATATATATATATATATTATAACCTGTCGGACTATTATTAAATCCTTGGCCTGGAATTGTTAGGTTGCAAAAAATTCGTACCACCTAGTGAAAATCCCTGCTGGGGTCGTTAAACTGGTAGAATATTGGTAGATGTGGACAGGCTGAGTACTTTTTTGTTGACCAATTTAATCCACTATATAGATTTGTTTGTAGTACTGAGATTGGCTGTGTCCAATCGAAACATACGCTATTTATGAAGCAGTAAAATTCTATTTCGATGGGCAGGCCATATGAGTGGTAATCAGCAGATTAAGAAATCCGGTAGTTTCCGCCATTAAAACAGATGCCAAAATCACTTTAAGATGTTTATTAAACCACACATAAAAACGTGAACAACTCCCAAAATAGAAGAGTATTCGCAGAGCCTTCAGGCTAGAGCACGAATTATTATTCCATGCTAAACAGATCTTAATGCACGAATTTAGATATACTACTTGGCGATAAGACAGCTTGGAACATAGTTTTTAAACAATCGAACAATACATAATTCTCCTTCTGACCTCATGCACGGTGGTTTTGTCAGGATTCGCGCAGGAAGACAGATTGAAATATAAACTTCATGACGAATCAAACAGATTCTGGAACGGTACACAAAATAAAATACGCTCGGTTACTCAACCAATGGAGAGCGAGAGAAAAGCGTAATAGAGAATGGGTTCCGTATCCGCTCACGGAGGGATTTCGTTGTGTTACGCCTTACGCCAGACAGAGCGCGGGAAGCTTATTCATGGAATAAAATAGGAAATAGTAAAATGGCTTTTAAAAACATTCGAAAAATAAAAAATAGATCCGCTCAGAGTATTATAGTTCTGGTAGCTGATATAAATGAATGAAGGGATTAAATGTTTCAGATTAAGGTTTGGAATACGATAATTATTAAGATACGCTTTTTAAGTTTATAGGAATTTAACTAGAAATAAATAACAGAGATTATTAAGAAATAGGGAAATAATGGATATGCCGGAAATTTAGAAAAATTTAAATGAATATTGAAAGTAAAATTTTTATATAACAATATTCCACCCCCCTAAAAACGGATTATATGGTAGATCCGTGACCTACAAGTTTATTATGGAAAAGTATGAGTTCGGATTATAACAGAGTTACCAGGTAGTCTAAAAATGTTCTCTAATTCTGTCAAAGCCAAATCAACAATTTATTTCGTAAACGTAAATATGTGGGAATTGTTTTTTCAACTACAAATACAATATAAATATTTTCCTAACATAAAGTATATTATGTACAAAATAATTTGCCAATTGTCTTACTAACAACTTATTATCTTATTTACTTATAGTATTAACAGATATTGACAATTTTGGCAAAGGTCTAGGATTTTCTTTAGAAAATTATAGTTCTTTCCACATCACGATTAAATATTAGTTTAATCTCTATAATTTCATCCATAACTTAGTAGTTTTCCTTGCAATTTATAAGTTAGGTAATAAGTATTAAGTTCATAAGCAATAATAACTGTAAAAATTGCTAACGCTATAGGCACTCTATAGTAGAGTGGGCCAAAAAAAACTTTTTTTCGATTTTTGGTGATGGGTAGTGCAGAAAAGTTGCCACTGGTGGCACTAAGTTTACACAAAAAATTTGAGATTTTTGGGACAATTCCTTCACTTGCTCAAATACAGATTTTTTTTTTTTTTTTTTTTTTTTTTTTTTTTTTTTTGCAAAAATTTAAAAAAATTGTGAACTAAATTTATTTTAGCTGAATTTACTTGAAATGTCATGTTTAGAGTACGAAATGTTTAAATAAGCTCTGATTATGTATTATTTAATAGTCATGTGCATTTTGAATTAGGTGACTTTTCTAGCCTTTTCGCATATAAGTGAGCAAAAATTGCAAGTATTGTTTGGTTCGTTCGTAGGTTTCTCTCTTTTGTCTTTATTATGTTCCTCGTTCTACCTTCTGTTTTTTGATGCGTTCAAAAATCAGATATTTGGATGACGGGCCACATCATGCCTTGACAGCAATTCTGGAAGGAGAGGAGAATGTGGGGTAGAAACCAATGAAAACGCAATATTGGTGAAGTCATCATGAGAATACGAGAGGAAATAGGAGATGGAAGTTACTGCAAGATGGGATGTTAATTATTTTTCTGCTCTAAAATAGATCTATTGTCAGAAGATTAAAAAAGCGGTAACTTTGAATCAGGCAGTTCGTCTGAATCAGAATTTGAACCAGGGCCTTCAAAAGCAGTCACTCCCAAACGTATATACCTTTCTCACACAGCGTTCGCCTGATTTAGAATTGGTATATCATATAGGTAAATTGCGTTAAGAGCTTAATCTGTGCTTCAGGATGCAGGAATTGTGACAACCAGGAATAAGGATCTCGTCATCGATAAAGACTTGGTCAGGAGACAGAGAAAAAAACTTGAAAAGGAGATACAGGAGGAGGAATATCTTGGAGGATGAAAAATTACAACCATATTTTCTGATGGTAGAAATAATAACACGATCTTTAGAAAAAAGGGCACAAGCGGCACTGTCGAGAGAAATACGAAGTATATATCACTAACAGCGTTCGAAAATGTATGTAAACATTTCTACGAGCCTATTCCTTTTTCATAAACATCAGAAATGCAAAAAGCTGAAGATTTGAGTACTCTATTAATCTAGTTCAGTTTCAGTTGTAACTGCCTTAGGTCAAATGGTTCTACCATTTAGTTTAGACAGTTGATGTCACTTTCAGAGTGGAAGCTCATTCGTACGAAGAATACATATAGGAACGTCCACTGTTACTCTTGTGACCATTTGTGCGGGTTTTTACAAATACTTGCAATTATTTTACTATAAAATATAATTAAGATAAAAAGTGATATAACCAGTAAAAGGCTATTGTGCTCCACTCATTTAATATATATCTAATTTGTAACAAAATGCATTTCCCTTGTCTATATAATCAATCAAAATTTTGTTACTCTTGTGACCAGAGTGTCACACGAGTCATTTATTGTAATTTTTTTTTGTAAGATTTTTATTACTTAAGTAATTTTTTTTTGTTATAAATTAGATATATGTTTGTGTGTGGAACACAGTGGTATTTAGCTGGTTATATTAATTTTTATCTTACTTATATTTTGGAATAAGATAATTGGAATTACATATGGAAATTTGCTCTAATTATCACAAGAGTAACGAATGGAGTTCCCATATCAAATGTTGCAGTTCTCTTCTTGATTTTTTCCAAAGCAGATTTTATTCTGGCTTAGAAAATTATATAATAATTTTGCTATTTCTTCGCAGTGTTTCGAAGTAGGTGTCAAGTGACCTAAATATTCCGAATCACGTTCAGGCAACATGGTGATATTTGTTTCACCTTTCTGTCGTATCACTGCTAGTCCCCTTTTTTCTATCAAGATCGTTTTATTTTTTCTACTATCAAAAAAGATGCTTGTAATTTTTCTTCCTCCAAGATCTTCCCCCTCCTGTTTCTTTTTCTGACTCCTGATCAAGCCTTTATCGATGATGAGGTCCTTATTCCCTATTGTCACAATTCCTGCAATTTTTGCTCACTTATATGCGAAAAAGCTATAAAAGCCACCTAATTCAAAATGCACATAACTATTAAATAATACATAATCAGAACTTAATGAAACATTTCGTACAATAAACATGGCATTTCAAGTAAATTCAACCAAAATAACTTAAATTTAACATTTTTTAAATTTTTGCTAAAAAAGTTCAAAAATCAGCATTTGAGCGAAACTTCAAGTCATTTGTGGCAAATGAAGGAATTGTCCGAAAAATCTCCAAACTCTTTATGTGAAATTAGTGCCACAAGTGGCAACTTTTCCACACTACCCATCATTGAAAGTAATAAAAAAAAAATTGGCCAACCCTACTCTATAGTATTGTCTTGTTATGGTAATAGTGGTACCTTACTATTACCAATTTCCATAAATTCTCTAGTAAGTCCTCTAATTTCAATATATTCAGATGTTATCAGCAATATCAAAAGGCTAAATCTAATTTATATGTATACTCATATGCTGACTTCATTAATTTGTAACACTTTATGTATTCAGAATTACAGTATCAAGGTATAGGTACTCACAATACACAAAACATTCTTTCTTACTCTCTTTTATTTTAAAATTCAGTAATAAACTTCTCTATAATTTTATCATACAATAATTAACTATAGTAATAATAATTTAACAATAATAAACAATACTAATAACAATAATAACAATAATAAACAATTCAAATCTCTTATCAATAATTTATTATACTTGAGAAGTTATAATTTAGTTCAACAATGGTCCATACCTTTCAATTATGAATGAAAATATACCCAAGAGAAACAAAATAATAAATATACATCGTTGCAGTAAGTAATAATGAAAAGATTGTTGTATTCGATGACATTGGCTGGTAAAAGATACATAGCATAAAAAGTAATTCCCCATCAGTACTAGATTCAATAAGAAATGAAACTATATAAGTCAAACGAAAAATAAAAATATTAAATTCTTAGAATTCTCCTGCAATATCATTGAAACAGAATCTTAACAGGTGTTTTCCAACATGTGTCAAAACTTTCGTTCATTTTCGACATGCAGAGAGTTACGCAATCAGTAAAAAGTAAATAAATAAACAAGAGGAAAACAAATTTGTGTTTGAAATCCGGGATACTTTCATAATTAATAATTATTCGCTTAAATTTTACAATGTTTATTTTTTATAATAATTATTCAGTAATTGTTATCTTTAATTTAATTTAATTTAATCCAGTTAACTTTTGTTAATTTTAATTTTATTGAAATTTATTTACTATTCTAATCTAATTCAATTCGATACAAAACATTCCTAACTCAAATCAACTTATTTACGTCCGTATAAAAAGCTAACTCATGTAAAAATGTCAGCAGTAATATTCCTGTCGCGATTCAAGAATACACAGTTAAACAGAAAAGAACTGATGAGTTAATTAGAATTTATTTAGTAAATTTTATTCATTTTATGGCTATTATAAATTTAATTTATAACCAAGGATTTAGCATTAGTTTGCTGCTGCAAATGGGTCAATTTTAGTTTGTCCGGAGGATAATACAGTCGTAATTTTGATACATGGACAATCTCAGTACCTTTCTGTCTATTAATTACCAGTCTGTCTATTAATTTATCATTTACAGGACACAATTTGTTAAGTAAAGGATATGATAGGGAATAAGATTTTACTGGTCCTTAACCCCTTCAGGACGGGAGCCTTTTACGAAATTTTTAATCTTTTGTCACCGTTTTTTAATTTTTTGTCTGTGAAAATTGTGAAATTTGTGTCTTCTTGAATCGAGAAATTGCGCTGATTAAAAAAGGCAAATTTTACAGTAAAATTTTACTGGTGAGAAAAAGCCAGGATTTTGAGCGCTTCATGCTGCATGTATACGTATCACTCGTCCCCAAGGGGTTAAAGAAGTAATTAAAAATTATTTATTGTATAGGGCGAAAACTTAAATTTCAAAAATAATAAAATATTTTTCAACAAGGAATAAATAAATAAAAAACTCAATTGAACTTAGATTTTTTGTAGCATGAATCTTTTAATAAAAATATTCAATAATTTAAGTTAATTGTTTACAATGCTTAAATGGGTGCACTTCTTCTTATTAACACTAGGGGGCTCTGCCCCTACGAGCTACGCTCGCCAACACCCGTTCAGACACCGCAGACTCTAAAAGGATGCTAATTTGATCGGCTATAAAAAGATTTCAGAAGATTGATTTATAGTTTAAAAAACAGAGGCGATCTACCTGTAAACAAGTTTCTATTCATTTCTCTTTGATTGCGGAATTTTAAGGACAAATCAGCTGCTGTTAAAAGATACAATGGCTGTTTTCGTGTTTGATTAAATAAAATCAGTCAAACATTTCAGAATAAGCTAATATAAAATGAATTAAGTAAATATAGTATTTGTCTCCCGGTATTTTTTAACAAAGCGAAAGGAAAGTTCTTTTAAATAAGGCATTTTAAGTGTATCGTTTTTAATCTCCCGTAATTTTCACCAAACTTTTCTTTCTCTTTTTTATATTTACGTGAAAAGACTTTTGTTAGAAATGAAATATTATTTGCGCAGAAATAGTTAAAAAGATTATCTCAAAATATCAAATAAATGTCTCGCGCAATTTTTTAAATTTAAACTGTTTTCCAATATTATTTTTTGTTCATTTTACGTAATAAGTGTAATGTGACGTAAATGTCATGTAATTACACCTACTTAAGACTTCTAACGCATGTTAATGAATTTATTATTTTACAATATCCTTTCTCTTTTAAAATTCACGTGTAAATATTGTTTTTATGACGTAATTTTCAATAAGATCCTGCTTTTTATACCAAATTATTTAAATCTAATTTGAAGGGTTTTTTCTGTTTTTAATAGTCATGTGTATTTTTTTTTTTTATTTGAAGCAAACATTATTGTTTGCGCTGTTTATACAATTAGCAACAATTTAAATTAATACCATTTTCTAAAATATGTAAAACATATCTCTCGAAATGCTGAAAATTTGAATTTAAAATAGAACTAAGACCTGAAAAAATGAGACAAATTAAAAAATAAATGCAGTCTGCACACCGGGAACTTCTATCAATTAAAATGATCTAAAATGATTAAATTCCCGTGTATAGTTTTTGCTCCTACAAAATTTTTTTAATGGAACGATTTTGACCAAATTTAGCATTAAATATCTCTTAAAGTAATTCTTCGATTTGAAAACTGTCTGCATCAGCGTGTTTATCAAGCATTTCTCTATAATATCACTGATTTTCATATTTTTTTATGCAATAGTTTTCTTAATATTAACGATGAAAGACCTCCGGTCATAAAAAATTCAAAATCGGTAGCGGCCGCGGCAGTGACAGCGTTAGTTTCTTTCTTTTTTCTTTTTTTTCTTTTTTTTTTTTTTTAGAATAGAGAGATTCAAATTATAATCATCTTCATAAATATCACCCTTCAAATTCATATCATAGTAGAGAAGAATAGGTAAGAGCATAATTATTTTAATGCTTGATAGAGGTACATTCAAATGAGTGTACCACATAAAACTAACCAAAACAAAATAATAATGAATAATAAATAATAAATAATAAATAAATAAATAAAACATTAAGATTAGTTAAAGTACATTCTTACATATTTTTTATCAGTAGGTATTACCAATCATCAATCAGTTAGGAAGGTTATTAAACTTCAATAGGCGCAATACAATCCTATTCTTAGAAAATTCCATCAAAATATGGTGCAAAACAAAGGTAAATTTTACTTACAGTAACATATTAAACTTTACTGTTTTTATTTAAGATTATTATTTAAAAAGCATATAAACTAACAATTAATTTCTATTATCAATGTTTATTTTTTAAACTATATTTTATTCTTCAAAATCCCAGTAAATTATTCGCTTAATTTCATCTTTTCCTACTGAATTTATTTAAATTATAAGAAATTGGGAACAAACTAAACTTAACCAGACCTACCTAACATACCTAATAAAATATAAAATGTTAATTTAACTTTCATAGCTACCTTCAACTTGTACAGCTTTTGAACAATTAATGAAATGTACACTACTCATAATGGACAATCAATTTTCTGGCAAAAAAAACTAATATTAGGAATTTGTTAACATAAAAATAGTGCATTCAGAGATTAATTCTTTGTACTAATTAAATGAATAACCCATAAAATTTAATATTCTGAAATAAATATATTCTGAAAAATTATAAGAAATTGGGAACAAACTAACCTTAACCAGAAACTCTACCTAATAAAATATAAAATATTAACTTAACTTTCATAGCTACCTTCAACTTGTACAGCTTTTGAACAATTAATGAAATGTACACTACTCACAATGAACAATCAATCAATTTTCTGGCTAAAAAAACTATTATTAGGAATTTGTTAACATAAAAATAGTGCATTCAGAGATTAATTCTTTGTACTAATTAAATGAATAACCCATAAAATTTAATATTCTGAAATAAACCTATTAATCTCAATTTATAATCGTCAACTGAATTTATTTTTTCTTTTAAATTTCAGTATTATCATAACTTTACTTTTAATCCCATACAAAACATAAGAAATACCATTATACTCTTTGATAAGTAAACCAAGACAGCACATTAATTAAATATCAAAATTAAGAACATCATAAAATTTAAACAACAAATTTCAATATATCATTAAATAATCATATTAAAGTGTTTAATCTTTGACAAAATGTAAAATTAAAACGTCATAATTTAACATTTTTAGAATGTTCCATTTCATTTCTACTCGAAAATATAGTTTAATGGACAAATCCGGACATATCCGGTTGATGAAGCATTTAATTTAAAAACAATTTGTAAATATAAAATCTTTTCTAATAAAAATAACAATAATAACAAATGTAAATAAGAAAATTCGAGTTAAGTACAAAAAAACAATTAAATAATAAATAAATCTTTCTAAACTTACGAACATGATATACAAAATCATTGCGGCTTTCTGTGTTTCCCTCCTAAATGCATTTTTTATTAAGAAAAAGAAAGCCATAATTTAAGTTGGCGTTGCTTCATCAAGACTCGCAATCACGATAAGGTGTAGCAGGGCAATTCCATCGTAACTGAAGCAACATTTTATCGTCGAATTTTGTTTTCAAATATATGTAGAAAATTTACTAATAAAGCTAGAACAAATTTTTACAATTTAAAATATTTCTTACTAAGGTCTTAATACCCAAATACCTGCAGATTATTCCAATCTCTCTTTGAGTCCCAAAAATTGCAATTCAAATTTCTGTAACTGAAGTAACAAAATATGCAAACATTTTTTCTTCCTTCATTGAAGTGTAAAAATTATCAAAACTATCCAGTTAAAAAAATTGATTCAATGTTCTCAACAACACTAACTAATTCCAAATTATAACAGTAACTTGTTTAATTAATTTCTGAATAATAAAAAAGAAAAAAAAAATGGCATTTACACGTGTAACTGACGTAACTTTTATTGTGTAACTGACGTAACATTATGACTTTAAGAAGACAATAATAGTACTTAACTTAGCTTGTAAACAGTAAATTACAATGACTTTTTGTCAGGCTTTTTCTATAGAATATAGATATATATAAAGTTTTCCAATCCTACCCTTAAATTAAACATATTATAAATTTGATTCACCCCACCCCGCCATAAAAAATGATGATTTTCTGTGGAATTGCCCAGCATCAAAGTTTGTTGTTACCGGGTGAAATTGAGGAATTAAAGGCCTCACTCATTCTTAATATTTGATTTACACATCATCGACCAAGAACAAATTTTGTTTTATCAGACGTTGCCTGGTAAGGAGATGCACAGTAGGTTAACAATTCCTGGTCAGCTTTTATTATCTATTTATATAAAATCCAAGTATCTGTGTGTCCCTCACAATTCCGGTAGGACCGCCTCATTGAAATGAGTAATTGTTGAAAAAAACTAATGCAGGGTTACCACAGTAGCGCCAAATGTTAGCCAACTTGATGATAGCTGGCTAATTTGGTGAAATTCCCATTTAAAACCATTAATCTTTCATAAAGGAGGTCACCGAAATTTAATTTAAACTCCGCTCTTTTAAGATACTTTTTCAAAATCTGTGAGTAAGAATTTAAAGTACAACTTTACATCTTCTTCCCGATGCTACTAATAAAATAACCGCTAATAGACGACGCTGTACTGTGTGAGCTCCTAAGTGCGCGATTTTAATGTGCTTTAGTTACTTTTCCAGTATAGGTGCCTTGGCGAAAAAGGAAATTTGGCAACATATTTTCCGGGAACCTATCCACTGTTTCATTTTATATACACACGCATTTTTTTTTTCGATATTTATACGATTTATTTAATATGAAAACGCCGTTTCTCTAATTTTAAAAAGAAACAGATGTAATTTGTACATAAAAACATCAATAATATACATATAAAATAAACATATAAAACAAACAAAAACGATCATCAAGTTTGTTTTCATAGCTGTTTATATGATTTGACAACAAATCTCGATATTTTTCCGTTATACGGACACCATACCAAAATGTATGCTAATGCGCCAATTATTTCAAAATGCTAAAAGATATTTGTAATTTTATGCCAGCAGTTTAATATGAGTTTTATTTTATTGCTTTATTTTGTAACAGTTATTTGTTCACTTATTTTAAGTATGTAATTGTGATTTAATGAAATAGTTCGTAAAAGTCTGGAATTTTTAAATGTTATATTTTTTAAATGCTCTCTTTAGTATCGACAATGTTTTTTCTTTTATTTTTCAAATGCTTCAATTCACGTGATTTTCATTTTGCGCCAACTATTACGCTTGGCGACAAAGGTATCCGTATAACGGAAAAGAACCCAAATCTCACTTTCTGATGCCAAAATTACACCAAGCTTTTTTTTTTTAAAAACGCCAAAGCTCCTACAGTGGAAAAGTACCAAACTGTATTATTTTGAGCTATCTGTGTTATAGTTTGTACTATATGCAAGGGGTGTGGAACGAAGAGTTTAAAAATTAAATATTAAAGTTTCGGCACAGATGTCATATACGCCCCATATTGGCGCGATTTTTTTCTGACGCCAATGCCATATGCACAACGGGTACTTAACTGGCGGCAAAGTGTCATTATTTTGCTTGATATGGTAACCCGGATGTTGTTGTTTATGCTGTTGATGTTTTCACCAAATTGGCGTATATGACAACTGTGAAAAAGTTTCTATAAAGCAGTATAAGACTTAAAAATTAATAATAAAATAAATGCAAAATAAGACTAAAGAAGAAAGAAAAATCATGCGTTAAGCATAGAATATGAAACACTTTCCAACACATCCTGAATGCTTTAACAAAACTTCGTTATTTGGGGAAATAAGATAACTGAGTAAACATTTTAGAAGACGCATAAAAATTTTTAAAAATTGACTTCAGCAGTTACCGTCCATAGCCAATAGTATCGTTATAACATGCCACTATTTAGCCAAAATTTAATTTAAACTACTCTTAAAACTGCTGAAATCACATTTCCAGATATTATCATCCATAGACGGTTATGTATCCAATTCTTTGCGTGACCCTGTATATTATTTTATCTATATTCTACAAACATTTCTTAGTAAACTAAATGCAGTTCAGCGTAAAAACGCATAACTCCTTTAAAAACCACCTTTAAGCAATTTACTCTCATACTCAGTAACCCTTACGAATTCTTTTGTGTAGCCCTGCATATGAACTGTAGCATTTATACACACAGTATAGTATGCATAAATGTAGTGAAACATAAAACCGCATATCATAATTAAAAATGCATTTCTAGCAATCATTGTTTATGTACAATACTTCGGAGAAAAGTTGCTTGGCGAGAAAGAAATTTGCCAACGTATTTTCTGACAACCTATTTACTGCTTCATACTCACAAGCAATTTTTTCCATATGTATGCAATTTATTTAGGTAGTTGTTAGTTATCCCGTCGACCAGTTTCGCCAAATTATACAAATTGACATAAATTTTATTTTAAACAACGAAATATCAATTAAATTAGCAAAACATTAATAAAAATACAAATATAACGTCGAATTAAAAATCACTTGATGACGTAACCAAACACATGATCATGTTTAATGTCAACCATTATTGGTATTTAATCTTACAATTTGGCGACAGTAATTTGGTCGATGGGATAACTAACAAGTACCTTTATTTAATATAAAAAAAGCTATTTACCCATTTTTTATAATAAACAGAAGTAATTTTTGCACAGATGTCATATACGCATTGGGGTTGGCGTGATTTTTCTCTGACGCCAATTTGGCAGAAATCTCGCTTTCGAATACCAGATACTTATATATTTTTTAATTATTTGCTGTCATTTTGAAAAGGAAATAACTATAAATAAATAAAAGTTTGAATAATAACTATAGAAAAAAACTGTTTATATAATTAAAAACAGAAAATAAAAGTAAATAAACAATTTATTAATAAATAAAAACAATAGCCGGGTTACCATAGCAGAAAAAATAACACCATTTTGGCGCCGGTTAGGTATCCCGGTTCATATCTGAAATCTGTGCCGTAATTTGTATATAAAAAAATATTATATATATTTAGAAACGATTTTTGTATGTATATAAGTGCATATATAAACAAAAATAAAAGTTCATTAGATTTGTTTTCATAGCTTTTTATATATTTTGGCAACATATCTCACTTTCTGATGCCCGAATTGCGCCACGCTTTTTTTTAAAAAGCGCTATAATGGAAAAGTACCTAAATGAATAATTAACAGAAATAACCAATTATACAAACTAAAACTTTTTATTTCGAGATCAAAGCATTGTTTTTAATTTCAATTAAAAATACATATATCCTTGGATAACTATAGTTGAAATTAGGTTCACAGCTTAATATCTCATTTCATAAACCTAAAGAAACACAAGTGATTCATTCATCGAGAAACTTAAAATTTTTTTAAATCATTGAGGTAATCATTCACAAAGTAAGTTCTCCATCAATCAATGGACAATATTCTAATGGCATCATAATAGGTAAAATGGTGGCGGTATCATTTCTTTATGGTTTGAAATCACAAAGATTTAATTTTGCAATGTCTCTTAGTTACAATATTTTATTGTCATATTTATGAGCTCAGAACAAAAGCATATTTTTTCATTATTTAGTTATTAAAGACGGAAAAAAAATATAAATGCATGATTTGAAAAATTTAAATAATTTTCTATCTTAATAGTAAAAAATAACATCGGGAAGTAACAGCGGGTTTAAGGTAAATAAGTTTAACTGTTTAATTCTGTTGTAATATTCAAAATAACTGTATTTATTAGATTTCAGTAAACAACATCAGGGCCCGATTAAACTTTGAAGTTAGAGGAATTACAATGTCATTTCAGGACCTTTCTTTTGGAGAAACTTTTCTAAATTTCATATTCACATGGAAACTCTTCAGTGTTAGAAATATTATTTTTAGGACTGACATAACATGAGAACGGCCTGCAATTTTACACAAGTTTTTGAAAACTACTTTATATCAGAAATTTTGCTAAAAACTGGTTACTTTTTTGTTATAGCGGCCCACACTATTAGGATTATGACAAGTTGCAGCCAATTTCGCCAACGTCGTAACCAAGATCGTGAAGCACACACATATAATACCATATAATGCCATTTCATGAAATCGTATACGATAATTTAATAGTTTTTAACCTTACTTCAAGTTTGAAATTTATTTATTTTCAAGGCTTAACAATCTAAATTGTCCAATATATGAATTTAAAAAGATGTAAACAAAGATTGAATAGACATGACCGTAAAAAGCCTCAATTCTGCATAATACTTGGAACCAAACTGTGCAGATTAGTGGTCTTCTACTGTACACAGTTTTTCATAAATGTGTTTCGTTCTTAAAATGTGTTATTTTCATCTATCACTGCGGAACAAGCGAAAAAACTCATATTCTTGTGCATGAGTTGTATATATCTTTATATCTAAATTTCCGTTATTTTTGACGGGCTACCTTTCTAGTAACTATAGAAAGATAGTCCGTCAAAATTGACGGAATATGAGATATAAACATATATACAATACATGTGCAAGTTTTTCTCGCTTGTTCCGCATTGATAGATGAAAATAACAGATTTTAAAAACGAAACTCATTTATGAAAAACTGTTATACAGTAGAAGACCACTAATCCGCACATTTTGGTTCCAAGTGTTGGGCAGATTTGAGGCTTTTTGCGGATTACAGATCATGTCTATATTATGAAATTAGATATATGGCTTCTTTACGATAAATAAATTGTATAAATATTGAAAAAAAAGCGTGTATAGGGGAGAGTAGCCTAATTTGGACTGCCGCTTTAATTGGGCCGTTGCCATTCTGCCGTTAATTACAGGAAGAGACGCCATCTACCGCTGAAATCCTACTCATCAGAATGACGTCACTCACGATTAGAAGATGCAACCGCCTACCACGTGTTGTTTTCAGACAATTTTAAAAAACCTAAAGTTAGCTGTTTTGATCTACTTTTTTCCTACTAAACGTACGTGAATACTTTAAAACTAAGGAACGTTGTTATGTTTTTATATACATATATAAATTCATCTGTTAATTGCTCATATTTCTCACGCGGCTTTGTTTGATTTCGTTTTTGTTCTTAGTCTTGAAATTATCTGTTTTAAAAAATGGCGCAGTTGCCATGATTGGACCATTTTAAGTTGCATAAATTGGACCAGATATGCGATTATAAATTTTGAAAATTAAGTAATGAATTTCGGGGACGATACACTTTATACACTGTTTTTTTGTTTTTTTTATATTTTATAATGGATTACTATCTCCATGCAAGTTTGTTTGTTTGTTTGTTTGTTTGTTTTTTTTTTTTGGGGGGGGGGGTTATATCTGGATTCATTTTTTTATACAGTTTATGCCTATATAAACAAAAAAATATTTTTACATGTTTATGCAATAAATTTTGTTTGCAATTTCTTTTATTCTGTATGTATTTGTATTTATTTTCTTTGAATACATTATTCCTAAGGCGTATTTGGTTTAGAGAGTTGAATTCAAACATTTTCTTCCTGGAGGATATTTGCGATTCCCTGAGGAAGGGCAGACTTTTTACAGTTCTGGAGGGTGGAATTACGCTTTTTTTGCCATTAAATCTCATAAAACCTCAAACCTTCCGGGAGGAGGGGGGTGAATTCAATACTGTTGAATATATAATGTTTGCGTATAATTAATCGTAGCGTATTTTTCAATAGAGCCTATTTTTTTAAACACTTTTATAATATAATGTTAAAAATGTTGAAAAAGACACGGACAAGCTGTCTGAAAAAAAAAAAAACAGGTGACAGCAAAAGCTGTTAAAGATATAGGAAATAAAAAGGAGAGAGTAAGTTGTGAAGAAATTGACCTGAAATAAGGCTGTAGCTACAAATCTTCCCCAAAAGCCAAAAAATCATTAGAAATATTATATCATTTGATAAATTTAGTTTTAAAAAAGTACAGAGGGAGCCAAAAAACAGTTGTGTTAACATCTACGCCATATAAAGTAAACCTTGAAATGAAAAGACACAAAAAATCGACTAAAAGGAAGCTATCACAGCATAAAAGCAAATGGAACATCAAGTTTAAAAAAATAGGCGTAATGCAATTATCAATGAAATGATGAAAGGGGAGAACTACAATCATAATGTAAAGAAAACTTCTGTTGCAAAAAAAATCTAATAATTCAGAATCTAAAAAGAAAAATCTAAATATTGATGATTGGGTTTGCCTGATTTGTAAGAAAATAAAACAGCAGAAATGATTCAGTGTTCATATTGCCAAATACGGTTCCAAGTTGTGTGCGCTGGAAAAAAAATCAATAAACGAAATTCATGTGTAAGCTTTGCATCACTCCTTAAGTGATATTCAAGTAACTGGCAATTAGTTTCATAATTTCTATTCTTAATTACTGATAACTTTGATTTATATTTTGAATACATTTTGATTTAAAACAATTACACTTATTTTCAGATATTTGATTTCATTATATTTCATTGCTGTTATTTTGTTTGATTGTTTCAGTAACCGTAAACTTTGGTTTTAATAAAATTAGTTATATTCCCTAGTCATTAAAACAACCTGATTTTATTTGGTCCAATTTAGGAGACTGGTGGTCCAACTTAGGCGACGAGTTGCTGAATTTGGACCACTTTTGACAAATTTTTCAAATTAAAATAAATTTTAAGATTTTCAAAACGAAAATGATCTAAAGTTTTATTTAGTTAGTGGATGAATTGATTGACCCCTGTAGTGATATTTTTCAGATGTTCCAAAAATTAAGTGAGTTACACCTGAAAATAAGCGAAGTGGTCCAAATTAGGCTACTCTCCCCTATATGAAATGAAACAGAGAATATGGTGCCAATATTCCTTCTTCGTCAAGTCCCCTAAAGTGAAAAATTTGTATCCGACTATATTATAGGGTCCTTGGGGTATTTTTTTAACGTTTGTCATAATTTGTGCTTCAGAAGCGAGATTTTTTACCAAATGATTTAAATAGCTATAAAAACAAAATTAATGAACTTTTAAGTTTATTTATATTATCCATAAACATTTTATTTATATCTATATTATTGTTGTTTTTTACCTAGAATTTACTTCAGTTTATATAGAAAATAGTAAATGGCTTCTTTATATTAAATAAATTGTATAAATATTGAAAAATTACTTGTGTATATGAAACAGTAAATAAGTTGCTAGAATATATGTTGCCGAATTTCATTTTCTCTATCTCGACATGATTTCTATACTGGAAATGTACCTAAAGCACATTAAAATCAGTCAGTTAGGAGCTCGGACAGTACAGCGCCCATTATTGGTCGTTATGTTATTAGTAGCTTCGGGATGAAGATGTAAAGATTTACATTTTCGTATGTTACATTTTAAATTCTCACCCATAGATTTTGAAAAAAAAACCCTTAAAAGCGCAGAGTTTAAGTTAAATTGCGGTGACCTCGATTATGAAATATTAATGGTTTTAAATGGGAATTTCGCCAAATTAGCTAGATATCGCCAAGTTGGCTTCATACATGACAACTTATTTTAATCGCCAAATTTGGCAATATTTCGACACATTTGGCGATATTTCGCTAAGTTGGTCAACATTTGGTGATCTGTGGTAACCCTGCATTAGTAATTTTCAGCAATTACTCTTTACAATGAGGTGGTCTTACCGGAATTGTGAGGGACACACAGAGACTTGGGTTTTATATAAATAGATGCCGGAGTATTAGTTAAAACATGGTCAGTCATTGGTTAGGTTGCAAAAAATTCCTAACACCTAGAGAAACATTGCTGCTAAAGGCATCAAGCTGGAAGAGTATTGACAGCTGTGGACAGGCTGAGTACTTTGCTGTTGACCAATTTAATCAACTATATTGATTTGATTGTAGTAGAGATATTGGTTAAGTCCAATCGAAACACCGGCGATTCATGAGGCAGTCAAATTCTTTTTTGATGGTCAGGCAATATGAGTGGTAACTAACAGATTGAGAAATCCGGTAGTTTCTCCATTAAAACAGATGTCAAAATCACTTTAAAATATTTGTTCAATCACACATAAAAAACTGAAAAACTCGCACAATACAAGAAGAGCACGAATTAATATTCCATGCTAAACAGATCTTAATGCACAAATTTAGATATTCTACTTGACGATAAGACACCTGCGAACAGAGTTTTTAAACAATCGAACAACACAGAACTCCTTCTGACCTGAGGCACGATGGTTTTGTCAGGTTTCGCGCAGGAAGACAGATTGAAATATAAACTCCATCACGAATCAAGCAGATTCAGGAACGCGACACAAAATGAAATAAGCTCGGTTACTCAACCAATGGAGAGCGATAGAGACGCGTAACAGATATGAGTTCCGTTTCTGCTCACTGAGGGATTTCGATGTAATACGCCCGACGCTCAGGAGTGCACGGGAAGCTGATTCACGGAATAAAATAAGAAATAGTAAAATGGCTTTTAAGAACATTCGACCAATAAAAAGTAGCCTCTCTCAGAATATTACAGTTTTGGTAGCTGATAAAAATTAATGAAGGGATTAAAAGCTTTAGAATAAGACAATTATTAAGATACGTGTGTTAAGTTTATAGGAATTTAACTAGAAATAAATAGTAGAGATTATTAAGAAATAGGGAAACAACGAATATACCGGAAATTTAGGATAATTTAAATGAATCCTTCTATATATATATATATAAAAGTAACGATTTGGAAATGAACCAATAAAAATCTGCTTAGATCTTCCTGGTATACTCCTAGATCAGCATTCATATTTCTTGTGACCGGGGGCGTTTCTTCGTTAATATTAAGAAAACTCTTTCATACAAAAATATGAAAATTGGTCCTATTATAGAGGAATATTTGATAAACACGCTGATGCAGACAGTTTTTGAATGGAATAATCACTTTAAGAGATATTTAATGTTAAATTTGGTCAAAATAGTTTCATGAAAATAAATTATATTAGCAAAAACTATACATAGGAATTTAAATATTTTTACATCGTTTAATACATTATAAGTTCCCGGTGTGTAGAAAGCATTTAATTTTATAATTTGACTCATATTTTGAGGATTTATCTCCATTTATAATTCAAATTTTCAGCATTTCGAGACATATTTTCTTTACATATTTTAGAAAAGGGCATTATTTTAAAATTATTTTAAACTGTTGCCAATTTTAAAAACACCGCAAAGAATAATATTTCCTTCAAATTAAAAATTTATTTACGCGTGGCTATTATAATCTGGAAAAAACCTTCAAATGAGAATTAAGTGATTACGTGTTAAAAAACAGGAAAATATTGAAAATTACGTCATAAAAACTATAGTTACACATGAACTTTAAAAGAGAGAGAAATTTTTTAAATAATAAGTTAATTATTATGAGTTAAATGTCGCAAATGGAGGAAATTTACGTCATATTTAAAAAGGCCAAATAATTGAGAGTTGGCAAAACAGTTTAAATTAAAAAATATATTTGCGCGAGACATTTATTTCATATTTTGAGATAATCTTTTCAACTATTATCGTGAATTCTAAGACAGCGCAAATAATATTTCCTTTCTAACAACAAAAGTATTTTCATGTGAATGTTAAAAAGAGAAAGAAAACTGAAAATTACGTCAAGTATAAAACGATACATTTCAAATGTGTTATTTAAAAGAAATCTCTTATAGAGTTGTTAAAAAACCGAGTGACAAAGACTGTTTACTTAATTCATTTTGCTTAGCTTGTTTTCAAATTTTTAACTAATTTTTTTAATCAAAGACGAAAACAGCCATTGTATCCCTTACAAACGATGATTTCGCCTTAAAAATCTCCAATCAATGGAATATGAATGAAAACCCGTTTACAGGGAGATCGCCACTGTTTTTTAAAAATATAATTCAATCTTTTTAAAGCCGACGAAATTAACCTGTTTTTAGAATCTGGGGTGTCGGAACGGGGGTTGGTGAGCGTAGCTCGCAGGGGGCAGAGCCCCCTAGTATTGTAAAGTAAAATGTTAATATAACACACACACACACACATATATATATATATATCACTTTTTTACATACACGATAACTTTCATAATTGTGCACAAATCTCTTCCAAACTGATACATGTAATCAAGGGGCAGAAAATATCGGTTAATGGGCAAAAGGGACTAAGGGGTGGAAATAGGGTAGGGTTTTGTGAGAACAGAAAAAACCATACCTTCTTAATTGTAATACATATCAAATCAGTTTAAAGTTATTATTACTTCTAGATAAAGGGCCAGAAATTTATGCATAACAGATTTTTGATAGCATTAAAAATGGCCTTAAGGGATGAAAAAAATAGGGTTTAAGAAGAAAAAAATACATAACTTTGTCAATTCACAAGATATGAAATCCACTTAAATTTATTATAAATCTTCTTAATATTATGTATAACTTTTATACTGTCAAGTTTTTGATCGAACCAACTCTTACAGTAAAAAGAATTTAAAAACGTAAATATATAGGGCAGGGTGAAGAAGAAAAAAATTCATAACTTCCTCAATTCTCAAGATATCCAATCCACTTAAATTTATTATACATTTTCTTAATATTATCTAGAACTTTTATATTGATATGACCAAGTCTTACGAAAAAAAAATTAAAAAGGGTGTGGGCGGATTGTAGAAGTAAAAAAAATCGCATTAACGTGATTCTGATAAAACCAACTCTTACAAAAAAAAAAAAAAAAAAAAAAAACTTTTCAAAAGCGGCCAAAGAAAATCATTAAAGTGGGTTTATTCTTAGTCTTTTCGTTGAAAAAAGTACTTAATTCTGAGATCTACCTGTGTCTGTAGGCCGAGCCGGCAGAGATTTTGTTTTTTATTTGAGGCTACACTATTAAAAATTCGCAGAAAACTGCCCACCCATTCGACCGTTTTTATAGGAAATGATTACATAACTGTATTTTAACTATATTATGATCATCATTTGGGCAATAGTATGGTCTGAATGAAGTTAATCTATTAAATTCTCAGATCAGGGCCCCAATGTCAATTTTGCAAGATGTTTTAATTCGTGTCAATTTACACAATATTTAACACCTTACAACCTTCGATTTTATAGTGTTAGATTATATTTCTATTTTTGAGCATGTATGATTTTCCAAAGATTCAGAAAATCTAACTTTTAAGAACCATTATATTAAACAAGACTCCATGCAATTATACCCTGCAACAGCTTCTCTTTTCAATTTTGTAGGAATAATAATGTAAATTTTTCAGGCTGTGTCCACCTAAACCCCCTTTGTCGCATTGAAGTTATGTTTCATTTGCCAATAAATTACTATTTCAAGCTTCTATTATACATACAAGTTCGTTTTAAACTATATATCTATATTATAAAGGACAAACATATCTGTGCGTAACGCATACGTCATTTTGCGAATGGCAACACTTTGAAATTTGAATTAAAATTTGGTTTTGCAATTATATCTACGGCAAATTGTTAAACTTCTAGACATCACACATTTTAAATTTTAACACCGCCGTATAAGAAAAAAAATGCTCTTTCAAATGAATTTGTTTGAAAGCTGTATCTCAATTTATTTTTGAGATATTAATTTTTTTGTAGTTTTTAATACAAATTTTGTAATTGTGGCAACTGAAGTACTCCATTTATATTGAAAGTAAAGGGGAAATAGTCATGGTTTATTATTTTTATTGATTATATCGTTATTGATGCCATTTTCACAATACAAATAAAAGTAACTTTTTTATAATTTTTGAACAGAAAATGATGTCAGACATTAAAAAAAAACAAGCATCCTTCTTCATAAATCAGTTAAATTTCAATATTTTTACATTACCCTGATACTGAGTTTGAGATGCTTGGCAAAATGATTCAGTGAGTAAAAATTATGTCATATTTAAAACAAAACGATCATTTATTTTGATAAAACTAAATATTTGACCAATACTATGGCCAATACTATGACAACTAAAGGCAAACTTCTGAAGATTTTTTTTCGCGGTTATTGAGATTAGAACTTAAAGTTTGTGCGAATGTTCACATGAAAAGTTGTATCGGACAAACGTGACATTAACTTTAGAAATACATTCATTAATAGTCAATGCGCGTTTAAATACATTCAAATTGTGAAATTGAGTGGTGCGTGTGTAAATTATGGGGATGTGAAAATAACGTACAATTTAGATTTCATGGTGGAAAATTTTATGATGTGACAAAGCGAAATCGTTTTTACTGATTTTTCATCCCATAAAAACAAACATAAAAGTCTCAATCGATAAATTCATCATAATTACTCATCTTGATTACGTTTTCTAATAGCGTTTAATTTTTCAATAATTTAAGCAGTTGAAGTTTGTGGAAATAATATTTTGGTAATTTTAGGTTAAAAATATTATTTGTTTTAAGAGTGAGACAACCAATGTTAGATGAATTTTTTATTTTAATTATTTTTGTAGGTTTATTACAAATTCGATCTGACAATTCCTTTCTAACATTTTAGTTCGTCGAATTTCGACGGGTTCCAACTTGTTATTATAATGAGCAAGATTGTTGTACCCGATATTTTATCCTATAGTAATAACATACCGAGAACTCCGTAAACTACAAATCACCGGAATTTTTTCCAGAAGTTGAATAAAATCTCGTGTAATAAAATACTTATGCAAGCATAAATCCCCAGGCCAGATTTGTATCAGATTTAAAAATCTAGCATTTTTATAAATTTTTCTCGGAAAAACAGATATGGTGATTATTAATCTTTAAAAAAGCTCTTATCGAATGAAATCCATATTTCTACCAATGGAAAAATCACCGCAAAAATGGTTTAAATTGTGATAAAATATCGACATACCTGGTAACTACAAAACAACAGAATTCTTTTCAGAAGTTGAATAAAATCTCATGTAATGAAATACTTATGCAAGCGTAAATCTCCCTACGATATTTATATTAAATTTAAATATGTAAAATTTTGTAATATTTGTTCTGGAAAAAGGGGTTTGGCGATTACTATTTTTATAAGAATGAAGCCTTATAGAATGAAATTTAAATGAAACAAGTTGGAAATTGTACGTTAACCGTGGCAAATAAGGTGCATTCCTACTATAACTAGTTTCGTAAATATTCAGGTCGTGTTGCAATAGCTGTTGCATCCACATGCAAAAATGTATGAATACAAAATTTATTACGATTATATATATTAAATTCCGTAAAACGTAAATAACAGGACTCCGTCTTAAATAGGACGTCATCGCTATGTGAACCAAGAATCCTTACCTATCATGAGATATCATTGAATTAATCAGGTATGATAGGATTTAGTACAAAGAGGAAAACTTTCATTAATACCATTTTAATGTTTGATTCGGTTTTCATAAAATTTGAAATGACTCGACAAAATTTTGCAACGATTATATATATTAAATTTCAAGCCATTCGGTTAGGTAGTTTTTGCGCTGTTATATGTGTACAGACGGACGGACCCGACGATAACTATAAGTGCTATGTAGTTATATAATTACGAACGCACATAAAAACCACCGCAGAGATGCATATTTTTAAAATAAAATTTTATCATTTTGGTTTAAATATCTTCCTGCGGTGATCAACTTGATGACCCTTTAACCCTTTCAAAGGCGGTAGCTAGGGGGTCTAGCCACCTAATTTTAATTCCAAAACTGACTAGTGGCACCAAGAATATTTTAATAAAATGTTCCTTTGGTAATTAAAGCGCAAAGTAGCGTTTTGTTATTTAGTAAGAAATTCGTTTGAATATTCTGGTGTCAGTCAATTATTTCATCATTTTACGAACAGAATTCCTCTGCCCCTGAAAGGGTTAATCTACACTATGCATTGCAAAACTGCACTTTCTCAATTCAATTTAGGTACTTCATTCTCCTCCGAATCAGGAGAAATCTATAGGGACTGCAAGAATATTTTCCATGATGGAAGCATTTCGTATGCTTTTTATCGATAAGTACTTCAGCTTTCCAGTTAACAAATTGACTCAAACTTCTTAACATCTATAGATATAATTTTTTGTATTTTTGAATTACTACTGAAATAATAAATGCATTTGATTGCATGAATTGTTGTATTGTTAACTAGGTGTATAGACAACAGAGTGAAAACGTGTCCAAGTCGGGGCACGAATACGGGTCATTGGTGTAGTGCACCAACGTTCTACTACCTGAACAAAGGGAAAAGGGTGCCAGGCCGGGCACCGTTCCAGGAGTTCAGAGAGTAGAACATTGGTTGTCTATGCGCCTTGTTAGCAAGACAAAAATTCATGTTTCTTAAAATAAACACTACGGTAGTGATTCGCCAAAATGTCTACATACATTCGAACGTGTCCACTTACGTTTACACACTTAAACTTATTCTGAAATATCCCATAGTTGGGTCAACTAATAACTACCGTACTTTAACAAGATTAATTTAGCGCAATAGAGCCGTTTGTGTGGCAGTACTTTAACAGTTTTCACATTCATTTTAAAACATATTGCTTCTGCATCTTATATTATTGCTGATAACTCAGTCGATGATTCAATCGAAAAAAAATATTAAACTGTTTTTTTTTTCCTTTAAACTTTTTCAAAATCATTTAATATCGGGAATGAAAGGATGAATCATTTTTTCCAATGCATTTTTTCATTTTTTTAATTAATTTTCTTTCTTTACTACATCATTAAAAACCGTTGCTAGGTAAAAAAGCGAATTAAATTAATAGCAAAAATCTAAAATGGAAAAATTAAAATATTTTATATTTTTCGAACAGATGCACAAGATGCATCAATATATGTATATAGATAATTTAGAATTTATTACATAAATATGGACAAAATTTAAAACTAATGGGAGTAATATAAGAACTTAATATGAAAGTTTTGGCATCCATAATTTCACATTTAAATCAATTATCCCAATGCTCCAAATTTCACTTGAATGAATGTTAAAATTTTAAAATTCTCTGAATTTACAATGAAAAACATTTTTACATAAAATAAAATGTTCGTTATTTTTTGAACGAATGAATTAATTTCAACAAGAATCTATACAGCTTATTCTGGTTATCTCAAAAACATGCCTACCGAATTACAAACTAATTGGATGCTTTTTGCCTCAGTTATCGCAAGACATACCCACAAACACGCAGACAACAAAAACTTTTCGCCTGTACAGTAAGCCTTCACTTTACGTTTCGGCAATTAAGCAACGAACTCACTCCTCCCACATTGTTTTAATGGCACCTTGATCATGGACAACTAGGAAGTTAAAGGATTTGGAAGTCATTTGGGCGTAATAAATAGTTTGCATCGTCAGTAGTTCTAAAGTTTTGAAAAATACGACACTATGAAATAAAACTTTAATAAACATACCAGTTTTAAAGATAGTTTCTTTTATTTATTTATATTAAACCGCTTTACTTCAGCATGTTTTTATTTCCTTTTCAGAAATCACATATATTCTTTTTTTTATCAAAATGCGCAGTGTTTTGGAATAGAAAGACATAATGTGGTATGTTTTTGGACTTCATGACGTCAGATCACTTAGTCTGCACCTCCTTGTTGGTCGATGCTGGAGTTGGCCATGGAGTAGCCCGCTTCATAATCAAGCTGCTAAGTGCTGCGTAGATAGACGGCCTGCGTAGAAAATTGCTTTTTCTTACTTACTTTGAAATTTTAAAAAAAGGGTCAAGTTCGGTGTTTAGTCGCATGCAAATGGTTCCATACAACAAAGACCTTGTACAAAGTTCAAACTTGGCATTGTACCATGCCCGCTTCGAAAGTAGGTCGCAACTATCCAACGCGCGCCGCTTTGGCCCGTGCCGACGTGTTTTCTAGATAGGTTTTAATTAATATATCAGCTTATTATCGACAACTTGTTTTGAAAATCTTTATCAACAACCATTGGATGATTCCGTTCGATGATACTTCAAGTGTTCTTCAAGTGGATTCTTCAAGTGTGCTGGCCGCCAGAAAAGTGAAGTTTGTGTGTAACGGGAAAATACGTTTTTCTCAAAAACTGTGTGACATAAGATACTCACTATAGTTTTCCTGCAAGTTTTAAATAAACTATTACTATCGCTAATTTTTTCATGATTTTAGTTTTAGTAGATTAGGGAGGAAATAGAGGAAAGAAATAGGGGGGGGGGTGCGTATTTTTGTGTTACATTTTCAACAACAACTCTATATAAAAATATAAATCCTAAAATTAAAACAAATATATTTTTGAGTTTGATGTTACGAGATCTTTCGAACAATACCCCACACACGCGTAACTTAATTACCCCCCTAAATTTTTCCTAAAAAATTTGTGAGTGGTTAATAATCTATAAAACTCTAGCTAGTTTGAACTTTTCACGTTCCATAGTTTCCGAGAAAAATGGCTTTGGCAGACGGACATACACATAAACGAGAGATCTGATAAAGGTTCCTTTTTATTTATTTTTAGTAAGAAACACTAAAAAGGAGATTTTTGGAATGATATTTTGAATATTCTCTCATTTCACATTCTAACGTAATTCACTAATCAATTTAAAAACGTTATAATTTAATTAATTAAGTCGTAATAACGATTTTCAAACAGGCGCTTGTAACGCGCCCTATAACCGATTTGGGAATCCCAAAATTGACCCTAATGAACAGTTAAGAGTTTTAAATCAAACACTAACTAGTAACTTCTCCAAATGTCAATTCTGAATTTTGAGGAGAGTGCTATCATTCGAAAGCTCTTGTCACGAGGATCAAGAAATGTATAGTAACTATACTCCAGAATCTCATTATTCATGATATATGTCACCTCTTCTCTTTCGGAAGAACATAATGAATGGAAAAACAGCATAAGATTCCTTCAAAAACTATCTATGGTATGAGCTTTGTCATATAACTAATCATGATAGTCTTCTTCTACGCAAAAATATTCAAAAGACAAGTTTTTTTAACACCAGTCATAAGCGATGGAAGGTGTTAATGTTTAACTGTCAGCAATTTTAGCGTTTCGTTCATCTGACGATATGATATGTCATGTATATGATATAAGTCATGTCATGATATAAGTCATGTGATATCATGATATAAGTCACCTCTTCTCTTTCGGAAGAAGATAATTAATGAATGGAAAAATAGCATAAGATTCCTTAAAAAACTCTTCATTAGGGAGTCATGTCATGATATAAATCGTGTGATATCATGATATAAGTCACCTCTTCTCTTTGGGAAGAAGATAATTAATGAATGGAACAATAGCATAAGATTCCTTAAAAAACTCTGCATGAGGGAGTCATGTCATGATATATCATGTGATATCATGATATAAGTCACCTCTTCTCTTTCGGAAAAAGATAATTAATGAATGGAAAAACAGCATAAGATTCTTCAAAAACTCTTCATGTCATGATATAAGTCATGTGCTATCATGATATAAGTAACCTGTTCTCTTTCGGAAGACGATAATTAATGAATGAAAAAACAGCATAAGTTTCCTTCAAAACTATCTACGGTATGAGCTTTGTCATATAATTAATCATGATAGTGTTCTTCTACGCAAAAATGTTCAAAAGACAAGTTTTCCTAACACTATTCATAAGCGATGGAAGGTGTTATTGTTTGACTGTCAGAAATTTTAGTATTTCGTTCATCTGACGAAACCCTATTCCTCTCACTCCTCTGTCTGTCACAGAGCCAGCCGTTCTCAGAAAATATATATGTTGGAGACTTGAAATTTTGGATACTTATAGCTGAAAACATCACATCAAATGACAAATCATAAAATTTTGAAAAAGGTCTTATATTTACTCGTCTGGGATATAACTTGTGTATTTTAAGCTTTTCTTTTTCTAACTGAGCACCTAATTAAATTGAAGACTTGAAATTTTGAATAATTATAGCTGAACACTTGCGATCACACGACAAATCATAAAAATTTCAAAAAGTCTTATATTTACATCCCCGGTCTCTAACTTCTGTATTTTTAACAATTTTTCTAATCTCCACCTTTTTGTCCCGGGTTGCACTTTTCTAACTTTTGCCGACATCCCTTTGATCACTCTTTCATATTATACACCGTAGCCTTACATATTTTATTTCCACTTTTATCGCCAGGGTGCCCCTAACTATCTCGTGTGCTATGGGCCTGATACACCCCAACTAATATGTCTACGGATAGGTTATAAAACGGAGTTTCGTACAGATAGAGGTTTGTTTAGAATAGAGTGCGCCCCTGGTTGCGAAATGTGGAACTATCAGATTTTGGAAAAGGATAAAGTGTTTTGAAAGGAATATTAAACGAAGCCCTCTGTGCAATCTGTGATCACACTTACCCACTTGTTTTCTTACTGAGCACCTAATTAAGTTGAAGACTTGAAATTTTAGATTTTTATAGCTGAACACCTCACATCAAACGACAAATCATAAAATTTTGAAAAGTCTTATATTTACCCCTCTGGGCTCTAACTTTTGTATTTTAAGCTTTTTTAGGGTTCCGTACTTAAAAAGTAAAAACGGAATCCTTATAAGATCACTCCTGTGTCTGTCTGTCCGTCTGTCACAGCCATATTACTCATAAACTATGGAAAGTAGAAAGTTCAAATTGGGGTGAAATAATAAAGTCTATTGACCCACATATTTACAGATTATTAAACATTTCCAAATATATTTAGGGAAAAATGTAGAGGGGCTTATTTAGTTACTTGAAAAAAAAATATTTTCGTTGTACATCGTGTCGTTGTACATCGTATCGTCTGAAAGCTTCCGTAACGTTGAACTCAAAAATGCATTTGTTTTAATTTTAGGTATTATATGTTCAGAGATATCGTCGAAGATGTAGTGCAAATATATGTCCCCCCATCTATTTCCGAATATACAGAAACTAGAATTATGAAAAAATTAGAGGTAGTAGACGTTAGTATAAACCTCGCAGGAAAATTATAGCGATTACCCTTGGTCACACAGTTTTTCAGAAAATCGCATTTTTCTGTTACACACAAATTTCGATTTGCGATCATTCAGCAAATGTGTCGAGGAGCGGTGTTGGTATCTATCGTATCAGAAGTATAAAAGCATTGTTGGTAATGATTTTCGAAAAAAATCATCGGTAATTAGCCGATATATTAACCCTTAAAAACACGGACGGTTTGGACATACATAATATCAGGGGTGACGTATACTATGTACCATCAGATTTTAAAGCCCAGATAACAACTTCACAGAATTAAGTTAATCATAAACAGATTAAGATAAGATTAAGAAAAAGAACTATACAAAATAGCAATATTTGATACTAGCTGACCAGACCGGCGCACAGTGGATCAAAGTATAGGCCATGTCGAACACAGGATTATCGCGATAGTATAGGCCTATATATATGGGGCATTTTAAAGAGATAACAGAATTCCGTGTTATTCACTTTACTTAAGTTTTACTTAAATAATTAAACATATAGCCATTATATATCATAGCTGCTTACAGGATAGACTTCAGACAGCCAGTGGGGTAGAAGTATCTCTGTGAAATTGCTCATCTCTTAGGGTTACCAGTTAAAAAGGGCCATGTGTTGCTATTAATTTAACGATAAAATGGATTAATTGGCTACCCTGCCGAACTCCTTATTATTAGTCACTGGTGCCCGTATCCAAATTGAGGGACGATTCATTACAAAAACTAATTAATAGGTCTAATCTTTATAATTTTCTTACATATATATGATGTTTTTTGTTATATTTAGATTTAAATGAGTAAAATAAATGATACTGAAAGTATCTGCATGGTTTTTACGAACAATGTCGCGTTCTTTGTTGCAAACAAGAAGTTTAGGGAGTTGATGAATAACTAAAATAAACTGGAAAAACAAAGCATGAAGTTTTTGCTTATATCCAAATGACATTTGTGGAATATTTAAAACATTTGTTTAATTTTTAATTGGCAACATAAGCGATAGTTTCATAACTCTTTAAAATTGTTCTACAAAACTGCAACATTCTACTGGAACATTTTAGAACTTATTTCAGTGCATATTTGTTATTTTTGGGTTTGGGTTTTTTTAAATTATCTTGTAGTAATATTAATTTTAGCATATTTCTTTTTTATTTCAAACAAGATTATTTCATTTTGTCTTTTTTCTTATATTCTTTTAAAATATGATAACAAACAGAGATTAGTTTCTGTTTCTGAAGAATTTAAATAATGGTTTTAGTTATGAAAAATCAATGCTTAGTTTTGTAAGCTAGCACTGAGCAGTGTGGACTAATTGCCTCAGCAATTGATGAAGAAAATTTAAGGAACTTTTACATATGTTTTGTGTAAATGTAAAAGTTAGCGGGCTGAAATATGAACGAAAATTAGATCGTTTCAATAATAAAAACTATTCTTCACTTCAGTGTTCCTTTAAAGATGGTAAGGAGCTTAAACTATTTGCCGTTGAAAATTTGCAGAAATGAACATCACGAAAATCTTGTTCAGACGTAACCGAAACTCATAAAAGAAGTCTAACTCAATGTTTCAGAGAGGATATTGCTGAAGAAGCTAAATTAAGAAGAATCAAAGAGAAAAATTCAACGCGAATTCAGAAAAGAATTAGGTTTGCGAACAGATATTGTTAAACGGGAAGTGGTTTGACACACGATGGAAACACTGCAAGGAAATTTTTTGCTGAGTTTGAAAAGACAGCTGAGATCACTGGATTGGATAAAGAACTTATTAAAGGTTTTGTAATTATAATGTAAGTGATCGCCTGTGACGAAGTAATTAATGCGGAAAAAATTGGCAACAGGGAACGGCTAAACTATGTGCCTTAAAGTACGGTTGGTATTATATGCCAGCTTCTGTACATAACTTACTAACTCATGGAAAGGATATAATTACAAATTTTGCTGTTCCAATAGGATAATTATTGGAAAAATCTAGCGAAACTGGAAATAAAGAGTTTCAAAGGGAGTCCAGGAGCCCCATAAGAGAAAAATAAGTCGAAGAGCATGTAACGAAGACTTATTGCACCATTTGCTAATAACATCTGACATTTTGATTTCCAGTATTAGACACAATATAAAAAACATCCAAAGGAACAGAAAATTTCTAGAAGCATTCGAACTTTAACTTTAAAATATAACATTTTATCACTGACATAGCAGCACATCCATTTATTAGAGTACATTTAAACCTCTGAGAGCCTTTGCGCTTTCAGCATTTTCATGTAAACGTTTATATAACTCCAGATACGAGTATATTAAATTTAATTTCGGAGTTTAATGTTAAATTAGTTTTTTACATCATTTCATCACAGAAATTTCTTACACCATAACATTCTTTAAAAAATATATTTGTGCACAGCCAATTTAACATGTTTTCTGGAAACGAAAAATTACGTAATAGCCGGTTCAAGTCCATTTATTTCAAAAACGCGCAGGTTTGCGCAAAAAATCCTCTATACTATATTAAAATATACAGTGTTAAAAATTTTGCAGCATTCTGGCAGGTCATTAGACCGTTTTTTGAAAAAACGGTTTCATAACCATAATTTAACTATATTCTGACCATAAAATGGCAAATAATATAGTTAGAATAGTGATAAAATTACGGTCCGTCAAATGACCTGCCAGAATGCTGCAAATTTTTAACAGTGTAGGTTTTCAGAAATACCAACATAGGTTTGAAATTTAAAACAACTTTAAACAATTTAAGTTACGTTAATTTTGAAGATTATGATACCGTTAATTCTACATGTGCTGTTCATAATTTTGAATGAGACATAAAATTCAATCAAAATGTAATCTGTAGTGGTTTAAAATGTGTTTCAAGAAATTAGTAAGGATATTTTAAATGACTTATTAGTAGAGGTTACTTAAGTTCCATTTCTGAGCACAGCAAAAAATCGCTAAATTTCGCAGAAAAATTCTTCTGCTGAAAGGTGTATATTCCGAGCTATACAAATCTACCCTATCTATATTATAAAGGACAAACATATCTGTGCGTAACGCATACGTCATTTTGCGAATGGCAACACTTTGAAATTTTAAATAAAGTTTCGGTTTTGCAATTATATCTACGGCAAATATTTAAACTTCTAAACATCGCACATTTTAAATTTTAACACCGTCGTATAAGGAAAAACATGCTCTTTTAAATGCACTTTGTGTGAAAGATGTATCTCAATTTATTTTTGAGATATTAATTTTTTTGTAGTTTTTAATACAAATTTTGTAATCGTGGCAACTGAAGTACTCCAGTTATATTAAAAGTAAAGGGAAAATAGTCATGGTTTATTATTTTTATTGATTATATCCGTATTGATGCCATTTTCACATTACAAATAAAAGTAACTTTTTTATAATTTTTTAACAGAAAATGATGTCAAACATTAAAAAAGAACACGCATTATTTTTCATAAATCAGTTACATTTCAATATTTTTACATTACGCTGATACTGAGTTTGAGACGTTAGGCAAAATGATTCAGTGAGTAAAAAATATGTCAAATTTAAAACAATGCGATTATTTATTTTGATAAAACTAAATATTTGACCAATACTAAATGCCACTACCATGGCAACTAAAGGCAAATTTCTGATTTTTTTTTTTTTTTTTTTTTTTTTTTTTTTTTTACGCGAGTATTTAGATTAGAACTTAAAGTTTAGGCGAATGTTCACATGAAAAGTTGCATCGGACATAAGTTTAGAAATACATTCATTAATAATCTATTGCGCGGTAAAATACTTTCAAATTGTGCATTTGAGTGGTGCGTATGTAAATTATGACAATGTGAAAATAACGTACAGTTTAGATTTTATGGGGGAAATTTTTATGATGCGATAAAGCGAAATATTTTTTACTGATTTGCCATCCCGTAAAAACAAACATAAGAGCCTCAATCGATAACTTCATCATAATTACTTATCTTGAAGAAGTTTACTAAGAAGTAATTACTAAGAAGAAATTTACTAGAAGTAATTACTTATCTTTATCTTCAAAATATCATTTTAAACAATTCTTTTAAACAATTCTTTCTATGTGAGCCTCTAATTAGGTTGAAGGCGTGAAGTTTTACAAACTTATAGCTGAACACCTCACATCAAACGATAAATCATAAAATTTTGAAAAAGTCTTATATTTACCCCTCCGGGCTCTAACTTGTGTATTTTAAGCAATTTTTCTAACTCAGCCTCTGATTAAGTTGGAGATGTGAAATTTTGCATACTTGCGATCACACAAAAAATCATAAAATTATCAAAAAGTCTTATATTATTTATTCCTCCGGGCTCTAACTTCTGTATTTTTAGCAATTTTTCTAACCTCCACCCATTTGACCCGGGGTGCACATTTCTAACTTTTGCTGACACTCCTTTGACCACTCTTTCATATTATACCATAGCCGTACATATTTTAGTTCAAATGTTTACCGCCAGGAGGCACCTATCTATCTCGGATGCTATGGGCCAGTTCCCCTTGACTAATATATCTACGGATAGTTTGTAAAACGGAGTTTCGTTCGGATAGAGGTTTATTTAGAATAGAATGCGCCACCTGGTTGAGAAATGTGGAGCTAACAGAATTTGCAAAATGATAAAGTGTTATGAAAGCAACATTAAATGATACCCTCTGTGCGATTTTGTGATCACACTTACCCACTTGTTTGCTATTTTCCCCTGTGAATATTTCGTAAACTATTTACTTTATCATGATAGTATTTTTCTACGCAAAAGTGTTGAAAACACAAGTTTTCTAACACCAGTCATAAGCGGTAGAAGGCGTTATTGTTTGACAGTCAGCACTTTTGTGTTGTTTTCCCCTGTGACTATTTCGTAAACTATTTACTTAATCATGTTACTGCTTTTCTACGCAAAAATGATAAAAACACAAGTCCTTCCAATACCAGTCACAAGCGATGAAGGCCGTTATTGTTTGACAGTTAGCACTTTTTTGCTGTTTTTCCCAGTGAATGTTTCTTAAATCTATTGGATTCGGGACCATAGTTCCCACACATTTCTTGATCCTCTTGATAAGAGTTTTCGAATGTTACCGCTCTCGTCAAAATCCAAAATTGGCATTTGGGGATGTTCCCTGGTAAGTTCCAAAAAAGATTATTAAACATTTACGCATATTTTTAGGGAAAATGTAGAGAGGCTAATTAAGTTACTTGAAAAAAAATCTTCTCTTTGTATATCGTGTGGGGAATGGTGTGAAAGCTTTCGTAATGCTGGACTCAAAAATATATTCCATTTAATTTTAGGTATTATATTTTCAGAGATATCGTCGAAAATGTAGTGCAAAAATACATTCTTTACACCGATTTCCGAATCTACTGAAACTAAAATTATGAAAAAAATAGAGGTAGTAGAGGATAATTTAAACCTTGCTGAAAAATTATAGCGATTAACATAGATCACATAGTTTTTGAGAAAAACGCATTTTTCCGTTATACACAAATTTCGATTTGCGGGCATTCAGTAAAGGTGTTGAGGAGCGCTGGAGATATCTATCGTAGCAGAAGTATAAAAGCATTGTTGGTAATGATTTAAAATAAATCGTCGGTAAATAGCCGAGATATTAGCCCTTAAATATTTGGACGGAATGAATATACATAATGGCAGCTGCGGCGTACTGTTTGTACCATTGGCTCTTAAAGCCTATATAACAACTTTTAATGATACTTTAGTGTAATACAATGTCCAGTAGTAGTATAAAAGCAATAAACATTAAATTGTTAAAAAACAGACTAAATTAATTAGAATTAATCACATAAATACAATGGAATTTGCCACTAGTTTGCATTGAGCAGATCTCTCAAAACGCCTCCCGTGTCTTTAAAAGTTAATTAAAAACCTATCTGGAAAAACCCAGCACGGACCAAAACGGGTGTTGCTACTTTTCGAGCTCCTTTCGAAGCACGCTTAGCAAAATGCAACGTTTAATCTTTGAACAAGAGATTTTTTTTAGCTACACTGTAAAAAGAGAAAAAAATAATACGCCGCAGAATTTAGTTTTATCAAATTCCAAATGAAGTTTAAATATGCACTACTTTTATTGTCAGTGTCGAATTAAGTTCATCATAAACAGATTAGGATAAGATTTAAATAAAAGATATACAGAATAGAAATATTTCATATTATTTAGGCAATATAGGCAGTTTAGGCAGTTAGGAACCGGAACGTTTAAATCAGTAATTTGGATTTCAGAAATAACGCGTGCATGTTACGGCCTTCATGCCTATTTTGACGATCGCTTAACGGCGTTCTCGATCCATTCTATTTCGATTGGATTCGAATTCTTCTTCACTTTTAAGCATTCGCCTAGGTCTTTTACGGGCATTCCAAATGATATTTTGAAGCTCCATAATTGCAGCAAAAGAGCTGAACATAAATAAACCCGATCGCCCTAAATCCTGACAAAGGACTTTTACACAATAACCAGTGAGGTGCGTTTCTCGGGCGTTACCATTAAACAATAACAGATAATTGCGATTTATGTGCCACGTACGTTAGCGTAATATAAATATATATAATTTAGGCTCCATATCACTTTGAACTTTTGTGGTATACCCATTCATACTTTTCTAAAATATACAGATACCCAACCCTACGTTGTAATTTTCTTTACAAAGTCATATTATTCTTTTAAATGATACAATTAATAATTCATATTTATTGTACAGAATCCTTTGTGCGCGAGTAATACTCGCATTTAATCTTTTCTTTTTCTAACTGAGCCTCTAATTAAGTTGAATACTTGAAATTTTGGATACTTATAGCTGAACACCTCACATCAAACGATAAATCATAAAATTTTGAAAAAGTCTTATATTTACCCCTCCGGGCTCTAACTTGTGTATTTTAAGCAATTTTTCTAACTCAGCCTCTGATTAAGTTGGAGATGTGAAATTTTGCATACTTGCGATCACACGAAAAATCATAAAATTAACAAAAAGTCTTATATTATTTATTCCTCTGGGCTCTAACTTCTGTATTTTTAGCAATTTTTCTAACCTCCACCCATTTGACCCGGGGTGCACATTTCTAACTTTTGCTGACACTCCTTTGACCACTCTTTCATATTATACCATAGCCGTACATATTTTAGTTCCAATGTTTACCGCCAGGAGGCGCCTATCTATCTCGGATGCTATGGGCCAGTTCCCCTTGACTAATATATCTACGGATAGTTTGTAAAACGGAGTTTCGTTCGGATAGAGGTTTATTTAGAATAGAATGCGCCACCTGGTTGAGAAATGTGGAGCTAACAGAATTTACAAAATGATAAAGTGTTATGAAAGCAATAATAAATGATACCCTCTGTGCGATTTTGTGATCACACTTACCCACTTGTTTGCTGTTTTTCCCTGTGAATATTTCGTAAACTATTTACTTTATCATGATAGTATTTTTCTACGCAAAAGTGTTGAAAAAACAAGTTTTCTAACACCAGTCATAAGCGGTAGAAGGCGTTATTGTTTGACAGTCAGCACTTTTGTGTTGTTTTCCCCTGTGACTATTTCGTAAACTATTTACTTAATCATGTTACTGCTTTTCTACGCAAAAATGTTAAAAACACAAGTCCTTCCAATACCAGTCACAAGCGATGAAGGCCGTTATTGTTTGACAGTTAGCACTTTTTTGCTGTTTTTCCCAGTGAATATTTCTTAAATCTATTGGATTCGGGACCATAGTTCCCACACATTTCTTGATCCTATTGATAAGAGTTTTAACGAATGTCACCGCTCTCGTCAAAATCCAAAATTGGCATTTGGGGATGTTCCCTGGTAAGTTCCAAAAAAGATTATTAAACATTTACGCATATTTTTAGGGAAAATGTAGAGAGGCTAATTAAGTTACTTGAAAAAAAATCTTCTCTTTGTATATCGTGTGGGGAATCGTGTGAAAGCTTTCGTAATGCTGGACTCAAAAATATATTCCATTTAATTTTAGGTATTATATTTTCAGAGATATCGTCGAAAATGTAGTGCAGAAATATTTTCCTTACACCGATTTCCGAATCTACTGAAACTAAAATTATGAAAAAAATAGAGGTAGTAGAGGATAATTTATACCTTGCTGGAAAATTATAGCGATTAACATAGATCACATAGTTTTTGAGAAAAACGCATTTTTCCGTTATACACAAATTTCGATTTGCGGGCATTCCGTAAAGGTGTTGAGGAGCGCTGGAGATATCTATCGTAGCAGAAGTATAAAAGCATTGTTGGTAATGATTTAAAAAAAATCGTCGGTAAATAGCCGAGATATTAGCCCTTAAATATTTGGACGGAATGAATATACATAATGACAGCTGCGGCGTACTGTTTGTACCATTGGCTCTTAAAGCCTATATAACAACTTTTAATGATACATTAGTGTAATACAATGTCCAGTAGTAGTATAAAAGCAATAAACATTAAATTGTTAAAAAACAGACTAAATTAATTAGAATTAATCACATAAATACAATGGAATTTGCCACTAGTTTGCATTGAGCAGATCTCTCAAAACGCCTCCCGTGTCTTTAAAAGTTAATTAAAAACCTATCTGGAAAAACCCAGCACGGACCAAAACGGGCGTTTCTACTTTTCGAACTCCTTTCGAAGCACGCTTAGCAAAATACCACGTTTAATCTTTTAACAAGAGATTTTTTTAGCTACACTGTAAAAAGAGAAATAAATAATACGCCGCAGAATTTAGTTTTATCAAATTCCAAATGAAGTTTAAATATGCACTACTTTTATTGTCAGTGTCGAATTAAGTTCATCATAAACAGATTAGGATAAGATTTAAATAAAAGATATACAGAATAGAAATATTTCATATTATTTAGGCTTCATATCTCTTTGAACTTTTAGTATACCCATTCATACTTTTCTAGTATATATTCAGCTATACCAAACCCTACGTTGTATAGTTTTTTACAAATTCTTATTTTTCTTTTAGTAACAATTTTTTTAATAATACAGTTGATAATTCATATATTTATTGTACGGAACCCTCTGAGCGCGAGTAATACCCGCACTTGACCTTTTTTTTTTTTTTTTTTTTTTTTAAGAAAACTTTTCGAAGTTTTCATAAAGGCTTGGTAGGTACAGAGAAGGCAGGAGAAAAATACAAGTTTTTGAGTTAAGAAAATGACAAAGTTTTATATAATGTTTTCAGAAATGTGATGAAGTTTTTAAATTCTGGAAGAAAAATAAAGAGGAAAAAGCTTGTAAAATGTTAGTCTTTTATAAGAACTCAAGAAATGTCTTATAATTCGGCTACGTTAAATTGCAGAAAAAGTTCCTTCATTCGTTAATGAGGGGAGGTAATTAGGAGGGACAGATATCCTTGTCTCGATCAGCATCCTATTCGAGTATCTGAGGTCATTAATATGACCAGGAGTTAAGATTTTAATTTTAGACAACGGCTTGATTATTATAAGTTCTTAGAAAACACGTGCTCGGAGTACAGCTACGGGGTCAGTGTGGCTGCTGGCAGGGGTTGGGGTACGCGTGCATCATAAATATATATCTTAATATATGTCCTCTTATGGATGGACTTAGAGTAAAAGAGACCAATTTCAGAGCACGTGGTAAAAATATCTGCAATTTAATAATCAATGTATTCATTAATAAGAAGTGAAATCAATATTTTTATTTACTGTTAATTGAGAATTATTTTGCTACTTTGTCTGCTCCTATTACTCAAGCTTTGAAATAATTCGATAAGAATTAGGGTGATTGTTATAAATATTAAAAGAAACTTCGCATTTGCAAGGGCCAATAGAGAGTAAGAGCATAGGAGTGAGTTTTAATTCATTACTCATAACTTCATTTATAATCATCCGAGAAACATGTGGCATATTTTAAACTGTGACTGGGACATTCACACATCCGATCCTGCAGAGGGTCCCAGGCCCGCGGGTCCTGGGTCGCGCCTAGCCTTGCATTCTGAACAGCGCTGCAAAACGCATCCACTCTCGACCGATCTCCCTTACAGTGAAAAAAATGAAGTACTCAAAAATGAGTAAATCGATGTACTCATACCAAATTGAGTATGTTCGGATCAAAAATAAACCTATGCTTTCGCAATTTTGATACGTCACATGTTATCAAACCAAACGAAACGATAATTTTGTACTTTGTAGTAGTTTATTTCATTCATGGCGGATTAAAAGATGTTCTTTAATCAGAAAACAAAAGAATATACCGTGGAAATCAGAGGTATAATATTATATTTTTATTCCTCTGAAGGAACTGTATCCCGTCTCTCCTTTGTAACGCGTAAGGGTACATTGTGTTGTTGTTTATCAGTGCATCATAAATTCGGTCTAGTCTGTGTGCTAAGTGAGATGGATTTGTTCGAGAAAACAAAGATTAGAAAAATGGGATTATCAATATTTCGCTGATTAGTTTGAATGTAAGTGCTCTCTGCTAAATATTCAATAAATTTTTTTTCAAGTTTAATGTAATCAGCTATACATTCTGTAACTATTATATTAATGTAAATATTAAGTTATGCACAGTATTTTAAAATGAATTAAAAGTGCTTGAAAACAATGCTTTTGTCATAAAAGTAATTGTTTAGCGCATCTTGATAATTTAGCTATTTTTCGTAGTAAATAATTAAATGTTTCTTGTTAATAATTCTTAGCGGAAAATAAATGTCAGAAAATTTTTACTTTAATCTGTAATAAAGTATCTCGGTGGATGGGGGTAGCCCTTTTGTCAAGAAAATTATTTTTTTTTCCATTTAACTTATTTTAGTTTTGAAAGTGTTTTATAAAATGTGTGTCTTTTAGTGCAGTATCTTATTTTGGTTTCGCACGTGTTAATAATCGGCCATCTTGGACGCCATCTTGTTTTACTTCATATTTTTATAACAGATGTGTTGTTTTCAAACACTTTTAAATTACTTTAAAATACTGTGCACAGTTTAATATTTGCATTAATGTAATATTTACTGAAGGTACAGCTGTTGCATATAATAAGAATAATATGTATTGAGTATTTAACAGAGAGTAATTACTTTCAAGTTCTTATTTGAATACTTACATGGGATCAAAAATGTGCGTATAAACACTTCACATTTGAATATATACATAAAATCAAAAATGAGTACATAACGGTTCCTACTTGAACACATTCATGGAATCTAAAATTGAGTACATGTGTTTCTCAATTTTGAGTACATTTGGATCGGAACTGTTTTGAGTATGTGACGTATTTAAAAATGAATACTTTTAACTCAATTTTGAGAACCCATTCTTTCAGTGGATAAAAACCACCATTAGCGTTTCTGAAAAATACCATACAGAAAAAATAAATATTATGAATAAAATACCGAATTCTGCTTGTTTTACTTTTGTTAATTTCATCGATAGCCAATAAATAAAATTAACTTTTTTTCCAAATGAATTAGTAAAACAAAAGTTACATTAACATTTGCATAAAGGGAAGTTGAAAGAATCCAAAAATAAAACCTTAAAAAAAAATTCACAGTTTGTATTATTTATATACCATTAAATATGCTATAATGAATTATATTGTAAAATGTATTTTAAAAAGTAAAAATGTAATCAGTTCTTACAAATAAACAAAGTTGTAGTTCTTCCTTCTCGTGATAAAATGTAGAAATTGTAATGAAAGATACATCCTAACCCGTTGATTTCTTCATTATATCTGTCTGTTCCAAATGCGCTATCCTTTTTTAAACTTTTTTATAAAAGATATTGTACGGTATTAATGGAACATGCAATTATGCGAATAAATGATACTACTTTTCATTATGTAACATGGGATTTCATTTAGGTAAATACAAATTATGGTAATTTAAGATCATACATTTGATTTAAAAGACTAATACAAAAATTAAATTGTGTGCTAAATTCGTTCATATGTCATTCAATATATGCATTTGAAGATCTCGACTTAAACATATTCATTACAGCTTCAAATAGGAAGAATATAAATACCTGAATTTTAGTTGCAAGTACAATCCTTATGCTCATTTAAATTTTCTTTTAATGAACTACAGGCAATTAAAAAAAATGTTTTCTTCTTATTGAAATTATGCTATTTAAAATAAACGATTTTAAAACTATAATATCAGGATTTTTCTCATAAAAGAATAAAAGTTAATCTGGTGTTGCCAGGACAGGTGGTGGTCTTATGAAACGAATGCGATATACAAACAGGGCTCCAGGTTTAAGGAGCAATAAGGTTTGTAAATGTTATTTCTATTTTTACATTGATGATGTTATAATAATTTTGCTTCATCATAGAAGAATTAAATTCAAAATATAGATAGCCATAATGATAGAAACAATGTAGTAAATAATGATTTTAAAGGATTTTTTAGTAAATAATCTTTGAATCATTCCCAGGTCTTTTTTGAGTTTCCTACGCAACAAGGTTGATGCATCCAGTGATGATTTTTTTTCCACAATCTAAAAGCTCACACTCATGCATTTTAGTGATCACGGTATCATAAAATTTCTCTCTTTTTTGCGATTCCAACTCAACAAGGTTGCTGCATGTAGTGATGCATTTTTGTTTTCAATGGGAGCGAAACGTACGTGCATGCATTTTTGGTCACCAGGCAACACCGAATTTCTCGCAAGAACGATGCAGGAACTTCGCTCGACGTTTTTCTTCATTTGCACGTTTTTATAGAAAACGTTTACGTAACTGTTATTTAAATTTCTTCTAACCATAATATCTCCGACACCATGGTCAGATACGATTAATATCCTTGTCAAGTATACCTTTAAAAAGGGGCGAATTACTGGGCAATTTTCTGCACATTGTTAATAGTGTGTTTTATTAGACAAGAAACAATGAGAAACTAACATCCAGCAGTGAATTCGTAGCAGTTTGTGTTTTCGGTGATGATATGCATAAATAAGTAAATACCATTTTTTCAGTCTTAATTGCTATTTTTTCCCACTTTTGATAGTTATGCTCTTTTATATATATGTATATACATATAATTTATTTATTTATATATTTCATATTATTTATAGGTAATTTATATATTTATTTATTTCAGAGAATATAATTACCATATTACTTCTTCTGTTTGGTTGAACATGCAAACAGGGGTATGTAATATTCCATCTTTTATGAAGATATAAATGGAATGCATACTATGTTTAATAATTTCCTTTTAGTAAAAGCCATTCAATAGTGGAAGCATTTTTTACAACTCAAAGTAGTGGAAAGTATCTGAATAAGCACTCTTTTATCCATTAATTAAGGACATTCTAAGTAATACTCTGTAAATGGATAATAGTTAAAAAATATCGATATTATCTATGGAAAAATAAATTTTGCTAATTTTAATTTATGATGTTTCACACACACACACACACACACACACACACACACACACCAACACACACACACACACATATATATATATATATATATATATATATTCTTAAATTTGCAGCTAATTAAAAGTACCGAGATTTTCTGAAATGAGAAAAAAAAAATTCAATTGCATAGGTATCGAAATAGTTTAAAAATTGCTGTAATAGTGGGCATTACGGCAGTATATACAGTTGCGTATCTGGTGCAGGATATGAAAACTGCAGTAATAAAAATAATGGCAAGATTCAGTTTACAGCTAAAAGAAGAGAGCTTTTCAAAGATACAAGTCACACATTATGGTCTTTATCAGAGACATTAAAACATATATAAAAATTCAGATCATCTTACGGAATTTTTTAGGCTTATGGGACCCTGGTCTACAGATTTTTCATTTGAATTAAAAATTAACCTTTTGCCTTCAAGCATCAGAATTGCAGAAAAGAATAGTAACAGGAAAAAGAAAGGTATCACGAATTTCTTTTATAAATTAAAGGCAAGTTCAAAGAGAATCTTCAACTCGTGCTGCTGGACAATAATGAGCCAAAAAAATTTTCTTCTTAAGATTGTGATTAAGATTATAGTTGTAAAATTGCGATTAAGATTATTTTTGTAAAAGACTAATAGGTGCTTTCAATGACATCGAACTGCATGGAAACGAATCAAAAAAGAAAATAACTACAAACAAACCGATAATATGTTGAATTTTCTATTTCATTTGTATATCATAGCTATATTCTATAACTTATCTTATAACAAAATACTTTTAATCCTTATAATATTATAAATGTCAATGTGTGTTCGAAAGTTTGAATGAAGACAGCATCTAAACAGATGAATTATTGCTCTTGTATATTTGGATATAGATGGATTACAACCTGGAAATGAACATAGGCTATGTTTAATTCATTTTATTCAAATATTTTGCTTAATAATCCAAAATTTCAATTTTTTTCATACACAAGGAATTGACATTTTTCCGATAAAATTTAACCATCTTCCTTTTTTCGTTGCCAAAAACAAAACAAAACAAAAAAAAAAAAAACAGAATAATAATTTCATTTCCAATTGAAAGATTAAAACGGAAATTGTCAAGTATTTTTAATAATACAAGATGCATGAATTTTGCGTAAGTGTGGAAAGAAGGCAAATGTGACGTCATATATGGAAAATATAAAACGGTGTTGATGTTGTGTGCTTTGATGTTGAAATAAAATGAGATTGTGTTATGGTATTAATTCATATTGTTTAAAGAAAATTGTTATCAATGCGGTTTATCGTCTGTGCACGGTTAACACAAAGATTTAAATTTCAATTAAAAAATATTTTTTTTGAAGAGCAAATGGATTGCAAATGTCAATAATATGCACAGTAAAATTATCAATGTCGAAAATCACATAATGATTAGCAGGAAATATGTATTTTCAGTCTTAAAAAGTAAAAATTAACTAGATAGAAAGGCTATGCTCTGTAATGGGGTTCGTAATCAATTTGCTTTTTTAGAGAAAAAAATTTGGTACAAAAGTAAATATATTGTTGTAAACAGGTTTTGTTTTTTGTGTGATAAATTCATAATAATATTCCAGATGATCATTTCTTCGCCCACCTTTGATGCCAAGTATGATTGCAAAACATATAAAACAGTATCATTGGATAATTTTCTTGACACAGATGCCATATACGCACCTGGTTTGGCGCGATATGTTTTTGACGTGAATTTGGCGAAAATATCGTTTTCGAATACCAGTTACATGTATATTTTTAAATTATGTTCTATTATTTAAAAAAAGGAAATAACAATAAATAAAAAAATGTTTCATTAAAAACTATAGAACAAAGCAATTTATATAATTTTAAAAGAAAATTAAAGTAAACAAACAATTTATTAATAAATAAACAACGTCAAGCAAAATAATCTATGTTGGCGACAATTAGATACCCAGTGCGTATATGACATCTTTGCCATTTTCTTACATAGATTAAGGACTAAGATGGGACATTTAATGCAAAATCTGTAATGGCAAGAGTACTAGCGTCACTACCGACAAGGGGGAAGAACTAAAAGTCTCCGAAATTTTCCTATGTTGAAGAAATATGTTTATGCTCTATGTTTTGAACATCTATTCTATACTAAAACGAAGGAGAGGCATTGAAAGAGACAGACGATATATTTGTGCTTTATTTATTTAGCTGCTTTTTTTCTGTTATCGTACCTGTAGCGTTCTCCTTTAACTTACAAAATGTAATTATGGTAATAATATAAGAGAAAAACCCTAGAAAACTCTGTTAATAACGTAAATATGTAAGTTTATGAGATTAAATTGTAAAAAATCAAATTCAGGTATTGTGTTAATTTATTCATATCGAATAAAACTTTATTGAGTGTAATGTCAGTACCTCTATTTATTCTTAGCTGTTAGATTTATATAATTCTAAAGATTTGTCGAAATGAATTTTTCGCATCTGTAATTTATATTCTTATATGTTAATATTATAAATAGGGTAACTCCGGGAGAGTTGTCGCGTACGGAATTGATGCCGCACCTCTTCTATTTCTTGTAATTATCGATAGATGGTCGTCAAATGCACAGTATAGGTGCGCAATGAGATTATTTTAACCAGAGTGTAGCGTAAATCCCATTTCGATGTTTACTTGTAGAAGTACAATCATTAATTTGACGCAAATGCATGATTTCACCGTCCAAAATTTTAAACACGTTATGTTTAAACACTTTTCATACACTAATTACTAAATGCATGCATGATTTCGAAGTCAAAACTAAGTGTAGCGTTTGTATGAAGTACTGTGTGTAAGATTACTTCATTCCCCTTAGCGATGACAGGTAACTGTGATGGGCGATGTCTGCACCATGCAAAATGGGATACATGCCGCATTGTGATTCCGGTATACATGCCGCAGTTTCTTTTGTACGGGATGATTAAGTGTTATTAACTTTTCCTTCTCTTTATGCACAGACAAACCATGTTAGGCATGTTATCAAGTTTACTAAATGCGAAGGAGAAAAAGGGGAAAATAAAAAGTAAGAAGGGCAAGAAAGATTCAAGTCAAGATGATAATAATGAAAAATTGGATTACGCGTAACGCAGACGTTGTTTGCAAACTACTCCAAAAAAGAGGAAGTGTAATTGACTTCGTTGCATCATGTGTTTAAATGTAGTTACATAAAAACTGTACTTTTTTGACACTTTTTCTGTAGATTGAAGTCGATCTCTTAACCCATTCGGGACCATAGGTGCATGTAAGCACCTTCATAAAGAGATTATAAAATTTCTTTCTGGAACCAGTAAAAGAGAAAAGTAATATTTGTTTTGTTTAATTAGAGCATTTTCATGATTATTTAAATAAAGGTAACTTCTTTTAAAAAATGGTACCAACCGAATAAAATTAGTGTAAAAGCCACCGGTTCCGAAAGGGTTAACAAAAAATTATGTAAACAATATTTTACTTTTTTTCTTTTTCCTTTCTAATACATTGATGTTACGTTGTTGCTAAAATAACAATTAAAATTAAATGTAAAAAAAATTAAGTCTATGATTTTAATAGTGAAAGTAGGCAACAATTATTAATTTGAATCTACTAAAACGTTTCATTGTACTCATTTAGTATCATTTTGTTATTACATCCAAAATTATAGTCCAGATATGATTTTTTTTTTTATTTATAACATCATTCTGTTCTTATTACAAGCGCGGCATATCTACCGTACAACAGCGGCGTCTCAGCCCGAATGTACGAGTAACGGGCCGCAGTGTAATATTTTAGAAAAATTTTTTTTTAAATATTAATATTTTGTTTTGAATTTTTCTGTCGCAGTGCATGCGTTGTATATCTAACATTAAATAGCACAGTATGATTTTTTTTTTTATGTCCACCGTGGGATTTTATACACAAATTCAAAAAAAATGTGCGGCATAAATCCCGGAATTACCCTATTATTGAATTGATTGTACGTTATTTACATTAAAAACAATATTTTTATTTTATCTGTAAGAAAGTGAAAATGCGTAAATTTTAAAATATTATTGTAACGATTGTTTAATACACTGCTCAAAACAATTAAAGGATATTGCAGTTTTAGGTGGATTTTGTATCTGGTAAACTGTTTAGCTGATTGATACATGGTCGACAGACATAGTAGGTTATTTGAGAATAAATTACACATGTTTGGCAGAAAAAAATGCATTTTATTGCGCATTTGTGTACTAAAGGAAAAAAACACAATTTGTGCATATGAGAAAAAAAAGAATAAGAAAAGGTGTTTTCTTCAAAGAAAATCATTTTCAGTAGGGGGTATGGTTTCCACGGGCGGCCACAACGTTGAACACCTTTGAGTCATGGACTCAATGAGGCTATTAATGACGAGTTGGGGTATTCTGCCCCACTCTTCCAGAAGAGCTCTTTCCAGTTCTTGGAGAGTTTGTGGGGGTTGTTGGCGGCCAGAAACTCGTCTTCCTAGAGCGTCCCAAACGTGCTCGATTGGATTCATGTCTGGAGAACACGCTGGCCATTCCATTCGAACGATTCCTTCCTCGAAAAGGAAATCCTCCACCAGGTTTGCACGATGTGGCCTGCAGTTATCGTCCATTAAAATGAAGTTATCTCCGATTTCTGCAGCGAAAGGAACTACAATAGGTCTGAGGATCTCATCCCTATATAGGCGACCAGTCAGAGCTCCATCTCGAATGATGTAGAGGTCAGTGCGCCCGTCAATGGAGATGCCACCATACACCAACACTCCTCCACCGCCAAATCTGACACTTTCGTGCGCGAACGCAGGATTATTCCTACTGCCACCGTCCCTCCAGATGAAAATACGCCTATTATCCGGATGCACAGAAAAACGGGACTCGTCAGAAAACAGAATATTGCTCCATTCATTTCTCCTCCAGTTGACATGCTCGGTTGCCCACTCCCTGCGGTCGCGACGATGCCTTGATGTTAATCTAACACATACCATCGGTCGGCGAGCATACAGACCTACAGCATGGAGCCGGTTTCGGACAGTCTGAGTTGAAATCGTGGTACCTGTATCCGAGCGAAGGTGTTGTTGGAGAAGAGTAGCGTTCATGGTTCGGTGTCTCCGAGCTGTTAACGCTAAATACCGATCTTCATTGGGCGTTGTTGCCCGTCTACGACCTTGCCCTGGTCTTCGGCCTGCACATCCACTCTCCAAAAAACGGTTCCAGATCCTGGAAATGACACTTTGTGACACTCCAATGGCTTGCGCTACTTCGGCTTGAGTTTGGCCCCCTTCTAACCTACCAACAATTGTCAAAGATTCTGAATCTGTCAAATGACTTCGCTGAGACATCGTACTCATCGAAACAAAGCAATCACTGAATGTCGATCATCCTTGTCTTCATTCTCTTTTATCCAGTTGAAAGTCAAATTTCATTCGCTGCCGCTGAAGCGACGTTTTTGACGTCGAAGTCAAAATTTGCATACTCCACAGTTTAAAAACCAGAAAAATTTGCATTTGTGATTCTCTTCTTCTATTTTCGGCAAAAAAAATTTCGTTTATATCTTTATTTTATATAAAACTTCAAATATCCTTTAATTGTTTTGAGCAGTGTACGTTAAAATTCATAAATTAATACAACATCGGCTATAAAAATTTTCCTAAATGGAAATATTTATGAAATTTTTTGGGATTTTTAGAGGGCAACACTTCGTATATTTTTATTTTACACCATTACTTTATGTAGCTTTAAATCCAATTATATCATATTTAATTCATAAATAATATTCAAGACAAAATATTTACCCTTGTATGAACTTTACTAATTACCCCTAAAGACTATTTATTCAGGAACTATTAATTCGGGAGAAGATCCCCCTAGGGTCTTCTGGACTTTTCAACGCTAAGAGAAATCTCATAAACTCATCGTTCATCTCTGAACAAAGCTATGGCTCCGTCGAGTCTGGAAATATCAATGGAACTGGCAGTACAATATCGTTCCGGTGCTAGCTTAATATTCCGTGGAATCACACAGAAAGCAGGAGCTTCAGCCGTCCAGTAAATGAGCGGTGGCAACGGCTGAGGAGGAGAAAAGACCAGTTCTCTTAGAATCGGGACCTTCAGCCTTCGAGAATTAGGCGGTGGCAACGGCCAAGAGGGAAAAAGACTGGTTTTCCCTAGAGCCGAGGGCTTCAGCCTTCGAGAGATGCGAAGTGGCAACGCGGAAGGGGAGAAGGAGTTTAGAAGCGGCAGAGAGAGGTCGCAGGGAAGACTAGGTCTGGCTGGACCTGGTGTTGGATAAGTGAGGAGAGTAGAGACAGACGATCGTCCGATCAGTCCCCACTCAGATGAAATGACGATAGTTCTATGGAAGAATCCAAATAATTGAACTTTTGTTCCTGTATAGAATTGACTAGAACCCAAGACTAATATTATTTAAGTTGTAAATACTCTTAATTAACCTAGAAATCGATGTAAATAAAGGATTTAGTTAAAAGAAATACCACGCTACCATTTCCTCTTGTCCAGTGGTATCTAAGTTCCTACAGTGGTGGCAGCTAAAGAGGATGAAGAGCTGGTGAAAATAATCTATCACAGTTCGTCAAAAAAACAGGAAGGGCCGCAACCAGGCCGCAAGAGAGAATAGAGGCCTTGATCACCAGACCAGAGTCTTCGGCAAAATCCAGCAGGGATTCCAGAGCCAAGGCAATCCGACGTCCTGCAAGAGACGTAAGACGTTCCGGAGAACTGAAATCGACAGACGGAGGTTAGAAAGGAGACCTTGATCCCCAGACCAGAGTCTTCGGCAAATCCAGCAGGGATTCCAGAGCCAAGGCAATCCGACGCCGTGCAAGAGACGCGAGACGTTCTGGAGATCCGAAATCGACAGACGGAGGTTAGAAAGGAGACCTTGATCCCCAGACCAGAGTCTTCGGCGAATCCAGCAGGGAATCCAGACGCAAAGCAATCGGACACCGTGCAAGAGACGAGAGACACCCGAATCCAGGGAAGTCAAGCCCGCCGGATAGTTTAGTCTGCAGATGACCGGAGCTGTACCAGTCTAGGACGGATGTCAGAAGAGCAGTCAACAATATCTCAGGTTAGCCCTCTTTATTTGATTCATTACTGAGGTTTAATCGAAAAAGTATTGTTAATAACAAACATGTTTTTTTAATCATTGTATATTTAATAGAGTTTAGGAAGTAAGGAAGTTGATAATAACATTTTGTGAAATATTTCCAACTGAATTCTAAGAAATTTAAGTAAATATTAATTTTCTAAAGTTCCTTAAGGGTGTATTCCGATCCAAACTGCTGATTTTCTGATTCATTTTAAAATTCATTTTTGCTCTCAAACGCATCAAACTGGGAAATTCTCTTATTTAGAAACTACATAATGTGCAGTGCTTCTCGAGTTTTTGATAAATGCAGAAAATATTGTAAAAAATGCTGTCAAAATCGGCGTTTTGAACCGAAATTTCCGGAAGCGGGTGATCTGGGGATGAAAAAGATGGTCATACTGAGAAAATAATTGCTTAAAAATCAAATTCTAATTAATTGAGCGAAAAATGAAATCACACGGCACCTTATACAACTCTTCAAAAATCACCCCAGCAAGTTTCATGTTTTTACTTTTAAAAATAAGTCTGAAAATGTCTCAGAAAATTTCGAGCTGTTGATGGAAAAATATTTTTTCGAATACACCCTTAAAACTGTTTTAAATAAGTATTACTTGTACTAAAGGTTAATAAGTCAGTGAGGATAATTTAAATTGCTTATGAGAGGTGGCGCATCGTTGGATGCACTGAATGCAAATAATTTAAGCTCTGTTTTGTATGTGAATTTTAGTTAGAATATATGTTTTCAAAATTTAAGAGACTTTCTGAGCAATTTACTTAAAAGAAATGATACCAAAGAATTTATAAAGTTATATATGAAAACTTGGTATGTTAATGATAAGGCTGTTTATCATATTAATATTATTGAAATTGTTGTGATATTTTTATGTCGCGAGCGTTTGTGATTATTCACAACTAGGGAAATATTTAGAGGCTTCGAAGTTGATAATTGCATGATTGTCATAGTAGGAAACATGTCAGTGTTTGCGGGTAAGAAAAAGTGCGATCTAAAAGAGTTAGCTATTGAATTCGGCGCGAGCATAGAAGAGTCGGATAATATAGCCAAAATTATTAAAAAACTCGAAGAAGCAGAGGACTATGAAAGATAGGGTTGAGAGAGAAAATGAAGAAAGGTTAGAACGAGAGCGGAATAAGGCCTTTGAGAGGGAAGAAAAGGCTAAGGCTTTGGAGCGGGAGCATGAATTGTCGAGAATGAGGTTAGAACGGGAACCGGATGAGTTTAGTTTAGCTTCTAGCCAAAATGAGAGAGAGCCGAAAATATCAGTCCTGCCCAAATTCGACTCCGATAAGTCCGAAATATCCATCAATCTCAGTTTATTCAAAAGACAAGCGCAGAAAGCCCAAATCGAGAAAAGTAGATGGGTTACGCATTTACTAGGATTGTTGCCGACGGAACTGGGGGAGCTTATCTTGAGAGAACCACCCGCATGTTTCGACGATTTTGATCATGTAAAAAGGATGTTACTAGAAAGGTTCCAGCTTTCGGCAGAAAACTTTTGACTAAAATTTGTTACGACACAAAAGCCCGAAAACAAAACGTGGAAAGATTTACGTATATGAGGCTTCCAATTACTTTGATCAATGGTTAAGTGGTTTAGGAGTGGGAAATTTCGACCAACTGAGAGAACTAATAATCACAGATCAGTTAAAAAGAAAGGTTAATCCGGAAACGAAGAATCATTTCATTGATGTTTGGAGCACGATAATCAATCCATTTGATTTGGCGAAGAAATTAGAGGCGTATGATTCGTCTAGGAAAACTATGAAACGACTAGGGTCCCTGAAACTTCAAAACCTTCCCAAACATTTCGAGTGGAATAAATTTGCGAGTAAACCAAAAACGGAACTTAAAACGGAAGAAATAAAGAATAATTGGAGAATTAAAGATATCCCTAAAAATCGGGATGAAATATTCGATAAAAAGAAAGAGATTACATGTTTTTTGAGTAGAAAAACCGGCCATTACAAGTATTCTTGCCCGGAGCTAAAAAAGAAAGGAAAGGCTGAGTCGGTTTATCATGTAGCGGGTCCCGCGGATATAGTGGAGGCATTCGAACCATATGTTAGCCTAGGATTGATTGATGGGAAGGAAATGAGAATATAAGGGATACCGGCTCAAATATGGACCTCATTTCGGCCCACGATGTAACAACGGATCAGTTGACAGGAGAAAAATATGTGTCCGACAGGCGCTTGATAATGAACTTCGTTGTTTACCGGTTGTGGAAGTAGAAATAGAACTAAGTACTGGCGAGAAAATACGCACGAAAGCAGCAACGGTAGATAAAGATACCGACATGAACCATTATTTGTTAGGAAATAAAACTCAACATTTGATTGATAAGCATAAATTTAATCCGCATTGCAATAGAGTCATAATGACGCGACAAATGACACGCCGCGAAATCGAAAGCGAAACTAATCAACTCAGAGAAATAGAGGGGGAGAAAAACCCGGAAAAGGTTCGCCCGATGAAAGAGTAGCTTACGGCGGGTGCGAGCGAGAATCTTCGTTCGGCAGGGAAAACGCATTCGGAGGAATTAGAACCCCCGGATCCTGAGAGGAGAAACGAAAGAGACGCAGGGACCACAGAAGAGAATCAGGCGCACTGCTTTCTACGCAGATATACGCTGAAGAACCAGAGACAGATCTAGCGCGCGTTAGCGGGGAAAAATTACGAGAGGCTCGAAGGGAAGACGATAGTTTAAAATTGGTAAGGCAAAAGGCAAACGAAAAAAAAATCAGGTTTTGAGGTGAAAGATGGGTTATTGATCAGAAAGACAGCAGACCACACGAGATTAGAGAAGGAGCAAATCGTGGTCTCGTCAAAGTTCAGGAAAGGAATTTTATCTTTATGCCATGATAATGCAGGCGGTCATTTATTCATGAAAAAGACTAAAGATAAAATATTTAGGAATTACTTTTGGCCAAATGCGGTCGAGGAAACTGAATCCTATGTTAAAACTTGTGACCCATGCCAAAAAATTGGAAAATCAGGCGAGCAAAAGAAAGCTCCGTTAGTTTCAGTCCCGATTGTTACTAGTATTTTCAGCCGTTTGTGCACAGACACAGTGGGCTCTCTTCCACTGTCCGAGAACGGAAACCGTTATCTTTTAACAGCAATGTGTGTGTCCAGTCGTTACCCCGAGACGATTCCTATAAAAGATTTGCGCTCGGTGACGATTGTTGATGCTTTGACGACAGTATTCCGCAGATTGGGATTCCCTTTTGAACTACAATCTGATCTCGGACGTTCCTACATAAGTGAGCTCACGAGTAACTTTTTGGATAAATTTGGGATAAAAGTGGTACATTCGTCCGTACACAGGCCCCAAAGTCAAACCGTGGAAAGGTGGCATAGAACGGTTAAGAGATTACTGAAAGTTTTGTGCCTCGAGGCCGGGAATTCTTGGGAAAAAAATCTTCCCTACGCATTACTGGCTTTACGTACCGTGACCCACAGCTCCACTGGTTTTTCCCCCGCAGAGCTAGTTCATGGTAGAAATCTAAGAACACCTGAAAGATTACTATACGAAAAATGGAAAGGAGGAGATCCTACGGAAAGTTTAGTCACTGAATATGTATTCGATTTAATAAACCGTATGAAGCGATGTCAGGAATTAGCAATCGAAACTATGATTAAAACTACAGATGAAAGGAAAAAGTGGTATGACCGGGACGCGGTGGAGAGAAAGTTTAAAGTAGGTGATCAAGTTTTGGTATTAGCGTTGAATAAAACCAAGTTTTCTGTTAGTTGGAATGGTCCTGGCACAGTGGAAAAGAAAGTTTCGGAAACGAATTATATAGTAAATTTGCCTCATCGTAGAACGCCTTCTCAAATTTATCACGTAAATTTACTCAAACCCTACCTTCAAAGAGAATAGTTAGTGAATTTAGTCAAGAAAGAACATTATGAGCCCAATGGAAACGAATACGATTTAGAGATTCCGCAATTAACTAGCACCCCGGAAGAATACGATTTCCAAAAAATAGTGACAGACAGTGCTTTGGGAGAAAGGTGCTCGTCAGACCGGATAACGGAGTTGGCTGAAGTTTTATGGGGGAGGAGGGATGTTTTCTCTAACGACCCGGGAAAACCGATTTAATTGAGCATGACATAGAGTTGGCTAGCAATGTTCCCGTAAGGCTTCGCCCTTATCGAAATTCACCAAGACAAACGGAAATTTTAAAAGCAGAGATAAAGCGAATGCTAGAATTAGGAGTGATAATTGAAGGTGAGTCGGAATATAATTCTCCTATGATACTTGTAGAAGCCCCGGGGCGAGATCCTCGTCCTTGCATTGACTATCGGAAAATTAACGCAATAACTCGTCCCGAAGTGTTTCCTTTACCTAACATAGAAGAGAGAGTCGAACGAGTGGCAAGGGCAAATTACATAACTACCTTGGATTTGACGAAGGGTTACTGTCAGATCCCTATGACGCCGAAAGCTCGGAAAATAGCAGCTTTCGTGACTAGTTGGGGCTTATTTCTTCCAATCATGATGCCATTTGGGTTGATAGGAGCGAGCTATAGATTTTCAAAATTTATGAGTACATTACTTAGAGGCCTGGAAGATTTTTGTCTCCCGTACTTAGACGATATGGCCATATTTTCCGATGATTGGAATGACCATATGAGACATCTAGGAATAGTTTTAGATCGAATCAAGGAAGCCAAAATAAAAATAAAATTATCTAAGTGCAAATTTGCGCAGAGTACGGTCAAATATTTGGGACATGTGGTGGGCGACGGACGGCGCACCCCCGCAGAATCTAAAAATACAAGCGATAATGGAATTTCCAGCACCTAAATCGAAAACCGAAATACGCCGTTTTTTAGGGATGTCGGGGTACTATTCTAGATATATTAGAAATTATGCCACGGTAATAGAATCTTTGACGAGGGCGTTGAAAGGGAAAGAACGTAGGGCTAAAATTAATTGGACGCCAGAGATGGAAGGAGCATTCCTCACTTTAAAAAGGAAATTGACCGAAAACCCGGTTTTATATGCGCCAAATTATGCAGAGGAATTCATCATTCAGAGTGACGCATCTGACCGCGGTATAGGAATTATAATGGCCCAACGCGTAAATGGTGAAGAACACCCAGTCATATACCTCAGTAGGAAATTCACTCCTCCAGAGCGAAAGTTTTCTGCGAGCGAGAAAGAATGTGCTGCTATAATATATGCGATAAAAAATTAAGGCATTATTTAGACGGCCAGAAGTTTAGTATCAAAACAGACCACAACACTCTAATTTGGCTTCAAAAGAACGCTGGAAATAATTCGCGACTAATCCGTTGGTCTTTGAAACTTCAGCCTTATCATTATACAATCAGGCACCGTCCGGGGAAAGAAATAGTGCTGTTGATTGCTTAAGTAGGGCTGAATAAATTTAGGAAATTTGTATATAATTCTCAAAAAAATTGCTGGCATCATAAGGTATAAATAATTTTCATTTTGTATATATTGTTGTAATTGTCATAATAATGTTCCTGGAAAAGTGTGTAAATTTATGTGTGATTAGTACAAAAAAATGAATGGTTAACCTCTGTGGTGAACGAATTTTGAGTGTAACACTGACTTCACTATAGATTTTCCAGCTACGTGAAAAATCTCTCTTGGAGGGGGATTGCTGTAAGAACTTTACTAATTACCCCTAAAGACTATTTATTCACGAACTATTAATTCGAGAGAAGATCCCCCTAGGGTCTTCTGGATTTTCCCACGCTAAGAGAAATCTTATAAACTCATCGTTCATCTCTGAACAAAGCTATGGCGCCGGCGAATCTGGAAATATCAATGGAACTGGCAGTACAATTTCGTTCCGGCGCTAGTTTAACATTCCGTGGAATCACAGAGAAAGCAGGAGCTTCAGCCGTCCAGTAAATGAGCGTTGGCAACGGCTAAGGAGGAGAAAAGACCAGTTCTCCTAGAACCGAGGACTTCAGCCTTCGAGAGATGCGAAGTGGCAACGCGGAAGGGGAGAAGGAGTTTAGAAGCGGCAGAGAGAGGTCGCAGGGAAGACTAGGTCTGGCTGGACCTGGTGTTGGATAAGTGAGGAGTGTAGAGACAGATGATCGTCCGATCAGTCCCCACTCAGATGAAATGACGATAGTTCTACGGAAGAATCCAAATAATTGAACTTTTGTTCCTGTATAGAATTGAATAGAACCCAAGACTAATATTATTTAAGTTGTAAATACTCTTCATTAACCTAGAAATCGATGTAAATAAAGGACTCAGTTAAAAGAAATACCACGCTACCACTTCCTCTTGTCCAGTGATATCTAAGTCCCTACACCCTGTTTTTCGTTGCACTTATATCGTTCACTCATCATGTAAAAAAAACAAACAAACAACAACAAAAAAAACATATATCTGTGTATCAAAATAGAACAGATATTACATATATAAAATAGAATATTTATTCTATGTTCATGTATCGGTGTAAGATTCCATTGAAAACGTAAACATGAAACATTAAAAAAAGAAAGATTACAATAAGGTAGATGCTCAATGATAAAAATTTTACAAGGATGGGGATTTTCTTCCCCAGTTTCACTAAAGGCGCTACGATCGCAATCGCATTATCATTACGCTCTATAGAAATGTCCCATCTTGTATGTTAATCTATGCTTTCTTATTACTTCATGGTATAAGCAGACATCCTGGTTCAGCGTATAAACCTGAGTTATGTCAATGACCTTATAATAAAGAAATACCTTAAATTACTCATACTAGCCACCCTTGGCGACCGTTTTGGTCTCCCTTAAAATTTATGTTTGGGAAAGCATGCTAAACATTGAATCCTGTTACTTTTATTAATAATTTAATTTACTTGCACTCCCTTAATCCTCTCGCTGCGCAACCCGAGATTTCCTAGGGCAACGTAAAAGTAGCAAAATTTGCGCAATCCGAGATTTCCTCAGCGATTCATTTTTTCCTCTGGCGACTATATTTTATTTCAACTCGGACCACTTTTTAAATACAAAAAAAAATCATATAGACTTTAACAACATCTACAAGAGAAAAATACTGCAAAATTGATTTTCTTACAATAGTGGTGCGAGACAATAAAAATAGTCTCCAGTGATAGCCCTGATTTCGGCTAATTTCTAATATCATATCCCATTTAAGATCTTGAACTCTTTTACAAAAAATGTTTATATGTTTAAACTCTAAGCTATATATAGATTTGAAATATGTAATATAAAAATGCGCAACTTTTGAATCTATTTTGATAAAAAAAATTACGCAGCGAGAGGGTTAAATATAATTAATATAATCCATTAAGCTAATATCAGTTTTTGTTGCATTAAAATATCTCAATTTGTTGATTTTCTGTAAACAAGTAAACCCTACTGGTTTATAAAGGAGGTCTATGGGCATTTGGCGAATTATTAGAGATATCGCCAAGTTGGCGTCACTTTTCGCGACAGAGCATGGCCCCTTGCGGATACCCCCCCCCCCCTCATTATAGGTAGAGATATGCATTAAATGCTGTTCAATGACCAATGAGATGCTTTTCATTTGGGCGTTGCCATTAAACAATTAACAAATAATTGCGATTTCTGTGCCACGTACGATAGTATAATATATCTATCCTATATATATATAATCCTAATGAAACGAATTTACGAAACGAATATATGAAACGCCTGAAATGTAACGATTCTTTGAATCGACTGATTAAACAACTGATTGTGTTTCACGGCGATTTCTCCTAAAATATAGAATATTTTGCGATGAAATTAACACCAAAGATCAATATTGATCCGCAGATCTCAAAACTGGTATTCGAATTTTTAAATTCGAATTAGTTTTCGAAATATTAATTTTTTTCTAATTTTATATACATTTTTCTAATGATGGCAACTGAAATTTTAATCAAACAGATATTTTTTTTCAGATTTTAGAAAAGGTTACTAATTTAACCTAATTTGGCGAGAAGTTTGGCCTCCCTTAAATGTATGCTAAGAAATGTATCATGTTACTTTTATTCATAATTAAATTTGTATTTCATTATCATTTTATTTAATACAAACAGAAACATTTAAAATAAATGGCTTTCAATTCTTTATTTTTTATAAACGAAATGAAAAAAAATATATTAGGCACAGATTTCATATACGCACAGGGGTACCTAATTTGCGCCAAAATAGCATTATTTTGGTTGACATGGTAACCCGGCTATCGTTGTTTATTTAATAATAAGTGCTTATTTACTTTATTTTTTTAAATTACACTGGGGGGCTCGGCCCCCTACGAGCTACGCTCGCCAACCCCCTTCCAGACACCGCAGACTCTAAATACACACTAATTTTATTTGCTTTAAAAAGATTTCGAAAGATCGAATTATAATTTAAAAAACAGTGGCGATCTCCCTATAAACGGATTTCTATTCATTTCTCATTGATTGGGGAATTTTAACGCCAAATCCGCTGCGATACTACTTGATTATCCAGTCGACCAATTTCGCCAAATTATACAGATTGACATAATTTTATTTTAAATAACGAAAGAACAAATAAATTAGTATAACATTTATAAATATACAAATAAAACGTCGAAATAGAAATCACTTGATGACGTAAATACGTGTAACTTGCTTAAAGTCAAGTGAATGTGACATTTATCAACTATTATTGTCATTTAATCTTATAGTTTGGTGATAGATTTTTGTTCGACGGGATAACTAAGTAGTACCAAAGATACATATTGAACTGGTATTCGAAAACGAGGATTTCGCCAGATTTTCGTAAAAAAATCACGCCAAACCGGGTGCGCATATGGCATTTGGTCAAATATTAAATGATGTAACAAACGATGACATTTAATTTCTACTTCAAAGCAATGTTTTAATTTACCACTCGAAAAAAAGAAAAAAATGCTAACAGGCGAGTTGAAAAATTGTTATTGGCGAGATTTGCACCCGGCTAGCGTAACAGTGCCAAGAATTCTTTGCGACAATGCTTTTATGTAGTATTATTCGAAAAAAAATATTTTTTAAAAATCGAAATGGAAAACATTCGGCACAGATGCCACATACGGTCCCATATTGGCGCTATTTTTTTTCTGACGCCAATGTCATATACGCAACGGGTACTTAACTGGCGCCATAGTATCGTTATTTTCCTTGATTTGATAAGCCGGATGTTGTTGTTTATGCTGTTGATCTTTTCCCCAAATTAGCGTCGGAAAAAAATCGCGCCAATATGGGGCCGTATATGATATCTGGGCCAAACTTTCATATGAAAAGCGAAGGGATCAGAGCGTATTTATTTATGGCAGTTACATGACTTGGGCTATTATAATATAGATGAAATGATGGCCATAGAATAATATTTGGGGACTTATCAGCTGTACCTGGCTAATATTAATGTGCCAAAATGGCAACAGGAATATAAAAATCCCTGCCGGCTCGGGCCTACAGGCGGAGGTAGATTTCGAAGTTAAGTACTAAATTCACCAATAAAACTTAAATCAAGATTAGAAATAAACCCAATTCCTTTACTAAGAATGAGCTCTGGAGCTAAACATTTTGTGAAAATTCTAATATACACGAATACACACACGCATGTATGTGGAATAGGTTTAAAAAATAGCTAAGCAAATTTAGAGAACTTCAAAGTGTTAAAATAAGTTAATATTTCCATAGTCGGGTTTTTATCATGTTTTAATACGTTTTTTCAAACTCACATGACGTTACATATTCACCTGCTGAGGTCCATTATATTTCCAATATGACGTAATATATATATATTTTTAATTCGTCAAACTATTTATTTCATTTTGACTTTTCATGCGGAAATATTGCTCTAGAAAACTTAGGACGTAATATTCAATTTGTTTTCAATTCGTCAAACTATTTATTTTATTTAATTTTTCACGTGAACTTGCAATAGAAAAGCAATTGTTGTGGTGAGAATTTTATTACTTTTTTTTTAATTGTTGGCAACTGCTATAACGAAAAATATTTACTTTTCCTGTCATTGTTGTGTAAAAGCTGGTTTTATCAGAATCATGTTAAGACGGTATTCAAAATTTTGAACCCTCCCCAATTCCATTCCCTTGGGCCGATTTTGCCCATTTTCAATCCCCGCCGAGATATTAGCCATCTCAAAGTTGTTGGCGAGTTTGAAGACGATCCGTGCATAATTGCGACTTTTATCGTGCGGACAAAATTTAGTACATACATACATACATAAATATATATATATATATATATAAACTTTTTAGGTGGGGTGTTTTTGGGTTCCTGTGGTCTTATAATGAAAAGTTATGAAGGAATTTTTCAAAAGTCGCGCCATGGTAACGACTGCAATAGGTAGTATTTCTTACGAAATCTACCTAAAAGCAAAGTGGTTCGCCCGGAACTCTTGATGATAGTCACATGATTTAGGCTTTTGTTATAGAAATTGTTTTAAAATACCGGGAGACAAAGACTCTGTACACTTAATTCTTTTTATTTTTAGATTCTTTTCAAACGTTTAACTGATCCACTTTAATCAAACACGAAAACAAACATTGGATGTCTTAACAGCAACTGATTCGGCCTCAAATTTTTAAAATCAAAGTAAATTGAATGGAAACCCGTTTACAGGGAGATCTGCACAGCTTTTTTAAGTATAATTCAATCTTCTATAATATTTTTTAAACCGATCAGATTAGCGTGTTTTTAGATTCTGTGGTGTCTGAACGGTTGTTGGCGAGCGTAGCTTGCAGGGGCAGAGCCCCCTAGTATATATATATATAGATTGTCTCTTATAAAATGTGATAAACAATTGGTTTAATATATATGTGTTTAATTATCGGAAGGAAAATGCTTTGCTTAATTAATTCATTTCTTCTTTTTATGCTACGTGAACCACGTCACGGGTAACAGCTAGTATTTTATATGCAGTAGTAACAGTTGCTATGATTTATATTACTTGAGAAATAAAACATAGTAGCTGTTTGTTTGGAGTCGGTATCCAACCAGAACGACAAAACTGAAAGAGTCTATTGACATTTTACTCATCACATTGAACTTTGTATACTTTTGGGAAATATCTGTTCAGCAGCTCAATTTTAAAACTGTAAAAATCTATATTCATTTAAAATATTAATAAAAAGCATTAAAAAACATGCCTCCTGGTAATTTCCTGTAAAATCTTCATATTATGGTTGAGGAATTTTGAGGAAAGTCAATGAAATCATTCTGATGTTAAAACCTTTTTATTGTCTTCAAAAATATAAATATTTACTTTTAAATTATACTTTCACTATTTTTAATGAAAGCATTTTTGAAAAGTAATCATTTCTAAAAAAGAAATTTTAAAAACAATAGTGACCTGAAAAAGAGACGATAAAAAACGGAAATATACCCTTCTTGCTATATTAATTAACGGACAGTAGCCTTAAAAAGTTAATAAAAAACGGAAATATACCCTTCTTGTTGCATTAACTAACGGAAAATGACTGTTCTGGCTGTAGGAAATAACGGAGAAATACCGACTTTATAAAGGAAAGTTGCCGCTTCTTCAAACGGAGTTTTTCCTTCTTTTATTTAACAAAACGAAAAATCTACTAAGGGAACGGAAGACTTTGCTGCCAGTAGTTTTAGCGTGAATTCATGGATATATTTTTAACAGTGTTTATTATATGCCTATAAGAGTATATTTCTTTTCAGACTTATTATCTATCTATATTTCTATCTATATTATAAAGGACAAACATATCTGTGCGTAACGCATACGTCACTTTGCGAATGGCAACACTTTGAAATTTGAAATAAAATTTTGGTTATGCAATTTTCTATACTGGAAATTTTTAAACTTCTAAACATCGCACATTTTAAATTTTCACACCGTCGTATAAGGAAAAAAATGCTCTTTTAAATGCAATTTGTTTGAAAGCTGTATCTCAATTTATTTTTGAGATATTAATTTTTTTGTAGTTTTTAATACCATTTTTCTTATCGTGGCAACAAAAGTACCCCATTTCTATTGAAAGTAAACGGATAGTAGTAGAAAATAGGAGATACTGTGTCTTTTTGTTGCCATTTTCTCATAAAACCTGAAAAAAAGGTTGAAATTAAAATAAGGCTATGTCAAGGATATTGTCTGTTATTCCGTGATAATGAAGTCATATACACGCTTTTCTGTAGACGAAATTTGAGACTGGATTGTAAAAGCGGATTGATTTATCGGATGCAAATGACGTCATTTTATAAAAAAAAGCGTGTATTTTAATTCTTAAACTTGAATTATGTTTTGTAGAAATGCGTCATTTTCACAGCCCAGCTACTTTGAAATTCTTCACAGGTGAAAATGATACTGAATGGTAAAATGACACTGACAAAACGCAATGTTTTACAAAAATTTAGAGTGTCTTTATAAAAGAGAGTTGACATGCAAATAATAGCGAATTACATTACAGAAATTGATGATTCTCACCTGGATGGATTTGCTTTGCAGAAGCAAACAAATAATTCGTGGTTTAAAATAATATCGCGTTCCTCAAGTTTTTGTCGAAAATTCTCTCGAATAATAAAATTGTAATGCTATTCTTTAGGACATTCTACTATAATTTTTATCAAAATAACATAATTTGCTTAATTTAATTTTTCCTAATTTTATATAATCTATATATTTAAAACACAAGTGTGTTTTTTAGTCATCTGCCCTTATCTTTCTGCTGAAGCAATTTTATTAATATTTTTTTTTAAACTGAAAGCTCTTAATTTGTAGATAAGATCGCAATATCTGTTTTTTTTAATATCCCCACTTTTATATTTTAATTTAAAAAGCATTTTATGAAATTTCTTCAAAATGGAGAAAATTAGATAGCGTTCATTATTGCAGACAAGAGAGAAATAATGAGGTATTTTTAACTTTATTCATGCTATTTTCTGATAAAAATTCAAAATTGCTGATAAAAATTGTTGTATAGGGTTTAGTGGCGAAAATTCCATTAGGAGCAGAATAATATTAGGGGTATAATAACGAAAAATGACTTACTGCTTTTGAAAACACGCATTTTTCCTCATAAATTTTCTATATTGTTTTTCCTTCTGCATGTGTACTGATACTAAGTTTCAGACACTAGGCGAAATGCTTATTTAAGTGAAAATGAAGTCATATTTCAAAGAAAACGATCACTTTCTTAGATAAAACTAAACATTTTAACACAAATGCGTCTAAAAAACATAAATTATGGAAATTTTTACTCTCCGAAATTGAGATTAGAATCTCAAGTAAAGAGTGCGTTTGCTCCCATACAAGATGTTGCTGACAATCGCGACTTTGAGAGTTATAATGATTTATAATGATTTTTAAATGATCAAACAAAATACAATTTTTTAAAAAATGATGAATAATGGATGTGAGAAGTGGGTATGCAAATTTTGAGAAGGTGAAAATTGCTGTTTTCATTCCGGAAATCCAAGCATACGAGCCTCAATTGATAGCCACGTCCTAATGACTGATCTTTATTATATTTTACTTTTTAAGTATCTATATTATAAAGAAGAAACATATCTGTGCATAATGCTGACATCATTTTGCGAATGGCAACACTTCACGATCAAATTTCAGTCTTGAAATTTTCGCTACTGCAATTTTTTAATCTTTTGACCATCGTACATTTTCAATTTAGTCGCATAGGGAAAAAAATTTACTTTCAAATGCAGTTTGTTTAAAAACTGTATTCATTGACTGATGTATTATATTTTCTAAAATAATTTTTAAGTATGATTTTTTTAAGGTTATCTTATCACGTGCCGGTTTCAATACATAATAATAATAAACATTTTGCGCATAAAGCAACACACATTTTTCAGCGTTTGTTTCAGAATATTTTTGCATAACGAAATTAATACTTCCTTTATAAACAATTAAAAGAAAAATATTTAAAAACCCACCAATCTAACATATTTGTGAAAGACAAATTAACGAAATTAATACTTCTTTTATAAACAAATAAAAGAATAATATTGAAAAAACACAAATCTAACATATTTGTAATCGTACAATTTAAATTTTTAGATCACCAAATAGGAATTTTTTTTTTAATGGAATTTATTTGCAAAGTTCATCTCAGTTTACTGATTGTCTATGGTTTTAAAAACAATTTTAAAGCATGAAATATTTTTTAAATTTATTTATAACGCGTGGAGCTCGATTACGAAAGATTAATCCGTTTGCCCTTAAAACAAAATAAAGAGTTCATCATTTTTTGACGGCTAATATCCATTAAAAAAAACTTCCATATGAATAACTAAATAAAATAATATAAATAAAACACAAATTTACCAGACATTTATAAGATCTGTAATTATCAGAATTTAGAAGAATACCATAAGTAGCAAAATCTCGGCTAATAACTCTTAGCATGCGGCTAATAAGAAAATATCGCTTTTGATAAATTTCAAAAATTTATTTGATTGTATAATTCGTATTTTCCATATTAAAAATGCTTTTTTAATGTAAGTGGTCAATCTAAAAGATTTATCGCATATAAAAAAAAATATTACTTTTCAATTAAAAAAACGTTTTCACCTATATTCTTTAACCCGGGAAGCCCGGGTACGATCGCCTAGTTTCTATAATGCTGTATACATATAATGTTTGATTTATGTAAGAATATTTTCACGAAATTAATTGCTTTAGAATTTTACATTGGAAAGTTATACTTTAACAGATTTATATTGTTAGCCAACCTATTTTGGTCTGTATTTTATAAATTATTGATTAAATTATTGATAAATTATATAAATTATTGATAAATTATTCCACTATTCATTATTTGATTACTACTTTTTTTAAATATACATTTTTTTTTCAGTGCAATCTGACCGACGAATACTGCAAGTAAGTGTAATTTCTGTGATGAAAGAATGATCTAATAGAAGAAATACTGTAGTCTATGTTTTATATAAAATGCTGAGGTGTTTAGTAACTCCTAGATTTGTTCACCTGAAAATAGATGAACCATATTTTACAAAATATCCCATTGTCTATTAAATTAAAAATATATCCTTAGCAATTCAAAAACTGATTTCAGAAATACTTCCCAATAGCATTTTTTCTTTTTTTTTTACTTGAAGTAAAAATCTTTCCAACTAAATTAGATAAGATTTGCTCGACAGAGTGCTGTTAATCTCGGAGAATACGGATCAGGCCCCTAGCTACCGGAAGAGACTCAAGGGTGAAAGGTTCCATTCTCCCATTGGTTGAGAAGAAACAAGAATCCCGTGATTTACTTCTCAAGGTTACAAGACCTGATTATTGAGCAGTGGTAGACATTTCTTCCTAACAAATCAGAGGGCACATCTCATTTCACCACCAAAACAAATCGCCAAGTGTCACTTGAGATTATTTCAAGTATTATGTTGCAATCATATTAAATTTTGTTTGCGACATGTAAGGAATTTAAATTTATTTTTCATATAAAGTGATTCACGGAAAACAATGATATGGTATTTTTAAAAATATCTTTTTTTCCCTGCAAAAAATGGATAGAACTGACTTTCTTTTAAGAAAGTAATCAATTTAAATATTTTAGACTTATTATTTTTAAATTACACGTTACACATTATTCCTTTTGTATATACAGGTGTATGTAAATTAGACTTAAAAAACATATCCCATATTTTAAAAGTATAAAATTGATATTTATGCGAAAAGTAAAATTAATAGTTTTTAATTTATAGCTTTGCATCAGGAGGAGAGAAGCTTAGGGGATTAGACGCCCCTCCCCCCCCCCCCCCCGAAATAATATCCTGGCTACGCAACTGCATTTAATTACCTATGTGTTTTGACTGTAGTTATCTGTGCAAAGAACAGTAAACTCAAGCACTCCCCCTCCCCTTCCTTTATAGCTGATGTGTTTTAAAAAAATAATAAATATATAAAAAACAATTAATAAAAATACTCAGTCAAATTGTATGCATTTTTTTTTTTTTTTTCATGGCAGTTTGTATGCGTAAATATAAATAATTAAATGGCCAAACTAGTATTCAAATAATCAAAATTGTCAGAAAGGGATTTAGATCATCTAAATTCTACTTTGCCCTTATAGTAATTTGCAATATTAATATCTATTTATTATTGCTGCAAAATAACAAATAGGGCAAAAAAAAAAAAAGAAAAATCTAAAAATAAAGTGTTTCATAGATAGTGAATGAAAAAGGTCAAGCTAAAATAAATCATAGCTCACACTTATAGTGAAATATAATGAAAAAATAAATTAAATAATAATGACAGATTTTTTTTTTTCACACACCCAAAAGGAGAAAAAAAAGTTGGAACCCAAAACAATAATATCTGAGCAATAACTACCAAAAACTATAAGAAGTTTTTATAATGTATTTTGTCGCATTAAATATTTCTAGTTAATGATTACTTGGACTTATAGCTTTAATTTAGTTTTCAAATATTTAGGGTGGTAATAGTGAAGGGGAAATTTATAATAATTTTTTAATCAAAATAATTTATGTTTTTGACTGAGTTTTCAAATAATATATATATAATATATATATTGTTTTGAAAAGTAGTTTATTAGAATTTTTTAATAATAACAATTAAAATTTTTTTAGGAAATTTTAATAAAAAGTATTTAACAATTACAAATTGGTTTAAATAATTAATTATTTGCTAAGTTAATAATATTATTAATATGAATTCATAAATTAATAAAATTTTACTTTCAAATAAAATAAACTGAATATACTTATGTATTCAGATATATTGTTAAATAATATAAGATAAAAATAAAAATATTTATATAAGTGTAAAAAATAACATTATATTTTCAAAAATATTCATTTTAAGAAATTGAAATAAATAGCTTATAAGTAATATGAGTTTAAAAATTAATTTCATTAACATTATTTTATACGTAATAAAAAATTACAAAGCATTTGATAATAAATGAATAAAGTTTTTTTGTATGAAAAATACTAATTAATTTTAAAAGAAAACTTTGAAAAATTAATTTTGCTAATTTAATATTTATCTGATACTAAAGTTATAAGGGAAAAAAATAATGTATGTAAGTTTAGGAGATATTATTATTTAATTACAATAAATGTTCACTTTAATTCATAAAAAAATAGCTTATATGAATTTTGAAATTTATTTAAAACTAAATTTTATTTTATAAAAATTAAATTTCAGTTTTATTTAAAACTAAATTTTATTTTATTTAATAACAATTAAAACTTAATTTAATCAAAATTTTATTTAATTATTTAATTGACAATTTAAAAAATTGTTGGAAATGAACGGATAATAAAAGTCGATAAATCTTTATTAACCAACTTAATAAAAATCGAAACAAAACACAAATAAAAAATATAAAAGTAACCGGGAGGATAGAACCCGTGTACTTGAGCTTACTAGACAAGCGCGTTAACCACTAGACAAGTTCGTCCACAGAAATCTCTCACCGAAATAGCATGAATTAACTAGGTACGATATTTCTCAAAGTGCTTGCATTTCATCGCCAAATCATACATGAGAAGCAAGCCAAGACCGGTTTCTGATCAACCAATGAGAGAATGGAACCTTTCACTCTTGAGTCGCTTCCTAGCTACCGGGGTTAACCCAGCTGAACGGGTTTGTAATTGCCTGGAAAGCAGGGCGATGCATTGTGAGTACATATGCCAGATCGCCGCAGGCGGTGGACCACACCGCGGTGACCACACCAGCAAGCACCCGGTACGACTATACTAAGCCATGTTGATGAGTCTAGGTTGTTTATTGCACTTTTCAAAATTATGATTGTTGCCGCACACCCGTACTTGCCATGCCAGTTGGAAAAGGGATGGATTATTTTTTATGCCTAAAAGGTGGTAAACGGCTTAGCTGTAGAAGGGGGCAATTTTGAGGGAAATTAAAAATTGAAATGGCCGAAAAGCTAAGATTTACCACTGAAGGGATAATTTTGGGCCGAAATGCAAGGCAGACGAATCGCTGCAGAGGGAGACGGTAATAAACCTGACATCAATGCCTCGATCGTCATCCTATCTGCAGTGCCAACTGCTCGTTTGTGTTTACTTTGTTTTGCCGGTTCCTTAACGTTATATCCTGTTGATTGGCACCTGCACATTGCTACTCAAATTGATCTCGTAATTTAAAACCTTGATCAGATGACGAGACCTTCACCTTCAAGGCACCTCCAGAGATATAATTCACAGGTAACTTGGAGGACTTTGCACCCACGACGGAATTTTACATGCACCAGGCGCTATTAGCGTACATGGCGAGTGCTGTTAGTCTCATATACGTGCTAATTGTCACAGAAAATCAAATGATCCAAAACACATAAAAAGGTGAAGAAATCAGCAATTGGTAAGTTACGAGAGATTCATTGGTGCCTTTTGAACAGAAAGGCTGGTAATAAAGCGAGGTTTTTTTTGTCTGAAGTTCAATTGTATTAATGGTATATAATACCGGCCATAGCCGATTTCAGAGCAAACTAGTTTTTCCGTACTCTCTTAAACGCTATTAGGATATACAAGTTTTTCCTAAACCAAACTAGGTTATCCTACTGCACTTACGATAAACTAATTTTTCGTAGGCTAAACTAGTTTGCTCTAACGCACATATGATAAACTAGTTCGGCCTGCTATTGATTTGTCTAAACTAGTGTAGCCTAGGCCAATCTAGTTTATCCTAAGCCAGTTCAATTTGGTGTGCTGTTATTGATCACAACGATTGTCACTGCACCATGGTTATGTAAAGTAGTGTTGCCACAACCCCTGTATAATATGTTTTATCCGATGGGGGGTGGACACTATCCCCCTATCTTCTCCAGTTCGTCATCACAGGTATTTACAAATTATGCTCCATATGGTAAATATCAGTTTTGAAAACATTATGAGTTTTTAAAATATTTCAATATTTTTATATTACGTATTTCATTAAAAGTAGTTACAAAATATGTTCCATATTGTTAATATTAATTCTGAAAATGTGAGCAATATGATCTTTAAAAAGATTTCCATACTTATGCAGAACATATTTCATTAAAAATAGTCTCATAAGGTTATATTTTCGGGTTATTTTTAAAATTTCACGTTATGTTACATTTTTACTCAAATAAAAATTACATTTTTAAAAAAAGTATATTTAATTAATTGCGATTAAAGATTAATAGCAAGCTGCAACTAATTGAATTTCATTTGAATTTAGTTGAAACTTGGTTGAATTGCAAATAATATAATTTAGTTGTATAGGGGAAACTGAGGCACAGGGGATACTTTTTGCATTGCGAGGGGGGGGGGGGAGTAACTTCTGCAGTGATTGCAGTTTTAGGGATAGAGATGCAATATCCAGTGGAGGATACGTCAAATGGAGGACTGTGGCACATAAAATATCCTTCCAGCTTTGCCAACACTGCTACTCCCCGTGGACAATTCAGCCGCGTAATCATTCATAGTGGTTTCCACTGCAGTAATTCGGCCATCCGCCAACGATGGTCATCCACTTCGTGTCGGTTCTCCAAAGAGCCAATTTCTTCGAACCGTTTGACAAGCTTCACTATTCCAGAACACGATATGTGGTCATTCTTTGTCTTCAATCCTTTCGCCGTGCGAAATTTTCACAATGCAACAGTTGCTGATTCTACTTTTAAAAAAAAATACCTTCACCAAAAACGCTCGATCGGGTAATGATAACATTCTTAAAGCGAATGAGAAATTCTCGTGTACCATGGTCTTTAATTGCAAGATTAATTTGCATAATTCTGCTAATATTTAAAATCAGCAGAATCAATATAATAATAAGAATTTATAAATTGATATTATTTAAAATATATTTGGGAAATGTTTATACATTATGAGGTACTTTATAAGCCACAACCATTTAAAAATATAATTCTTTGTCCAGCAACAAGTTCAAAAACTACCGTTTATTCTGTCACGTGTGGAACATAAATTTTAAGCAAATTTAATTCTTGATAACATGACTGATATTGCCGTGAAATTCTCAAAACAATGCATAATATGAAAAAGGTACTTTGGTCAATCCATTCCAAATCATCCAGGTGGTGTCGCTTGACATTTTTAATTTTCCTAATTTTTTAACCAAGTTTTCTTCATAGATTTCGAAGTTTAAAAACATGATTAATTTTTTTTTTCATAATACAGTTTTTTGGGGTGGCCCTTTTTAACAAGCTACAAGGCCATTTTTGGGCGAAAAACGTGTTTTTCGGCAAATGCTGTAACTGCTTTGTTTTTCTACCTATCAAGATGAATAAAAAACCAAAAATTTTCAACATAAAACTGTGAATCTTTGTGTAATTATAAAAATTTCATTAGACTTAAGGATCAAGACCAAAAATATACTTAAAAGCCGGAGAAATATAAGGTCAAATACCACATTTCGCTGCCATTATTGTTTATGATGGAGATCAGACTCACCTTAAATATTTTTTTCTTCCACAAATCTCTTATAGGACTACTCATTTTTATAAATTTCAATCCTGAAAACTTTTTCCTTTTTTTTTGTACAGCTCATGAAAAACTGTGTGAAGTCTGTTTTTGACAATTTTCGCTAAATAATATCTCAAAAGGTCTGAGTAAAAAATTCTGAAAATATAGGATAATAAACATCTTTCTAATACAAAGTGAAATTGTAAATTTTATGAATGAGACTTAACTGGTTTTTGGAATAACAGTTCACTAAAAATGCACCCCTTCTCATTTTTCTTTTTGTTTTGTTCCAGATACATAGCATTACAGGTACTTTTTGTTTAGGTGCGTTAAACTGATGATAAAAATAAATTTTTCGCTTTATTGCCTAATTAAATAGGGCAGTGGCACCTTTTCAAAAATTTCTTGAAGGGGGGAGGGGCGACTTTTGATTTTATTGTGAACAACACCTAATAGAGATTTATTCTGACATGTTTTTATAATTAGACAAAGTACTCTCTCATAGGTTACTTCACATACGCGAAAGCGAAAATATTTGCTCGGTAATGACATTTTAGAAAATATCTCCTTTGCATACGCCACTGCCCTTTGCCTTTTACGAGATATTTTATAAAATTTCAATAGATAGTGGATGTTTTCTCTTTCGCATGAGTAGAGTAACCTCATGGCAAGTACTTAGGCTAATTTCAAAAACATGTCAGAATAATACTGCATCAGATGCTCTTCAGCTGTGCACATTAAAATCAAAACGCCCCCCCCCTCCTCCTTTCAAGAAAGTTTAGAAAATGTGCCACTGCCCTATTTAACTAATCAATAATGCGTAAAATTTGTTTTTATCGTCAATTTGAGCGTACCTATGCAAAACGTATCTGTAATGTTATGTATCTTGAATATAACAAAAAGGAAAAGGAGGGAGAGGGGTGCATTTTCAGTGAACTGTTATTCAAATACTAGTTCAGTCTCACTCACAAAATTAACAATTTAAGTTTATATTACAAAGATATTTATTATCCTAAACTTTTAGAATTTTTTAGTCATTCCCTTTTGAGAAATTAATTAGTTAAAATTGCCAAAAACAGGCTTCACACAGTTTTTGATGAGCTGTACAAAAAAAAAGGAAAAAGTTTCCAGCACCGAAATTTATAAAAATAAGTAGTTCTATACGATATATGTGAAAGAAAAAAAATTATTTAATGTCAGTCTGATCTCCTTCATAAAAAATACTGGCAGCAAAATGTGGTATTTCACCTTTTACTTCTTCGGTTTTTAAGCAAATTTTTGGCCTAGATCCTTAAGTATAATGAACATTTTATAATTACAAACAATTTTATAATTACATAAATATACACAAGTCGATAAAAAATAAACCAGTTACACAATTTTCCGTAAAATACGTTTTTCGCCCAAAAATGGCTATTTAGCTTGTTAAAAATGGCCACCTCCAAATAACTATATTATCCAAAATAAATAAATAAATAAATAAATAAATAAAATAATAATAATCATGTTTTTAAAATCAGAAAACTATAATGAAAACTTGGTTAAAAGATTAAGAAAATTAAAAATGTCCAGCGACACTAACTGGGAGATATGAAATGGATATTGCTTATAATAAACTGCAACAGCAAAAATCTGAAAGTGAAAAAGAAAACAAAAGTAAGTTCTTTTGATGTCAATGCGTATTAGTGACATGGCATTAAGCTGATGGCGGCTATCTTTGAAGTACTGTTGCCACTCGCTATAAGTGAAATTTTAAAAATTTATTCCAATATATGTATTATTTGAAATTTGAAAAATAACTTCAGTAACTTATATAATTATTTTCACAATATATATCTCTGCTGAAAAGTGTTTTATTTTTCATGGAATGGCAATATTATATTAAGGATATCGGGTATGTTGGAAACTCCAGTGTCCAATAGTATAACTGTACTGCAGATGCCAGCAAAATCTATTGAACACTGGCCCCTCCTTCAGAAATTTTCAAACGCATTTTCAAGAATGTTTTTCAACTATAATATCTAATTTGCTATCGAGAACTATACTCAAAGGTAACGATCGAAAATACACTAAGAAAATACTTTCAACCCTTTTCCCCATCTTTAAAATCATCATTTAATCGTTTTAAATAATTTTAATGTCTTTTTGTAATTTTTTTTTTTAAATAAGTACCTTTTTTCTGAAAGTGGGATGTCCAAATCACGTAACTATGGCACATTACATTGAACTGAATAGTTTTTCCATTTTTTCGATAAAGAGAAAATATTTGATACAGCTTAAAGTTTTCCAAAATGTCTAATGCTGATGAATTTCTTCGTTGATCGAAAACAAAAGAGCTTTATCGAAATACGGATAAATAACTAGACAAATATACCGGTAAAGAGGGAATCTGCCAAACACGGAATTTATTCCAGTCTCTAGCAATATTATCGAGTATTCAAGTATTATAAATAGAAATTTGCCCCATAGAAACTGGATTCCCAAACCCTTTCAACCTTGGAACCTTTTTGGATATAGTCAATAAGTGTTTTCGTATTTTTTCTATTTTTCTTCCAAGTATGTTCAATGTTTTTGATTTTTGACAGAGAGCGGTTGGTGTGACAAAAAATGTTAATAACAAGAGGGATCTGCCTCCTACGAGCTACGCTCTGCAACACCCGTTCACACACCGCAGACTCAAAAAGCACGCTAATTTGATCGGCTCTAAAGAGATTTCGGAAGATTGAATTATAATTTAAAAAACAGTGGCGATCTCCCTATATACGGATTTCTATTCATTTCTCTTTGATTGGGGAATTTTAAGGACAAATCAGCTGTGGTACTACTTGATTATCCCGTGGACCAATTTCGCCAAATTATATAAATCGTCAAACCACTCGCCAAATTAAACAAATTGACATATTTTTTATTTTAAATAAATAAAGAACAAATAAATTAGTATAACATTAATAAAAATACAAATAAAACGACGAAATAAAAATAACTTGATGACGTAGACACGAGTAACTTGCTTAAAGTCAAGTTAATGTGACATTTACGTTCAACCATTATTGGCATTTAATCTTATAGTTTGGGGATAGATTTTTGGTCGACGGGATAACTAAGTAGTACCAAAGATACAATCGCTGTTTTCGTCTTTGATTATGTAAAATCAGTTAAATATTTCAAAATAAGCTAATATAAAAGGAATTAAGTAAACAGAGTCTATGTCTCCCGGTATTTTTTAACGAAGCGAAAACAAATTCTTTTAAATAAGGCATTTCAAATTAATCGTTTTTAATCTGACGTACTTTTGACCAAACTATTCTTTCTCTTTTTAATATTCACGTGAAAATACTTTTCTTAGAAAATGAAATATTATTTGCGCTTTCCTAACAAAAATAGTTGAAAAGATCCTCTCAAAATATCAAATAAATGTCTAGCGCAATTTCTAAATTTAAACTGTTTTGCAATATTATTTTGTGTTCAATTTATGTAATAACTGTAATGTGGCGTAATTTCTCCTATTTAAGACTTCTAACGCATGTTAATGAATTTATTATTTTACAATATCCTTTCTGTTTTAAAATTCACGTGTAAATATAGTTTTTATGACGTAATTTTTAATAGTTCCTGCTTTTTATACATAATTATTTAATTCTAATTCCAAACGTTTTCTTCTTTTTATAATAGTCACGTTTAAATAAATTTTTAATTTGAAGCAAGCATTATTGTTTGCGCTGTTTACACAGTTGGCAACAGTTTAAATTAATACCATTTTCTAAAATATGTAAAAAATATCTCTCGAAATGCTGAAAATTTGAATTTAAAATAGAAATAAAACCTCAAAGAATGAGTCAAATTAAAAAAACAAAGAAATACAGTCTGCACACCGGGAACTTCAAACGTATAAAATGATCTAAAAATTATCAAAATTCCCTTGTACAGTTTTTGCTCTCATAAAACTTTTTTAGTGGAACGATTTTGTCCAACTTTAGAATTAAATATCTCTTTAAATAATTCTTCGATGTGAAAACTGTCTGCATCAGCGTGTTTGTCAAACATTTCTGTATAATACCTCCGATTTTCATATTTTTGAATGCAATATTTTTCTTAATATTAACGAAGAAATACCTTCGGTTACAAAAAATTCAAAATCGGCGGCGGTGACAGCGGTAGTTACATTTTTCCTAGAATACAGAGACACTTTTTGTAGAAACTTAAATTATCTACATCTTCGTAATTGAACTTTTTTTAGATGCCATCGTTGATGAGATATTCCCAAAAAACTGATTTTAAAGGTCATTCACGCCCCCTGGAAACAAAAGCTTATATCGGATCGATAGGGTCTTTTAGTATGTTAAACTGCATACCCTAACCAGCTTTGTTCTAATTTTCCCGCTATTTTTTCTAAAATGACTGGATTATAAAGAATGATTGCTAAATTTCATTTCAAAATGACTATTTATTTTCTATGAAAATAGTGAAATTTTCAATAAAAAAAATCATTTGAATAAAATAAAATAAATAGCTTAGGTTAGTTTCTGTATTATAATCCGTCTGTATGCAAAGATACAATTGCATTAATTGATACTGCTAAATTGTGAGATATTTGCATAAAAAGTAAAAATGAGCTTCCGAATGAATATAAAATGCTATATTAAAATATTTATAACATCTTTAATTAACGCTTTAATGCGTAGTATTTAAACTTAAATGTTATAACAGGGTTTAGATACCCTGGTGCGGTTGTAAAGTTATCAGCAGTACCAGTGTTGATGCGGGTGTGTCAGTTCAGTGCAACGTCTGGCTTGCATTTGATCTCCTCTGGTGCAGCTGCGTTGAAATTCAGTCTCAATGAGGAAGTAACCTTAGGATTTCTTGATTTTTTCATAAACAAAGGAAATATATTTTTAATATAAGTAGTTATTTCAATAAATAAATGCAATGAGATTTCTCGTAATTATAGTGATGATTTATTTTTAATTGATATAACGAGAATTACTTTGTTAAATATTTATCTAGCGCAACATTAGTGCCTTAGTCCTAATATATAGGGAGTGTTGCGGCTTTAGTCACTGGTCTTTTGAAGAGGAAATTTCCACATTTGACAGTCAGAGACCATTTTTACTTGAGTGAACTTCTTATACGCCCCAATGGCCAAGAGATTGGTAGTTGATGGTCGTCCATGATTACTAGTACTACCTGATTTGTACGGATGTTGGGCGCAGCAGTTTTCCACTTTGCTGTCTGTTGAAGAGCACCAATATATTCCTTAGTCCATCGGTTATAAAAACCTCTTTTTAAATTCTGTAGTAGCTCCCAACGATTTTTAAGCGATTTTTTTTTGTTGTAGATTTGGACTCCTCAGGCATTGAGTGTAAAACGTCACCTGTAAGAAAATGTGAGGGAGTGAGAACATTTATGCAGTCAATACCATTAAAATTTAAATGCATAAGGGCCCACGAATTGAGTAACGATTCTATTTGGGCAAGTAGCATAGACAATTCTTCAAAAGTTAGGAATGTCTCTCCTATTACTCTTTTGATATGATATTTTTTGAGCGTACTGCAGCTTCCTACATTCCGCCAAAACGAAGGGAAGAAGGAGGGATAAAATGCCACTCCATAGAGATTTCCGTTAAGTGATGTGCCATGGTTTCATTTTTAGGAAATGAAAGCCTGAGTTTTTGTATTTTGTCTAGTTTTTTGAGGCGCCGACAAAGTTTTTACCATTGTCACTGTAAAGATGGCGTGGAGCACCTCTCCTTGCACTGAAACGATGAAGAGCTGCTATGAATGCCTCAGTTGCCAAATGACTCCTCACAGTTTCAATATGTACACCCTTGGTAGCAAGACAAACGAATAAAGCAATGTAACCCACAGATCTTTGCACCACGACCCTTGCTGAATTTAATTGATATAGGGCCTGCGTAATCAACACTGCTGGAGAAAAAGTTCCAGGGTCACTCGATCTTTTAGTAAATTGCCCATTGATTTAAGGTTGAAATAGACTTTTTATATTTGTAGCATTTTAACCATCCATTGATGCATTCCTTGATGAGCTTTTTTCCACAAATAATACAATAGGAATGTCTGAGGATGTGTGATAGTGGAGAAGAGTCAGCATGTAAAGTTGAAATATGTAGTTACTTGATTAAGAGTTCACCCATTTTGTGTTGCGAGGGAAGTATTATAGGATGCTTGTGATTAAATACTAACTCCGAATTTTATAGGTGTCCTCCATTCCGAAAGAGACCGCTATCGTCAATAAACGGATAGAGGAAGTATAATGGACTTTTCTTAGAAAAAGCCTTCTGTTCTTTGATACATTTCAATTCTTTATCAACCCCTTAGGGGCGAGCGTCTTTCACCGAATTTTAAATCTTGTATCACCGGTTTTTCAAAAGAGAAATTTTCGCCTAATTGAATCGGGAAAATGCTCGGATTACATAAGGCAAAATTTACAATAAAAATATACTGGTGAGAATAATCAAGGATTCTGAGCACCTTACGCGGCACGTATACCGGTTGCTCGTCTCCAAGGGTTTAAAGTAAGAATTTTGAATCCAAAGAACGATAGTTTTTTTTCAGCAGATTTCGCTTCCTTGAATGTAAGTGGGGTCGAAGAAATTTGATATTCGTTAGCATTTTTGCATTTTTAATGAATCTTTGGCAATATGCCAGAATGCGGATAATTTTTGAAAGTGAAGAGTGCTTTTAAAACAAATTATTAAATAGATTATTTATGTGCAGGTGGGAAATAAAAAAAATGGATCAAACGTTTGTTTGGATTTGATTTGCTCATCAAATTTCTCAGGATTTTAGTCGTCTTTTGGACAATCGGATAGTTCTAGGACTAGCCAACTTAGGCCTTTCAACCATAATCGCATTCTAGGAAGATATTTAGGATCAATACCGCGAAAAGCGATATCTCTTTAGATGGGACATGTCTCCAGTGCTTTGTAGGGGGAACTTCTGTTATTTGCGATGTTCTATTTGCGACAAATGTTTTCCATTTACGCGGATTTGCTGATAACCAACAAAGGACTACATTAGAATCAGTCCAGGCGAAAATATCGAAATTGTAATTCTTTAGCGTGTCCATAACTAAACGAAATAACTTAGATAATAAGTGAGCACCACAAAGTTCAAGTTTAGGGACAGAAATGTGCTTGATTGGAACGACTTCAGTTTTAGAAACTAAGAGAAAAACATCCGATTTGCCTTTATGAGTGTCGGCAATAAATTGCTGCATCGTAAGCTAGCGTTGAGGCGTCAGAAAATCCGTGTAATTCGAAATTATCGCCGGATAAATTCAAATGTATCGCCGTGACACATCTTGCAACAGAAAATTGATTGATTTCATTAAATTAATTTTCAAATTTGAGTAATTCTTCTGCTAGATGTTGCGAAATAATCCCAGTACCTCTTTATAAGCCTTATCTTCTGATAGAATATTTTTAATGTTTCAGTACATGGTGAAATTAGACCTAGTGCGTGAAAAATTCGTGAAGATTCAGCTAAAATATGTCTCTTTGTAGGAGATGGAATAAAACTTTAGAACTTTCTTTATCACGAGGAATTATTTCAAAATTCAATTCGATAGTAGAACAATCTTTAAATTCGCTAAGAACTTCTTTTGAATTTGAATTCTACTTTCTTAAGAGGAGAGCATGCGCGTGTAAAACATTTGTAATTTCTTTGCAAGTTTCTATTGCTTCCCTAATATTATTTCAGCCGGATAATAAATCATCCCTATAAAACCGCTGTTCTAAAATTTGCTAAATTATAACATTTGTGTAATCATGAGCAGTTTGTTTCATAAATCAAGTGGAAAGAAAAGAAGCTAGCGTTAACCCTTACTGGCGCGGAGTAATTTTGTTTATAAACTGATGATATAATGGACTGACACCGCAATTTCATTAAATTAATTTTCAAATTTGAGTAATTCTTCTGCTAGATGTTGCGAAATAATCCCAGTCCCTCTTTATAAGCCTTATCTTCTGATAGTATATTTTTAATGTTTCAGTACATGGTGAAATTAGACCTAGTGCGTGAAAAATTCGTGCAGATTCAGCTAAAATATGTCTCTTTGTAGGAGATGGAATAAAACTTTAGAACTTTCTTTATCACGAGGAATTATTTCAAAATTCAATTCGATAGTAGAACAATCTTTAAATTCGCTAAGAAATTCTTTTGAATTTGAATTCTACTTTCTTAAGAGGAGAGCATGCGCGTGTAAAACATTTGTAATTTCTTTGCAAGTTTCTATTGCTTCCCTAATATTATTTGAGCCGGATAATAAATCATCCCTATAAAAACGCTGGTCTAAAATTCGCTAAATTATAACATTTGTGTAATCATGAGCAGTTTGTTTCATAAATCAAGTGGAAAGAAAAGAAGCTGGCGATAAACCTTACTGACGCGGAGTAATTTTGTTTATAAACTGATGATATATGGACTGACACCGCAATTTATAAACGAATTTATTAGAAAATACGAACTTGCTTATTTTCATGTACATTATAATAGGAAAATTTTAGTTAAATATTCTTGGTGCCGTTTGTCAGTTTTGAAATTAAAATTAGGTGTCCTTTTTTAAGGACTCCGCACCGGTAAGGGTTAAATCGGACATTACAGTTTTTAACTTGGATTTTTTTATTTCCCCATTAGGATTAAACCTCCAAACGATTTTCTAATAATTTTGATCTTCGACAGAAACCGAAATCTGGAGGTACATTTTTTTTATGTCAGCGGAAAAAACAATTTTCGGAAATCGAAAATTAAGTAAAATTTCAAAAATGCCCCTTTGTAACTTAGGGCTTATACCCTAAATTGGATTCAAGGAATTACCATTTGAAGTTTTGCAGAAAGCATCCAAAACGACTCTCAAATTGGTAGTGGTACTAGAAGGTTTAATAACCGCATGATGAGGAAGAAAGCAATGTTCATTTTCATAATTATTAATGTCATTTTTTGTAATTAATTGCAAATGACCTAACTGTTGATATTCGTGCATAAAATCATTGTATTGTTTTTTGAATTCTGGATTTTCTTTAAATTTCCTTACCATTGCCAACAAGTGAGAAATTGCGGCAAGTCAAGAATAACCTAATTCTGATTTAGATTTAATAAAAGCTATTTCATCACAAAACTACCTTCGGAATTCATCGAATAATTTTCCTGAAAATGTGATTCAACAAACTGTTCTTCAGGCGACAAAGTTTGAGCATTATTATTAAATACTTCTTCCAATTCCCAAAAAGGCTTTAATTGTTTATCAATATTAACTTCGTAAATATGCTAATTATGTAGCAAATTTGGAGTTGTGCCAGAGTGGTATATCTCCCGATACGAGAAATCTAAAAAATGAATATTGCGCAATGAAGCTGCTATGATAACATATTACTTGACCAAGAAGCAAAATAGAAAAAATAAGTCCGATCCCAAAATAATACCTATTTTATTTGGAGTCTCGAAATGTGGGTCCGCAAAAATATGCTTTTGGCCCATGCAATCATTAATATATACACTAGTAGTAAGCAAAAATATGTACGGAATTTATTGAAGTGGAAATTTCCTTTTAATAATCATCGGGAATCAAAATGGCCACTGAATCAGGTTTGTTTTTCTGGTTATGTTTTTCATTTGGACAAGAAGTTGATATAAAAGTTGCGTAGTTTTGATGTTTATTTTCGCATAAAATCGTATGGTGTTTCAGATGGTAATGGTGACAGATATATGTGGAATAACACTGCAATGTGTAATGTTTGTAAGATAAACAATTTATGCATAATTTATTTTTTTAAGAAACTGTTTTCTATCTCTGTGATTTAATTTCTTAAACTTAATACACTTCAAAAGTAAGTGATTCATTTTTCAAAATAAACAGTTGATAATGTTACTGGAGGAAGATTTATAAAAATTAAATTACTTCTCCTTTTTATGTAAACCTTCATTTTCATTTTTATACAATTCTAACGATAAACATCTGTCATTTATAAATTAAATAAAATTATCAAAAGAAGAAAAAATTGTTCTTTGATGAATATTGAGCCCATTCTTTACATGTTTTAAAATCAATTTTTTGCAATAAAAGATAAATTAATCATATATATCTTTCAGATGCTTTTGCGTCGATTGATTTAACACCCCTAATTACTTCATCTGAAACCTCTGCTATACAACGTAAGCTAAAAGCGCTAGCTTGATTAATAGTGGGTATATCCATTAACGTTTTGATAAGCGTTGAAATGATTTGTTTTTTCTCATCATATCTTGACGGCAAATTTTTCCATGCTTCTGAATAACTGCTTTCAGAAATGGGAATATGTTTTACAATAGAGGTCAGTGCCTAACCTTATAATCCTCTTAGATATTGAAATTTTTGGATATTAGCTATGCTGTCATTATTATGCGCTAAAGATATATATAAATCTTAAAAAGATATCCTATTTTTAAAATTTCCTTTAAATTGCTAACTATTTAACCTAGGTAATTAAAAGTTATAGAAACAATGAACTAATAACAGGATTTTGTTCATTTAATAACTGAGATTGTACATGCATATTTACAGAAAATTTTTCAAGTTCTTATTGCAGTTTGGCTTTGGTTTCATAATATTTTTTTCTAAAATTCATTAATTTCAGAGGATTTTGCAGGTAATTGAGCGTCATATTTATCGAAATCAGAGTAAACTCTTTCTAATTTTTGCAATTTATTGTATAAACTATTTTTCTAAAAAGCTTGTTCAGAATTAATAAAATTAGTTATTCTTGTTAATGCCGATTTAGCTCTGCCCCAAAATTTATAGCTTATTTTTCCTGTTGTTCGGTAGCATTTTTTGCGGTTTCAGAGTATTCCTCACTCATTAAAATAATGAGGGAAACAGCATAAAAACAAAGCCAAACCGATAATAATAAGATAAAATGCATTTATCTGAGGATAGATGCGATGTAAAATGCTCCGTTCCATTCATGTAATCCACTGTTAACAACATAATATTTATTCGATGTAATCATCCCGCCGGTGTCTCCAATTATGTTTAATTGTGAGGTATTTGCGTAAGAAGTAAAAATAATCTTCAGAATTAATAATATAAAAATGTTGTAGTAAAATATTTACAATATCCTTAATTGGCGCATTAATGCGTAGCAATTAAACTTAAATGTAATAACAGGGTTAAGATAATGGGGTGTGTTTGTAAAGTTATCAGCATTACCAGTGCTGTTGCGGGTATGTCAGTTCAATACAATATCGGACTTGCATCTGTTCTCGTCTGGTGCAGCTGCACTGAACTTCTGTCTGAATGAGGAAGTAACATTGGGATTTCTTGATATTGTCATAAACAAAGAAAATATATTTTAAAGCTAAGTAGCTAAATAATCAATAAATGAAATAGGATTTTTCGTAATTATAAGGATGAGTTATTTTATATTTGATATTATGAGAATTACTTTGTTAAATGGTTATCTGGCACAACATATACATTTTGACGTACACTTCTCTCACACACTCACACAAACTTTCACATTTATAATATTATTAGGATTACAAAATTTATTTTTGTTCCACTATTCATCCTCGAGACTCAATCTTTAGTGAAAAATATGAAGTCAAAAATTTACTTTACATCTTCGAAGTTCGAGGACAATTTGCAAAGAATTTCAGTAGATATTCGGCAATCTGTGCCAAATCGAAAGCGTCCCTTCACTGCCCCTTATTTTTTGAACATCAGTGTAATTTTTTTTCATATAACATGATTTCTATAAATCCTATAATCATTTAAAGTGCTACATATTACTGTTATATAACGCTATATGAATACTGTGTATAAGTGTGAAAAGCTTAAGGATGCTGTTTAATTACAAGTGTATTATTCAACTGATTTATTCTTGTAAGCTTGAATATAATATTAGGCAAGAGATGAATTCAAATACAAAGTTTTGCATAGAACGTTGACGTTTATGGATGATAATTTCTGGAAGTGCGTTTTTATTTGTGTTTTGCGTTATTTACCTCAATTAAATCTTAGCTTAATAGATTGTGTATATAAAATTGTATAAATAACATACAGAGATTTACAAAAAAAGTTCGATTCCATTCCCGTGTATTAGTGGAAATTGTTGAAAGTAAAAACAGCATTTAGTGCTTTCTCACTCCCTGAATTTTAGCATATTATCTAATATAAATACTTAGATTATATACTGGCTGTCACAAAATAATTTTAATCCCGCTATGGACGGTAATTTCTGATATTGTTTCTTTAAATGTGTTATGCTTTTTCTAAATTGTTCATTTAAGATATCTTTTATCACTTCAGTAAATATTTTCTTTGCCGTATTCTTGATCTGTTGAAAAGTGTTGCATAATCTCTGCTTCAGGCACGATTTTTCTTTAGTATTATTATTAACTTGCTTTTCCGCTCATGAAATAAAGGATCGGAAAATATATAAAGCTTTAATTGGGTACAAGAACAGTTTATTAAACATTTCGGGTACAAAGTACGTCTTTTGCTTAAATATTGAAATGATTGAATGACGCCAGAATTTCGGAAGAAATTTATTAGAAAATAAGTAAAAGCTTTTCTTCATGTACACTACAAATCGAAAATTTAATTTAAAAATTCTGGTGTCATTGTGTCATATTGGGATTAAAATTAAGTGGTAGGGTGACTGCTCCACCCTATCGATACCCTTCAGTAGTGGATCAAATTTTTGAAATATTGCACCATTTCAGGCGGAAATGATTTTTACACCTGGCACTAGACATAATATTTTTGTTTGAATGTTGTAGAACCTATTGTCACATTGTTGTCAATCGCCTGCTGTAAGAGAAGCCATTTTATAATTTTTTTTTTATTAGAAATTGTAAAAATTTAGTTTTTGATTTGTAGGAGATCCTTACGCTAAGTTAAAATAATCCACTTCAATCTTGCTTATTTCAAATAATAGTTTTATGTGTATTATTGTTAATCACAGCTTAAGCATGGTACTTTAAAGATTAATTTTTGAATTTTTGACTGATTTCTTCGATTGATCAACTACTCGGTAAATGGCAATTAAAGAAACTATTTACTTATAATTTTGTTGCTATTTAATTTCAGCAGATTTCATTTTTGACCATTATAGTAAAGTCATTAAGGGTTGTAGCAATCGTGTTAGTTTACTTCTAAAATTTAAAAGGAAGGAAATATTATAAAAACCCCGTAGCACCGACCTTATTTGATCAACTACTGGCTCCGTCACCCTATATATAATATATGGCGCCTTCAAAGGGTTAAAACCTTCATCTTAAAAATAAATGGTATTGCCACATGTTTTTTACATTATTTATAATTGTAATACCTAACATCACTCAATATCTGCCAATAAAATTCATAAAATAAGTTTATATGCAATATTTCCTAACAGATTTCTTTCTCTTAGAAATCGAGATATGTCCGTTGCATTATTTTTTAATCGGATGAAGGTTAAAATATTCAAGCAGATACCAAGGATTGAGGTAAATCATTTTTTTTTTACATTTTTTTTTTTTATTTTGCTATCCACTGTCATGTTTTTGACGTTATAAAACAGTCAACTGTAAAAATAACTTTATAAAACAGTCAAAAGTTTTCAGTGATATGCGGTGTTCAATATATGTAAATGATTAACATATGATTAATTTGTCATATTCTTATTTTAGAGTATAGAGCTCTTCAGTTACATTGGCGGCTACTTAGGAATGTGGTTGGGGATATCACTAGCATCAGCGTTTGATCTTGCTGAAATTATGTATGGCGTCATTGACACCGCATTTCTGAAACGAAAGAGAAAGCAAAAAACGGCAACGCCGATTCAACAGTTTCGGAATGAGACCATAATTGTGTAAAGAAACTGTGTAAAATCACCTTAAATAAATAAAACAATACTGTTAAATGGAGAAAATAGTGGTTTCTTTCTTAACAGTACCAATTTCCAAAATTTTTCATTTTAAATTTCTCATACAAATATCGCCGAACCCCGCTACCCGAGAAGGTTTTTTTCGGTACTTTAATATTAGCCGGTCGCAAATCTCGCAAATAGCATTTTTTCTCGGCAATTGCATATTTTATTTTTTCACATGTGTAATTTATAAACAATATTCCCATGATTAAGTAATGTTTTATAGTATATTTTGCATTCTTTATCAATTTGAATGTTTAATGTAATGTGTGAAAGGCGAATATTTTAAAAGTATATAATATATTTCCAAATATTCTTTAAATGAATGGCGATAGGGAAAATATTTGGTTATTAATCACTTGCGGTCGGCTAACATAAAAGTACTGCTTTTTCTTGAGATTTTTGAAGCAACCTATCACGAGAATAATCTAAAAAATGCAACTCCCAGGACTGTTATAAATATCAGAAATACTGCTAATATTGAATATTAGAATAATATTTCGACAGTCAAATTGAAATGCCGCGACAATGACAAATATATTTACATCTAACAGTAACCATTGATCATAAAATTATAAAAATTGGAAAATAGATGTAGTTTGTAAAGTGTGCATTAATTAAGGAGATAAATAACGTAATCGAGCCCACAGACAACTGGAGTATTTGATACCGATAAGTTACATAATTGAGTCTACAGAAAATTGAAGTATGTTACCGGGCAAGTTTGGCGCATAATTGACTTAGGAACAGGGTTAAACTGATTCTGTGTTTTTAAAACGGACCTATTCCATAACGGAATTTGCAGGGTATTGGTATAATTTGGGAGAAACTTTTTTCGAGAAATTTAGCTACTTTTACGTTATACCAACACCATACCAAAATGTATGCTATTACACCATTTAATTCAATCCTAAACGGGCAAAGATTTTTTGGTACTTTTCCAGTATAGGGATCTTGGCCAAATAGAGAAAATAGCTTTGGCGGAGAAGGAAATTTGACAACATATTTTCTAGCAACCTTCAATGTTTTATTTCATATACACAAGTTTTTTTTCAACATCCGTCTGTACAAAATCTTTTACATAAAGATGCTATTTATCTAACTTTATACAGAAACAGAAATCATTTGTATATACAATATATTTATAATATACATATATTTAAAATACATATACAAATAAACAAAAAAGTTCATCAAGATTGTTTTCTTAAATGATTAATTATATCATTTGGCAAAATATCTCACTTTCGGATGCTCGAATTGTGCCATGCTGTTTAAAAAAACGCCAACGCACCTATAGTGGAAAATGCCGCAATTTTATTGCAAACCTTTCCAAAAATTGTGGCTTGATATTTATTGAACGCGAATTTCTTTTGGCTTTAATTATTATTTAATCGTAACCATGCAAAACATTTAATTTACTATTTGTTGAATTGAAAGTATTTTTTATTATTAAGTAAAATTAAGTTATAACTCCATTTTTCGGTGATAAATAAATGAAAAAATCCTTCTGCATTGCTAAGAGACACTTAGAATTTCAAGTTCGTAGTTTAAATGGCGATTTAAAAAAAAAAAGAAATATTTTATTATATAATATTTATTTGTGCTTTTATTTTCAGTATATTTGTATTGATTTAATAAAATAGATCTCAAAACTCTGTAAGTTTGAAATGTTATATTTTTTTAAATGATTACTTTCGGCCAACAATATTAATTTTTTTCAAATGCTTCGTTTGTTGGCAATTATTATGCTTGGCGACAATGACGTTGATATACGGAAAAGTACTGAACTTTTAGATTTCAGTATGGAGACAGTAATATACAACGAAGGCGCGGAAAATACACAATAAAGTATCTGGGATATAGCTTCAAGCTGCCACTGAGACGATATAACACTTTTTTTATATAATAAAAAAAAAAAAAAAAAGAGAGATGCGGAAAATTCAGTGATCGGAACTCAAACCAAATTGACTCGTTTTACCGAGAATGTTTTAGTAAAAAAATGAAATACATTTGTTGTGGACATGATCGTAAATCTCAATATTCGCCGCTTGAAATGTCTTTAAAATTATTCATCACAGACAACGGGAAATAACTTGCAGTTTCATAAATTTTAAGCATCAATATTCTTACCTGTCTATCTACTTTTGCTTCTAATATATGCAGGGTATCCACTCTCAACAGTGCCCAATGGCTAATTACTAAACCGTTAGTCATAGACATATAGTGATAATTACAAAAACGTTTCAAATAGGTTAAAGAAATATTTTAAACGCGATTTGGGCCAATAAAAACTATTCTTAAAAAATTACGGAATTAAAATTTTTATACGATTCCCCGGTCCTGTAAGTTATATTTAGTAAAATTTTCCTATTACACTGTTAAGTAATGCGGAAAAAGTCCCTTTCATATAACACTAAATCTGCCAGAGTTATGAAACTTTAAAAATGCATGACTTACACCATTTTCTTGCAGCTGAACACAGATGAGTTTCGCCATGCTTTGAAGGGTCATATACCAAGTGCTTAAAGTATTCGAACAACGTATACCATCTGTATCTGTGCTTTTATTAAGTTTCAGATTGATTAAAATAATTGTATTTTAACATATGTTTTATTTTGTAAGGATTTGGGACTATTTCTTTACATGATTTCTTTTAACAAAAATTATGTTATTTCAGTTTTTATTAAACTTCAACGATCGTATGTATGCTTTTCCAGTTCAAAATTTGCACTCGAACTTTAACTCACTTCCAAATATCCGATCGTGATTAAATTTTACATACTGACGTAAATCCGATGACAATCTTATAGTATGATTTACGGTGGTCACCATTTATACATATTTTACAGAATAACACAAAATATTTTGGATAGATTACCGCCAAAAAGTTTAAGAACAAGTTTTAGATTAGATAAGACAAGACTGCTATTGTTGTGTTTTTTTAACTTTTATGTATTTTTTAGCACTGATCCGAAAATCACCTTACTCTTTAACCATCGTGTCAGGATTTTTCGCAAATCATAAATTGTCAAAGTTAAAAAAAAATAACAAAATAAAGTTAAAAAATAAAAAAATCGGATACTACAAAATAGATGCGATGACTGAAATTTTTAACTTTTAATAATTGATTTTTATGCACTTTTTAGCACTGAATCTAAAAATGACCTTCATATTTAACCATCACCTTAGAATTTTTTGGCAAATCGTAAATGTCTAAGTTAAAATATAGCGAAAATCTGATGCTATAAAAGAAAAGTAATTTATTTTTATTTTATTTTATTTTATTTTATTCAATAATTTATTCAATTTTTTGGCTTATACTGGAATTCTTACAACTAAACAGTTGCGGTGTCCGATGAGGTGGTGGGGGAAGTTCAATTTTATCTTTGAATTTTTTAACTTCGAAATTTACAATTTTCGATAAATCCTGACATGATGGTTAAAAATGAAGGCATTTACTGATTTAGCGGTAAAAAATACATAAAAATAGATTATCAAAAGTTAAGCACAACAATGACATCTATTTATAATACTAAATTTTCGCTATTTTTTCTTTTTTTAACTTTAAACATTACGATTTCCAAAAAATCTTTACGTGATAGTAATAATTGAAGGTCAATGTCGGATTCAGCGGTACAGAACACATAAGAATCATTTATCAAAAGCTAAAACTACTAATTTTCATCATTTTATTTAACAACAATTCTGTTTTTTTTTCTTCTTATATGTTTATTATAAATTGTATATTTTGCATTAATATGTTAGAATGATTAAAGATTTAAAATTTATATTGCAATGTTAATTTTAATTTCAACCACTTTAATAGATCTGCGAAATTATATTTCTACTAAATTTGTGAATGACCCCTAATTTGGAGAAAAAAATATGCTCCAACATTAAGCAGTTATTACTCTGTAAATTTTGATCGTAGAATAACGGGACATTTTTTGTCTTACTTGTCAGTGTAACACGAAAATTTTACTAAATATAACTTATAGGGCCTGGGGACCGTATAAAATTTAAATTTCGTAAATTTTTAAGAAACGTTTTTATTGACACAAATTTCTTTTAAAACATATCTTTACCCCATATAAAACGTTTTTGTAATTTGAACTATATGTCTATGACGAACGGTTTAGGAATTAGCCATTGGCCACCGTTGAGAGTAGACACCCTGTATACAAGTGTAAGATGCAAATGGGAAATTCGTCCCAGCTGCATATAAATTGAGCTGTGCTGAATAGATTTTGATAAGAATTAAAATGATAGTTAGATAATTATTCAGGGAATATTTTAACATCTCTCTATTCTAAAAAAAAGTAACAACCGTTGTCACCGCCGCCGCCGGTTTTGAATTTTTTGTGACCGGAGGTCTTTCTTCGTTAATATTCAGCAAAATATTGCATACAAAAATATGAAAATCGGTGGAATTACAGAGAAATGTTTGATAAACACGCTGATGCAGACAGTTTTCAATTCGGAGAAATATTTAAAGAGATATTTAATGCTAAAGTTGGACAAAATCGTTCCATTAATAAAGTTTTATAGGAGCAAAAACTGAACATCGGAATTTAATCATTTTTAGATCATTTTATGCGTCAGAATTTCCCGGTGTGCAGACTGCACTCAGTTTATTAATTTGACTCATTTTTTGAGGTTTTATTCCTATTTTAAATTCAAATTTTCAGCATTTCGAAAGATATTTTTTACTTATTTTAGAAAATTGTACTAATTTAGCCTGTTGCCAACAGTATAAAAAGCGCAAACAATAATGTTTGTTTCAAATTAAAAAAATATTTTACACGTGACTATTATAAACAAGAAAATATAAAAAGCAGGAACTCATTGAAAATTATCATAAAAACCATATTACACGTGAATTTTAAAAGTGAATGAATGTTGTAAAATAATAAATTCATTAACATGAGTTAGAAGTCTTAAATGGGAGAAATTACGTCACATTTACGTCACATTACACATTACGTAAAATGAACAAAAAATAATATTGCAAAACAATTTAAATTTAAAAATTGCGCGAGACATTTATGTAATATTTTAAGATGATATTTTCAACTATTTTTATTATGATAGCGCAAATAATATTTCATTTCACGTGAATAGTAAAAGGAGAAAGAAAAGTTTAGTGAAAATTATGTCAGATTAAAAACGATACATTTAAAGTGTCTCTCTTCTCTCTATTCTAAAAAAAAGTAACTACCGCTGTCACCGCCGCCGGTTTTGAATATTTTGTGACCGGGGGTCTTTCTTCGTTAATATTAAGAAAAGTATTGCATAGAAAATTATGAAAATCGGTGGTATTATAGAGAAATGTTTGATAAATACGCTGATACAGACAGTTTTCAAATCGAAGAATTATTTTAAGGGATATTTAATGCTAAAGTTGGACAAAATCGTTCCACTAAAAAAATTTTATAGGAGCAAAAACTATAAATGGGAATTTAATCATTTTTAGTTCATTTTACACGTTTGAAGTTCCCGGTGTGCAGACTGTGTCTGTTTTTTTAATTTGATTCATTTTTTAGGTTTTATTTCTAATTTAAATTCAATTTTTTAGCATTTCGAGAGATATATTTTACTTATTTTAGAAAATTGTATAAATTTAAACTGCTGCCAACTGTATAATCAGCGCAAACAATAATGTTTGCTTCAAGTTAAAATTTTATTCACACGTGACTTTTAAAAACAGAAAGAAAATTTAAAATAAGAATTAAATAATTGCGTGTTAAAAGAAGGAAATAAGGAAAATTACGTCATAAAAATTGTATTTACACGTGAATATTAAAAAAGTAAGAAAACCTTAAAATAATTAAATTATTACTAGCCGACCTTGGCGACCAGTTTGGTCTCCCTTAAAATTTATGTTTGAGAAAGCATGCTAAGCATTGTATCATGTTACTTTTATTCAGAATTTAATTGACTTGGACTCCCTTAAATATAATTAATATAATCCCTTAAACTAATATTAGTTTTTGTTGCATTAAAATATCTCAATTTTTTGATTTTCTATAAGCAAGTAGGTTTACAATGGAAGTCTATGGGAATTTGGCGAAATATTAGAGATATCGGCAAATTGGCGTCTCTTATGGCGACTAATTTTGGTCGTCAAATTTGGCGGTATATCGCCAAGTTGGCGACAGAACAGTGTCCGCCCTATGGTAACCCCACTTATAGGTATGTAAATGCATTAAATGCAAAGCCATTGAATAAATATTCACTGGCATTGATTAAATGCTGTTCAATAACCAATGAGATGAGTTTCATTAAACAATTAACAAATAATCGCGATTTCTGTGCCACATACGATAGCGTAATATATATATAGACAAGCGAAACGAATTTAATGGTGACAGTTACGTCATACGTAAAATGCACAAATCTTAAATATCGTTATATCTAAAATGCCTAAAAAAATTAAATTATTTCACGTGAAATGTTTTGTAATGTAATTTTTTTAATCCAAAGTTGGCAACTTTCACAATATTTATAATTTGAAATGTATTCACTTTTGAAAAGTTAATTTATAAAACGTAAATATTTGTTGCTCTGACAGATTTCGTACTTATGCAAGTAAATAATTGTTTGTTTTATTTTGATATTAATTGCTTACATATTTCATTTTAAAGATATTACATTTTAGATTATACTTTATTTTAGAGACGTACAATAGCTTCTTTTAAAGAATTTAAGGCATTTTAAAAACATATAAAATGCATAGCCCTAGGAAAGGCCATCTAATAGACGGTATTAAAAGAAAGTAGAATATACAAAAATTTTATTTAGAATAATGTACAAAGCTAACCCCTTATTGTTTTATAGATGTAATGACTTTTGCATTTATATAGATAATTTCATTAATATTTCGTTATATGTAAAGCACAAATAACTGTATGTCAAAAAACGAAATCGGCTTTGATCAAAATTCAATGCTTTTTATTGAAATTTCTTTTTAAAATACATTTATTGGTTTGTTTTATAATGCCACCAAAAAAAAAATAAATCGTTGCGAGCAAAAAAAGAACAAAGGAAACAGTACAAATCAAAAATGCGTCTTAAAATTACAACAGAAAAACTTGAAAAAAAACGAGCAATTGACAGACGTAAGAATATGTCTCTCATGCGTATCACAAAGAAACAGGCAACAGACAGACCTGAAAATATGTCTTTAAAACGTTTGACCAGGAAACACGCAACAGACAGACCTGAAAATATGTCTTTAAAACGTTTGACAAGGAAACAGGTAACTGACAGATCGGAAAATATGTCTTTAAAACGTTTGACCAGGAAACAGGCAACAGACAGACCTGAAAATATGTCTTTAAAACGTTTGACAAGGAAACAGGCAACAGACAGACCGGAAAATATGTCTCTAAAACGTGTGACAAGGAAACAAGCAACAGACAGATCTGAAAATATGTCAGAAGGACGTTTGGAAAAGAAGCGAGCTGCACAGACGCATGGAAATATATCCAAAGAGCGCCTGAAAAAGAAACTTGCAGCAAATAAACATCTAAATATGTCTGAAAACCGTTTGAAAAAGAAGCTCACATCAGACAGAAAGGAAAGCGTGTCTCAAGAAAGAATTAAAGGGATTAGAGCGGCTTCCAGAAGTAAGCTGCATGCTGTGGAAAGACCATCTGAAGACGCTATTTCTCGTCTGGCTGCTAGAAGGGAAAATGCACGCATGGCCAATAGACTCTATCAACAACAATTACAAGCAAAGCAACTGCAGAAAGATTGCGAAATATATGGATTATCAGAAGAAGATATAATGTTTTACGAAAATATGGAATCAGAATGTTTAGCTGGACCATCTAACGAATCTACAGTTTTTGCCATTGCAAGAAAGAAAAACGCACTTATGAACAATCAACTATATCAACAGAAAATACTGAGTGAAAAGCCGCTTCAACAATATACTAAAAGCGTTGGAATGTTGAAACAGAATATGATGCTTGATGAAATATTAGAAATTCCATGTTTATCTAGATCGTCTCATCATGATCACCATTCAGTAACTGATTTTTCTGCAAAGATCCATGCAATACCTACAGAGTCAAGATTAAAAACGCAATTCCTAGCGTGTACAGAAGAATGCAATTATATGGAAAGTGTAGAAAATGTACAAAAAATTGAAAATGTCAAAAAAAGTATTGCAATTTCAAGAAAAAGAAAAAAGAAAGTAGAATTTGGAGGCGACATTACAAATGGGTCTTACCTCACGGTTGAAAAATATACCATGGGCGATTTAACGATAAAATGTCCTTATTGTGGAGCTATTCGTTTTACAGAGCTGAAAGGAAGAGTGGTACACACGTGTTGTAACAATGGCAAAGTTATGCTACCTCCACTTAATGAATATCCACCAGAACTGGAGAATTTGTTAAAATCTGAGAACGAAGAGTCTAAAAATTTCAAACAACACATCAGAGCCTACAACTCATCATTTAGCTTCGTTACATTTGGGGCCCACATAGAAGAAATGCAGGGAAAAGCTCCACCATTAATTAAGATCCAAGGCCAAGTGTATCACCATGCAACAACTTCACTTACTAATGTTGACGGTAATGCGCCTCGAAATGGACAAATCTACATTTATGAAAATATTGAAGAAGCAGCAAAGATGCGCCTTGATATAGACAACCAAAATTTGAATCTTCGTCTGGAAAATTTACTACGCAGGATCAATCCATATGCACAGAAATATAGAATGTTGCATGAAATGACAAATTCTGGAGAAAATACGTATATGTTGCATTTTATTAAATATGAATTTGATGACAAGCGCAGATACAATACACCTACAGCTTCTGAAATTGCTATCATTGTTGTGTCTAAAGACGGGTGTCTTCCATGTGTAGATCTGAAAGTTTACCCCAAACAGGAGAATGGCCGTGAAACTACAATATTATCTCAAGCATCCCAACATGCCGATCCTATGACCTTCCCACTCTTGTTTCCACATGGTGATCTTGGCTGGACGTATAACATGTCTACAAATGAGGGTAACAAGATTACCCCTGCGCAGTATTACGGTCATCGACTGGCTCTGCGTCCTGATGAACAGTTCAATCCACTGTTGAATGCAGGAAGGTTGACACAGCAATATGTGATCAACTGTTATGTAATGGTAGAAAGACAACGATTGGATTTCATTCGCCACAATCAACGGTCTTTGCGCATGGAATGTTATCAAGGAATTGTTGATCACATCGAAAAGAACAGCTTGAACGAAGCTAATCAATTTCGACTCGGCAACGCTGTTATCTTACCTGCAACTTATATTGGTTCTCCAAGGTGCTTGCAACAGCTCTATCAAGATTCTATGGCAATTTGTCGTAAAATTGGAAGACCAGATTTTTTCATCACCATGACCTGCAATCCCAAGTGGCCTGAAATTACAAACACTTTAAAAAAATATTTCGTTAATGGTACAGCTGCAAATGACATTCCTATTATAGTGACAAATGTATTCCAGATTAAAATTAACGAACTCATTCATGATTTGGTGGAAGAGCAGGTTTTAGGTCCAATTGTGGCATATGTTTATACGATCGAATTTCAGAAGCGCGGTCTTCCTCACGCACACATCCTCGCAGCTCTCAGAACGGATTGTAAACTTCTAAACCCTGATGATATCGACAGGTACATCACTGCTGAGTTGTCAGACCAAGATTCATCTCTTAGGTATTATCAACTGCGGCATATGATGCACGGACCTCATTTTGATCAAATGTTATGTTGGAATAAAGAAAAGAAAGAATGTTCAAAAAAATTTCCCAAACCTTTTCGTAACGAAACAGATATGACTGGAGATGGATTTCCTAAATACAGAAGGCGTGACAATATGGAGAAACTTTATGCCTACCACGCAAAAATCAAAGGAAAAGTTCAGTATGCAGATAATCGAATGGTAGTGCCTCATAATCCTTATCTGTTAAAGAAATTTGATTGCCACATTAATGTAGAATACTGTTCCTCAGAAATGGCTTTGAAGTACATCCATAAGTATATTCACAAAGGTCACGATAGAGCAAGAATGGAAATGAAGAAAAATGAAACAAATGAAGTTCAAAAGTACATTGATAGCCGATATATTGGGCCTATGGAAGCAGCGTGGAGGCTCAACTTAATACCACTTCATAATAGGAGTCACACTGTCATAAGGCTTCCTGTGCATCTCGATGGTCAGCAGTATGTAACATTTGAAGAAGGGCATGAAATAAACGCTTTGAATAAAGATTGCAAGACCATGTTACTTGGCTGGTTTGACTTAAATAAGCAAGATAAAGTTGCAAGAAATATTCTGTATGGCAACATACCCGAAAGTTATGCCTGGAATAAATCCGAGAAAAAATGGACACCTCGAGACAGATCTTCTAAAGTCGCTGGCCGAATCGTTAATGTTTCACCTAGAGATTCCGAAAGGTTTTTCCTGAAGTTGATTCTAAACAGAATTTCTGGTGCTACTTCCCATGAGGATCTTAGGACCTATCAAGGTATAATTTATAGAACATACAGAGAAGCGGCCATTGCCATGGGAATTACTGAGAATAGTAATGAAGCAAATGCGGTGCTAGAAGAAGCAGCAACCACATTAATGGCAAGACAATTTAGACGATTTTTTGTTTATTATCTTATCGGAGATGAACCATCCAATGCTTTGCAACTGTGGGAAAAGTTCCAAGATGAAATGACTGAACATGAAGAAACAACATACAATTCTCTCTGCGAGATAGAAGCACAGCTTAATGCTGAGAACAGAACATGCTCAGATTTCGGTCTTCCTGAACTAGCCTTTTTTAAATCCCCAGTAAAAGTTTTAGATATCCAACATCATATAGAGATAAGTGAGAATAACGAAAAAAGGCTTAATGCTGGCCAGCTCTCCGTGTATACAAGAATAATTGACTGCATTTCTGGAGATTCCGAAAATCCTTCTCAATGTTTTTTTATAGAAGGACCAGGTGGAACAGGAAAAACATTTCTCTATAATACTATTTACCATAAGCTGCTGAGTATGAATAAAAAAATAGCTTGTGTAGCTTGGACCGGAATCGCCTCAATACTCCTACCGTGTGGAATGACGTCTCATCGTTTTTTTAATTTGCCTATACGTCTCGAGGAGGAAAGCATTTGCTTTTTGAAAGCTCGCGATAAGTTACGTCTACAGGAAGTTGATGTTGTGATCTGGGATGAAGCTAGCATGATACCTAGAAAGGCTCTCGAGACCATAAATCGCACTCTGTGTGACGTCATGAATAGTACTGTGCCATTCGGTGGGAAAAAATTCATATTAGGAGGGGATTTTCGTCAAACATTGCCAGTTGTGAAGAAAGCTACTCGAAGACAAATAGTCGATGAATGCATAAAATCCTCCCCTCTATGGGCAGTTTTCGAGATCCACCATCTCAAGATTAACATGAGAGTGAATGACACGGAAGAGAATTTTGCAGAGTGGTTGCTACAATTAGGAAATGGAGAACTTACAGAACTTTGCGTAGATAACTCATCTGCTTTCCATTGTTCGGATTTGAGTAATTGGTTTTTTGAAGATGTTTCACATGTAGACAACGATCTCCTTTCCCGAATAATTTTATCACCTCAAAACGATGAAGTAAATAAAATGAATGAAAGCATACTATCCAGAATACCAGGAGAACTATTTGTAAGTTACAGTATTGACAAAGCAACGTTAAATGGAATAGATAAGAGTGATTCAAGAGAAGAGGAAGCAACGTTAAGATATTCGGATGAATATCTTCATTCACTTACTCCATCTGGAATGCCTCCTCACAAATTGAAGTTGAAAATACGCTGCATTGTAATGCTAATTAGAAACCTTTCTATTGCTGATGGATTGTGCAACGGTACACGCCTCTTAGTTCAACGGATTTTACGTAGGGTTTTGACTGCGAAAATTATTACCGGAGATAAAAAAGGTTCTGTAGTTGATATACCACGAATTCAACTCAATACATCAACCGGACATTCTCAATTACCGTTTGTGTTATATCGTAGACAATTTCCAGTTCGTATGGCATATGCATTAACCATAAATAAAGCCCAAGGTCAAATTTTTGAAAGAGTGGGCATTTATATTGATAGACCATTATTCTCTCACGGTCAGTTATATGTAGCGTTATCAAGATGTGTTTCAGGGCGAAATGTAAAAATTCTTATAAAAAATGCAGAAAAAATTGAAAACATAGTCTACAATGAAATTTTATAAATGTTACTTATGCCATTATAAACGCACAACGGAACTTACCTACTGGGTGTTTAATGTAGAGTTAATTCATCCGTCAGTATCTTATTTTAAAATGATTAATGATAAGGGACATTATGAGTCATGTAGCTTTGAAATGGATAGGGCTAAGATATATATTTAAATGATCATGTACTTTACTACATATTTGTTTTATAGCTTTGAATAAAATATAAATTGTATTGTTCCTGTCACTTGCATATCATTTCTTGTTCTTAATTTAAATTTACAGTCTTCTATTGACAAATTAGACTTTAATAACAATTTTCGTAGATTTGTAAATAAGAAATTGTACATTTTTCAGTATAATCTACTTTTCATGTAGTATGAAATTTTTTTTAAGTTTTAAGTATTTTTCCTTTTTTGCAAGATTATAATTTTTGAAGGGAAGGAGTGGAGATAGAGAGAAGAGTAAACGACATTTAATTAAATTAAAAGCGCCTTAGATTTTTTCAATTCCTACTATTAGTTTACACTCTCCCTATATTTATTTTTTTATATATCTTGTTCAAATTTTCAATCGTTAATAAAATACTTATTATTCATCCTATCAAGTTGAAATAAATTTTTTATAAACTTTTACTGGATGACAATTGATGTTAATACAGATTTTTCAAATATTAATTCATTAATTAAGTTTTAATTAATTAATTTTAGTTTTATATGGGAGACAAAAAATGGCGGCCATTGGTTATTGAACAGCATTTAATGCATCTTCATATCTATAAAAGGGGTTACCATAGGGAAGACCCTGTTCTGTCGCCAAATACCACCAAGTTTGTCGCCAGCTTGGCGATATCTCCAATATTTCGCCAAATTCCCATAGACTTCCATTGTAAACCTACTTGCTTATAAAACCTCAACAAATTGAGATATTTTAATGCAACAAAAACTAATATTAGCTTAAGGGATTCTATTAATTTTTTCTTTGATGACCTAAGTAGGAATTGACTTTAAAAACAAAATTCTTATATTACTTCTTTTTGTTCAATCTTTAAATGTCTATCTGTTTTCTTTTATTAGCAGCCCCCTTTTTAATCATCTCGAAGAAAGTTGATTTGTCCGTGTTTTGGAGCCCCAAGGATCTGAGCGGGGGTTGGCGAGCATAGCTCGCAGGGGGCAGAGCCCCCTAGTATAACATATAGTTCTACGTTTCTTACACAGCTAAAAATGAACTGCAGTGAAACTTTAAAAAAAATCAAGTTGGAAGACTGCGGTGATTTGGCACAAATCCCTGCAGTGTTTTTGAAGTCGACATAACTATAAATTAACCGCAGTAAATGTGTAGTTGATAACTAAACACTCACCGCAGTAAATTTATAGTTATGTCGACTTCAAAAGAACTGCAGGGATTTGTGCCAAATCACCGCAGTCTCCCAACTACATTTATTTGCAGTTTGACTAGAGCCTTTTAAAAATTTATTAGAAAATATGGGGAGAAATGCCGGATGTGCATAACATAAATAAGTCGTATTAGGCCTTTCAACAAAATGCCACATGATGGGTGACTCCAAAATTTAGAAAAAGTGCCTCGTTGGGGGGCAAAGTGGGGGGAGGGAAGACGGATGTGCATAACATGAATAAGTGGTATTAGGCCTTTCCAACAATATGTTACATGATGGGTGACTGCAAAATTTAGAAAAGTGCCCCCTTGGGGGGGCAAGTGGGGGGAGAGAAGCCGGATGTGCATAACATAAATAAGTGGCATTAGGCCTTTCCAACAATATGTCACGTAATGGGTGACTGCAAAATTTAGAAAAGTGCCCTCCTTGAGGGGAGGCAAGTGGGGGGAGGGAAGCTGGATGTGCATAACATGAATAAGTGGCATTAGGCCTTTCCAACAATATGTCACATGATGGGTGACTGTAAAATTTAGAAAAGTGCCCCCCTTGGAGGGGGCAAAGTGTGGGGAGGAAAGCCAAATGTGCATAACTTAATAAGTAGTCATTGGCCTTTCCAGCGATGGGTCACACGAGGGGTGTCAGCAAAATTTAGAAAAGTGCCCCCTCAGGGGGGGAGCAAAGTGTGGGGGAGAGAACCGGATGTGCATAACATGAATAAGTGGTATTAGGCCTTTCCAACAATATGTCACATGATGGGTGACTGCAAACTTTAGAAAAGCTCCCCCCTTAGGGGGGCAAAGTGGGGTGAGGGAAGCCGGATGTGCATAACATGAATAAGTGGTATTAGGCCTTTCCAACAATATGTCACATGATGGGTGACTTCAAAATTTAGAAAAGTGCCCCCCTTGAGGGGGGCAAGTGGGGGGAGGGAAGCCGGATGTGCATAACATGAATAAGTGGCATTAGGCCTTTCCAACAATATGTCACATAATGGGTGACTGCAAAATTTAGAAAAGTGCCCCCCTTGGAGGGGGCAAAGTGTGGGGAGGAAAGCCAAATGTGCATAACTTAATAAGTAGTCATTGGCCTTTCCAGCGATGGGTCACACGAGGGGTGTCAGCAAAATTCAGAAAAGTGCCCCCTCAGGGGGGAGCAACCAGATGTGCATAACATGAATAAGTGGTATTAGGCCTTTCCTACAATATGTCACATGATGGGTGACTGCAAAATTTAGAAAAGTGCCCCCCTTGGAGGGGGCAAAGTGTGGGGAGGAAAGCCAAATGTGCATAACTTAATAAGTAGTCATTGGCCTTTCCAGCGATGGGTCACACGAGTGGTGTCAGCAAAATTCAGAAAAGTGCCCACTCAGGGGGGGGGAACCGGATGTGCACAACATGAATAAGTGCTCACAGGCCTTTCCAACAATATGTCACAAGGCATGATGGCAAAATTTAGAAAAGTTCCCCCTTTGAGGGGGGGGGGGGGGGCAAAGCGGGTGAGGAAAGCCGGATGTGCATAACATAAATAAGTGGTGATGGGGCCTTTCTAACAAGTTACATGAGGGATGTCGGCAAAATTTTGAAAAGTGGGGGTTGCACCACCTGGAATACACTCTCACTCCTCTATGAAATTTTTATATATTATAAATGACATTTATCGGAGGGCTCTGTAAAAAAATCCAATCTAAAAGGATGAAAATATTAAAAAAGTTCAAAAAGTAAGAGAAATAATGAAATTCTTCGATCGGCCGTGGTGAAAATCTGCGAAATTCATCCATCGACAATATGAAAAAAATCGCACGAGTTTTGCAAATCGATCGCAAGGAAGCTCCCGCACATTTCCCCGATCAGTAGAAATAAAATATTACAAAACTCGAGAATTGGTAGCGTGAAAAAAATTGCAAAAATCATTACTCACTCAATGAAAAAATTTATGAAATTTCCCAGTCCATTATTGAAAAGCCCCACCAGTGGCCGAGAGGTTCTGCTCTCGAAGCTGGTAGACAGGAGGTGCTGTGTTCGATCCCAATAGCACCCGTCGGCCTAATCTTTCAGAGTTTTCTTCGGACCTTGGTTTTCCAAGCATAAATACGGGTTAGGTTCGATTAGAAAGACCACCCACGGAGGGCACTCCCCCCCCCCCCGTTAGGTCCTATATCCCTCGTGCTGATAACTGGCCATCATAAACACAACCAACAACCATTATTGAAAAAAAAAAAAACAGAACAATTCTTCAGTCGGCTGCTTTAAAATATTGTGAAACTTGTCAACCTGTTGCAGAAATCAATCGTGAAATTCATCAATCGAGACAAAACTCACAAGATTCTGCAGTTGGTGGCAGGAAAAAATGTGAAATTTGTCGACCGATTGCAGCTGAAAAACTGCTAAATAAGTCACATTAACTGATAATTGAAAAATAGTTATTGAATATTAATATTTAAAAAAAGGAATGCATAATAACCTTAAATGGGGGAAAAATCGCAAAATTCAATCTGTCACAGGAAAACATTGCAAAATTTTATTGATAAAAAATAGAGCTGTACTGAGTATTCGGCATACTCGGCCAATTTGCCGAGTACTCGGTACTCGGCAACATTTTGGCCGAGTACTCGGCCAATACCGAGTAGTTGTAAGAATTTCAAACTGATCAGTAAAAAGTTATTCGAATATCAATGTATAATATATGTAATAATTCATAAAACTATTTACTCAGTATTTAACAATATGTGTACAAAATATAGAAAAAGTTAAGCAAAAACCCCTCATAAAATAATTCAAGATTAAAATTTAGTTTCACACATACAAATAAAAGTAAGTTTTTCTTATTACACAACTACTCGGTATTCGGTACTCGGTCGAGTAGTCAATAACCGAGTACTCGGTACTCGGCCAAAGTACTACTCGGTACACCACTAATAAAAAAGGAGTCTAAGAAAACCAATTCAAATTATTTTTTGTGGACAAGGTACACGAATGCAAGAAAAAAATTTAGGTGCTAATGGGCAGCCTCTCACCACTAAATTTTATTTGTTATTTTTTGTCTAATATTTCACCTAAATTTTCTGTAAGAATTTAAGTGAAGAGAACTAATAAAATTTAGTGGTGAGAAACTGCTTGCTGGCGCCTAGATTTTTACACTTCTGTTCTACGAGTGCCCTCTTTTAAAAATTCGCACACAGCAGTCCTTTTTTCTAGAATCATCACTATCCTAGTGTTGATTCTAGATAAAAAGGGCCACTGGGCGGAAATGTTTAAAAAACAGCACACTTGTACCTTGTCGCTTGCAGGGAAAATCTGAAAAGCGGTCTGAAAGTCGAAATTCATTCATCGACCATATGATAAAAATCCCCCGAGTTTCACAAATCAGTATCAAGAAAAAACTAAATTTTACCAGTGGGTAGAAATATAATATTGCAAAATTTGTCAATCAGTTGCATGAAAAAAAAATGAAAATAGTCATTAAGTCATCAGAAAAATTTGTGAAATTTGCCAGTTGATTGTTGGACAAAAAAGAGAAATCCTTTAGTTGGGGATTTTGATAAAAAATTTACCTTAACACTTTGGCTTCCGCCCATTTTTCAAAATCTGTTCCCAGGCACCGAATGCGTGACTTAGAGATCTGCACGGGCAGACCCGTGGCCCCAGAGTTGATTTCAGGAGGTGGCCCGGGGGGGGGGCGCTCTCATTGCTCTGGAAGGAATGTCCCCCCCTGGACCACCCCCTGAAATCAACTCTGGGGCCACGGGTCTGCCCGTGCAGATCTCTAAGTCACGCATTCGGTGCCTGGGAACAGATTTTGAAAAATGGGCGGCAGCCAAAGTGTTAACGTAAATTTAAGGATATTGTCATTTGTTTAACATTAGCTTGTGAGTATTGTAACATGACAGTGTACTAAGCTCATTCAATATCCTTCTTAATAAATGAAAAAATCATTTAAAAAATTTAAACGCATATGAAAACTCTGTCATGTGGAAAAAAATAATTCTTCGATCGCTTGCAGGGAAAATCTGAAAAAGTGCTCTGAAAGTCTAAATTCATTCATCGACCATATGATAAAAATCCCACGAGTTTCACAAATTAGTATCAAGAAAAAACTAAATTTTAACAGTGGGTAGAAATATAATATTGCAAAATATTGCCTTTATTATTTGATTATGAGAAGTGTCATAATTGACGAAAAAAACTAATTTGGCCCTATTACCATTCAGAAGTGTAAATTTTCTTTTTACAATAACACAATTCATATGACAGTGAAAAAAGATTGCTTCATTTAAAAAAATTAATATTTTACATAATTAGTGAGTTAACTCATTAAATAAAAATTATTATTAACACTATGTTATGTTATTAACACAATGTGTCAAACCGCTTTGTATTACATAAAACTGTTTCATTCATAAAAAGAAAATAAGTTACTTACCCGTGAAATGTTATGCACCTTATTGTAGGTATCATAGGCAGGCATAAAGTTATAATTTGAAGTTCAGTATTGATTTTTTGTGTAACTGAACATCAAAACATACTTTAATACAAAGCACAGATAAGTATCTGTGTAAGCTCTTGGTAAGATATTTAAAAATTCTGAAACTTTTAATCTAAAAGAACATACTGATTGAAACAAGTGTAAATCTGAAATAAAACATTGTTAATTACTATAAATAGATAAGTGCACTAAATCAAGTAAAATCGAACTATCTGGATAACTATCTGGATTGTCAGAAACAAAATTTTATCAAATGTTTTGGATGACATTTGAATTTAATTAATCCTGTTAATATGAAATGGACCTAATTTTTTTTTTTCGCTTGCATTGACCGTTAATAGTACAATCTCATCTGGATTTGAAATACTAACGATGATTGTACAAAAATTGCGACGGTTTATAAATCGTTATCACTTTATTCAAATTAACTCAATCGTGTGGATCTGAAATTAATTTCTTTCGATTGAGAATGTAAAAATACCCATAGAGCCACTTTATTTCAATAAACAGTGGTGATATATTTCGCCAAACTCCAAAATAAATGATCTTCTTTTAGCAAATCAACGTGGTACTCCACGCCGATTTTCATAAACAAGCCGGCGTTTCCGTGAGTTGAGGTGTTTCTTTAATGCTTCTCCTGCAGTTGCAACGAAACCATGGGGTTAGACATTCAGCTGTAAGAGGTTGAAAAATAAATCATATGTCCAAATGAGAAATTTAAATAAAATAAAGGAAAAAAATTATACTATTCTTTTGTTGTTCTTCTTTGTTTTTATGAGGTAAAAGTGGAAAACTGGAAGTTATATGTATGTCCGATATGGAAGAAAGACAACTTATGCAATATGCAATGAGTAAACCCACCTGTGTTTCTAATTTCTAATCATGGACGACATATAAAAGAATGGTTGGGCCACTGTCCCTCTCGATTTCGAAATTTATCTAATTAAATTTCCTTTTTCTTCGAATTTGAAAAACATAGTAAATGTTTTTCGAGTAATTTAAAATAAAAGAGGAACTAAAAACTAGTTATGAAGATAGTGGGGCAGTGAGCAAGGGAGACCTATTGCCCCTCCCTTGATTTTAAAATTTAATTAATAAGAATTTCTTTTCTTCTGTTTTCAAAAACATGATGTAAATATTTTGAGTAACTTAAAATGAAAATAAATAAGAAATTTTCAGTTAAGGGGTGGTGGTGGTGGTGCTGCGTGTGTGTGTGGGGGGGGGTGAGACTCATTGCCCCTCCCTGGATTTTAAAATTTAATTAGCAATTTTTTTCTCCAATTTACAAAAACATAGTAAAATTTATTCTTTTCGAATAACTTAAAATAAAGGAACTAAGAACTTTCTGTTAGGGGAAGGGTGCATATGTGAGTCATTGCCCCTCCCTCGATTTTAAATTGTAACTATTTTTTTTCTCTGATTTTTGAAAAACATAGTGAAATTTGATCTTTTCTCTTATCTTAAAATAAAAGAATAACTAAGAATTTTCTCTTAGGGGAACGAAGTTAGAAGAGAGCTATTGCCCCTCCCTAAATTAAAAAATTTAATTAATTAAATATTCTTTTTCTTTTGTTTTCAAAAACATAGTAAAGTTTATACTTTTCGAGTAACTTAGAATAGAAAAATGAGAAATTTTACATTAAGAGGGAGGGAGGGGGGGGGGGGGTGAGAGGTTCATTGCCCTCCCCTCCCTGGATTTTAAAATGTAACTAATAAAAAATTATTTTTTTTCCACTTTTGAAAAGTAGTAAAATTTATTCTTTTCGACTAACTAAAAATAAAGAAACTAAGAATTTCCTGTTAGGGGAAGGGGCATAGCTGAGCGATTGCCCCTCCCTTGAATTTAAATGTTAACTATTTTCTTCGCTTTTGAAAAACATACTGATTTTTTTTTATTATCTTAGAAGAAAAGAGGAATTAAGAATTTTCAGTTAGGGATAGGGTAGGGGGTAGGAGAAACCTATTGCCCCTCCCTGGATTTCAAAAGTTAATTAATTAAAATTTCCTTTTCTTCTATTTCAAAAACATAGTAAAATGTATACATTTCGAGTAACTTACAATAAAAAAAATGAAGAAATTTCTCATTTCCCGCCCCCCCCCCCCCCCCCCCCACCACTGGCTTTTGAAATTTAATTAATATTTTTTTTCTCCGATTTTGAAAAAAAAAAAAAATAGCAAAATTTGTTCGTTTAGAGTAAGTTAAAAAAAAACTAAGAATTTTCCGTTGTGGGCAGGGGCACAGGTGGGTTGATGCCACTGCCCCTCCCTCGATTTTGAAATTTAACTAATTTTTTTTCTCTGATTTTGAAAATCATAGTGAAATTTAATTTTTTTTATCTTAGCTTAAAATGAAAGAGGAACTAAAAATTTTGCGTTAGGTAGGAATGTGACTTTCAATTTAGTCCTTAAAAGTCTTGGAAAGAGTATTAATTATCATTAGTATTTAAAAAGTGTGTTTCATAACATGCAACTCTCACAAAATTAAAACAATTTTAAACACTTTAGAAAATTCGGGAAATATCACACAATCATAAAGCATTGTGTCTTGCAAAAGAATCTTACAGTAACTGCTGTTATACTGTAGTTACTATTATAATAATCATACTTACAAAATTAAGACCTGTAAAGTTCTTCAGAAACTGCAGTCAGACTGCAGATACATCACCGAAAATTTTTGTGAATTAATTGCTATAAAATCACTTGAAATTCACTGCCGTTTTACTGTAGGCATAAAGTCTTACTATTTTTTAAATTTTGGGTTGAAAAAATGCTTGTCAATAACTGGAAAATAACTGAAGTGTTTTTACTGTTGATATTGCACTACAAAAAAAAACTACAGTTGACCGTAGAAAAACTTGAAAAATACCTCATTTCTGTAAAAAAACTACAGTTCATTTTTAGCTGGGTAGACATAGAATTATATTTTAAAGATATAATAATCAGACGAACCCGAATATAAAACATTAGCCTTTTTAAAAATTCAGCCGAATGGATTTCGATTGAGCTTGCCCTGTTAGTCAGATAATTTTTCAGGCAGGGTTTTAGTATATACTATTCGGTTCTTCATTGCTTAATAATAGAGATGTGTTGGAAAGTTCTATAATCAGTTGAACCCGATTATAATAGTTTAGCATTTTTTAAAAGTTTTACAAAACGGAATTTGATAGTAATTCTGTTGTTAGTTTGATACCTATTCAGATATGGATTTAGTATTTTGCGTATTGTTCTACGTTTCTTAGTCATAAAGTAATGGCGGAAAGTTCCATAATCATGTGAAACCGATTATGAAAGATTAGACTTTTCAAACAGTTCTAGATGGCGAATATTTACAATACTTGCTTTGTTCATTAGACAATGTTTGGGGAGGTTTTAGTTGCTTAGTTATAGAATTATGGATGAAAATTCTCCAAACAGATGTACCCCAATATGAAAGATCAGCCTTTAAAAAAAGTTTTACTGGATGAGTTTTGTCAGTTTGTTTGTTTGCATTATTAGTTCAATAATTTTTCAGTGGTTGTTCTATTATATTGGATATTGTACTATCATTCTTTTCCAAATCCTACAGTGTTGAATCAACTAAAAGTGTTAAACCTTAATAGCTGAAATTTTTTCTGTACATTCAAAAATATAATAACCCAAAGACATTCATATATTTTTTAGCAACGCGAAAGGTCATTCCAGGTAAGGGTCCATATTGCTTTAAATCCCAATGTCAAATTCACTGATACATTTTGTTTGATTCAAGGTTCGTTTGGATAAACAGAACAGCGCAGCATAGTGGGCATAGTCTGCTAGTACATATCTACTTTATATATATATAATTCGAATGAAACGAATGTATGAGATGGCTGAAATGAAATGAATTTATGAAACGATTCATTGAAACGACTGAATAAACAACTGACTATGTTTCAAGGTGATTTCTCCTAAAATATGGAATACTTTGCGATGAAATTAACACCAAAAATCCGTATTGATACGCAGATCTCAAAACTGGTATTAGAATTTTTAAATTTGAATTAGTTTTCGAAATATTATTTTTTAAAAATACATTTTTCTAATGATGGCAACTCAAATTTTAATCATAACACATATTTTCTTTCATATTTCAGAAAAGGTTATTATTTTAAACTAATTTGGCGACCAGTTTGGCCGCCCTTAAATGTATGCTAAGAAATGTATCATGTTACTTTTATTCATAATTGAATTTACTTGAACAATCTTTCAACAAATCGGAAGATTCTGACAGAGAAATCAAGAAATCGGTATTATTATGTTAGCGAGACGCAGGTGATAAATCGCCAAACATTTGTCCTGACGCATTTTTTTATATTTCATTAATTTCATTTAAAATGTAACACTTTCATTCATTTTATTTAAAATACAAAACTTTCATTTAAGAATGAAACATTTAAAACTCATGGCTTTCACTTCTTTCTTTTTTTAAAAAACAAAACGAAAAGATAAATATTAGGCACAGATGTCATATACGCACCGGAGTACCTAATTGGTGCCAAAATGGCATTATTTTGATTGACAAGATAACCCGGCTGTTGTTGTTTATTTAATAATAAATGTTTGTTTATTTTTATTTCTTTTTTAAATTACATAAATTATTTTGTTGAATAGTTATCGGTTTTTTTTGTTATTTCTTTTTGAAAATAATAGAAAATAATTAAAAAATACGGTACTACTTAGTTATTCCGTCGACCAACTGCGCCAAATTATATAAATCGCCAAGCCACTCGCCAAATTATATAAATTTGCTTAATTTTTATTTTAAATAATGAAAGAACAAATAAATTAGTATATCATTAATAAATTATATATATTAAACGAGCAAGAGATTTTCCCGATTATGAATGATATCGTAAACTACTGGATTTATTTTCATGAAACTTGCCTCCTATACTAAATCGAGCACGTGGAAAAGATCTAGCTGAGTCCTGAATTCAAGAAAATTTGTTTTTACAGGGAAAATAAGATCTTAGCTGAAACATCTGCTTGCTATAAATCGAAAAATTCTCATGCAATTTACACTAAACGTGTTTTCTATATTAATTCGAGTACGAGAAACACATCTAACTAGGTTTCGAATTCGATGAAATTCGTTTTGATCGATTAAAACAAACTTAGTGCAGAAAGTTTTACAATATATCGAAAACGGCTTTAACGATTTTCAGAAAACTTGACGCCTATTCTTATTCGAACTCGAGAAATCGATCTAGCTTGGTCGTTAATTCGAGAAAAATCGTTTTCTGTGGTTAAAACAAGCTCAAAAAGGTAGTATTAATCGGAAAAAATACGATGATTTTTATGAAATATACTTTATTCTAATATGAGAAAGCCTTCCAACTGAATATCGACTTTGGTAGAAAAAAATGTAATTAAAAGCAATTTTTTTATACTTAATCATCCGTAATCGGAATCCTCGCCAACGCAATGAAAAGTGATATCGAACGTTGCACTAAAAGATTGCCTTCTACACTAGACAACGGCTTATGTAAAATTTGTGTTGATAAAATGTTACGGTAAATTTTTGTTTTAACTAGCTAGAACAAAAAAAAAATGATTGATTATACCAACTGTTTATTTTGTGAATTTAAATATTTTCATAAACATTAGTAATATGTCAGAAACTAAAAAATATATAATAATAATAAATAACTACGCTTATACTTTTGCTATGTTTAAATCCACTGCCATATTGTTACAAACATCTGTATAGTTTGTTGCCATGGCGATATACCCTGGCGCAAAATTAGCAGCAATTTTAAAAGCAAGATCATTTTTCTATCAATCTTTCCACATAGTTCATTTTTGTCGCCAATCATTGACTTAGACAACGTATCTTATGAATAATCATTTAATTTATAAAACATGCAGAATAGCACTCAGGATATGCTTGATAATCGCAAAGCATATAAAAATAGTTTATTTTCACATATGACAATCCAAATTTCCGGCTATATGCAAAGTTTTCTTTTCTTTTTGTTTACTTTAAAATATATTATTTACGTACTCGAATAAATGCTTCGGAATAAAAAATTTAAATTTTATATTTCTCCCCCCCCCCTCCACTGGCTAAATAACACTATATTTAAAAGATTACAAGTATTTTTTCTGTTTAAAAGCGAAATGTGTCAACTTTTGCACATCTATGGCATAATTTTCTCTGACTTTTAGTTTCTGACCGTACTAAGACTAGGAGCCGTAAATCAAAACATTAACTCCATGACTTATTGATATTCTACTAATATTTATTAACTATCACTTTTCTATGTTTATTGAAAAAAGTAAATGTTTCTAATACTGTGAAGTTAGAACTAAAGTATTCCTTTTTCTTTAAATTTACTTAGTATAACTGCAAATACATTATGACTGAAAGACGGCCTAAAAAATGACATTTCACAACTTTAACGAAAGAATGCCGAGTCCGATTAGAAATATTGAAATTGAAAATGATAATACTGAAATTGAAAATGATATTTTAACGTCTAGACCTATGCATATTGCTAAAGAAAGAAGCCGACAAAGGATCGCAGATATGATGTATTGTCTTAATGAATCTGGATCCCAAGAATTAAATCAGTTTTGTACATTAAAACGACGGAAAAGAGTTGGAAAAACAAACGAAACCCGCATTCAACCCATTTGAGAAATGCAGTATTGTTAAATTCAGCACATAGTAAATGAAATAAATAAGCGACAAGATCAAGGTTACGGCCAATGTTAGACGAACGGCTTTTTGCACGATTTTGTACTTACGTATTATCACTGCACAGTGCTAGGAGCATTGTGAAGGGATAATACGTCGGTAAAAAGCGTGCGAAAGGACGTCCGTCTGACATTAGACTTAGAAGAACAAAGACGCCGTAACATCAGACGCCTGCAAATTTTAGTAAAGAAACGAATGCGAATATAGAAGTGCACAGTTAACAAAGAAGGAACATTCCAAAAATTGGGTTCATTTAACATTGAATGTATTCATTACAAAGCAATTCATTTTCCAGAAGAACGTGTGTCTAATCAAATTTACCAGGAATCATTTGGCGACTGCTGCTTACATGGACGAATTAAGCTTGACTTCCCCATATTTTCAAATGAATTGGTGCGTCTCTTTTTCAAATGACATCCATTTGCTGAAAATATCCACAAAAAAATTCATAATTTAAATTCATGCTTTGCTTTGGCTTCATTTAAGGCACATGATGATCGAACAATTAACAGCCGGTATTTATAGCTTTGTCGCCGGCGGACAAGTTTATCATAAGATGAATCTGGCAGCTCATTCAACACAAAACAACGAGGGTGAATTCGAACAGCCGCAATAAGGTTAGATATACTTTTCAAGTTCAGAAGATGCTGTTAACGAAATACTCGAATATCCTTTTAACCATGGAATCAGACAAAATTTAATGGAACTTTTAGAGTATATTATTCGGACTCAAAATAGGTTTACACAATCATTTATGGTGATGCGAGAAGTTGAAGAAGAAGTGAATCGACATGCTAAAGCAGAAGGAATAAATGCTCCATATTCAAACTTCTGTTTACAATGCAAGAAAATACTGATTACAGAAAATTCAATGTCCTTATGATCAATGAGGTTAGCGCCGTGCTTACACTCAACGCCGATCAAAGCTTTCCAGATAACGAAATGGTGGTACATCAACGTGGAAAAAAATTGTCAATTTTTTTCTATTATTTTCAAAAGGAAATAACAAAAAAATAATTCATAACTATAGAACAAAATAATTTATATAATTTAAAAAGAGAAATAAAAGTAAATAATGATTTATTATTAAATAAACAACAATAGCCGGGTTACCATGTCAATCTAAATACTGCCATTTTGGCGCCAATTATGTACCCCGGTTCGTATATGACATCTGTGTCACATTTTTTTTCGCTTTGTTAAAAAAAAAAAAAAATAAAATAATAAAAAAAAGAAAGAAAGAAGTGAAAGCCATAAATTTTAAATGCAAGTTTTGTATTTTAAATAAAATGAATGAAAGGATTATATTTTAAATGAAATTAATGAAATACAAAAAATGCGACGGGAAAAATGTTTGGGGATTTATCGCCTGCGTCCCGCTAACATAAAAATACCGTGTTCTTGATTTCTCTATCAGAATCTTTCGATTTGGCGGAAGATTGTTCAAGTAAATTGAATTATGAATAAAAGTAACATGATACATCTCTTAGCATAGATTTAAGGGAGGCCAAACTAGGTCGCCAAATTTGTTTAAAATAATAACATTTTCTAAAGTATGAAAACAAAATGTCTTTTATGATTAAAATTGAGTTTCCGTCATTAGAGAACTGTATTTAAAATAAGAAAAAAAAATAATATCTCGAAAACTAAGTCGAATATAAAAATTTTAATACCAGTTTTGAAATCTGCGGATCAATATGGATTTTTGGTGTTAATTTAATCGCAAAGTATTCCATATATTAGGAAAAATTGCCGTAAAACCTAATCAGTTGTTTAATCAGTCGTTTCATAAATTCGTTTCATTTCAGTCGTTTCTAAATATCCGTTTCATAAATACGTTTCATTAGGATTTTATATATATAGGGTAGATTTTTTTTATCCTTTTGAATTTTTAATGTAATGGGTGAAAGGCGAATATTTTAAAGGTATATAATATATTTTGAAATGTACTTTAAATAAATGGAAAATATTTGGTTATTAATCACTTGCCGCAGGCTAACATAAATGTACCGCTTTACCTTGAGACTGTTGAAGCAACCTATTACGGGAATAATTAAAAATATATATAAGTGGGCAAAAAAAAAAAAAAAAACGCCACTCCCAGGACTTTTGTAAATATCAGAAATATGGCTAATATTGAATATTATAATAATATTTCAACGGTCAATCTAAAACACCGCCATATTACACACATATTTGAATCTAACAGTAACCATTGATCTTAAAATCAGGAAAATTGGAAAGTAGATGTAATTTGTAAAGTACCTACACATTAATTAAAGAGATAAATTACGTAATCGAGTCCACGAACAATTCGCGTATTTGGTACCGGTAAGTTACATAATTAAGCCTACAGACAATTGAGTATGTTACCGGACGTGGATTGGCACATAATAAACTTGGGAAAAGAGTTAAATTCATTCTGTGTTTCTGAAGCCGATGTCTTCCATAACCGGATTTACAGAGAATTGGCGTAATTTAGGAGAAAGTTTTTTGGAAAACTTTTGCATCTTTTACGTTATACCAAAACCATACCAAAATGTATGCTATTGCACCATTTCTTTTCAATCCTAAACGTGCAAATATTCTTGGTACTTTTCCAGTATAGGGATCTTGGCGAAATAGAGAATTCAGCCTTGACGGAGAAGGAAATTTGGCGACATATTTACTGGCAACTTATTCACTGTTTTATCCCATATACACAAGAATTTTTTTCAATGCTTATACAATTTATTTAACATAAAAATGCTATTTATCTTATGTTATATAGAAACAGAAGTAATTTGTATATGAAAAACCTTAATAATATACATATATTCAAAATACATATATAAACAAGCATAAAAATTCATAAAGTTTGTTTTCTTAACTGTTTATATTATTTGGGAACAAATCAAACTTTCTGATGCTTATAAAAACACCCAGGCGCCTATAGTGGAAAAGTACGAAATTAATATTGCAAACCGTGCCAAACATTGTGACTTGCTATCTATTGAACGCGAATTTCTTTTGGCTTTAATTATTATTTAATCGTAACCATGCAAAAAATTTAATTTACTATTTTTTTAAATGAAAGTATTTCTTATTATTAAGTAAAATTATATTATAACTTCATTTTTCGCTGATTAAAAAAAAGAAAATGTTTACTGCAGTGCTAAGAGACACTTTGAATTTCAAGTGCGTAGTAGTTTAAATGGCGATTTAAAAAAATGAATAATATTTATTTGGGATTTTATTTAGTATATTTGCAATGATTTTATAAAATGGTTCTTGAAACTCTGTAATTTGGAAATGTTATGGTTTTTAATTGATTACTTTCGGTCAAGAATGTTATATATTTTTTTCAAATGTTTCGTTTGGTGCCAACTATTATGCTTGGCGACAATGACGTTAATATACGGAAAAGTACTGAACTTTTAGATTGCAGTATGGAGACAGTAATATATTGGGTCGTTCGGAAAGTCGTGTCCATTTGGAAAAATCAATTCGTACCGAAAAATTCTTTCATTTAATTATTAGACATTGATTCTGATATCTAATGTCTAATAATTACCGGGCAGAATTTTCGGGTACGAAATGATTTTTCCAAACGGACACGACTTTCCGAACGACTCAGTACAACGTGGGCACGGATAATACACAATAAAGTAACTGGTATATAGCTTCAAACTGCCACTGAAACGGTAAAATACCTTTCTTTTTAAATAACTATGGGGCTCTGCCCCCTACGAGCTGCGCTTGTCAACCCACGTTCAGACACCGCAAACTCTAACCGCACTCTAATTTCATCGGCTTTAAAAATATTTCGGAAGATTGAATTATAATTTGAATCTGACAATTATAATCTGACGTAATTTTCATCGAACTTTTCTTTCTCTTTTTAATATTCACGTAAAAATACTTTTGTTAGAAATGAATTATTATGATCATCTTAAAATATTAAATAAATGTCTCGTGCAAATTTTGAATTTAAACTGTTTTGCAATATTATTTTTTGTTCATTTTACATAATAAGTATAATGTGACGTAAAGGTGACGTAAATTCTCCTATTTAAGACTTCTAACGCATGTTAATGAATTTATTATTTTACAATATTCTTTCTCTTTTAAAATTCACGTGTAACTATAGTTTTTATGACGTAATTTTCAATGAGTCCCTGCTTTTTATATCTTCTGTTTATAATAGTCACGTGTAAAATAAATTTTAAATTTGAAGCAAACATTATTGTTTGCGCTGTTTATACAGTTGGCAACAGTTTAAATTAATATAATTTTCTAAAATATGTAAAAAATATCTCTCGAAATGCTGAAAATTTGAATTTAAAATAGAAATAAAACCTCAAAAAAGTGTCAAATTAAAAAACTAAATGCAGTCTGCACACCGGGAAATTTTGACGCATATAATGATCTAAAAATGATGAAATTCGTATGTACAGTTTTTGCTCCTATAAAACTTTTTTAATGCAACGATTTTGTCCAACTTTGGCATTAAATATCTCTTAAAATTATTCTTCGATTTGAAAACTGTCTGCATCAGCGCGTTTATCAAGTATTTCTCTATAACACTACCGATTTTCATATTTTTGTATGCAACAGTTTTTTTAATATTAAAGAAGAAAGGCCATGCTTTGCTTAAGCATTCAAATTGGATGCCGATCTGCCTGGAATATCTACGCAGATTTTCATTGGTCCATTTCCAAATCAAAACTTTTTTTTAATATATAGAAGGATTTAATAAAAGAGATGAGGAAAAATAAAATTTATGATAGGAACTCGCACAAAACTGACTCATTTTACCGAAAATGTTTTGGTAGAGAATTAAATACATGTGTAGACATGATCGTAAATCTGAATACTCGCCGATTGAAATATCTTTAAAATTATTCGCCGCAGAGAACAAGAAATAAATTGCAGTTTCATAAATTTTAAGCAACAATATTCTTATATATCTATCTACTTCTGCTTCTACTATGTATACGAATGTAAAATGCAAATGGGAAATTCGTTCACGCTACATATAACTTGAGATCTGCTGAATGGATTTTTATGAAAATTAAAATGAGAGTTAGATAATTATTCAGGGACGATTTTAGCATTTAACATATAATTCTAGGTTTCTTATACATAGAAGTATATTTTAAAGTTATATAATCAGAAGAACCCGATTATGAAGGACTAGCCTTTTTAACATTAGAACCGCCGAAAATATTACTGAGGTGTTATAAAAATATCTTACGCCGGAAATTTTAATTGAAACTACTTAACTTATTTATCTAACTTATTTCTCCGTGGTACATTTTAAACTCATTTTAGAAAGAAATTTCTGGTGATAACCAGAATATTTTTATTTGGTAGCAGTGAAAATGACCGCTACGGCGGCTCTAGTGTTAAAAGATTCAGCCAAATGGATTTCGATTGAAATTGCCCTGTTAGTTAAATTATTTTTCAGGCAGAGTTTTAGTATATACTATCAATACAAAAACCCGTAACGAGTTAAAAGTTTGTGACGCAGCACTTTATCTTTAGCTCTAAGAATTTTAAATTTGGAACTTAAAAATAATAATATCAAATTTTGAGTGACGCAATGCTATTAATTTACCTATACATATATAGATCAAAATTTATTCATTGATGCGTTATCATTTACATCTCATAAATTCGAATTATGAATTTTAAAAGATACTAGCAGGCTATCCCCGCTACGCTGGTCCTATTTTTCCATCTGGAATCAAAGAAATATATCTGCGGTATATAATGTATTTCATGATTTAGAGAAAGGATGTAAACGATGTATCATTGCAGTATTATATTTACTAATGTGTTGGAAAAAATTTGAGTTATTAAGCATCAATTACTATTTTAGTTGATCAATTAAAATTTTATTTAGCAGAAAACGGAAGCCGTTATGGGAACAGGAATAAAATTGTCCTTTAATAGCTACACTACTGAAATGAAGTTCATTACAATGATTACAGAGATTGTCCGTCGCATCGAAATAATGCTCAGGTGTTATCTTTTAAATTCCGAGCTTCTCGGTTTTGCGGCATGTGTGATTTTGGTAGTTTAAATGCTATATCACTCTATGTTCTGTTATATTTCGTAAAACGCAATTCTGCCACAGTTTTCCATATTTCCATTTTAGCAGAAAAAATGCAGTTAAAACTGTAATATTAGTAAATAATACTGTAGCTTCCATCATCAGTTAAAATGCAGCACTCTTTTTAATACAAAAACCTCTCTCAGAAAGAAAAAAAACCCTTTTAATTCATGAAATTCTTTAAAAAGGTAATCTTAATAATTGGGTTCAAAGAATTAAGAAATTTCCAAGTAATTCTATAACTAAGCGTTGTAGATAACATGTATTACATGTTGTAACATGTATTGTATATCTAACTCCAAAAACTAACATTGTAATTTCTATCAACATAATATGAACTGTTCAGTTGAAATGCAAATGAATATGGTAAAAGATGATATAATTTTCTGTAATGGAATACATCATGAAGGTGCTGCTTAAAACAAAAGCGATGCTTTCAAAATCATATTTAATACGCCAATTTGCGAGATATCCAGCTACGAAATATTAGCCCGAAATGCTATGAATGACGCAAACAGCTCCTTCTGTATCCCTTTGCAGTAACAGTGACACCTGAATTTAAAAACTTTTACGTCTAAGTGAACTGAACCGAACTGAAAAACTTTGGAATAATGTTTTGTTTTTGTGAACGGAGTTGCGCCTCCGTTATGATTCGATTAAAAGTTAAAGCATTTAAATGTTAAAGTCATATAATCCTGTACATATGTTGTAATATATTTGTAAATAAGTATTAAGATTAACCGAGTGATGTCTTATTTTAGTCGAATGAGTTGTTAGTAGAATTAAGTCTAATCAAAATCCGGCAGAACGAACATCAGAAGCAAGCGGAAAGCTTACCTGACGGAAAGGGTAAGTTAAAGATTTATGACATTCTTTTTTGTCTAATTTGAAAGCTTGTTATCATATTTTTATGGCGCCCGGGAATAGTCCAGGCAATAGAGACCGTATAGGGACTCTACCTAGCAAAATTAATGATAGTACTGGAAATCGACTTTCTAGATGTTTTTTGAGTTGCTGAATCCGAATTTGTAACTTCCCACCAAAATTTCCCCCGGCAACCCCCCAAATTTTGGTAAAAAGCCCCCCAAAAAAGGTTTTTATTAAAAAATTCCATTCTTTTATTGTTTTAGGGTAAAAGTAGCTGGAAATTCAGAAAGTAGACAAAATTTGCAACAAATTAGATATATGACATTATGACTTAGGATGAAGGGGAAGGGGGGATCTGCCTCGGAACATGCGCCGCAGTGCTGCGTCGACTAAGTTGCACAATTCCACTTAACCTCTCACACGTTTACATTAGCCCTCCCATCTTCCCTCCGAACTTTCTCTATAAGGTTTACTTTAAGTTTTTTGGGTCGCTGAATCCGAATTTTAAACTTACCCCCAAAATTTCCCCCCCCGAAAACCCCCCTAATAGTTGTTTTTAACTTAAATTTCTTGTTGCTTTAGGGGTAAAGCATTACAAAATTCAGAAACTAGACAAAATTTGCAACAAATAGGATATATCACATTATGACGTAGGATAAACGGGGAGAGAGGGGGCTGCCTCGGAACATTCCCCGCACGCTTTTCTCAAAAACCAAATTTTTTCAAAAAATCAATTTTTTGGGAGGTTGCCGGATGAAATTTTGGTGGGAAGTTACAAATTCGGATTCAGCGACCTAAAAAACATCTAGAAAGCCGATTTTCAGTACTACCATTAATTTTGCCAGATAAAATCCCCTATTGCCTGGACTTCATCATTGAGTGCACGTAGCGCCGCAGTGCATGTTCCGAGGCAGCCCTCACCCTCCCCGTTCATCCTAATTCATAATGTAATATATCCTATTTGTTGCAAATTTTGTCTAGTTTTTGAATTTCGTAATGATTTTCCCCTAAAACAATAAGAAACTTAAGTTAATAACAACTATTTTGGGGGGGGGGGTTTCGGGGGGGAAATTTTTGAGGGAAAGTTAAAAATTCGGATTCAGCGACCCAAAAATCTTAAAGTAAACCTTATAGAGAAAGTCCGGAGGGGAGATGGGAGGGCGAATGTAAACGTGTGTGTGGTTAAGTGGAATTGCGCAACTTAGTTTACACAGCACCGCGCGCATGTTCCGAGGCAGATCCCCCCTTCCCCTTCATCCTAAGTCATAATGTCATATATCTAATTTCTTGGAAATGTTATCTATTTTCTGAATTTCTAGATACTTTTTCTCTAAAACAATAAAAAAAATGGAATTTGTTTAATAAAAACCTTTTTGGGGGGCTTTTTGCTTTGGGGGGGGGGGTGCCGGGGGAAATTTTGGTGGGAAGTTACAAATTCGGATTCAGCGACCCAAAAAACATCTAGAAAGCCGATTTCCAGTACTACCATTAATTTTGCTAGGTAAAATTCCCTATTGCCTGTACTAGAATAGCGACGCCGGTTTTGATTTGATCTTAATTGAATGAAAAGTTATTTATAGACGATAGTTTTGAATATTTAGTTCTATTGAAAAGAATATTGTTGATGATTTGTTTTGATCTTGAATATATTGAAGAATTGAGTATAAAAATAAATAAAAGTCTTGAATGCTTAATTCTGTTGAAGATAATATTATTAATAGTATTGATTGATAACGTATTTTGAGAACAGGATTATTTTGAAGTTATTGAATATATTTTGAAAGTTATATTATTGTTCTTATATCAAGTTGCTATAAAATTAATTATATTTAAAATTACGAATTAAATATGTCTGATATTGAAAAACTAAAGAAGAAAAGTGCTGTTTCTAGAACGCCGACTACGAAATTAATTAATACTTGTGAGCAGTATCTTGAAGAATCAGTACAGGAAGCTCCTGTTCTTACGGAACATATTGATCAGTTAAGCTCAAAGTATAATAATTTAATAACTTTAGATGAGCAGATCAAAAACTTAATGGATGATGACGGCGAATTACAAACTGAATTTGAAACTGCCGAAGGTTATTCTGAAAAAATAATTTCTGTGAAATCGAAACTAACGTATGCTTTTAAAATGAAAGTTGAACCTGAACGTTCTATAAAGAAAACAAATTCGGTTATTTATTCGGAGAGTATTTCAACAGAGAATTTGACTTCTTGCTCTCATTCTAAAATTAAATTACCGAAATTGAGTATTAATAAATTTAATGGAGATCCTGCTTATTGGTTATGTTTTTGGAACCAATATGACAATGCGATACATCAAAATGATAGCTTAACTGACATTGATAAATTTAATTATTTGCATTCCTTCCTTACTGGAGCTGCTTCTAGTGCAATTAGAGGGTTTTCGCTATCGAGTGAAAATTATATAGCAGCAATTGAACTACTCAAAAAGCGTTTTGGTCGTAAAGACCTGATTATAAATGCCCATATGGGAAAATTATTGAATTTAGAAACAGTTAAAAATGTAAATAATACTTTTGATTTGCGAAAGCGGTATGATAATATTAAGACTCAAATAAGAAGTTTAAATTCACTTGAAATAACTTCCGGAACATATGGTACATTACTAACGCATATTTTTCTTAAATTAATTCCCAATGAGTTAAATTTAGAATTTCAACGTAAACGGAAAACTCAGGATAATCTTTTTGAAGTCAACGAACTGCTTGAATTTCTACTGGCAGAAATAGAATGCAGAGAAACTGCAATTCAAATACAAGATAGGGTTGTCGTTCAAAATCCACCGCAAGTGCAGAGGGAGAGAAAAATAAATAAGTTTACAGTTCCTACTGCTGCTTCATTGAAGGTTTCGATAAATCATTGTATTTTTTGCGGAGATTCCGCTGAATCAGTTAAGCACAATTCTGCAGCTTGTTCTAAGTCCGTAGCAGAAAGACGAGCATGTTTGAGAAAAAACAGAATGTGTTATCTCTGTATGAAAAAAGGAAATCATTTAGCAAAAGATTGCTTTTCAAAAATAAGAAGCAATCATTGCAGTGGAAAACATAATTTTTTAAATTGTGAAAAGAGTAATAAAGTAGATGAGAAAAAACAAATTGACGATAGAAATATCACTTTAACAAATAAAACATTCACACTGAAAGTTTTGTTACAAACTTTAATTGTAAAAATCTGCGGAAATAGTGAACATAGGTTTGTTAGGTGCTTAATCGACACTGGATCACAAAAGTCATACGTTTCGAAGTTTGTTGCTGAAATGATGCAATACAAAAGTATAAGTGAGAGCAACATTGTTCATAGTCTATTTGGTGGAACGGAGGTTTGTGAAATCCATAAACAATTTATTGTGAATCTTAGTAATGTAAAGGGTGATTATAAATGTAATTTTAAGGCCTTTGATCAAACTAAATTTTGTTCCGATGTACCACAAATAGAAATAAAACCCATATTACATGAGCTTAAAGAACATAGAATATATTTGAATGACACTAGCCACATGAAGGAAAAATTGTTGTTTGAATCATCCCCAACTGAAATTCATATTCTTATTGGAGCGGATATTGCAAGAAAATTACTTACTGGTAAGATAAGAAAATTAAAATGTGGTTTAGTATGTGTCGAAACTTATTTAGGCTGGACAGTTATGGGGAAAGTTCCTTTGGAAATAGAAAATAGAACTGACAACTCATTTACATTTTCGATGCACGTATCAGATTATAAAATTGTGGAATTGTGGAATCTTGATACTCTCGGAATTTTAGATCCATCCGAAAATGAAACTAAAAGAGAGTTGCAAGAACAAACACTGCAACATTTTCTTTCAACGGTTAAAAGGAATAACGAAGGCAGATTTGAAGTCTGTTTACCTTGGATAGAGAGCCATTCCCCCTCCCTAATAATCTAGAGGTCGCTGAGAGAAGATTAAAAAATACAGTAAAAAATTTTAAAGACAAGGGTTCCTTAGAAGATTACGAAGCGATTTTCAAATCTTGGGAAGAACAAAAAATTATAGAAATTGTACCTGAAAATGAATATGATAATTCCTGCCATTATTTACCCCATCGTGCCGTTATTCGAATGAATTCCACAACAACAAAAATAAGACCAGTATTTGATGGGTCAGGGAAAATTAAGGGGTTTCCGTCAATAAATGATTGTGTAGAAAAGGGGACTAATTTGCTAGAAACTATTCCTGCAATTATCAACAGATTTCGAGAAAAATGCATTGGTGTAAGTTCTGATATCAAAAAGGCTTTTCTATAAATAGGACTTAATCCGAAAGATACAGATTTTTTGAGATTCTTATGGTGGGAACAAGGTAATCCGGAACATTTTAATATGTATAGACGTAGGAGAGTCGTTTTCGGAATTTCCAGTAGTCCCTTCTTATTAAGTGCTAGTTTAACTAAGTTACTAAATGACGTACGTGAACATCTTAGATCAACGGCAGAAAAAAATTCTGAAGCTTGGTATGTTGACAATTTAATTACAAGTGTAAATAATGAAGAAGAATTGCGAAAACTTAAAAGTGATTCTGTTGAAATTTTAGCAAATGCTTAATTTGAATTGCAAGATTGGGCTTATAATTTTCCAACGAAGAACGAAATTGCAGGTAATGACACTTTTTCGGAAATTTCAGTGTCCGAAAATTCAAATAAAAGGAAAACGGTTTCTATTCTTGGCCTCATTAGGGATTTAGAAGAAGATACATTAAATTGCGACATTAAAGGAATAAATGAATCCGATAACCAATGCACTTCAAAAAGAGGGATCTTATCAGGAGCACACAAAATTTATGATCCAGTAGGTTTTACATGTGGTGTGACACTGACTCCAAAACTCTTTCTACAAAAGTGTTGGGAGCTAAAGGTTACATGGGATGAAGCTCTTCCAGAAGATGTGCGTAAAAAAATTCTTAAATGAAAAAAGGATTTGTGTCATTTGACAGAGTTGAAAATTCCCCGGTATATGATGCTTAATCCTAATTCAAATACAGATTTGCCTTATCATGTATTCTGTGATGCCTCCCAAAAGGCATATGCCATATGCATTTATTTAAGATGTAAAAATAAAGCTGAAGAGGAATTTGGCAGAAGAGATAAAATTTTGAACTACTTTTCCATTATGGTTCGAAAGCGGCTCCAGAAAGAAACTATTGAAGAAGAAGAAGATGGTGAAAAACAAAGCAGCAAAAAGAGAAAAAAGAAGCAGTCTAAGGATTTTAAAATTTCTCATATGGATGATTGGGCTAAAGATTTTAGTGAATCAGAAGATGAAGAGCGTGATGAAGAAGATTCTGCTCCTAAGTCAGCTAAAAAAGGCAAAGAAAAGAAGAAGAAAAAGGAAACACCAGATGATGAAGTCGTGAAGAAAGTGATGAAGGTGACTTTGATGATAGAGAAGTGGATTACATGACAGATTCTTCTGAGTCTGAACCAGAACTAGATGAAGAGAAGACTAACAGAGAATTGAAAGGAGTAGAAGATGAAGAAGCTTTGAGGAAGTTATTCAATTCAGATGAGGAAGAAGAAGAAGAGGTATTCAAGAGAATAAAGAGGATAAAGAACAAGAGAAAAAAGAAGAACAGCAAAAAACCAAGAACAAGAATAAAGAAGGCAAAGATTCATCTGGTGAATCTTCATCAGACACATCTGATTCTGACTGCGATTATACAAAAATTCATGCTGTTTTCATGCAGAAACAAGCTAAGAAATATGGTTCAGATAACAGTACCAGTAGTAGTCGAGCCAATACACCAACTCCTTTGAATGCTGATTCTAAAGATGGTAATAAGTTATCCAAAAGGAAGTTGTCAGAGACTCCAATGCCTGCATCATTGAAATATGAAGAAATTAATACTATTCTTTGTGATTGGGAAAAATGTTGTAAACTCCAGACCGTTAACATACATATCTGAAGATCTTGAATTAGAACCCTTAAGCCCTGCCATGTTTCTTCGTGAAATTAAAGAAGGTAGTGTTCCTGATCTGGACAATATAGATGCAAGTTATCTTCAAAGAAGATATGAATATCGGATGAAAATTCGTGAAGGTTTGAGAAAACGTTTCCGACTGGAATATTTGGGACAGCTGAAAAATTATCGTAAAAAATCAAACAGGTATCCCGAACTCTCAGTTGGAGATATTGTTATAATTAATACAAAAGAGAAAAGAATGAATTGGCCTCTAGGAAAAGTCATCCAGTTGTTTTCAGGTAAAGACGGCATAGTACAATTGGCAAAGTTACGAACTAAGTTTGGTGAGCTGCTTCGACCAGAACAAAGGTTGTATCCGATGGAAGCGAATTTCCAAGCAAATGACTTTTCTCCGAAAACCATCGAGCCTGCTCACCTTAAAGATTCTCCTGGTTCTGTTAAAAAGGATTCTCCTAGAATGTCTAAATTTGGACGGGTGATACGAACACCAGAACGGTTGGACCTCCTGAACTTGTCCACGACTGCGTTTGAGTTTGAACTGGCGAAACTCAACGGGGGGAGTATGTCGCGAACAGCTCCCTCTGTATCCCTTTGCAGTAACAGTGACACCTGAATTTAAAAACTTTTACGTCTAAGTGAACTGAACCGAACTGAAAAACTTTGGAATAATGTTTTGTTTTTGTGAACGGAGTTTCGCCTCCGTTATGATTCGATTAAAAGTTAAAGCATTTAAATGTTAAAGTCCTATAATCCTGTACATATTTTGTAATATATTTGTAAATAAGTATTAAGATTAACCGAGTGATGTCTTATTTTAGTCGAATGAGTTGTTAGTAGAATTAAGTCTAACCAAAATCCGACAGAACGAACATCAGAAGCAAGCGGAAAGCTTACCTGACGGAAAGGGTAAGTTAAAGATTTATGACATTCTTTTTTGTCTAATTTGAAAGCTTGTTATCATAATGAACGGTAGCACTTGATTACCCCGTCGACCAAAACCTGTCGCCAAACTGTGAGTTTAAATGCCAATAAAGGATGATCGTAAATGCCAAATTCACTTGGCATTAAACACGATACACGTGTTTCTAACGTCATCAATTCTTTTTAATTCGACGTTTTACATGCAATTTTATTAATGTTTTACCAATTTATTTGTTCTTTCGTATTTAAAATTACTGCAAATTTTTACTTTTTTTCTTCAATTCTGTATCTAATGTTCATTATCATTGTTCATTCATATATCCTTTTTTAGCTATATCCGTCAACATTGTTTGACTAAATAAAGAGCATATGGATTGTTACAATTTTCCGTTATCATTGATATTTATTGTGGTTTTTAATAAATTCAATTGTTACATTTAAGTTACTTGAATTTTATTCACAAATACAATATCTTAAAATTATAGCTTTATTGTTTATAGTTTAATTCAATAATTATGCATTTAAATACATAAACTATTAGCATTCTTTTGTCGGAAATCATCTAAATAAATTAAATTTTATATTTGGTATGTTGCTATGCTATATGTGAACATCATTATTAAAGTAACCCTATTATTTAGTATTTTTTTTTTATTTGAATTCATTAATTTTCCCATCTTAAAATTTTAGAATGGCAGCATTCTTCCATTTATATAATTTGGCTAAATAGTTTGGCGATTTGTATAATTTGGCGAAATTGGTCAGCGGGATAATCAAGTAGTACCTAATAAACAGACGATCTAAACTTTCTTTTAGGAAACATATTTTTTTTTTCCAAAATAGCAATATTTATGCAAATGACATTAATACATAATGGCATAAATATCCGTAAGAATAATCTTGAATTTCGAATTACTGAGATGTTAATACTAACATAAAACTAAAAAATTTGGTACTTTTTGGTACCGGGTGCCAGTGTTATATATACATGAATAAACATACATATATATATTAAAGCACATAAATTAACGTCTGAATTCCATTTTTTAATTATTAAAGGTACACATATATTAATACATATATTCCCCAACTTTGTTTATTAGTGAGAAATTGCCAGGCTAGGACATCGGCCAGGGGTAGCTTAACGGTAGAGCAACAGCACGTTATGCTGTCGACCCAGGTTCGATTCCTGGCCCCGGCTAATTTTTCACTCCAGTTGGGTTTATTGTATTTAATTGTATTTAAAGTCTGTCTTAATATATGTGTACCTTTAATAATTAATACATATATATGTATATATACAGTCTACTCTCCATAACTCAAATTTCGATATCTCGAAAACCTTGATATATCGAAAACAAAATTTCCCCTTGATATTACATATTCATCTAATGTTGATTTTAATTCTTATCTCGAAGAGTTTTCACTCAAAACCTTGTTATGTCGAATATTTTTCGAAGTAAAAAATGAATTTTTCTTAAAAAATCGCCGTCCATTTGTGTCGAAGAAATTTAGAGGTGTTTCAAAGAATCTCTCACATTCTTCATTATCTCTCTAAGGGGTCAGGGTGTGAGGGACGATTCCAATATTTCTATCAGGTCACTTGACCGGCAAACAAAGGGGGAAAACGTTTCCTTGTCATATGGATGGCATTTTTGTATGTAATGCTCGGAAAAAGTGGAAAACGATGACTTTAACGCTATTTTTCGAACAGAAAATTGGTTGAAGAATAATTTCAAGAGAAAGGCCACGATACTGGACTTTAGGAAATTCTAGCAATGTAAAATAATTTATGTATTTACTAATTATTTTCAATTTAATGTAATTATTTCCTACTATTTAAAAAAATTAAAATTTTCATCCTGTATTTAGACTTATTGTCAATAATCGTTACTTATTTATACTTATTCTCATTTATCATGACTCTAATTTTTATAATATTTTCCGTATCTTCTGTTTTTACGTGAATTTTTATGTTTTAGTTATGACCTTGTTACCTCGAAAACTCGCTATCTCGAAATTTTTTTAGCGTCCCTTCAACTTCGAGATATCGAGAGTATACTGTACATATATTGCATATTTATACATATATACACTTGTATGCACATATTTGTATATGTATATAGATGTATATAATACATCAGTATATACATATCCATGTATATATAACACTGGAGCCCGGCTAACCGAAAAGTACCAAAAAGTTTAAAGAAAAGAAAAATCAAAATAAAGGGCAGGAGAGATTGCATATTTTGAGAAGAGTTTCGTATTTTGTCTCGGTTGGCGCGATTGGCGAAGGAATCCAAAATGGCACCAATAGACCGATTTGGCATCTTTGGCCAAAATTTTCACTTTGGCTAAAAAACATGTTTTTTAAATATTTATAAATATTTATTTTTAAATTGAAAATAGTATATATATGTATTAGTTTCATGTAATTTTACAATATATTGCATATACAGAAAAATATCGTTTAAAAAACCATTTGAAAATTATAAATTAAAAAAATGTATATATTAAAAAAATTAATTATAAAAAAGTATTCAAAATTGTTACTTATCCGCCAGTAGTACTCAAGTAATAAAAATAGCAGTCCCAAATGCTAGAGATCGCAAGAACCACATCGAAAAATTCATCGCCAAAAAATACACGCCATAAAATCGGGAACATGATATGGAACTGTTCCCTATATTTATCTAACTGGTTTAGAAGTTTAAAATTTTTAATCAAGGACATTGAGCTATGTTGTTGCCAAGATGAAAGAAATTCATTTTTGGAAACATTTGCTCCGCATAAGAGAAAAAAAAAAGCAAATTTTATTACCTAAAATCATAATTATGTATATTCGATACGCGAATAACGGCCCAAGATTCTCAACTTTTCACCCTCAGCCAGATTGTTTATTACTGCATTGAGTGTGCCAATGTGAAAAGTGATTAAGTAAAAAACACAAATTTTGAAATAATCACTAATTGTGAAATCGGTTCATCTTTTGTAATAAGATTAATCCTGAAGCATTATCTTCAAACATGAAAAATGCTTCCAATAACATAAATTATACGCCAATTGGGTGGGGTGCTCAATTACGGAAGATTTTTCAAAAATCCTGTAATCATCTATCAGAAAAACGACAGTGTATACGCAGTTATACTAAAAATTAATGATGTAAATATATATATATATATGTATATTTCACCATGAATTCTTTTTTTAATAATGCGTAATTGCACAAATATCCGCAAGAATAATTCTAAGTTCCCTTACTTTCGTTTTTTTAATTATATTTCAAATAAAATTACAAACAGTTTTCCCTTGCTATTCGTATTTTTTGCTAAATAATATAGCCGTTTTAATTCCTCAATAATAGCACAATATATCGCCGCCAAGAAGACATGGAGAAACAATGACCAACAGCAACCTTTGCGCCCGAAAAAAAAGAGAAACACCAAATTTTAATTGAATAATAATAATAATAATAATAATAAAGCAATTTATCAAATTACAACGACCGTTTGGAAAATGATTTTTTCGAAGACTAAAATTTAAGACATAAAAAATCGCACTGAGTACATCATACATTACGTACGCCATGAATTAAACATTAATAGAGTTATTATACGTAAAAATTCCAAGCGACAAAAATCGCCTGCGGCTCGTACGTATTATCCACCTGAAACTTATGTATTATCCAAGCATTTCATTGGCTGTTGGGGAAAAGGCTTTTCCGTTGTCAGATTTCTTGGAAATCTGACGACACATTTTAAATGAAATTTCATTCTTAAACTTCTAAACATCCCACAATATTACTTTTTACACCGTCGTATAGAGAAAAAATGTACTTTTAAATGCAATTTGTTTGAAAGCTATATCTCAATTTGTTTCTGAGTTATTAATTTTTTTTGTAGTTTTTATTACTTTTTTGTCATAGTGGCAACAGAAGGTATCCATCTCTGTTGAAAGAAAAGGGAAATAGAGATTACTGTATAGACCAATCAGAAAACGAATAAAATGAGGATTAAACCAATAAAAATTTTCCGATATGCTTTTGATTTCCCATCCTGACGAGAACAATTACCATTTTTCCAAATGGTTAATAGTAATATTTATATAGGTAAATCATGCATACAAATGATTTCGAAAACTTATCCAATGGTGTAAATGATAAACAGAATGCATCCTCTACTTTTGAAATCAACCCTGACAAACTTAAAAAACAGAAAAAAAACCCGCTATTTTATTTAAATAAAAATATTTGCTTATCCAGGAGCCAAATATAATCCACAAAGATGATAAGTTGCCAAGAATTGTTTCCATAGATCGACTTTGAAAATGACGCTTCTTTTAAGCCGTACAAACACAATTCTTTCATATTTAAATTAAATATTTTGTTTTCAGACTATTATTTCTCATTAGAACTGTATTTCTTTGTATTTTTAATAAAATCAGTAATAATTTTTTTTCTGGCTGTTTGTATATTTTAATCTCTAAATGATATAGACGTTTCAATTCTTTAACAAAGAGATATGCCAAGATGAAAATCATATGCCAATGGCAACCTTTTCGTCCAAAATAACAGAACTTTCCGTCATAATTCTATAGCTAATCTACGTAGAACGATGTGTTATAGATTAAAACCTTCCCTGAAACGATATCTATCTAACAGTGTAAGTTCCGTCAAAATCCATACAGTAGATTTCGAAATATAGATGTTCGGAACGAAATTTCCGTTTGGATTTTATATATATAACTAGAAGGATAGCCCGTCAAAAATGACGGAAAATGCGATACAAAGATACATACAACACAGTGAATAAGTTGCTAGATAATGTTGCCAAATTTCATATTCTCGCCAAGGCCATTTTCTCTATCTCGCCAAAGCCCCTATACTGGAAATGTACTTAAAGCACATTAAAATTGGGCAGTTAGGAAATCAGATAGTCCAGTGCCGCCTAGGAGCGGTTATGTTGTTAGTAGCATCGGCATGAAGATGTAAAGACGTACATTTCAGTATATTACACTTTAAATTCTGACGCATAGATTTTGAAAAAATCCCTTAAATTCGCGGAGTTTAAATTAAATTACGGAGAGCTCGATTATGAAAAATTAACTATTTTAAATGGGAATCTCGCCAAATTAGGCAGCTATCGCCAAGTTGGCTACATATATGGCAACTCATTTTTGTCGCCAAATTTGGCAGTATTTCTTCAAACTTGGCGATAATTCGCCAAGTTGTTCGAACTTTGGCGCTATTGTGGTAACCCGTCAGTAGTATTTTTCAACAATTGCTCGTTACAGTGAGGCGGTCCACCCGGAAATGTGAGAGACACACAGAGACTTGGATTTTATATAAATAGATAGATGATATGAAAATTTAAGTGACGCCTTGATGTTGCTTAAAACGATTAGCTTTAAAATTCAATTTAAATTTTCTTTTGACTAAATATATTTACACATCTAAACAGTACTTTTCATTTTCCAATGTACTGTTGAATATATTACTTTCACTGAATCTATATAATGTACTGAATTGTATTCATTTGAATAAATTGATTTATCTTTTGTGCCACGCTATCCAAAAATCAAAAGTAAAATTTATGTAAATAGTTTTTTCGTCATATTATCCATTTGCATACATTTAACTTAGTTTGGATACAATGATGCAAAAAACTATTTACATAAATTTTACTTTTGATTTTTGGATAGCGTGGCAGAAAAGATAAATCAATTTATTCAAATGAATACAATTCAGAGCATTATGTAGATTCAGTGAAAGTAATATATTCAACAGTGCATTGGAAAATGAAAAGTATTGTTTAGATGAGTAATTGTATTTAGCCAAAAGAAAATTTAAATTGAATTTTAAAACTAATCGTTTTAAGCAACATCAAGGTGTCACTTAAATTTTCATATGATATCTTTTAAAATTCATAATTCAAATTTATGAGATGTAAATAATAAAGCATCAATGAATAAATTTTGATATATATATATGTGTATAGGTAAATTAATAGCATTGCGTCACTCAAAATTTGATATCATTATTTTTAAGTTCCAAATTTAAAATTCTTAGAGCTAAAGATAAAGTGTTGCCTCACAAACTTTTAACTCGTTAAGGGTTTTTGTATTGATATCATTACTTTTTTTAGGTTAATGATAAAAAGATAAAACCACAAAAAAAAATTAAAGACTAATGCAATAAATTCATAGTCGTGATTTCCATTGACCTTTACAATCCTCCATCTAAAACGAATCAAAGTGTCACAAGAATTTAAGAAAACAATTTGTGTGTGCATATTCCAAGATTTCATTAACTAAAATCGAGTTAAAGAAATCTTTTAAAATATGAACTTTTGAACACTATAGGTTACTCATAAATATGATACAAATAGAAATAATTTATCTAACTGAAACTGTTTTAGCCAACATTTCAATTATCAAGTGTAAAATAAGCGATATTTGGAAATTTAAGCATTCCATGTTGTTAAGATTTTACGTTTCCTTTTCACATGTTTCTATGAAAACGCAGACAGTTATTATAAAAGAATTTCATTTTTACTTTATATTTTTAATGTTTTGAACTCTTGCACTGTAATACTCCAAAAGTGTTAACATTTTTCAACGTGGTATGAAATATGCTAAAATTGACGACATATATATATATATATATATATATAAATACATGTAAAATAAAACTTTTTCACATTATGATCCACCTTAGGATTATTATACAGCTATAAATAAATAAAACGAATCAAAGTGTCCAAGAGTTTATGAAAACTATGTGTGTGCATTTTTTCAAGATTTCATTAACTAAAATTAAGTTAAAGTTTTTTTTTTAAATTTGAACTGTTTAACACTATAGGTTACTCATAAACATGATTCAAATAGAAATAAGTTATCTAACTGAAACTGTTTTAAACAACATTTCAATAATTAAGTGTAAAATAATCAATATTTGTAAATTTAAGCGTTCCATATTTTTAAGAATTTATATTTCCTTTTTACATGTTTCTATGAAAAAGCAGACAGTTTTTATAAAGATATTTCATATTTGCTTAATATTCTTAATGTTTTGAACTCTTGCGCTGTAATACACCAAAAGTCTTAAAATTTTTCAACATTGTATGAAATATGTTCAAATTGATCGGAAAAATTCTTATTTTTTTATAAATACATGTAAAAACTTTTTCACATTAAGATCCACCTTTGGTTTATTAAACAACCATAAATAAGTAAAACAAATCAAAGTGTCACAAGAATTTATGAAAACAATTTGTGTGTGCATATTCCAAGATTTCATTAACTAAAATCGAATTAAAGAAATCTTTTAAAATTTGAACCTTTTTAAACCGTGAAAATAGAAAAATAATTTATTTAACTGAAAACGTTTTAGCCAAAATTTCAATCAGTAAGTGTAAAACAAACGATATTTGTAAATTTAAGCGTTCCATGTTTTTAAGATTTTACGTTTCCTTTTTACATGTTTCTATGAAAAGCACACAGTTATTATATAGATATTTCATTTCTGCTTTATATTGTTAATTGCTTGAATTCTTACATTGCAATACACAAAAAGTCTTAAATTTTTTCAACATTGTATGTAATACATTGAAATTGATGAGTTTTGTACCGTGCATTTGAAAATAATAATTTGAACTAAGCATTGACGTTTGTTTGGTTAAGCTTAATGCAAACCTATGCTTTGCTCAAGCACCAATGAAACTTTAACAATAACTTATTTTATCTCAATAAAGTTTTTGTTTATTTTACGATACATAGGAATATTTCCTTCAGTAAAATTATTATCTAATGTATCTATACCTACTTTTGCATGCTATATGTGATTATTCCAAGAAATTAATTCTGGAATAACAAACATCATGATTCATGTAGCGCTTTCAACTGTTCAAATGGTAAAAATGATCAAAAAATTGGATGCCAGACAGCCAGTAAATGTTCTTGTGAAATAATTTGACATAAATCTGAGCAGTGTGTTTACGACATGAAAATAAAATAACACAATATCATGCTGAAAGTGATTCAAATTCAGAAATAAACATAAATGGGATATAAATGTTTAAATGTTCTTAAGCAACAATGTAATAATGGACTAGAAATCATAATGAATGCTTATAATAAAGTGAAATACAGTAAACTCTGTGAACTCCGCAAAATGCATAATCTGCAAACATCTATTATCTGCACTACGTGGAACGTAAGTAATGAAACTCATTTTAACATTTAAGTTCATAGATGAATTTAAATGATGTGTTAATTTTCACTAAATAACAATTTTTCCTTGAAATAAACTGTGATTTAAGAAAATTCATACATTTTGTACCCAGCACTCGAAAATAATATTTTGAGCTTGACCTTTGTTTCTTTGGTTAGGCTTAATGCAAACCTATGCTTTGCTCAAGTTCCGATGAAATTTTAACAATAACTGATTATATCGCAAGAAAGTTCTAGTTTCTTTTAAAATACACATGAATATTTCCTTTAGTAAAATTTCTGCTAATGTACCTTTACCTACTTTTGAATGCCATATATGTAATTATTCTAAGGCATTACGTCTGGACTAACAAGAATCAAGATTCATGTAGTGGTATTACATTGTTCAATAGGTACAAATGATCAAAAAATTGGTTGCTAGATCATGAGTGAATTATCTTGTGAAATAATTTGCCATAAGTCTGAGAAGTGTGTTTATGACATCAAAATAAAATAACAATATCATGCTCAGGGGTAGGAAAATGCATCATTTTACTAGCCACTGGCGAGTGAAATTTTAGGTAGTTATTGAAAACTGCAAACTATACAGGCATGCCGAAAATGTTTTTTTAATAAGCAGTTAGCTATATTTTTCAACTTTCCTAATTACTGCGATGTAAACATGGTACAAAATTCTATTTTATATAAAACTTTCATCTCTTGTTTATATTTCTCAATTTTATAGGAAAGAAATATATGAAAATGCATTACAGTAATCAGTGACCTGGAGCGGGAAAATTTTTGATGCTCCAGCTCCAGCTCCGCTCCGAGATAAAATACTGTGGCTCCGGCTCCGGGAACTGCTCCAACTCGGCGCCGACTTCGCACTTCTGAGTTGCAGATTTTACACATTTAATTTTTTGTTTACAAATTCTTTCTTTCTTTACCTTCATTAAAGATCTGACAAAATGCAGTTTTTTTCTCAACAAACTCGAAATGCTTGCTCAGAAAATATGACATCTTTTAGATTTTGCTTTTAAAATAGAATGTTTGGTGGAATTTTAAACACAAAACTCTTAAATTTCTTCTACGCTTTTCAAACAACCAAAATTGTACAACTACACGTGTAAACAATAGGCAGTCATACTTGTTTTCAAATAGTGTTGCCACTTAGCTCAAGTAGAAGTGAAGTAGTGTTACCATATTTTTGTGAGTGTTTTACATCTTTAATTTAAAAAAAACCTTAAAAAATGTTATAATTAAAATACCGAATATTGCTGTCATTAAAATATTTTAAACCTGGACATTTAAAAGACAGAAAAAAAAGATTTAAAAAAATAACAAAAAACTAAAGGAGCCTGGAGCAGAGTAAATTTTAGAGCTCTAGCCCCAGGGAAAATACAGCACCGGAGCGCTCCGGCGACGGGCTACGGTTCCAGTACCAGGTCTCTGACAGTAATAGGGATCGACTATTTTGAGGTGCGTAATTTTGTAATACAATTTTTTAACTGTACATTGCATTTTACTGGCTGTTGAAATAAATCCTTGGCTGGTAAGATTTTCTAGAAATTCTCCATCCCTGGTCATAAACATAATAGAAATAACTTATCTAACAGACACTCTTTTATCCAACATTTCAGGTGTCTGACTATGTACAGAGCAATTGAGCTATTTGATTATTTTTTAAACGTAGTTTTATTAAGATTATGACTAGAAAATGTGAAAAAAAGCAAAAAATATTTCCTTCATTGATAAAATTTTGGTTAATGGAGTAATTTATAGTAAAATTTAGTGAAATTTGGCCCAAAATGCTCTAAAGAAAATTTGGTACTTTTCGGTTAGCCGGGTGCCAGTGTTATATATACATGGATATGTATATACAGATGTATATATATACATCTATATACATATATAAATGTGTACATACAAGTGTATATATGTATATATATGTGCATACACATGCATATATGTGTATATATACAATATATGTATATATACATATATAATGTATGTATATCCATGTATTTATAACACTGGCGCTCGGCCAACCGAAAAGTACCGAAAATTTTACTGTATGTTAGTTTCCTTTGTACATTTGATATTTATGACGTTGGTGAAGGCAATGAACTAAAATCTAAGAAATGTCTTAAACGTTTCAAAACTTATAGCATATTGCACTTGTTTACATGTTAATTTTAATAAAATTCATCAATGTCATTCCACAAAAACATCCATAAAACAAAACAACATTTATTTTAAATTTAAATCTTTAGTTCGTTGCCTTCACAATAGTGTAAACAACATAATATTTTAAATTTTATAGTGATATTTCAATAATTTTCTGAGGAATAATGTTTTGCGTATGGAAGCACATTATCCAAAAAATGCATTTAAAGTTTAGATTTTTGTTTTACTACAAGAATTTCAGTAATTATACATCTAAACTTCATTGTTTTTATAAGTCACTCATTTCTTTAAAAGTACTGACCCTTTTTTAATATCTAGAAGGCCATATTTTGCCCCCCACCCCAGTTTTTTAACAAAGCAAAGCATGACATTTCACATCAAACATGCGACCTTTATCACAAACACCATATTCTTCAGTTTTAAGTGACTTGGATTGTTTGTGGCTTATTCAATACCTTTTAATTTCATGTATAATTCAATATTATACTATTTTACAGGTAAATAATAAAAAAAACAGAGCTCGTCTTCTGTATCTAGTTAGTCAGTGATGATTTGGCACACAGAAGCAGAATTTTCAGTATCAATCTGCAGCAAACCAAAATTTATCTGCGACCTAACAATACTGATCCGAGCTACTATAATAAATACTCACAGTAACCCATAAAATAAGCAAAATTTACATTTTACAAAGAAAATTAATAACAAACACAATAACTCCTAAAACAAAGTAAATTTGTGTGATTTTTTAAGCTCAATATTTATTTTTAAGCTGGTAGATTCATCAGCAAGGTCTAAAATAATCTGCAGCGCTGCTGCCGTGCTGCACAGTTTCTTTCTATGGAGATTTGGTACACGATCACTTTCTACGCCATGTCGTTCATATCATTCCACAAAAACACCCATAAGACAAAAATATTTCTTCTAAGTTTAAACCCATTTTAAATTTCATAATGATATTGCAATAACTTTTTGAGAAATCATGTTTTGCGTATGGAATTTTCACCGAAAATAACTTTTCCAAAAAATGCATTTAAAGTTTAGATTTATGTTTTACTACAAGAATTTACAGTACTATACATCCAAACTTCACTGTTTCTATAAGTCATACTCATTTTTTTTAAGTACTGGCCCTTTCGTTATCTTTAGAAGCTTATATCCCCCCCCCCCCCGGTTCTTCAACAAAGCAAAAGATGACCTTTCTCATCGATGTAACCGTTATCGAAAACACAATGTTCTTCAGTTTTAAGGGACTTGGACTGTTTATGGTTTATTCAATACATTTTAATTTCATGTATAATCCAATATTATGCAATTTTACAGGTAAATAATGAAAAAAATAGAACTCGTCTTCTGTATCTAGGCCAGTCGGTACCGATTTGGCATGCAATCACTTTCTACGCCAAGGCTGTCAATCCAAAAAAATTATATGTGTTTGTCAAATTACTTATACATTTATCGACAATCTTGACAGACCAGCCCAGAAATAGAATTACACCCAAAAATAGAATGTTTATGAAATTTCAAGCAAAATTTATATTATTATGTAAAAGTGAATAAAACCTGTCCTTTAAACAAAACAATGCTACTCAGAACATACTTCAAGGAGGGGGGGGGGGGGAGGTTGGTGCCAAATGAAGATATTGATTGTTTATAGTTTCATACAAATATATATGTATATATGAAGTAACAAGATACTCGCAAGCTCATGTTATACTTATGGGAGCGTTCTTTTCAAATTTGGGAAATTGAAAGTAACTTTAAAAAAAAATCTGCAACCAAAATCGAAAACGTAAACACTAACCCAGTTAGAATCCAATCTCAGCTATTCTAAGCAAGAGAAATAATCATTTAAAACTATTAATATGCAAGGGAGAAATTTTTAAATGTACGCTCCTATAGGTTTAACGTCAGCAATTCCAGTTTCTTCTCATGACTAGTGCAGATTCCTAACCTTCAAGTTAATGTTAATCCTTTCAGAGCGTTTTTTACATATTCCTTGCTAGCATTTTAATTATTATTAAAATAATTTTTATCTTTTAAGGATTTTTTTTTTCCATAGGGTACCTGTGGTTGAAAAGTTTAATTGCGTGCAAGCAAGGTGGGGGTGCCAAAATCCATATCGCCCCTGGTGCAAAAAAAGCTAGTTTTGGCCTTGATACACGTTTGGCTAGTTAAAAGTCAGCGAATAACGTAACCAAACTTCCATTACAAAGTACGAAGATAATCTGTGGCCTATAATCTCCTAAAAAAAGTAACTGGTTTTGAAGGGAAAGGCGTTTTAGCCCTTCGATTCCCCCCCCCCTCTCATCCACTTCACAATGAAATCAACATACCCAATTAATGTTGGCAAGACAATATCAACATTTTAGTTTTTATATAAAACAAACATATCAAGCTCTTTTTTTTTCTCAGGATGAAAATACATTTTGACAACGTGATTGTAAAAAACGAACTTTGAAGCAGGATATGAAAAAAAAATCAAAAGAAAGTTATTTAAAGCTTTCTTTTAAGAATATTAACTTTAGAATTAAATAAAAACAAGTATATTACCCTTGCAAAAAAAGCTATTTTATCTCTTATTTACCTATAACCTTTAATTACTAAATAAACAAAAAGAACATGAAGAAAATTTTTACTTTTAGAAGCTCAAAACAACTAGTCGGGATAATATGATTCATCTTGAGCTAATAGTGTGCTCTAAACAAATTATTCACGTGTCTTCCGATTGGCATTGTAGCAATAGGTCGTTTCCTGCCAGACATAATCTGCAAATATCACAAATTTTCTTTTAAAATAGCATTATATTCTAATACTACAAAAGAAAAACACGATGTCTCTTTCCCCTTCATTTTGATTTCAAATAGCAATCAAGTAAGTTGAACATCCATTGCACATATTAAAAATTAGTTTGAAAAGAGTTGAAAATTAGTTTGTTTCAAGTTGGAAAATTTTTTAATCCCCCCCACCCCCAATAAATATCTGTCGCTACGCACCGACGAATCGATAAGGAAACGACGATTTTAAACACTAAATCCATCATTATAGCGAATTTCTGCCCGTTAACAAGTAAACAAACAAACGTGGATTAGGATTCAATTCAACAAGATTCAATAAACGATTCAAAACGCGAGATACGCTCATAAACAAGAAATTGAAAATAATTTTTTTGAAAATTGAAAAAAAAATTATAAATAACAATTATATTAAATACATATAATTAAAAAAAATTCCCCATTTTTAAAAATGAATCTATATATTTTTTCGACAAAAAGCAGAAATGTGAAATAATAATTTCTTCATAACAAAAGAGAAAGATCAAATATGAATCGAAATTCCATTTAATATATTTAATATTTTAAAACACATAATAATTAACATTTTAATATTTAAAATTTTAATATTAAAAAAAAAGATTTACTGCCTAGATTCAGATTGTTAACTGTAACCTAGAAAATACCTAAAATGACTTTGCAAGGACTAAGACTCTCCTACATACGAAGTGACATCAAACCTACTCACCAATCACAGTAAAAAAGTGATTTTTAAAAATAAAACGAGTTTTCCCAGAAAAAAAAGTGTTATTATATAATATATCAATTTAAAGAAAATCGCCCGTACCGTTTTCGAGATTTTGAAATTAGGAACTTCTTGCAAACCGCACCAACGCTTTCGCTTAAAAAATGGCTATTTAGATCTCAAAATATACTACACGTAGAAAAGTAAAAATTTCAGTATACGATTAGACTGCAGATATAAAACTGTTCTAGAAAAATCAGAACAATAGGACCTATATCTGCTGAGTTATTAAAAGGCGGCTTTTCGCGTTTTCTTTGATGTCGAGTTAGCCGTAAATATGAGTTCAGCCTTCGACGAATTCTACATTACGATTTTAGGCTTAAGGCTGCGTCACTCGGAATACTACCGTCTTCCATGATACCGTTTTGCATTGCTAAATAATAGAGATTTTGAGGAAAGTTCTATAATCAGTTAAACAAGATTATGAAAGTTCAGAATTTTTAAAAAGTTCTACAGAACGGATTTTGATAGGAATTCCATTGTTAGATACCTATTCAGATACGGTTTTAGTATTTTGCATATTGTTCTACGTTTCTTAGTCATAAAATAATGGCAGAAAATTCCATAATCATGTGAAACCGATTATGAAAGATTATGCTTTTCAAAAAGTTTTAGATGTCGGATATTGATAATATTTGCTTTGTTGATTAGACTATGTTTGGGGAGGTTTTAATGTACTGCGTATTATTCTACGTTGCTTAGTTATAGAATTATGGGGTAAAGTTGAATTGTTCAGATGAACCCCAATATGAATGATCAGCCTTTTAAAACAGTTTTCCTGGATGGATTTTGTCAGTTTGTTTGTTTGCATTTATTATGTCAATAATTTTTTAGGGGTTGTTTTATTATATTGAATATTGTACCATCATTCTTTTCCAAATGTCTTCACATTAGAAAATATATTAGCGCAATGGCTTTCATATCTTTTTCAGCAATGCGAAAGGACATTCCAGGTAAGGTTCCATATTGCTGTAAATCCCAATGTCAAATTTACTGATACATTTTGTTTGATTCAATGTCCGTTTGGATAAACAGCACAGCGCACAGAAGAGTATTTTATGAAAAATGTGGACAAAATTATTTTGTGAGCTATATCAAGTTGAAATCTTATAAAAAGCTATTTAGAGTCATTATATATAATTTTTTCAAACATATAATTTTTTTACGAATTTCCAAAAAACTTTATTTTTAAAAAGTAAACTACTATTTAAAACTTTTTTACTACTATTAAACTGCTATTTAAAACTATTTTGAGTTTACAATAAACATTTATGATATTTAGTGAAGTATTCCGCTTTTTTACATATTTATAAAAAGTTTTTCTGTAACTTACTATTCTAGTCAGATTCATCTTCATCTGTTTGGTCTTCATCCTCATCTTCCTCTTCTTTCGGATGTTGTTCGTATGGTGTTTCTGGTTATTTCGCTGGAAAAAGTCTTTCTTCTTTTCTTAGGCTTTGGCCTTGAACTACTTATAAAAGGATCAGAAATTAGTAGACGTCTGTTCAAATCATCTTTATTACATTGTTCTCGAGAAAATTTTTGTGAAAACCTTTGCCTATATTGGCGAAAATATTTGTTTCTAGCTTCAGCAGCCTCCTCCGAAAGTTGACCAATAAGCAATATTGAATGTTTAATTATTGTGGCCCCATGTACTAAAACTTTATGTACTATTGGTGACATTAGATGTCACCCGTATATTTCGGCATAAAGCTTTGCAATTTCTCCAGTGTAATTTTCAAATTTCTTAACATCAATTGTATGTCCACTGGACAGTGCCTCTAAACGTAAAGGAGCAAGAGAACTCTGAAATACATTTGCATCACTATCAAAAGTATTCTGAACTATATATTTAAATTGCGATAGTTGGGAGCCATCGCAACCCCATTTAGATATTTGTCTAAATTGTGGTGTTCTTCTTCTGTATTATTTTGAATCACTTTTTCTAAATATTTACACATTCTTAAAGAGGTGTCATCAAGAAGATCCTGTATGTTAATTTCAGCGCTTATTTCTGTCACATTTATCGACTCCTCACTTATATAGCAATCTTTCTTCGCTTTCTTAATCAGAGAATAACAAGTAAATATTCTTATTTTCACTATGAATAATTTCCCATTGCATTCTCGTTAGATCAGCTACTACAAAAATTGATAAGGCTTCTGATGGTGCATGCTTCTTAATAATATTTTTTTTTTCTTGCTCAAGTTATAATTTTTTCTGTATTTGGTATCTCTAGTTGAATTAGAGTTATATGTTTTATGACTGTCGAGGCATGAATATTACCAGTAGCTCGTTCATTTGCACTATCTGCATATGTTAATTGATCAAGGGTACTTGCTCCCTTAAACCTCTTGTTTTTCGTCAATTGCTTCTGTCACACAATATGGCGGGATCTTTTGTTGGTCGACCTTTTTTGATATTTTACAGCTAGTACCTTCTACTGCTAATTTTATGGAACTGTTAAGCCAATGCTCATTTATCTTAAAAAAGCGAATTTTTGTCCTATTTGCAGCCTCCCATTTTTCTTTAAAATCCGATTTGAAACAGTTTAACGGACGTTTTAATGATTCTTGTTTATCTATCGTACCTTCGTCCTTTTTATAACTTTACTTCCCATGGAACATATTTTTTTCATCTATTTTCTTATTAGAATAATTTTGCATACGGTCAAACAACAACTTTCTTGAAAGATCTTTTGCTGTCACTAAAGTTTCTAAAAGAAAAATGAAGATTTTTCGTTTTCAAACTATCGTCATCTTCTGAAACCTTTTTTTTTTTAAACGGTAAAATAAAATTGGGGCAAGTTGGGGTTAGATTTCATTTTATGAATATGACAAAGAATATCCATATGTTATGTTCCAAGAAAAAGTTTTGCCGGGGAAAGGGCGGAACGTATTTATAAATCAAAAATAATTTAAAAGAATTAGAAAAAGTTACACATATTTTTAAATATAAAACAATGGGGATATATTCATAATTATATTCTTTTATAACTAAAACTAAATACAGTAATTTAAGCTACATATTCCCCACTTCTTTGTCCATAAAGGGTTTTATTTAGATCTACACCGTATGCAACAATAAATGCAAGTAAATAATGCGCTTCTGACCACAGCGCATTGAAAAGAGTAATCTGCGATGCAGGACAGCTGTTTTCAGACTGATAACGCGGCGGGGAGTGTTACCGAACATTCCTAAGATATTATTTACCTGAAGCACTGACTGGTAAGCTATACTAACAAATAAAGTATTGCGGTTTTTAACGAAGTTCATTTTTCGACTTTTGTCCAGCTTTTTTTAGAAATACTCCTCTGTGCAGCGTAGCGGGGATAGCCTGGCCTACTAGTATTACTAGGTTGAGCAAAAAGTTCTGGGAAATTTGTGAAAGTTGCGTTGTTATGCGCAAATTAACAACAAAAGCAACAAGGACTATTCTCAAAGTAGAGACTATCATAGTTCACGACTTTATGCCATCGTTCTGCCAGATTCCGGGTTTGCTGGAAGTACCATGCTCCTTCGAATAAAAACTCTTGACATGCTTCTTCAACTTCATTAAAGGATTCAAATCAACGGCCCTTGAAAAAGTGTTGCAATGATCGAAAGAGGCCATAATCGAATTCCTCAACTTCTATTATAGATATACTACTTGTACTCATATATACGATACAAATTCTGGTAACTATTAGATTAAAAATTTCCCAGAATTTTTTGCTCAACCTATTAAATAAAAAGAAAAGTGCCCAGTTAAACTAATGGCATTGAGGTCACAGGTTATTCACACTAATTGCATATTATACTCTTATTTCAAAAAATAATGACCCTCGAAAAATAAATTAACCTGGATTAGACCGACACCGTTCCACTCTTTATTCTTAACCAATGGGCCTCCAAATGTTATCAGGGAAGCGCCTTATTAAAATAAACAGGTATAGAAAATCTGAAAAAAACCATTTATCTACTTTAAGTGAGATATTAGCCCCCCCCATTCCCCCCTTTCGTTTTAACCAATGAACTTTCAAACCTAATCAGGGAAGCTCCTTATTAGAATAAACCGGTATACCAAATTTAAAGCAAATCGGACAGAAAAACCCATTTATCTAAATCAAGACCCCCATTCCCCCCCTTTAAACTTAAAGAATGAACTTTCAATACTAATCACGGAAACGCCTTATCAGAATTAACTGGTATACCAAATTTGAAGAAAATCTGATAATTCTGCATTAAAATCCCATTTATCTAAGTTAAGGGGGGATTAGCCCCCGTTCTCCCTTTATACTTAACCAATGGACCCCCAAAACTAATCCGGGAAGCTCCTTACCAGAATGAATATAGCAATAAATTTGAAGCTAATTGGATATTTGTATCAAAAGTTATTATGTTACGTACAACGTACATGCGTACGTACAGTCGTGGAAAAAAAAGTAAACACCCCCTACTAACTCCTCAACAAATTACTGTAGAAGAAAGTGACTGGTACCGAACGATTGGAAATAAAGTCTACTTTTAAGTGATGTATATAAAATTTGCTTAGGGGACATCTACATATTAAAACGAACCATAACTTTGTTTTTTTTTAAATAGCCGTACACAATTCTGACAGCATAAATGAATTCTACACCATTTAATTAGCCTAAAAACAAATTTTTATGCAATTCGTACCACAAGTTTCCGAGAAATTAATTATTTTAAAACGAGCGTATTTTAAGGGCTGTATCTAAATTGAAGTTTGGTACTCGATTGTTAACCAAGAGAGCCCCCTTCTTGATCAAGGCACCTTAAGCGTCACTCAAGCAGTCAATGATGTCTGCTAGATTACTGGACAGCGCAAGAAATTCCAAAATATCTACTCACTTCTATCATAGACGGCCCCTTAAACCATCATTTTGCAGTTTTTAGGTAGCTTTCTTTACAAAAAAGCTACCTATTGCAGCCGTTCGGAGGAAAGCGATTTCAAAAAATTTTGGTATATTTTCATCGATCATGACCCCCAGACCCCGAAACCACCCTCCGTTCAAAATTGATATATATATATATATATATATATATATCTGACCTATGTCACACTGTAACTCCCGTAATTATGAACCGATTTCGATGTAATTCGGTGTGTACATAGTACATACCAATGTCTCGACCGAGTTCGTTGGCCAGCTTCATCCGCCGTTTTGTTTCAAAATGGCGGCCATTTAAAATTTTAAAAAAAATTGAAAACTTGAAATGTGGTACCAAAAAATTAAAAATGGAAAAATATTTTTTTCTTATGTATTTGACCTTTATACAAAGATTCCGGGGCAGTTTTTGTTTCGTCTATATCTTAAAAAATGGCTGAGTTATAGCATTTTGAATTTCTAGCGTGGCTGACATTTTGAAACGTCCTGAAATTTGTCACGCGATAAAAGGCGTATTTATGAACCAATTTGGATGTAATTCGGTGTGTACATAGTACATACCAATCTCTCGACCGAGTTCGTTGGCCAGCTTCATCCGCCATTTTGTTTCAAAATGGCGGCCATTTAAATTTTTTTTAAAATTTAAAATTTGAAATGTGGTACCAAAAAATTGAAAATGGAAAAATATTTTTTCTTATGTATTTGACCTTTATACAAAGATTTCGGAGCAGTTTTTGTTTCGTCTATATCTTAAAAAATAGCTGAGTTATAGCATTTTGAATTTCTAGCGTGGCTGAAATTTTGAAACGTCCTGAATTTTGTCACGCGATAAAAGGCGTATTTATGAACCGATTTGGGTGTAACTTCGTTTATACATAGTACATACCAATGTCTCGACCGGGTTCGTTGGCCAGCTTCACCCGCCATATTGTTTAAAAATGGCGGCCATTTAAATTTTTAAGAAAAATTTAAACTTGAAATGTGGTACCAAAAATTGAAAATTGAAAAAATATTTTCTTCTTATGTGTTTGACCTTGATAAAAAGATTCGGGAGCAGTTTTTGTTTCGTCTATATCTTAAGAAATGGCTGAGTTATAGCATTTTGAATTTCTAGCGTGGCTGACATTTTGAAGCGTCCTGATTTTTCTCGCGTAATAACAGGCGTATTTATGAACCGACTTGGATGTATCTTTGTGTGTACATAGTACATACAAATATCTCGACCGAGTTCGTTGGCCAGCTTCATCCGCCATCTTGTTTTAAAAATGGCGGCCATTTAAAAAAATTAAAAAATTAAAAAATTTAAATGAGATACCAAAAAATTGGAAAATGAAAAAGATTTTTTTGTATGTGTTTGACCTTAATACAAAAATTCCGGAACAGTTTTTCCTTCGTCTATATCTAAAAAAAATGGCTGAGTAATAGCATTTTGAATTTCTCTTGTGGTTGACATTTTAAAACGACCTGATTTTTGTCACGCGATAACAGGCGTATTTATGAACCTATTTGGATGTAACTTGGTCTGTACATAGTACATACCAATGTCTCGACCGAGTTCGTTGGCCAGCTTCATTCGCCATCTTGTTTCAAAAGGGTTGCCATTTAAAAAAAATTAAATTTAAAATTCAAAATGAGGTATTAAAAAATTGGAAAATGAAAAAGATTTTTTTTATCTGTTTGGCCTTGATACAGAGATTCCGGAGCAGTTTTTGTTTCTGAAAATTTGTTCTTTTGTTGATATCTTAAAAAATGGTTGATTTATAGCACTTTGAATTTCTAGCATGGCTAACATTTTGAAACGATCTTGTATTTGTCACGCGATAACACACGTATACATCAACACATCGACCAAGTTCGCTGGCCAGATTCATCAGCCATCTTGTTTCAAAATGGCGGCCATTAAATTAAAAAATATATATATATTTAAAGTGAGGTGCAAAAAAATTAGAAATTGAAAAAGGTTTCTTTCTTAAGTATTTGATATTGATATAAGGATTCAGGAGCATTTTTTGTTTGTCTTTACCTTAAAAAAGGGCTCAGATATAGCAGTTTCAATTTCTATTGTGGGTGACATTTTGAAAAATCTGATTTTTTTGCATGCGACAGCACTCCTATATATTAACCGATTCCGATGTGAGTGAGCATGTGCACAGCAATTACTAAGGTCTCGACCAAGTTCACTGCTTAGCCTCATCCACCATGTTGTCTTAAAATGACAGGCACTTTAAGAAATTGCCGAATTTCGCAGCCAAATATAAGTTACTTTAAAGAAAAGCAGCTTGGATAAAGCTGACTAATTTCGCGAAATTCTCATTCATTATATTGATAAAAATTAGCATTGAATCTCCTATATTCGGTTTCCACTAAATTGAGCTTCGTGTGTTTGCATGATATAAGTTGGCTTTTTTTAAATAAGGATTATGAAAGCTACCTCTTCCTCCCGGTACTGGCCGGAAGGACTTTTTAAGCATAATTTGAAAACTACTTGGAAGAAAAATGTGAAATTTTGGATTTCCATAAAGCAGGACTTAATAAATCTAAATCCATCAAAAAATTGTAGGTTACAATTCATAATGTTTTCGAATATTAATTTCATAATTCATATCATAAAATTATAAAAGTTGCAAATTCAACGTAATTATGTTTGGATATATTACTATAATAATTTCAGGAGATATAAATAAAAATATGAAAATGTCATTTAACATTAGAAGCACTAAATTTTGAATGTTTATAATTCAAAAACTTATTATTCAAATGACTTGAAATTTGGTATCTAGGCATAGTGTGAATCAAAGTATTGAAATATCTCGTTAAAATTGGGTATTGCCATTGAAAAAAGGGAAGTTTGGATTCGTTTTAATATGTAGATGGCCCCCTAAGCATATTTTATGTACTTAGATTAAAAGTAGACTTTATTTCCAATCGTTTGGTACCAGTAACTTTCGTCTACGGAGCAGTCCAAATAGACCATTCAGCTTATTTGTGCGAAGAATATGGAGACATAAAGAGAGCCACTAATTTATTCCAAAATCACATATACGATTGGATCATCTGTGTTGACCTTAAAATGGTCTGCATCATTCTTGTCCATCAATGTGGATATAACAAGAACCCCTGTTTTTGTGTATGTGGGACAACAGAGCTCGTGAGAAGCATCGTTGCAGTTGAATTGGCCCAAGATCTGACCCCAAGATCCCAAGATCAGACCTCAAACCTGGTGATCCAAACATTTTGCATCAGCCACTTGCCGACAGAAAGAACGTCATATTTCCTCCTCTGCATATAAAATTGGTTTAAATGAAGCAGTTCGTGAAAGCCTTGTCAGCTGAAGGAGACTGTTTATAGAATCTCATTTCGAAATTTCCGAACATTCGTCAGTTCATTAGAGATGAATATTTCATCGGAACATGGTCAGAACTCCAAAAGAATGCTTGATTGGCAGTCAAAAACCTTGTCAAAGACTTTCTTGAAAATAGGCGATTAGAAAACTGCACCGAAATCATCCAGCAACTTTTAGAGACCTTCAAAATGCTTAGTTGCAACATGAGCATCACACTTCATTTTCTGCATAGTCATCTTGATGACTTCCACTCAGATTTGAAGCTCATGGAATGACGGTATCAAGGTACATGGTAGGAACAGATGGTGGCTGGCTATTGTTGGAGCATCAAGCGAAATTGTCCACAAATCGAACACTTCAGGAAAAGCTACAAGCGAAAGTGTTGACCTTAATATGTACTTTTCCCGTTTTGTTAAAAGATTTTACTACTTGTATGAACACAATGTAGCTGATAGTAAGTATATACAGCCGTTGTATGAATATATTTGGTAATTTTTTTTTTTCTTTGTATCTACAATAAGTATAATTTTGGGGGTCTCCTGTTGCTTAAAAAATTGACGTGATAGAAAAAATATTTTGGTCATTTTTGGATTTAGATTGCAATAGTTAGTCAAAAACAAGTGCCAGATCAAAGTCAACAAAATACTGATCCCCAGTGTAATCTTGAAATTAGCCATAATTGTTGACTATACTTGATCACATGTTATTCGGACCGCTTAAACTGCTATTTTTCACAACTGTATTTTTCATATTTATCCCTTACATTTGTTTTAATATACTTCAATAAACTACTGCAAATTCATTTCTGCTCTAATTTAAGTAAAATTTGCAATATTGTAAATTTAAAAGTTATTTAGTAATGTCGGGTAAATCGGCCGAATTTTAGGCTTAACTTGTAAATGATTAACCCTTCAGCCGCGGGAAACGCTATTTTCGCGTTCCAACGGGCTACTTTTTAAAATTAAGTTTGCTTGATTAACACCACTTTTTTAAAAGCGCATAATTCGGCTAATTCTCACTTTATTTAATCTGTAATTAAATAAAGTGCCTATTTCTACTTCAAAAAAGTAGTGGGATCCAAACAATCTTAATTTAAAAAAAAGTAACCCACTGAAAAAGTCGCCCGCGGCTGGAGTGTTAAAATATTACATTTTCAAAATTAAAAAATATATATTTTGAATTCATTTTGAATTTATTAATATTAGAAAACATTTAAAAAAATATTTTACAAATTTATTATTACACATAAAGCAAGGAGAATCCTTCTACGAATATAAAATTCCCATGCCGGTTAACGCTACTTGTAATGATTTATATTTAAATTAAATGGAAAATCAAAATTAAAATGCTACCATTCAAAGATCGAAGCAAAGTTTTTCCAACCATTCTGTTTCCTTTTAAAACATAAAGCGATATACATAATTACTATCGCTCCAATGCTTGTGGCAGAAAAGGAACTGACTACGCATTAATGAAAATCTCAGTACGTACCATAATATATTTTAACAATTTTTAACATTTACATATCTATTGAGCATTTACAGATCTATAAAACATCCCCCCCCCTTTTTATGGCAAAAATACATAATCTATTAGTATATGTAGTAATATTAGTAGTATTAACGGAAAAATGTATTACTAAGCACTGAAAAATGGAACATATCCAATTTAAAAAAAAAAATATTACTCTAAAAGAAATTAATTTCTTATATAAATACGTAGGTTTAATAATACTATTTTGACAGAAATAATAAACATATTTGCACATATTTGCGTGAAACTCATTTATACTTGTTTGTTTGACTATACGTTGCTGTAAGGCATCCAGATGCCACAAAGTAATGGTGTTTTGTAATAATAAGTTTTCCATTAGTAATCATTTATTCCCATTTTCAGAATTTTTTTGAATACAAAGCAAATTATTGAACCATTGAAAGAGAGGTTAATATTTTATCTTTAATCCTATATTGTAAAATATAAATGTAGCAGCAGGCAAATAAAATCACATTCTGCTTTTCAATATTTATTTTTTATTTCTTTATGCATTTCATTTACACTGGAAAGTTTTGAAGTATTTATAATATAAGTATTGTTCCTATCATATTTTATTGAAATAATTTATTATTTGTTCGAGTATAATTATAGGTAATTTACCACACGCAGATGTGGTTTTTATTTGTGTACTTCTCCAAACTTTTAAAATGAGTAAATTATGTTAATATTTTCCTGCATTTTCTTTTTTTATATATACACAAAATAAATCCATAATTCATAGTTATTTTTTTAACTAGAAAATGCTTTCTTTGTAAGGATAATGAGACTTTATATCTGCAATGTTAGCGTTTATAAATTTTACATGAGACATTATTATGTTTTTAATATTTACATGTTAAAAATTGCATTAAAAAGAGATTACGTTATTGTGTCATTCAACGGTACATTCCAACTATTTCTGTTTGTCATAAAAGACAATACAGTTTAAATCTAAATGAAATGTACTTGTACCAAATGTGATCATGCTGCTAATAGATTGTTCAGCTTATATCTTGTAGAGACTGGTCTAGGAAGGACATATCGCATCACATACATGCCAGTTTATGTGTTTGAAACCTGCGAATAAATTCAACTACAACCGATATCGGTTTCGCCATCATTTTCGAAACACTGAATCATCCAAAACATCGATTTTAAAAACAGTAAGTAAACTTTCATATATTATATTTTTACATATTATATTTATATATAATATAATATATTATATTTTTGTATACTATATTTTTATATATTATAGTTTTATATAATATAGTTATATATTAAATATATTATAAATCTATAATTTCTAGTTTTTATTTATACAAGTTTTTATTTGGTATATCCGGAAAAATCATTTATAGTGTATTTTAATAGCGTTACATAATTTTAAACATAATGAAATTCCTATACATTATGGAGGTGCAAGAGAAGATAGTTACCATAAAATAGGTTATATGTACCACGTATATTTCGGGTACAGAGGAACTCAAAAAATTCAGCTATATTATGGTCTATGAAGAAAAATGTTTGTGGTGTATTTTAATGATGTTACTCCTGTTGGAAACAATGAAATTGTATAAATCTCTGAGATGCAATAAAACATGCATTCTGTAAAAGATGAGGTGCAAAATATTTGTCATTATTGTACAGGGTCAAACAAAAATTTTCGGTTATAAAATGGTCTTCGGAGAAAAACTGTTCTCAGCGCATTTTAATTATGTTGCACTATTTCAAACATGATGAAATTGATACACATTACTGAGGTTTAGTACAAGATGCTTGGGGTAGAATATGGCATTCATCGAATTTATCGTTCATTTACAGGTGGATAGAATATGTAAGGATTAATTTTGAATAGCTCGAATTTGAATTAGCGAAAATAAATTTGAATAATATGACAAAAGAATGGGACGTAACAGATTTCAATTCACGATTCGATTTAAAAACAAAAACTGCGAGTTGTCACTATTAGAATTTAGAATGAAGGTTAAATTTGCGTTACTTACCCCCATTTTCCCAGGAATTCAGGCAGACACTGATAAAACAGAGAAGCTGCATAAAAAGGCACATCTTTTATTACACAGTTCACACTACACACCGACGAATATTTCAATTTGAATGAGAATTTTCAATACAACATAGTATCCTTGTATCGAAGATGAGAATTTCAGCTATGAAGAATATAAATGGTCATAACATCGACCAACGTGGGTGCGTTAAAGAAGACACCTTCGAATGATTTGATCTGGTTATTTAAAAACGACGAATTATACATTGTCAACGTATATAGATGAATAACGTTCTTATTCCACATCGAATAATAAATATTAGACTCCAAGAATAAACGCCTTAGCGTACTTCATTCCACCGTTCGAATTCCGAATGTTTGTTTTTTGAGATGGTACCTGTAGAGGCTGACGTCACGATTTTACGTCAGTTACTCTGTTGCCAAGGTAACGAAAGGTTCATTTCCAATATTATCGTCCATAACCTCCGGGGGGCCGGCGTGGGCCGACCGGATGCTTGAATGTACCTTCATTGGAACGGATAGTCACAACTCTGACCACACCGTCAACACCAGGATGGATGTTTTCGACCACGGCTAATTTCCAATGAGTTGGATGAATTGAAGATTTTTTTACCAAGACTAGTTAACCAATCTTGATAATATGATTGCCCTTTTTCCATTTATGTCTTAAGGACAATGTTTGGAGATAATCTTTAGTACAGCGTTGCCAGAAATTATCCCGAATCTTGGTGCACAATTTCCACCTGGAAGAGAGATTGATACATGGATTATTATGTGATAACATGTCAGGTAAAGCAAGTAATGGATAACCAATAAGGAAATGTCCTGGAGTTAAAACGGATAAGTCATTAGGGTCTGTTGATAAAGGAATAAGTGGACGAGAATTTATACATGCTTCAATAAGGCATAGGGTTGTGGATAGTTCCTCAAAAGTCATAAGTGTACCTTGGCATGCTTTGGTTAGATGACGTTTGGCTAGCTTTATGGAAGACTCCCATAATCCTCCAAAGTTTGGACCATGAGGAGGTATGAAATGCCAAATAATTTGGCGTTGTGCGCAAAAGTCTTGGACTTTTGATTCTTTGAGAATTAGGAACAGTTTTTTAAGATATGAGGCTGCACCAACGAATGTTTTACCGTTATCGGAATAAATGTCTGTTGGATGTCCTCGGCGTGATATGAAACTCTGTAAAGGGCATATAAAGGCTTAGGCGGTACGTTCAGAAAATAATTCAATGTGTACTCCTTTGGTACACATGCATATAAAAAGACACATATAGGATTTAAAAGTATTAGACTTTCGTTTATGTTGGCATTTTGTGTTGATTGGTCCTGCAAAATCAATCCCGGTGCGCTGGAACGCTCTGCAAGGATTAATTCGTGACGGGGGCAAGTCACCCATGATTTGAGTAAGCGGTTGGGCAGATATTCGAATGCAACGGATACACTTTCTTAATTCTTTCTTAACTGTTGATCTGCCCTCCGGAATCCAAAATTTTTGAGGAATTAAGGAAAGAACTTGATCAGGACCCGCATGCAGACTATAGAGATGAAAGTACCTGATAATAGTTTCTGTGAAGGGATGATTTTTACGAATAAGCATTGGATGTTTGGAATCGAATGACATGATTTTGTGTTTGCTAAGACGTCCACCAACTCGCAAAATATTATCTGCATCGAGAATGATGTTTAAAGAAAGCAATTTACTGGATGTTGGTAGTGGTTTGTGTTGTTTAAGTAGATTAGTTTCATCAGAAAAGGCTGACTGTTGTAATCACTTGACGACAGTTTTACAAGCGTTGTTAAGTTCAATTGCATTTAATGGTCCTTTCCTTTTTAAGTGGAATTTTGCGTTGTAGGCGAATCGTTGAATCCAAGCAACTACTCGGATTACTTTTGTATATGAAGAAAATCTGGTGAGAATGTCTACATCGGTTTCTAGTTGATTTATTAAACAAGAACTTTCGGTGGGTAAAGACTCAACTGCAAAGTTTGAAGTTGGAGATGGATCATCAACAAAAGGATTAGAAGACGTGTAGAGCCAAGTAGGCCCAGACCACCAACATTCGCAATCTTTTAACTGATAGGGATATAGACCCCGTGTTGCACAATCTGCTGGATTATGTTTACCAGGAATATGATGCCAATTTTCAATTGATGTCAAATCTCTGATTTTATTGGCACGATGAAGCACAAATTGATTGCCTTTGGTTGGAGGGTTCAAAATCCAGCTTAAGGTAATGGTCGAATCGGTCTACAAGAATGTTTCGTGGATAGCGTTAGGTAATGCATCTTGCACAACTTGAATAAGGTTTGCTAGCAAAAGAGATGAAGATAGCTCTAACCTTGGCAATGTTATTGCACTGGCGGGCGCTATTCTAGTTTTAGCAGTGACTAGCATTACCGTGACAGGATTAAAAGTTTTGATATATACAACCGCAGCGTAAGCACGTATAGAGGCATCACAGAACCCATGGAGTTTGAAAGGTGATGATGTGCTGACATTCATAAATCGTGGAATGTGCATAGAATTAAAAGCATTTATTTCAGAATAGAATCTATTCCACGTTTCTAGAATATCTAAGGGAATAGGATCATCCCACTTCAAGTCTGCCTTCCACACTTCTTTCAATAACATTTTCAAAATAACAGTGGAAGGTGACAAAAGACCCAAAGGATCAAAAATGCCAGCGATTACGGATAATAATTGACTTTTAGTCTTTACTGTAGGTTTTTCTACAATTTGTACTCGTAGGGAATCTGTTTCCTGGTTCCACTCTAACCCTAGAAAACTTTGAGATGAATTCGGATTGAAAAAATGGGTTAAGTTACTTTCCTTTAAAGAATGTGGCAAACTATCATCTTTTGCTATAATGGCAGCAACAGGAAAATTAGTTTTTTCCTCATCACAAACTTGTTTATTTTGCCGAGTTGAATTGTGACACAGCTCTTTAGCTGCATCTGATTTAATAAACTCCTTAGATTGAGGAACAGACTCTGAGTTGAAAAAATCAGTCATGTCTACTGATTGGCAGACCACGGTCGTGGCCGGTTTAGACGAATAGGGTACTGGACCACTTAGAATATATCCCAGTTGAGTTGGGATAGCAACGGGTTCACCAGATTGTCCAAAAATGGGTGACCCTAATAACAGATGTGCAAAAACATCTGCTCCTAGCAGAATGTCGATTGACTTGGAGATATGAAACTCAGGATCCGCCAGCTGTAAGTGTGCCATGTGCGGCCATGAATGCCTTTCAAGCCTGAAGTTAGGGAGTGAGGTAGTAACCTGACTGACTACAAGGGCTTTTAAAGAATTGTAATTATTTTCAAAATATAGCGAGTAATTAAATTCAGTGAAATTTAGGCATGTTTCAGCCGAAATGCCATTTATACCTACAAACCTATGGTTCGTTCTGCCAACAGGCAAATTCAATCTTTCTACACAATTTTTTGAGATTAAAGAATTTTGAGAAGCATTGTCAATAAGTGCTCTGCACTGAATAACATTGCCTGTGCTAGATTTTACATTAATAAGAGCGGTAGATAATAGGACATTATAATTCTGCAAAGATGAATTACACTGCGCACTATTAGAAACAGAAATTTCTGGTGCATTATCATTAACAAACTCTCTATTAGTTTGACTAGTCGTATACACATGTAATAATGTATGATGCATTTTGGAATAATTTTTGCATTTAACATTAATTCTACACTGCCCTACTTGATGGTTTTGTCTAAGACAATTTTCACATAATTTGTTTAATTGAACGATTTTCCACCTCTCTTTCACTGGTTTTGAATTAAATAAAGGACATTTGAATAACGCATGGCTTTCGTTACATAATAGGCAGTTATTACCATTCCTAACAAACGCGCTGTTCATTACGTTGGTTTTGACTCGACTAGCATCTAGAGGCTTTTTTGCGAAATTGAATTTAGACTCTACTTTAGTGCATTTTGACTCCTCTACACTTCTAGCTTCCCGCTCAATAAATTTTCGAAATAAATCCATATCCGGTATTTTATCATTGGCTAACAACAATTCCCATCTTTCTTTGAGAGGCTGATCTAATTTATTCAACATAAAATTTATTAACATTAAATCACTCAAAGCATTAGATTCTAATCCCAAAATTTTCAAATTCCGAATTGCTTCATTACTTGTATCTAGCAATTCTAACAAGGATTTTGAATTACTAGCTTTAATAATCTTTATCGAAAATATTTTATTTATTTGACTTAATGCCAATTGTCTTTTATTTTCATATCTTTGACTTAACAAATCCCAACACTGAACTAAATTTTCTGCTTTTAAAGAAAATCCTCGAATTAATTTTGCGGCATGTCCGCGAACAGAAGAATGTAAATATTGTAATTTCTCAATATCAGATAAATTTTCATTCCACAAAATCGTAGACTGAAATAATTCTTTAAACGAAATCCATTGTTCCCAGTCGCCGTAAAAATGGGGAAGATCGAATTTGGGCAATTTAACTTGCGATTAATTCTGTTTGCTTTGAGTTTCTACACGAATTTCTGTCGGAGAATCAACTTTGGTTTTCTCCTCTAAATTGACTAACAAATCACAAATAATTCCCTGATACTTCAAAAAAGTATCCAAATTCTCATTATTTTCTTTCGGCGAAAGTTTATCAAATGCTTGCGCAAGAGTATTTTCATAAGTAGATATTTTCGATTTCAAAACTTTAATTTTTGCCTGCTCATCTGAATTCGCATTTTGAACTTTATCTTTAATTACATCTATTTCCTTACAAATTCGCTCAAAATACAGCTCCTGTTTAGTTTGTTTAGTCATTTTTAATAATTACAAATAAACAATATAAGAAATGAATAACATAAAAATACGAAAATTACACAATCTCATACAAAATGCACCATAATATACAAAATATAAAAAACAAACAAGAATTGAATAAATAAACACAACCGTTTTTACTTTTTTTTTTTTTTTTTTTTTTTTTTTTTTACGTTACATCTAGCACAGATAAATTAATTGACAGCTACGACTTGAGAACAGATTCCATCGTAGCTCAGGCTCGACACGGACCAAAATTTATGGATAGAATATTTAAGGATTAATTTTGAATAGCTCGAATTTGAATTAGCGAAAATAAATTTGAATAATATGACAAAAGAATGGGACGTAACAGATTTCAAAACACGATTCGATTTAAAAACAAAAACTGCGAGTTGTCATTATTAGAATTTAGAATGAAGGTTAAATTTGCGTTACTTACCCCCATTTTCCCAGGAATTCAGGCAGACACTGATAAAACAGAGAAGCTGCATAAAAAGGCATATCTTTTATTACACAGTTCACACTACACATCGACGAATATTTCAATTTGAATGAGAATTTTCAATACAACATAGTATCCTTGTATCGAAGATGAGAATTTCAGCTATGAAGAATATAAATGGTCATAACATCGACCAACGTGGGTGCGTTAAAGAAGACACCTTCGAATGATTTGATCTGGTTATTTAAAAACGACGAATTATACATTGTCAACGAATATAGATGAATAACTTTCTTACTCCACATCGAATAATAAATATTAGACTCCAAGAATAAACGCCTTAGCGTACTTCATTCTAGTGATGGGCGATTCTCGAAAATTCGACAATCGAGAAAAATCGTCATCGTAAAAAATAACAATCGATACAGCCATCCATTAATTCCTAGAATGTACAATCGAGATGTTTTACAATCGATTATAACGAGAGAAGCTAAAAACAATTGTTGGAAAATTTAGCTATTATTCTGGCCGAAACTTTCATAGTAGTGATAGGGTTTGCTCGATAATTCTGCTATCGCAATTATTTTCTCCTGATTTAGGCTTAAGGGGTTACTTCAGTCAAGTAAAAAGACCTGCTCGCTAATGCTAATCTTATGGAAGAAATTTATAAAGGTATCTCATTTGAATTTCAGTATTTTAAAATAATTTTCTTTTCATTGGAATAAATTCCCCTTTCTTCTTTATGAAACTGCCATGTCCAAATCGCGTAACTATGGCGCATTTGATGAATCAAATAACCTTTCTACTTTTTAGATAACTCCAAAAAGTTTGATACAGTTTAAAGTTCCCCTAAATGTGAAATACTGTGGAATTTCTCCATTGATCGAAAACAAAAGTTTCTTTCGAAAAACGTAAGGATAGTAAGATAAAGATACCTGCCAAGAAAGAACCTGCCTAACACGGAAACTGTTTTCCAGTACCTAGCGATTCCAACATGACTCTTTAAGTCTGTATCGAAATCCAAAGTAGCTACTTTATGACACATTTAAAAACTCATTTTTTATTTTAGGCGCATTAGCTAGAATCGATTAGCATTTCCCTGTTTTCGATAAAGGAAAAAGGTTTGATATAAATTAAAGTTCCCTAAATGTCTAAAGTGTATCAAATGCTGTGGAATTTCTCCGTTTATCGAAAACAAGACATCTTTATCGAAAAACGTAAGGATAACCAGACATATATAACTACTGAGAGGGAACCTGCCTAACACGGAAATTGTTTTCCAGTGCCTAGCGATTCCAACATGATTCTTCAAGTCTGTATCGAAATCCAAAGTAGCTAGTTTCTATGACACAGTTACTAGCTCATTTTTTATTTTAGGCGCATTAGCTAGAATCGATTAGCATTTTCTTCTTTTCGATAAAGGCAGAAGGTTTGATACAAGTTAAAGTTCCTTAAATGTCTAAAATGTGTCTAATGCTGTTGAATTTGTCGATTTATCGAAAACAAAGGAGTGTTATCGTAAAATAGAAAAGTAAACAGACAAATATATCCGCTAATAGGGAATTCTATAACTAAAATAAAACTTCAATGGGCTTCATTTTTGGTATTTTGGATAATTTTAATTTTCCAATCCTTACCAACGTGGTATTAGATGATCGGTCTGGAAAAGGTAGAAGAAACGCCCCCCCCCCTCCCCCCCAAAAAGGGGCATTAGGCCCCAAATTGACAGTAGGGCAGACCAAGGATGAAAGTTAACTTCATGTAAGAGAGGACTAGGGGAAGTTGAGAATGATAAAAAAAACTAAACCATTGAATAAGAAAAAAATTGAAGAAAAAGAAAAATGGTAAAAGAACAAGTGAAGCGTGTGATTAGAGCCAGACAAATGAAGAGGGGCCCGATGGGCCACAGCTGGTCCAGAATGAGTGCCCAAGTAGTCAGAATGGGTCAAGAACTTGGAGAATAGTATCTACAATGAAGAAAAACAATGAGACAAAACATTATGAAAAACAGATGAAAAATACCAATAGCCTGAGGCTAAAAGTAAAATGTTTCACTGGGCGGCGTCCCCTGGTGGTAGTAAAAATGAAATTCATACGAGAAGATAGGGGAGAGTGAAAAGACTTTATTTTGTGAATTTTATAATTTTTGGACAAACAGTATACTAAAGTTTTGAAGAAACAAAACTTTAAAGCGCCCTCTTGAGGCGAAGAAGGGAGTTAAAATTAAGAAACATATGTCCATATTTTTTATTCGATTTTAGACATAATTTGATGTTAGTCTTATAATTTTCCTATGAGTGCAAGATACCGTACCAGAGTACGAAAAATACCGTCGCTAAGTATATTCCTTTAGAGTATTTTAAGCACAGGGGCCTAAAATTAACGGTGGATTGACAAAAGAAAGGTAGATTTAGAAAGGTTATGAGATTACCCTTATTTTAATATATTACATGAGTGGGGGAAAATAATTTTGAAAAATCCTCTTTCCTGAGGCGACACTTAAAATCTTGAAAACACATAATTTGCAGTGCAGTTTTGTTTTAACAGTAGCATTCTAATATTAAGAGATATGGGACAGCTATGAGGGCTAAAATAAGAGAAACATTGAAAATCAAGACAAACTGGTGCCGCCAAATTCACTAGAAAACTTCTATATCAACAACTGAAACCCGAACCAGAAGCGCGGTAAGTTTGACTCTTCTGAAAGCTTCCTTTCTCTCGTCCTCTCTCTGGCATTTCGAGATATATTTTCTGCTGCTGCGAACTGCTCGTTTATCTCGAGGAGATGGCAAACCCGAGGGCAAGCCTCTCGCTTACTTCGAGATATCTCATTGATTGTAACTCATTGCTTCCCATTGCCATTCTCGTTTCTCGCTCTCGGTCTCTGTTCAACATTTCATATGACATTGTCGAGATTGAGAAATCAGTTTTCGTCCTTCCTCGAAATGTTACTCTCGATGATTGTCATTTCACGCTCGGCCAAGAAGGGCCGAGATGAGATATCGAGGGGCGAGCTGGACAGAGCTGACAGGCATGACAATGAGCTGTGAAATGAAGCTTTAATTTTCAATGTTTTTATTATTTTAGCCCTACCAAGCTGTCACATACCCGGAACCCTCCGATAAATATTATTTATTAAATATAAAAATTTCAAAGAGGAAGGTGGGTCGGGTGAATTCAGAGGACGTGAGAGTGGGCGGGGAGCAATTAAAAAAATTTACCGAACTCTTCCGGTGACATATTATCGAAAAGTCCTTTGACAACTCTTTCATATTATGAACCTTTCTTCCCCTGAAGGTGAAATTCGGGGGGTGGGGAGGGGGCGAACAAATTTTTAAAACCGTAGCCGATTTCCATAATAAATTTAAATATAATTTTAGATGTGGTTTTTTTGTGCAGTCTTCCGGTAAATATTATTTATTGAACATAAAAATTTTAAAGTGGGGGCTGCGTAAATTCCGGGGCGAAAGAGTGGACCCAAGGGGGAGGGGGAGGGGGATCAATTTTCAAACTTTTTTTCGACCCGTGATGTGATATGTTATCGGAAAGCTCTCGAATGACTCTTTCATATTATGAGACTTTCTTCCTCCCCTTCCCAATTTGGCCCCCCACCGCGGGGGGTAGTTTTTTCCGTTTTTATCATTTTAGATCGGATTTTTTTATGGAGCCCTCCGATAAATATTATTTATAATATATGAAATTTCAGGACACTTTTCTAAATTTAGTCAAGACCCCTCATGTGACATATCTTTGGAAAGGTTTGTGACTACTTATTGATGTTATGCACTTCCGGTGGCCGTCCCCCCACTTTGCCCCCCCGGGGGACACTTTTCCAAATATAGCCAAGACCCCTCATGTGAGATATCGTTGGAAAGGTCAGTGACTACTTATTGATGTTATGCACCTCCGGTGGCAGTCCCCCACTTTGCCCCCCCCGGGGGGCATTTTTCCAAATTTAGCAAAGACCCTTCATGTGAGATATCGTTGGAAAGGTCTGTGACTACTCATTGATGTTATGCACCTATGGTGTCCGTCCCCCCACTTTGCCCCCCGGGGCACTTTTCCCAAATTTAGCCAAGACCCCTCATGTGAGATATCGTTGGAAAGGTCCGTGACTACTTATTGATGTTATGCACCTCCGGTGACAGCCTCCCCACTTTGCCCCCCCCCCGGAGTACACTTTTTCAAATTTAGCCAAGACCCCTCATGTGAGATATCGTTGGAAAGGTCTGTAATTACTTATTGATGTTATGCACCTACGGTGTTCGTCCCACCCCCCACCCCCCCATTTCCCCCCAGGGGGGCACTTTTTCAAATTTAGCCAAGATCCCTCATGTGAGATATTGTTGGAAAGGTCTGTGACTACTTATTGATGTTATGCTCCTCCGGTGTCCGTCCCCCCACTTTACCCCCCCCCCGCCCCCCGGGAGACACTTTTCCAAAAATATAGCCAAGACCCCACAAGTGAGATATCGTTGGAAAGGTTTGTGACTACTTATTGATGTTATGCTCCTCCGGTGTCCGTCCCCCCACTTTGCCCCCCCGGGAGACACTTTTTTTCAAATTTAGCCAAGACCCCACATGTGAGATATTATTGGTAAGGTCTGTGACTACTTATTGATGTTATGCTCCTCCGGTGTCCGTTCCCCCACTTTGCCCCCCCGGGAGACACTTTTTTCAAATTTAGCCAAGACCCCACATGTGAGATATTATTGGTAAGGTCTGTGACTACTTATTGATGTTCTGCACTTCCGGTAACCGCCCCCACTTTTCCCCCCACGGGGGACACTTTTCTAAATTTAGCCGAGACCCCTCATGTGACATTGTTGGAAAGGCCCATGACCACTTACTCATGTTATCCATCTCCCGCACCCCTCCCCCCTCTTTGCCCCCACGGGAAGGGCATTCTTATAAATTCAGATCCAGACCACTCATGTGGCATATGGTTCGAAAGGCCTAAAGACCTGTGACGACTTATTCATATTATGCAGCTACTGTGCCCCTCCGCTCACTTTGACCCCACCCCCAAGACATCTGGTCCGAGGTTCGTTCGTTTCGAGATTATATTTTTTTACAAGATTTTGTAGTGCGTGCACACCACGCCTGCTATACGGTGTCGTATATAGCGGGTAACCTGTTCGTGATTTCATATTACAAGATTACGTATAACTTAGGGGCCCCGATTAAAGGAGGAGCCCACTAGCGGGCGAAGTCACCTACTCTTTATTAACGCCGACTCATTCCAGTTCACCCGCAGACGATTCTTGATAAATGTATGACGTATATAATATATGATGTATAAAAGCAATTGGCAAACTGGAGTCATCGAGAAAAAATTTACACAATCGAAAAGTATCGAGATGTCCATACAATCGAGAAAATCGAGAAAAACATCTCGTTATCGCCCATCACTAGTTCATTCCACCGTTCGAATTCCGAATGTTTGTTTTTTGAGATGGTACCTGTAGAGGGTGACGTCACGATTTTACGTCAGTTACTCTGTTGCCAAGGTAACGAAAGGTTCACTTGCAATATTATCGTCCAACAGGGAAAGATAAAAGAGTTCGGATAAGATACCGTATCCGAAGTATAGTTTATTATGGATGATTGCTAAAATAGCGTTTACAGTTAGAGTATGCTTTTTAAGTTTAACTTATTTTTTGCATATTCTGTGGTGAGTATGAATTCTATAGAGCATGTACGGGATGCGCAAAAGAATTCGTCAAAATTAGTCCGAATGAGCTTGAATTGCTTAATGTGTTTTTTTTTTAATTATTATTATTGAGTTATGCGTTATTAAGCTCAACTATATTTAAAAAGCGATGTCTGTGAAATATAGATATATACAATGATATACAGGGCTATGCAAAAAACCGGATACTTGGCTGCCCATGAATAATAATTCTTGGAAGCGGGATTTGATACGTTTTCATAGTGTTGTTGAGTGAATTAAATTTCAGATTAATTTTTAGCATGCATAAAGAGCTGTAGGTAATATACAGTGCTTTGAAAAATAATTCATGTACGTTGCCGTCTATTGATAAAAATTGCTAAAAGTGTATTTTCAAATGTGATATACGTTTAACTAAACTAAATTTTAACAAAATATGGAGAATATATACAAGTCTATAGATCATAACAGAGCTGCTGCACAAAAGAATTGGAGTACCTTTCCGTCAGTGTGCAGTAATTATTTAAATTTGGTTTTCCAATGTGTTATGCGTTTTCTGAAATGTTTACTTTGGTATCTCTTTTAGCTTATTAAACGACGAATATCTGTTAAAGCACTCTGGAAGTGTTGGAAAGTATTTCATAATCTATTCTTGACGTATGATATTTCTTTCTTGTTTATTCATATTTCCTGCATCTAAGTTTTTAATATTTATCATTGTTGCAGTATTACACCCAGATGGGATATTTTGAAGAGTGTGGTTTGGCGCATAATTTACTCCAATCTTTTTTAAACTGATTTTGTTTTGCGAAAACTGTTAAATACTCAATAATATATTAATTTGTATTTTATATTTTTCAATTGTTCACTACCACTATTTTGAAAATGCAATTATCTGTAATGTAAACCTAAAACAAGATTAAACACTAGACATAAAAGGAATACATGCATATTATGATAAGAAAAGTAAAGTTTTTCACTTAAATATTAAAAGAAGTTTGTTATACAAAAGGATCATTGAATTTGCTATTGGGAGAAAGTATTCCATTTTATGTTCTTAGCAATCATATTTATATGTGATGGAATTCTTAAATATAGAGTAAAAATCTATTATGGTATAAATTGGATGTGAATATCAAAATTTATTCAAAATGTCAAGTCAATCTTTGAAAGGTATGTTAAATATTTTGTACCGAATCATTTGAAAATTTGCGAAAGATAATATTATATTCTTTCAAAAATCAATTTATATTTTATGATATCTGGTAATTGTGGTAGCTTTTGTATTCTTAGAAAATATTCAATATTATTGAATATAGTATATTTTGAGACATTTAAAAAGGAGTTTTTTAGAGAGCCGTTTAATATAATGGTTGAATAAATAAATGATATTGTTAACTATCACTTTACTAAACATTTGTTAAACCAATATTTATCAGTGAGATTCAAAACATGCTATTATTAACTCTACAGTATTAATTAACGTCATAAAAGATTTGCAGGATTCTAAGTAACATGTTGCTTTTATAATTTTATATAAAATGACAGTGTAAATGATTTTGTTTTAAAAAGTTTAGATATATTCTCTTCATTGTTGAATTGCTTTTAAAAGGATTGTAAACAAGTGTTAAAAATAATTTAAGAAGGCGGTGCTAAAAGAAGTTGATAAAAGAATAGACTCGTTTTCAAAATACAAGTTACATGCTTTTAGATATATCTTACATTCTTCTCTATTCTAAAATGAAAGTAACCACCGCTGTTGCTGCCGTAAAAGAATTGTTGATGACCAGAGATTTTTCTCGGTATATATATACACACATATATATATATATATATATATATATATATATATATATTACACCATATCAAAATGTCAAAACACCATAACTCCAAAAGGAAGTGTATATCTGCAAAAATTTTTTAACTATAAAATACTTAAAAGAACAGGAAAGACAGATAAAAAACATAAACAGTCTGTTCTTCATCAGTGGGAGGACAAACAAAAAACTAACTCCACCTCCACTTTTAAAATTTGCAGGTTTCTGAACACACGTCCATCCCACATTCAATACTGAAAAACTATTGTCGTTTATTAACCAAATTCCATAAAAAACTAAAATAACTCAAATTAAAACTAACAAACATAATGTTAACAATACAAAAATTATTATACAAAAACAAAAAAGCTTTAATAAAAGGTCTTTTAGAGAAATACTTAAAAAATTGCCATTAAAATAAAAACAAAAGAAATTAACTTAACATGCATGAATGCAGAATAAACGTGCGCAACCTTCCCCTCCCCCAAAACCTGCAAAATAAAATTTCTCAAAACATGAAAAACAGTAATACCTGTATAATGCTTCTCACCCGTCAACAATAAACAAATAATTTTTCCTCCAAAGCCATTGTCAAATACCGGAGTTCCAGGTCTGCAACTTTCTTTCGTTTCAATTCATCAATACACACCCGTTCTTTTAACAAGACTTTAGGATGCCTATGTCATACAGAAAGTTCCAGAAGGCTGCCATCACATGTTCATGCCGCTAGTCCACATCGTTAACATTCACTTTTTAGAACTGTCTTTAAATAATATTTCAAAAATTTTATAGGGTAATTATTATTGTAAAATAAATTAGCCAATAACTTAAAGATCTGTTTATAAAAATTATTGTCTCTGCCACAAATTTTATTGAAACGTATTAATTGATTAATGATAATATTTATGTAAATTTTTTTATGTAAATTTGAAAACCAATGTGGCATGCTTCTAATAAAAAATTGAAAACTATTTCTCTTATCGTACAAATCCAAAATCAATTTATTATGAATAATTTTAAATAAAATATCCAAAAATTCTGCATTTTAATCATCACGGTTTGCTCTATTCAATTTTAAACAATTTGGATATATAATATCATATTCATTAGAAAAATCAAAATTCAAAATCAAAATATCATCAATATACCTAAAGACCTTTAAAGACCTATTATATTTTTTAGTATACTTAAATTCATAATAAAACAAAAATTACAACTTTTACAACAACAAAAAAAACAACTTTTATTATGAATTTAAGTATACTATAAAATATAATAGGTCTTTAGGTATATTGATGATATTTTGATTTTTAATTTTGATTTTTCTAATGAATATGATATTATATATCCAAATTGTTTAAAATTGAATAGAGCAAACCGTGATGATTATAATGCAGAATTTTTGGATATTTTATTTAAAATTATTGATAATAAATTGATTTAGGATTTGTACGATAAGAGAAATAGTTTTCAATATTTTACTAGAAGCATGCCACATTGGTTTTCAAATTTACATAAAAAAATTTACATAAATATTAGCATTAATCAATTAATACGTTTCAGTAAAATTTGTGGCAGAGACAATAATTTTTATAAACAGATCTTTAAGTTATGAATTGGCTAATATATGGCTAATTTATTTTACAATAATAATTACCCTATAAAGTTTTTGAAATATTATTTAAAGACAGTTCTAAAAAGTGAATGGCAACGATGTGGACTAGCGGCATGAACATGTGATGGCAGCCTTCTGGAACTTTCTGTATGACATAATCACCCTAAAGTCTTGTTAAAATAACGGGTGTGTATTGATGAATTGAAACGAAAGAAAGTTGCAGACCTGGAACACTGCTATTTGACAATGGCTTTGGAGGAAAAATTATTTGTTTATTGTTGACGGGTGAGAAGCATTATACAGGTATTACTGTTTTTCATGTTTTGAGAAATTTTATTTTGCAGGTTTGGGGGGGGGGGGGGGGGGCACGTTTATTCTGCATTCATGCATGTTAAGTTAATTTCTTTTGTTTTTATTTTAATGGCAATTTTTTAAGTATTTCTCTAAAAGACCTTTTATTAAAGCATTTTTGTTTTTGTATGATAATTTTCGTATTGTTAACATTATGTTTGTCATTTTTAATTTGAGTTATTTTAGTTTTTTATGGAATTTGGTTAATAAAACGACAATAGTTTTTCAGTATTGAATGCGGGATGGACGTGTGTTCAGAAACCTGCAAATTTTAAAAGTGGGGGTGGAGTTAGTTTTTTGTCTGTCTTTCCCACTGATGAAGAACATACTGTTTTTGTTTTTTACCTGTCTTTCCTGTTCTTTTAAGTATTTTATAGTTAAAAAATTTTTGCAGATATACACTTTCCTTTTGGAGTTATGGTGTTTCGGCATTTTGATATGATGTAACATGTTTTATTGCATTTGATATGTGCTGCTGTAGCGCCATTCATGCGGTAATTTTTCATTAATTTTGAAATAAAATATATATATATATATAATAAAAATAATAATAAAAAATTACTACATGTAAAAATATGAAAATAAAATTATTTATACAGACGTGTTTGTTATATACCAGGGGTGTCAAACTGTGGCCCGCCCGATACCACTAAAATTTTAGAGAAATAATCGACAAGTTGAATCGCAGAAATTCGACGATTAGATAAGGAAAAGATAACTGTAAAATTTTAGTGGTATCCGGCGGGCCACAGTTTGACACCCCTGTCATATACGCTTAAGCAGAAAGTTTTTAAATAGAAAAATATTTTAATTGTTATTTAATGTTGAATTCGGTCAAAGTAGTTTAGGCGGAAAAGTTTTATAGGCTAAAAAACTAAGCACAACATTTAAACATCCTTTGTAGGCACATACTCGACGAGCCTGCGGTGCGCAATCATTTTTAGCTCACAGGCTATCAAAGCCTGAGAGCTTATGTGCCCGCCGGTTCTGTATGTACGTACGTGTGTATGAACGTACGTACGTATGTACGTAACGCGATAACTCTTGATAGAACTATCCGATTTGCTTCAATTTTTTTTTCTAGGTTCATTCTGATAAGGCGCTTCACTGATTAGTTTTTGGAGTTCATTGGTTAAGAATAAAGGGGGGAAAGGGGACTACCCCCCTTAATTTAGATAAATGAGTTTTTCTTGCAGAAATATGCGAATTGCTTTAAATTTGGTATACCGGTTAATTATGTTAAGCAGCTTCCCTGATTATATTTGGAATATCATTATTATGTATAAAAGGGGGAAAGGGGGCTACCCCCCTTAATTAAGATAAATGCATTTTTCATGTAGAATTATTCCATTAGCTCCAAATTTGGTATACCGGTTTATTATGTTAAGGAGATGGCTTGATTAGATTGGGATAGGTTCATTAGTTAAGTATAAAGGGAGAAAAGGGGGCGGCTACCCCTACCCCTTAATTTAGATAAATGGGTTTTTCATGCAGAATTATTCGATTTGCTCCAAATTTGGTATACCGGTTTCTTATGTTAAGAAGCTGCCTCGATTAGATTTGGAGATTTATTGGTTAAGAATAAAGGAGGGACGGTGGCTACTCTCCCATTAATTTTGATAAATGGGTTTTTTATACAGAATTATTAAATTTGCGTCAAATTTGATATACCAGTTTATTCCGATATGGCTTCCTTCATTTGATTTGGAGGTTTATTGGTTAAGTATAAAAGAGGGAAAGGAGGGCAATTGCCCCCCCCCCCCTTTAATTTAGATAAATGGGTTTTCATGCAGAATTATCTAATTTAGTTTAATTTTTTTTCTATGTTCATTCTGATAAGGAGCTTTTCTAATTAGATTTGAAGGTTCATTGGTTCAGTATAAAGGGAGAAATGGAGAAGGTAATACCTGCCCCCCCCCCCCAATTTAGCGAAATGTTTTTTTTCATGCAGAATTATCTGATTTGCTTCAAATTTAGTATACTTTAGTATTTAGTATATTTATTATGTTAAGGAGCATTCCTGATTAGATTTGGAGGTTCTTTGGTTAAGTATAAACGGAGACAGCGGGGACTAAGCCCTTCATTTATTTTTCGAGGGGCATTATTCTTTGAAATAAGAGTATAATATACAATTAATGTGAATAGCCTGTGTGCTCAATGCCATCAGTTTAACTGGGCAATTTTCTTTTTATTTAATTTGATTAATTTTTTAAGCTTTTTCTTTCAATTTTTATACAAAATATTATTATCGCAATAGATATTTATATCATAATTAGAAAAGTGTCTGTTTTACTTTGTGTTGCCAAATTTTAAAACAGCGCAAATAATAATATTCCCTTTGAATTAAAAAGTGTATTTACAACTGGATATAAAAAGAAAAAGATAATTTGAAAATAAGAACTAAATTATTATGTAATAATAATAGCGTTAAATGGCGAAAATTACATATTTAAAAATTCCAAAGAATAATATGGCAAAACAGTTTCAATTTAAATATACGCTAGATATTTATTACATGTTTCAGAAAAGTCATTTTTCACTATTGTTGTCAAATTTTAAAACACCTCAAATAATAAATTTCCCTTCGAATTAAAATTATAGTTACACGTGAATATTAAAAATAGAAAGAAAACTAGGTGAAAATTACGTCATATTTAAAACGATATATGTAAAACGTATTTATTGATATGTTATTTTTATAGCATCGGTATAAAATTTCAGGAAGTAGCGACATTTTTTACTTAAGCGTTTTATAAAAGCTAAATTTCAAATGTTTTATTGATCTTATTTAATATATATCGAAAACAGCCGTTAGTTACCGCGACAAAGATTGATTTGACCTTATGTAAAAAAATCCACCAGTCAAAGGGAAATAAAAAGCAACCAAGGGAAATAAATAACAGAAGTTTGTCACTGGTCATTTAATTATAAGTCAATCTTCTGTAATATTTTTTAAACAGAGCAATTGTTTTTTTCGTTTTTTAACAATGTTCTTTTCGGACAATTATCTTGTCTGAACATTGATGGCGAGCATAGCTGTCAAATTCTTCTACTTTATTTAAGCAAATTATCCTTTATTATTGTTTATCATAAAATAACATTCCCCCCCCCGCCCCCCTTATTTGTTTTATTGGCAAAAAGGCAGTTAAATTTGATTGGAAATAATATTTTATATATACATATTTAAAAACACTGTAAGAGTTTAATGATCTGTATTTGGGTTCATTAGAGGTCTTCATAGGGAAAGTGTACCAAATTTTGAAATTTATAACACGAATACTTAATTTTGACATAGCCCTTTTGTTAAAATTTTACCACAGAATACCAAACGGGAAATCATTCAGTTTAGTAGTTTAGGAATTATAGCAATTTGAACTCCTATCTTTAAATTCATTTTAAATCGTTGCGAAAAAAGATGGAGTGGCGGTTGTTTTTTTCAAGCATATTCCAAAAACTTCTTGTGGGATTTCGCTGTAATTTTGAAATCGCAATTTTAAGCTTCTTGATATCGATTTCTGTTTGAATTTTTTAAAGGTTCATAGTTGTGTGAAAATTATTTTTAATATATACAGTAAACTGTCGATTAACCGGAATCGGATTATATGGGTTGCGGATTAACTGAGATGTTAAAAATCTTCAGTTTAGGATGCAATTTATTATGTTGATACTGAAGGGAAATTAGTAAAAAGCACCACAGTTAAGAAATCATAGAGAGCAATTTAATCGGTTGAAAAAAAAATAAAAGTCCTGCAGAAGACGACGATCTTAGAATATTTGTGAAACTTAAACTGTTTTGAAAGTGTGGGCGATAAAGCAATGCAACAATGCATTAGCGAAGATTCAAAATTGGAATGTTACGTAGTTTTATGTGACGACGACATTGGGTAGCGTGTCGCTTGTGATTCAGAAGAAACAAGGAATTTCGAAGAATGTCCAGAAAGTGATAAACAAAATCTTTTAACTCACTAAGCATTGGGTCATGGTGACACAATAGTACAAAATGAGGTGTTACTTAATTACTTAGAGTTACAGAATGAAAACACACTTGTTGAAAAATTTATGTTAATAAAGTTGCGAAGTAAAATTCATCGAAGTGTAAATCAAAAAGGAAAACACACTTCTATCATTTCATTCTTCACAAAACAGTGAGGTAAACTACATTTCTATTTTTTTATATTGTACGAATTGTACATCTAAATAACAATATAATTTATTTTTAATCTCTTTCTTTTGTATTAATTAAATTATTAATCGACTATTGTATATTAATTTGATATTTGCTATCTCTTTTCCAAAAATGTTCCGTCAAAATTTGCACAAATTCGATTGTCTTTGATATTCACTTATCCAGGACGAGGCATTTCCCGCCCATCCGGTTAATCGAGAGTCTACTGTATATATATATATATGTGTGTGTGTGTGTGTGTGTGTGTTGGTGTGTGTGTGTGTGTGTGTGTATGTAATTGTTGTTAATATTGAAATATATTTATAGAATATAACATATGAATATTTTGATAAAAATTGATTTCTAAAAGTTTCAAATATGGGAACCTAAAATTACAGCTCATTCCGCATAATAGCCTTTGAATAATTCTTAAAAATCTGCCGGCAGCGCAGCTTGTTTTGAAAACGTGAAAAATGAAATTTATATTAGTCTTTCAAAATTTTCAATTGCTACAATTCCTAAACTATTTATACGTTTGTGTACCATTTGGTAATGTAAGATACAATTTCCCAATAATCCAAATATGATGTCAAAATTATGTGTTTGTATTTAAAGTTTTAAAGTTTGATACAATTTCATGATGAAGACGTCTCCTAAGTTTAAATTGTTGGACATACATTTCAAAAATGTATAATTTCCAATCGGATAGCTATATTAGTTTTTCTTTGTGTCATATTCCAGATAAAACTGATGAGGTGGCTGTTGGGTCTGCTTTTTCTTTGACCGAACATAGATATTTGCATTCAAAATTTCAATGGGTTCACCAAACAATGAATAATGCATACATTTATTATATATGTATGTGGCAGGCATTGTAATAATAACATTGCAAATATGTTAATTATTCAGTAATAATAACATTTTAAATATTCTAATAAAATATATTATAAATCCTTCTCCTAAATCGACTAATGCAAATTAAATCGAAGAGTTTTAAACTTTTCGTTAACAATGATTTTCAAAAATAAACACCTAAAAAGGTACTTTGTAGCTAGAAATTATTAAACAAAAACATAATTTGAAGAACAAATTAAAAAAACAAAATTTATTTCCTACATTGTTTAAGCCCGAGAAGGGACAGATATTATGATATTTCATTCAATTAGTTTTACATTTAACGTTAAATTTTTTGTAACAAATTAGTTAAGCCAATTGAAGATTAAAAAATAAAAATAAAATTCATACAATATGATACTTAAAATACCCTAAAAAATTAGATTCCGTTCAAATGAAATCGAAATAAATCTTAGACTTCTTCCATTTTTAATTGAAAATATTTGTATTGCAGATTTTGCATTATGTTTATGACAATTGTGCATAAAATGATAAGATGCATGCAAAATACAAAACTTTAAAAAAATGGTCTAAGATTTATTTCGATTTCATTTGAACGGAATCTGATTTTTTACGGTGTTTTAAGTATCATATTGTATGAATTTTATTTTTATTTTTTAATCTTCAATTGGCTTAACTAATTTGTTACAAAAAATTTAACATTAAATTAAAATTAATTGAATGAAATATCATAATATCTGTCCCTTCTCGGGCTTAAACAATGTAGGAAATAAATTTTGTTTTTTTAATTTGTTCTTCAAATTATGTTTTTGTTTAATATGTCAAGTTTTTTAATAACTACTGCACTCAGACGAACGCATTTCAAAATTAATGGAGAGTATCATCATCAGGCATTGATGTAAGCCGTATTGCATCACAATGTGGGATGTAGTTTACCAATGTCTAATTCAAAATGTTTCACTACTGTAGTAATGCAGGTTGCGGTAGTTGGGACACAAATTTAAAATCTGAACGTAAAAAATCTATAATCAAAACATAAAAAAATTAATTTAAATTTAGATACCCTATTTCCCACTCAGGAACGCTATGAATGTAAATGTAAATTGTGTTGAATCCTTACTGCTAATATTTAACAATATATAGTTGTGATACAGTAAAAAATAAAAAATAAAAGTTTTACTTAATTTTTTAAACCCTATTCTCTCCCAAGGGGTGATGTAAACACATCAGAAAATTATTACCTAAGTTTAACTTGGGGTATAAATAGTTCTCATCTTGGAAAAAAAAATACATTTTAAAATTTAAGTTATGTAATTCCCCCACTAAGTTCGCTACCTTGCGTAAAAATAGCTATCCATTAGAAACTTTTTACTAAAATATAAACGTGACCAAAGCAAAAACTTATTCTGAGAATATCCGTTTTATTTCCACTATGACGCCATGTTCACCTTTTTTATTTTTAAAAGAAAAAAAAACTAGCTCAATTTAATATTTCACGTGAAAATCTTTCAACTAAAAAGAAATAAATTATTACGGCTTTTGAAATTTTTGCAACAATGAAGTAAAAATGTTACATTTTCTATGAAAAATGTCCGTTGATTCTCAATGAAAAAATTGAAATTTGGAATTATTAAGAAAAATATTTGAATAATATACAAAAAAATTGGCCCTTGTTTCTCTCTGGGTTATAATTCACCCATATGCAAAGGTATTTTGCCATTCCTTTTGATCCTGACATCAGGCAAACGTGTTTAAACTTTAAATTTATAATATTATTAGAATTAGTAAAGAATAAAAAATGAGTGGCATCAGGGACAAAAAAGTGGGAAGAAAAAATGAAAAAGTTATCATCTCCATAGGCTTTTCTATGTTAAATTAACATTGAGATGTGACACTGGAAATAAATAAGTATTGCGCTGCGCGCAATACTTAAATAATGTATGTGTAAATTGAATATAACGCCACAATTTAAATATTAACATTGAGAATTCGAAACGAAATTTTCCAAAAGTTATTATTATTATTAATTATTATTTTAATACGTAAAGCAATATCCATAATTACCACTATCGCAATACGCATTTCAGAAAAGGGCTACATTCCGACTACTTGCTGAAAATCTCAGATTAGAGAATTTAAAAAAATGTATACATTTCATATATACAGATCAATTAAACCTCCAATAAAATTTTTAAATACAATGTCCAATCAAATACATTTTTGTACCAAAATTATATAGAATAGAAATATGTGTATTAACTTAAAATGGGTTTACAAAACACAGGAAAATGGAAAATATCCCATACAAAAAATATTATACTTTGAATTAAATTAACTTCTTATGCATTACATAGGTTTTAATATTATTATTTTGACAAAAATAATAAACATGTTTGCGTGTAAGGTGTTTATACTTATTTGTTTAACTGCACGCTCTAGTATCCAAATATCAGACATCCAAATATCAGAAAATATTGGGGTTTTTTCGTTATATATTTTCCAATTAAATAATCATTTTTTCTCCTTTTAAGCATGTTGTTGAATACAAGGGAAATATAGAAATGTTGAAAGAGAATTTATTATTTTTTCTTTAATTACATATTGCAAAATGTCCATGTAGCAAGTGCAAATAAAATCATGTTCGGCTTTGAAATATTTTTTTGTCATTTTTTTATGCATTTCGTTTTCAAAGAAACTTTGTAAAAATTTCCTAACATAATCATTGTTTCCATTGAATTTTATTGTACAATTTATTCTATGTTTGAATATATTTGCAGATATTTTATCTACCGTAGATGTGATTATTTCGCCACAAAAATAAAATAAATCCGTATTTCGTGCCTATTGTTTAAACTAGAAAAGGTTTCTTTTGTAAAGATGATCAGAGTTTGTATATTTGCAATATTAGCGTTTATAGATTTATCATTATCTATGCTATCAATATTTACAGGTTAAAAATTGCATAAATATGAGATTATGTAATTGTATCAATCAATTGTTCATTCCAAATATTTCTGGCTATAAAAAAATGAACAAATATAGTTTAAATCTATTAAAAATGTAAGATACTTTTAAGAGATATGGTCATGTCACGAATGGGGCCATCAGCTTATACCTTTTAGAGACCAGCCACGGAAGGACATATTATATCGCATATATGAGAGTTTATGTGTTCTTCGCTAGTGTGTATAGTTTCAAATACAACCTGTACCAGCTTCGTCGTCATTTTCGGATTATCGAATCTTCCAAAAAGTCGTTTTTTAAAACAGTAAGAAATCTTTAATATGTTATATATATATAATATTATATAATATTATATTTATGTATAAAATACTTATATTATATATATATATATATATATATATATATACATAATATTACATTTATATATAAAATATTTATATTATATATATATGTATATAATATTATATTTATGTATAAAATATTTATATTTTAAATCTATTATAAGTCAATAAGTTGTAGTTTTTATTTATTCAAAATTAGCTAGATCTACTCTTTATCACTGCAAAATTTTAAAATCTCTGTTAATATATTTTTCTGCGAAACGTAGGTGGCAAAACAAAAATTTCTAAACGAGTTTACATGGACGTCAAATATATATAGATTATAGTGTAAATAAAAGAAAAGCGATAAATTGTCTTAAAAAACTGTATTGATATTTTGCTAAAAATCTAAAATCGATCAAGCGATCTAAAACTACATTTTTAAATATCGTAAACATAAAAAATACAATTAATGATTAATACATATGTTGGTGTTGTGCATATTAACCCTTTGGGGTGCAAGCAATTGTGCTTCAGTAATGTTGAATTCCCACCGAAAAAATTGCAAAAATTTTATTTCAAAATAAGAAAATGCAATTTTTCAACTTTTAATTTTAAAAACATTGAAAGTAAGGTGCTACGTCATTTTACCACTCTTATAGCTAAAGTTTTTATTTTATATAAAAATGTGCGTTTTCTGTTTAGAATGACATCAATTTCAAAAATACAAAAATATTGCAAGAAAATGTGAAATTTCATTGGCAAATAAAAACAAAATACACACGTTATCGTTATGTTTTTCACATTATTGCGTAATTTTTTAGGGTGTGGCAACAGGAAAGAAATCATTAAATTAGAAAATTTAAAAAGAGATATTTCTATAATGTTAAATTATGGAAGGTGGTAGAAAAAAGGGATAAATACTGGTCTGGTGATTTTTTTAATGTAGGCAGCAATCTTTTCCATGTTCTAAAACATATGTACACCAAGTTTCGTGCAAATCGGTCAAAAATTGAAGATTTATATAAAGGACATGCATACAGGGAAAGGCTTTTATATATAGGGAGATACATCAGTTAACAGAGCATTGGCAGCTTGCGCCAAAGGTCCCTAGTTCGAATCCTGATCGGAACACTTTTTCAGTTAGTTGGAAAAATTACAATAAAGAAAATTTTGCTTGGAAATTAGCGTTATTGGTCAGAAATATTGGCAAGCTGTACAGTTTTACATATGTGCTGATGTCTTTCGATGTTAAAGTGAGTAAAAGCTTTTAAAGAGAGTGCAAAAATACTCAAAGATAAAAAAAGTTTCAAGAAGCTACTAGAAAATGCGAGAAATAAAAAAAGCTTTTTTTTTCTTTACGCCTGGCTCACCACTGCAACGAAAATTAGTCCTTGTGAGTCAGTTATAAATAAAATTAATGCTTTGCAATTTTCAGCATGTATGGGGAATATGTATAAATATTTTTAAAAGGGAATATTATTCAAATATTTAAAAGAACACAATCTGTTACTGTTGTAAGGCATGTGAGGGAAATTGAATTTTTAACTTTAATTTGGAAGAAGGTCTCTATACTATATGTGGCTATTTATACGTATTATACAGTATTTGATCATAATTTGTGAGTATAAGATTTTAGGACTCCAAACCAATTCTAATAGATAGATGACATGCTGTAATTATAATTTCCGACGATAATGTTTCTTTTAAATTATTAGAGAATCGTCAAGTAATCGTCTCAAAATTATCAGTGTTAATGAAAATTTCGTTACAAATGACACATCTACTTATAATAAAATCTGAGTGCAGAAAACCGTCAGAACCATGCCGGTGCGGACCACTCCAGTATGCAAATCGACTGTAGCTAAACGCCATGTTACGCTTAATGAAAAACATATCTTAACATACGCAAGCTAAATGATAATTTTTTCTACTAGAAATCGTGTCTGTTCAGCATATTTTCACTAAAACATATATATCATATCCAACTATGATGTATTAAGTTCCAAATTACAAATAAGCTATTATAAACATCAGATTATTAGATATAAACAAAAGAACACTGTTGCCATTCACAATTTCCGAATATTGAAACAAATGAATGACTCTTTGAACGCTTCATTAAAAAAAAAAAAAAAAAAAAAACAATACAGGTTAATTATCTGATTTTGTTCTTAAAATATTTGTAGAAGCCTATTAAAGTCTTTAAATATTTTAATTTTGTTTAAAACCTTCTAAAACTATTTTAGCAGCAATCTATCGTCAAGTAGTATAAACAGTCGAAGTTTGTTAAAAATACAAGTTAATATTTTCAAATAATTAGCATATTAAAAGTTAATGTGAAAATTTCAGAAATTATATTTCACTTTGTTAATTATTATTATTATTGTCGAAAAAAAATGTGGTGAGTCATCCACGTTTGAGAATCATTCATCAAAATTATTTGTACTGTACTGATTGCCAATTGGCAACGTGTGTTTTACTGTTTTACCGTTTTTGTTAGTAGCGGATAGGGGCAGCTTAATGCAACAATGTTAAATCTCTGACTGCATAAAGCTATGGGGGAAAAATCAAAAAATCCCTAGCCGGCGTCGGCATATTGTTTTGTTGGTGTTAATGTTCATTTGTACTTGGTACTTATCAATGTGTTTTATATCTTATTGTATGTTTATATTTTATTTTCTCCTACTTTTATTACTATTACTGTTATTATTATAAATTAAGACCTTAATATTTGATGCATTATAATTATTAATATTCTAATGTTAAAAAGATTATGAGATGCTCTCATTATACATTTTCTATAAAATATGAACTGAAATAATCATAAAATTAAACAATGTTTAGTTCAATGTAATTAAAATTAATAAAAAACTGTGATCTCTAAATTGAGATTTATTTGTTTTTTCTTTTATTATAAAACAAAGAAACATTTTAAATTAAGAATTTAGAGAAAACAAATTGTTATAGCTTTCAAATCTTTTATTTTAAAAGGCCACATTGATGTACTATATATATAATAATATGTTACATATACATAATTATACTTAAGGAACAAGTTTAAAATTATGTATATTTTAATTACAGAAGTATATGTTAGTTAAATTATATTTATTTTTTTCTAAAGCCTTGACTGACAGCAAAGTTAAAAGATTTAGCTTAAAATAAGAAATAATAAGAATAAGAATAATTTAAGGCAATTTAATTTAATTAAAATAAGAAATAATTTTATTACCTCCCTTGGTGACTAATTTGCTTATAGCCTTAAAGCAGTTAAAACGCCACATACACACCTGTCAATTCATTTATATGAAATGAGTTAAATATTAAATAATATTATTATGACATAAAATATGAACTGCTTTTGAATTTTAACAGTGAAAGTTGTAGATATTTGTTTACTTACTTATTTACTTCTTACTACAATGTTGGAAAGATTATGATCTAAAGATTTCGTTTTTATTATTATTTTCAAATATTTTGGATAGGTGGCGCCAGTAGTGATGCAAAGCCTATTTTTTTCTTTTGCTTCAAACCAGGTTCAGAAAAATCCCTACGGCATTTCCTTCTCCCTTCTTCTATTACGCAAACGCTTCTTTAACATTGTTGCATTAAGCTGTCCCCATCCGTTACTGTTTTTGTTGATCTTTCTAAATGCTGTTTTGAACACGCGGTGGATTTGAATTTATTCAAACAAATCAGTTTTTATTGTTGTTTTCTACAGTTTTAGTTTAAGGATCGTTTTAGCATTGCCTGATGAGCTACATAAGGTTATGAACAACATAACTTCGCTAATGTTACGAAGTTATATTAAAAAATCATTATAAAATAATTTTTTTTTCCGAAGTTTTCATCCCTTGATTTGGATACATTGATAAAAGAGGTATTATTTGCATAAATGTAATTAAGTTATTTATAACTCAAATTTATGTTTTTTAGTTTTAAAATTTAGAAAACGCAAATGTTCATACACAAAATCCCAGTAATTTAGTTCTAGGCATGGCGCCATCTATTATCTGTAAATTCATATTTTTACAGATTATACGTATTTATTAATAGATATTTATGCGAAGTAATTTTTAAATATCATATTTACCTATATATATTTTTACTGAATATTTACATTTTTCAATCAGTTAAATTTTTTTATAGAACAGAAGAAAATTGATATTTTAATAATATGATTAAAAAATACAATTTATTTACCTTGCCTAATGATGGATTTTTTAAATTTAATAATAACCTTAGAAACTAAAAAGTGTTAATGTTATATTGTTTTTTTTTTATACATATTTACAATTATGGCAGCCAGATTTGAAATATGAAAATGTTAAAATTCTGAGATTATTTTATATATATTTAATGTTGTTTTCTTATAAAATTTCTTTGATGAATGTTATTTGGGATAAATTAACTATTTTTTTAATTAAAAATTATGGCATTAGTAATTTTTTTTAATGTTATAATAGCTTGAGAGAGGGGGGAGGGGGTGATAAAGTATTTATGATGTTATAAAATGTAAAATTTAAAAAAAAAAATATTTTAGTATTTTGATATTTTAAAACTAAAATACACAAATCTGAGCAAAAAAAAAAAAAAAAAAAAAAAAAAAAACTTAATTACACATGCAATATGAATATGTAAAATATTTTATAAAAAATTTTATAAAATTAAGCGTAATTTTTCTTATACGCTAGTATTTCACAATTTGGTCACAATGTGACTTCAAAGTACTGTCGCTTTCGTCGCAAGTACGTCACAAAGTTATGGCCTAAATAGTCAAAAATGACACATTTTTCACAAATTTGTCACACCGTGAATTCACAAAGTTACGTCACAAACGAGCTCTAAGACATCCCTAACAACTTCTAATTTCTAGTCACTATGACTTCACATCGACGTCATGCGACGTCACATCGACACTCACCGAGGCTAACGAGAAAGACAGGCTACCACGGTGGGTCCGATTCTTCTTTTTTTACAGACCACTGGAGTCATGTGATGCTCGAATGCACCAATGAAGGTGTGCGAAAAGAGCATCACGTGACTCCAGCGGTCTGTAAAAAAAGAAGAATCGGACCCATCACGGTAGCCTGTCTTTCTCGTTAGCCTCGACAGTCACAAAACCACAGTGTGACTTCACAACGATGTCGACATGAGGTCACCATGCCATACGGGTGAGTTGATAAGAACATATCTAATTAATGTAATTTGGACTTACTTACGAAAATGCAAAACAAATTATTCAAAACTATCTGAAATGACCAGGCCCAGCTCCGAGGGAAAAAGAACTTGAATGCAACTATTCTTCCCTGAAAATTATCTTCTTGAGAAAACCGGAAAATACATTTTGAACAAAGCATTTCTATTAAAAAATGCAAATATTGAAGCAAAATTACAAAATTTGCTTTCTAAAAGAAGCAACGTCTGAAATTGTGGTCCTTGATTATAAAGCAGGGCGGAATACTTTACTTAATTTTTTTAATGGTTTTCTAATTGAGATAAAACATTTAAATTCGGCCAACAAAAAGAAACCGCATATTATTTAATTTAATTAATATATAATTACAGAAAAAAAAACGAAAATAACCTTTGAATTTGAAATTGTTTTCTTTCAATTTATGTGTGAAAAACATATGGCTTAGTGTGCCATCTTCGAAGAGAAATTGTACTAAATATTGGAATATTGAACACAAACGCCCAATTCTGACATTATTTTTCGATTTTTTTAGAAAATTTTACTCTATTATACTTCATTAGCAATGATTCATTGCAGTAGTTCAGGAATTACGATGATTTAGAGTTTTGAACTAATGTTGCATTCATTCTAATGTTGCAACCATTTTTAATAATTGTAAAATAAATCGTAATGCGTACAGTTTTAAAGCACATCTCAGAAACGACTCGATGGAATGAATTGAAATTTTTGATTCACATATTTGCTTTAGAATTATACAAGTATAGCAGAATTATAATTATACAACTATAGGATAATTAGAATTGTGCAATTATAGAAGAATTAGAACTGAATAATTATAGAATTATAGAAAGTACAAAAATTAGGTCAAACCAATGCATTTTTAAATTTTAACTTCGAATAAAAAAATTGCATTTTTTCTCCCCAACAAAAACTGGCATACAGCTGGAAGGTTTATTACGAAAATAGAAAGATAAAAAGATAGAGTCACCTGTTTTATGTTAGGCGCGGCACACACCAGGGAGACATGCGGCAGAAAAGCGTGAGGCATGCGACAATTTCACGCTGTTAACAAAGAAAAAACCGGTTTGAACAGCAGAATTTGCCTCGTGTCTCACGATTATTGTCGCATGTCCCTCTGGTGTGTGGCGCGCCTTAAGCGACCATGGCCAATATTAGAGCAACATAGATTTTCATAAACATCTTATAAGGTAAACTTTGTTCAATTTCATCCTGTGGATTTCGAGATTTCATTATCACAGAAATCGTAAAAATGTTTTACAGCAGCGCTACCTGTTATGCTATATACAACGAAATTAAAAAAGCCACAATTTATCCCACAGTCTAATTGAATATGAAGATTGATGAATTTTCCCTTCCATAGAAGCCAGTGCATATCTGTCGCAGAAATCGCGAAAAAAAACAAAGCACAGCAGCGCAACTCATTGCAATAAAATTTAACAATAAAATCTAATGAGCAAATGTATGTGCCAAGTTCGAAATGAATAAAAAGTTTGATGAAATTCTAAACTGTCAGTGCCAAAATATAGCTATGAGAGAAATCATGAAATGCACAGCATATCAGTACCACCTGTTGAGCGACAAACATCGAAAGCTTACCAGCTTCAGTTTCTGTGGCGCTCTAATTGAATATGAAGTGCGATAAATATCCTATCGTTAGTTCTCGAGATACGTAGAATCTCGTTATAACGAATGTCACTTTAACGAATTTTCCAGTTTAACGAATATTATTTAGATTGTAAAAAGAACTTCCATTATGCTATTTCATTAAAAATCTATTCACTGTAATAAATTTTTCAGTATAGCGAAATTAATCAGTGCTCCCCAGTTATTCGTTGTAACGATATTTTACTGTGCAGGTATCTCAAAATTTGTGTCACACACACACAGCCAGGCAAACATTTTCCAAATAATATTGAGGATCTTCCAAAACTTGTGAACCTTTCAAAAAGCTGATGTCAAAAATTTTCACAGTTTCAATACTTTTTGTCATATGTATATAGAAAAAGTAAAAAAAGTTAAACAGTTTTTTATTGGAAAAAAATTCAAATCTAGGATTACTGGAAACGGAGGGGTCGTTTCCGAGTTCTCTCCAAAAGTATTATAATAGTTGAAGTGTGGTTACGTTTCTTGCACATTGGGAAAGCAATTTAGCAAATTGCGTTCCTAATTGCTTTCCTACTTTTGGAAATTTTCAGTAAACACGAATCACTTTTAAAATTTGAAGAATACTTAACTATTGGGTCGTTCGGAAAGTCATGTCCGTTTGGGAAAATCAATTCGTACCGGAAAATTCCATTATTTAAATATTAGAGATTTATTATTCCGATATCTAATGTATAATAATTACCGGGCAGAATTTTCTGGTACGAATGGATTTTACCAAACGGACACGACTTTCCGAACGACACTATAACATTCGTTAGGTCGAAATGTCTGAGAATGGAGTCACATAAACTTAAAATAAGATATATTAAAATATTTTTTTCACGTTCATTATTTAATAGTATAAAAGTAAATTTGAAATAACAGCTGTTGAATCTTCATTTTCAAGTCTTTATTCAGTCGTCAGTTGCTTCAGGTAATGCTCAAATGCTAACCTATCAGCAAGTGCTCCCATTCTTCTTATTTGGTCGGGCCAATCCTTTGCGAAACGCGCTTCAATGAGAACTTCCACTAAGTGACAAACTATACTAAAAGCGACATAATTTACTCCAAGTGACAACTCCTTTGGACCAGTAATTACTGCAGTTTTAGACAAAATTAAACACTGGGATTCATGCATGGTGAGAGAGTATGCAACTGTTAAAAGCAACTGAGTTCGTAAACATGAGGCATTTTTTTTACAAGATTTAGAGATATGTTTGATAAAGAAAAGAATATCAGTTATAAATGGCCCATGATAATCATCAAAATGAATCCTTTCAGACTCCAGGCTGAATCGCTGAACCTTAGACGATATATTTGACCGTAAGTGCATCGTTTGAAAATCCTCACTCTTTCCAGATATTGGTACATACCATAACTCTGCTTCCAATTGCTAAGAAAGGACCCAGACTTAAGTCCAGACGGGTGATCATCTTCACTCCAACTTACTAATCAATTATTGTTGTCTGCTAATATTTTTGACCTGAGCTATTTTGATTTACGAAGTATTACTTGATTATGTTCTTTACTTTGCTTGTTTGTAGAAGAAATACATATGGTATCTTGAAATCATTCAAGTTCAGCTAATAGCAGTATAGCTTCGCGCCAATTGATGAGTGATTGATGGATGAGTGGTCACCTGTAACTTGACCCACGGAAAAGTAATCAAGCGCCTTTCGAAATTGTCTTTGCTGATCATCGCTTTGCCTCATTTACTATAAGTTGAAATATTTTTCAAAAGTCCTAAGCACTGTGTGTCTACACAAAACTAAGATTTCTTTTATGAAATGTCTCTTGCACTAGGGTATGCCTTTTACAGGCTGTAGCTGCCTATTATATCGGATAATTTAAACAGAAAAGCCTTTAAAAGGCTGAATGCTATCTGCTGTACTTTCGCGACATATTTGTTTAAGGTCAATCACCAGAAGTCTACCGATAATTGAAAATATGTCAATTATAAGAAATTATACAGGATCCATATTGAGCTGCAAATCTCTTGTTGGTTGGCTACCTATTTTGGGGAACGATTTAAAACACATTTAAACTTTTAGCGCAGAGTGAATTACCTTGCCTTCGACATTAATTGCGGCAGCACATATTGGAAACAAAAAACCATCATAGCTTCTGATCCTAACTGCTCAGGCACATTTTTACGAATTTCTTTCGTCACCGTACTTTTTCAGCTTCTGCTTTTGCAATATTAAAGATTCACTTAGGGAAATTTGTAAGTGTTTGTGAAGAAGAAAGCTGTTCTGTGTAAAACTGAAGAATCTTCTGCTGCTCTTCTGCAAATCTGATGTCAGAATTATCATAATTTTGATGCACTGTATGTTGTTGTTCTTTGCAATAATTCAGAAAAGTTGAAGATAAAGAGAAACAAAACTGGATAATAAAGTATACGATAAAAGAAAAACTCTTGATTATCTGAGCGATTACCATTCTTTCAGTGTAGCTTATATATTATAGACAATCAAAAACTGGAAAAGAGTACATCGAGTTTGTGGTAGAAACCTTCAAACCCACTTCAAAGACTTACATGTATGGCAGAGACCAGAATTTTTTAACTTGGTTCCAGAGAACGTTTTCTAAAACATATTACAGCGCAAAATAGGTGGTCTGCGATACCTCTCTATCACTCTCCAAATATACGGAAGGTAGCTGCTTTCTTGTTATGCGACTTCTACACATAGAATTACGCTGAATAACTATTTTCACCTCAACTAATTATTTTTCTTTAACTGGCATTTTTGCAACTTCTATATATAACGTTACGTATATAAAAATATTCATATTATTAAAATGCATTCTAAATCTAGGCAACAAATTAAACAAATTCAAGGATTCCTTTTTCGGTTTTAGTGAACGTGATTTCATGCATAGTATCTTTCATTGTTGTAATCACTTTTCCAATCATAAGCATAAAACTACATTTTCACATAATGTTAACGTTAAATTCTCGCCAAGCTTGGCGACATATGGCGGCAAAAACAAGTCGCCATAAATGAAGCCAACTTGCCTCGTAGCTGAGTAACTTTGCGAAATTTCCTCTGAAATCTTGATTCTTGATCTCTGATTCTTGAACTCTGTCTAATCACATCTCTCGCATTTCATGTCTTCGCATTTTAGCTTCGTTTTTTTGAGTAAAATTAGCTAAAATCTTAAAACCGAGAAATGGGGTAGCTACCTTTTCCTATCGGAACAGGATATTTTTATTTTAAATTCTTCTTATTTCAGTTTTCAAGTGTACATCTTGACAAAAAAACTTATCTCCTTCACTTCAGAATGTTCACTTGCATTTGTTACAATACATTCCATATAAGAAATAAAAAAAAATTAAGTCACCTTCTGAAATTGGGGCCGCTACCAAACGGTTAATTTTTTTTCACGCTTGCCTCAAACAGCGCTCACTGAATTATGCCAAATCTCTGTGAACCCGATTACGGAAATTTTCTAATACAAACATACATACATATGAGTACGCACATGCACATTAAGACCCACATACATACATATTAATATGTACATATATATAATAAATACATACATGGCATTAATTTTTCTCGAATTTCTTGGTTAACATACGTTGTCGTGCGGGTAATAGGGAAGTACTCAAAATCGTAATCTCCGTATTCGTATGCGATTTCTTTTTTTTTTTCTCATAATTTAAAATTCCAATTGAATTGAATCGATTTGTAATATTGAGGAAAATGTGAGGTATATTTTAGCTACCTATTAGTTCTTATTAAAAAGACGAAAAAAGGCATGTGGTCGTTACGTACGTAAGAAGTAAAACTTCTAAAAGTCAATCTATATCACAGGTCAGAAATGTTAACCTCATAACGATGTGGACGAGGTTAAAATGCACAATTTACAACAATGGAGCTAATGTTTTAATTAATAACTTGTTGAAACTAGTCGAATTTCGACGGATGAAAATGATTAAAAAGAACTGTTTCGTTGATTTATCATAAATCCACAGACTTATTACTATAAAAAATCCATAACTTGAACTATACAAATTATTCAAAAGTAAACTTTATTTGTGTAAGTAATCAGTAACATGATAATAAAGATCAATATTTAATGATGAAGTTACCAATTGAAGCTCTTATGTTTGGTATTATGGAATAAAAAATAAGCAAAAATTATTTCACTTTCACGCAATCATAATTTTTGTTTCTCGTGAAATCGAATGCTAACATCATTTTCTCGGTCTCAAAATTTACATAGGCGCCTCCCATACCCGTATTCAGTATTTAAAAAAATATTTTAATGCACAATAGGTTATTGATAAATTTATTTTCAAATCTGAAGTCCTTTTTGTCAGATACAGCAGCAAAAACTTGGCATGTGAGCTTCCGCACTTTTGACTTGAGACTTTGGTCTCAGTACCGGTGAGTAAAAATTCCATAAATTCATGTCTGTTAGACACATTCGTGGTAAAATATTTAGTTTTATCAAAGAAAATGATCGTTTCCTTTTATTATGACGTCATTTTTACTGACTGAAGCATTTCGCCTAGCGTCTCAAACTCAGTATCGGCGGAATAAAAAATTACTGAAAAGTAACATCTTTGTAAAAGAAAGTACGTGTTTTTAAAGCATGACATCATTATCTGATAATATTTTTTAAAGGTATTTTTAATTGTAATGAAAAAAGAGCATTCTAAGCGATATAATCAATACAAATGAATAAACTCGATTATATATTTGAAAAAATGGAAGTAATCCAATTATCACCGTTTTGAAGTACTTAAAAAAATCTTTTAAAATTAAATTTAAAACATAGAAAAAGGATTTTTTAAAAGTAGCTAGTGCGACCAAACGAAAGATCTTGAGCCGACATTTCGGGGCGTTAGGTTTGTCGAATATCTTTGATTTTGAGTGCTCGACGAGATTTTGGCACTGCGGACGTCCAGCTCATTTTCTCTGTCGATGCGACAAATATTTTGTACGCTATCGCGTTCCCAAAAGTGTCGTTTTTACAGAGAAGCTGGAGCTGTGCTCTGACAATAATTACAAGAGCTCGCACTTATCATTTCTAATTGGTATTCCTTAAACAAGAAGTAGAATCAGAAATATGTCAAATCATATAGAGCAAGGGTGGCCACCACACGCCCCCAAGGGACGCTGGACACCACAAAAATTTTTATAGTAACCATAGCCTTATCTAATCATCGAATCTCTGCGATTCAAGAAGCCGGCTATTTCTTTAAAAAATTAGTGGTGTGAGGCGTGCCATAGTTGGCCACCCCTTATTGTACAGCAGCCTTTCGTACACATCCTATTCTTTTTTTTTAAATCCATGATCGAAAAGAACTTCCAATATGTTTAAAATAGTATACAGTGTGCCCGGCAAAGTCCGTTGTCACACCAATAATTTCTGAACGGCAAGAGATATAGTAAAAAAAGTGAGGTCTAGATATAGTTAAGTAGCCATGCCCTACTGAATGTAACCGCCTACGGCGCCACCTGGTTGAAAACTGTGGAATTAGCATTCCTGTCACGAAAACGGAATGAGATTGGGGAAAAAAGCGATTTACAAAATTGTAGAGCATCATCGATTTAGTACGTAAGTAAACCTTTTGGCTATTAATGCGAAGAATAGAACGGATAAAACGCGCATTAATTTTTTTCCTGATTTCCTACACTGTGACTGGGCAAAACGACCTTAGAAAGAAAAACACAACTAGTAATAACAATATACATTTATTTGAGGTGTTCAAACTTCTCACCATCAGCTGCAATTCACATTTGGATGAACTTGCACAGTTGTCTGAAAGATAATCATTACTCCTCCCGTTCAAGTTTCGTGAGGTCACAGTGTAGGTATTCACGAAAAAATAAATGCGAGTTTTAACCGTTCTAATCTTCGCATTAATGTCCACAAGGTGTCTTTTTGTACTAAATCTATGATGCTCTACAACTTTGTAAATCATTTTTTCCCCATATCTTTTCGTTTTTAAGACAGGAATGCTAACTCCGCAGTTTTCTACCAGGTGGCGCCGTATGCGGTTTTATTCTGTAGCACATGGCAATTTTACTATACATAGACCCCACTTTTATGACTATAGCTCTTGCCGTTCAGAAATTATTGTTGTGACAACGGACTTCTGCGGGCACACTGTATGCATATAAAAGGAGTCTATTTAGAAAAATAATATTGGAATAATTTAGTATTCAATAAATTAAAAAATTATCGTTAATATTTAATCCATGCTTAAATCTAGTAATTTTTTCATCTGAAAGAATATTTTGGTCGATATTTTGGAAAATCGCGTATTTTTGCATCGTATCTTATATACAGTAATGTAATTTAATGCTGTGCACTAGTAATAGGTTTTAATGGAGCAAAAATATAATTGTTGAGCTCAATACTAAACTACTTCCAAAGAAAAGTCGATTATATTAATATTAATTGCACAAAATATTTATTTAAGTATTGCGCGGCCGCTTAATACTTATTTATTTCCAGTGTCACTTCTCAATGTTAAATTAACATAGAAAAGTCTATGGTGCTCATAACTTTTATGAATTTTCTTCCCACCTTTTTATGCTTGATGCCACTCATTTTTTATTCTTTTCTAATCCTAAAAATATTATAAATTTAAAGTGTGAAAATGTTTACCTGACGCCAGTTTAATAACACATCATAAAATGCCTTTGCATATGGGTGAATTATAACCCAAAGAATAGCATGGGCTAATTTTTATTTACATTATTCAAATATTTTTATTAATAATTCCAAATTTCGCTTTTTTTATTGAGAATCAACGGACATTTTCCCAACAAAATTTAATATTTTTTCTTCATTGTTGCCAATAATTCAAAAGCCGTAGTAATAATCTGTCTATTTTTAGTTGAATGATTTTCACGTGAAAAAAAAATCTAAAATATTTTTTTTTCTTTTAAAGATTTAAAAAGAAGTTAAATCGTCATAGTGGAATTAAAAATGACATTTTCAAACAGATTTTTTACGTTCATATTGGAAGTTTGGCCCAAAGTAGAGCAAGCTGCATTACTGCACGGGTGAAATATTTTGAATTATACATAGGTAAATTGCATCACAAATTGTTAGGCGATACTGCATGAATCAAAGCCTGACTATGGTACCCTTTATAAATTTTTAAATGTGTTCGTCTGAAAGCAGTAATTATTAAAAAACTCGACATATTAAACAGAAACCTAATTTGAAGAACAAATTAAACAAAACAAAATTTATTTCCTACATTGTTTAAGCCCGAGAAGGGAAACATATTAAGATATTTCATTCAATTCGTTCTACATTTAATGTCAAATTTTTGTAACAAATAAGTTAAACCAATTGAACATTAAAAAATAAAAATAAAATTCATACAACATAATACTTTAAACACCCTAAAAACTTAGATTCCGTTCAAATGAAATCGAAATAAATCTTAGACATTTTAAAAGTTATGCATTTTGCATGTATTTTATCATTTTATGTACAATCGTCATAAACGTATTAGAAAATCGGCAATACAACTTAAAAATGCAAAAAGTCTAAGATTTATTTCGATTTCATTTGAACAGGGTCTAAGTTTTTAGGTTGTTTAAAGTATGGTGTTGTATGAATTTTATTTTTATTTTTTAATGTTCAATTGGTTTAACTTATTTGTTACAAAAATTTGACATTAAATGTGGAACGAATTGAATGAAATATCTTAATATGTGTCCCTTCTCGGGTTGAAACAATATAGAAAATAATTTTTTTTTTAAATTTGTTCTTCAAATTAGGTTTTTGTTTAATTAATATGTAAACAACACGTTAGATTGGATAAAGAAAAATCCAGGCAAACATGATAGGTTGCGTGCTTACAATCCATCCTCTTTTTTAATAAGTTACAAAGTTTAATATACATCGATTCATTTTAGAGCACGAGAGGAAATTTAATATCACTATTTAGATTCTCATTATTATTTGTTTTAGATCCTGTCTGAAGCTCCTTATTTCGTGGAATGTATCTCAGTCAGAAATAATTTTATATAGGATAATAAAATAATGCACTCGTTGAAATTTTTGAAATTATTAATTATTGTGTAATAACAGAATTTTTTTTCAGATGGAGTAAATGACATGCTCTATTTACGTGGCTGAATTTTACAGTATCATTTTTTTGAGAAAATTCCCTGAAAATGTATAATAAAGTTTTACGTAGGACAAAGGCATTTTTTTCAAGGTACGTTTATCTGTAGTAAATATTATGTAATTTTACATTACGAAACAGCTGAATATGTAATATTAACAATAAGATTTTCGTTTTGTTTCAGAAGATAAGTTTGGAATTCTATTATATTGTGGAATAAGAGTTATTTTTTAAATTACTCGATGATGTTGACGATGCCAATTTCTGTTATGTTATGCAATGACAGTTTTTTTAATTAATTTTAGTCAGTTATAATATATATCAAAATGTATTACATTATTGTAACGGAAGTGGATTATTTAATAACGTTAAGATAATTTTTTTTATTTTTAGAGAAGATAAAATATTTAAATGATTAAGACAACCTTTATGTAACAAATGGATTTAAATAATTATATTTCTCATTAGAACTTGCAAGTATTCGTTTTAAATTCAAATATAAAGAAACATATTATCTATTAGATGCTTTAACCCTTCATGGACGGTGGAATACATTTATTGGGCTAAAATTTAATTCTAAAACAAGCGAAATTGTGACAGAATTCTTAAAAAAACTTTTTTTTTCGTGATTCACATGGAGAAAGCTTTGCAAAATAGTTGATTTTATCTTGTTTTCTTAGAATTCCTTTGTAAAAAATACTCATATATTTAATAACTTCGAAGAAGTTTTAATAAAGGAATTACTCTTATCATCAAGTTCTGCGTCGATTTATCCAAAGCTTGGGTTGGAGGTGGGGGCTTCCTGAAATTTGTGCATCGTACGTTATAGTTTCGCCACGGAAATAATATTCTACAAAATATAAGGCTTATGGGCCATTCCACGATAAACGGATAAAATGTGCCGGACGTGACGCTTATATAAATACCTATATTTATTAACTCATGAGTTGTTAAAATATAAACTATGTATTAAAATTCACAAAAATCCCCTATATTTTAATATTAGCATAGTTGTTTTAGTTTGAGGATACAATAGCATTGTTAAAACAGCAGTAATATGTGGAAAAGCTGTTCCACACGTGATATGAAATAGCCCTTTTAATACGTTTAAAAATATCCACATTTTAAACTCTACGCCTTAGTAGACAACCCGTTTTTAACAAAAAATAAATATTAAAAATAATAGATAATAAAAATCTTCTTATTTTAAATCCTAGTCATAAGTAATCTGCCCGCTTCAGGGCCATTCCATGAAAACTCACGAAATGTCCTGCGCACGACACATACATAAATACCTATACCTATTGAGTTGTTAAAACATAATATATATATTAACCCTCAAGAGCAGCACTGGGCATGGGATACCCAGGGGTGAATTAAATGTGTTTCTCCTTCATAAATGGCAACATTGAAGGGATGACTGTAGGCGAAGGAAAAAAGTGTACTATCCTCACTACAGATCTCCCAATATAGCCATCTTGATAGGTGAATACTAAGAGAAATACAGACAAACGTATTTAGTCTACGGGTATCCCCACCCAGTGCTGTTGTGACGTCAGTATTTTATCATTTTTTTTTTATAATTTTCTTGAATAAACTATGTGTTACATTCTTTTTTTTCAGCTGTTTATATCATCAGAACGCTGAAATAGATTTTTTAAAAATAATCTAAATGATAAATAATTTAATAATGAAAAATAATAATAATAATAAATAATGATAAATAACAGCAATAAAAAATTTAACATCATTATTTAGTTTTATTTTATTGCTTGGTTCTAGTGCATTAATTTAAAAATGTAAGTTAAATCTTTGCAGATTTCTACACAGTTTCTCTTAAATAAATCACAAATATCACATTTTCTATAGTATTTTTATTGCAATATTTGATTTGTATCTTTCTTAATATTTATTTTCCCATTTCATTCATTCATAAATATTTGTATTAATAAAATATTAATGAATTTATATGGTTATTTAAGCATAATATTTTAAAACCACTGATCTTTACCTAACCAAATAAATATAATTTTTAAATTAAATCTAAATGACCTAATATGTATTTAAAAGTGTATTAAATTATCCTTCAAATGTCGTTAGTAGAAAGTTTTTATCTAATTATTTTGCCAATATATAATAGTTTGAATAAAACACAATATTTTAACAATTTTTGAAAACAACTTTTGCTTTTTTTATATGAAGAATACTCTTGTGTTTATAATCATTCTATGAACATAATATTTTTGTACACTGTCTAAGGTCTGGATTAAAAAATAAATCTTTTAAATCTGATAATTTAATCGTAAAATATTAATGGTTAAAGACACACTGGTATGGCATACCGATGTGCTCCTGAATCGGGAATCCGTGGTAGTTCTTCTCTCGAGGTTTAAAAATAACAAAAAAACTCTAGATTTTCATATTAACATGGTAGTTCTAATTTAAGGATGTAATACCATTGTTAAAACAGCAGAAATATGTGGAAAAGCTGTCCCACACTTGACATGGAATTACCCTTATTAGTATAGGTGGAAGGAATTATGTCTCTTTTTCAGCTAACAGGGCTCTATTCTGCGTTACCTTTATATTATTTTTAGCACTAGCAGAAATACCCGGCTTCGTCCGTGTCAATTATAAGGATCCTGGGAAATTAAGGAATATCCTGGTAAAATAAATTAAAACAAAATAATACCGCTATCACAATAACTGAAATTTTTGCATTACCATCCAAAAATCATTAAAAAGACAATCAGAAAACATGACGTTATAATCTCACAATCACAGTAAAATCCCTGAGCTTTAATAACAGAAAGCGCGTTTTCTTTGGCGGGTGTAAGATAAAAACATATGATTTTCCTGACAATACGAAAAAAAAAAAAATCCACCAAATGGCGCACCATTTAGTGAAATTCTCGTTTGTATGGCATATATCTATATTATAAAGTAAAAACACTCACATCATACTGATGATGGCAACGACTTAACCCATAAATTGTACCTTTACTGCAATTTTTCGAACTGCTAAACATCACACAATTTTATTTTTTAACAATGTCGAATAGAAAAAAGTTCTTTCAAAGTTCTCGTGCCTCACGCCTATTATGGCATGCACTTTTATTTAAAACAATATAGCATCAATTATGTTTTAAGCGAATATTTGGCATGCAACTCGATTAGAAAATACTATCATTCTGCAGTAATGCTTAAGGTGGTTCTCCAGTTCCCTGCTCAAAAACGCGAAACTTTCTGACACATTTTCTGACTCATTAAACTTAAAGGTTTAAAATTTGTAGACCTGATTATAGAAGCGATTTAGAATTGAAATAAGTTTTTCATTTTTTGATAAATAAATTACTTATATAGTTATGAGCAATTGTGGTCATCTGACGACCTGTTTTTGTCCTTTATCTTGGTGTTGCGTCCGAAATTCAATTCAAAACGCCAACTGAATGGTCTTATGCCTTTACCAAAAAAATGGAAAGTATCTTCCGGTTTCATAGTTTTTAAATAAGATCTCCTGCCAATTTCATGCGTTTCCGAACAAAAATGAATAAAAAAAAAGCCAGAAAGTTGCACCTTTGGATTGAGAACAGCCTTAACTTTATGAAGAGCCTTAACTTGACGTTTATGAAAACCTCACATTTTTAGTTTTAATTTTGGAACTCGCAAAATTTAAATTCAGAAAAAAATGGATGGTCTTTTGACACAATTGAGGTAATTTTTTTTTAACTTTTAAAATTAAAATGCATGTTTTCTTTGGTATACGTAACAGAAGTATACGATTTCTCACAACAAGGGGGAAAATACAATAAATGCATCCAAGTGAAGTAACAGTTACTGAAATTTTAATTTGAAAATTTGAAATTATATTTGCTTAAAACTAAAACCTTCACTTTACGTGTAATTATAAGCTTTAATCACAGTATTAGATCAAAAGAGTTTTCACCCTAAATAAAACATCACTCTTAAACGTAAACTTAAATTTTTCATTAATAGAAATAAAATTTACAATGATTAGATGAAAACGATATCACTTTCCATAAACTTTAAATCGTGACATCAGAAAAGAATTCTTTTTGAGAAGTGAAATAACTTCTCTCTTTTTACTATATATCGCAGAAAATGTTCAGTGGTAAACCACTGAATCTAAACCAATAAAATACTTAGCTATAACGTATAGCTATAAAATATGGTTGTAGTATGTAATCGAAGTAGTAAGCAAAATATAGGAGCCATTTATTTACAGTGAGTTTGATTGCACGTTGAAAAGATTTGATAGAATGTGACGTCATATCTAGCTTTTTTTCTTTCCCTTTTCCTAAATTGTTTTCCTGAAATTTGACTGTTTGTATAAAAGTAGATGTTTTAATTCAAAAATCATTCAAATTAAGGTGATGCGTCATTTTACCGCTCTTATAAAGTTTTTATTTTAGATATATGTAAAATGGACATTTTCTGCATAGAATGACGTCAATTTAAAAAATGCAAATATATAGCGAGTTATCTAATTTTTTATTGGCAAATAAAAACAAAATATACACGTTATCGTTTTTTTTTTTCATTATTATGTCATTTTTTAAGGTGTGGCAACAGAAAAGAAATGACTGAATGAGAAAATTTAAAAAGAAATATTTCTATAATGTTAAATTATGGAAGTGGATAGAATAAAGGGGTAAAGAGTGGTCTGATGATTTTTTAAAGTTGACAGCTACCTATTCCATGTTCTAAAGTGAATGAACAGCCAGTTTCGTGCAAATCAGTCAATTGAAGATTTGTATTAGAGACATACACTCAGAGAACGGCTTATATATATATATATATACAGATTTAATGTGATAGATAACCTATGTAAATGAAAATAGAGGAGCAAACGTAAAAGCATCATCAAATCTCAAACATTACAGCTATACTAATCGGTAAAGAAAAAAAAGTAAGAAATATATCTTGAGAGGAGCAGAAATTCGTAAACATTCCGTCATCCCACTCCAAGGAGGTTATTTGATGAAGTCGAATAACATATTTAATGATGTGTTAACTTAATTCTTATTTCTCTCCATCACAATTAGAGGTGTTGATTGATTTCCAAAATAACTTTTTAGTATTTGAAGAGGGTCGTAATTTCAAGTTTAATCGGTGGTTCTTCAGTTCGGGTTTGGGCTTGGGTTTGGTTAGGATATCTATAACAATAATTTTTTGGACAGTACCTCATGTCGACTATTACCATTTCTTTGAGGTATCATATGGCATGAAATTTTATATCGACATGCGTGGTTCTGTTGGTATGTTTCTCTGAGCCTGTCATTTTATGCATGATTGATTACCTTTCGAAAGTACTAACAGTAGCTTTTGAGGCAGATGTAAGTAGTTTAATAATTCGGATAATTTACTTTTCTGCATTAGCAGCTGAAATGTACTGTATTTCAGGCGAGCATAGTGCTACTTTTGGCCTTTTTTGACGATTTATTGCATCTTTTTTTACCTAGCAGAAATAAATTTCAACTGGTTGATATTCTCATGCATATGTCGTCGGCCTAGTCGGCGACAGCGTACGTTTCGAGAATTAGTTCTGTTTCTCCATTTATTGTTAACTTTAAATTCTTTGGATTATTTAGATAGCGCATGACTCGTTTGAAAACTTTGCAGTTCTTTTCACAGGAGCCTCTTAATTTTTTCTGCTTAATATATTTACTTCTACGGATATGTCAGGTCTACATAAAATAAATCCCCGACTGCCTGTCTGTATTTTGTATTTTCGGCGGTGGATTATCATCGTCTTCCAGGCAAAGTATCTCATTTCCAAAGGAGTGTTGCAGCGTTTGGAATTTTCCAAGTAAATTTCTTAATAATTTTGTAAATTTTTATTTTTTGAATATTTCGTCTTTCTTTTCAATTTCAATTCCTAGGTAGTAAGTGACTTCGCCTAAGTCTTTTAATTCAATCTGATTTCTAAAGTTTTAAATTAAAGTAATTATAATTGCTTTAAAGAAATTAAAGTAATTTTTTTTTTATTTTGCGTATTTTTTTCTACAGTTAAGATATCGTCAACATAAGTCACCATGTACAAATAATCATCCCCTTCCCCGATTGTGTCGCACGAGTCTTTGATACTTTAAAAAAATTAGCTTTCTTAGCGTTTCACTTATTCTGGAGCGCAGGCATTGGCAGCGTGTTTCAGCGCATAAATGGCCAAAGTTTTAATTTGGACACTTTATTTTCTTCACCGGGGACACTGTAATTTAGGCTGTGTTTTACAGACTTCTTCTTCTAAGCATCCATGACAGAATGCCCTCTTAATACCGATCTGATTGACGTGTAACGTTTTTCACTCTACAGTTCTGAATACCCTTCATCCCAGAATACGGCGATTTTTCAGAAGCCTTTACCTACACTTTCGAAGAGAGAATTTTTGCCACTACTTTCCTGGATTTTAAAATTCAGAGAAGTAGTAGTGGTTAGGGCTGTTATAAAACCAGTTTTGGAGCTTTACCTATTTTTGATTCGATTTAAAAAGTAAAATAATAATTCATTTTTTATCTTTTTCATTTATGTTATAAACTATTTTTTTTAAAGCAGAAATGTATTTCTTAATCAATGTTTCCCCATTTTATAAAATTTCATTATTTGCTTTGGAATCTTTATTTTCATATTAGTTAGTGGGGATGATATTTTTCAGTACTTTTGTTTTGTATAATTTTCCAGAAATTCAAACAAAAATTATGATGAGCGAAGCGAATCCTCTACTAGTCTTCACAAATTACATTCTTTCATACACTTTATAAAAAACTATTCAGTATTTTGACTTGAAATTCAATATAAAAAATAAATTATGCTCTGTAGATTTGCACAATAATATTTTTTTTACAGAAGAACCTTAAAAAAATTATTATTTTAATTAATTTATTTTACATGTTTTTCCATTACGGACGCATTTTGTAAACAAAAAATTAAACACGCATATATTCAGAAGAAAAAATAAATAATGGAGTTACTAATTATCGATAGAATCATTATTAATTAAATAAATAAAATACATTTTCATTATTCCGCCAAAAAATCTCAAAAACTGTTTTTTTTTTTTTCATGTAATTAATGAAAGGAATATATTTGGACTTGATAGAAATTAAATATGATCTGTAGCTTCTGACAATATTATTTTCATATCGAATGATTTAACAAAAAACATTTTTTATTATTTTGTTGAAGATATTTTTCCATTATACGGATTTATTTTTGTAAACGATAATGAAACTTGAGTATTTCTTGCAGTAAATAAAAATATTTGAGTCAATAAAGTAAATAAAGTTATGAATGATTAAGTACATATATTATCGAAGCATCAAAATTTCTAATTAAAAAAATATATTTAAATAAGGAAAGGAGCCTATTTATCTGCATTTTGCGAAGACGAAATATTGTAAATATTGAAAATAACTGCAGAATTTATGCTTCAAACCATAAAAGAACATTCTTATATTAAAAATGTATGTTGTTTGAGAGGAAAATATACATTTTAATAGAATACTTTATTAAGATTGGTAGGAAATAGCGCAAATTTTGGTGCTCATTCATTTTAATATTTTAATAATATAATAGTTTCCCGATTTCTTTTATTAAAATTTTAATAAAACTTTTTTTATGAAAATCGTAGCATACTGTTAATGAATTAAAATTTGTGAAAATTCAGTTATTTACGTTCAATTATAAAAGAATTTTTCAGTGTTAAGAATTCAAATACACAATTTATTCTTATTATGTGAAATAATTTACGCAGACGATACTTACGCATTTAAAAAAAAATTATTATGATTTTTTTTAAAGTGGCAACAAAAGAACTGTAAACAAATAAAATTAATTGTTAAATTCGTTATATAAAGTGTTATTCGACATCGAAGTTGTGTAATAACAATAATATAATAAGTTAGTAATTCTTAGTATCAACGAGAGCAGATTTAAATTTTTTTCAAGAAGATAGGATTTTAAGAAGTAAATTTATTCAAGCTCTCTTCGAATATATTATTCTGAGATTGCTATCAACGTTTATTGGATGTGAATTACAAAGATTGGAAACATACATATTTCAAACCATTTTAGAAATCATCAAAAGGTATTGGAAAATGTAACAACATCTTTGAAAGAGATTTTAGTTGAAAATTTAAAAATATTTAGTAAAATTTTGATTCGAAAATATTTTTATTTATACCAGTTTTATATCAAAAATAAAAATTCCGAGGAAATTCTTAGCTATTTGGCTGAATTTACATTTTTAAAGTTAAAATGCGCCAAAATTTAAAAAAAAACGTTTTTGCTTAATAAAGATGCAAAATTAATATAAAAAAATACTGTTACTTTGAAATATTTATTTTATTAAATAATACTTCGAGAATCCAAGCAATGCTTTTGCTAGTATTTTTTAGGCTTCCGTACTTAAAAAGTAAAAACAGAACCATTATAAGATCACTTCTGTGTCTGTCTGTCACAGACATTTTACTCGTAAACTATGGAGCATGTGAAGTTCAAATTCGGGGAAGTAATAAAGACCATTGACCCACATATTTTCAGATTAATAAACATTCATGAATATATTTAGTAAAAATGTAAAAGGGCTAATTACGGTACTTGAAAAAAAAAACTCTTTTTTGGTATAGCGTGTGGGGTATCGCGTGAAAGATTTGGTAACGCTGAACTCAAAAATGCATTCCTTTTAATTTTAGGTATTATATTTTCAAAGATATCGTGGAAAATGTAGCGCAAAAATATGTCCCCCCACATCTAATTCCGAATCTACTGAAACTAAAATTATGAAAAAAAATTAGAGGTAGTAGACGCTAATTTAAACCTTGCCGGAAAATTATAGCGATCGCCATAGGTCACATAGTTTTTGAGAAAATCGCATTTTTCTGTTACACACAAATTTCGATTTACGGACATTCAGAAAAATTGTTGAGCATCGCTGGATATATCTATCGTAGCAGAAGTATAAAAGCATTGTTGATAATGAATTTCGAACAAAAATCATCGGTAATTAGCCGAGATATTAACCCTTAAATATACAGCCAGTTTGGGCATACACAATGACAGGGGCGGCGTACTCTATGCCTAGTTAACAACTTTTAATGATATGTATGTGTAATGTAATCTCCAGTAACAGTATAAAAGCAGTAAATGTCAAATTGTTAAAAACATACTAATTTTAGGGATCTCAGGACTCTAAAAATTGGAAAAAAAAGAAAAGATCATTTTCAACATTTAATGTCATTAATTGCTTACTTATACTTCAGATTGTAAAAAATATCCTGAACTTAAATAAATTTGTATTTAAAGCTTTTTTATATTTTTAATGCAATATTGCATTTAGCTAACACAAAATTTTGAAAATTTCAACAGTATAATCATCTAAAAATATATTTTTTTGAACAATAAAAAGGAAATTTTCAGTTCATTTTATACAGACTAACATGAAATATATGTTTTGAAAATTTCATGAAAACATATTCAGAAGTTTTTGAGGTATCCTGCGCGTTATGCCCAAAAAACGACATTTGGAGAAAAATGATTTCAAAGTTTCGGAAACGCCGCTTCAGCTATTGGGCGAGTATAATTCTAAACGCCATAACTTCTGGTCTAATGGGAATTTAAAGGAAACAATTATATCAAAATGTTCAGAAAAAATATAAGTTTAACAGCTAAAAAAATTAAAATTTCTAAAATTTTGAAACTTTAAGAGACCTGCGACCACTTAACCATTTCTAGCGCGGAGTAATTCTGTTTGTAAACTTATGAAATAATGGACTGACACCAGAATTTATAAACGAATTTATTTGAAAATACGAACTTGCTTATTTTCACGTACATGATAAAATGAAATTTTTAATTAAATATTCTTGGTGCCATTTGTCAGTTTTGGAATTAAAATTAGGTGTCATTTTTTTAAGGACATCGCCCTCGAAAGGTTTAATTAGAATTAATCACATAAATACTCTGGGATTCGGGACTAGTTTGCACTGAGAGTATCGCTCAATACGCCTCGGATGACTTCAAAAGTTGATTAAAAACCTATCTGGAAAAACGCGGCAATAACCAAGGCGCGTTGCAACTTTGCGACCTCCTTCCTCCCTTTTTCTCCTTTGGTTTTAGTAAACTTGATAACATGCCTAACATGGTTAGTCTGTGCAAAAAGTAAAGGAAAAGTTAATAACACTTAATCATCCCGTACAAAAGAAACTGCGGCAGGTATACCGGAATAGCAGTGAGGCATGTATCCCATTTTGCATGGTGCAGACGTCGGTCATCACAGTTATCTGCCATCGTTAGGGGAATGGCGTAACCATACACCCAGTACTCTATACAAGCGCTACACTTAGTTTTGACTTCGAAATCATACATGCATTCTGTAGTTAGTGTATGAAAAGTATTTAAATATAACGTGTTTAAAAGTTTGGACAGTGAAATCATGCACTTACGTCAAATTAAGGATTGTACTTCTACAAGTAAACATCGAAATGGGATTCACGCTATACACTGGTTAAAATAAGCTCATTGATACGCACTTATACTGTGCGTTTGACGATCATCTATCGATAATTACAAGAAATACAAGTGGTGCGCCATCTATCCCGTATGCGACGACTCTTATGCGACGTATGCGACCCGTATGCGAAGAGTTACCCTATACTGTTATAGCCAACCCTACGTTGTATAGTTTTTTACAAAGTCTTAGTATTCTTTTAGCAACGGTTTTTTCTTTATAATACAATTACAAATTCATATACTTATTCTACGGAACCCTCTCTGCGCGATTAATACTCTCACTTCATCGTTTATTTAATAATTAAACTCGAAATATCGAAATGAAGAAAACTTGGCATATTTTAATTGATAAATAGACGTATGAATTATTATAAAATTGCCAATTTTCAATATATCCGATTATATTATGGTATTTGCTGTAAGCAAAAAAGTGTTTTCATTGTTCTATTTAACAAGATAAAATATGAATAAATTGAAATAAAACATTTTAATACAAACAAAATTAGAATTAGGAAGTTTGGAATTTTATATTTTAACAAGGAATAAAATATTTTTATTGGATGAAGTTTGCTGTTATTTATCAATCTTTCAAATAATATGCTAACGTGGTAAGTTCAAGCCTTTGATTTAAAAATGGTCATTTGACTTTTAGACAAAGAAAATTCTAGATGAAACTCTTAAGTTTGGTAAAAAACAATTTTTATCTACTTACAACAGTTTTACAAAGTCAGTTTCATTTGTAAATGCGCTCAATTTGCAGGTGTTATTATTAAGATATCAAGAAATCGAAAAGCGTTTTCTATTTCCCTATAAAGACATATTATCGTTTAAACAATTTTGTGAAATATGGCATTTCTTAGGTGTGACCTTGGGGTGTCGGGAAAAGTCGTCTCGTCTTAATGAAACATAATTGATAGATCAAGAAAATGGAAAATGCTATACGATTAATAAAGAGGGAGGGTGACATGTTTTCAGAAGTTATATCTCGATGCCTTTTTATGTATCCACGAAGTCATTTTCTTTCGTATATACGGTCAATTTTCTGATATTTTTATTCCGATACTAAGGAATTGACTAATGTTTACTTTTTTTTCAATAAAGTCAAAATATCTTTAGAACAAGTTCGTGAAATATGGCGTTTTATGACGATTTCCGAGCCCCGATAGCAGAGAGCTTAATGGACATTTCTAGAAAAATGAAAAACTGTAAATGATTGAAGAAGGAGGGTGTACACATCTCTTTCGTTTACCTAATATTCTATCTTGTTACTTTTTAGCAGATTCACGAAGTCATTTTTCTTTCTTAATTAAGATACCAATTAAAGATAATCGAAAATATATCTGGCTTTCAGTGCGCTTCAATAATATATATGTATGTGTTCAGCAGTGACGTCAAATAAATGAAAAATAGTTTTTCGTCCACTTAACAGTTTTTTAGAGTAAATTGTAACCATCCGGTCACTTAAGTCTACATATCCCATTTTTTCGCTGCAATGAGCGACAATTGTAGTTTTTTCACACCATAATCATTGGAATTTTGTTCCTTTTAAGGATGACGTGTAGTGCTACATAACTTACAGACATCAGTCTTATACTCCCACAGAAGAGCCGCCAGGCTTTGTACATATCGCAAGCAAATTAATCCTCATTATATCTTGATCTGGCAGACATCTTTAGAAAAAAAAATTCCTATTATGGAACAGTTCCACATTAAATAATCTATTTCGAATTTAACCGATCATGAAATAAATAGGAGAAAAAATATCCAAATGCTATTTTTGGTCCTGGCCCTTTATCCATTCTGTCATTGCATTTACAATATTGCATGATGCTGAACGATTTTCATTCTTGTCTTTGCCTAAATATATCCCCATGTGATATGTATATTCGGTATTGTCAGCAATTTCGTCAATAGAAACTTCCAATATTTTTCTTTTTTTCGTATATATATTGCCTAAAAGCAAAGCGTCCGTCATATTTTTTAATGACCTCATCCAAAGAAAGGTGCATTACTAGGACATATACTTTTCTAAGTGTTTTATTGATCTTTTTAAACAACTTTCTTACTTTCGAAAATCTTACGAGGTATACTATTCGGGGAAAGAAATTATTCCGAGAAATATTTGGAAGATTTTCATTATTATTTCAGAAATGCAGAAACTCAAAATTGTGAAAAATCTGTCTGTAGTAATTATTTTCCAAAAAAGTAGCATTTCGATTATTTAATTTATAGACCAATAATCCTTTATTCTATATTTTTATATATGGCCGATCAACAATATCGTGCCTTATAAAGTTCTATATATTGTTTTTAAACACTCAGATGAATGCTTTCTTTGGCCGGAATCGTCAAGCCTGAGTTCAACACTTGTTCTTCTTATCTGTTTGTTTCTATGCATACTAATTCCTAAAAGGCTTTAGAAAGTAAAACTTTAAAATAGTCATGTGGAGCTTGTCCTTTAATATATGTTATTGATCCAAACTTTCCTGTGAAATCTAGAATATTTAGACAGTCCCGAGGGCTAGCAACTTTACATTCAAATATTCTTTTGGTGTTTTCGTAGGTTATAACTGCATTACTACTCTCATCAATGGGACAATTCAATGGCACATCACTATCATTTTCGCCATCTGAATTTCTCTCATCTATGTTTTCAGAAACGAAATCATTCACGAGTTTTTAAATCTCACTCTAAGTAAAACCCTGATATGATAGTGCCATGGTTAAAAAAAAAAAATACTGTAGTCGAGCGCTACTCAAAACTGAAAGGAAATAAGAAAGAAAAAAGAAATTACAACAGAGGCACATAAAGAAACCTACAATGAATCGCTAACAAGTAAATAATGATCTCTATCGCTAAAAGAGAAAGTTTTGCATCTTCGCGCAATTGGGTGTGCGTTCCAGAGACCAACTATAGACATATCTGCTTAAATGCAAAGTGATGCATGACACTGGCTTTCAGAAAGGGGGGAAAGTGTTAGACCACAGCTGTTGTAATGAAGCCGTGGTTATGTGAAGGGAATATTTTGGGTACAGCTGTTGAGCCAGCTTGCATCAAAAGGTTAATTTATGATATGCAGCCGCTGCGATAAAAGATCATACGCTACTGAGAGAGACGACAAAAGGGACAAAAGTTTCAACATAGTCTTTTCTATAGGTTTGCAATAAATGTTTTACAACTAGCCGAGTTATGTAATTTTGTATTTCCCCTGTATCATCGTATTTCGCTTTGAAAATCTTGTTGGATACAATGAGCATTTTTCTTTGCTGTGGATCTACCAGTGTAAAGTTTTGTTGCCTTGTAAGGATTTTATCTCGTCTTGCGTGGAATTAAGTCAGTTTTTTTCCTCTTCGAAATTTTGTACTTCGTGCATCTCTTTTCACCCTATCTCTTATGATTTTGAAATCAAGTTTAACTATTCAAACAGATATATCGACTGGCAAACCTTTGTTAGTCCTGCCCAATCTTTTTGATTCGAATGTTTTTTCTTTGAACTTGGTTTGTTTATTTTCTGTGTCAGCTTCATCAGAAGCGTTCCCTTCAAAATGCAACTTTTCTTCAGTTGTATTATTGAAGCTTTGAATTCTGTTTTTGATAAATTTTACTAACCAGGTAATTATTATGTCTCTTTCTTCCGTTTAAATGCTATAGCCTGTCAAGCGATTGTAGTAACCCACAAATATGCCTTGTTGTGCTCTGTTGTCTAAGTTCTAGTGCTTTGTTTGTGCATCGAGGCCTAATACTTGCAGCGAAAGACCTTTGAATAATATAGACTGAATTTACGTTGGTTTAAAATTCCTTGTATTTCCTGCTTCCTTCAATAAATATCCTTTAATAAATTTTATTTCTAATACAGTTTCCCTTTAATTTGTAAACAAGTGCAGTTTTTACTCAAACAACGTGCTTTAACGAGATGCCTGTGTACTATGTTAAAAGACTGTTCAAAAACATTTCGGATAATTTCTTATCTGTCGTTGTGTGTTTCGTATCTGCACAGAAAAAGCAATGTTCGCATCTGAAATCTTGCATGTATATATATTTAGAAGATCTTATTTTTTAGAGTGACAAGGTTTTTTTAACATAAAGAAATAGTAAAAATTACATCGCAAAAGTAAAAAAAAAAGTTTTCATATGATCAAGATACTTTTATCATAAATCAAACGCAAATTTTAAGGTGATTTATATACAAACGTATTCCGTCTGTATTTTGTTTTTATTTTTAGGTGTTTGAAACCATTCAAGAAACAGGATTCACACGAAGTCAAAGAATATGAGAATCGCTGCTGCAATTTACAGAGGAAAAACCTATTAAGAGGTATTACAATTAGTTTGTATAGAAAATATCGATGAAAACGCAGTGCTGAATTGGAAAACGATTTAAATGAGATCAACACAAGTATAACTATATGTCATGTGAGGGATCTCAGACTACAACGTAATAGTCGAATAAAGCTGTGAATAGAGACGATGTAAATGCGTTAATGCCATGTAATAATCCGTGGGATGAAATCATTTCGAAATTAAGAATTGTTGGTTCGGACATCTTCGGAAGCGCATCACTAAAATATTTGGGCTGCATTTTTGGCTTACTGTGCATTATTGCTTGGATAGGTACACAACATTTCCGTCCATAGCGTCATTTAACTATAAATCTGTATCACTGTGCTAGTTCCGATGTTTGCTCTAGTACTTCGCTAACACCTGATGCTGCGTAAGCATTCGATCCTGTATTTCTTAGTTTCTTTAACATGTCCATCTTTAATGTGAAATTAGTTAATGATAATTTTTATTTAAAAATAATATAGACAATACAATTTTACGTGATATATTTCCTAATTAAAAATATATGCTACACAAAAATGTCATACTTAACCTGGAACCAGTGAAAACTCAATAAAATATCCGCAGATGTGACGGAAAAATCCAAATTAAAATGCCGTAACGAATGTTCACACCAATGAAATTTTAAAAGTAGAAACTAAATTAATAACGACCTTACTTAAAAAACACCATTGGTCACAATATTTATACTGAACCCAATAATTCGCCAATATTCGTTTTCGCCTATATTTTCGTTAAAAAATTCAATACCGGATGAATATTTATATTGCATTAAAAATATTTGCAATCAGCAGATTCATTCCGCATAGCCTGTGATATTCTTGGGTTTATCCCTTGTAAAATAAACAAAATTTAAAAAGCACAATATTAGTGTAACATTAATGTTTGTGCCGTTTGCACAGCTTAAATATTTAAATCCACATTTGATTTAATTGGTACCCACTGCAAGATAAACTGTGCTTTTTGCAACCATAAACAGAAAAAACGATTGCCACTGATCCTCCATTAGAACGGTCCTATGTACTATGTGTCAATCAGTGTAACGAATACTTCACTATAACGATAGAATTAAATATTTGATAGTTTATTTTTAAATTGAATGAACATATTGCAACAAATCTCTGACGCGTAATAAAATAAATGCATTTTGGTCATCATAGAAACGCACTGAGGGAGAAAAACAGGGAAAATAAAAGTTCTTTACTTCGAAAGAGAAAGAAATCGGAAATATATACCGGAAAAATATGTATTGAAAAATTTCAAAATTCTCAAATGATCGATTTTTAAAATTTTTTAATCGTTTTCTGAATTTTCTCTCCATATAGGAATATAAAATTCATGTTGACAAAATTTTGATACCGAAATCGTTACGTTCTTTAAAAAGATGGAAATAATTTAAAATTAGCTGTATAAAATCCGTATAAAATTTGTAGTTAAAAGGATATAACTTACGGTTTGGTGTAAAAGGTTGACTTAAGCTTGCTTTTAGGCATAGCTGCCAGCTCTTCCGCTTTTTTGCAACACAAAAATTTAATATAAATTTTTCCCGGCAGATTACGGCAGAAATCGGAAGACTACGGCGTTATGAAAAGGTAAAATTTACTGTAAATGTTTTATGGTACAAAAAAGCGTAAGTGTTGGCAGCTATGCTTTTAGAAATACCTTACAATCACAGGAGGAAATGGGAAAAACAGCAAAAATTCTCCTTCAATATAAATGAATCGACGAGTTTTAAAAAAGTGTGATGACCAGGTGCATTGGGAACTGCCTTCGACCAAGTTTGGATAATTCTACGTATGATGGATATTTTTGCAAATCGCCCACATACATATAAAAAACACTTCATTTTATTAATACATTAAGTGTACAGTCGAAGGAAAAAAGTAAATAACCCTACTACTTCAGCAACACATTTTTGAAGAAGAAAGTTACCGGTACGAAATGATTGGAAATAAAGTCTACTTTTAAATGATTTATATAAAATTTGCTTAGGAGGGCCATGTACATATCAAAATCAGCCCAAACTTTGTTTTTTGTAATGACAATACCCAATTTTGACGAAATATTTTAAAATTTTGGTTCAAATTGTGCCTATTTACCAAATTTTAAGTCATATCGATGATACGTTTTTAAATTATAAACAATCAAAATTTAGTGCTTCTAATATTAAATTACATTTTCATATTTTCAATAATATCTCATGTAATTATAATCCAAATGTGCTAATTTTTTATGGTTATAATACTAATAAACCCAAACATATATACGTTGAATTTATAATTTTTATAAATTTATAATATGAATTATGAAAGTAATGTAAAAAATAATGAATTCCAACCTTCAATTTTTTAATGGATTTATATTTATTGTGCCCTGCTTTATTCACATACAAAATTTCAAATTTTCCATACAAGTAGTTTTCGATTTATGTCATACTTAAGAAACTTCAAGATATTGGTTCGAGGGACTGTCTATGGTGTGCAGAACAGCATAATTTCAAAAAAAAAATATTTTACTCATTTTATTGAAACATTTCGGTTAAGATCAACTTAGAGCGTAAGTCTGTCTTATGATGTAAACAAAGCGTAAACCGTATTTCAGTGCCTCGCGATCTTACGATACCCTGAAAGCCTAGCTAATTTCAAAGGAAATAGCAGTCACAGGATTATTAACCATATTTCAAAGAAGAATAACTAACATAAAGTCATTCTGATGTCTTTCTAACATATATTTCGTTTTAGTTATTTAAATAAATCGGAATATAAACAATTCGAACATACCTGAAAAGATCGAACAAGACATAATCTTCCACCCCCCCCCCCTTCTTTCAAACAGAAAGATGCAAAAAAAAAGTTTTTACATTGTTTCCTTCATAATATTTTTTATTCTAAATTTTGTATTCGCCAATATTCTCCACAATTTTTCGAAATAAATTTTAAAAGGAGCGAGTTAAAAAAAATTCAAAAACTGATAAAAAGCGTTATAAAAACAGCCGTAAAACTCCAATCAAATTCACATATTCGAAAACTATTTTAATTACAGGTACCTAATATGTTAAAAAATCTGATAATTCAACACTTGTAAATAAATATTATAAAATGATATTAAAGAGGATTTCACCGTATATCACAATAGCCGAAACATATTAAGTAAGTAAAATGGTGATACTGTCAAGAAATAATACATTAATAGAAGTGACATAGTCATTCTGTAGCATTTCAATAATCGAATACAGAATTTCAATTTGGATACAGCTGGAAAATATGCTCATTTTAAAACAAATAATATCTCTGAAACTAATCGTAGGAATTTTACGATAATTTGCGTTTAGGCTAATTGAAGGGTCTTGAATTTATTTATGGTGTATTATTATGGGTATTGATTGCTGCTGAAAAAATAAACAAAATTCGGGTTTATTTTGATGTGTAGGTGCCCCCCTAAGCAAATGTTACATACATCATTTAAAATTACACTTTATTTCCAATCATTTGGTACCAGTAACTGTCTTATCAGAAGAAATATGGGTTTTTTACTTTTTTTTCATAGATTGTACTTATTAAAGAAATATAGGCGCCCCATATTGGAGCTGGAATGTTGGCAGTACAATGAAAGTACGACATATTTTTTACCAAAATTTATGTAATACTGCCCAACCCGAGACATGTATAAAATCAATATTATAGACCAATAAAAAACATTATTATAGAAAAATTATTTTCCTAATAGGCGAATTTCTTTTTTAATAAATATATCTAATAGGATAAATTCTATAATAGTCAGCAAGGAGTTTAAAATAACATTTTTTAAAGATCAAACAATGAATATATTATAATTATCATTTTGAAAAATTAGAATGTATCCGATCAGACTGGACGAATTGTAAACATAAATTTTAAGAATATCACATTTCAGCACTATAACGTCAAATTTCATACAAGATCTTACATAAAATTTCATATACCTAAAATTCTTAACGGTACAGTTAAAAGTAAAAAAAGGTCTGTTGAAAAACTCACTTAATATTTGCTGAAAGTTATAAAAATACATTTACAAGGCAAATTAATTCCTTTATTTATTCAGATTGACACGTTTCATCGCTCTGACGGTGACATTATCAAGGTTTATATTGATACAAATACTTTCGCAAAAATTTTAAATTGAAAAACTTGTAAACAAAAATCACTGGATTTCATGCATAATGAAATTAACTGCAATATTAAAATTGGAGATTTATGAACGTGAATTATATTTATATGTACCATTGTTTCATTATTCTGCAGAGCATTTCTTTCCAAATTTTAGGAAGCTCCAAGGAGGCTGGACCATTGCATATATCAGAGTCCGTACGCCTCCTGGAATTTTGCAGACCAAAAACTACATCAGCACCAGTATTTTCTCATAGAAAATCTCGCTTTTTAAAAGAAAGTGATATTTTGTCCGTTTTTCTTAGATTTATTTTTCTATAAAGAAAATACTGGTAACCCTCCTGGAAAATCCCCTGACCCGTACGAACGCTGATGCATTCCCACTGCGTAAAAAGATCTCTATTGATTATCGGATAATGGATGGCAACTAAAATGTTGATGGATGATTTATTCCACTACTTTTAAAATTAATCTGTTAATGTTCTTTGTTATATATTCTGGCTAAGGCTTTGCTTTTCTTGTTGCTTTTGATGTTTGCTATATGTTCTTTGATCCTAGTTTTGAACTTTCTGTTTGTAAAATATTAAGTTAATTTTGATGTTTCAAGCGATTTCCATGTATAGTTTTAGACCTTTTAAATTTAATATTTTTTTTTATTAATTTTTTTTTTATTTTAGGTTTTTCCAAAAAGTGTCGCAGAATGACAATCAAGCCGTTTGTATTTTTCGTTTGTGCATCAGGGTTCTTTTATCAAACATGGGCCTTTCTACAGATGTATCTAGCTTATCCAACAACACTAGATATTAGTGAGGAATATCCTGATTCGTTTACTATGCCAGCCATTACGATATGCAACAGCAACAGGTGAGTAAAAATGAGACAAGACATATGATAATATCAAAGAGTAGGGCCATTTGGGTGTTTTAGGAGTTTGGAGCAAATTATAAAGACCAACTTTTAATTCTACTCCAAATAGCATTTATTTACAAATAGTTTTAATCAACTGTATGGTGTTTCAATGATCTCCTACGTGGATAGCTAATGAATCACTATGTAATTGGATAACTTTTTATGTCCCTTATTATGAATGAATGAAAATTTCTCTTTGCAAAGCATTTTACCAGATTTTATGAAAATATTTTTTAAAATTTGTGCATTCATTAAATAAATTCCAAATGCTTCATCTATAAAAATTAATAATTTTATATACGAGATTTGTAAAATATTTACAAATCTACCCAAATATTTTCTTTAAAATACTATTTTTTGTATTTTAGAGGATTAGAAAATATAGAAATATAAACCTTTTACATATGAGTATGGATTATCTTTCAATTAAATCTGTTCAGTATATGTCTTTCAACGTCAAGGACACAGAAGAGTTATAATTGCAATAGAATTTATTTATTTAGGAATATTTTTGTTTTATGCAATAGATAATGTTGATGGCGAATGATAATGTAAAATATATAGAAACCATGAGTTTTCAGAAAATTTTCATGAATTTCAAAACATTTTGGTTTATGTATTTTAAGTACCATCTGGCCTTTAACAGGGTTCGTACAGCATCAAGGGATTCAGGTATTTTAGTTGTTTCAGTACCAGAAATTTCGTAAAATACTGGCCGCTATATCTGAAGATAGATTTTTTTGTCATTAAATAAGTCAAATATTACTTTACAAGAATTCTGGTAAAAGGTGCTTGAATGCCCTTGAAGCGTACGAACCCTGTTAAGGGTTAAAGTGCCTTTATAAAATATAATGACATGAGCACAGGATTCAAGTTCAGATTGGAAGTTTTAAGACATCTAATCAGTGACAATCCACATGACATAACTTGACGATATACATCTGGGTGACTTTTCTGAGACGAGTTGCTTATTTAAACGAACATGGAAAAGGGAAGACATGACTTTTTTAATCTGCAATCCTCTTTTAATCAATAAAATTTTATTATCCATATGTCGAATCTCTGATGATTTAAGGTATTTAATAGTTATAAAGTATAGTCCCTGTTTACCAAGATAATACACTGTTGCCAAATTAAACCTTTCGAAACTTAGACTACATTGTATTGTATGACCACAATAACATCAAAATTTGTAACAGGTATTTCAGATCATGTACAAGGCATTTCATAAAATAATTGTTCAAAAACATATAGATAGTCAGCGCTCTATAACTTTTCAAACAAGCAGAAATTCTCTACAACTTGCACGCATAATGAAAGCAATGAAGATTAGAGGAAAACGGATTTTAAATCTCACTGATGACAAATTCTAACCTTGAAGGAAGAGGTTTTTGATAGCATAGCTTTATCTTTCGTAACATTAAAATTCTACATTGATGCAAAATTCTAACCTTGAAGGAAGAGGTTTTTGATAGCATAGCTTTATCTTTCGCAACACTAAAAACTGCAATTGCTTTCATTAGAGAAAATTATCCGAAACTTTTTGAGTCACGTATACTGAATTCTGATTTATACCTTAGGCGTACCATCAAGAAACAAAGGCAATCAGTGATAATATGCATTGATTTATAGTATCAAAATTCTACTATGGGCTTGACACCATTGCTATATCCTTTCCCCACGTGCACTTCTAAATGAGCGCAAAAACTCTAAAAAAATGCTCACGTAGAAATTTCCGAAAATTTTCAAATATTTATGCGTTTTCAATTTTTAACGTGTAATTTCTTGACAAATATGATGTTTATATTTACTCTCGGCAGAAATCTTTCAAAGACAAACCGCCAAAATGGTAATTTTCTTAAGTTAAACTCAAAACCCTATATTGTTGTTTAGGAAAAATGTCATTGATATGAGCATGCATCGAGAAGTGTTTGCTTAGTTAAATTTATTTTTCCTTACAGTTGCAAAATTTTTGAAACAGCATGTATAAATTGAGAAGCCTTCCGTAATAAAAATTACTCCTATTATATTTATTCACATATTTAACGAAATCCTATTGTGAAGTCAAGCATCAGGCATAGATTATGAAACAAATTTAAACATTATCAAGCAGGACGGTCGTTCTGCCATTCCAAGGTTTAAGAAAATACTATGCCCGCCAAACAAACAAACGTCAAGAACCTAACGACCGCGTAACTGCTTATTATACAGGACACAACTCTTCATGTTAAATCAACCAAACATGGCATTTTAAAATTTCAAATATCAAAGGACGCAAGATTAGAAAAAAATCGAATGAATACTAAAGGAATCGAATGAAGAAAGTACTTCAATTTGAGACCGAACACATCTCGATCAGATAACTATAAAAAGAGATACAGATTTTTTTTAAAAAAACGTCGAGATATTGAATATGATCATTTTTTTCTTCGTCAAAACTTTTTTAATTCAAACAAGATAGAGACATAAATATAGGATAGAAAAAAGTATAGAATGTATTTTTGGACGAATAATTACTCAATCCACGTGCTTTTATAAAATCCAGTTTAAAAAAAATTAAATTTTTATCCTTAATAAGCACAATACTGTTAATTAACTATTAACCCTTTGCACTATCTTGTCGATGCTGCGGCGACGTTATAAGGTAAGTTAAAAAATCCGCTGTCGCCGCTGCGACGACATCATCTTTTCTTGCAAAATTTGTTTTAGACACAAAAAATAAAGGAAAATAAAATTTGCCTTGTTTAATCAGAGCATTTTTGAAATTGTGTACTTGAAGGAAATTTCTTTTAAAAAAGTGTTGCCGACCGAATAAAATATTTGTGTAATGACGCGGAGTGCAGAGGGTTAAATTAACAAATTATGCCAAATAGCGATAAACCCGCATTCGAACGCGTATTATCTACATTATAATAGCACAATCTGGTTTACGAGTGAACCACTCCGAGTTCAATCTAACAGCCAGCCATTTTTCCTCAATATTATTTTTTATAGTTACATTTTTAGTGAGTTCTTTAAAATAAAATTAATTTTTGAGGCAATAAGTACCTTTTAAAATGTGTGTATTAAGAGTAATCGACATTTAAAATTTTATTCCTAATGAAAACAAATCTGTTGAAAATGAATTGAGTTGAAAGGGATTTTTACATAAATAAAAAAAAAAACATGGTAAACGATAGGCCTAAGATTCAACACAAGAAACTTTTTGATGTCCTTTGGCTGTGTATTAATAAAATACGGTTTTACTGTGAAATGTTTGTTATTTTCTAGAGAGGTAACTCGGGATCTACCGAAACAATTTGTAAAGTAAATGTGGCAAAAGGATTGTGGTCCACTCTGCTCCAAGATAGGCTATATTTTAAGCCGGTACCATTATCTGGAATGTTTGCATTAGCCAAAAAGTACTAAAATTGCAATTAGTATGATACATATGGAGAAAGAATGCTAAAAATCGGATATTTGTTCATTTTAAGATGTAAATGTTCGCTAAGAACTTTAATACTTTTATGTTAGCCGGGTGCAAATTTTGACAATGGCATTTTTAGGCGCGTTCGTAATTATATAAACACGTAGCACATATAGCCGTCGTCGTATGGTCCGTTCTTTTGTCTGTCTGTCCGCATATAACAGCGCAAAAACTACCCAAAGAAACGCTACGAAATTTTAAAATTGATTCAGAATTCTATAATTGATGCAGAATTTTGTCGAGTCATTTAAACTTTTATAAAAATTGGATGTTTAGTTCAATTACAGGGACGGGGGCAGTCAAAATATTCCATTATATTATGGCTAATTCGAAAAAAGTGTTTCAAGTCCATTTTAATGATGTTACACCCTTTCGAACATAACGAAATTGATATGCATTTATGAAGTGAATTAAAATATACCTCCTGTAGAATATGCGGTGCAAAGAATATATAATATTCATTTACAGGGCCATACAAAAGAATTCCGTTACATAGTGGTATAGGGGAAACATTGTTTGTGGCGTACATTAATTATGTCATCTATTTCACATATAATGAAATTGATATACGTTGCTGAAGTTTGCTACAAGTTACTATCTGTATAATAGAAAATGCATAGTATTTACGGGAACACACGGGGATTTCGGCTACTATATGTATCCGAAGTACTGAATATTTGCGATGATTGTTGGAAATGCAATTTTGGTTGTGATATGAGATTTTAAGTTTAACTAAATTTTTACATATTACATTGTGTGTTTAAAAACTGTAGAACATATACAGGGCTACACAAAAGAATTCGTATGAGTTACTGAATATGAAAGCAAATTGCTTAAAGGAGGTTTTTAAATGAAACGTGCATTTTTACGGTGAACTGCATTTAGTATACTAAGATATGATTGTAGAATAGAGATAAAATGATATACAGGGCTACACAAAGAATTAGATACATGGCCGTATATGGGTGATAAATTCTGGATGTGCGATTTCACTTGTTTTAAGAGTGTTTTAGTCTTATTTAAATTTTAGCTAAATAGTGCCATGTATATAAAGATAGTTGGTAAAATACATGGCTGTACAAAAGTATTCAAGTGTGCTTCCATCAATTGGTACAAATTTCTGTAAGTCAAATTTCAAACTATTATGCGCTTTTAACACTTTCCAACATAGTGGAAAGTGTTTGTGAATTCAGTTCTGTCTGTCCGAGCTCTAGCTTGCGTTAATATAGATGGATTGCTCTGTAATTGATATTTGTTAATGAAATTTACTATGCCTTGTTCGGAATTGAAAAGAAAGTATGTAGCGTTCATGGTTTATTTACAGAGACACTCGAAAGTATTCCATTATATTATGGTCTTTGGAAAAATGTCTTAATTATATCAATACGTCGATCCTATAGTTGTCGTCTGGTCCTTCCGTCTCTCTGTTTGCTTACAATAGCGCAAAAATTACCGAACCGAATACTTTAAAATTTAATATATAGAATTGTCTCAGAATTTTGTCGAGTCATTTCAAATTTTACGAAAATAAAATCAAAACTTTAAAAAATAGTAATAAAAGCTTTCTTTATTCCTTCAAATTCTATCACAGATAATTAATTCAATGATATTCTATGATAGATAATGATTCTAGGTTGCCATGGCGATTACGTCCTATTTAAGATGAAGTCATATCATTTCCGTATCACTTAATGTACTGTATATAATATTAATACACATTTTATTCGTGTATTTTTACATAAGAATACAACAGTTATTGCACCAATATCTGAATATTTATAAAAGAAGTTATAGTAAGAGCGCACCTCATTTACAACGTTTCGCCTACAATTTCCAACTTGTTTTTCTTGCAAACAGATGCTCTTATTTTTTTGCGTGTGTAAATTAGACAAGATGCTTTGATACTGAAAGAAAAATTTTTTGTTTAAAATATTATATTTTATTTGTTTATTTATTTTGTGTTTTAAATGAAGTAAGTGAAATGCGTGCATTTTAAATTTGTGTAATATAAGTTTTTAAACTGAATGTAGTAATTGAAATGAAAGTTGTGTATTTAAAATGAAATTAATGCAATAAGAATAATGGCAATACGTACAATATTTGGCGATTTATCACTTTTCCCGTCTACCATAAAATTATCCAATCTTTTCATTACGTAAGTTAAATGTAAAAAAAAAAAAATACAACCCATGCATAAATATTTAATGAATCAAATTTTAAAACGACTCCTCAGTCGAATTGGTTCTACGTTTTATCCGAACTGAGAAGATAGATCACCGAAAATTATTGGTAATCGCTAATCGTACTTAGAAACGTCAATAGCCAAATGCGTTAAAAATACTAACTTGAATGGTTTTATTAAGTATATAACATCAGATTAACGGATTTTACCAAAGATATTAGATGATATTACAACCTAGACCCCTTTATCATAATATCATGTTACCGTATATCTCCGTGTATCAGCCGAGTATACGACTTTTCAGTGAAAAATCGTCCAAAATGGGACGCCCGTATATAAGCCAATGTTTAAAAAAAGTGATGGAAAATTTCAAGAAAACGAAACTTAGTACTTTTTTGTGCATAGCTAATAGAAAAAAATGTGCTCTTCGAAATTATCGACCTCTCCTATTCTGTCTTGGCCAGCTGACAAATCTCTTTAGTTGGGTCCTACACACCCTATTCTAACTTGTTAATTCATAAAAATCAAAGCTCGTATTTTTGGCTTGAATTACCTAAAGAAATGATCATCCAATCTTTCAAAAAAAAGTTACATCAGTAATACAATGGATGGAATTGCGGATGATGCCATTTTTGAAAAAAGATGGGCATGATGATGAATTACAAACGGGCGAAATTCATACTGATATACCAATGAAAGAAATATATTTTAAGGAATTGCTTGAAAATTTTGATAATGATTTTAACAGTGAATGTTGATTGGTGATTTTTACCCTTGTAAAAGAATGCAGTATCAAAGTATTTTTAGAAATGTGTATGTATTTTTTTATCATTTTTATATTTACCTTCTTTTTTATTTTAAATTATCCATTTTGTAAATATTCTTATAATTGTGTATAAGCCGACCCATACACTTTGGACCCCCAAAAATAGCAATAAATTCTCGGCTTATACACGGAAATATACGGTAGTATGATAACGGGGTATTCATTACAACACTATCATTGAACGTAAATAATTGAACCTAATAAAGGCTTTCACAAAAAAACAGTACGTTGCACCAAATTGTATTAGTTAAATACGCCCTTTGACCAAGGACCCAGAAATACTTAACATACTTTAAAATATTCGCATTAGCAAACATATTGCAACTGATAAGCAAACGACTTGAGGCATAAATAACTACTTAAGTTAAAAGGTATTTGTCAAAAAAGAGGAAATACATAAAAAATATACAACGATCACAAAGAGTTAGTTCTTGGTTCATTTGTGTTAGCCGTGAGCAAATCTCGCACATAGCATTTTTTTGTTTGATCTCGACAGCAGCAGCTTTTATTTTTTGTATGGTAAATTAAAAACAATTTTTTAATAATGAAATTAAATGGTTTATTGCATTATTCATTATTAGCCTCCGGTACGGTATGCTATTTCTTTCTCCCACCTTATATTGTGTCCAAAAAATAACGTTAGCTTACAGACGCTAACCGTAAAACAAAGCATTACGATTAAATACTCTTCAGCAATTTTTTAAACTTCTAAACATCGCACATTTTCAATTTTTATACCGTCGTATTGAAAAAAAAAAGTTCTTTTAAATGCAATTTGTTTGAAAACTGTATCTCCATTTATTTTTGAAATATTAATTTTTTTGTACTTTTTAGCGACATTTTTTTCTTTTTGGCAACTCAAGTACTTCATTTCTGTAGAAAGTAAAGGTAAAATAGTAATTATATATTTTTGTTGCCATTTTTTCGTAACAACCGAAAGAAAATGTAATTAGAATACATGCTATTTTGAAAAAATATATAAACGAGTGATTTCTGTTAAAACAATGGAAGTATTATAAACTATATTTAATTTTAAGTATCTATGAATCATTAGATAGTCGGGTTTTTTTTTTTTTTTTCGATTTTCTTGAATTGCGGAATCTTTTTGCTAAATTTGTGAATTATTTCGCGATAGTGATGTACTAAGCATGCTTTACTGTATATGTTTAAGAGTAGATCCTAAATGTGGAATTCTTAAGCGTATGCGAATGACGTCATTTTACATAAAATAAAACGTGTGCTTTAAGTCTTAAAATTGAAATATGTTTTGTACTGCAGTAGAGTCCCGCTTAACTCAGTTATTTTACTATTATTATGAAACAGTCATTACAAATAAAGTGTTAGGTGAAGATGAAAGAGCAGCCGTAAAAAAATTATGGCCATTTTTTCCCCCATTCTGACCAGAAAATCAGAGTTCTAACTTTTTACGGCTGCTCTTTCATCTTCATCTAACACTTCCTTTATAATGGCCGTTTCATAATAATAGAAGTCATTAGTCCATCAGAAGAAAATGAAGTAATGGAAATGTCGAGAGCGAAACTAAATTCTGAAAAAGCAGAATTCCTGTTCTCTAGTTATTAGTATTACTCTTGCTTGACGCCAATCTTGCCAGTGTATTTGAATGCGGGCTATTGATAAATTTTCTTGTTTCTGTTTTTTCTTTTCTTTTAAAACGAAATAATTTAAAGGAGAGTATTTTAAATGTTTGTGTTTTAAATTAAAGTTATATTTCTATACTAATATTATAAAGAAGTAAAGAAGTAAACCTTGTTTGTTTCTTTGTAGGAGGTAATCTCTGGAACTACCGAACCAATTTCAAAATTTATGGTATCAAAATGAGGGAGTTAGTAATCCTTGTTTTAACATAGACTATATCTTACGTCGATGCTACTACCCAAAAGAGGGTGCAAAAAAAAGTTTTAAAAATGAGATTTTTCTATTACTGAAGGACCTAGAAACATGAAATCTGGAATGTTAGTTACTTATTAGATATAAATGATCTGCACTATGACGCAAAAGTTTAGACAATGACATCATTCAGCTTTAAAATGTAGAATTATGACGTCAGAATTACAAAAACCTGTAAATATATTCAAAAACTTATTTAAAATGCTATGTACAAAAGACAGTCGTTTTATTTGCTATAATACTAATTTTTTTCATAAAAATTCAAATGTGCTTGTCGCAAAAGTTTAGACACTATTCTAAATTTCTTTGAATATTCGCTGGCATATGCAAATTTAGAATCGATGATGTCACAAATTTGGAGTACTTAAGTTCTGCAAACGATTGCGCTTCATAGTCGACATGCCGAGAGCTAAAGAAATTCAAGTGAATGAGGTTTCAAGGATTTGGCAGTTGAAAGGTGAAGGGAAGAGCGTTTCTGAAATTTCTGCTATTATTAATAGGTCAAAGAAATCTATTTATCGAGTTTTATCGAGTGGTTCCAAATATAAAGCAAAATATCGGTCTGGGAGGCCACGTGTGACAAATGTACGAGAGGATCGCCTGATACAAAGACTAGCGAGTACTCAACAAATGAGCGTACGTGGAGTTCAAAGCTCATCGGGACTATCTGTATCAAAGGATACGATTCGTAGACGAATTTTGGAAAAAGGAACAATCGTTTATAGCAAAATGCGGAAGAAACCAGCTCTGAAACCATATCATAAGTTACAAAGACTTATGTGGGATCGAAAGCATATGTCATATGGAGAGAAATGGCAGTCAGTCATATTTAGCGATGAAAAAAAGTGGAATCTGGATGGTCCAGATGGTTGTTTATCGTATTGGCATGACTTGCGGAAGGAACCTCGACGTTTTTTTAGTCGCAGACAAGGAGGGGACTCGGTGATGGTTTGGGCAGCCTTTTGCTATAATGGACAAGTATCTCTGACCTTCACCAGTGGTCGTCAAACTTCACAGCATTATACACAGACATTAGAAGAAAACCTACTGCCATTTGCTGAGCTTCTAGGGGGTCCTCAGTGGGAATTTCAGCAAGACAATGCTTCAATTCACACTGCAAAACATTCAAAATCTTGGTTTAATTCTCATAATATAAGAGTTCTCGACTGGCCAGCATGTAGCCCAGATCTTAACCCTATAGAAAACCTTTGGAGCATCATGTGTCGCAAAGTTTATAGCAACGCTAGACAATACTCTTCTGAAAAGGAACTTAAGACATCTATTGAGAATGCATGGTACGATATCGATCCACAAACTATGCAAGATTTAGTTTCTTCCATGCAATCTCGTGTATATGACGTAATACATAAGCATGGATGCGCAACCAGGTTTTAAAAATTGTTTATTTCGATTTTATTTAATTTGTGTCTAAACTTTTGAAACAGCAGTTTATTTTTGTTACCATTTAATTTATTGCAATATGCACAATTCCACTTTTATTTGTTATAAATATTGTTTATATGTACAGCACATTAATTTCAAGCAGTGATTTGAAAATTGAATAAATATTTTTCAAAGTATGTAAGAATTTCTTCATTGTCTAAACTTTTGCGTCATAGTGTATAAGAAAATTTTTTAAACAATTCGAAATTTAAAAGGGGTGAAAATGCATAAAAAGTGTTCTTAAAAATGTTCTAAATAGCGAATTCTACTCAATCTCATGAAGTACCGAAATGATGTTTAAAATAATGGTGTGAAAATGATGGTGACACCCGTTGCTCCGACATAGGCTATATTTTATGTCGGTGCAACAACCCCAAAGGGCGTACATGGGCAAAAAACGTTCTAAAAATGCAATTTCTGTGTTATTGAAGGGTCTAGAAACATGATATTTAGCATGATAGTTACTTATACCATATAGACAAACTCTAAGAACATTCTAGTCTAAGAACATTTTCTAAAAAACTCGGAATTTGAACAGGATGAAAATGCGCGAAAAGCGTTCTCAAAACGTTTTAAATTGCTATTTCTGCGCAATCCAAGTTAGTACCGAACCGACCTTTTTAAAAATTGTGTTAAAATGAAGGTGACACCCCTTGCTTCAAGATAGGTGATATTTTATGTCGCTGCGTCTACCCCCAAGGGGGTACGGGTGCGAAAAAACGTTCTAAAAATGAGATTTTTGTGTTGTTGAAGGGACTAGATACATGAAATTAGGGAAAGTAGTTACTTATAAGATATAAATGATCTCTAAGATCACTACTTAAAAAATTCGAAATTTAAAAGGGGGGAAATGCACGAAAAGCGTTCTAAAAAACGTTCTAAATGGCGATTTCTACGCAATCTCAGGAAGTATTAAACCGATTTCAAAAGTAATAGTTGAAAATTGGTGGTGAGAGGCCTAAGTCTAACATAGGCTCTATTTTATGTTGGTATCACTGTAATATGGAGGTTACAAGGGGAACAAATCTAAATTGCAATTTTTATGTCTCTGAAGGGTCTAGAAATATGAAGTTTGGCATAGTAGTTACGTATAATACATGAATGAACTCTAAGAACATTGCTTAAAAAAAAATCAAAATTTAAAAAGGATGAAAATTCGTAAAAAGCGTTCTAAAAACTTTCTAAATTGCGATTTCTACGCAATCTCAGGAAGTGCCAAACCTATTTCAGAAGTAATGGTTGGAAATCGATGGTGACAGCCCTTGCTCCAATATAGGCTCTATCGCATGTCGTTATCACTACCACCTAGGGGTTGCAAGACCAAAAATTCGAAATTGTGATTTTTGTGGTATTGCAGGGCTATTAACTTTTAATGTGGCATGCTAATTACTTAAAAGATGCAAATGCTTTCTAAGGAACGCCGAAATAAAATTCCAAATTTAAAGGATGAAGTAAACGAAAAGCGTTCTAAATTACTATTTTTATGCAATCTTCTGAAATGCCAAATCGATTTCAAAAATAAAAGTTACAAACTGGTTGTGATAGAACCCTATATTTTATATCGGTGCCACTACCACCAAAGGGTTGCAATAGCAAAAAATGGTCTAAATTGCTATTTCTGTGACGCTGAAGAGTGTACAAACTTTAAATTTTGCCAGGCAGTTACTTATAAAGTATAAATGCGCTCTAAGAACAGTCGAAAATAAATTCGAAATTTGAAAGAGGTGAAGCGAAGTAAAAGAAAGAAAAGCGTTCTAAAAATGTCCTAAATTACGATTTCTACGCATTCTCAGGAAATAATAAACCAAATACAAAAGTAATGGTTGAGAATCAATAGTGAAATTCTCTGATTCTACATAGGCTACATTTTATGCAGGTGTTACTACTACCTGGAGTTGGCAGGAACAACAAGCATTCTAGGAAAGCATTTAAAAGCTTTCTAAATTACGTTTTCTATGGAATTTTAGGAAATACCAAACATATTTCAAAGTTAATGTTGGCAAATTAAAGGTGACAGTCTCTATTTCAAGATAGGTATTTTATGTTAGTGTTACTACCGCCAGAGAGGTGGTAGTCCGTTAGCCAAAAAGATTGGAATTTGACATGGTGGTTAATTTTAAGGAATAAATGCGTACTAAGGCCGGTTTCTAAAAAATTCAAAACTTCAAATGAATACTGAAATGAGTGTATGAAATGAGCATAAGAGCTTCAAAATACCTTCTAAATTAACATTTATTTAAAATTAGTTTTAGTTCTTATTAATTTAAATCTCAGTTCTGTCTAATGTAGTGTAACAATGAAGTTATGTCAAACTCTGGCTTAATTAGTAATTTTTGAATGATTCCAAGAAGTATAATTTATCCCTATAAAAATTTGACATACAAATATCACATGGCATATTTCAGCTATTACGCGAGCAAATCCGCGTATTTTGCTAGTTTTAAATAAAATGAGTTTAAGGATTATACTTTAAATGAACTTAATGCGATATGAATGAAAGCGACGGGAACGAGTTATTTTGTTCCCTGCTATCATAAATGTACCGAGTTCTTGATTTCCTGATCGGAATCTTTCAATTTTGTCGATTAAGTAAATTAATCTATGAATAAAAGTATCATGATGCAAAGCTTTGTGTACTTTTAAGGGAGACCAAATTCATCGCCGGAGGTGGCAAATTTTATTACAAATTCGAAATTGAAAAAAAATGCAAGAGCAAAAAATTTTCTAAAATTCAAATTTCTGTTATACCGTTCGAGAGAGAAATCGGAAAATTTTCATGGTGGTTACATTCCAATATTCGCTAAGAACATTTTATAAAAAAGTAGAAATTAAAAGTTAGAAACGATATGAAAGCGTTCTACGGGGGTTCAAACTTATAATTCATTTGCAAATGTTAATTCTTTAAATTTGAAATCTGACATGTTTTTACTTGTAAGGTGTAAGTAAGCCCACAAAAACAGTTTCTAAAAAATTCTAAATTTAAATTGATGCAGGCGTGAAAAACATTAGAAAATTACGAATTTTCTAATACCGTTCGGGATAGGTCCTGACTTTTAGGATAACGGTAAGTTTAAATTTCTCACGTAGAACTGCTTGTAAAAAAATCGAAATTAGAACCGAGCGGAAAACATTCTAAAAAAGGTCTGCCTTATGATTTTAAAGGGATTGTTTGAGCTAGGAACTTAAAATTTGACATGGTTGTTATTTTAAAGACGTAAACGCTTGCAGAGCCTTTTCTAATAAATTAGGAAATTATAAGTGTGCATGAGCTAAATAATTCTTAATTTTTTATTTCTGTGATATAGTTTGGGATAGAATACTTAAATTAGGCATGGTGATTACTCATAACATGCAAATGCTCACTAAAAACTGTTTCTGAATAAATCGGAATTTAAAAGGTTGAAATGAGTGGAAATCTTTCTAAAAATGTTCTAAATTACGATTTAAATGGAATTGCTAGAGCATGAACTTAAAGTTTGACATGATTGTTACTTTTAAAATGTAAATGCAGCACTGAACACTTTCTAAAAAATTCAAAATTTAAAAGGTTGCAAGGGCGAGGAACTTAAAAATTGATAGGGTGATAGTGACTTTTAAGATGTTAATGTTCGCTAAAAAGTATTTCTGGAAAAAAAAAATTAAGTAAAATCAGCAGAAAACTCTTTGAAGACGTTCTAAATTACGATTCATTTAGAATTTTAATCCGTAAATGTTCACTGCGAACAGTTCCTAAAATATTTGAAATATGAAACAGGCAGAAGGTAAAAACGTTCTAAAAATTGGATTCCTTTCATATCGCGCAAGATTGAAGACTGAATTTTGGCAAGACGTTTACTTTTAAGATGTAAATGCTCGCTAAGAAAACTTTCGAAAAAAAAGTCTCAATTTAAAAAAGTCAAACCAGTAGAAAACGATCTATAAACATTCTAATTTAGATTTAAATGAAATTTTGTTATTGCATGAACTTGAAATTTTTCATGGTTTTTGCTTTTAAAACATAAATACTCTCAGGGAATAATTTCACTTTTAAAACATAAATACTCTCAGGGAATATTTTCTAATAAGTTCGAAAATTAAAAAAAAAATGTAGAAACAGTAAAGTTCTAAAATTTTGATTTATGTGATACCGTTCACAGTGTAGAAGCCTGAAATTTCGCATGTTGGTTACTTTTTTCTTAAAATATGTAAAGGCTTATTAAGAACTATTTCTAAAAAAATCTCTACTGTTTTGTAAGTCATGATCCATTCTCGGATTTGCTATAGGTATTTATAGCAGCAAAATATTCATGAAAAAAAGTTGTCTTTAAACAAATAACTAACATACCAATATTTTCTATAAATATTCAGATTTCACATAGAATCTACTAGATTTTGAATAAATTTTCATCCGTCATAAAAATTAAATAACGTTGATTCAAAGACATGAACTAAATGTAACCAAACGTATAGAAATTGTGTTTGCTCCCTGCTTACAAGGATTCTACGAAAACTTGAGAACTCATTTTAATTTGACTGAGTAAATTATTTAAATTAACTATAATTAACTATGATATGTTTAAAAAATTGAAATGATATCGACAAAAACCAACTTTTCAGAAAAAAAAAATATGAAAGTTGTGGTTAAAAAATCGCGTGATATCAAATTTCCAAGCTTATATTAAGGCACTTATTTACCATTTTTCATTAACATATTTACCATTTGTAAGTCGAGTGCCTTCATATATGTCGATAGAAATCCTATTCTCCTCTACTAAATACATCATAACGTGTTTCTGAAAATTCAAATGTTTTAAAATTATGGCCGCCATCTTTCCATATTTTGCACAAATTTCTAAGCACCAAAGTTTGTAAAAGAAAAGCAAAATCAGTTTTCATTAATAACAATTTTTAACTTCTGATTTTAACTACAGACAAATAATTTTAAAATGCTTTTATTTTGAGAAAGGGTGTTGATTTCCATTGCTTTTAAATGATTAATTACTCTAAAAAAGGAATCATAAGATGAATACCGAAGGTATGTCACTATTATCTTAAGCACCGCCCCTGAATACTAGGCCTGAGCACTTGCACAAAAATGGTGGCTGCTGAAGGCGGATTTTGTTAACGTATGCACGGTCCCTAAAAGTTTGGCCCCAGTATTTTATAAAAGATTTCTTTAGGCTATTTAATATCAGAAAATAAAGCGGAGAAAACTTTAAAATATTACTGGTATCAAAATCCAAGGGATCATACACACGATGGAAAAAATCGGCCTTCGGCCGCCGCCATTTGTGTTTCAGCATTCCCGCCTGCTATTCAGTGAGCGGTGTCTTAAGACACAAGTTTATAAGCACAAAATTTCTTAAAAGAAAAGCATAAAACGTTTGCTTTAGTAACAATGTCGAACTTAGGATTTTATCTACAAACAGATAAATTAGATAAATTAAACAAGAGTAATGTTTTTATAAAATGAATTGATTTTCAGTGCTTTTTAAATGATTAGTGACTTATGATTAGTGGTTAATAATTTATATCATAAGATGAATCCTTGCGATATGTCACAATTATTTTGAGACACAAAATTCTCCAAATACATGTCCGCAAAAGAAAAGCCTGAAATGTCCACTTAAGCAACAAGTTTGAATTTGGGCTTTTAACTGTGCATTTGGGTACTTAGAAAATTGTGTAAAATATGGAAAGATGGCTTCCAAGTCCATCATGCATAATTTTAAGAAATTTGAATTTTCAGGATCACGTTATGATGTATGTAGTACAGGAGAAAAGTATTTCTATCAACATATACGAAAGCACTGGACTTAAAAATGGTAAATATTTTAATGAAAAATGTTAAATAAGTAACATAAAATAATCTTGGAAATTTGATATCAAACGTTTTTTTAGCCACAACTTTCCTCTTTTTTTAATACTTTTTAGAGTTCCGTACTTAAAAAGTAAAAAAGGAACCATTATAAGATCACTCCTGTGTCTGTCTGTCTGTCTGCCACAGCCACTTTACTCGTAAACTATGGAACGTGGAAAGTTCAAATTGGGGGAAGTAATAAAGACTATCTACACACATATTTTCAGATTATTAAACATTTATAAATATACTAGCTGACCCGCCCGGCGTTGCCCGGGTCCGTGGTAATATTTATAAAGGAACCTTTAATTTATATGATTTTATATGTAACTCGATTTTGTCTGAAATACGTACCCACTCACAGTGTGAAAATGGGGGAGAAGTAGTTGCACATTTTTGAGATGTTATGCAAATTTTATTCATAAATTTTTGTAAAATTGTATGCCATAGTCATGAACAAATTAAAATTTTAAAACACCCTCTACTGATGAAAAAAATAGTTAAGAGGAGGGGAGTGAGTGCTTAGTAATGTACAGGCCAAAAGCTTTAAAACGATCTCTGTCAGAAAACAACATATAAAGGATACTCATCGAAGAAAACGCTACAGTTGTAAGGACAATTATCGTCACCCGCCTTCCAAACTCGAAATTCAACTCTCCCACCTTCTTTAAAATTTTAAAGTGTTATCATTCACGTAAGTTACTTTCAATTGTATTCGTTCTTCGTGTTAATGGCAATTTACATATGCATAGTCGCCCAAGCATGGAACGTGTTTCTTGAACTTTTTTATGAAGTAAATAATTTCCGTTCTTAAGCGATTAAGAGTCCATGCACATGCGATTCTTATAAAACTCCTAATATATCACAAAATGCACACCATATTAAGTATTTCATGAACTCAAGGATTTTTCACTCAGTTCTTATTCTTTTGTTAATATTTTCTCATCCTAATGAAAACATATGTTATACTTTATTGACACTTTGTTTTCACATTGAAAGTGCAGTGTCAAGTTTAGGCATAATTCAATAAAGCGAAAATTTTGAGTGTTCGTTATTTATAATCTATCTTCCTGTTAAAATTGTTGACAACATTTTTAGACACCCATGAACGGTGATCACATAACATGCAATAAATTATCACAAATTTTAAAAGAATCACAAATTTTGTCATAGATCGTTGAAAAAAAAATTGTGAAATGATCATTAGAAAAGAAAAGGATTTCATCCAACGATCTTGGAAAAATAATCATGAATTTTGTGAAACAATCGAAGAAAAAAATTGCAATTTCATCAAAAGATCTCAGAAGCACATGTTGAATTTTGCCAATCTTTCACTCAGGAATATCGGGAACTTCGACAAATAGTCGCAAAGAAAAAAAAATCAAATTCGTCACAGATAATTGAAAAAAAAAATGAAAATTTCGCCAAACAATCTTGGGAAAAAATCATGCATTTTGTGAAACAATCGCTGCAAAAAGCCCTCGGATTTCAATCGAAGAAAAACAATCGAAGAAAGTAAACAATCGAAAAAAAATATTGCAAATTTCATCAAAAAATCGCGGAAATGTATAGCAAATTTTGACAAAAGAGTGCCGAAGCGCACACTGAATTTTGCCAATCTGTCGCTGAGAAATATCGGGAACTTTGGCAAATAGTCACCAAAAAGAAATAAATAAAATAACAAATTTCATCATAGATCGTTGAAAAAAAAAAACGTGAATTTCATCAAACGATTGCTGAAAAAAAAACCGCGAATTTCAGTAAACAATCGAAAAAAAAAATTGCAAATTTCATCAAAAGATTGCGGAAATGCATGGCAAATTTCGTCAAAAAAGTGCAGAAGCATATGCCAATTTTGCCAATCTGTCGCTGAGAATTATCGGGACCTTCGACAAATGGCCGCGGAAAAGAAAAACACAAATTGTGTCACTGATCGTTGAAAAAAAAATGCAAATTTCATGAAACGATTTGGGGGGGGGGGGATCGTGCATTTTGTGAAACGACCCTTAGCAAAAAATGACATAGAATTACCATAAAAAAACCATAAGTGAAATCTTATGGCTTTTTGCCTAAGGTAAAAAATATCCTATGGAAAACCATAGAAACAATGGCATGGAAATGGTACGTATGGTAATTTTTATGGCACTGTATGGTAAATGTCTAAGGAGTTTTTGGGATGGCATTTGTATGGTAATTTTTATGACACTGTATGGTAAATGTCTAAGGAGTTAGTGGGATGGCATTTGTATGGTAATTTTTGTGGCACTGTATGGTAAACGTCTAAGGAGTTTTAGGGATGAAATCCTATGGCATTTCTATGGGGTTTCTGAATGAAATCTTAAGGAATTGGGTCACAATCTATGGTGTTTTTAAAGTGAAATCTTATGGCATTTATATAGCATAATCTATGGTGTTTTAGAATAAAATCATATGGTATTGATAATTATCAAATAAAATGGGAGCAATATAGGAGGGAGTGCGGAAGTAATTAGTTAGAACGCAATTAATGCTTTAAAATGATGTCTCATTTATGAAATTCCAAGTAAAATTAAGAGTTACACTCAAGAAAACGGTAAATAACAGCCAGGAACTTCTGAAGCTAATTCTTTTAAATCCTTTTTTTATTTTTTGTATATTTCCCTTTAAATATTATTCAAGGGTACATTATATGCATTATGGGATACAATTATCACAAAAAAAATAAATTAAAAAACAATTTTATTTAAAAAAAAGAATTTTTTGTAATATTTTAGATGTTATGGAGAACTTTTCAAAATGCCCCATGCCCATTCCATATCAATGAAAATCCCCAATATTTTTTATACAAGTTTGGTTTATACACATAAATAAAACTGTGCATCAAATTTTATATATTTGAATATAAAGGTTAGAAAAAAATATTTTCTGATTTTTTTTTTAATTTTGAGCATTTTTGCACCATATTTCTATAATTAACTACCTTTAACTTTTACAATTACTAGGGTGCTCGGCCCCCTACGAGCTACGCTCGCCAACCCCCGTCCAGACACCGCAGACTCTAAATGCACGCTAATTTGATCGGCTTTAAAAAGATTTCGAAAGACTGAATTATAATTTAAAAAACAGTGGCAATCTCCCTATAAACGAATTTCTATTCATTTCTCTTTGATTAGGGAATTTTAACGCCAAATCCGCTGCGGTACTACTTGATTACCCCGTCGACCAATTTCGCCAAATTATATAAATCGCAAAACCACTCGCCAAATTATACAAATTGACATAATTTTTATTTTAATTAACGAAAGAACAAATAAATTAGTACAATATTAATAAAAATACAAATAAAACGTCGAAATAAAAATAACTTGATGACGTAGACACGTGTAACAACATTTCAAAATAAGCTAATATAAAAGGAATTAAGTAAACAGAGTCTTTGTCTCCTGGTATTTTTTAACAAAGCAAAAAGAAAGTTCTTTTAAATGAGACATTTTAAATTAATCGTTTTTAATCTGACGTAATTTTTACCAAGCTATTCTTTCTCTTTGTAATATTCACGTGAAAATACTTTTGTTAGAAATGAAATATTATTTGCGCTTTCCTAACAAATATAGTTGAAAAGATCCTCTCAAAATATCAAATAAATGACTAGCGCAATTTCTAAATTTAAACTGTTTTGCAATATTATTTTGTGTTCATTTTATGTAATAACTATAATGTGTACGTAAATATGACGTAATTTCTCCTAGTTAAGACTTCTAACGCATGTTAATGAATTTATTATTTTACAATATCCTTTCTCTTTTAAAATTCACGTGTATACTTTTTATGACGTAATTTTTAATTAGTTCCTGCTTTTTGTACATAATTATTTAATTCTAATTCCAAATGATTTTTTCTGTTTGTAATAGTCACGTGTAGATAAATTTTTAATTTGAAGCAAACATTATTGTTTGCGCTGTTTATACATTTGGCAACAGTATAAATTAATACCATTTTCTAAAATAATGTAAAAAATATCTCTAGAAATGCTGAAAATTTGAATTTAAAATAGAAATAAAACCTCAAAGAATAAGTCAAAATAAAAAAAATTAATGCAATCTGCACTCCGGAAAATTCTAACGCATAAAATGATCTAAAAAATGATTACACTGCCATGTATAGTTTTTGCTGCTATAAAACTTTTTTAGTGGAACGATTTTGTCCAACTTTAGCATTAAATATCTCTTAAAATAATTCTTCGATTTGAAAACTGTCTGCATCAGCGTGTTTATCAAACATTTCTGTATAAAACCACCGATTTTCATATTTTTGTATGCATTATTTTTCTTAATATTTATGGAGAAAGACCTCCAGTCACAAAAAATTCAAAACCGGCGGCGGCGGTGACAGCGGTACTTACTTTTTTTTAGAATAGAGAGATATTTATTTTCAAAAAATCAAGCACAATTTTATAACATATATAATGACAAATAGCTATAAAAATTTTCAAAGCAATTGGAGGAAAAATTGTGCTCATGGAACATTTTGAATTAATAATATCGACAAAATTTTTATACTGAGAAAAATTAATTTTAAGGCTTAATGAAGACAGAAATATTAAAATATGCCTTCTAATTGACTAAGTTCACATATCACCACAGTTTCAATAAGTTTATTCAATAATTTCATCAAGTTAATGCGTTTATACAATTTAAATTTGTTTTGAGAAAAATAAAGAACATAAGAAATCATTCGTTGATGAAAAAATTCGTAATGTTACGAAGAATTTTTCGAACTGTTCTATGCACATTTCACAGCAATTAAAATCACCAATATTTTTAATGCAAGATTGATTTATACATATAAATGAAACTGTGCATCAAATTTTATCTATTTTTAATATACAAGTTTTTAAAAAAATCTTAGTTTTATGAAAATTTCAGGATTTTTGCATCGTATTGCTGCAATTAGCTGCTTTTAACTTTTGAAATTATATTTAGTTTTAAAAAATCATACACAGTTTTATGAAATATATAAGGACAAACAGCCATAGAAATTTTCAAAGGAATCAGAGAAAAAATTATGCACATGGAGCATTTTGAAATAATCGATACCGTTGAAATTTATTAAAAAAATGAATTTTAAAATTTAGTACATGCACAAACATTAAAATACATCTTGTAATCAACTAAATTCCAATATGCCATAGCTTCAATAACTTTATTAAATAATTTCATCAAATAAATGTGTTTATTAATTTAAATTTATGTTTTGAGCAGCATAAGAAATCCTTCATTGACGACAACGACCACATAAACATATAAGTACATATATATATATATATATTCACATGTATAGGTGTATATATAACACTGGCACCTGGTTAACTGAAAAGCACCCAAAATTGTTGCCAAAAAGGGGCAGTAACGGTTATCAGATGTGTAAAATATTTAAAAACAGCTGCCTAGCGCTCCGCTCGGAACTTTTCCGTTACACGGATGCACCAATTATTTCAACCTTGATCGCGAAAAGGATTTTTATTGTAAACCATGTGACGTATTGCCATAGTTTGTAATATATGCCATCATATACCGTAAACATATATAGACATCATATACTATACACCATATACATATAGACATGCCATAGTTTGTAAAAGTCTATAATTTTCAAATGTTATATAATTAAAAGACTCACGCCACAGATATCATATATGCCCCATACTGGCACAATTTTTATCCGGCGAAAAAACTTGTTACTATATCATCTATATCCGGTTACCATATCAAGCAAAATAACGACACTTTGGCGCCAGTTAAGTACCCGGTGCATATATGACATCTCTGCCAGGTTCACTTTACTATCGACAATGCTTCACGTGATTTTCATTTTGCGCCAACTATTATGCTTGGCGACAATGGATTCCGTATAACAGAAAAGTACCCTCCGCTCTGCCAAATTGGACTACAGTCAACAGTATTGTTAATAAAAAAAGAAAAAAAAACTGAAAATTATTTGAAATTTTGAAAAACAGAAGAAAAAAAGAATCTTAGCTTTCAGTCGCAAAAGGGCAAAGGAAAAAACAAAAAACAAAAAAAATCAGTTGAATGGGAAGTATCTATCTGCCACAGGATAAAGCCATGAAATTCATTACTCGGTTGCAAAGAAAAATCTCCAAATTTATCAGTTGGTCACAAAGAAAAAAAAGCCTGCCTTGTGCGACATTATGCAGCCGCTCAGCAGTTTTTATGCAAGCAAAGCAAACATACTATGAGCTATTATTTTTACACAATCAAACTGATTAGTAAAATTATCATACAAATTGAATATTTCCAACCGAGCGAAAAAATGCCCAGGTCGGCATTTGTTTGCAAGTAAAAGATCTGGGTTCAATTTACGGCTTGGGCATTTTTTTGCTCAATTGGAAATATTCAATTCATATGATAACTTTACAAATCAGTTTGATTGTGTTAAAATAATAGTTCATCTACATATCCATTGTTTATATGGAGTTCCATACCTGCGGTTTATTCTGTTGAGCTACATGACAGACCAGATGTTACTACCAATAAAGTTTTCTGAGTGAAATATGCTGGCTGGTTGTTAGCCCAGTTAGCTTAAAAGGTAAAGCATTGGTCTTGTAAGCCAAGGATCTGGGTTCGATTCCCGGCCTGGGCATTTTTTCACTCAGTTGGAAATATTCAATTCATATGACAAACATACTATGACTAGAGGTTCGATTACGTCTGACTAAGCAGAACTTGATTCCAGAAACACTCGAAACATGCACAATTTACAGCTTTCAAGTGCGAGATCTATTTACAGTCAAGGATTGACACCCTGCCCTTTATCCGAGGTAAATGAAAAAGACAGGCTACCACAGTGCATCCCAAGTGTCTTTTTTTTACAGACTGCTAGAGTGACGTAATGCTGTTTTCATACACTTGCATTGGTGTATTCGAACATCGCATGACTCCAGCGGGAGTGGGCTGACCCTTTTGCTTCCCATGTGCAAGGCGATTATTTCTATAATAAAAAATATTTTTTTGAATAAAAGTACATAAAAGTTGCCATGATCGCAATGAATTCTTAGTACTTTTATGTTAGGCAGGCGAAAATCTCGCCAATAGCATTTTATAACTTGCCAGATTTTTCGTGTGGTAAATTAAACCAATGCTTTTGATATTGAAATTAAATATCATGGTTTATGAAATTTATTACTTTTTCACTCTTTTTTTTAAAGAAATAAGTGAAAGTCATGAATTTTAAATATTTCACTCTTTAAGTTATGTATTTTAAATAAAATTAGTGAAAGGATTATATTTTAAATTATACTAATGAAATACCAAAAAATGCGATGGTAAAAATGTTTGGCAATTTATTACCTGCATTTGGCTGACATAAAAAAACAGAGTTCTTGAATAAAAGTAGCATGATACATACATTAAGGGAGACTAAATATATTTTATAAGCTAAAACTCAATTAAAATCTGAAAATTAAAAATTTGTTAATTAATAAATAAACAAACAAATTTTAAGTTTTCAAAGTGCTACTGCACACATTTATTTAAAAATAAAATGCACAGAGATATATATAAATAAACATTGGAATGAAATGAATAAAAATAAGAAAAAATTAATTATTAACAGAAAATAGTGGTGTATAAACATAGGTTTTTTTCTAGAGAAAAAAAAAAAAAAAAAAAAAAAAAAAAAAAAAAAAAAAACAGGCTGCAAATAATTGATATATTTACGTGCAGGGACTGGGCGCATCACTAACTCCAGGCCCATTTCAGATGCTTTGGGCTAAGCTCGAAATTGTCCTCGCTGTCCACATCAGGGAGCGAACTTGGAGCCTCCTGGTCGAACAGCCAGGCTTAAGAGATGCAGGAACAACAATACTGACACTCGACTCTGCTTTATATGTATATATAACACTGGCACGTGGTTAACTGAAAAGTACAAAAAGTTGTTCAAATTCGATACAGTCAGTATTGTTAACAAAAAACATTGAAAATCGCTTGAAATTTTGAAAAAAAAAATAGCTTTCAGCTGCACAAGGGAGGGTGAGGGACAAAGGAAAAGACAATAAAACTTTTTAGCTGAATGGGTAGGGGGAGGAATGGTGAATTTTATCTATCTGTCACAGGATAAAACCATGAAATTCATTAATTGGTTGCAAAGAAAAATCTCAAAATTTATCAGTCGGTCACACAAAAAAAAAAAAAAAAAAAAAAAAAAAAAAAAAAAAAAAAGCCTACCTTGTGCGACTGAAAAAATTTGTTGCCATAAAGAGCAGTAAGGGTTGTTGGATGTGCAAAATATTTAATAAGGGTTGCCAGGTGATAAGCCTTGCCAAAACAGTCTACAGTCAACTATTTTTAGAAACAGTCACTATTTTTAAAAAGCACTGAAAATCGTTTGAAAGTTTGAAGAAAAAAATTCTTAGCTTTCAATTGTACAAGAAACGGGAGAGGGGGATTTCTTTCAAAATAAAATATTTTTAAAGGGCTGCCGGGCACTGTGCCCAGCCAAATTAGCCAACAGTCAACATTATTGAAAAAACTGAAAATTGCTTAATTTTTTTTTTTTTTTTTAGCTTTGAGTTACACAAAGGGGGGGAGGAGGAGAATGGAAAAAACAATGTTTTTCAGTCAGGGTGGGGCAGGGGATTTGGGAATTTTGTACAGTATAGAGGAATTTTGTACTAAAGTATTCTTTTAAACATATCTATTCTAGATTATATACAATATTCTGGAATACATACTACAATATTTATTTAATGAAACTGGAGCATGTATTACACACACATAAAGATGATCATTTATATATTATAAATTTCAATGGGTCTGAAAAATTATTATGTTTGTTATTAAAATGTTCGAAAAAATAAACACACACACTAATTTTTCAGTTTTATGAGTTTCTAAGCGATTACAGAATTTAGTGTGAATATCAATGTTGGATTTATTTGATTTTAATTTAATCCCTTTAAAACAAAATATTTTTAAAGGGCTGCCGGGCACTGTGCCCAGCCAAATTAGCCAACAGTCAATATTATTGTAAAAAAAAAAAAAGAAGAAAAAAACTGAAAATTACTTGATTTTTTTTTTTCTTTTAGCTTTCAGTTACCCAAAAAGGGGGGAAGGGCAGGGGATTTGGGACTCTTGTACAGTATACAGGAATTTTGTACTACTTAAGTATTCTTTTAAACATATCTATTCTAGATTATATACTATACAACATTTTGGAATACATACTACAATATTTATTTAATGAAACTGGAGCATGATCAAGTGAAGATGATCATTTATATATTATAAATTTCAATGGGTCTGAAAAATTATTATGTTTGTTATTAAAATGTTGAAACACACACACACACTAATTTTTCAGTTTTATGAGTTTCTAAGCAATTACAGAATTTAGTGTGAATATCAACGTTGGATTTATTTGATTTTAATTTAATCCTTTTAAAATAAAATATTTTTAAAGGGCTGCCGGGCACTGTGCCCAGCCAAATTAGCCAACATTATTGTAAAAAAAAAAAAAGAAAAAAACTGAAAATTATTTGATTATTTTTTCTTTTAGCTTTCAGTTACCCAAAGGGGGGGGGGGGACAATGCAAAAAACAATGTCTTTCAGTCAGGGTGGGACAGGGGATTTTGGGACTTTTGTACAATATACAGGAATTTTGTACTACTTATTCTTTTAAACATATCTATTCTAGATTATATACAACATTCTGGAATACATACCACAATATTTATTTAATGAAACTGGAGCATGTATTATACACACATAAAGATGATCATTTATATATTATAAATTTCAATGGGTCTGAAAAATTATTATGTTTGTTATTAAAATGGTCGAAAAAACACACACACACTAATTTTTCAGTTTTATGAGTTTCTAAGCGATTACAGAATTTAGTGTGAATCAACGTTGGATTTATTTGATTTTAATTTAATCCTTTTAAAACAAAATATTTTTAAAGGGCTGCCGGGCACTGTGCCCAGCCAAATTAGCCAACATTATTGTAAAAAAAAAAAAAAAAAAAAACTGAAAATTACTTGATTTTTTTCTTTTAGCTTTCAGTTACCCAAAGGGGGGGGGGGGAGGAGGAAAATGGAAAAAACAATGTTTTTCAGTCAGGGTGGGGCAGGGGATGTGGGACTTTTGTACTACTTATTCTTTTAAACATATCTACTCCAGATTATATACAACATTCTGAAATACATACCACAATATTTATTTAATGAAACTGGAGCATGTATTACACACACATAAAGATGATCATTTATATACACCATTTGGCCAAAAGTGACCGGTCACTTGTAATTTTAGACGTTTTGTTATATATCTAGAAAAATACATGAGGAATTAACCTGAAACTGCAGGTGTATAAACAGTATAGTATAGGTCATATATTTCCGCGAAGATTTTTTCCCGAAACACCATGGGGGACCGTCAACAAATTGAAAAAGAACGAATATATTTTGGATAACCCTGTAAAAACTAATGGAACAAAAGCGTTTAAACTCGAGATTATTAATAAGTGGCTTATTGTAATATACTGCGTTCATTTTTATGAGAATAGCATGTATACTCATAGAGAAATTAAGGTTTTTATAAAAACAGTCCCAAATTTCGCCAAGTTTTTTGCTTATAATTTGCAGAGTTCTTAATATAAAAAGAAGTTCTTTTCAGAAAATATGACGAACGATATGGTACACAATAGCCAGTAATCAGAATTTAAAAAATAATAAAAATTGGATGAAAAATGAACAGGTTTACTAAAAAATGTTTCACTGCTCTTGCGCGACTCGAATCAAAATATAATGTTCATATTGTGTTAGCTAAATGTATAGAGAAACTTTTGTAAAAGTCTCAAAAACATAGTTTGAAAAGTCTGATAATAATCGTTTATAGAATAAGCTCAAAATCTGTTGTTCCCAAAATGAAGAAAAAAAGATGAGGGGTTGTATCCATATATTCATTGATTAGTGCCAATATAGCATACACAATATTGTATGTATTATTGTATTTGGATACAGCCCCTCATCTTTTTGCTTCCTTTTAAGAATAATGGATTTTGAGCTCATTCTATAAACGATTATGATCAATCTTTTCAAACTATGTTTTTTAAGACTTTCACAAAAGTTGCTCTATACATTTAGCTAACACATTATGCAAATTATATTTTTATTACGTTCGAGCATGCGCAGTGAAGCATTATTTAGTAAACCTGCTCATTTTTCATACAATTATTTTTTTTTCATTCTGATTGCAGGGTATTGTGTACAATGTTGTTTGTCATATTTTCTGAAAAAGAACTTTTTTTTATATTAAGAACTCTGCAAATTATAAGCAAAAAACTTGGCGAAATTTGGGGCTGTTTTTATAAAAACCTTAATTTCTCTATGAGTATAAAGGCTATCCTCATAAAAATGAACACAGTATATTACAATAAGCCACTTATTAATAATCTCGAGTTTGAACGCTTTTGCTACATTATATTTTACAGGGTTATCCAAAAGATATTCGTTCTTTTTCAATTTGTTGACGGTCCCCTATAGGGTTTTGGGGAAAAATCTTCATGGAAATATATGACCTATGCTATACTGTTTACACATCTGCAGTTTCAGGTGAATTCTTGTATGTATTTTTCTAGATATTTAACAAAACGTCTAAAATTGCAAGTGACCAGTCACTTTTGGCCATATAGTATAATATAAATTCCAATGGGTCTGAAAAATTATTATATTTGTTATTAAAATGTTCGAAAAAAAAACGCACACACACACTAATATTTCAGTTTCATGAGTTTCTAAGCGATTACAGAAGTTAGTGTGAATATCAACATTGGATTTATTTGATTTTAATTTAAAACATTTTAAATCAGATATATATACATTTTAAAAACTTAAGAAGTTAGTTATTAATTAGTTTGCATTTGTAAGTACTTAAAATTATACTTATATTTAAAAAAATATTTAAACATATTTCAGATTACTAACCGTAAAATCCTTATTTTTTTTTTCCAAATCTGTCCATAAATAAATTATTTTAACAAATTGTATGTTCACAAGGACAAAATGAAATCTCTACATTAATATGAATAAAAATACTTTTGAAGGACATATATTTAATTAAATGATATAAGCAAAAATATTACGTCTGAATTCCATCTTTAAAATATGTACATTAAAATCACAGACAATACATTAAACAATTAAAATTATTACATAAAATCACTAAAAACATATTAAAAATTGGGACGTTTCGGATCATAACGATCCCTCCTCAGCCAATTATAAACGTTGAGTCAATACTATCAACAGTTACAAGAAAAACACAACAGAAAGTCATCAATTTCAGGTTACAGTTAAAATAAAATAGAATACTCGGCCGGCACAGATGCAGCTTCGTTAGTCACTAAATCCTTGGTTTTAGTATGCCAGGCCTCTAAAAACACTCTCCCTGCGTAATTGTTGCAGCCAGATCGGATCACAAAAGCTTTATTAAAATCTGGAAAATGGTCGGTTGCAATAGTATGCTGAACGATCTTTGAATTCAAATTTCTACATCTAAATGCCTGTTTATGCTCTTTAAGCCGTCCCAATTTTAATATGTTTTTAGTGTTTTTATGTAATAATTTTAATTGTTTTATGTATTGTCTGTGATTTTAATGTAAATATTTTATATTTAATTATTCCAAAGTTTTCCATATCCTTGCAGAAAATCTCCATTTTTTTGTATTAAAAAAAATCGCATAAGGTTTAAATGTTTTCCAATAGGTAAATATACATTATATGCATTAATTGTTTAATATTTTTCACAATGTATTCAGTGTGTACAATAGAACGTGTTAGCTAAGATTATTTTTAATTTAGAATTTTTATTTTTAAATATGATATTTCATTTAAGTGAAATTTAAAAAAAACCATAGATTTTTAGTGCTCAGCCTTTCCCACCGTTTAAATTTACAATGCATTCATATGGCAAAACTTAATATTTATCACAAAATATCTTGACGTAAATTTGAAATATGTTTTTTTTAAGTTGATTTAAATCAAAGATTAAAAAAAAAACCCATATTGATTTAAATCACGTGCTCACTTAAAAAAACTGCTGTGGGTTTTTTTCAAATTTTCTCGTGTTTTCACATCTGTATCATTATTTAATCTAAGGTATGAGAATGCGGAAAAAAATGTAAAGGGGGGAAAAATGCATTGTGCGACTGAAATAATTTGTTGCCAAAAGGAGCAGTGTAAAGTATTTTAAAAGGGCATCATTTCCCTTAAATAAACATTTTTGTAAGTACATCTAATTGAAGTTTTTATTCATTTAAATTGAAAGTACCTTACAAAAAAGTTCACATCCCTCCCCTCCTTTTCCTCCCCCCAAAATCAAATTATAAGCTATTAGAGTCCCAATGATTTGATAAATATAACAGGATCACTTAGCTTAATATATTATATTGTCATAAATAAATCAACATGCAAATGAAAAAATTAAATAAGAATCTCATACCATATGATTTTTTCATGGGGCTAAACGCCCAGTCCTCTTTAAATAATCTCTCATACAATCAACAGAATCTGCTTTCCATTTCTTAATCAATGTTTCTTCGGGGGGCATTTACTAATTTTCTGAATATCCAAAGCAGACATCAGCTACAAACAAAAAATGTAAAACATGACAAACATTATAAAAAACAAATTTACTTTCACAATTTTTTTCTAAAACACATATTTATCAAAAAACATAAATTTACTCAACACACAATATAAAAGTTATATTTAATTAACCGTATTTTACTTTTGCATTCTATTGAAACAAAATGCTTCATTTAAAAGTTCTAATTGCTTTCCTTAAAATAAAATTTATACTTTAAAGCCTACAATTATATTGCACTAATGAAGAAATCAGTTATCTACATGACATTTATCGATTCACTAGAAGAAAATTTCCTTTACCTAGAGTTAACACTATGGCCAAGCACAGTGCATAGTGGACCTTCTTTGACTTGTCCACTTTATATGTCCTGTAGCCCTATTCAAACTACATATGTGCCCGTTGATCCTTACTGCTCTTTTTGATGTACCTTTTCTGTTAATTTCCTAGCAAAATACATCGATCTCGGATGTAAAAAAAAAAGTATGAATTTCATCAATCGGGCGAGGTAAAAAAATAAAAAATAATAATGAAATCTGCTAATCGGCTAAGGAAGAGGGGGGTTGGGGGATCTGAAATTTGTCAATTGGTCGCAAGAGGGAAAAAAATAAAATAATTTGTCAATCAAACACAAGGGGGGAAAAAAGAAATTCTTAGATCAAATTGTCGTAAAAAAAAAAAAAAAAATGAAAAATCTATCTGTCCATATATCGTTTAAAAAATGCACACAATTTTCAATTGCATCCTGCAAATTTCAAAAGTAAGTCGCAGGGACAAATCCAGAAAATTTTGAGTGTTGTCAACTGTGAAAAAAAAATGCAAAATTCGTTGAATGGTCACAGGAAAATATCGTGAAATTCTTCGATTGTATGCACGAATATGTCGCAAAATTCACCAGTCGTTCAGAAAAATATTACAAAATTCTACTAAAAGGGAACAACACTAAATAAACCATCTCAAAATATGCTTTATGAACAGGGCAAACGAGTGCCATTTTGTAAAGCATTGTGCCCCTACTTTATTAAATCCCCGCCAGGCAGCCCTTTTTCCCCATATTTAATACTATTACAATTGATTCATAATGCAATGACGTTTTTCAAACCTCACTGACACATGATCAGATATCCGATACTGACAGTTGATACAGGTTTTAAGCTGTGTTTCTTTCTCAATCTTTTTTTTTTTTTTTTTTTTTTTTTTTTTTTTTTTAACACTGCAAAAAGTTTTTATAAATATGTCAATAAAAAAAATCCAAACAGAAAAGAAAATCTGAAAAAGTAAATTTTGAATTTTTATGTAAATGTTAGTAGTTAAGTAATACCTACACTAACATGAATTTGCAGCTTTAAATTTAAATTATCAAAATTCATAAGAATACCCCTCCCTCTTCACCAAAGAAAAGGCTAAAATACCTGTGAGTAGTCATTTAGCAAAAATGCTAAAGAAAACCTTTAGTAGATATTCATAATTGGAAAAGGAATTATAGTACAACCATTTACTGAGTGTAATTAAACTACCTTCACCAAAGTAAATATAATATTATAAGTACATTTTAATTGCATTCTAATTTAACTTGACTTATGTATGTAACGATGAAATTTTGCAATCAATTTTGCACTTTCTTGCGTGCTAGAATAACACAAAATATGTACACGATTCCAACACATTAGGAACATGTCCACAACATCATTTTAATATTCTTAGAGCTTCATTTTAAATTAATACATTTTTAAGGCATGTTTCCATTAGCCGGTAACAGGTAATAAATCGATAAATTGCCAAATAAAGTTTAGGTTTCAGGGTTTGTAAATATTATATTTTTTAAAATATAAAGAATATGTTTTGATGATATATATTATATTTTATATGAATTAGAAACTAAAACATAATGCAGATAACATGAAAACTTAATAGGTAAAACACTATTCTGAATGTTTTTTTTTTTTTTTTTTTCCAATATGACAAAATTGAAGATCATCTAATTCAAAACTGAAAAAAACTGTTACTCCAGCTCAAATCGTGGTTTCTCTGTAATTATTTTTATAAACTTCGATAATAAAATTTTTTTATGAAATTAGATTAGATTAATAAAATTGATACTATTAATTAAGAGTTTCAGAACTTTACAGAAACGCTAATCTTCATATATACACTATATGTACATGCATAAAGATTAGCGTTTCGGCATATAAAGCGGTTCTGCAATAAAAATAAAACTTTTTACATAAGCTTATGTAAAAAGTTTTATTGCAGATTTATGGCATAGAAGGTTGTTTACAAACATTTTGAATATCTTTATTCTTGTAAATATACAGTACATTAAAAATTTTAAAATTGTTCGGGCAATGAATAATGTTGCAGTGACAAACTTAAAATCCACTTTCATTTCAGCGTATCACGTGTAAGAAAATGTATAACAATTTAACAAACATAAGAATATTGTTATGACAAACGTTATATAAGTAAAATTAAAATCAAATAAGGTAAAAAACAGATAAATAAAGGCTAAGATGTGTTATTATCCCATCCTCCGCGATGTTGAGTATTTGGCGATTTTTATCGCTCTGGCAACCCCGGCGTTTGGCGTCTAGTAACTTATTATGGCAACCCCCTTTTTTACGACGCGAGAGCGTGAACATTCATTTCACTGCCGGGTGTCGTTGCTGACGGTTGGTTGACTCTTGTACCAGATACTCTTTGATATCGTGTTCTATGGCTGTCTTTTTATTTTTATGTTAAATTTATTGGATGTATTTCATTGACTATAGTTTCTGTAGTCCGTTTAAACGCTCTTGCTGAAGTAATTAAGAAATATGAGGAAATTTTGACATGAAAGGGGGATTTGTTTATAGCGTGTCAATGCGTATTAAGCCTATTTTGGAAAATGACGGCGGTGTTATATTTTGTGCTATAGGTTTCAAGAAAGCAGATGTCTGTTAAGGTATGTTGATAATTTTATGTATATTTTGTTGCTTTAAGAGTTTTTTACATTATGAGATTGCTACAAAACGAGAACTACTGAATTTTGAGAATGCTATATCGCGAAAAATGCTGAATTCGGCGATTTTTTTTTTCGGAAAATGAGCGCGAAGCGCTAATACAACTATTGCTGATTGCCATTTTAGCGAGTCTCGTTTTTTAGGTTTATTTTGCTGTTTTAAGAGTTTTTTACATTTTGAGATTGCTACAAGACGAGAACTGCTGAATTTTGAGAATGCTATATTAGCGAGAAATGCTGAATTCGGCGATGTTTTTTTCCATTAAATGTGCGCGAAGCGCTCATACAAGGATTACTGATTTGCCAGTTTAGCGAATTTTGTTTATTATTTACATTTTATTTTCGTTGAGCCAAACATGCGTAGAAATGGGTGCTTGGCGACATTTACTACTTGGCGGAAAAGGGGTTTTCTCGCCAAAAAAAATCCAAGATGGCGGAGGGTGGGATAATAACACATCTGTTCCTAAATAAATACCTGAATATGTCCAGTAATTATGCAGCCAGGATGCTTTGATGGAATTATCTTAGTAAACATGACGCGGCACAAGCGACGCTACGGAGTGAGAGGTAAACAAAACAAGCATGGTGATGGCAGCGTTGCCATTCTCCAAATCTAAATGTATGAGTAGCGGTCTTTATCAGTGTTGAATTCAGGCACTTTTCTCCGGGAGGGATTTTTGTGGTTCCGGGGGAGGGGGGCATTATACAGTTCCAGGGGGAAATTTCATTCTTTGAAATTGAATTTCATTTTGTGTTTTTCATTGAAAACACAAAATCTCAAATCCCCCGGGAGTGGGAGTGGACATCTCATTGCTCCGGGGGTGGGAGGTGGGGGTCCTCCCCGGAAACCCCCTGAATTCAACACTGGTGTTTATCCAAATCAGATACAAGGTCCCGAATTAGCATACGGCTTTTTAACACAACTTTTTTTGTACTATAGTTACAAAAAATCAATATATTATCAACTTTCAAAAGGTATTGTATATTTTAAGTAGGGATGCACCGAATAGTGATTTTGGCCGAATACCGAATTCCGAATATTCGGCTTGCCGAATAAGTTTAAATTTCAGAGTTTCAAAGTATTAAAAAGGTAAATAAATTGTCATTATTGTTTAATTTTCTTACGTGATACTTTTTAAATAGCAAGTAAAAAATGTAAAAGCATTCTGTTTTATTTAAATATAATTTTATTTCTAATTATTCTAAATATCATTATTAACTGATAGTTAAAAATAGAAGTTGTTTTACGGTTTAAAAAAATTTCTTTTTAAAGGCTTTTTAAATATTCGGCCGAATATTCGGTATACCGAAATCTCTTATATACGGCATACCAAATAGTTTGATATTCGTCTTAACCGAATATTCGGTAACATGGCCCAATAGGCGGGATACCGAATATTCGGTGCATCCCGAATTTTAAGATTCTACCATGCACCATGCTTTGAAATACCATACAATTTATGGTACAAGTAATTACCATATGATTTTACCATACATCATGCTATGGAATACCATATAATTTTGGTACAAGCAATTACCATATGATTTTACCATTCATCATGCTATGGTATACCATACATCATGCTTTGGTATACCATACAGTTTATGGTACAAGCAATTATCACATGATTTTACCATACATCATGCTATGGTATACCATACAGTTTATGGTACAAGCAATTATTACAAGATTTTACCATACATCATGCTATGGAACACCATTGAATATATGGTAAATTTCATTACCCTATAATTTTACCATACACTTTGCTATGGAATACCATAGAATGAAGAATGTTTACCATATGGATACAGTATGTTTGGATATAATGCCATAAAATTTTTATGATTTTCCATATAAAACCATATGTTTCCATAAAAATTCCTATGTCATTTTTTGCTAAGGGAATCGCTGAAAAAAAAACGTGAATTTCAGTAAACGAAGAAAAATATTGCAAATTTAATCAAAAGATCGCAAAAACGCATAGCAAAGTTTGTCTAAAGAGTGCAGATTACAAATTTTGCCAATATGTCGCTGAGATATATCGAAAACTTCGACAAATGGCCACGGAAAAGAAAAACAAATTTTGTCACTGATCGTTTAAAAAAAATCGTGAAAAAAAAAAAAAAAAAAACGCGAATTTCGTCAAACGATTGCTGAAAAAAACCCCGCGAATTTCAGTAAACAATCGAAGAAAAATATTGCAAATTTCATCAAAAGATCGCGGAAATGCATGGCAAATTTCGTCAAAAAAGTTTAGAAGCATATGCCAATTTTGCCAATCTGTCACTGAGAAATATCGGGAACTTCGACAAATGGCCGCGGAAAAGAAAAACACAACTTTTGTCACTGATCGTTGAAAAAAAAAATGCAAATTTCATGAAACGATTTGGTTGGGGGGGGTGGGGGGTGGAATTGTGCATTTTATGAAACGATCGCAGAAAAAAAACCGTGAATTTCAGTAAACAAAGAAAAATATTGCAAATTTCATCAAAAGATCAGAGAAACGCATAGCAAAGTTTGTCTAAAGAGTGCACATTACGAATTTTGTCAAATGGCCGCGGAAAAGTAAAACACAAATTTTGTCACTGATCGTTAAAAAAAACCCCACAAATTTCATGAAACGATTTGGGGGGAGGGGCGGGGGATCGTGCATTTTGTGAAACGATCACTGAAAAAAAAGCGTGAATTTTAGTAAACAAATAAAAATATTGCAAATTTCATCAAAAGATCGCAGAAACGCATAGCAAAGTTTGTTTGAAGAGTGCAGATTACAAATTTTGCCAATATGTCGCTGAGAAATATAGGTAAGGTCGACAAATGGCCACGGAAAAGAAAAACAAATTTTGTCACTGATCGTTTAAAAAAAATCGTGAAAAAAAAAATGCAAATTTCGTGAAACGATTTGAGGGGGGGGGGGAGGATCGTGCATTTTGTGAAACGATTGCTGAAAAAAAACGTGAATTTCAGTAAACGAAGAAAAATATTGTACATTTCATCAAAAGATCGCAGAAACGGATAGCAAAGTTTGTCTAATCTTTGGCTAATGGTCGCAAAAAAATAACGCGAATTTCATGAAAAATCTTGTAAAAACAATCACTATAAAAATAAAACACAAAATTCGATAAACAGTCGAGGGAATAAATTGCAAATTTCATCAAAAGATCGCGGGAATGTATAGCAAATTTTGACAAAAGAGTGCAGAATCACACGCTGAATTTTTCCAATCTGTCGCTGAGAAATGTCGGGAACTTTGACAAATGGCGACAGAACAACAAAAAAAAAATCATAATTTCTCTTCACTGAATTACGCCTAAATTTTAAACTGCTATGCCTGGCACTACAGTTGCAGAAAATTCTCCAAGTGTCTGTGACAGATACTTCAGTGGCAGAAAATAATCTGCTGGTAAAATATCTTACAATTGAAGCATTAATAAATCAAACCACCACTTACCTGCAATGTCTTTAAGCATTTTATTAATTTTTATAGATATTAATCTAAGTTTTGTATTAAATAATAAAAAGCTAAACATAATTGTAAAGCGAAATAATAAAAGGTTTGATGGAAAAATAATCTGCAAAAGAGATAAGAAAATCTGTGACGCCTGTCTCCAATCTTGAATTTTCTGCTACTGGACCTGGCACTATGAAAAGATTCAGTAAAGTGCAAGATATGTTTTCATTACGATTTATTATCAGTGGAGAGAAAAGATTAAAAAAAGGAAAAGAAATAAAAATGGAAAATTCTGAGTGCGTAAAATAGTTAAGATGTGCATTTTGTGAATTGGAATTTCATAAGAATCGCACATGAATGAACTCTTAATCGCCCAAGAACGGAAATTACTTACTGAATGTTTTAAAAAAACATTCGATTCTTGGGGCGATTAGACAAATTTGGAGTTTCAGAAGAATCGTCCAAGAATGAACATGCAGTCAGGTATAAAATGTACGTTGTCATCGCCCAATAATGTCAACAATAATAAATCAAAACATTGAATATTTGTATATGAAGCAAACTGAGTTCAATAACAATTTTAAAAATGCAGAATCAAAATTAAAACTTATATTTTTGTTTATTTAAATGAAAAAAAGTTAAAATTCTACATATAACATTTCGAGTTATACCGATTAATAAGTCTTATCATGTTATGGTTAAGCATCACATCAAATTTCAAAATAGTAACTCAATAAATAAAAATTATTTTAAAATAGGTATATCCCGGACCTCCTTAAATGAAATAGAGTTCAATAACAAATCTTAAAATCAAAACATACATCTTATACTTTTGCTAAGAAATGAAAAGAAAACATTCAGTGAAGCGTTGATTCAGCAAATATGTGAAAAGTTTAGTTTTCAGGTGAAAAAGTTTGTAAAAAGCCTACTTTTATGACAATTTTGTGAAGTGTCCTTTTTTAAGGTGAAAAGTTTTGTGAAGGGTCCTGCTTTGATTTGAAAAAAATTGTGCAGGGTCCAGTTTTGACATAAAAAATGTTGTGAAGGGTCCTGTTTTGAAATGAAAAATTTTGTGAGGGGTCCTTTAAAGAACCCAATTTTTCCTAAACAAATCCCTGTGCTTGTTACATATCATGACTTTGATAAGAAATGAAAACACTCAGTAAAGTGTAAAAAATATGTTTTCATTGGGATTTGTTATGAAACTCATAATATATGGGGAAGTGGAAAAAAAAGATAAAAGAAAAACCCAAATAACTTCATTCATTTCCCCTGAAAAGAAATATTTGTTTTATTCCTATTCTTGGGCGATGACAACATACATCTCTTAATCACCCGAGAACGGAAATTATTTACAGAATGTTTCCATTTCATAGAAAGTACAGTTTTCATCTTACACTTTACTATAAAATGTACAGTTCTATTTTTACTAAGAAATGAAAACATTCAGTGAAGTGTTGATTCAGCAAATTTGAAAAAAAAAATAATCAGCAAATTAAAAAAAAAAAAATAATTACTTTAAGATCCCAGAAAGTTCAAGAAACATTATACTATTTCATTCTTTTGCGACTACGCGTATGTAAATAGATATTAATACGAAGAACGAATACAATTTAAAGTAACTTACGTCAATTGTATTATATCACTTCTTATAAACAATATAAAAAACATTATAAAATAATGTCAATAAGACTAAATCTTATCTCTCTATTCTAAAAAAAAGTAACTCCCGCTGTCACCGCCGCCGCCGCCGCCGCCGGTTTTGATTTTTTGGTGACCGGAGGCCTTTCTTCGTTAATATTAACAAAAATAATGCATACAAAAATATGAAAATCGGTGGTTTTATACAGAAATGTCTGATAAACACGCTGATGCAGACAGTTTCCAAATCGAAGAATTATTTTAAGAGTTATTTAATGCTAAAGTTGGACAAAATCGTTCCACTAAAAAAGTTTTATAGCAGCAAAAACTGTACATGGCAGTGTAATCATTTTTAGATCATTTTATGCGTTAGAAGTTGCCGGAGTGCAGATTGCATTAATTTTTTTATTTTGACTCATTTTTTCAGGTTTTATTTCTATTTTAAATTCGAATTTTCAGCATTTCTAGAGATATTTTCTACAGATTTCAGAAAATTGTACTAATTTAAACTGTTGCCATCTGTATAAAAAGCGCAAGCAATAATGTTTGCTTCAAATTAAAAATTTATTTACACGTGACTATTATAAACAGGAAAAAAACTTTCAAATTAGTATTAAATAATTACGTATAAAAAGCAGGAACTTATTAAAAATTACGTCATAAAAAGTATACACGTGAATTTTAAAGGAGAAAGGATATTGTAAAATAATAAATTCATTAACATGCGTTAGAAGTCTTAGGAGAAATTACGTCATATTTACGTCACATTATAGTTATTACATAAAATGAACACACAAAATAATATTGCAAAAAAGTTTAAATTTAGAAATTGCACTAGACATTTATTTGATATTTTGAAAATTAATTTAAAATGTCTCATTTAAAAGAACTTTCTTTTCGCTTTGTTAAAAAATACCAGGAGACAAAGACTCTCTTTACTTAATTCCTTTTATATTAGCTTATTTTGAAAGGTTGTTACACGTGTATACGTCATCAAGTTATTTTTATTTCGACGTTTTATTTGTGTTTTTATTAATGTTGTACGAATTTATTTGTTCTTTCGTTATTTAAAATAAAAATTATATCAATTTGTATAATTTGGCGAGTGGTTTGGCGATTTATATAATTTGGCGAAATGGGTCGACAGGATAATCAAGTAGTACCGCAACGGATTTGGCGTTAAAATTCCCCAATCAAAGAGAAATGAATAGAAATTCGTTTATAGGGAGATCGCCACTGTTTTTTAAATTATAATTCAATCTTTCGAAATCTTTTTAAAGCCGATCAAATTAGTGTGCATTTAGAGTCTGCGGTGTCTGGATGGGGGTTGGCGAGCGTAGCTCGTAGGGGGCCGAGCCCCCTAGTAGTAAAAAAATAAATAAAGCATGGAAAATAAACAGTGCTATTTCCCGCTACAGTTAGGCTAGGAAATGCAGCCGCTGTATCTCATATTTACCATCTGCTCTCATTGGCTGGTTTCTTCTTTGCCGCGGATTGGCTTAGAGCTGTAAATAGCCTGAAACCCATAACGTTTTATTGCAGCGGATTGGCTTAGAGCTGTAAATAGCCTCTAACACATAACGTTTTAATTACGTTTTAATTTTTTTTTTAAATATCTAAATTGAAATTTTAAAATCCGGCGGCAAAGTGCACTTTCCGGTAATAGCATCTACACATGACAAAAATTTCAGAGGTTTAGTTGTTAAAATTTCGGAGCTTTCCGCGGTCAGGCAGGCAGGCAGGCAGGCAGACAGGCAGACAGGCAGACAGACATTTCTTATTTTATATATATAGATTTAGTAAAATTGTAGAGGGACAAATTAAGTTACTTGAAAAAAAAATCTTTCCTTTGTATATCGTGCCGGGTATCGCGTGAAAGCCATCTTAACTCTGAATTCAAAAATACATTTCTTTTAATTTTAGGTATTACATTTTAAAGATATCGTCGAAAATGTAGCGCAAAAATATATCTCCGCCCCCATCTAATTCCAAATCTACTGAAACTAAAATTATGAAAAAATTAGAGGTAGTAGACGTTAATTTAAACCTTGCAGGAAAATTGTAGCGATTCCCCTAGATCACATAGTTTTTCAGAAAATCGCATTTTTACGTTACACACATTTTTCGATTTAAGGGCATTCAGCTAAAGTGCTGAGCAGAGCTGGGGGTACCTGTCGTAGCAGAAGCATAAAAGCATTGTTGATAATGATTTTCGAAAAAAAATCGCCCGTAATTAACCGAGATATTAACCCTTAAAGATATGGAGGATTTGGACATACATAATGACAGGGGCGGCTTATCTATGTACCATCGGATTTTTAAGACTAGTTAACAACTTTAACTATGTGCAATTCATTGGCCAGTAACAGTATAAAAGCAATAAACATCAAATTGTTAAAAACAGACTAATTCAAGGGGTCTTGGGACACTTAAAGCATAAAAAATATATATATACTAGCAGGCTATGCCCGCTGCGCTGGTTAGTATTTCCAAATAAACCTTGAATTAAGCAAAATGGTGAATTTGAAATTGTATTTTTTTTTAAATGGACCTTTAGCTTGAATGTTCTTCCTCGTTGCTGAAAAGATACGAACGCCATTGCGATGTAATATTACCTTATGCGTTGGACAAAATTTAGCTATTAAGAAGCAGTTCTTCTAGTTGGTTATTCACAGGGCACCTTTGCTAGGGAAATGAGGCCGTTATGACAATGGAAATTAAAATGTTCTCTTATCTGACAATATTAAATTAGAGATGCATTACAATGATTGCAGAGATTTACCACTGAACTTGAATAATGCTCGAGTGGTTTATTTTCGTTTATTTGTCATTGATCTCCTGGCCTCTCAGCTCGCGCAATATGTGATTCTGGTAGCTTAAATACAATCTCACTGAATGTTAGTTATATTTCTTAATAAACATCCTCTTGTGCTACTACTGTTTTCCCTCTTTGAATTCTAGCAGAGTAAATACTGTCAAAAAAGTAATAAATTATTTGCAGAAAAAGAAGATTGTTTAACTTTCATATTTAAAAGAAAAGTGAAACATAAAAATGTGTGTTTTTAAAGATGAAATGCCTGAATAAATCTAAAATGACGTCATTTTCACTGTCTTTTCATTTTGTAGACCAGCTGAAATCATGTAACCGTTAACCCGGGAAAAAACTTGATGACTTAATCTTGTAGTAAAATAAACCTCATGTATCCAATAAATTCTTTATAATCATCCGTAATTGACGTCAATGTGGAGGGTTCACGCCAAACATTTAAAGTGATGCAACAATATAATTGAACATGTACCAGGGTTAAGAACTGACAATGATAAATAAAGTTAGTTATACAAAAATTTTAGCAATATGCATTTTGGTGAATACCTGAACCGAAGATTTATTTTGCATTTTTCTAAAGAGCATAATAACACGGACAAACAAATAGGCCTGCTATATTCTTTATATTTAAGAGTAAATTAATCTTCCGTCTGTTGTGTAAATAACCCAGATTATGAAAATAACTCTTAATTTGTTGCTGTGTTTAGCTTCTAGAGTGTGCGTCAGGACAATTCGCCTTATACTGATCGAAATTCCAGGTAATTTAATCCTATCTAGGCTGAAATGATAAATCCACGGGCATTATTCCATTTGCCGCCATTGGAACCATAAAGTTTTTCCCCCTACATTGAAAGTATTGTTTTTTTATGAGAGTAAAATAATTTGAGGTAATAAATAAATAATAATAAATCTTCTTGTTTGTATGCTTCATTATGAAAAACCATAATTTAGTAATCGCTAATTTCAAAATCTGTCTAATCTTTTGAATTTTGATACGCCATCCAATATGCTAATTGGCGGGGAACACGATTCCGTAAGATTAGTCCAATATATTCAATCAAACATTTTTAAAATAATGGTTAAGCAAATGAAAGTTATGCAAAAAAAGCTAAAAAGAAATGACAAACTAGCAAGCAATATTTATTGTAAAACGTTTATTTTATTTATTTATTTATCTTATTTATAGTAATAACGTATAATTGCAGAAATCTTCTTAACAATATTCTTATATCCTAACTTTTAAAGCAGTGAATATTCCTATAAGTGAAACCGACAATATGTTCGGCATGTTAAAAAAATAACTTAATACACAACATTCTATTAATAAGTAATGATCTGAGCTCGAGGATATAAAAATAACATGCTTGAGGAAAACAAAACGCATGTTTCCATAGTAATGGTATTCCATAGTATGGCAAAAAGTATTTTAAATCTTTGAAAGTAAATTATTTTAACATATGTGTGTATATGAAAGACATTTATACTAAATTTAAATGATTAACTACATAATTATAATTTTAACTGCTTTTTATATAATTTACGCTTGAATATAAAAATGCACTCCGAAATGCTCTTCTCTCGGCTTATTTCACACTTTTGTCTTATTTGGCTTACAGTTGCATTGTTTGGCGACGAAGGTAATAAATAAATAGCATGTAACTCACTAATACAGCCATTTTTACAAATACTTCTAGCTTTTCATGTAAATCATATGATGGGAGAATTATATAAAAATAATAATTAAATTGACAAAAAAAAAGAGGCTAAAGAAAGTAACCTAGATTTTATTTCATCAGGTTTTCAGACACGTTTTTATTAACATGGTGCAAGCGATAAAAGAGCTAAAAAGAAAAAAAAATTGCCATTCAAAATTGTCAAATCAAATTTTCAGTTTCATTTTCTTAACCTATCGCAAGCGATAATTCGCCAAATATTGTACCAATTATGAAATTTCACAATAATTTATACTTTAAGTATTACAAATATTTATTCCATGTTTAAATTACATATATTCGTTTTATAATATTATGTCTTATTAAAACTTATTTTTGTTATTGTTTTAAATTAAATATCAGTATTTTTTTTATTTATTCGCGAGGTGTTTGTGTTATTAACAGATATAGCCATCTTAATTGTTTAATCAACAAACCTTTCGCCAAAAGATAATCACTGGCAACCTTTTCGTTCAAAATATCAGTAAAATACGAAATTTATTACCAAAAATCATAGCTATCCCTGTATATTTTCTCATAAACCACCCCGGGAATATTTCCTATAGAATGATACAACCTGCAAAAAAATCCACCGGGTTGTTTTTGAAAACACTCGAGCGGAAGTTTTAGAGCTTACTGCTTTATAATATACTAGCAGGCTATGCCCGCTGCGCTGGTCCATTTTCCAAACGAATGTTGAATCAAACGAAATTGTGATTTTTAACCTTCTATTTTAAAGCAGTAAAGACCATCACCTGGACCATCTCCTTTTGCATTGCTGAAAACGATGCTAACTTCACTAGGATATTATACTATCTTATGCCTTAGACAAAATTTGGGCAATTAAGGAACAACTCTTTTAGTTGACCATTTAAAGTAGAGTTTGGTACGGAAATGAGACAGTTATGACAACAGGAATTAAATTATTCTCTAGTCATCACACTGTTAAATTAGAGAGCATTACAATGATTGAAGAGATTGTTTTTTGAACTTTAAGAACATTCCGATTGTTCATTTTCATTTGTTTGTTGTTGAACTCCCAGCATCTTAACTTGCGGTATATGTGGTTCTGATAGCTTAAGTTCAATCCCATTACATGTTACATTACATTTTTTAATAAACGTCCTCTTCTGGCACGTCTACTACTGTCTTCCATATGTCTATTTCAGCAGAATAAATAGAATAAAAATTTAAAGAATTATTTGCAGACATTGATGTGCATTTAACTTGTATATTTATTCGAACAGTGAAGTAAAAAAAAAGTGGATTTTTAAAGCTAAATTTTTTGAATAAAATTAAAAGGTACTACTTCATTATCCCATCAACCAAAAAACTATCGCCAAAATATAAGATTAAATGCCAACAATGGATGATCGTAAATGTCATATTCACTTGACATTAAACACCTAACACGTATTTGTTACGTCATCAAATTAATTTTAATTCGACTTTTTACTTGCATTTTTATTAAGGTTTTACTAATTTATTTCTTCTTTCCTTATTTGAAATAAAAATTTATGTTAATTTTTATAATTTGGCTTTGGCGAATAGTTTGGCGAAATTGGTCGACGCGTTACTCAAGTAGTACCACACGAAAAATATATTTGCATAAAGAATTTTTTACGTTAAAGAACATTTACATTCACAGAAAAATATTGCTTAAACAAAAACATCCAGAAAATTATAAATTTCAAAAAATAATTATAAAAATATGCATGCAAAATTATTACTTATCCGCCAGTATCATTCAAAGAAAAACGCAACCCAAAATGCTGAAGACCGCAGCAATCACATTGAAACATTTATCACCAAAAAAAAAAACCAGAACAGGAAATGGAACTCTTGCCTAACTATTAGACACAGATGTCATACACGTACCGGGTTTGGCGCGTTTTTTTTTTTTTTTTTTTTTTTACAACAGTTTGGCGAAAACATAGTTTTCAAATACCAGTTACATATATGTATACTTATTTAAAAAATTTTCTATTATTTTAAAAGGAAATAACAATAAACAAAAAAAATAATTAATAACTACAGACAGAAAATAATTTATTTAATTGTAAAAAAAGGAAATAAGAGTAAATAAACGATTTATTAAATAAACAATAGCCATGTTAGTTACGATGTCAAGCGAAATAACGCCTTTTTGGAGCCCATTAGGTACCCTAGAGCGTATATGAATTCCGTGCCAATAATAATAATAATAATAATAATAATATGGAATTCAGACGTTAATTTATGTACTTTTGAATATCGAAGATTAGTCTAATATCTTTTAAAATATTACCTAACAGCGGGGGGAATATGAAGAAAAACAAAGAAGAAATAACGAATTTTAAAATATTTGCAATTTTTTTTTTTTTTTTTTTTTTTTTGAGCAAGCAATTTTTTGTACTTTCCAGTTAACCGGGCGCCAGTGTTATATATGCATATATATACATACATAGATGCTTATATATGCATATATTGTATATATACACATATATACATGTGTATCCACATATTTTTATATGTATATAGATGTATATACATACATTTGTGTATACATATACATGTATATATAACAGTGGCGTCCGGCTAACCGAAAAGTACCAAATTTTTATTTCAAAATGTTGAAATTTTTTATAGTAATAACACATGATTGCATAAAGTTCCTTAAGAATAGTTTTCAGTTCCTAATTTTTGAAACTTTGAATTTCCCTGTGCGTGAAATTGGCGTTATGGCCAAAGAAATATTAAATAAACAATAACATTTTCAACAAAATCAAAAAAGGGATAATATTAATTGATATGAATTGGAGTCTATAAAAATAACATGCTTCCGTAATTACTACGAAATTTTTTTTTAAAGTATGAAATTACGAACAGATGTCATATATTCCCTCGGTAGCCATCTGGGATTTTTTCTTGGCGTGAAAACCCCTTTTCCGCCAAGTAGTAAATGTCACCCAGCAACAATTTATGTGCATGGAAGGCTTAACGAAAATGTAAAACATCGTCAACAAAAAATCGCCAAGAAATCTCAAAACATCCAAGATGGCGTCCGCTTGAATATACAGCATCTAAGCCAGAAAGGATTTTACAATATGTATGTGTGGCAGAAATTGAAACAAAATTTTAAATATTTGATTCCCTTTTTAAAATATTAACTGATATCTATATGATTTATAACCGAATATAAAAATGTCGGTCTCGTCTACTTGAACAACCACAAATCCTCAAGCTAATGTCACGCTTATGCATTTTTGGCTTAAAATCACATTGTTTGGCGACAAGCGAAAAATAGAAATCGTAAAGAAACACATAATATGTAACTCACAATAATTACAGAATTATTTACAGTTGCATCTGCTTGTTTCTCCTATAAATCACATTATGTGAATTAAATAGTTAGATAAAAATGAAAAGAAAAGAACTAAAAAGAAAAAAACGTAGTAGTTCAAAATTAGTCTAATCAAATTTTCAGATTTCCTTTTTTAACGTAAGGCAGGCGATAATTCGCCAAATATTGTATCAACTGTAAAATTTCACAATAAATTATATTTTAAGTATTACAAATATTTATTTCATGTTTAAATTAAATATTTTCGTTTTATAATATTATGTCTCATTAAAATATTTTTGTTGTCTTTTAAATTAAATATCAGTATTTTTTTTTCATTTATTTGCGAAATGTTTGTCTAACGAATATAGTCATTTCAATTCTCTAATCAACAAACTTTTCGCCAAAATATAATCACTGGCAACCCTTTCCTTCAAAATATCAATAAAATACGAAATTTACTACCAAAAATCATAGTTATCCCTGTACATTTGAATCATAAACCACCGGAGGAATATTCTCCATCGAAAGATACAATTTGCAAAAAAATCCACCGGGTAGTTTTTGAAATCATTCGAGCGGAACTTTTTGAGCTTACTGCTTTATAATATATACTAGCAGGTTATGCCCGCTGCGCTGGTCATTATTTCCAACTAAACCTTGAATTAAGCGAAATCGTGAATTCGAACTCGTATATATTTTTTAATGGACCTTTAGCTTGAATGTCCTTCCGCGTTGCTGAAAAGATGCGAACGCCATTGCGATATTACATTACCTTATGCGTTGGACAAAATTTATCTATTAAGAAGGGGTTCTTTTCATTGGTTATTAACTGTGCACTTTTGGTAAGGAAATGAGGCCGTTATGACAATAGGAATTAAAATGTTCTCATATCTGACAATATTAAACTAGAGATGCATTACAATGACTGCAGAGATTCACCATTGAACTTGAATAATGCTCGGGTGGTTTATTTTCGTTTGTTTGTCCTTGATCTCCTGACCTCTCAGCTCGCGCAATATGTGATTTTGGTAGCTTAAATACATTCTCACTGGATGTTAGTTATATTTCTTAATAAACATCCTCTTGTGCCACTACTGTTTTCCCTCTTTGGATTCTAGCAGAGTAAATACTGTCAAAAAAGTAATAAATTATTTGCGGACGAAGAAGATTGTTTAACTTTCATATTTAAAAGAAAAGTGAAACAAAAAATGTGTGTTTTTAAAGATGAAATGCCTGAATAAATCTAAAATGACGTCATTTTCACTGTTTTTTTTTTTTTTTAACCAGCTGAAATCATGTAACCGTTAACCCGGGAAAAAACTCGATGACTTAATCTTGTTGAAAAATAAACCTCATGCATCCAATAAAATCTTTATAACCATCCGTAATCGACGTCATTGTGAGGGTTCACGTCAAACATTAAAACTGATGCAACAATATTGTTGCACGTGTACCAGGGTTAAGATCTGACAATGTTAAATAAAGTTAGTTATACAAAAATTTAAGCAATATGCATTTTGGTGAATACCTGAACCGAAGATTTATTTTGCATTTTTCTAAAGAGTATAATAACACGAAAAAACAAAAAAGCCTGCTATTTTCTTTATATTTAAGAGTAAATTGATCTTTCGTCTGTTCTGTAAATAACCCAGATTATGAAAATAACTCTTAATTTGTTGCTGTGTTTAGCTTCTAGAGTGTGCGCCAGGACAATTCGCTTTTTACTGATCGAATTTACAGGTAATTTAATCCTATCTAGGCTAAAATGATAAGTCGACGGTCCTTATTCCATTTGCCACCATTTAGTAATCGCTAATTTCAAAATCAGTCTAATCTTTTGAATATTGTTACGCCATCCAATATGCTAATTGGCGGGTGACACGATTCCGTAAGATTTGTCCAATATGTTCAATAAAACATTTTTTAAACAATGGTTAAGCAAAAGAAAGTTATGCAGAAAAAGCTAAAAAGAAATGACAAATTAGCAAGCAATATTTATTGCAAAATGTTTATTATTTTTTTTTTTCTTTTTTATAGTAATTACTTATAATTGCAGAAATCTTCTTAAGAATATTCTTATATCCTAACTTTTAAAGCAGTGAATATACCTATAAGTGAAATCGACAATATGTTCGGCATATATATATATATATATATAATAATAATACACAATATTCAATTAATAAGTAATGATCTGAGTTCGAGGATATAAAAATCACATGCTCGAGGAAAACAAAACGCATGTTTCCATAATAATGGTATTCCATACTATGATAAAAAATATTTTAAATCTTTGAAAGTAAACTATTTTAGGATATGTGTGTATATGGAAGACATTCACACTGAAATTTAATTGATTGACTACATAATTATAATTTTAACTGCTTTTTATATAATTTACGCTTGAATATAAAAATGTACTCCGAAATGTACTTCTCTCGGCTTATTTCTCACTTTTGTCTTATTTGGCTTAAAATTGCATTGTTTGGCGACGAAGGTAATAAATAAATAACATGTAACTCACTAATACAGCCCTTTTTACAAATACTTCTAGTTTTTCTTGTAAATTATATGATGGGAGAATTATATAAAAATAATAATTAAATTGACACACACACACACACACAAAAAAAAAAAAAAAAAAAAAAAAAAAGAGTAAAGAATGTAATCTAGATTTTATTTCATCAAGTTTTCAGACACGTTTTTATTAACATGGCGCAAGCAATAAAAGAACTAAAAAGAAAAAAAAATTGCCATTCAAAATTGTCAAATCATATTTTCAGATTCATTTTTTAACCTATCGCAAGCAATAATTCGCCAAATATTGTACCAATTGTAAAATTTCACAATAATTTATACTTTAAGCTTTACAAATATTTATTCCATGTTTAAATTAAATATTTTCATTTTATAATATTATGTCTTATTAAAACTTTTTTTGTTGTTGTTTTTTAAATTAAATATCAGTATTTTTTTCATTTATTCGCGAGGTGTTTGTATTATTTTCTAACACATATAGCCATCTTAATTCTTTAAACAACAAACCTTTCTCCAAAAGATAATCACTGGTAACCTTTTCGTTCAAAATAGCAGTAATATACGAAATTTACTATAAAAAATCATAGCTATCCCTGTATATTTTCTCATAAACCACCCCGGGAATATTTTCTATCGAATGATACAATTTGGAAAAAAATCCACCGGGTAGTTTTTGAAATCACTTGAGCGGAAATTTTAAAGATTACTGCTTTATAATATATATGATGATGATACTAGCAGGATATGCCCGCTGCGTTTGTCTTTTTTTGCAAACGAACCTTAAAGCAAACTAAATAGTAAATCTGACCGTTTATTTTAAAGCAACATGGACCTTACCTGGAATGTCCTTTCGCACTGATGCAAACAATGCGAACGCCATTCCGCTGTTACATTATCTTATGCGTTGGACAAAATTTGGATTATTCAGAAAGAACTCTTTTAGTCGATCATTTAATTTAGAGTTTGCTAGGGAAATGAGGCAGTTATGACAACAGGAATTAAAATATTCTTTATTCACCACACTACTAAAATATAATGAACATTACAGTGATTGCAGAGATGGACGATTTAATTTAAATAATTTTTGGGGGATTTACACTCGTTTGTTAGTGGTTGGACTCCGGACCTCTCAGCTTGACTATATGTGTTGTTCTAACAGCTTGAATACAACTCCACTCTACATTATGTTGTATTTCGCAATATACAGCTTCTCCTGGTAGGTGTATTACAGTTTTCCATCGTTATATTGAAGAAGAGAAAATACAGCCAAAGATTTAACAAATTATTTCCACACAAAACACGGCGTTTAACCATAATATTTAAAAGAAAAAGGAAGTATTAAAAACGTGGAATTTTAAAGCTGAATTGTTTGAATAAAATTAAAAGGACGCCAGTTTCATTGCCTTTTCCTTATTTAGACCAATTGCAGTCATGTAACCGTTAACCTGAAAAAAACCTGGATGGCTGATACTGGTATAAAAATAAACATTTAGTTTTTCACCCAATAAAATCTTCCCAATCTTCCGCAATCGTATTAAGCTAAGGCTAACGTCAAATATTAGATGTGTTTGCAACGATATAGTTACGTATGTAACAGAGTTAGCTACAAAACAAAGTTAACTACGCGCCAAACTTCTTTGCATTACATTATGTCAAATTGCTATTGACACAATTATAGGTCTTTTACCATCAAAATCCATTCCTTAAATAGAGCTGGCAATGAAAAATATCGTTAGTATTGCAAATTTTTCAGTAAAAATCTTTATGGTGAATACTTAAACTGAATAATTTCTATGTTTTTTTTCTAATGGGTATAAAAACAGAGAGAGGCAAATAAGCTTATTATTTCCTTTACATTTAAGATTAAATTATTCTCCGATATGTTGCCTAAGTAACCCCGATATTGAAAATAATCATTAATTTGTCAATAAGATTAATTGATAAGACTGTGTGTCAGAAGGAATTGCTTTAAAATGATCTAAATTTTATCTAATCAGAATTGTATTTATTTTCCTTATATAGGCTAACTGATAAATTGATAAATATTTTCCCATGTATTGGCAAAGCAAAGTTTTTCCGTACATTGCAATTATAGCTTTTTTCTTGATATTGCAATAGCAGAAGACGAAAAATATTTAATACTGAATTTTGTTCGTTTACTTCATAATAAAAAAGCATAAATATAATAATAGCTAATTACAAAATTCGTCTAATCTTCTGTAATCGGGTTCACCATCCACAGTCTTCAAATATAAATGAATCTTCCAACATTATAGAAAAACATTCCATTTGGCGGGGGACCCGATTACTGAAAATTAGTCAAATATCTTTTAAATACCTTCCTAAATAAATAAGAACCTACTTGATTATCCCGACGACCAAAAAACTGTCTCCAAACTTTAAGATTAAATGCCAATAATGGGTGATCGTAAATGTCACATTCACATGTTACACGTTTTTGCTACGTCATCAAGTCTTTATAATTCGACGTTTTGTTTGTGTTTTTATTAGTCTTTTACAAATATATTTGTTCTTTCATTATTTAAAATTACTGCAAATTTTGATTTTTTTCCCCTGCTTCAAGTCTATATCTAGTTTTTACACAAATTTTTAGTTATACCCGTCTACATTTTCTGACTAAATAAAGAGTATAAGGTCCCTTACAATTTTCGGTTATCATTGACATTTATTGACTCTTAAAAAATTCCATTATTACATTTAAAATACTTACATTTTATTCACAAATAATTATCCTACAAATATCTGTTTGTTTATGATTTAATTTATAATTCTGCATTTAAATACGTAAACTATCAGTATTCGGTACTGCTTAGTTATCCAGTCGACCAATTTCGCCAAACCACCAAATCGCCAAACCACTCGCCAAATTATACAAATTGACAAAATTTTTATTTTAAATAACGAAAGAATGAATAAATTAGTATAATAATAAAAATGCAAATAAAATGTCGAAATAAAAATCCCTTGATGACGTAAAAACGTGTAACTTGCTTAAAGTCAAGTGAATGTGACATTTAAGATCAACCATTATTGGGATTTAATCTTATAGTTTGGCGATAGATTTTTGGTCGACGGGATAAGCAACTAGTGCCTAGTATTCCTTTTTTCCGAAATTATCTAAATAAATCAAATTTTATATTTGGTATGTCGCGACGCCATAAGTGAACGTCATCATTAAAGTAACCTTATTATGTAGTGATTTTTTTAAATTTAAATTCATTAATTTTCCAGTCTTAAAATTTTAGAATAGCAACATTCTTCCATTTCTATAATTTGGCGAAATTGGTCAACGGGATAATTAAGTAGTACAAAAAATAGAAGCTTTGCAGAAAACATTAAAAAGAAATGACGAATTAAAAATAATATAAAAAATGTATTTCAGCATGCAGTATTTTTTTCAAAATGTTGAGTTTATTTTATAGTAATAACGCATAATTGCATAAATCCCCTTAAGAATAAACGTTAGTCCCCTAACATTTGAAGCAGTGAATACTTCTATAATCGATATTGGCGATATTGCAAAAATACATAAATAAATAAATGGGACAATATTCGGTAATCTGAGTTCGAGTCTATAAAATTCACATGTTTGGAAGAAAACAAACCGCCATTTTTCCGTTGAAAAGTATGGAGATTTTTTTTTAATATGTGAAATTAAATATTTTTTACAATATGTGTGTGTGTAGCAAATATTTACATTGAAATTTAAATATTTTAATCAATTTTTATAATATTAACTGCTATTTACGCAATTTACACCTAAAAATGCTCTCATAACTTAAAAAAGAACAACACTATTATTGCCCCGGCTAAAGTCACTCTTATGGCTTTTTGGCTTAAAATCGTATTGTTTGGCGACAAAAGTAATAAAGTAAAAATCAAAATCGAAAATAACGTATTTCTTCTGTTTTTCCTGTAAGACACATAATGGGAGATTGAGTTAAAAATTAATAATAAAATAAAAATACTGAAATTTTATATAATCAAATTTTTGAGCTACATTTTTCTTAACCTGGCGCAAGCGATAAATTGCCAAATATTGTATCACTGGAAATATTTCGTATTGAATTCATTTTTAAGTATTACGAATATTTCTTTCACCTTCAAATTAAATATTTTCGTTTTATAAATTATTTTCTCATTATAAGGGTTTTTGTTTGTTTCTTTTTTTTAATTAAACAAATAACAGTTTTTTTCTTTTATTTTGCGAGATGTTTACATTATTTTGTAACGGATATAGCCATTTCAATTCATTTATCAATGATAATTTTCGCCAAAAGGACCACTGACAACCCTTTCGTCGAAAATATCAATTAAATACGAAATTTATAACTAAAAATCATAGTTATCCCTGTATATTTGACTCATAAACCACCCCGGGAATATTTCCTATCGAATAATACAAACTGCAAAAAAATCCACCGGGAAGTTTTTGAAAACGTTCGAGCGGAAGTTTTAGGACTTACTGCTTTATAATATATACTAGCAGACTATGCCCGCTGCGCTGGTCCATTTTTCCAAACGAATCTTGAATCAAACGAAATTGTGAATTTAACCTTCTATTTTAAAGCAATAAAGACCATCACCTGGAATGACCTTCCGCAATTTCCTTGCTGAAAGTGATGCAAACTTCATTGAGATATTATGCTTTCTTATGCCTTGGACAAAATTTGGGCAATTAAGAAACAACTCTTTTAGTTGATCATTTAAAGTAGAGTTTGGTTCGGAAATGAGACAGTTATGGCAACCTGAATTAAAATATTCTCTAGTCATCACACTGTTAAATTAGAGAGCATTTTACAATGATTGCAGAAATTGATTATTGAACTTTAAGAACATTCGGATTGTTCATTTTCATTTGTTTGTTCTTGAACTTCCAGCATCTCAACTTGCGCTATATGTGGTTCTGGTAGCTTAAATTCAATCTCATTACATGTTACATTATATTTTTTAATAAACTTCCTCTTCTGACAGTTCTGCTACTGTTTTCCATATGTCTATTCCAGCAGAGTAAATAGAATCAAAAACATAGATCACAAACCAATAGGACAAAAGGACAACAAACCAATAGGACAATACGGCAACAAACCGGTGTGTTTTTACAGTAAAGCATATTGAAAAATATTTTGATGAGAGATGGGGGAGGTGGGGGGCACACATTTAACCTAAAATTTAAGTATTTTACTCAACAATCATAATGTTAACTGCTTTTTTATATAATTTACATTTAAATATAAAACTCTACTTTCAAATGTGCTCATACACTTAAAAAACTTTATTATTGTGAGCTTTGTTCGGGATTATGTCACTCTTCTGCATTTTTAACTTAAAATCGCTTTGTTTGGCGCCAGGGTAATAAACGAATAGAATGCAACGCATAAGTTTATTCATTTTTACAATTACTTCTGCCAGTTTCCCTTGTAAGACATATATATATATGTGTGTGTATAACAATTTATTTATATATTTATATTATTATTATTATTATTATTAATTACAAATTAGGTACTACTTGATTATCCCGTCGACCAATTTCGCCAAATTATACAAATCGCCACACTATTAGCCCAATTACGCAAATGACATAATTTTTATTTTAAACAACGAAAGAAAAAATGAATTAGTAAAACATTAATAAAAATAAAACGTCGAAATAAAAATCACTTGATGATGTAACAAATACATGTAAAGTGTTTAACGTCAAGTAAATTTGACATTTACGATCACCCATTATTGGCATTTAATTTTATAGTTTGGTGATATTTTTTTGGTCGACGGGATAATCAAGTAGAACCACAAATTATTTCTATTCGTATTTAAAAGTAGATAATAGCTCTTTTTTGTAATATATAAATATCATAAATATTGAAAAAAAAATGCTTATATGTATATGAAAAGTAAATAGGTTGCCAGTAGATATACATAAAATTCACTTCACTCACCAAGGTCATTTTCTCTATCTCCCCAAAGCCCATACAGTAAAAATATACCAAATACTCTTCAATCTGTTTTATGATACTAAGTAATCACAATAATGTAAATGATTGTTAGACACAGATATCATATACGTACCGGGTTTGGCGCAATTTTTTTCACGCCCATTTGGCGAAAACATCGTTTTCGAATACCAGTTACATATATATATATATATATATATATATATATATTTAAATTATTTTCTATTATTTTAAAAGGAAATAACAATAAATGGTACTACTTAGTTATCCCAGCGACCAAAAATCTATCGCCAAACTATAAGATAATGCCAATAATGGTTGATCGTACATGTCACGTTCACTTGACTTTAAGCAAGTTACACGTGTTTCCATTATCAAGTTATTTTTATTTAGACGTTTTATTTGTATTTTTATTAATATTATACTAATTTATTTGTTCTTTCATTATTAAAAAAAAAATGTCAATTTGTATAATTTGGCGAGTGGTTTGGCGATTTATATAATTTGGCGAAATTGGTCGATGGATAACTAAGTAGTACCCAATAAATAAAAAAAAATGTTTGATTATTATCTATAGAACAAAACATTTTATATAATTGTAAAAAAGAAAATAAAAGTAAATAAACAATTTATTAATAAATAAGCAACAATAGCCGGGTTACCATGTCAGGCAAAATAACACCAATTTGGAGCCCATTAGGTACCATGAAGCGTATCTGTGCAACCAAAACTTACAATAATATAGTAAATATGCCATTTGGCGTGACTTGATTAGCGAAGACTATAAAATAAATAATAATAATAAAAATAATAACAATTAATAAATAATAATAATAATATAAAACTGGAATTCAGACGTTAATTTATGTGCTTTTAAATATCTAAGATTAGTCCAATATATTTTTAAATATTACCTAACAGAGCGGAAAATATGAAGAAATAACGAATTTAAAACGATTTGCAATTTTTTTTCAGCAAGTAATTTTTAATTCAAAATGTTGAATTTTTGGCACAGATGTCATATTGTCATGACACGATTTTTTTCTGACGCCAATGTTATATACGCAACGGGTAAATAACTGGCGCCAACGTATCGTTATTTTGAGGCTTTATGGCCAAAAAAATATTTAATAAACAATAATACTTAAAAAAAAAAAAAAACCAAGGATAATTTATTGATCTGAGTTGGAGCCTATAAAAATCACATGCATCCGTAATTACGGCGAAAAACTTTTTAAAAAGTATGAAATTAGGAACAGATGTCATATCCGCGGCCGCCATCTGGGATTTTTTCTTGGCGTAATAACCCCTTTTCCGCCAAGTAATAAATGTCGCCAAGCAGCGATTTATGTGCATGAAAGGCTTAACGAAAATAAAATGTAAAACATCGTCAACAAAATATCGCAAAGAAATCTCAATACATCCAAGATGGCGTCCGCTTGAATATACAGCATCTATGCCTGAAAGGATTGTACAATATGTCTGTGTGGCAGAAATTCAAACTAAAATTTAAATATTTGATTCCATTTTTAAAATATTAACTGATATCTATATAATTTATAATCGAATTGTTTCTCCTGTAATTCACATTATGTGGATTAAATAGTTAAATGAAAAAAAAAAAAAAAAGAAAAAAGAATGTATTTCAAAATTAATCTAATCAAATTTTCAGATTCCTTTTTTTAACGTAAGGCAGGCGATAATTCGCCAAATATTGTATCAATTGTAAAATTTCACAAAAAATTATTGTTTAAGCATTACAAATATCTGTTTCATGTTTAAATTAAAAATTATGTACATATTTTATAATATTATGTCTTATTAAAACTTTTTTGTTGTCTTTTTAAATTAAATATCAGTATTTTTTTCATTTATTTGCGAGGTGATTGTCTAACGGATATAGCCATTTCAATTCTCTAATCAACAAAATTTTCGCCAAAATATAATCACTGGCAACTCTTTCCTTCAAAATATCAATAAAATACGAAAGTTACTACCAAAAATCATAGTTATCCCTGTATATTTGAATCATAAACCACCGGGGGAATATTCTCCATCGAATGATACAATTTGCAAAAAAATCCACCGGGTAGTTTTTGAAATCATTCGAGCGGAAATTTTTGAGATTACTGCTTTATAATATATATGATGATATATGATGATGAAATATATTTTTTAGATGCTAATCTTCTATCTTTTCTGAACATTTTAATATAATTGTTTCCTTCAAATTCTTATTAGAACAGAAGTTATGGCTTTTATAGAATTATACCGCTCAGTAGCTGAAACGGCATTTTCGAAACTTTTAAGTCATTTTTTTCCAAATGACTTTTTTGGGTATAACGCGCTCAATATCTCAAAAAATTTTTGAATATTTTTCTATGAAATTTTCAAAATATACATTTCATGTTAATTTGTATAAACTGAACATAAAATTTCCTTTTTATTGTTCAAAAAAAATATTTTTTAAGTCGTTATATTGTTGAATTTTTCAAAATTTTGTATTAGCTAATTACAACTTTGTATTAAAAATATAAAAATGCATTAAATACAAATTTATTTAGGTTCATGGTAATTATTATAATCTGAAGTATAAGTAGAAACCAAAATTTTTATTCTAGTTGCGATATTTATTTTCTAATCGTGCGTGTAAGCTGTTATACCAATTTTCTGCTTGTCATATATCTGACTGTTTGGAGCGCCCTGTAAATGCTAATTCGGCATCTTGCAATTTTTTAAACGCATAAAATGAAAGAACGTGCTGTTTCATCTGAATAAAAATTGTGTTTTAAAATTATGTATTTTTTAAGACATTAATTGCTGAAAATGGTCTCTTTTTATTCATTTTTACCAATTTTAAGAGCCCTGAGACCACTTAATTAGAAGGAATTACATAAATACCATGGGATTCGCGACTATTTTGCATTGAATAGATCTTTCAATACACCTCGAGTGACTTTAAATGTAATTAAAAAGCTATCTGGAAAAACGCAGCAAGGACCAAGGCGGCGTTGAAAATTTGTGACCTACTTTCGAAACGCGCTTAGCACAACGCCAAATATAAACTTTGAACGAATGTTTTGATTTAGCTACACTGCAGAAAGAAAAATTATTACTATGCTGAATTTAGTTTCATGAAATGCCAAATGAAGTTTAAATATGCACTGCTTTTATTGTCAGTACCGAATTAAGTTCATTATAAACAGATTAAGATAATATTAATTTGGTCGGATGTGTCAATCCGAAAATTTTCTTCTATCTCATACATGTTAATACTTCCTGATAAATGCAGCACAACAGCGCCCCCGGTTAGGTGATTTATACCAAAATCTAATTAAGGACAACTTACGTTAACTTTTAATAGAATTTTAAGTTTGATGAAAATCCATGCATTAGTTTTTAGATAGACCTATTACTGAAATCGTGAAAAGTTCTGCATAACAGTGGCACTTCTTGGGAAATTTACACAAAAAACTTATCAGGATCAATTTAAATCAGGAACTAACTGAATCAAAAGTTTTATGAAAATTCATGCATTAGTTCTTGAGATACAGCTTTTTCGAAATCGTGAAAATTGCAACATAGTAGCGCCACCTGTTGGGCGATTTACACCAAAAACTAAACAGCACTAATTTATATCAAGGGCTAACTGAATATGAAGGTTGATGAAAATTCGTGCATTAATTCCTGAGATAGAGCTATTGCGATAATCATGAATAACACAACAGAACTGCGCCACCTATTGGGCTATTTACACCAAAAAGTAATCAGTTGCAGTTTATATCATTGACTGACTGAATCTAAAGTTTTATTAAATTCTGTTCAATAGTTCTTAAGATAGAGCGCCCACAATATTTGTGTCGCTCACAGACAGACATTTTGTAAAAACATGTTTTTCATTATCTCTGTCCCCTGAAACGTATAAATCCGTCGAAAACCGGAATTCGAAAATTTTTACGAATCCAATACTTTCTTCTTGTAATGATAGAAGAAAGTAAAAATGAGTTATATAGAATAGCTATATTTGATATTATTTACGTTCCATATGTCTTTGAACTTTCATGGTATATCCATTTACATTTTTCTAGGACATACTGTTATATTCAACCCTTCTTTGTATCGTTTTTTACGAAGTTTTAGCATTCTTTTAGCAACCTTTTTTTAAATAATACAATTACTAATTCAGACATTTATTGTACGGAACCCTCTGTGCGCGAGTAATACTCGCACTTAACCGTTTAGTTTAGTTTGGCTTTTGTTTTACTTTGGAAAAGTTTGTTTTTTGTACATTAAAATACTCTTAAAGAAATTTAATTTTTTAATACAGTCGGACCTCTATTTAACGAACCTCTGTTTTGCGAATTTCTCTATTTTGCGAACTTTTACTTGGAACAAAGAACATTTTGCAAATTTCTTCGTAAAATAACCTCCAAATAGCGAAGTGTATTCTCTATTTAACGAAATTTTCCTTGGGATCTAAATTTTTTTTCTCCCTATTTATTAAAATATTACTGGACATTTCAAACTTATTCTTTCTTTTAACACATTTTATGAAGTTCAATGACCATGAACAGGTCTTACCAGGCACCTAACTCACCGAGAGTAGTAAAATCGTTGTGATTCTTTGCTTTCCATCCAAGAAGAGCAAACTTTCAATATCCTCTTTTAACCCTTAATGGAGCTGTCCCGTGTCCTTAAACTATAGTTTCCCGTTTTCTAGATTGTTGATCATGATCAATTCGTGTTGGTAATTTCGGTTCTTGTAGCTCAAAAATGTCAAAGCGAAAGTGATTGAGCATCAAAGAAAAAAAAAGTTATTCTTGATGAAGTGGATAAAGGCATGTGGAAAAAGAATACTGCTTTAAAGTGTGGGATTCCTCCAAACAGCTTATCAACCATAATAAAAAATCGTGATTTAAATGTAAAATTATTCTTTTAACTGAAAATGCAATGTATTTCTGGACAATGTTTTGTTTCATTCTTATTTCCCTTGCAGATTTCTTTTTGATGGGTAAAATAAGTAAAACAAATAGATATGATTTATAAAAAAAGTATGACTAATTACTTTTTTAAATTATATTTAGTGTTTATGGACTTAAAATGTGATTTACGTAGTTTAATGTATTTTAAATGGTGACTCTCTATTTAACGAATTTTCCATATAACGAACTTTTTTTCGGGATTTATAAACTACGCTATATAGAGGTCCGACTGTACAATAAAGTGAGTTAGCTATATAAACATTTAAAAACATCAAACGCAGTGAAAACACACTGTCAGAAATTGATGCTAACAGACAGAGTAATAGCTTGAACCGTCAGTAACAGTGCGAATTCTTTTGCGTCACCCTATATATCATTTAAGGATTTACACATACCATGTAAGGCACTAAAAATTAGTTAAGTTTCAAAATGCACAGCTCAAAACGCACTTTTAGCAGTTATCAATCGTAGTCAGTCTTGTAACCGAATACTTTTACTTGTCTATCTAAATGAACGATAAGTACTGTGCACTAAATTATCTATATAAAGAATATTGTAGAATTCCTCAGTGCATATATCAGTTTAGTTATGTTTGGAATAAAGTAAGATCATTAGAATATTTAATTTTCACACCTTTGAAGAGGGAAAAAATTAGCATAAATGCGAGTTGGACTCGCACCCTGACTGTTCAGTACCGTGACAATTCTGTTACAATACTTTAATTTTGCGTCAATGCCGCTTATGAAATTCATGCGTTTATCATGTAATAGTTCGACTTAGATTTATAAATGATTTCCCGATTTTTGCCTTCACACGTGATAAAAAAGACTTCGTTCGTGCCGAATTTAAAGCTTCTAAGTCAACCAAAAGTAAAAAAAAACCTACTGGGTACTTCTTGCTGATCTAGAATCTTGAAATTTGGCACGAAGTGATATTTTACAACACAGGTAAAGAAAAAAATATGGAAATAATTTATTTATAATTCTATGTCGATTTAGTGCGTGATTTTCCATAAATAGGATTTCCAAAGCGAGCCTCTATGTGTTATTTTTTTTTACTTTTGGGATACAAAACTTTAAAAATGTACATTGAAATTCAATTTGTTTGAAGACTGTACACCATTTTACTGACTTTTTACGATTTAAAAATATTTTTCGAGCATTATCTATATTATAAAGGACAAGCATATCTGTGAGTAACGCTTATGTCATTTTGTGAATGGCAACACTTTGAAGTTTCAAATAAAATTTTGGTTTTGCTATTTTCTCTATTGAAATTTTTAAACTTCTAAAAATCGCACATTTTAAAATTTAACACCGTTGTATGAGGAAAAAAAAATGCTCTTTTAAATACACTTTGTTTAAAGCTGTACCTCAATTTATTTTTAAGATATTAATTTTTTTGTAGTTTTTGATACTATTTTTCTAATTGTGGCAAAAAAGTACCCCATTTCTATTGAAAGTAAACAGAGAATAGTCGAAAATAGGAGATACTGTATCTTTTTCTTGCCATTTTCCCATAAAACATGAAAAAAAAAATTGAATTCAAAATACGGGTTATGTCAAGAATATTGTCTGTTATTCCGTGATAATGACGTCATATGCATACTTTTCTATAAACGAAGTTTACAACTGGATTATAAAAGTGGATTGCTTTAGCGGATGCAAAGGACGTCATTTTATAAAAAAACGAGTAATTTAATTCTTAAGCCTAAATTATGTCTTGTAGAAGTGCGTCATTTTCACAGCCCAGCTACTTTGGAATTCTTCACAGGTGAAAATGCTTCACTTTTGAAAATAATGTAATCGAAATCACACACTGATAAAACACAATGTTTTACAAATATTTTGTGTGTCTTTATAAAAGAGAAGTGAGACAAGCAAATAATAGCGATTTATAATTATATTACAGAAATTGAAGATTCTCGCCTGGATGGATTTGCTTCGCCGAGTTAGACAAGCAAACAAATAATTCGAGGTTTAAAATAATATCATGTTCCTGAAGTTTTTGTCCAAAACTCTCTCGAATAATAAAATTTTAATGCCATTCTTTAGGACATTCTACTATAATTTTATCCCAATAACATAATTTGTTTAATTTAATTTTTCATAATTTTATATAATCTATATATTTAAAACACAAGTGTGTTTTTAGACATCTGTCCTGATCTTTCTGCTGAACCAATTTTACTATTTTTACTTTCTTCTATCTTCAATAGAAGAAAGTATTGTAATCGAAATTTTTTTCGACTTCCGGTTTTCGACGGATTTGCATGTTTTAGGGGTCAGAGATTCCAAAAAACAAGTTTATAGAAAATGTCTGTCTGTCTGTGTGTCCGTCTGTCCGTCCGTCCGTCTGTCCGTCTGTCCGTCCGTCCGTCTGTCCGTCTGTCCGTCTGTCCGTCTGTCTGTCGCCATTGTACCATCGAAAAGTGTATGAAGTTATGTATAGAATTAAACCAAAATTTTATTATAAGTTTTTGGCTATGGCAAGCAGGTCCTCCCGGAATTTGGAAAAAATTCGCCGGTAGGGGGCACTGATATAACAATTTTTGTGCGATTTTGAATATTGTACCATCCAAAAGTGTATGGAGTTATGCATAGAATTTAACCAAATTTTTAGTTTAAGTTTTTGGATATGACAAGCAGGTCCTCCCTGAATTTGGAAAAAATTCGCTGGTAGGGGGCGCTGTAAATGCGTTTTTTGTGCGATTTTGAATATTGTACCATCGAAAAGTGTATGAAGTTATGCATAGAATTGAACCAAATTTTTATTTTAAGTTTTTGGCTATGGCAAGCAGGTCCTCCCTGAATTTGGAAAAAATTCGCCGGTAGGGGGCGCTGTAATAGCGATTTTTGTGCGATTTTGAATATTGTACCGTCCAAAAGTGTATGAAGTTATGCATAGAATTAAACCAAATTTTTATTTTAAGTTTTTGGCTATGGCAAGCAGGTTCTCCCTGAATTTGGAAAAAATTCGTCGGTAGGGGGCATTGTAATAGCGATTTTTGTGCGATTTTGAATATTGTACCGTCCAAAAGTGTATGAAGTTATGCATAGAATTAAACCAAATTTTTATTTTAAGTTTTTGGATATGGCAAGCAGGTCCTCCATGAATTTGCAAAAAATTCACCGTTAGGGGGCGCTGTAATAGCGATTTTTTGTGCGATTTTGAATATTGCACCATCGAAAAGTGTATGAAGTTATGCATAGAATTGAACAAAAAAAAATTTTAAGTTCTTGGCTATGGCAAGGATGTCCTCCCTTAATTTGTAAAAAAATCGTTCGTAGAGGGCGCTGTAATAGCGATTTCTGTACAATTTTTGTGCCATTTTGAATATTGTACCGCCGAAAAGTGTATGAAGTTATGCATAGAATTGAACCAAATTTTATGTGTTTATTTTTGGTCATGTCACGAAGGTCCTACCTGAATTTGGAAAAATTCTGCCGGAAGGGGGCACTATAATTGCGATGTCTGTACCATTTTCATTATTGTACCATCGAAAAGTGTATGAAGTTATCCATATAATTGAACCAAATTTTTTGTGCATGTTTCTGGCTATGGCAAACAAGTCCTCCCTGAACTTGAAAAAATTCCGAAAGAAGGGGGCGCTATAATTCCGATCTCTGTGCCATTTTCATTAATGTACCATCGAACAGCGTTAAAATTATGCATACAATTGAACCAATATGTGTGTGCTTGTTTTTGGCTTTGGCCAACAGGTTCTCCTTGAATTTGGAAATATTGCGCGGTAAAGGGGCTCCGTGCTAGCGATTTTTGTATACTTTTCTTGATTTTTCGTAGTTCTATTGTGCATCGGCGGCTCATGCAGCGGCCGGAACTCGCTTCCTGCTATGCCGGCTATTCGCAAACAGCTGATAACGACCGAATAAGGAAAAATTAATAATTTTAACAAATATCATGATATAGATTACCTCGTTTTTAGTCCGTTTAATTGACTTGAGCAGAAATTTAAGATGAAAATCAAAGTTGGTATAGTATTGAACTAATAATATTGAAGTATTAACATGTGTAACTAGGTTTTGAAATATTAAGATGTATAAGATAGAAGAAAGTTTTGGGATTGGCACATCCAACTAGTTTTTTTTAAACTGAAATCTATTCATTTGTAGATTTGATCACACTATCTGTTGTTTTTAAAAATATCCCCACTTTTATATTTTAATTTTGAAAGCATTTTATGAAATTTCTTCAAAATGGTGAAAATTAGATAGCTTTCATTAATGCAGACAAGAGAGAAATAATGAGGCGTTTTTATCTTTATTCATGCTATTTTCTGATAAAAATTCAAAATTGTTGATAAAAATTGTTGTATAGGGTTTAGTGGCGCAAATTCCCATTAGGAACATGATATTATATTAGGGGCATAATAACGAAAAATAACTTACTGCTTTTGAAAACACGCATTTTCTTCATAAATTATCTATATTATTTTCCCTTCTGCATGTGTACTGATACTACATTTCAGACACTAGGCGAAATGCTTATTTAAGTGAAAATAAAGTCATATTTAAGAGAAAACGGTCATTTTCTTAGATAAAAGTAAACATTTTAACACAAATGCATATAAAAAACATAAATTACGGATATTTTTAATCTCCGGAATTGAGATTAGCATCTCAAGTTCTGTTCACATCTGTTCACTAGTCTGTTCACATAAAAGATGTTGCTGACAATCGTGACTTCAAGTTTGAGTTAAAATGATTTTAAAATGATCAAACAAAATACAATTTTTTAAAAAAAATGAGGAATGTGGATATGAGAAGTGCGTATGCCAATTTTGAGAAGGTGAAAATTGCTGTTTTTCATTCCGGAATACCAAGCATAAGAACCTCAATTGATAACCACGTCCTAATAATTGATCTTTATTATATTTTACTAATTATGTATCTATATTATAAAGAATAAACGTATATGTGCGTAACACTGACGTCATTTTGCGAATGGCAACATTTCACGATCAAATTTCGGTTTTGAAATTTTCGTTACTGCAATTTTTTAATCTTCTGACCGTCGTACATTTTTAGTTTTCGTTGTATAGGTAAACAATTTACTTTAAAATGCAACTTGTTTAAAAACTGTATCTTAATTGACTGATCTATTATGTTTTCTAAAATAATTTTTAAGCATGATTTTTTTTTTTAAGTTTATCTTATCACGTGGCGATTTCAATACATAATAATAATAAACATTTTGCACATAAAGCAACAAACATTGTTCAGCATTTGTTTCTGACTATTTTTGCATAACGAAATTAATACTTCCTTTATAAACAAATAAAATAATAATATTAAAAAAAACAGCAATCAACATATTTATGAAAAACAAGTTAACGTAATTAATACTTCTTTTATAAGCAAATAAAACAATAATGTTGAAAAAACACAAATCTAACATATTTGTAATCGTAAAATTTTAATTTTTAGATCACCAAATAGGATTTTTTTTTCAAATGGAATTTGTTTGCAAAGTTTATCTCAGTTTGCTGACTGCCTAATGGTTGTGAAAAGCTTTTAAAGCATGAAATATTTTTTTATTTATCTATAGCACGCGGAGCTCGATTATGAAAGATTAATCCGTTTGTCCTCAAAACAAAATAACGAGTACATCATTTTCTTACGGCTAATAATTCATTAAAAAACACTTCCCTATGAATAAATAAATGAAATAACGTAAACAAACCACAAATTTAACAGACATGTATAAGCTCTGAAATTACCAGAATATAAAAGGATGCCGTAAGTAGCAAAATCTTGGTCTCTTAGCATGCGGCAAATAAGAAAATATCGCTGTTGATAAATTTAAAAAAATTGTTTGATTGTATAATTCGTATTTTTAATATGAAAAATGCTTTTGTAATGTAAGTGGGCAGTCTAAAAAATGTATTGCATATTAAAAAATTATTAGCTTTCAATTTAAAAAAAATGTTTTCACGTATATTCTGTAACCCGGGAAGCCTGGGTACGATCCCCTAGTTTTTGTTTAAATATATCTTTATCACGTGCAGTTACAGTTGACGAATATTAACCCATTTGAGCTTTTTACTTCTAAACTTTTTAAATAAATTTCTGGCTAATATTACATAACGAAATCAACACTTCAATACCGAATTAGTAAAATAAAAAAGTAATATAAATAAATCCCAAAATTTTCATAGATATATAAACTAATTAATACATATTTAGATTTGAATGACCCGAATAAAAAAAATTGCTGTAAGTTGCAAAATGTTTGACTGTTGCTTCGGCTGTTAACGTGTGGCATACGGCTTACATGCAAGTATCGTTTTTAATATATTTCAAAACGTTATTTGAATTCAAATTATTATTTTCATATCACAATGATTTTTTATGTTATCACGGGGACAGTTAAATATAAAAGGAAGTTCGGGTATTTTGGAATACCATTTACATTTTTATTTGTATGTCAACAGAAAAAAAAAATGGGATACATTAAAAGTTTGTAAAGAACAAACCTTGACTATTTCTTAAAACATTTTTAATGGGTTTAATGTGGAAGAAAAAATGCACATCAATATCTAGCGGTAAAAAAAAGTTACACTTTTCGTTAATTATAACCAATCGGGTAATATGGAACAGGGTTATAAAGAATATTAAAACTGAAGGAAAAACCATGATTTAAAAGAATATCCAGAACTATTTAATTAGTAAACCTTAATACATCATTTATAAATCATCCGATTTTTGAATTTTTTTTAAATTTTTAGTCCTGTCATGAAACAGATGTCTAGCTGATATTCCATATTACCCAACATGACCTCTTCACCCATCAACAAGTTAGCATAGAGGAAAACTGACTGACAGAGCAATAAATATAACTGTTCAACTTCATACTGAACCTGGTTAACATCAGTGACGAGGAGCTTTTATAATGATTACGAATTTTATAAAATTTACCTGCAAAAAACTGAAGACATTTAAAATAAAATTTTATTTCACCGCGTTGCTCCAACAACACATAAACAAAAAGAACTGAGCACAGTGCCTCATAGTAGTACTAGGAAGCCGTAAAGCAGATGTATGCTTGGCTGCAACACCATGTGTGCCAGATATTGAAGTATTCCATATTGTCTGATCATTCCAAAATACCCGAACTTCCTCTATATGTAATATAAATAACACTATATAGCCATTAATTGCCATACATTTTCCATTTTAGACATTTTGTCAAAGATTTAAATATATACTTGTCGGATTTTTCGAACTTCAGGATTATGAAAAATATGTCTGATTTCATATTCATCAATGGCGATTTGATCAGAAGGACAATTGGGGGGCGAACAAAAAATCAAAGAAAAATAATAATGTTTGGGATCACCGTGGAAAATAAAATGCACAAAATCATCCATTGCTGTAGCTTACAAATATATGGATATTGTACAATATATGTATTCACACGTATATTCATGGAGATATATCGATTTTTTTTAAGTTAAAAAAAATGGTTGCATGTTTTTTGTTTATATCATGCAGGGTTTTTACAAAATATAACGCCAGGTTCGAGAAAACTTGACAAAATGTATCCAGCAGGACGGTCGTTCTGCCAAGCCAAGCTATAAAAAAATGCTAACCCCGCCAAACAAACAAACGCCAAGAAACAAAAGCCAGAACAGCGTAATTGATTATTATACTGAAAACAACTTGTCCATGTTAAATCGACCAAACGTGGCATTTTAAAATTTCAGATATTTAAGAAAGCAAGTATCGCAGAGAAATAAAATTAAGACTAGACGAATCTACTGAAGAAAAGCTTTAATTTGACACCAAACTCGTCTCTATAAAATAATTATAAACAGAGATACAGGATTTATTTTAAAAACGTCGAGATACTGAAAATAAAAAAATCCTTCGTCAAATATATATTAATTCAATTAAGCTACAGACTTAAATAATGGACAGAAAAAAGTATGGAATGCATTTTCGGACTGGTAATTACTCGATCTACGTGCTTTTATAAAATTTAGTTTGAAAAAAATAAAATTTCTATCCTTAATATGCAAAAAACTGTTAATTCATTCTAAAATTATCAAATTGTGCCAAACAGTGATAAACCCTCCAACGAGCGCGTACTATCCTCATTATAATAGCACAAATCCACTTCAACTTTAATCTGGTAGATGAATATTTTCCATCAAGATTATTTTTTTGAATAAAACTGCATAAAAGTTAATTTTTAGAAAGATTTTTAAAATAAAAATGATTTTATAGAGAAATGGTAAATTTTAAGAAGTATGCATTCAAAGTTAACGGCATTTTAGGTTTCATTCCTAATGTAGACAAAACTTTTGAAAATGAATTGAGTTGAATATGAAAAGGTTTTCAGGTAAAAAAAACAAACAAACACAGAGGCCATATACGCATATTGGCGCGATTTGTTTCTGACGCCAATGTCATATACGCAACGGGTACTTAAATGGCACCAAAGTGTCGTTATTTTGCTTGATATGGTAACCCGGATGTTGTTGTTTATTATGTTGATGTTTTCGCCAAATTGGCTTTTGGAAAAATTGCGACAATATGGCGTATATATGACATCTGTGCCAAATCTCCCTATTATTGAACTAATTTCAACATATGAGCAAACGGAGGCAAAGACGATGTCTCAGACGCATTGGGGAAACCTTTTAGTGCCAAAATGGCAATTTTATTCCATAGCAACCCAGAATTTTGATGATATTATCCTTCATATGACAATCCAATAGAAGAGATTGCGTGTGTTTTACATTAAATCAAACTTTGTGCATTTTATAATAAAATAATTTGTGTGTTTTTCTAACAAAAGTTTTGGCACAGATGTCATATACGCCCCATAATGGCGCGATCTTTTTCTGACGCCAATGTCATGTACGCAATGGGAACTCAATTGGCTCCAAAGTGTCGTTATTTTTCTTGATATGGTAACCCGGATGTTGTTGTTTATGCTGTTAATGTTTTCGCCAAATTGAAGTCAGAAAAAATGGTACTTATGCAAAAAATGGTGCCAATGGTCGCAACGGAATATTGGCAACGGGAGTACTTCATTTCTGTAGAAAGTAAAGGAAAAATAGTTTTAAAATCGCAATTATATATTTTTGTTGCCATTTTCTCGTAACAACCAAAAGAAAATGTAATTAAAATACGTGCTATTTTGAAAAAAAAATATAAACGAATGATTTCTGTTAAAACAATGGAGCTATTATATACTATATTTAATTGTAAGTATCTATGAATCATTAGAAAGACTTTTTTTTTTTTCGATTTTCTTAAATGACGGAATCTTTTTGCTGCATTTGTGCATTATTTCGCGATAGTGATGTGCTATGCATGCTTTACTGTAGATGTTTAAGAGTAGATCGTAAAAGTGGAATTCTTAAGCGGATGCGAATGACGTCATTTTACATAAAATAAAACGTGTGCTTTAAGTCTTAAAATTGAAATTTGTTTTGTACTGCAGTAGAGACCCGCTTAACCGAGTTATTTTCTTCTGATGGACTGGTGGCTTCTATTATTATGAAACAGCCATTATAAATGAAGTGTTAGGTGAAGATGAAAGAGCAGCCGTAAAATAATTATGGCCATCCCCCCCCCCCCCCCCCCCGCCATTCTGACCAGAAAATCAGAGTTCTAACTTTTTACGGCTGCTCTTTCATCTTCACGTAACACTTCATTTATAATGGCTGTTTCATAATAATAGAAGCCATCAATCCGTCAGAAGAAAATGCAGTAATGGAAATGCCGGGGGCGACACTATATTCTGAAAAAGCAGAATTCCTGTTCTCTAGTTTTTTTCTTTTCTTTTCCCTTTTTTTTAAATTAAATAATGAAAGGCATGTATCTTAAACGTTTGTCTTTTAAATTAAAGTTATTTTATATAAAATAAGTGAAAGGATTAAAGTTTAAGTAAAATTAAGGCAATAGGAATGCATGAGACGGAAACAATAATTGGCGATTTATCACCTGCGCCCGCTAGCATAAAAGTAACGAGTTCATGATTTCTCTATCAGAATCTTCTTACTTGGCGAAGGATTGAGATAGGTAATTAAATTATGAATAAAAGTAACATGATGTAATGCTTAGCATACATTTAACGGGGATCAAATTGCTAGACAGAGGCGAAAATAATCTATTAAATTCGAAATTGAAAAGAATACAAAAGAAAAGAATTTAATAAAATTGAAATTTCTGTGATTCGGAATAGAAACCGACAATTTGGCACATAGTGGTTATTTTAAATACTCGATAAGAATAATTTCTAAAAAAGGTAGAAATTAAAAGTCCGAAACGACATAAAAGCGTTCTATGAACGTTCTAAATTATGATTTATTTGCAATTGTTAGTCTGCAACAATTACTGAATATGCAAATTGTTAGAAACATGAAATTTGACGTGCTTTTTACTTATAAGGCGTAAATGATCTCACAGAAAAGTTCCTAAAATATTCGAAATTTGAATGGATGCAGGCGTAAAAAAAAAAGTTCTAAAATTGCGATTTCTGTAATCGTTCGGGATAGTGGTCTGAATTTCGGCATGGCGATTTGTTTAAACATGTAAATGCACGCTAAGAACTGTTAGTAAAAAATCGAAATCTTAAGAGGTGAACCGAGCGGAAAACGTTTTAAGAACGGTTTGCATTATGATTTTAACGAGATTGTTTGGGCTAGGAACATAAAATTTGACACAGATGTCATTTTCTAAGCCGTAAATGCTTTGCGTTTCCTAATACATTAGAAATTTATAAGTGTACAAGAGCAAAAAAATTCTTGTATTTTTGAATCTGTGATACTGTTCGGGATAGAATCCTTGAACCTGGCATGGTGGTCAGTTACAAGATGTAAATGCTCATTAAAAACTGTTTCAAAATAAATCGAATTTTAAAAGGAGAGGAAATGAGTGGAAAGCTTTTTAAAAACTTTCTAAATTTTGGTTTGAATGGAGCTGCTAGAGCATGAACTTGAAATTTAACATGATTACGGCTACTAAAACAAAAATGCTCGACCTAAGCAATTTCTAAAAAATTCGAAATTTAAGAGGTTGCAAGAGCAAAAGTCATTCATAAATTAAGATTGCTATGAAACTGTTGAGGGGAGAAACTTAAAATTTGATATGGTGATTGCTTTTAAGATGTAAGTGCTCGCTAAATGCTATTTCTAAAAAAATCGAAATTTAAAAGGGTGAAACGAGTAAAAAAGCTTTCTAAAAATGTTCTAAATTATGATTTATTTGGAATTCTTAGCCTTAAGGAAATCGAAATTTGACATAGTTGTAACGTTTAAGACGTAAATATTCACCATGAGCAGTTCCTAAAAAAACGAAATTTTTAACGGCGCAGGAGAAAAAAAGTTCTAAAATTTGGTTTATCTTGATATCCTTAAAGATTGAAACCTGAATTTTGGCAATCTGTTAATTTTAAGATCTAAGTGCTCGTTAACCCTCTCGATCCACAGCCTGAGCTATGCTCGGGCATGCATTTTCCCGTCAAATTAATACTATTTGGTTATCCCCACTAGTTATCTTTTAAAGAAAACTTTGTCCGATTTAATCAGAACATTTTCCCCGATTACGATAGTCAAAAATTTCTGCTTTAAAGAGCCGGTGATAAACGATTAAAAATTTTGTAAAAGACGCTCATCGCGAAGAATTACTTACACAGCGAGAGTGTTAAGAAGTGTTTCGAAAAATGAAGTCTATCTTTAAAGAGATCAAACAAGCAGAAAACGTTCTAAATAACGATTTAAATAGAATTGTCAAAGCACGACCTTGAAATTTAACATCGTTGTAACTTTTGAAGCATTAATGCTCTCAGAAATAATTTCCTAATAAGTTCAAAGTTTAAAAGGGTTCAAAAACAAAAATAAAAAGTTCTAAAATTCCAATTTTTGTGATACCGTTCGGGGTTGAATCCTGAATATGGCATACTAATTATCTAAAATATGTAAAGGTTCATTAAGAATCGTTTCTAAAAATATCTGGACTGTTTTGTATGTCGTCCTTCATTCTCGGATTAGCCGTAGACATTTGCAAAGGTAAAACAATTTTGCAAAAAATAAAATAAAAATTTATCTTTAAACAAATATCTGACTAACTATCTAACAATAAACAAATATCTAACTAAAAGACCAACTATTATGTCTATATGTTATTTCGACTCTATCATTTTTTTTTTTACAAAATTTTCATTCTTCATAAAAATTAAAATACCATATAAATTGAAGAAGATTGATACTTTGAGAATAGAAGTTAGCTTTCATTGCTTTTAAATCCTTAATTACTCTAAGAAATGAATGATATGTAAACAAAATGTACACATATTGGGTTTCCTTTCTACTTACAAAGGTTCTAATAAAACTCATTTTAATTTAAGTGAGTAGATTATTTAAATTATATATAATTTGTTTAAAAAAAAAGAAATGATATCTACTAAAAAACAACTTTTCAAAAGTAAAAAAAAAAGCCAAGCTAAAAAAAAAAGATGAAACTTGTGGCTAAAAAATGGTGTGATATCATATTTCCAAGCTTATATTATGGTACTTTTTTAACATTTTCCACTAAAACATTTACCATTTGTAAGTCGAGTGACTTCGTATATATTGATAGAAATCCTCTTCTCCTGTACTAAATACATCATAACGTGTTTCTGAAAATTCAAATGTTTTAAAATTATTTATCATGGGATTGGCGGCCATCTTTCCATATTTTACACAAATTTCTATGTACCCTAATCCATAGTTAAAATCCGAAATTCAAAATTGTTACTTAAGCAGACATTTTAAGCTTTTCCGTTACGGACTTGTATTCGGAGAACTTTGTGTCTTAACCCGGGAGAACTCGCTGCATGAGATTTTCTCACACAGTCGTACTTTTTAAAGACTCTTATTTAAATCATCTTTCATTTTAATTAAAATTTCAAAATGTTTTACAATTATTTTACCTCTTTTGTGAATAAAAGTACAAAGCCAACCAAAAAAAGTTGATATTATACTAATGTAAAGTAAAAGAAAAGCAATTGGACATTCTCACTAGTGACTTCTCCCGGGTTAAAATAATAGTGACTTATCTAAAGGATTCATCTAGTGATTTATTTCATAAAGTAATTAATCATTTAAAGGCAATAAAAATATATTTCTTTTCTCAAAATATTAGTCTTTTTCAATTTATCGGATGTTTGCAGTTGAAAACCAAAGTTCGACATTGTTACCACTGCACACATTTTATGCCTTTCCTTCACGGAGTTGTGTGCTTAGAAATTTGTGTGTTAAGGTAATGGTGACATATCTTCGCTATTCCTTTTATGATTACTTTTTTAGAATAATTAAGCATTTAACAGCAGTAACAATGAACTTTTTTTCTCAAAATAAAAGTCTTTTTAAATTTATTTGTCCGTAGTTAAAATCAGAAGTTGTAAATTGTTATTAATGCAAACTTATTACACTTTACAAACTTGGGTGCTTAGAAATTTGTGTAAAATATGGAAAGATGGCCGCCAAGCCCATGATGCATAATTTTAAAACATTTGAATTTTCAGAAACACGTTATGATGTATTTAGTACAGGAGAAGAGGATTTCTATCAACATATACGAAGTCACTCGACTTACAAATGGTAAATGTTTTAGTGGAAAATGTTAAAAAAGTACCATAATATAAGCTTAGAAATATGATATCACACCATTTTTTAGCCACAAGTTTCATCTTTTTTTTTTTTTTTTTAGCTTGGCTTTTTTTTTTACTTTTGAAAAGTTGTTTTTTAGTAGATTTGAAATAACATGGTGCAATTGGAATGTAAATATATCAAACATATGATGAAATATGAGCAGCTGTATGAGATATTTTTTATCTGTGCATGCGCGCACAATAAAAAGTACTTTCTTTCATGTTTTGATAGTCAACTCTATGGAGCAACTCATAAAAAAAGGCCAATGAAATATTGTGAAAATTCAGAAAGATATTGGCGATAGAGTGAGCTGATTTTTAGTTGTTCTCAAAAAACAGCTTTTCAGGGCTTTTTCAGGGCATAAGGTCTTTTCCATAAATTGTCGTTTTTTTTTAATTTTTTTTTAATTGTCATTTTTTATTTATGTTTTAGTTTTTTTTGGAAAACGACCAGAACGAGTTGATTCCAAGAAAAAAATAAGTATCATAATCTTAGCATTTCATCTAAATATACTAGTTGACATTCAATAAATACGAACTCCTTTGCTTAAAGCGAGTTAATGAAAAATGACAATTTGTAGTAAATCCCTTATCATTCAGGAGCTTTTAGAGAGCAACTAAGAATCAGCTAACTATATCTCCTATATCTTTCTGAATTTCACTATATTTGATTGGCTTTTTTTTATGAGTTGCTCCATAGAGTTGACTATTTAATCATGAAAAAAAATGCTTTTCATCGTGTGCGTATGTGCAGATAAAAAATGTTTCATACAACCGCCCCTATTTCGTCAAATGTTTAATAAATTTACATTCCTATTACATCTACTACATTTTGTCAGATTTTCGAAAAAGAATTTTTTTAAACTTAAAACAAATCGATATATTTCCATGAATATACGTGCTATCCTTACACAAATGAACACACATATTGTACAATATTCACGTTTTTGTAAACTATAACAATATATCATTCCGTGTGTTTTATTTTACAGGGTGATCCCAAATATTATTATTATTATTTGATTTTTTGCTGCCCCCTAATTGTACTTCTGATTAAATCGCCTTTATAAATATGAAGTCAAGCATATTCATTATAATCCTGAAGTTCCAGAAAAATCCGACAAGTATATCATTAAATATTCGAGAAAATATCTAAAATTGAAAGTCATTAATGTCTTTGAAAATTACGTACTAAATAAAGGTTCTAATTATAGTTAAAACACATGAGATATCAAAATACAACATATTTATTAAAATTAGTTTTCAATAATTTTGAATAATGCAATAAGTAATAACAAAAATATAAGCAATGATTGAAAAATACACCGTTAACAAATCATAAGACCACTTGCCTAAAAACAAAAATATCAAATTAATACGATATTGGTCCTCCTTTGTTTCTTATAACCTGAAACACTCTGTTCTTTATAGAAAAGACCAGGTGATTAAGTACATATTCATAGATATTGTGCCATTCTTTTACAATAGATACTTCTAATTCATTGGCAGATAAAAATTGTTTATTATTGGCATAAACTTTGGGACTTAATACTCCCCAAAGGTTTCCCATAGGGTTCAAGTCTGAGCTTCGACTTGGCTATGACAAAACATGATTTTTCTTTTTTAAATCATTCCTGTGTGGATTTAGACACATGGCAAGAAGCATTGTCCTGCTAAAACATCCAGTTAGCATCACCTAAAAAGGTTCAAACGGTATCAAACGATTAATATAGCCTTATATTTCGCAGAGTTCATAAGTCCAGAAATTCAGGTTAAATTGTATAATCCATCATGACGAAATTCTCCCCAAACCATTACAGATGCTCCTCCACTTTACGACTGAGCATTGCTTCGGTTTCTTCCTCAAATCATGACAATAGTGTTTATATAAGATTAATTTTTTTTCGTCTGAAAATACCTCTTGTTTCCATTTCTTTTCCCATGACATGACATTTTAAGCCCATTTCAGTATTCCTTCTGTATGATGTTTCATTAACCTCAGTATTTTCAACAGTTTCATACATTTTGCATTACGATTTGATTTCAGACACTTCCAAACTGTTACGCGTGAGGTTTGTTCGCTGAAACGGTTCGAAATTTCTCGAGTTGAATGACCTTTTTGTGTTGCTAATCGAAATATTTGTCGATCATGCAGTGCGGTCATAATTCTTTTTCTTCCAGATCGTTTAATTTTATTTGAATTCTTTTTATAATTATTTTATTGTGAATGGCAGTTTTCAAACGCTTCATTAACCGAGCTATTTCTCCTTCAGATTTACTACCACCCTTATAAAACCAAATTTTTTATACTTCGGTCGCAGACAACTCTTCCCCCTCAGACTACCACGCGGCATCTTCAAATATAGGTTAACTCTAGGATAGATGGCCATAGTTTTTGATGTTTGAAGTAAAAATTCTTATAATGCAAATACAGGAAATATTTATGCATATTTGAAATTCTTATACATATACTCATCATATTCTCGACAAAAAATGATTAAATATCGAGAACAAAATGTGAGAAACAAAATTGAAATTAAAATGGCAGATGGCCAGTTCTCCTTCAAGCCGAGGAGAGATAGCCATCCAATACAAGATAGAAAAAATGAAGCTAAAATAGCAAAAAATAAAACACTTCATGTAGTTAATCATGAAAAACACATAGATATTTTTAAAGATGCAATTATATCAGTGATTTAAATTTGAATAAACAAAATTTGATGTGTAAGTTCAATCCTTCTCTTTCCGTAAAATTTTACTACATTTTCGACAAAGGTCTTGATGGATTGTACACGTTTCATGGAACCACTTCTAGCACCTTATACATTGTATGCAGTAGTCGTTTTTGGCTGTGGTATTAAATGCTTCTCCACAACCAACACAGTGATCCTCATCCAATTCTATTCCCTTGGAATCTTTACAATCTAATATATTAAAATGTATTTCATCTTCTTTACTACTGGAAGTGTCATGTTTTGTTTGTTTTCTCACGTTTATTTTAGAATTTTCATAGTTTTAAGTATATTTATCAACTTTATCTGTTTCTCGAATGAACGTTTCAGAAGTTTTTCAATATTTTCTGAAACAAAAATACATCGCTTGGCCCTATTATATTATTGCTATTGAAATATTTTAATTAGTTAAAATTTAAGTAGTTATATTAAAGATAATTATATTTAATTAAAATCCTAACACCGTATAATTTTGAAATATAGATTATAGGTGGCCATGTCTCTTCGATTTCATGTGGCCATCTCTCCTAAAATTGATGGACAGATTGCCACCCAATTTAATGCGCCACTCCGCCATTGTACGTCTTTGTTTTAGGCTTAAAAGCAAAGAATGGATTATATACGTGCCTTAAAAATCCTTATAGTAAAAAAATATAACATAAGTACTGCAAAACTTTCAGATACCTAACTCAACAAAAATATCCAGCCACTAAATTAAATAAACATTAAAATTACACTTTTTTATAATTGAAAAAAACAAGTGCACGTCGCATGAATGAACACGTTGATCTATTTCTTACGAACAAAGTTTATGCTGCAATCTATGGTACAGTTTTTGAAATAATTAGACTGTCCATCTCTCCTCTATGGCCATCTATCCTAGAATTACCCTATTGAAAATAACAGTATCTAATCCTGCACCTTTTCTTCTCGGGAATATTTTCACGATACACAAAAGCGTACGTTTAAAAATGATTCTGATGTGACGTATAATATGCTAATTTCCCCAGGTGGTCTTATATTTTCTTATCAGTCCCCTCATTTACGTTTAAAAAAATAGAAGATTTTAATAAAATGTAACTTAAATTTTAATGTAGCAATTATAACAGAAAACGTTCTACGATCAATTTTAAATACGCACGCTAAAATATTCATATTGTGTGTTCTTCAAAAGTACACCAATTCGTTAGTGGTCTTATAATTTCTTATCGCACTGTATAGTGTATATACGACGTGGTGATCAAAAAAAAACCTTGACATTTTGCGGCAGCTCCATTCAATCGATTGAGATGAGATTTCTGATATAGTAATACAGATGCATGAACTCTGGATTTTGTGAATGACAAGAAAGTAGCTCTCACGGTTACGATTAAAGGTACAGAAACTCGAAATATTTAAACGGTAACGCCCATTTTTTCCGTTGCAAAATGCTCAGCGTATGCGAAAGCCCTAAATAGCGTTTAACGGTTCATGTATTAAAAAAATCGGAAGCATTTTGCACACACAAAAACAGCTCTGCGAATGGCCAAAAACAAATACGATCGGGGCGCACGGAGAAAATTATCATATGGAAGCGGCAAGACTAAACCACTGATTGCAACACAGATCGGAGAAATAAAAATTATTTGGATAACACATTTTCCACGTGGGTGGCATCACATGCCATTACGCATTACATGCGCAAGACTGTCGATCATAGAACTAAACGTAACATAGCATGAGGGAATGTTTACAGTCTCACTTTTGACAGAGTCTTTGAAATCCGGCAAATTTTACGGATTGTACATGTACATGTTAGATATGAGATATCCCGCAGAACCAGTATTCCATAGGAGGGAGAATTGTGGAGGCCAAGGAAATGGAAAATGGCTCGATTACCAAAATGTTGTTCCAGGACCTTGCAAGCAGACTTCGCTATATGTGGTAATGGGTCATCTTACACCCAAACAACGTCATTCAGTACATTTCGCTGCAGCAATTCTGGTATGAAGTAATTTTGCTGCATGGCTGCATAGTGAGTGCCACAGAGAAGTTTGCTGCGTTTCTGAAGTCACTATGTGATGGACTTCTATAACAGTGTCCTCAGGAACAGTTGATCACGAGGATCGCAGTCTATCACAGGTACAGTCAATTTCTTTGAATTTCTTTCGGGGTATATTGGTCACATATTTGGCGATGGTTTCGAAGGTAAATACTCAAGGCTTCCAAGGCATTCATCCCATTTTGATAATAGAGTTTTACCAATTCACCACGAACTTTTGCTGGTAGAGTCATTTCATCGGCATGTGCGAGCTCCCGACTCAAGAATTGACATTCCCTCGCCGTATTTTATTCGTTTTATACGCGGAATATCTTTCGAACGCTGTTCTGTGTTTGGTGTTTTGCCTCTGTCATATGCAAATTTCCTCAGTGCGCCTCAATCGTGTTTTATTTTGGCCGTCTACAGAGTAGTTTTTTGTGCGTGCTTAACGCGTCCATTTTTTATACACGTACCGTCTTAACACCCTCTAGGGTTTTCGCATGCGCTGAGCAGGGAAAAATGGACGTTGCCATTCGAAAATTTCGATTTTTTGAAAGTATAGCCTTAACCGTGAGTGTCAACTTTTTGCCGTTCACAGATTCCCGAGCTCATAAATCTGAATAACTATATCTGAAATCTAATCTCGATTGGTTGAACGGACCGGACGATAGAGGTCAATATATCGGTAACGTTTTTAATGACCACCCTGCATTTAGAATATAAACAATATTTTAGTATTTGAATAAGAAAATAGAACACCAATCATACCTTGAATATCCAAACATTCTGCGGAAAAGAAGACGACAAAACTTTCCACTTTTTAAAACCTTATTCAACTTCTTCATTCTCTTATTTTTTTTGCATAACTCCCATATATTTAGTTTATCAGTGGCATAAGAATCAGCCCATGTACTTTCAGTTTTAAGACATTCCCTTACTACTTAGAAATATTCTAAACCACAATGTTGATTACGTATCATGATGTTGAAGAACTGTGAGTTGCGATTCACTTAAAAGTTTTAGTGCGTGGTTTATTTTTTAAATCGAAAACGCTAATAATGTTTCCATAAGAGCTTCCAACTTTATTTCCTAAATCCACAGATAGAATTAAAAAATATTTTATGAGGTTATTATCGCTGTTTGCAAAGATCTATTATATATTGTAAACTTGATTGTAATTACTGGATTATTTACCAAGAAATGCTGGTCATATCATTGTTTGACTGGAGTGGACACATGGGCAGCCTCGCTCGCCTTTCGTTTGCTTCGCTGCAATATAAAAGTCATTTTACTACAGGTCATCGCGCCCTTGTTACAAGGCCTGCAAGTGCAGGCTGACAGAAATAGTGATTGTCGTCGGCGGAAATTTTTCAGCGTATGTACTATCCCTTAAATTTGAATACCAATACTTTTTAAATGTTTCTCCACGTTATTGTTTTCAGATTATTATTTCAAGACATTATTTGTTTCAAAGAAAAAAGAAATTCAAGGGACCGTACAAAGCTTTAAAAAATCCGCCTATGATAGGCATCATTTTCGTTTCAGCACGTACGCTTAGAGTGGTATATTGGCGCAAAATTATATTTTTTTCCTTACGTTATTGCAATAACTTGCAAAATATTAAATATTTCATTGATACCTGATATGAATGCCATAGTTACTATGAAGTAATTAAGAAAAATCTCAATAATTATATATTTGTTTTTTAAATATCATTTTATGTCTTTCAGACTTTTGCGTCAGTCATATTGCAAAGAATATCCTGAACTGTGTACATGGAAGCATACTACGTGGGAGACGTTTTGTGATGAGTACAAACGGATGTGTCCAAAAACTAAGCCACCAGATTTCAGTTTCGGGGTAAGAATATTCAGATAAATTTTATTACTCTTAATAATGAATGATGAAAATAATGACAATAAATTTTAAATATTGACACTAATTGGAATTTTTTTTAAATTTATTATGAAGTTGTAAACCAATTTATAAACTACGCTATGAGAATTTGGCGGTATATTTTCGAAATATTTATTGTTATATAATGCTCTTTTTCTTACATGTAATCACAAAGTGTAAATTTAGAATATATATTCGAAATATTTATTGTTATGGACAGCTATTTTTCTTATATGTAAACACAAAGTGTAAATTTAGAACACCTGTTTATTTTTTGAATATTTATTTTGATATGAAAATCAAATCTTACATCAGATATTTTATAATACTTTCCTACATAACTGAAAAGTTTTTATGAATTCCCTTTTTTAGCGGTCTGTTTGTCAGTCCGTGTTCTAGCTTGCGTAAACAATCCAGATTGCTAAGTTATTAATATATGGCATTGAGATTTACAACCGCCTGTTCGGTATAAAAAACGGACTGCGTAGCATTTATGGTTGGTTTACATGGACACTCAAAAGAATTCTGTTAAATATGGAAAGTATTATATATCAATACAAAAACCCTTAACGGCTTAAAAGTTTGTGACGCAGCACTTTATCTTATGCTCTAAGAATTTTAAAGGTGGAACTTAAAAATAATAATATCAAATTTTGAGTTAAGCTATGCTATTAATTAAAATCTCTCTATATGTATATTATTTATTTCATTATTTTATTTTTGCTTTATTTATAAATCGCATGTTCAAAAATTATATTCAGTATAAAAAGATGTATACAAGTTTATTCATGGGTTCTTTATCATTCACATATCTCATAAATTCAAAATATGAGTTTTAAAAGGTATGATATCAAAATTTAAATGACGCCTTGATTTAGCTTTAAACGATTTGTTTTAAAATTTCATTTTAATTATTTTTGGTTTGGCTAAGATATATATTCACACATCTATACAACACTTTTAATTTCCCAATACTCTGTTAAATATATCACTTTCACTGAACTTATATAATGCATTTAAATGTATTTATTTGAATAAATTTATTTATCCTTTGTGGCATGCTAGTAAAAATTAAAAATAAAATTTTTGTAAATAGTTTTTTTGCGTCACTGTATCCATTTGAATAAATTTCACTTAGTTGGGATACAACGACTCAAAAAAAAAAAAATAAAAAAAAAATTACAAAAATTTTATTCGTGAGATATGCTGATTATTACCACCATTTACTATATGTAACATATATTTATTAGAAAAGTTATAACTATTTTTATGAAGTTTTAAAATGCAAACAAAATGATGCCTTATAATGATCAAATATACATCTAGACAAAATCATTATATTACTTATTTGAACTTTTTTTTAATTTAAAGCTAGCAATTTTTTTATTAAAAAAATCCGATTTATGGAGATAAAGATGAAATAATATTTGAAATTTAGCCCTCTAGAGGGTAGCAATATTTCTACAAAATAGATTGCAGGCTGTTCTTAAGTATAAAATTCATTGTTTACATTACAGAAGCATTGTTTACATTACAATACAGAGAATTGCATTCTAAATATCTTTTACTGCAACAATTTTTTCATTACAAAAATCCGAAATGAGGTGTTAAAGATCCACAAAATGCATAAATTTAGCATTTTGGGAAATAGCAGATATTTCAACAATAGTGTGTATGTGAAATACAGGTGATGTGTAACTGCAAAATCCGTTGTTTACATATCAGAAATAAATTATATAGATAACTGCATTACAAAGATCTTCAGTAGAATTATAGAACAAGTGAAAATACCCAATTTTGTGAATTTTTTGGCACACGTCAACATCCCCATGCACCCCAATCCAAACTAAAATATGGCAACCTGAAAACTGATGCGAGTGGTTCACATTCTTGAAAACTGCCAGACAGACGTTTTCTACTATGTCATCATTTATATATGACGGCGTATTAGAAAACATAGGAGAGTTTATTTTTATATGACAATCAAAATAAACTAAAGATATCAATTTCAACATAAATTTATTGAAAAATGGGAAATCTTTTAAACAATCTTTGTAAATCAGAGTAATCATTTAACGATTGAAGTTCTGATTTCTCATCAATTTTCAGAAAAACAAATCATGTCATTTAAGAAACATGCAATAAAACTCCATAAGTAACAAAGTCTGCTGCAACTATTAAAATGTTTTGATGATTTGTTTGGTATTAGATCTTGGTAAGTGTCCAATACAAAGGTATTTTTTGTAAAACGGGGGGAAAAAATTAGCAAAACTTTTAACGGCTGAATAAACATGTGCACAACTTTTTGAGTTTAACTTACTGAACATATAAATATTAAAAATACTCACAGAAACTGGGGATCAGCAGTAAGAACACCATCAAATTTTCTTCAAAATGTTATTGCATCTAACAGCGATGCAGAAGGCATCGACCAAGAAAGTATTCAGATGGTGAAAGTTCGGATTGTTTATGTTCTAATAAACACACCATTAGCATTAACAGTAATTCTTTGTAAAACAGACTTTCTGTCTAATATATCATTACAAAATTAAGACTTCTTAATAAAACAAATTTGCAATTAAACTGCATAATTTAAACAGTCCGCTGCAACTATTAAAAATTTTTGCCGAGTTTTTTGGTACATCAAATCTTAGCAAGTGACTAACACAAAAGTATTTTTTGTAAAATGAAAAATAATGAAGATTTATCCAAACTTTTAACAGCAGAATCAACATGTGCACAACTTTGTGAGTTTAAGTTGTAGGACACACATAAATAATAAAAGTAAACCAGAAGCTGGGATCAAACAACCTTGAATTTTCTTGAATAAATTATTGCACAAAACAGCGATGCAGAAGACATTAATCAATCAAGTGTTTCAATGAGAAGAGTTTGGCTTGTTTATGTTCTAATAATTTAACTAAATTGCAAGCATTCATTGTAATTTTGATTGTATTATTACATTCAGATTACTGTCTAAAAAATGTAAACAAAGCAATGACCAGAAATCTGCAAAATTCTAAAAGCTGCACAACCTCTGGTCCGAAGCTGTGTGGATTTGAGGGAGTCTACTGTACTAACAATTTAAAACTTTACCTCAATGTTACTTTAATTTTCAAATGGTACAATTAAAACCCGACACACAATACTTTATTATCGATTAAATCTCGGGGGGTGGGGGAGTCTCCCATTTGCTTAGCTTTCCACAGTACGAAACACACAGAGATGAGTTGAACCCTCAAATTTCAGATTTCATCATGAATGATGTCAATAAAAGTACATTTTCAAGTAGGGATAGCCAGAAATACAAAAAAGTGAGATTACCAGAAGTAACGATTTATCGTCTCATCAAATTCAATGCTGCCAAATGTCTCGCTTGTTCTAGCATGTCAAATACAAATAGGCAAACTTGGAATTGTTTTGTGTATCTTGTAAATAACCATTAGACTGCTATATTCTGAACACATTCATTGGCTAACATGATTGTAAATAACTTACTTCGAAGCAAAGTATGAAAAAAAATCAAGTTTTTAAAAATCACAGAAATCGGTTTATTTTGATTTAAATCATATTTTGTTTATTTAAATTAACTAATACCCTTATTTCAACCTTTGAAGGCTACAGAATGCCTTTTTCAATAATTTTTAAAAACCAATTAATATAGAAGCTTGAATATATATATACAATAGAGTCTATAAAATCTGCACTTCTAAAATCCACAATCTTCCAAAATCTGCTTGCATTTCAAAACGTAAACAGTGAAATTCCCAGTTAAGAAGTTTTCTTTACAACTATTATTCCAAATATCAGCGAATGAAAATAAAATTATGTTTAACGTAAATTTATGAGAAAATAGCAATGACACTAGATATTACGCAAATAAAACGCTTTTAATTCATAGAAACCTACACACAACAAAATGTAAAACAATAGAAATTGATATAAAAATATAGTTCAAACTATAATTATTGAACGTCACATTCACCTTGATAAACATATAAATATACGATATTACAATTCTGATAAAATTTTACTTAAAAGGTGCTAAAATACATAAAAAAGCTTTCTACAACATAAAAACCGTCAAAGATGTTAAAATCCCAAGCGCTTTCAACTGCATTATAACAGTCGTCTTCAGGGGACTCCTCTGATTTTTCCCCTGAAGACGACTGTTATAATGCAGTTCAAAGCGCTTGGGATTTTAACATCTTTGACTGTTTTTATGTTGTAGAAATCTTTTTATGTATTTTAGCACCTTTTAACTAAAATTTTATCAGAATTGTAATATCGTATATTTAATAGAAATTGATGTGAAACGTAAACAAGCCCACAAAGATTTTAGTAATGTCACAATCTATCAGCCACTATAGAAAGTAGCGAATTAATTTATTTTGTATTTCATGTAAGATTATCAACACTCATTTCATTATCATTTTGCATATGCTTTAAATTGTATAGATCAACAGCAAATAACGATTGTTTACACAATTCAAAAGAAACTTCATCAAGAGAAAATGAAAGTTCTCAAGCAAAGATCTATACAAGAAATGTCTAAAAACTGTAATAAAAAATAATTTTGGGCATTAAAATTATAATGTACAGGCAAGTAAAAGGGATTAAAGTTTTGATTTGCTTAAATTGAATTATTACAATCTCTCCTTGTAAATGGATATATGTAAGTTGAATAAAAAATAAATCCTTTAATCCAGAATCTGCAAAACTCTAAAATCAGCAAAATTCTAAAATCTGCACACCTCTGATCCCAAGCTGTGCAGATTTTTGAGACTCTACTGTATTTTTTAATGTATAAATATTTATATACTTTTGTGAAATAATAACATCACGTATCTTAAGACATACAATTTCTTAAAGAGTGTTTGCAGCTGATAACCACTTTGTACATTGCTCAAAAAACATATTTTGAACTGGTTTGTTTAAAGTTCCCTTTTATTAGTAGAATGTTTAGGATATTTCCTTGCAACTGATTGAATTTTGAAATGTTTCGCCCAATCGACGAAAAAAATTCACAATTTTTTCCAGCAACTGATCAATGAATTTGGATATATTTTCCTTCTAACAATTAGTGAATTTTTCTGCAACCAATTGACGAAAATCATGCGTGTTTTCCAGTGACCGATTCACGAATTTCATTTTTTTTTCGCAACCATCTGAAGAATTTTGAGACTTTTTCCCACAATTCACTGACTGGGTAGGAGAACCTAGAGGGATAAAACTCCCCCCACCACCTCTGAAACCATATTTTTTAATCTGATTATAGGCCACAGATCACCTCTGCGAAATAGAATTTTCATCATGTTACTAATGTGGCCCTCAACAACTCAAACATTTTTGTAAGTGGCCCTTCTCCTTAAAAGGTTATTCACCCCTATTCTAGAGATAAAGAAAGGGTCACTATATTAAAAACATGAGTATGACTTACAAACACAGTGAAGTTAAGATGTATATTACTGTAAATTCTTGTAGTAAAGCATAAATCTAAACTTTAATGCATTTTTTGGCTTTTAATGCTTTTTAAAAAATATGTGATTTAATTTGATCATTTTAAAATCATTTTAACTCAAAACGTGAAGTCACGATCGTCAGCAAAATCTTTGCATGTGAACAGTCGCACTCTTAACTCGAGATTCTAAATCTCAGTACCGGTGAGTAAAAATTGTCGTAATTTATGGTTTTTTTTACACATTTGTATTAAAAAGTTTTGTTTTATCTAAGAAAATCATCGCTTTGTTTTAAATATGACGTCAATTTCACTTAAACATTTCACATGAGAAAATGGAAACTAAAAAAATACGGCAATCTACTTTTTCTTTTATTTCCTTTACTTTCAACAGAAATGGAGTACTTTAGTTGCCACAATTACAAAAAAAGTAATAAAAACTACAAAAAAATTAATATCATAAAATTAAATTAAATACAGCTTTCAAACTGATTGCATTTAAAAGAGTATTTTTTTACTTATATGACGGTGTAAAAATTTAAAATGTGCAATGTTTAGAAGTTTAAAAATTTGTAGTTAGAAAAAATTGCAAAACCAAAATTTTATTTCAAATTTCAAAGTGTTGTCATTCGCAAAATGACGTATGTGTTACGCACAGATACGTTTGTCCTTTATAATATAGATAGTTTGGTGATAGAGTTTTGTTCGACGGAATATCTAAGTAGTGCCTTTTCGTTTTATAATGCTAATTTATCAGTATTTTTTCCTTTTATTTTACATAAATTCATTAATATTTATTTTTTTAATTAAGACGTTTGTATTTTTTTAACTCATACAGCCATTTTTATTCTTTAGCCAAAAGAGTTAATTTGAATTTTTTCCTTTGCTAGAGTATCGGAATGTTAGATATTTTGATGTTTAAACGCTAAAGACACCGCCAAATTAGAAAAAAATATGAAATATGTCATGAACTGTTAGACTTAGAAAAATCTACTCGGTACCATTCTATTCAACATACAAAAATACATTAAAATATGCTATCATTTGACGCATAATTATAATTTCCAATTTTTAAGGAATTTTTCCCCCTCTTGCAAAAACCCCGTTAGGGGTGGTACTTTAGAAAATCCTTTCTTAGCGGAAGTCTATGTCATAAGAAGTATTTTTGCTACTATTTTGAAGATTTTAGGCTCAGTAGTTTACGCTGTGCGTTAATTAGTCCCCTAATCCAGATATTTATTTTATATACTATATAGATATGCCATTTAGCGATGCCTGGATGAACGAAAATTAGTCCAATATCATTCGAAATATTGCATAACAAAAAAGAAAATACGAAGAAAGACGAAGAAGAAATGACGAATTACAAAAGACCTGTAATTTTGTTTTTCTCCAAAATGTTGAATTTTTCTATAGTAATAACGCATGATTGCATAAATTTCCTTAAAAATCACCTTCATCTCTTAGATTTGGAAGCTGTGAATTTTCCTATAATTAAAATTTTCTTAGATTTGGAAGCAGTGAATTTTCCTATAATTAAAATTGGCGATGAGACTTAAGAAAAAATGAAATAAACAATACATAATATTTGCTTAAAAAAATGGATAATATTCGTTGATTTGAGTTCGAGTTTCTACATAACACATGCTTTCGGAATTACGGTGAAAAACATTTTAAAAAGTATGAAATTATTTTACAATATGTATGTGTGGCAGAAATTCATACTAAAATTTAAGTATTAGTTTCCTTTTTTTTAAATATTAACTCATATCTATATAAGTTACAATTGAATATAAAAATGTACTCAAAACATGATCTCGTTCACTTAAAGAAACACCATTTGTGAGACCATTCTCAAGCTAATGTCACGCATATGCATTTTTGGCTTAAAATCACATTGTTTGGCGACAAAAGTAAAATAAAAAATAGTAAAGAAACAAAAAATAATTACGCATGCGACTCACAATTACATCTGCTTGTTTCTTCAGTAAGTCACGTGATGGGGCAATTAGATAAAAATAAAATGAAAAGAAACTGTCATTAAAAATTCATCTAATAAAATTTTCAGATTCATATCTATAATCTATTGCAAGCGATAAGGAGCCAAATATTGCGTACTAATTGTAATCTTTCTCATTAAATTAATTTTTAAGCATTACAAATATTTCTTTCTGGTTGAAATTAAATTACAAATATTTCTAACAGGTTTAAATTAAATATTTTCGTTTTTTAATATTATCCCTTATTCAAATCGATTTTCATTTTTTTCTATTAAATATCAGTAATTATTTTCTTCATCTATTTGCAAGGTGACTGTATTATTTTCTAACGGATACAGCGATTTCAATTCATTTGTCGCCAAAAAATAACCTCTGGCAACCTTTTCGTTCAAAAGAACATTCAAATGCGAAATTTATTACCAAAATTCATAGTTATCTCGGTATATTTGACTCATAAACCACCTCGGGAATATTCTCTATCGAATGATACAAACAGCAAAAAATTCCACAGGGTAGATTTTGAAAACACTCGAGCGGAACTTTGCTCTAAAAAGTAATTTTTAGAGAAAGTAAGCTCTAAAAGAGCTTACTGCTTTATAATATACCCGCTATGCCCACTACGCTGGTCCATTTTCCCAAACGAACCTTCAATCAAACGAAATTGTGAATTTAACCTTCAATTTTAAAGCAGTAAAGACCATCACCTGGAATGGCCTTCCGTATTGCTGAAAACGATACGAAAGCCATTGGGATTACACCATTATACTATCTTATGACTTGGACATAATTTGGGCAATTAAGAAACAACTCTTTTAGTTGATCATTCAATGTAGAGTTTGGTAATGAAATGAGACAGTTCTGACAACAGGAATTAAATTTTCTCTAGTCATCACATTTTTACATTAGAAAGAATTACAATGATTGCAGAGATTGATTATTGAAATTTAAGAACATTCGGACCGTTCATTTTCATTTGTTTGTTCTTAAACTCTCTGTGCGAAAAACTGTGCGAAATGTGGTTCTGGTATTTTAAATTCAATCTCATTACATATTACATTACATTTTTTAAATAAACGTCCTCTTCTGGCAGGTCTGCTACTAATTTCCCTCTGCCTAATCCAGCAGATTAAATAGAAATAGGACAACAAACGAATAAGACAATAGGACAACAAACCGACGTATTTTTACAGTACAGCATGTGGAAAAATATTTTAAATGTCTGAAATATGTTGAAAAATATTTTAAATGTCTGAAATTAAATGATTTAATCATATGCGTGAGAGGCGGGGGGGGGGGGACACATTTATCTTAAAATTTAAATATTTTATTTAACAATCATAATGTTAACTGCTTTTTATACAATTTACATCTACCTTACATATATAAAATCCTAATGAAATGAATTTATGAAACGAATATATGAAACGGCTGAAATGTGTATCGATTTTTTGAATCGACTGATTAAACAACTGATTATGTTTCACGGCGATTTCTTCTAAAATATGGAATACTTTGCGATGAAATTAACGCCAAAAATCCGTATTTATCCACAGATCTCAAAACTGGTATTAGAATTTTTAAATTCGAATTAGTTTTCGAAATATTAATTTTTTTGTAATTTTAAATACATTTTTCTAATGATGGCAACTCAAATTTTAATCATAACAGATTTTTTTTTTCATGATTCAGAAAAGGTTACTATTTTCAATTAATTTGCCGAACAGTTTGGCCTCCTTTAAATCTATACTAAGAACAATGCTTTTTTTGTATTTCGTTATCATTTTATTTAATACAAAACTTTCATTTAAAAATGAAACATTTAAATTGATGGCTTCCACTTCTTTCTTTATTTTAAAAAAAAAACAAAACGAAAGGAAAAATATTAGGCACGGATGTCATATACGCACTGGGGTACCTAATTGGCGCAAAAATGGCATTATTTTGGTTGACATGGTAACCCGGCTATTGTCGTTTATTTACTTTTATTTCCTTTTTTAAATTATAAATTAATTTGTTCTATAGTTATTAATTATTTTTTTGCTATTTCCTTTTGAAAATAATAGAAAATAATTAAAAAATACTGTACAACGTAGTTATTCCGTCAACCAATTTCGCAAATTATATAAATCGTCAAACCACTCGGTAAGTTGTACGGATTGACAAAATTTTTATTTTAAATAACGAAAGAACAAATAAATTAGTATAACATTAATAAATATAAAAATAAAACTTCGAATAAAAAATTACTTGATGACGTAAACATGTGTAACTTGCTAAAAGTCAAGTGAATGTGACATTTTCGATCAACCGTTATTGGCATTTAATCTTATAGTTCGCGATAGATTTTTGGTCGACGGGATAACTAAGTAGTGCCAAAAATACATATGTAACTGGTATTCAAAAACGAGGTTTTTGCCAAATTTTCGTAAAAAAAAAAAATCATGCCAAACATGCGGTGCGTATATGACATCTGGCGAAATATTAAATTATGTAACAAACCATGACATTTAATTTCAACTTCAAATCAATGTTTTAATTTACCACTCGAAGAATAAAAAAATTCTAACTGGCGAGTTGCAAAAAAGATATTGGTGAGATTTGCACCCGGCTTTTTTTTCTTTCGGCACAGATGTCATATACGGCCCCATATTGGTGCGATTTTTTTCTGACGCCAATGTCATATACGCAACGGGTACTTAACTGGAGGCAAAGTATCGTTATTTTGCTTGATATTGTAAACCGGATGTTGTTGTTTATGCTGTTGATGCGTTCCCCAAATTTGCGTTGGAAAAAAATCGCGCCAATATATGAAATTTGTGCCAAACCTTCATATGAAAGGCGAAGGGATCAGACCGTATTTGTTTATAGCATTTGATGACATGAACTATTATAATATAGATGAAATGATGGGGATAGAATAATATTTGGCGACTTATCACCTGTGCCTGGATAACATTAAAGTATCAAAATGGCACCTAGAGTATAAAAAACGAAGTGTTCCGCCGGGAAATGTTGATGATAGTCACATGACTTAGGCTATTGTTATAGAGATTATTTTAAAATACCGGGAGAAAAAGACTCTGTATACTTAATTTATTTTGTTTTATCTTCTTTTCAAATGTTTAACTGATCCTCTTTAATCAAAAACGAAAACAACCATTGGATGTCTTAACAGCAACTGATTCGCCCTTAAATTTTTGCAATCAAATGGAACTGAATGGAAACCCGTTTACAGGGAGATCTGCACAGCTTTTTTCAGTATAATTTAATCTTCTCTGATATTTTTAAAACCCATCAGATTAGCATGTTTTTTGATTTTTAGATTCTGTGGTGTCTGAACGGGGGTTTGCGAGCGTAGCTTGCAGGAGGCAGACCCCCCTAGTTTGAATATAAAACTTTACTTCAAAATGTTCTCACACACTTAAAAAACACTATTATTGTGAGCGTTGCTCGTGCTTATATCACTCTTTTTGGCTTAAAATCGCATAGTTTGGCGACCAAGGTAATAAACGAATATAATGCAACTCACACGCATATCCATTTTTACAATTACTTCTGCCAGTTTCTCTTGTAAAACACACACTCACAAATAAAACATTTATTTATGTATTTATATTATTTTTATTATAAACAAATTCAGTACTACTTGATTATCCCGTCGACCAATTTCGCCAAATTGTACAAATCGACAAACTATTAGACAAATTATGCAATGGGCATAATTTCTATTTTAAATAACGAAAAAAAATAAATTAGTAAAACATTAATAAAAATAAAACGTCGAATTAAATATCATTTGATAACATAACAAACACGTGTAAAGTGTTTAATGTCAAGTAAATTTGACATTTACGATCACCCATTATTGGCATTTCATTTCATAGTTTGGCGATATTTTTTTGGTCGACGGCATAATCAAGTAGTACCACAAATTATTTCTGTTCGTATTTGAATGTAAATAAATAAACTCTTCTTTACATTAAATAAATATCATAAATATTGAAAAAAATCCTTATATGTATATGAAAAGTAAATAGGTTGCCAGAAAATATACAAAAAATTAACTTCAATCGCAAAGGCCTTTTTCTCTATCTCGTCGAAGCACATATAATAAAAATATACCAAATACTCTTCAATCTGTTGTCTGATACTAAGTAATCACAATAATGTAAATAACTGCTAGACACAGATATCATATACGTACCGTGTTTGGCGCTAGTTTTTTTCACGCCGCTCTGGAGATAACATCGTTTTCGAATACCAGACACATATATATATTTAAATTATTTCTTATTATTATAAAAGGAAATAAATATAAATAAAGAAAAGTTTGATTAATAACTATAGAAAAAAACGATACTACTTAGTTATCCCGTCTACCAATTTCGCCAAATTATATAAATCGCCAAATTATACATATTGATCTATTCTTTATTTTAAATAACAAAAGAACAAATAAATTAGTATAACATTGATAAAAATACAAATGAAACGTCGAATTAAAAATCACTTGAATACATGTAATTTGCTTTAATACATGTAATTTGCTTAAAGTCATGTGAATGTGACATTTACGTTCGACCATTATTGGCATTTAATCTCATAGTTTGGCGATAGATTTTTGGTCGACGGGAAAACTACGTAGTACCAAAAAAACATAATTATTGCGAAAGTCGCTTCAGCTTATGCCTTTTTGGCTTAAAATCGCATTGTTTGGCGACACATAATAATAACACATAATTTCATAAATTTTCTTAAGAATAATTTTCAGTTACTAAATTTTGAAATTATGAATTTTCCTATACGTGAAATTGGCGTTATGGCCAAAGAAATATTAAATAAAAATCATATGCTCAGGTAATTACGGCGAAAAACTTTTAAAACAGTATGAAATTATTTTACAACTAGCAGAACTACCCGGCTTCGCCCGTGTCAATTATAAGAAGCCTTCCAGGTAAAATAAACTAAAACGATATAATACGGCAATCACAATAAATGAAATTTGTGCATTCCCATCCACAAATCGTTATAAACACGATCAAAAACATGGCGTTATTGTTTTGGAACCATAGTAAAATCCCTGAGCTTTAATAACAGAATGCACGTTTTCTTTGGCGGGTGTAAGAGAAAAATATGTGATTTTCCTGATAATACGAAAAAAAAAATAAATTCCTCCAAATCGCGCAGCACTTAGTGAAATTCTCGTTTGTATGGTATTATCTACATTATAAAGTAAAATCACTATGTCAGTGCACATAAATTGTGCCCCATAATTTTCAACCCATAAAATGTGCCTTTACTGCAATTTTTCTAACTTTTAAACACCACACAATTTAATTTTTTACAATGTCGAATAGAAAAAAGTTCTCTCAAATGAAATTTGTTTGAAAATTGTACCTTAGTTTTCTGATTTTAATGGATTTTAAAATAATTTTCAAGCATGGATATTTTTAAAGTTGAGTGCAACCCGATAACGAAAGATGAACCTGTTTACACTTAATGCAATAGTATAAAGAAAAGGCATGTCTATGAGTAACGCTGGTATCATATTTTTGGTGGCAACAACCTAACACAACAATTTTCCCTTTTACTGCAGTTTAACGTCTAAACATTGTACATTCGATTGTTCCAACGTATTATAGAAAACAAAAGTACTTTCAGTAATATTTGTTTGTAATGTTTATCTCAATTTACGAATTTTTTATGGGTTTTAAAATAATTTTTAAGCATGCATATTTTTTAAATATACTTGCAACCCAAATACAAAATATTAATTCAATTGTTCAAAAACATTGCAAATAATTCAGAATTTGTTTGCTTTCGCGTAATATCCAATAACTAAATTGACAAAAGAAATTAAAACGCCAAAAATAAAATAAAATAAAACACTAATTTAACAGATATCAAATCAAACTACTCAAAATGACCTGGTAGGTATATAAAATTCAACTGGGAATTTCGTTCCGGATGCATATAACTTGAATTCTTCAGAACGGATTTCCATGCGACTTGCACTATTAGTTTTTTAGGGAAGATTTTAGTGCGTAACATATTGTTTTCCGTTGATTAGTCATAGAATTATATAGGGGAAAGTTATATAATCATGTGAACCCAATTATGAATGATTAGTCTTATTAGCTGAATGAAAAATGCAGAACTATTTTTATCTCTAAGTATATTGAAGGGTTTATCTTCAGTAATGGGGCTGTGCGCTAGGGTATTCTTATTGAGTGTGCTTGACACCTATTATGGCATGCACCTTTGTTTAAAACAATATAGAATGACTTATGTTTTAAGCGACTATCTGGCATGCAACATGATTACAAAATACTAACCTGCAATAATGCTTAAGGTGCTTCTTCAGTTCCCTGTTCAACAACGCGAAACATTCTGACGTATTTTCTGACTCATTAAACGTAAAGGCTTATTTATAATTTGTAGGCCTGACTATTAAAGGGATTTGGAATTGAAATGAGTTTTTCCTTTTTTTATAAATAAATTACTTATCGAGTTATGAGCAATTGTGGTTGCGTGACGGCCGGTTTTTATCCTTTATTGCACTGTTGCGTCCGAAATTCAGTTCAAAACACCAACTGAAAGATCTTATACCTTTACCAAAATATGGAAACCACCTTTCGATTACATAATTTCTAAATAAGAACTCCTGTCAATTTCATGCGTTTCCGAACAAAATTTAATTAAAAAATATATCAGAAAATAGCTCCTTTGGATTTGAGAACAGCCTTAACTTTATGAACAGCCGTAATCTGACGTTTATAAAAAAACTCACATTTTTAGTTTTAATTTTGGAACTCGCGAAATTTAAATTCAGAAAAAGGATTATCTTTTGACACATTGTGGTATTTTTTCTACTTTTAAAATTAAAATACATGTTTTCTTTGGCGCGCGTAACAGAAGTATACAATATCTTCCACAATACGGGGGAAAATGCAAAAAAATACATCCAAATGTGGTAGTAGTTACTAAAATTTTATTTGGAAAATTTGAAAATTTATTGAAATTAAATCTACAATGATAAGATGAAATGATGTCATTTTCCATAAATTTTAAATCAAGACATCTGTCAAGAATTTTTTTGAAAATGTAAATAACCGCTCTCTTTTTGCTATAAATCGCAGAAAATGTTAGCACTGAATCTAAACCAATACAACACTTAGTGATAATGTATAGCTATAAGATATGGCTGTAGTATACAATCGAAGTAGTAAGCAAAATATTGGAGCCGTACGTTTACAATGAGTTTGATTACGCGTTGAAAAGATTTGATAGAATGTGACGTCATATCTAGCCTTTTTTTTCTTTTTCTTAAACTGTTTTCATGAAATTTGACTGTTTGTATTAAAATAGATGTTTTAATTAAAAAAAAAAAACATTCAAATTGAGGTGCTACGTTATTTTTCCCGCTCTTATAGTCAAAGTTTTTATTTTACATACAAAAAAATGTAAATTTTCTGTTTAGAAGGACGTCAGTGTCAAACACGCAAAAATATAGAAGAAAATCTGAATTTTTATTGGCAAATAGAAACAAAATACACGCGTTATCCTTATTTTTTTCACATTATTGTGCCATTTTTTAGGGTTTGGCAACAGGAAAGAAACGTTTGAATTAAAAAAGATTTAAAAAGAGATATTTCTATAATGTTAAATTATGGAAGTGGTAGAAAAAAGGGATAAATAGTGGTCTGATAATTTTTTAAAGCAGACAGGAATCTATTCCACGTTCTAAAGCCTATGTACATGTAGTTTCGTGCAAATCGGTCAAAAATTAAAGATTTGTATAAAGGACATACACACAGAGAACGGCTTTTATATATATATATATGTATGTGTAGCAAAAATTCAAACTAAAATTTAGATATTTCATTCCATTTCTAATATATTAATTTATATCCATATAATTTATAATTGAATATAAAATTGTACTCCAAACATGATGTCGGTCACTTGAAAAAACACCATTATTGTGAAAATTCTCAAGCTAATGTCACGCTTATCTATGTTTGGCTTTAAAAAATGGCTAAAAATTGGGAACAGATGTCATATTCGCCCCATATTGGCGCGATTTTTTTTCTGTCTCCAATATCATATAGGCAACAGGTACTTAACTTGCGTCAAAGTGTCGTTATTTTGTTTGATGGTATTTTGTTTGTGGTAACCCGGATTATGTTGTTTATGCTGTTGATGTTTTCGCCAAATTGGCAACCGAAAAAAATCGCGCCAATATGGGGCGAATATGACATCTGTACCAAAAATTGTTTGGCGAAAAACGTAAAATAGAAATCGTAAAGAAAGAAATAATATGTAATTCACAATTACAGTAACTTTTACAATTACATCTGCTTATTTCTCCTGTAAATCACATGATGCGGTAGTGAGATAAAAATAAAAATAAACTAAAAAAAAAAAAATTGTAATTCAAAATTAGTCAAATCAATTTTTCAGATTCATTTTTTTTAACATAACGCAGGCGATAATTCGACAAATATTGTATCAATTGTAAAATTTGACAATAAATTATATTTTACGCATTACAAATATTTATTTCATGTTTAAATTAAATGTTTTCGTTTTATAGTATTATGTCTCATTGAAAACTCTTTTTGTTGTCTTTTTTAATTAAATATTAGTAATTATTTTCACTTATTTGTGAGGTATTTGTAATATTTTCTAACGGATATAGCCATTTCAATTCTTGAACTAACAAACATTCCACCAAAAAATGACCACTGGCAACCTTTTCATTCAAAATAACAATAAAATGCGAAATTTATTACCAAAAATTATGGTTATCCCTGTATATTTGACCCATAAACCACCGCGTATTCTCTATCGAATCACACTAACTGCAAAAAAAATCCACCGGGTAGTTTTTGAAAACACTCGAGCGGAACTTTTAGAGCTTACTACTTTATAATATACTAGGGGGCTCTGCCCCTTGCAAGCTACGCTCGCCAACCCCCGTTCAGACACCGCAGAATCTAAAAATAAAAAAACATGCTAATCTGATAGGTTTTAAAAATATTAGAGAAGATTAAATTATACTGAAAGAAGCTGTGTAGATCTCCCTGTAAACGGGTTTCCATTCAATTCCCCTTGATTGCAAAAATTTAAGGGCGAATCAGTTGCTGTTAAGGCATCCAATGTTTGTTTTCGTTTTTGATTAAAGAGGATCAGTTAAACATTTGAAAAGAAGCTAAGGTAAAATGAATTAAGTATTCAGAGTCTTTGTCTCCCGATATTTTATAACAATCTCTATAATAATAGCCTAAATCATGTGACTATCATCAACAGTTCCCGCGGAACACTTCGTTTTTTATACTGTAGGTGCCATTTTGATACTTTAATGTTATCCAGCCACAGGTGATAAGTCGCCAAACATTATTCTATCCCCATCATTTCATCTATATTATAATAGTTCAAGTCACCAAATGCCATAAACAAATACGGTCTGATCCCTTCGCCTTTCATATGAAGGTTAGGCACAAATGTCATATACCATATTGGCGCGATTTTTTTCCAACGCCAATTTGGGGAACGCATCAACAGCATAAACAACAACATCCGGTTTACAATATCAAGCAAAATAACGATACTTTGGCGCCAGTTAAGTACCCGTTGCGTATATGACATTGGCGTCAGAAAAAAATCGCGCCAATATGGGGCCGTATATGACATCTGTGCCTAATATTTTTCCTTTCGTTTTGTTTTTTAAAATAAAGAAACAAGTGAAAGCCATCAATTTAAATGTATCATTTTTAAATGAAAGTTTTGTATTAAATAAAATGATAACGAAATACAAAAAAAGCATTGTTCTTAGCATAGATTTAAAGGAGGCCAAACTGGTCGCCAAATCAATTTAAAATAGTAAACTTATCTGAATTATGAAAAAAAATATATCTGTTATGATTAAAATTTGAGTTGCCATCATTAGAAAAATATATTTAAAATTAGAAAAAAATTAATATTTCGAAAACTAATTCGAATTTAAAAATTCTAATGCCAGTTTTGAGATCTGTGGATCAATACGGATTTTTGGTGTTAATTTCATTGCAAAGTATTCCATATTTCAGGAGAAATCGCCGTGAAACATAATCAGTTGTTTAATCAGTCGATTCAAAAAATCGATACACATTTCAGCCGTTTCATATATTCGTTTCATAAATTCGTTCCATTAGGATTTTATATACATAGGGTAGATATGATATGATATGATATGACTAGCAGGCTATGCCCGCTGCGCTGGTCCATTTTTCCAAACGAACCTTGAATCAAACGAAATGGTGAACTTAACCTTCTATTTTAAAGCATTAAAGACGATCACCTGGCATGTCTTTCCGCATTGCTGAAACGAAGCGAACGCCATTGCGATGGAATACCATCTTATGATTAAGAAATAACTCTTTTAGTTATTTAAAGTAGAGTTTGGTATGGAAATGTGACAGTTATGACAACAGGAATTAAAATCTTCTCTAACCATCACACTATTAAAATAGAGAGCATTGCAATAATTGCAGGGATTGATTATTGAACTTTAACAGTATTCGGATCGATAATTTTCATTTGTTTGCTCTTGAACTCCCGGCCCCTCAACTCGCTCTATATGTGGTTCTGGAAGTTTTAATTCAATCTTATTACATGTTACATTATATTTTTTAATAAACGTCCTCTTCTGCCAGGTCTACTACTGTTTTCCATCTGTCTGTTCCAGTAAAGTACATAGAATAAAAAATGTAAAGAATTATTTGCCGACAATAATTAGTGTTTAACTTATATACTTATTAGGACAGTGAAGCAAAAATAAAAAGTGGATTTTCAAAGCTGAATTGTTTGAATAAAATTAAAAGGTACTACTTGATTATCCCGTCGACCAAAAAACTGTAGCCAAACTATAATATTAAATGCCAATAATGGATGTTCGTAAATGTCACATTCACTCGACATTAAACACCTTACAAGTGTTTGTTAAGTCATCAAATGACTTTTATTTCGACTTTTTACTTGCATTTTTATTAAGGTTTTACTAATTTATTTGTTCTTTCGTTATTTAAAAAAAAAAAAATGTTAATTTGTATAAATTGGCGTTGTCGAATAGTTTGGCGAAATTGGTCGACGGGATAATCAAGTAGTATCCCACGAAAAATATATTTACATAAAGAATTTTTTACATTAAAGAACATTTACATTTACAGAAAAATATTGCTTAAACAAAAAAACCCGGAAAATTATAAATTAAAAAAAAATAATAATTATAAGAAATATGCGCGCAAAATTATTTCTTATCCACCAGTAGTATTCAAAGAAAAAAGCAACCCCAAATGCTAAAGATCACAACAACCACATTGAAACATTTATCACCAAAAAATCCAGTACAGGATATGGAACACTTCTATCTGTTAGGCACAGATGTCATATACGTACCGGGTTTTTTTTTCACGCCATTTTGGCGAAAGCATCCGTTTCTAATAACAGTTATATATATATATATATATATACTAGCATACCCCGCGGCTTTGCTCGCGTAATAGTTGAAATATGCCAAGTGATATTTGCATGACTATTTTTTATAAGAATAACACTTTTTGGAATAATTCAAAATTGACAAATTAAGCCACAGTTTGACTAAACTTCATTTTAAAAGTGCAATAGACAGAAATGAGATTTTAATTAACAAGAAGAACTAAAACTAATTCAAAATAAAGGAAAATTTAGAAAGTATTTTGAGACTTTTATGCTCATTTCGTACGCTCATTTCAGTATTCATTTGAAGTTTTGAATGTTTTAGAAACCATCTTAACACATTTACATCTTAAAATTAGCCATCATTTCAAATTCCAAGCTTCTTGTCTAACAGTCTACCATCTCTCTGGTGTTAGTGGCACCAACATAAAATGCCGAAACAGAGTTGAAATAGATGTCTCGAAAAATGTTGAAACAATGACTGTCACCATTAATTTGCCAACATCAACCTTGAAATCGGTTGGTATTTCCTAATGTTCTATACAAAACGGAATTTAGATGTTTTTAAAGGCTTTCTTGTTGTTCCTGCCAACCAGGTGGTACTGACACCGGCATAAATATAGCCCGTATAGGATCAGGGACTATCACCCTTGATTCACAACCAATAACTTCTGTAATCGGTTTATTATTTGCTGAGATTCCATAGAAATCTTAATTTTGGACTCATTTAGAATGCTTTTCGCTCCTTCCCTTCGCTTCACCCCTTTTTATTTCCGAATTTATTTTCGACTGTTCTTAGAGGACATTTATATTTTATAAGTAACTACCGAGCTATATTTAAAGTTTCTAGACTATTCAGTACCACATAAATCGCAGTTTAGGAAGTTTATTGCTCCTGCAACCCTCTAGGGGTTGTGGCACCGACAAAAAAATAGCTTATGCTTGAGCAGGTTCTATCACCATCAATTTACAACCATTATGTTTGAAATCGGTTTCGTATTTCATACGATTGCATAAAAATCATAATTTAGAAAGATTTTAGAACGCTTTTCGCTCACTTCACCCTTTTAAATTTGGAATTTACTTTCGATAATTCTTAGAAAGCATTTGCATCTTTGAAGTAATTTGCATCTTTGAAGTTCCATTCCAAATTTAAAATGTTAGACCCCCTCCCCCCAGTAATACAAAAACGCAATTTAGAGCACTTTTTGCTCCTGTAACCGCCAGGTGGTAGTGACAAGAACGTAAAATATACACTGTTAAACATTTTGCAGCATTCTGGCAGGTCATTCGACCGTTTTTTGAAAAAACGGTTTCATAACCATAATTTAATTTCTTTCTTTCTAACCGATGACCAGGCCCCTACCTGCCGGGATACCCCAGCTTAACGGGTTTAGTACCTGGCATCGGGGCGAAAGACCGCCTAACCGCCGCGAAGCGGCAATAAACCTGACATCATTGCCTCGATCGTCATCCTATTTGCAGTGCCTACTGCTCGTTTGTGTATACTATGTTTTGCCGGTTACTTAACGTTATAACCTGTTGTTCGGCACCTGCACATTGCTACTCATGTTGGTCTCGTAATTTAGAACCTTGATCAGATGACGAGACCTTCACCTGGCCAGGCACCTCCAGAGGTATAATTCACAGGTAACTTGGAGGACTTTGCACCCACGACGGATTTTACATGCACCAGGCGCCATTAGCGTACATGGCGGATTATAGCCAGCAGTATGCCTCGATCCCGCGGCCTTAGCTGCGGATTCGATGCTCTACCAACTGGGCCACCGCTGCCCGAACTACTTCTGAATGACCTGGGGTTTAGAAGCCGAATTGTTGGTGCAGACTTGTCATAAGAAAAAAGATTGGAGGGGGTGAGGAAGCAAAAAAAAAAAAGAAAAAATAATAAAAAGAAAATAAATAAAAAAATAAATAAATAAAATAAATAAAAAAGAATTTAAAAAAAAGAAATAAAAAAAATGGAGCGCCGCAGATAGACAAGTTGCACCAAAAGTTAATTTTGGGCCGAAATGCTAGACAAACATAACGATGCAGGGGGATGGAACTCCGCCTATCTACCGCACCCCACCGCCTAGAAACTGACTCCGTAGACTTCCCACTGGAGAGGGTCCGGTAGCTTGTGCAGGCTATAGCCTATGTGCAACTAAGAATAATAAAGAGGCGGTAGTCAAAAAGAAAAAAAAAAAAAAAAAAAAAAAAACCCTGAAAGGGAAAGAGGTTAGCTTGTACATGTTATTACACTTAAAACTTACTTATAGCTATTTACTTAACTACCATTTATTACATATATTGTTTTAATATTATCCTATAGCACTAGGTGATACTAAACGAACTAGAGTAATTTACTTTAGATTACTTAAATATTGCCTGGCTATTTAAAATGAATTTATATTTTAATCATTTCTAATATTAGAATCGGGATTTTATTTATTAATTATTATTATTATTTTTATATTATCTTATGACAAGTTAACTATGAATTGGCATACTATTACTTAGCTAGGAGGGAATTGATAAGAGACTAACGAGCTGACCTAGTGAGATTAATATACTAATTTCTAATTGAACTAGCTGCTTGAGGTTGTAACTTAGACATAAGCTATGGGGGTTGGGTTTGACCTAAATTAACATTTAATTTAAACCATAATTTAATTATATTCTGACCAATTTAATTATATTCTGACCATAAAATGGCCAATAATATGGTCAGAATAGTGTTAAATTACGGTTGTGTAACCGTTTTCGGAAAAAACGGTCAAATGACCTGCCAGAATGTTTAACAGTGAAGGCTATGTTGGAGCGGGGACTGTCACCATCAATTTGATACCATTACTTCTGACTTCGGTTTATATTCTAGAGATTCCGAAGAAATCGCCATTTAGAACTTTTTTAGAACGCTTTTCGTTCATTTTCACACCTTTTTAAATTTCAAATTTTTAAGGAACTCTTCTCAGAGAGCTTTTACATATCATAAGTTTTTACAATGCCAAATTTCAAGTTGCTAGCCCTTTCAGTATCACAAAAATCACAATTTAGAAAGTTTTTAAAAATGCAACCGCAAGGTAGCAGTGACGCCGACATGATATAAATCCTATATTGGAGCAAGTGCTGTCATCATATATTTCCAACCACTGTTTTTGAAATCGGTCGGGTACCTTCTGGGATTGCGTAGAAATCGCAATTTAGAACGCTTTTCGTCCATTTTCACCCCTTTTAAATTTCGAATTATTTAGGAAATGTTCTTAGAGATCATTTATATCTTATTAGTAACTACCATGCCTAGTATCAAGTTTCTAGCCCCTGCAGTATTACAAAAAACGCAATTTAGATTGTTTTTAGTTCCTTCACACCCCTTGCGGCAGTGGCACCAATATGACGAACAGCCTATGTTGGAGCGAGGGCTGTCATCATCGTTTTCACACTATATATTTTTTAGTCGCTTCGGTACTTCCTGAGATTGTATTGAAATCGTAATTTAGAAAGTTTTTTAGAACGCTTTTCGCTCATTTTCGACCTTTTAAATTTTGATTTTTTTTGGAAATGTTGTTAGAGATCATTTGTATCTTATAAATAACTGCCCTGCCTAATTTCAGGTGTCTAGGACCTTCAGTAACACAAGAATCGCAATTTAGAACGTTTTTTGCTTCTGCAACCCATATATGCTAGTGACACTGACATGAAATGGAGCCTATGTTGGAGCAAGGGCTGTCATCATCAATTTCCAAGCATTACTTTTGAAATAAGTTGGGTAATATGTGATATTGCCACTGTTTTCTAAATTATAATTCAATCTTCGGAATTTTTTTTTAAACCGATAAAATTAGCGTACTTTTAGAGTCTGCGGTGTCTGAACGGGGGTTGACGAGGGTAGCTCGTAGGGGACAGAGCCCCCTAGTAAATAAAAAATAATAATAACTATAGAAGAAAAGTTACTACTTAGTTATCCCGTAGATCAAAAAGCTATCGCCAAACTATCTATATTATAAAGGACAAACATATCTGTGCGTAACGCATACGTCATTTTGCGAATGGCAACACTTCGAAATTTGAAAAATAAAATTTCGGTTTTGCAATTTTCTCTACTGCAAATTTTTAAACTTCTAAATATCGCACATTTTAAATTTTTACACCGTCGTATGAGGAAAAAAATGCTCTTTTAAATGCAATTTGTTTGAAATCTGTATCTCAATTTATTTTTGAGATATTAATTTTTTTGTAGTTTTTAATACCATTTTTCTAAAAGTGGCAACAAAAGTATCCCATTTCTATTGAAAGTAAACGGAAAATAGTCGAAAATAGGAGATTGCTGGATCATTTTGTTGCCATTTTTTCTCATAAAACCTGAAAAAGAAGTAGAAATTAAAATACGGGCTATGTCAAGAATATTGTCTGTTATTCCGCGGTAATGACGTCATATGCATACTTTTCTATAGACGAAGTTTAAAACTGGATTGTAAAAGTAGATTGATTTAACGGATGCAAATGACGTCATTTTATAAAAAAGCGTGTATTTTAATTCTTAAAACTGAATTATGTTTTGTAGAAGTGCGTCATTTTCACAGCCCAGCTGCTTTGAAATTCTTTACAGGTGAAAATGTTTCATTTTTGAAAATAATGTAATCGAAATCACACACTGATAAAACGCAATGTTTTACAAAAATTTCGAGTGTCTTTATAAAAGAGAGGTGACATGCAAATAATAGCGATTTATAGTACAGAAATTGATTATTCTCGCCTGGATGGATTTGCTTCGCCGAACAAGCAAACAATTAATTAGAGATTTAAAATAATATCACGTTCCTGAATTTTTGTAAAAAATTCTCTCGAATAACAAAATTTTAATGCTATTCTTTAAGACATTCTACTATAATTTTATCAAAATAACATAATTCATCAACAAACAACATCAAAATAACAATTTTCATAATTTTATATAATCTATATATTTAAAACACAAGTGTGTTTTTTAGTCATCTGTCCTGATCTTTCTGCTGGACCAATTTGACTAATATTTTTTTTAACTGAAAGCTGTTCATTTGTAGATCGCACTATCGGATTTGTTTTTTAAAATATCCCCACTTTTATATTTTATTACGTATTACGTATTATTATTGATTACGTATCTATCTATATTATGTAGAACAAACGTATCTGTGCGTAACGCTGACGTCATTTTGTGAATGGCAACACTTAACGATCAAATTCGGTCTTGAAAATTTCGCTACTGCAATTTTTTAATCTTCTGACCATCGTACATTTTCAATTTTCGTCGCATCGGGAAAAAAATTACTTTCAAATGCAATTTTTTTAAAAACTGTATCTTAATTGACTGATGTATCCTATTTTTTAAATAATTTTTAAGCATGATTTTTTTTTTAAAGTTTATCTTATCCCGTGCCAGTTTCATTGCATAATAATGATAAATATTTTGCACATAAAGCAACAAACATTGTTCAGCATTTGCTTCTGGCTATTTTTGCATAACGAAATTAATACTTCCTTTATAAACAAATAAAAGAATAATATTAAATAAACAACACCAACCTAACATATTTGTGAAAGACAAATTAACGTAATTAATATTTCTTTTATAAACAAATAAAGAATAACATTTAAAAAAACACAAATCTAACATATTTGTAATCGTACAATTTAAATTTTTAGATCACCAAATAGGAATTTTTTTTTAATTGAATTTGTTTGCAAAGTTCATCTCAGTTGACTGATTGTCTATGGTTTTAAAATCAATTTTAAAGCATGAAATAATTTTTAATTTATCAATATCGCTAGGAGCTCGATTACGAAAGATTAATCCGTTCGCCCTTAAAACAAAATAAAGAGCTCATCATTTTCTTACGACTAATATCCATTAAAAAACTGCCGTATGAATAAATAAATAAAATAATATAAATAAAACACAAATTTAACAGACATGTGTAAGCTCTGAAATTATCGGAATATAAAAGGATGCCGTAAGTAGCAAAATCTTGGTCGAATAACTCTTAGCATGCGGCTAATAAGAAAATATCGCTTTTGATAAATTTCAAAAATTTATTTGATTGTATAATTCGTATTTTTCATAAGAAAAATGCTTTTTTAATGTAAGTGGGCAATCTAAAAAAATTATTGAATATAAAAAATTATTAGCTTTCAATAAATAAAAAAAAAAATATTTTCACCTATATTCTGTAACCCGGGAACCCCGGATACGATCCCCTAGTAAGATTAAATGCCAATAATGGTTGATCGTAAATGTCACATTCACGTGACTTTAAGCAAGTTACACGTGTTTACGTCATCAAATTATTTTTATTTCGATGTTTTATTCGTATTTTTATTAATTTTATGCTAATTTATTTGTTCTTTCGTCATTTAAAATAAAAAAAAGTATGTCAATTTGCTTTCTTTGGCGAGTGGTTTGACGATTTATAAAATTTGGCAAAATTGGTCGACGGGATAACTAAGTAGTACCAAAAAAAATTATATAATTGTAAAAAAGAAAATAAAAGTAAAAATTTTGTTAGTGTAAGCAAGAATATTTTTTAAAATTCTAAAAGAGAGCACCTCGAGTTTGCGACTTTAAGTTTCGCGGGTTAAGCTTTGCGGGAATGCTATTGTGGGAATGAAAATCAATATAAAAAATGCAATTTAACAAATTAGAAAGACCATTTGGAAAATGATTTTTTCAAAGACTATAATTTAAGACATAAAAAATCGCACGAAATTGATCATACATTAAATACGCCATGGATTACATTTTTCGGTACTGTAAGTTTTTAAACTTCTACAGAGCTGGTCATACATTACGTACGCCACGGATTAAACATTAGTATACCTGGACCAATTTTAAATGAAATTTCATTCTTAAACTTCTAAACATCCCACAATATTACTTTTTACACCGTCGTATAGAGAAAAAAATGTACTTTTAAATGCGATATGTTTGAAAGCTGTATCTCAATTTGTTTCTGAGTTATTAGGTAGATTTCGTATGAAATACTACCTATTGGGATCGTTCCTATGTTGGAATTTCTGAAAAATTTTTGCAGATCTACACCGGTCATGACCCCTAGAACCCAAAACCACCCTCAGTAAAAAACTTTATATATATATCTATCTATCTATCTATCTATCTATATATATATATCACTTTCTTCTGGACACGATAACTTTCGTAATTCTGCACCAATCTCTTCCAAACTGATACATAAAATCAATGGGCATAAAATCTCGGTCAAGTTCGTTAATGGGCAAAATCGGACCAAGGGGAGGGAAATAGGGAGGGGTTTTGTGAAAACAGAAAACCCCCCATAACTTCTTAATTTTTGTACATATCAAATCAGTTTAAAGTTTTTATTACTTCTAAAAATAGGGCAAAAAATTTATGTATCACAGATTTTTGATAAAGTTAAAAATGGGCTCAAGGGACGCAAAAAATAGGGTTTTTGGGACAAAAAAATTCATAACTTCGTCAATTCTCAAGATATCAAATTCAATTAATTTTATTATAAATCTCCTTAAAATTATCTAAAACTTTTATATTCACAAGTTTTTGATAGGAACAATTCGTACCGCAAAAAAAAATTAAAAACGAAAACAAAAAGGGCGTTTGAAGAAGAAAAAAATCCATAACTTCGTCAATTCTCAAGATATCAAATCCAATTAATTTTATCATGAATCTCCTTAACATTATCTACAACTTTTATATTCACAAGTTTTTGATAGGACCAATTCGTACCGCAAAAAAAAATTAAAAACGAAAACAAAAAGGTGGTTTGAAGAAGAAAAAAATCCATAACTCCGTCAATTCAAAAGATATAAAATCCCCATGAATTTATCATATATCTTCTTAATATTGTCTACAACATCTATATAGACGAGTTTTGGATAGGACCAATTCTTAGAGCAAAAACAAATTAAAAATACATACCGGTTGAAGTAAAAAATGATTTTAGTATGGGTGTTTTCAAATCCAAACTGCTTATTTTCTGACTCATTTTACAATTCATTTTTGCTCTCAAAGGCTTCTAATTGGTACGTTTTCTTACTCAGAAACTATATAATGTACCGTAATGGTCGATTTTCTGATAGGGGCAGAATATATTTTTTTAAATGCTGTTAAAAAGGGCATTTTGAACCGAATTTACCGAAGCGGATTGTGTTGGAAAAATCATTGTATTAAGGATGCGCTTAAATCCAAACTGCTTATTTTCTTACTGTTTTTTAAATTCATTTTTGCTCTCAAACGCATTTAATTGGTAGATTCGCTTATTCAGAAACTATATAATGTACCGTAATAATAGATTTTTAGATAGAGGCAGAATATATTTCAAAAAATTATGTCAAAGTGGGAATTTTGAACGGAATTTCCTGAAGCGATTGTGTTAGAAACGAAAAATATTGTCCTTCTGAGAAAATAATTGTTTATATATCAAGTTTTAATTAATTGAACAAAAAATAAAAACACAGGTCGCTTATAAATCTCTTCAAAAATCACGTCAGCAAGTTTCATATTTTTTTTAATTAAAAATGAATCTGGAATTATGCCAGAAAATTTCGAGTTGCTGAGCATGGAAAAGTATTTTTTTGAATACCGCCCTAACATGATTCTGATAAAACCAGCTATTATATGAAAATGAAATAAAAACTCGTCAAGAGCGGCCAGATAAAATTGTTAAAGTGGATTTATCTATAATCATGATTTAGTTTTTGTTTGTGAAATTAGTATATTTGACTTCGAAATCTACCTCTGCCTGTAGGCCGGGCCGGCAGGGATTTTTTATTATTATTATTTTTTTTTAGTTTTTATTACTTTTATAACAGAAGTATCCATCTCAGTTGAAAGTAAAGGAAGAATACAGTTTACTGTACAGAACAGTCAGAAAACGAATGAAATGTAGGATTCAACTAATAAAACGCTTCAGATATGTTTTTGATTTCCTACCCTGACCGAGGACAATAACCTTTTTTCCAAATGGTTAAAAAGTTCATTAGAAATTAGTTTAATCAAATTTTCTGATATATTTTGTTAACCTAACGCAAGCGATAATTCGCCAAATATTGCATCAAATGTAATTTTTCACAATAAATTATATTTTAAGCATTACAAATATTTATCTCATGTTTAAACTAAATATAATATTATGTCTCATTAAAATTTTTTTTGTTAATTTTTTTGAATTAAATATCAGTATTTTTTTTTTCATTTATTTGCGAGGTGTTTGTATTATTTTCTAACAGATATAGCCATTTCAATTCATTAATAAACAAACCTTTCGCCAAAACATTATCACTGGCAACCCTTTTGTCGAAAATATCAATAAAATACCAAATTTATTACCAAAAATCATAGTTATCCCTGTATATTTGACTAAACCACCAGGGGAATATTCTCCCTCGAATGACACAATTTGCAAAGAAATTCACAGGGAAGTTTTTGAAAACACTCGAGCGGAAATTTTGGAGCTTACTGCTTTATAATATACTAGTGGCTATGCCCGCTGTGCTGGTCTGTATTTCCAAATGAATCTTGGATTAAACGAAATAAATATGAACTTCAATTATAAACAATTTGGTCCTTCAGCTGGACTTTGCTCATTGCTGAAAACGATGCGAACGCCATTGCAATGATATATTATCTTAAGCGTTGGACAAAATTTAGCTATTAACCAAGCAATTCTTTTAGTTGATTATTAACAGTGCACTTTTGGTAGGGTAATGTGATTCTTATGACAACAAGAATTAAAATGGTTTCTGATCTGACATTTCTAAATTAGAATCCATTAGAAGGATTGCACAGATTGGCCATTGAACACGAAAAATGTTCAGGTGGTTCATTTTCGTTTGATAGTTCTTGAACTCCTGGAATCTCAGTTCGCGCAATATGGGATTCTGGTAGCTTAAATATAATATTACTCAATGTTATGTTATATTTCTTAATATACGCCCTCTTGTAACAGATCTACTACTCATGTTTTCTCTCTTTGGATTCCAGCAGAGTAAATACCGTAAAAAATGTATTGAACAATTTGCAGTAAAAAAATAATGTTTAACTTTCATATTTTACTGGAAAGTGAAATATAAAAAAGTGTGTTTTTAAAGCTGTATTGTTTGAATAAAATTAAAATGACATCATTTTCAATTCCTTTTCATTTTGTAGACCATTTACAATCATGTAACCGTTTACACATTACAAAACTCGATGACTTAATCTTGTAAAAAAAAAAAAAAAAAAAAAAAAAAAAACCTCTTGTATCCAATAAAATCTTTCTAATCATCTGTAATCGACTCCATTGTGAGGGTTAACGTCAAACATTAAAACTGATGCTACAATATTGCTACACATTAACCAGAGTTAATGAAAAAACAAACTTAATTACTCGACAAGTTACGATCCAATAGATAATGTCAAATTGTTGTCGAGTCAATTATAGATTTTTTATAAATAAATATTCATGTCTTAAATAGACCTGACAATGTTAAATAAAGTTAGTCATACAAAAAATTTTAGCAATAAGCATTTTGGTGAATGCTTGAACCGATTTATTTTGCATTTTTACAGGGCATAATAACACGGACAAACAAATAGGCTTCCTAATTCCTTTATAGTTAAGAGTAAATTAATCAACCGTCTATTGTGTAAATAACTCTAATTTGTTGCTAAGTTTAGCTGAAGCGACGAATTAAAAAAATATCTGAAATTAAATTCAGCAAGCAATTTTTATTGCAAAATTTTGGCTTTTTATTACAATAATAATAATGCATAATTGCAGAAATCTTCTTAAGAATCTTCTTATATCCTAACTTTTAAAGCAGTGAATATTCCTATAGGTGAAATTGGCAATAGGTCAGATATCTTTAAAATATATATATAACATAATACGCTATTTTCCATTAATATGTAATAATCTCAATTCCAGGATATAAAAATCGCATGCTTGAAGAAAACAAAACGGCATATTTCCATAGTAATGGTATTCCATACTATGATAAAAAAAATATTTTAAATCTCTGAAATTAAATTATTCTAGTATATGTGCGTATTTGGCAGACAATTGCACTAAAATTTAAATACTTGCTACATAATTATAATTATAACAGCTTTTTACATGATTTACATTTGATTATAAAAATTTACTCCAAAATCTTCTCCTATGCTTAAAAAAACATTATTGCGACGTTTGCCTGGCTTATTTCAAGCCTCTGCCTTTGTGGCTTAAAATTGCATTGTTTGGCGACAAAAGTAATAATTAAATAGCATGTAACTGACAAATACAGCCATTTTTACAGTTACTTCTTCTAATTTTTCCCCTAAGACATACGATGGGAGAATTACATAAAAATGCTAATTAAATTGAAAAACAAAACAACAACAAAAAAAGACTAAAATAATGTTACTTAAATTTTATTTCTTCAAGTTTTTTCAGGCACTTTTTTATTAACATGACGCAAGCGAAAAATCGCCAAATAAGGTATCAATTGCTTCTTTTATACTATATATATATTATAAACATCCCTTTCGTGTTTAAATTAAATATTTTCGTTTTATAATTTTATCTCTCATTAAAAGAGTTTTTGATTCTTTTTTTATTAAATGAATAATATTCATTTTCTTTTAACTTGCGAGTTGTTTACATTATTTTCTATCTGATATAGCCGTTTCAATTTTTTAACCAACGATAAAATGATGCCAAAAAATAATTACTGGTAATCCTTTTGCCGAAAATATCAATAAAATACGAAATTTATTACCAAAAATCATAGTTATCCCTGTATATTTGACGCATAAACAACCGCACGAATATTCTCTATCGAATGATACAATTTTGAAAAAAAAATCGACCGGGTAGTTTTTAAAAATATTCGAGTGGAACTTTTAGAGCTTACTGTTTTATAATATATACTAGCAGGCTATTCCCGCTGCGCTGGTCCATTTTTGAATCAAACGAAATGGTGAATTTTACCTTGCATTTTAAAGCAATATGAACCTTCTCCTGGAAAATCCTTCCGCATTGCTGAAAACGATGCGAACACCATTACGATAGTATGTTGTTATTTTGCAATCTTATTCGTTGGACAAAATTTGGGCAACTTAGCAACTTATTTTAGTTGATCATTTATAGTAGAGTATGGTAGAGAAATGAGGAAGTTATGACAACAGAAATTAAAATATTCTTTAGTCACCACACTACTAAAATAATGAAAATTACAATTATTGCGGAGATTGACCATTAAATTTAAATAATTTTTTGTTTATTCATAATCGTTTCCTAGTTCTTGTACTCCGGACCCCTCAGCTTAACGATATGTTTTGTTCTAACAGTTTGAATACAACTTCACTCTACATTTTGTTATATTTCGCAATATACGTCTTCTCCAGGCAGGTCTATTACACTTTTCCATCTTTGGATTCCAAAAGAGAAAACACAGTCAAAAGTATAACAAATTATTTGCACACAAAGCGCGGTGTTAACCATCATATTTAAACGAAAAATGAAGCGTTAAAAACGTGGATTTTTAAAGCTGAATTGTTCGAATGGTAGAAAAATAAATATTTAGTTTACATTCAATAAAATCCTTCTAATATTTCATAATCGTATTAAGCCAAGATTGACGTCAAATATTAGAAGTGTTTGCAACGATATAGTTTTAAAAATAACAGAGTTAGTTACAAAACAAAGTAAATTTCACGCCAAACTACATTGCATTAATTATTAAAGTTACACATATATTAAGACAGACTTAAAACACAATTAATACAATAAACCCAATTGGAGTGAAAAATTAGCCGGGGCCAGGATTTGAACCTGGGTCGACGGCGTACCGTGCTGTTGCTTTACCACTAAGCTACCACTGGTAGATATCCTAGCCCGGTAATTCCTCACTAATAAACCAAGTTGGGGAACGTCACCGTCCATTTATCAGATAGCACTGGATGACGTGACAACTATGAACAAATTACTTTATCCATCGATCCACAATACATATTAAAGCACATAAATCAATGTCTGATTTCCATTTTTTAAAAAATTATTAAAGGTACACATATATTATGACAGACTTAAATCACAATTAATACAATAAACCCAACTGGAGTGAAAAATTAGCCGATCTCAGGATTCGAACCTGGATGCCCAGCGTATCGTGCTGTTGCTTTACTACTAAGTTTTACCACTAAATTATGTCTATTTGTATAATTTGGTGAATAGCTTGGCGATTTGTATAATTTGGCAAAATTGGTCGACGGAATAATAAAGTAGTAAAATAACTGCAGATATAAAAGATATAATAGTAATGTTAAACCACAGAATTACAGAATGCATGGCGCATGACTTGGCAGAGATGTGATAAATACGCCAATTCTATCAACCTAAATATTCAGATTCAATGTAAACAAATAATATAAACAAACAATGTAAACAAATAATGTAAGCAAATAATATAAATAATAATATTTACAAAAATGTAAACAAATAATTTAAAAAATTGCCAATTTGGCAATTTTTTAAAATAACATGAAGCAGTTGTTAATTCTCCAGTCGCGCCAATAGTAAATTTTATTTTGATTGTTTGCTTCATAATGAAAACCCCAAATTTAATAATCGTGGTACAGATGTCATACGCACTACGTTGCCGTGATTTTATTCTGACGCCAATTTGGCGAAAACCTCTTTTTCGAATACCAGTTACATTATTACATATATATTAAAAAAAAGGGAATAACAATAAAGAAATAAAAGTTTAATTAATAACTATTGAACAAAACAATTTATATAATAAAATGAAAAGAAAATAAATGTAAATAAACAATTTATTAATAAATAAAAACAACATCTGGGTTACCCTATCAAGCAAAATAATGGCATTTTGGCGCCAGTTAAGCACCCCTTTGCGTATATGAAATTGGCGTAAAAAAATCGCGCCAGCATGAATAATCTGAGTAATTTTCTATAATCTGATTGACCGTCTAGAAGTCTCCTTCATCCATAAACAAAACGCCACAGATGTCATATATGCACCGAGTTTGACGCGATTTTCTTTTGCGCGAATGTGGCGGAAACATCCTTTTCGAATACCAGTTACATATATAAAGTAAACAATAATATGCTGGTTACCATATGTCAGGCAAAATAGCGCCATTTTAGAGCCTATTAGTTACCTCGGTGCGTATATGACATCTGTGCCAACAAAACTTTTAATGATATAGTAAATATGCCATTGGAGGTACTCGATTATCGAAGATTAGTCCAATATCTTTTAAAATATTGTCTAACACAGGGAATAAGATGAAGAAAATCGAAGAAATGACCAATTAAAAACTTTTAAATTTTTTTCAGCAAACAATTTTTATTTAAAAACGTTGAATTTTGAATTTGTTGAATTGTCTATATAATTTACAATTGTTATTAAAATGCACTCCAAAAATGATCTGCACTTGAAAAAACACCTCAAGCTAATGTCACATCTATGCATTTTTGGCTTAAAATCACATTCTTTGGGACAAAAGTAAAATGAAAATCGCAAAGAAAAAATATAGGTATTACTTAGTTATTCCGTTGACCAAAAATCTATCGCCAAACTTTAAGATTAAATGCCAATAATGGTTGATCGTAAATGTCACATTCACTTGACTTTAAGCAAGTAACGCGTGTTTACGTCATCAAGTGATTTTTTATTTCAACGCTTTATTTGTATTTTTATTAATGTTATACTGTAACGCCATTAAATTATGGCCAGAGGCCGCTAAGGTCGTGGTTCCTTGCGCACGGATTCTACGCAGTTATGAGCTAGCCAAGGTGCATACCGGGTCACATCCGTTGACCGGAAAATTGAATTCACCCAACCTGGGTGTTAATGATATTTATATATGTGAAACTCCTGATTCTATATTGATGTCGTGTTGTCTATTTGTATATGTGTTCGTGGTGTCAACAATAAAAGTGTTTGTGCTTACAAGAAATCTCGTCTTCTGTTAAAGTCTGCCATCTACGTTATAATGGCGCCCAACCCGTGGCGTTCGAATCCTTCGAATTCGAAAGTGTTCTCAGTGCTAAAATGTGAATATTCGGAGTGTAAAAAGTACCGTCAATCTTTATTGATGTCAAATACTTATTTCTGTTAGTGAGCCGTTGACTCTCACAACAGAATTCAAGAAGTCAGAAGAAGTGTAATTTTATTTAATAAAAAATAAGAACGAATATCCACAGCAGAAATAAAAAAGCCATTTCGAAATATTTTCTGCGAGATGATAAATATCCAGTAAAATATAATTTAAGAGCATGTCATCGTGAATGCACTTAAAACGGAAATATGTTCCACGTTAAAAATTTACTTTCGATTGCTGAAGATTATGGAAGTAAGTCTATTAAAAGTGAAAAATAACGTTCGCTTAAGAACAAAATAATTGAAAATATTCTAAAAACATTCAGTGCAAGTGTGATTATTTTGAAGTACGTTAGAAAAAAAAAACAGTTCTTTGCATTTTCGATCATTCTGTTTATGTTGAAACATTCTATTTCTAATCCCTTTGATTATTTTATGCTGTTTTATTTATTTATTTAATTTCTTTTTCTTTATGAAATTAAATATGTGGTAATGACTACCTTTACTAAAGTATTAGATCATTTTTATTTATTTTTGGTTGTGTGAAGAAATATCTTTAAAACTCTGCATTTGATTTATTTTTATATTTTTGTTTTTCATTTCTTTTTTTTTTCAAAACTGGTACCAGTGTAGGCAATTAACTTGAGTTAGGAAATTGTTTTATTTTATTATTATTTTCATATATATTGTATTGATATGTTTATTTAAGTGTAAATTATGAGATTATTAATTGAAACGTGATCACGTTCGTTAAAGTAATTAGGTTGGTATCTATATTATAAAGGACAAACATATCTGTGCGTAACGCATACGTCATTCTGCGAATGGTAACACTTTCAAATTTGAAATGAATTTTCGTTTGGCAATTTTCGCTACTGAAAATTTTTAAACTACTACACATCGCAGATTTTCAGTTTTTATACGATCGTATGAGGAAAAAAATGTACTTTTACATGCAATTTCTTTGAAATCTGTATCTCAATTTATTTTTGAGATATTATTTTTTTATAGTTTTTTGTGCCAATTTTGTAATTGTGGCAACAGAAGTACTCCATTTATATTACAAAGGACAATAATCTGTTCGTAACGCTGATATCATTTTGCAAATAGCAACGCTTCAAGATGAAATTTCGGTTTCGGGTCATTCCATGTCAATTGAGGCAGGCATGTAACCAACCATCACAGATTTTTATGAAACTGCGTGTGTTTGTTCCAATTATTAAGATATGATCACCAGTATTTTTTTTTACTCCTTGGTCAAATAGTTTCTGAGAAAGAAATTGTCAAAATTTTGAAAAACTGCCGTCAGTTGGCATTCTTGACTCCTCGGTTTTCAAATGTAGCATGACATAAATATGATCATATTTCAATATCTACTCTACAAATCATCTCCAAATAATTTATGCATAATATATAAGGTACGCAGTTTATGAAAAAAAATACTGTTACGCTTATAACATTTTAAGTGTGTCTAAAAAAATGTTTAAACTTTGAAGCCATGAATTTTTTATGAAAAATAATGCATTAACTAAAAAAGCATTATCAACAAAAGGCGGTATTTTTATTAAATTTATTTTTTGTGGGGGATATACTTAAAGGTGTCCTTTACCTGATTCTAAAATAAAAATAGTGGGATTTTGGGTGTTTTTAGTAGTATTTTCTAATTAAAAATATTTTGAGGTGCATTTCAAATCAAATCAAGCAGAGTCATTCCATGTCAGTTCGCCTAAGACATTTAATTCACTGTCACAAATTTCAATGAAACTGGGTATGTTTATAGTTCATTTTAAGACGCAATCACCTTTAATTTCCTTGATCCTAAGTAAAATATATTTTAAGATAAAAAAAAATCTAAATTTTGAAATTTAAAAAAAATGTTTTTAATGACAGATCTATATAAAAAGACTGCATAAAAAAAGCCATTTCAATATAAAATCATTAAATAAGTTTCAAATAATGTATATGTGACAAATAATGTAGGCAGATTATTATTTATTGTTGTTTGTAATGTTTAAATACTAAGAGTGTGCTTAATCTTATGAATTTTTAAAATCAAGAATTTTGTGAAAAATAATGTGTTAATCAAAAATTTATTATTAACCGAAGGCAGGCTGTTATTACTTTTTTTAATTGTACGTAAAAATATCTTTTCAATAGTTATAAAATAAAAATAGTGAAAATATGATCAATTTTAACTAAATTTTCATAAAATGTGAATGTTTAATGATAAATATTGATGATTTTCATGCTAAGATGTACTATAATGACTACGATATCGTGCATTGCTAGTCTTGCTTAAATATAATACATACAATAATAAAATAAGAAATATTATTTACAGCAATAAAAATTAAATTAAATAGTACCAGTTCCTTTACCAACATTACACTACTCAACAGCCGACTTAAAATCAACAGACCCCTTAATGAAAAATACTTTCAACTGTTCAAATAATAAGTAAACTACTATTGGGCGGTAAGGAGCTAGTGATTTTTCTCTTTTTTGGAAAGGGATAATTGCTCTTCGGCCTAGAAGTTTTACTAAAAAACAATATTGTTTATTTTTTTCCTTAAGAAACGAACATAAAAGATAATTTGAAAAATAAAATAAATGTATAAATAAAAATATTTCCAGGGATGATACATTGGATAGATTTTACATCTGAAAATATTGATAATTTTAAATATGATTTAAATACTTCTAAAACCAACCAAAATCCCACTATTTTTATTTCAGATCCAGTTATAATGTAGTATTATGTACAACTTAAAATTAAAAAATTAGTCATAGAAACTCCGCCTCTGATTGATAAAGCTTTTTTAATAATTTCATTATTTTATGTAAAATATTTTTGATTTCAAAGATTGTACAATTTTTTAGACACGTTTAAATATTTTTTAACATTACAGCAATATACTTTTCATAATCTACATACTTTATTTACCTTGCTTAAATTATTTGAAGAAGATTTCTTTATTAGTTATTGAAATATGATTTTATATATAAAATGAGGCCTTTGAAATTTGAACAATCATTAATGGCAACTCGTGGCAATTTTCCAAAACTTTGATAATTTTTTTTCATATTTTCACTATTTTTATTTTATAATCATTTCAAAGATATTTTTACGTACAATTAAAAAAAGCAATAAAACCCTGCCTTCGGTTAATAATAAATTTTTGATTAACAGATTATTTTTGACAAAATTCTTGATTTTAAAAATTCACCAGATAAAAGTCCCTCTTAGTGTTTAAACATGACAAAATAACAAGATATAATAACCTGCCTACATTACTTGTCACATATACATTATTTGAAACCTATTTAGGGATTTTATATTGAAATTACATTTTTTTTTTATGCAGTCTTTAAATATAGAACTTTCATTAAAAGAATTTAATTCAATTTTCAAAATTTTGCTATTTTTTTTCTTAAAAAATATTTTACTTAGGATCAAGAAAATTAAAGGTGATTACGTCTTAAAATGAGCTATAAACAAACCCAGTTTCATTGAAATTTGTGACAGTGATTAAATGGCTTAGGGGAACTGCCATGGAATGACTCTGCTTGATTTGATTTGAAATGCACCTCAAAATATTTATAATTCGAAAATACTACTAAAAACACCCAAAATCCCACTATTTTTATTTGAGAATCAGGTAAAGGACACATTTAAGTATATCTCCCACAAAAAATAAATTTAATAAAAATACCGCCTTTTGTTGATAATGCTTTTTTTTGTTAATGCATTATTTTTCATAAAAAATTCACGACTTCAAAGTTTAAACATTTTTTTAGACACACTTAAAATGTTATAAGCGTAACGATATTTTTTTTTTCATAAATTGCGTACCCTATATATTATGCATAAATTATTTGAAGATGATTTGTAGAGTAGATATTGAAATATGATTATATATATGACATGCTACATTTGAAAACCGAGCAGTCAAGAATGACAACTGACGACAGTTTTTCAAAATTTTGACAATTTTTTTCTCAGAAACTATTTCACCAAGGAGTAAAAAAAAATACTGGTGATCATATATTAATAGTAATAACAAACCCGTGCAGTTTCATTAAAATCTGTGATGGTGGGTTACATATTGATATTTTACTGCCTGATTTGATGTGGAATGCCCCTTTCCCAATTTTCCCTTCTGCAATTTTTTAATCTTCTGACCATCGCACATTATAATTTTTTACACTGTGGTATAGGGAAAAAAATCTACTTTTAAATGCAATTTGTATCAAAACGCTATCATAATGGACTGATTTATTATGGTTTATAAAATAATTTTCAAGCGTGATTTTTTAAATTTATCTCGATCGCGCACCGGCGGGCTCAATTACGAAATATTAATAAACAATTTGCACATAAAAAAGAGTTCAGAATTTATCTACGACTAATTTTCTACATTGAAATTAAAGCTTCGTCAAACAATAAGTAAAAGAAAAATATATAAAAAAGCACGAATTTAACATATATGTAATCGAACAATTGAAAATTTTAAAGCCGAATTGGGAAAAATATGGTCTTTTAAATGTAATTTGTATGAAATAGATAAGTTTTGAAATATAGTTGCTAGGCAACTGTTAAAGTAAAATGGAAAAAATAATCTATACATTGAAAACAAATGACAGCTTTTTCAGACATCTTCCCTGAACTTTCTACTGAACCAATTTTTGGTAATTTTTTTTTAATGAAATCTGTTCATTTTTAGATGAACTGGCACTATCTATTTTTCTAAATATTCCCACTTTTATATTTTAAATTCAATTTGAAACGTTTTTTGAAATTTTATCAAAATAGTAGCAATCGTATTATTTCCACTGTTGTAGAAAAAAAGAAATGTTGGGGTTTATTTATCCTTATTGATGCCATTTCATCATTACAATTAAAAATAACTTTAAGTCTCAACAGAAAATGACGTCACGCTTTAAAAAACATGCATTTTATCTCATAAAGCTATGTTGCATTTCAATATATTTTCTTTCGGCTGATATCGAATTTGCGACACTTGGCATAATGCTTCAGTAAGCGCCATATTTAAAAGAAAACGATCCTTTTCTTAGATAAAACTATATATTTTTAGTATGAATTCATCTAAAAGACATCATTTTCTGGAATTTGTAGTCAGCGGTACTGAAATTAGAATCTCAAGCCAAAAGAATAAATTTACACATGCAAAGTTGTAGCTGACAAAGGGGACTTCACGTTTGAAAATCTATCTATTTTATAAAGGAAAATATGTCCGTACGTAACGCTGACATCATTTTGAGAATGGCGATGCTTGACATTTAAATTTCGGTTTTGCAAATTTTTCTACTGCAAGTTTTTTAACTTCTAAACATCACACATTTTGAATTTTTACACCGTTATATGGGGAAAAATCTACTTTCAAATGCAATTTGCTTGAAAACTTTATTTTAATTGATTTATTTATCATGGCTTTTTAAATAATTTTCAAGCATAACGTTTCTAAATCTATCTCCATTGCGTGCAGGCTCCATTACGAAATAAACCATTTGCACGTAAAACAATATAAATAGTTCAACATTTGTCCCTTACTAATATTTCATAGTGAAATTAAAACTTCATCAATTTATTATATTAAAATGTGAATGTCCGTTTGTATTTCACAGCTGTCTCTCCTAGAATATGGAATGTTATGTGATCAAATTGACCCCGGTTAATCACATGGATCCAAGGATGTCAAAATTTGTCGTATAATTTTAAAATTTGATTAGTTTTCGATATATATATGTATATATACATATATGTATATGTATATATATTTTTTAATGACATTTATGTAATGAGGGAAATTAAATTCCCCCTTTTAAATTAATTAAAATAAAAAAAGAGAAAACAGAAAATGACAAGGGTTATTAGATATCATTGTTTGACATTATTTTTTAATTGAAATTAACGTTTATTTGAATAAATAGGGAAAATAATAATGTGATTGAACAGTATTTTTCAAGAAAACATCACGAAATACAAACTTATCTTCACATATATAAATATTAAACAGACATACAACAATAAATACAATAAAACCGACCGGGGTGAAAAATAAGCCAGAGCTTGGAATCGAATCCGGAACCACAGCATTCCAGGCTGTCACTCTAACCACTGAGCTACTCCGGCCGATACCTGAGTCTGCAATTTTTCACTAATAAGCCATGTTGGGGAAGTCACCAGCCATCTGTACGACAGCCTTGGATGACCGAATAACGATGACCGGACATACGACCCTATACGACCGGACAACGACTCAGGTATCGGCCGGAGTAGCTCAGTGGTCAGAGCGACAGCTTAGAATGCTGTGGTCCCAGGTTCGACTCCTTGCTCAGGCTAATTTTTCACTCCAGTTGGGTTTATTGTATTTATTGTTGTACACCTGTTTAATATTCATATATACCGTTAACAGTTGAATGCAGGCGTTATTTATCTGTCTTTTATTATATATTGTAGTGTGTGTGTGTGTTTTATTTTATGTTCACATATTCAAGCATCAGGAATCCGTTTATGTTAGAAACAAAAATTCGACTATCGACTGGAACATTGAGATAAATTCTGTTGACGTCAAAAGAAAAAACATCGTAATCAAAAATCATTATTTTAATTTAATTTTAAGTTGAAAAGTAGATTTTCAACTATTGCCTTAAGATGGCTATTAAAACGTTTCAGAAGCGGACATTAAAAACGAAATGTTTAGTGAGAATTTTTTTTTCTCTAAATATTTATTTTAATTCATAAATATAAAATGCTTCTGAATAAATTCGTCAAACAAATTCATTTTTGTATAAGTTGACCCAAATGACAACATTTCTACCAACTCCGAAATTCGAAGCAAAATCTTGGAAGAGCGAAAATCTTTAGGCAAATAAAATTTATATGTGCATTTTTATTCGGAAAAATTTTGTTGTTTAAAAATTTGTAAATATAACTTATTATTTAAAATATTGTATTTGATAAAAATTAATACTTTAATTGCTTTCTAAATTTACAATAAAGATAGATTTCATTTTTCGCAAAAGGATCAAATGATCTCATGCAATTTAAAAGCAACACAACGGGTTGCTACTCAACTCGTTTACGTTAATATCTAGATTGGTATTTAGTTACATTGGTATACATAACTGATATAAGCAAAACAAATTTATTGTTTTAGGTAAGAAAATATATTATTTGAATGTTATTGCCATATTATATTATTTATATGTTTTTTATTATTTTGTTTAACTTTTTGGTAAAGAATTTTCCGTAGGCGAGGAACCAGAATTTGTTTCGGTTGTTTGTTTTGTAATTTACGGAGTTTAAAAATTAAAAGTTAGCATCATGGCTTTCCTAGGGAAGGGAAAAAAAGAAGATTTAAAAATTTTAGCTGAAGAATTGGGGGACACCGTAGATGCTAATCATAAAATTGCAGATTTGCGGGCTTTAATAGAAAATAGTCCTAACTACAAAGAGGATTTTGTGAAATAAATGTTAAATACAATTATAAATACTAGGAAAGAAGAACAAGCAGAAAAAGTGCGTCAGTTAGAATATGCGAGGGCGTTCGAACTTGCGAAATTAAGAATCGAAAATAAAGTTGATACTAGCGATTCAGGTTCAAATGCTTCGGATGAGCGAAATCTTAAATTCGAATTACAAAAGTTAGTTCCTAAATTTGATCCGAATAATGACGACATAAGTATTTTTCTAACATTGTTTGAACGACAGTTAAAATTTCTAAAATTTCCAGAAAGTATTTGGGTTACGCATTTAATTGGATCTGTGCCAAGTGAGATTGCTAATTTGATAGCTAGAGAGCCAGAGGAATTATCTCAAAATTATGCGCATGTGAAATCGGTGCTCTTAAAAAGATTTAAACTGAGTTCTGAAAAGTCCAGGCAGTTGTTTAGCAAACATAAGATATCCAGTAGACAGTACATGGAAGGGCTTTTACTTTGAGTTGAAAAGTTATTTTAATAGGTGGATTTCAGGTCTCAATATTAGTACTTTTGATCAATTAAGGGATCTCATGATAGCTGATCATATAAAAAAGAGAGCTCCGCCTGACTCTAGGGACCATTTTTTGGACCGATGGGGTGATATAACTTCTCCAGAGGAGCTATTAGAGAAGTTAGATAGTTACGATAGTATTCGGAAAGATTCTGGAAAAGAAACATATAGCAATATCCCCAAAAAGAAATACCTAGTTCAGGATAAGGTCTACGAAAAACATGAAAGATTTAAAGGTAATTCTTTTAACACGAAAAAGGAAAATTTTTCAGATAAAAATAGAATGCGTTCGGAAAACTATAGACCCCCCTTAACGTGTTACGGATGTGGCAACCCAGGGTTCATTCGTTCAAAATGTCCCAAATGTAATCCTTCTCTCAAAGCAGGATCTACAGAATTTAATAGCGTAGTCTTGTATACGTGTGTATCAGACTCTGCTCACCTTGCCATTCTAGATCTTCACATAAATGGATTTTATGGTACAGCATGTACCGATACAGGTGCAAGTAATTCCATCGCGGGAGAGGCCTTATATAACTTATTAAAAAATCAAGGAGTTGATTTTAAGTCCAAAGTAATTACCATGACTTTAGCAAATGGAAGTACAGTAAATGGTGAAGTTTTATGTACTGAAGTAACTATTAAAGTAAAAAGAAAAATTTTAAAACTAGAATTACTTGTTTTACCCAAAGCCAAAGGTAATCGTACTTTGTTAGGTATAGATTTTCTGTAAAAGGCAGGTATTGTCTTTAATGTAAAGAACCGACAGTGGTATTTTCATGACAGTCCTCGTCAAATTTTTTATTTTTTGCCTGATAATGACCCATTGCTTCCGCAGAACCTGCCAAATGTGTCAATTCATGTGTATTAAGTAAAGAGGAAGCGAATCCTCTACGTGAAGACCAAAGGGGAAAATTAAGCGAATTGATACGAGAATATGAAGATGAGTTCAAACCAGGGGGAGAGCCCACTCCCTTTATAGAAAATCATATTCCTACAGGGGACCATGCACCAGTACCTGGTTCGCCCTATCGAATGTCACCTATGAAGAAAGAATCAGGCAAAGCAAACGTGGTTGCGGATCTGCTATCTCGCCCAGAGTATTCAAAAGATTCATGTGAGATGAATGCTGTTATAGTGGACTTTCCCACTAAAAGTTCTAAACTCATCCGAGAAGAACAGTTGAAAGAGCCAGAGCTGAAGAAAATTATTGATTGTTTTGAGAGTAGCCACCCTGCTACAGATTTAGTTAACTGGACCGAAAGAGGTTATTTAATGAATCAGGGTGTACTGTATCGATATGCCCCCGACTCTGAAGTCGAAGAAGCTCAGTTGGTAGTTCCAACTCAGGACCGTGAACGGATCCTAAAAGAATAGCATGATGCCCCGACCGCTGGACATTATGGCGCCGAAGGAACTTTCCGTCGGATTATTAAAAGATATTACTGGACAGGTATGAGAAAATTTATATCAGAATATGTTAAAGTTTGTCCCGATTGTAACAGATATAAAGTCTCAAATCAAAAGCCAGCTGGACTGCTACAAACTCCAATTTAAGCTCAAAGATTGGAAACTCTTTCTATAGATTTGTTTGGACCTCTTCCCGAAAGTAAAACTGGAAAACGATGGATTTTCATTGTTGAGGATTGTGCAACACGGTGGGTGGAGCTGTTCGCATTGACGCAGGCTACAGCTAGGGAATGTGCATTAATACTTCTCAATGAAATATTTTTACGTTACGGGTTATCAAGAAGATTAATTAGTGATAATGGACCCCAATTTGAGAGTGATGTCATGCAACAGTTGTGTCATCTATTGGACATAAAGCAAAGTCTAATACCCGTTTACCATCCCCAAGCGAACCCTGTTGAGCGAAAAAAATCGCGATTTAAAACCTCGACTTGCTATTTTAGTAGGAGACGACCATGGCTCCTGGGAAAAACGTTTACCCGCTGTCAGGTTTGCAATGAATTCAGCAAAGTGTGAGAGTACAGGTCAAACTGCCGCGTATTTGCAGTTCGCACGTGAAATGCGTACACTCGATGATGTTACGCATGATTTAAGAACTGCGATAATGATAATTTCGTTCCTGAAATTACTCCGTACCTTAAAAATTTCGCAAATTTTTCATCTAGGGTACACGATCTAGTCGAAGAAAAGCAAGATAAGCGTAAATTCTATGCAGATAAAAACCGTCGACCAGGTCCAAATTATAGTCCTGGAGATCAGGTGTGGGTGACCTTTTACATCCAGTTAGTAAGTCTAAGCAGAAACGCAGTGCTAAATTCATGCCGCGCAGAGATGGTCCGTATACCACCCTAACTCAAAAATCGTTAACAACTTATGAAGTAGCTCATCCGAGTAATCCCAACATTTCAGTAGGTACTTACCATACATCTGCACTCAGCCCATATCGAGGTGCTGACGAGCTGCCCGTGCAACCGCTACGGAAGCGTGGTAGACCGCCCAAGGTTTCTGGTTCCTCATCGGGACGTTTTCGGAACCAGAGGGGGAGATTGTAACACCATTAAATTATGGCCAGAGGGCGCTAAGGTCGTGGTTCCTTGCGCACAGATTCTACGCAATTATGAGCTAGCCAAGGTGCATACCGGGTCACATCCTTTGACCGGAAAATTGAATTCACCCAACCTGGGTGTTAATGATATTTATATGTGTGAAACTACTGTTTCTATATTGATGTCGTGTTGTCTATTTGTATATATGTTCGTGGTGTCAACAATAAAAGTGTTTGTGCTTACAAGAAATCTCGTCTGCTTCTGTTAAAGTCTGCCATCTCCGTTATAATACTAATTTATTTGTTCTTTCGTTATTTAAAATAAAATTACGTCAATTTGTATAGTTTGGCGATTTATATAATTTGGCGAAATTGGTCGATGGGGTACCTAAGTAGTAGCAAAAAATAACATGTAACTCACAAATTATAGTAACTTTTAAAATTACGTCTGTTTATTTCTCCTGTAAGTCATATCATACGGGGAAAAAATGTCATTGAAAATTCCTTTAATCAAATTTCCAGATTATTTTTTTATATCTAACGCAAGGGATAAATCGCCAAATGTTGTATCTAATTATAATGTTTCACGTTAAGTTATGTTTTAAGAATTAAAATTTTTCTTTCATTTTTTAGTTAAAATATTTTCGTTTTATAATATTATGCCTCATTAAAGCGTTTTATTTTAATTAAATATCAGTAATAATTTTCTTCTTTTATTTGCAAGATGTTTGTATTATTTTCTAACGGATATAACCATTTCAATTCATTTATCAATGATAATTTTCGCCAAAATATAATCACTGGCAACCCTTTCCTTCAAAATAACAATAAAATACGAGATTTATTACCAAAAATCATAGTTATCCCTGTATATTTGACTCATAAACAACCGGGAAAATATTCTCCATCGAATGATACATTCTGCAGAAAAATCCACCGGGTAGTTTTTGAAAACCCTCGAGCTGAACTTTCAGAGCTTACTGCTTTATAATATACTAGCAATCCCCGCGGCATTGCTCGCGTAATATTTGAAATATGCCAAGTGATATTTATGTGTCTAATTTTTATTAAAAAGTACTAACTAAATTTTTATTTTATTAAAAGTTTTTATTTTATTTTATTAAAAGGTTTTTTATTAAAAGGTACTTGTTACTTTTAGGAATAATTCAAAAATTACTATTTAAAACACAGTTTGATTAAACATCATTATTACACTGCATTAGGCAGAAATAAGACTTAAATTAATAAAACCAAATAAATGATAATTTAGAAAATATTTTGAAACTTTTATGCTCAATTAAAACGCTCATTTCAGTATTCATTTCAAGTTTTGAATTTTTTGGAAACCATCTTCTTACATCTTAAAATTAACTATCTTGTCAAATTCCAAGTCCTACCACCTCTCTCAACATAATAGGCTATGTTGAAATAGAAACTGCCACCATTAATTTGCCAACATTAATTTTAAAATTGATTTGTTATTTCCTAATATTCCACAGAAACGTAATTTAGAAAACTTTCAAAGGCCTTTTTTAGAACGTTTGTTGTTCCTGTAAACCCCAGGTGGTAGAATCATTGGCATAAAATATAGCCTGTTACCATTGATTCGCAACTATTACTTTTATATTTGACTTATATTCCCTGAAATTGCGTAGAAATCGTAATTTAGGACTTTTTTTAGAATGCTTTTCGCACCTCCCTTTCACTTCACCCCTTTTTAATTCGAATTTATTTTCGACAGTCCTTCGAGGGCATTTATATTTTTTAAGTAACTACCATGCCATATTAAAAGTTTCTAGCCTCTTCAGTATCACAGAAATCGCAATTTAGAAAGTTTTTAGCTCCTACAACCCTCTGGTGGTAGTGGCACAGACATAAAATACAGGTTATGTTTGAGCAGGTTCTATCACCAACAATATGTCATCATTATTTTTTTAATCGGTTTGGTATTTTATAAGTTTGCTTAAAAATTGTAATTTATAACGCTTTTCGCATAGTTCATCTTTTTAAATTTGGAATTTTCTTTCGACTGTTCTTAATAAGCAGTTGCATCTTGTAAGTAAATACCATGCCATACTTCAAAGTGTTAGACCCCTCAGTTGTGCAAAAAACGCAAATTAGAACATGTTTTACTTTTGCAACCCTCAGATGGTAGTGACAGCAACATAAAATATAACCTATGTTATAACAGGGATTGTCACCATTGATTTGCAACCATTACTTTTGAAAGAGCTTTGGTATTTCTGAAATTGATTAGAAATCGATATTTAGAACGGTTTTAGAACGGTTTTCGCGCATTTTCACATCTTTTTAAATTTCCAATTTTTTCGAAACTGTTCTTATAGATCATTTATATCTAATAGATATGTACCTTGCCTAATTTTATGTTGCAAGCGCCTACCGATCACAAAAATCGAAATTTAGAACGGATTTTTGCTCCTGCAACGTCTAGGTGATAGTGATACCGACATAAAATCTTAGAAATCCTTTGTATCTAATAAGTAGCTAATATTTCAAATTTCATATTTCTAGGTCCTTCCATAACGCAAAAACCGCAATTTAGAACGTTTTTCACCTGCACCCCCTTTGGGGTAGTGGCACCGACATAAAACATAGGCTATGTTAGAGCAAGGCTTGTCACCGTCATTTTGACACCATTATTTTTCAAATCAGTTTGGTATTTCCTGAGATAGTGTAGAAACCACCATGTAGAACGTTTTTTAGAACGCTTTTCGCGCATTTTCACCCCTTTTAAATTTCGAATTGTTTAAGAACTGTTCTTAGAAATACTTTATATCTAATAAGTAGCTAATATTTCAAATTTCATATTTCTAGGCCCTTCAGTAACGCAAAAAGCGCATTTTTTCAACGTTTTTTGCTCCTGCACCCCTTTTCGGGTAGTGGCACCGACATAAAACATAGCCTATGTTGGAGCAAGGCTTGTCACCGTTATTTTTACACCATTATTTTTCAAATCAGTTTGGTATTTCCTGAGATTGTTTAGAAACCACCATTTAGAACGTTTCTTAGAACGCTTTTCGCGCATTTTCACCCCTTTTAAATTTCGAATTGTTTAAGAACTGTTCTTAGAAATCCTTTATATCTAATAAGTAGCTAATATTTCAAATTTCATATTTCTAGGCCCTTCAGTAACGCAAAAAGCGCATTTTTTCAACGTTTTTTGCTCCTGCACCCCCTTTCGGGTAGTGGCACCGACATAAAAACCTAGCCTATGTTGGAGCAAGGCTTGTCACCGTCATTTTGACACCATTATTTTTCAAATCAGTTTGGTATTTCCTGAGACTGTTTAGAAACCACCATTTAGAACGTTTTTTAGAACGCTTTTCGCGCATTTTCACACTTTTTAAATTTCGAATTTTTTAAGAACTGTTCTTAGACACCATTGATATCTTGTAAATAACTAATATTCCAAATTTCATATTTCTAGGCCCTTCAGTAACACATAAATCGCATTTTTAGAACGTTTTTTGCTCTTCCACCCCCTTTGGGGTAGTGGCACCGACATAAAACGTAGTCTATTTTGGAGCAAGCGTTGTCACCATCATTTTGACACAAATATTTTTTAAATCGGTTTGTTATTTCCTGAGATTGTGTAGAAACTACCATTTAGAACGTTTTTTAGAACGCTTTTTGTGCATTTCACCCCTTTTAAATTTCGAATTTTTTAAGAACTGTTCTTAGACACCATTGAAATCTTATAAGTAACTAATATTCCAAATTTCATATTTCTAGACCCTTCAGTAACGCAAAAATCGAATTTTTAGAACGTTTTTTGCTCCTGCACCCCCTTTGGGGTAGTGGCACCGACATACAATATAGCCTATGTTCTAAGTTGGACTAACACCATCATTTTGATACCACTACTTTTGAAATCGGTTCGGTAGCTCCAGAGCTTACCTCCTACAAATAAACAATTTTTACCTCTTTATAATAGGAGTATAGACTAGCAGGCTATGCCCGCTGCGCTGGTCAATTTTTCCAAATGAACATTGGTGAATTTGAATTTGCATTTTAAACAATATGGACCTTCAGCTGGACCTTACTCATTGCTGAAAATGATGCGAACGCCATTGTGATATAATATTACCTAAAGCGTTGGTCAAAATTTAGCTATTAAGAAGTAATTCTTTTAGTTGATTACTAACAATGCACTTTTGGTAGGGCAATGAGACCGGTATGACAACAGGAATTAATAGCTCTATAACTAATCAACATATAATGAAATGTTATATACTAACACCATTCCTGAAACGTTATGTAACAGTGCCACTTGTATCAAAATACATTCTGTAGATTTTCAAAGATAAAAAGGCTAAACTTTCATAATCAGGTTCACTTAATTTTTTAACTTTTTTTTTTGCTCTATGACTAAGTAGCGTTGAACAATATGTATACACTAAAACCTTTCCAAAATTATTACCTAACCACTTGGGCACAGATGTCATACATGCCCCATATAGGAGCGATTTTTTTCTGACGCCAATGTCAGAAACATTGCAATACGCAACAATACTTAACTGGCGCCAAAGTGTTGTTATTTTGCTTGATATGGTAACCAGGAAGTTGTTGTTAATGCTGTTTATGTTTTCTCCAAATTGGCGTCGGTAAAAAATCGCGCCAGTATGGGGCGTATATGACATCTGTACCACCTAATATCATATAGGCAACAGGTACTTAACTTGCGCCAAAGGGTCGTTATTTTGCTTGATGTGGTAACCCGGATTATGTTGTTTATGCCGTTGATGTTTTCGCCAAATTGGCAACAGAAAATAATCGCGCCAATATGGGGCGAATATGACATCTGTGCCAAGTGAATATCTGGCTTTTGTGATACTTTTATGTTAGCCGGGCGTAGGTAATAAATCAACAAAGATTGTGTTCATACCATATTCTTATATTTATTGTTTTCATTTAAGATACAAACCTTTCACTCATTTCATTTAAAATGCATGCCTTACACTAATTTCATTTAAAAAACTGAAAAGATAAACAATAACAGGAAATAATTCCATAATTAAAAACAAAGAATTATTTTTAATTTACATACGCAAAATGTAACTACTGCTACTGGCAATTTTAAAAATGCTATTAGCGAGATCTGAGCACGACTGTTATAAATGTACCCATTTTTTTTTCTTATCGAGGAGCAAATTATAAATCGCCAAATATTATTCCAATACCAATTTCTTTCTTTGAAAATAATTTTTAAGTCGTTACAAACAGTGCTTTCATGTTTAAATATTTTCGTTGGTACTACTTAGTTATCCCGTCGACCAATTTCGCCAAATTATACAAATTGACATAATTTTTATTTTAAATAACGAAAGAACAAATAAATTATTATAACATTAATAAAAATACAAATAAAACGTCGAAATAAAAATCACTTTTTGACGTAAACACGTGTAACTTGCTTAAAGTCAGGTGAATTTGACATTTACGATCAACCATTATAGGCATTTAATCTTATAGTTTGGAAATAGATTTTTGGTCGACGGAATATCTAAGTAGTACCCTTTCGTTCTATAACGCTAATTTCTTAGTAAAATTGTTCCTTTTATTTTGCATAAAATCGCTATTTTTTTTGTACTACTTAGTTATCCCGTCGACCTAAAATCTATCGCCAAATTATAAGATTAAATGCCAATAACGGTTGATCGTAAATGTCACATTCACTTGACTTCAAGGAAGTTACACGTGCTTGCGTCATCAAGTTATTTTTATTTCGACGTTTTATTTGTATTTTTATTAATGTTATACTAATTTATTTGTTCTTTCATTATTAAAATACAACTCATGTCAATTAATGTAATTTGGCGAGTGGTTTGGCGAAATTGGTCAACGGGGTAACTAAGTAGTACCATTTTTTTATTAAGATGTTCGTATTTTTTTTTCAAACTCATAGAGCCGTTTTTATTCTTTTTCCAAAAGAGTTAATTTGAATTTTTTTCGTTGCTAGAGTAACGGATGTAATGTTAGATATTTTGAGGTTTAGACGCCAAAGACACCGTCAAATTAGAAAAATATGAAAAATGTCTCGAACTGTTGGAATTATAAGAATTTACTTGGCACCAATCGATTCAGCATACAAAAATACATTAAAGTATGCTATCATCTGACGCATAATTATAATATCCAATTTTTAAGGAATTTTTTTCCCTCTCCTTGCAAAAACGCCGTTAGAGGTGATACTTTAGAAAATCCTTTCTTAGCGATACTATATAGATATGCCATTTGGCGGCGACTGAATGATCGAAAATTAGTCCAATATCATTTTAAATGTTACATAACAGAGGAGAAATTACGAAGAAAGACGAAGAAGAAATGACGAATTACAAAAGACTTGCATTTTTTTTTTTCAAAATATTCAAATTTTCGATAATAATAACGCATGATTGTATAAATTTCCATAAAAACTATCTTCATTTCCTAGATTTCGAAGGTGTGAATTTTCCTATAAATGATATTGGCGATATGTCTTAAAAAAATGAAATAAACAACAGATAATATTTGCTTTAAAAAATGGATAATAGTCATTGATCTGAGTTCGAGTTTATAAATATCACATGCTTTCGGAATTACGGTGAAAAACATTTTAAAAAATATGAAATTATTTTACAATATGTATGTGTGGCAGAAATTCACACTAAAATTTAAGTATTTGATTCCATTTTTAAAATATTAACTGATATCTATATAAGTTACAATTGAATATAAAAATGTACTCAAAGAAAGATCTCGTTCACTTGAAAAAACACCATTTATGAGAATATCCTCAAGCTAGTGTCACACTTATGCATTTTTGAATTAAAATCACATTGTTTGGCGACCAAAAGCAAAATAAAAAATCGTAAAGAAACAAATAATAATTACACATGTGACTCACAATTACATCTGCTTTTTTTTCTATGAGTTACGTGATGGGGCAATTAGATAAAAATAAAAAGAAAAGAACAAAAAGAAAAAAAAAAAAAAGTCATTAAAAATTCATCTAATCAAATTTTCAGATTCATTTCTATAATCTAACGCAAGCGATAATGAGCTAAATATTGCGTATCAATTGTAATCTTTCTCATTAAATTAATTTTTAAGCATCGCAAATATTTCTTTAAGGTTTAAATTAAATTACAAATATTTATTTTAGGTTTAAATTAAATATATTCGTTTTTTAACATAATCCCTCATTTAAATGTATTTTTCTTTCTTTTTTTTTACAATTTAATATCAGTAATTATTTTTTCATTTATTTTCTAACGGATACAGCGATTTCAATTCATTTGTCGCCAAAAAATAACCTCTGGCAACCTTTTCGTTCAAAATAACAATAAAATGCGAAATTTATTACCAAAAATCATAGTTATCCCTGTATATTTTACTCATAAACCACCACGTGAATATTCTCTATCGAATGACACTATTTGCAAAAAAATCCACCGGGTAGTTTTTGAAAACATTCGAGCGGAACTTTTAGATCTTACTGCTTTATAATATATATGATATGATATGATATGATGATATGATATGATACGACTATCAAAAGTCCGATGCTTTGCTCGCGTAATAGTTGAAATATTCCAAGTGATATTCGCATGTCTAAATTTTATTAGAAGAAATTATACTTTTAGGAATAACTCAAAAATTACTAATCAAGCCACAGTTTTGACTAAACTTCCTTGTTACACTGCATTAGGCAGAAATGAGACTTAGATTAATAAGAAAAAATAAACTAATTCCAAATAAAGTATAATTTAGAAAGTATTTTGAAGTTTTTATGCTCATTTAATACACTGATTTCAGTATTCATTTGAAGTTTTGAATTTTTTATAAACCGTTCTTAGTACGTATTACATTTAAAAATTAACCATCATGACAAATTCCAAGCCTCTGGTCTAATAGTCTACCACCTCTTTGTTGGTAGTGGCACTAACGTTACATTCCTATGTTGAAACAGAGATTGTCACCATTAATTTGCCGACATTAATTTTGAAATCGGATTGGTATTTTCTAATATTTCACAGAAAACTTAATTAGGAAGATTTTAAAGGCTTGTTTAGAACGTTTGTTGTTCCTGCCAACCCCAGGTGTTAGTGGCAGCGGCATACAATATAGCCTATGTAGGATCAGAGACAGCCACCATGATTCGCAACCATTACTTTTGTAATCGGTTTATTATTTCCTGGGATTGTATGCAAATCGTAATTTAAGATATTTTTAGAATGCATTTCGCTCCTTCCCTTCGCCTCACCCTTTTTAAATTTCTAATTTATTTTCAACAGTTCATAGAGGGCATTTATATTTTATAAGTAACTACCATGCCATATTTCGACCCTTCATTGTTTCTAGACTCTTCAGTATCACAGAAATCACAATTTAGAATGCTTTTTAATCCTGCAACACTCCAGTGACAGTGGCGCGGACATTGCTTATGTTTGAGCAGGTTATATCATCACAAATTTGCAGCCATTATTTTATAAATCGGTTTGTTATTTCATAAGATTGCATAAAAATCGTAATTTATGACGTTTTTAGAACGCTTTTCGCCCTTTCATTCTTTTATTTTGGGAATTTTCTTTCGACGGTTCGTAGAAAGCACTTGCATCTTTAAAGTAATTAACATGCCAAATTTGAAAATGAAAGACCTCTCAATATCACAAAAACGCGATTTAGAACATTTGTTTTGCTTCCTCAGCCCCCAGGTGCTAGTGACAACAACATAAAATATTGCAGCCTATGTTGGAGCAGGGACTCTTCCCATCAATTTGCAACCATTAATTTTGAAATCCGTTTGACATTTCCTGAGATTGCGTAGAAATTGCAATTTAGAACGCTTTTTTGTACATTTTCACATCTTTTAAATTTCGAATTTTTTAGAAACTGTTCTTAGAGAGCATTTACATCTTATAAGTGATTACCATGCAAATTTAAAGTTTCTAGCCCTCGCAGTCTCACAAAAATCCCTATTTAGAAAGTTTTTTGCGCTTGAATACCCCAGGTGGTAGTGACACTGAGATGAAATAGAGCTTATGTGTGAGCAAGGGTTGTCACCCTCAATTTCCAACCATCATATTTGAAATTGGTTTGGTACTTCATGAGATGGCGTATGAATCGCAATTTAGAAGGTTTTAAGAACGCTTTTTGCGCATTTTCACTCCTTTGAAATTTCGAATGTTTTGAAAAATGTTCTTAGAGATCGTTTATATCTTTTAAGTAACTCCCATGCCAAATTTCGTGTTTTTAGGACCTTCAGTAACACAAAAATTGCATTGTTAGAACGCTCTTTGCTCCTGCAGCCTTTTGGGGTAGCAGCATGGACATAGGATATAGCCTGTGCTGGAACAGGGAATAACACCATCATTTTCACACCATTATTTTTGAAATCGGTTCGGTACTACCTGAGATTTCGTAGAAATCGCAATTTAGAACGTTTTTTAGAACGCTTTTCACGCATTTTCACCCCTTTTATTTTTTTTTCTTTCAGATAATGTACTTTGAGATAATTTATATCCAATAAGCAACTACAACACCGAATTTCATGTTTCTAAGCGCTCCAGTAACGCAAAGATCGCATTTTTAGAACGTTTTTGCTCCTGTACCCCATTTTGGGTAGTGGCGTCGACACGAATAGAGCCTATCTTGGAGCAAGTTCTCTCACCATCATTTTCACACCATTATTTTTTAAATCGGTTCGGCATTTCTTGAGATTGCGTAGAAATCGCAATTTAGAATGTTTTTTGGAACGCTTTTCGCGCATTTAAATTTTTAATTTTTAAAGAAATGTTCTTAGAGATCATTTATATCTTATAAATAACTAACATGCCAAATTTCATGTTTCTAAGCCCTTCAGTAACACAAAAATCGCATTTTTAGAACGTCTTTTGCTACAGCACCCCTTTTAGGGTTAGTGGAACCGACATAAAATATAAACTATGTTGGCGCAAGGTCTGTCATCATCATTTTGGCACCACATTTTTTAAATCGATTGGTTACTTCCTGAGCTTGCGTAGAAATCGCCATTTTGAACGTTTTTTAGAACGCTTTTTGCGCTTTTTCTCCCCTTTCAAATTTCGAATTTGTTTAAGAAATGTTCTTAGAGATCTTTTATATCTTATAACTACCATTCCATAAGGCCCATCCGTAACATAAAAGTCGCATTTTTGGTATGTTTTTTGCTACTACACTCCCTTTGGTGTAGTGGCATCGACTTAAGATACAGCCCATGTTCAAATGTGGACTAACACCATCATTTTGATACCTTTACTCTTGAAATCGGTTCGGTAGTTCCTCCTACAAATAAACAAACAAACAAACTTTATTTCTTTATAATAATAAGTATAGAAGATAGATATGATACGATGATATATGATATCATGATGATGACTCAATTACTTTTGAGTAATATATCAGATTTTTGACTATACCTAAATATTTGACAGCATATAATATGTAATTATCGGCTGCGTAAGTATGTGCAAAAGAAAAACCGTTGAATTGAAACAAGTATCAAATTCATTTAGAATGAACTACAGAAACATGAATGTTTATTTTTAAAAGATTACGAGGGTTTTTCAATAATTATTGTCCCGAGAGTGTATAAAATATTTATACTGCGATGATTGATGTGGAATATTGAAGCCTAATGTCTTAGATGCCTATATGCTCAATTTCAGGACTGTAGCTACTATATTAATTTTTTTTTTCGTTTTTGGTGTGACAGATCGCACCTTGCTTGAAAGAGGGGTTGAGGGGTGGCAGTGCATGAGACGTGAATAATGTCTTTTAGACTCGGGATCATAGTGATGTAGTGATGCTTTAATTTTGACTAACGATTTATAGCCTTTTTTAATTGAAATTGGATTGTAAGTTTCGAATAAAAGATTAGATAATTTAGAATTAATTTAATTTAGAAATATATGATTCTTTATCATAGTGTTGATGATCAATGGCCAATAGTAAAGCCTATAATATTCTAATTACGGAAGTTTAAAAAAAATGCTTAAGCCTATCAAAACAATTTTTTCCGAAATCGAGACATAGCTGGATTTATTTTTCATACTGGAATAAGCTTTATTTCATAAAAAAGGTCAGAACAGATTACAAATAAGACAAACATTTTGATTAATGAGGCAGTTTTTACCGTATAAAACGAATTTTCTCAACATATAAATTTACCTGAATAGTTTTCTCGTACCCTAATTAATATAGGAGCCATGTTTTTTAAACACCGTTTCAGTCGGTTTCCAAATATAGCAGCATTTTAAATGCTGATTTTTTTTAACCTCTCAAGTAACTTTTCCGAAATTCAGACATTACTATTTCATTTCCTCGTGCTCGAAACGGTATAGAAGGCGAGTCTTCGTGTCAACTGCAGGAACATCTTTCGATTTATAGAAAAGCAGTATTTTCAGCGCTGAGTTTGCTTTAACTTTTAAAACGAATTTATTGAATTCAGGACCTAGCTAGATCTTTTTTTTTCTTGCTGGACTTATTATACGAGTTAAGTTTCGGGAAAATCGATCCTGCCGTTTACGATTTCATCCGTAATCGGGAAATTCGCCTTCTCGTTTAATATATGTGATAAAAAAATACATTTTTTGTTCAATTTGATGGAGTAAAGATTGGAGTTATATTATATTTACAAAAAAGCATTTTAGTATCATAGAGAATTTCAAAGCATATATCTTATCTAATGTTAATTTGAGCTTACAAAGCTAAGCTGAAATTGGAACCTTATAAATTTAAAAATGTGTTCAGATGGATTATAAAAGCATATAAAGACGCGGATATTACTTGCTGACATGAATGATTATCGATATCCAAAATGTACAGTATTTGTATTTAAAAATGAATATCTTTTTTATTTACAGATCCCGGTATACAGAACAATTGCAGATCAGAATAGAAGTTTTGCCTATTTAGCTGCTATAAGGCCACATGGTGAATTTGATACACTATATAGGTGCAGGACACTTGGATTAAACGAATTTGAGCCCTGCGAGTAAGGATTGTCATATTCATTTAATTGATGAATAAAATGTTTATGATGATTTTTGATTTAAAAGTGTGTTGAACATTAATGCAAAAACTAGCATGAATGCATTATATTTACTTTTCATTACAATAAATAGAATAGCAAATTCCTTTATTTATTTCAGAATTATTCAAAATTTATTGTACCAACGAATCAAACAGTACATAAATTTATCTTATAACAACATTTACATTACATAAAAAGTTTTTATGGAATAAAATGTGACATTTTAATTAATTATTGCACGCAATTTCATATACGCTATCGCCGAAATTTAGAATATTCATTTTTAATATATATGAGGTGGAATACATCAAAAGTTGACATAAGGAAAAAAGTTCGATTAGGAAAAATTACGCTGAACGAGTGATGGGAGATTCTGGAAAATTTGAGAATCGATTAAAATCAACATCGTTTAAAACAGAATCGATCACAATAAGAATCGAATCCCAAATTCTAGAATCGATACTTGAATAGATATTTCGATATTCACAGCTTAAAAATAGTAATTCCAAAACGTAGCGAATCAGCAGGGCCGTAACGACCAACCCTCACCCTCTTTATGGGGGGCCTAGACAATGTCAGAGGCCCAGAAGTAAACTATTAAAGACCTTTGAATCGAATAATATTTTTTAACTTTTAAAATTATTATTTTTAAGATGTAATTTTAGTAAAACTTTACATTATATTTAAATTTATCATTTAAGAAAGATTTCGGTCAGATAAAAAAGGAAGAAATATGTATTTTTTTTATTCGGAAAAGATGTATTTTCTACTTTTCTTTCCTTCAACCAATCAGATGGGAACTTACTTCCCATAAACGTCATTCTTCATTAAAATGAGCAGATGAGCGAAATTTCGAAGGCTCTAAATTTATTTAAAATGTTAAATGGTTTTTCAGTCTCTTTAGGATCCCCTATAAGCGTGGGGGAAATGCAAATATTGCAAATCTTCTTTTTAAATAGTTGCTAGGATGTAATTAACCAACCATTACATACTAATTATCCCACAATTAATAGGAAAAATTCTCCTTTTAATAATATATTTAACCCCCTGACCACCGAGCAAAAGGGCAAACTAGTAATGTTTTTTCTCTGTAATTTTTTTTTTTAAACTTAAAAAAAGGTGATTTTTCAAAAAGACATAAAAATTTAATTAGGTATAAGAATATAAGACTTGAGAGTATTACTCATAATAAAATGTCTTAAAACTGCATTATATTTCTAGAATTATATTAATTTAAATATTGCTTCTATTGCCGCGAAACCTACAGCTTAGTGAACGGATATAACAGTTCACGGCGGTGGGAAGGTTAATGCTAAACTTTCTTTCCCTTTTTAAAATATATATCTTCTTATATCATTTAGAGTTTATAAATATCATTCCTTTTAATGTTTTCCAAATTTTCAACAATTAACGAAAAAAAATGTTCTCATCCTAAAAATCATTAACAGTGAAATAACACATAATTTTTACTGGTTAACAAATAAATAAAAATATATTCTTTGATTATATGCTTTTTTCTACAGTAATTTAAAAACTCTAAACAGTTTAAACTCTTTTTATTGACTCATGCGACGACTGTGACGTACATGAAACATAAATCTACAAACATCATGATTTTTTTTTTTTTTTTTTTAGCATTTTCGTTCTTATAGTAGAACAGAAAAACAGGACTTCTGTGATCATTTTCTCTATGAAAAAACAAAGAAAGGTGGAAAGAAAAAGAAACAGGGTAGACTGATAACAGGCAGATACCTCAGTTATTTATTGAAACCACGAGAATCTGAAAGATGGTAATAATTATGAAAGTAGTAATTAAATTGTTTTTACTTAAATAAAAGGCTTTTTATCAGAGTTAAAAAGACTAGCAAAAGCTATGCTTTATTTGAATTCGCGAAGTATTATTTAATAAGATAAATATTTGAAAAGTAAAAATATTTTTTAATATTATTTTTGCATCTTTATTAAGCAAAAGCGTTATTTTATGTTTTGGCGGATTTTAATTTTAGAAATGTAAATTGAGCCGAATAACTAAGAATTTCCTTGGAATTTTTTGTTTATGATATAAGACTAGTATAAATAAAAATATTTTCGAAGCAAAATTTTACAAAATATTTTTATATTTTAAACTAATAGCTCTTTTAAAGATATTTTTACAGTTTACAATAGCCTCTGGTGTTTTCTCAAATGGTTTGAAATAGGTATGTTTCCAATCTTTGTAATTCACATCGAATAATCTTTGATAGCAATCTTAGAATAATATATTCGAAGAGAGCTTGAAGAAATATACTTCTTCAAAATCCTATTTTCTGGAAAAACATTTGAAATCTGCTCTCGTTGATACTAAGAATTATTAACTGTAAAACATTTCGTTCTAATTTCTTCTTTTTTTCTGCATGTTAGCATATGAGAATTTTTGTTATTGTAGAATCTCTCGTTAAGACATTTTCTATTGAATGCTAAACCTAGAAGGGTTTTCACTCTCGACAACGCTACACACGTTAAGCCAACTGATGTATCTTTATCCTCAATATCTACGACTGCTTTATCTAATTTTAAACCTTGGTATTTATGAATTGTAACTGCAAAAGCTAATTGCAGAGGAAATTGTTTTCTTGAGCCATTTATATTTTTCCCGAATTTAGTTATTGGTGGAATCGGAACGCTGCCATTCTCATAAATTGAATGACTGTAGTTTTCAAATTTAGCCATGATTTTTCGCGGCATCAGGTCTGGTGGACAGTGAATTTCTTCATAAATAATATCTGCAACATTCCCTAAAGCCCCGTTTACAAAATCTTTTTCGGTCCACAAATTAGAACGTAACATTACTTTAGACCAAATTGATAAAGTAAGAAATGGTTCAAGTCCTTTTTTCATTTCAGAATCGGCCAAAATTTGCTTCAGTACAATTATGTAAAGCTTGAATCAAGGAAACATGTTGACTCAGTTCTTTTAATTTTTCATTATTATATTCTTTTACGTCTCTATTCGTTGAAAACAGCCTAATTGCATCTTTAAATAAATGCTGTTCGCTTTTTGAAAAAGACTGAAAATTGCTATTCATTAATATTTCATAGTCTTCAATAGTGCATTTTCTATTACTAATTCGATCAAGTATGCTACAAAATATTTGTTGAGTTTCATCTTGCCGGAAGGATGATGATTAAGAAAATATTTTTTGAATAGTCAATGTAACATAATAATAATAATAATAAACATATAACAAAATATTAATAAATATATAACAAAATAACAATTTTCCTTCCAAAAGAAACTCACTTCCTTGATTTTTATCACTGTAAAGAGGACTGTCGTTTACTGGAGGTAGTTTTTTGATATCCCCAAATAGATATAAGAACATTCCAACAAAAGTTTCGTCTTGTTTCGATGGAACAGCTCTAAGTAATCGTAAATCTATTTGTCGCAAAAGACTATATCCAATCATATTCATTTCATCTATAATTATGAATTTATAATTTCGAAACCCCTCTTGAAGTTAACCAATCGAATATGGACTAAGATCTCTTAGCTTTTGATTTAGTCCCAATAAAAGTTTTGAATGATTCGTTGATCCATTTATATTGACTGCGGCAACACAAGTTGGCGCAACCACTTGAAAAGAAGATGGACCAAATGTTTCATTTAATCGAGTGGGGAAGTAATGTATTAAAGTACTTTTCCCAGAACCTGATTTTCCTTGGACAACAATTCTTTTTATTGGTATTTCTCGTTTATGACCTTGCATGAAATTGAGCTGTTCTTCAAAAATATTTATTATTTTTTCTGTTCATGGGAAAAGACGAAAATAGGCAAAGTTAGATGGAACAATGACACATCCACTTTTTTCACTCTCTTTCACCTTTTCAATTTCAATAAAATTCTATAATTTATTTAGCAAATCTTGACATTGAATGGTATGCAAGTTATACTTTATATCAATGTCCCTTCTGCCCAAATCTAATTCATCCTTTGCATTATTTTGTCTTAAAGCGATATTCATCCAGTCAAATGGTTGATCTATTTTAGTAGATTCTATTTCTTCAAATTCTTCCTGATCTTCTAAATTTTGCAACAGATATTCCAAATCCAATCTCTGAATTACATTTTTTTTTCAAATGCTGTTCATATATAACTTTCCATGAAGTATTATTTCAATTCATAATTTGAAAATCACACCAAGGAATATGCAACATGACTCGTTGCTTATAGAAATCTTCATTATTTACATAATTGGGTTTATATTTCAATTTTGGTATAGTTCTGGGGATAAATGTTTTTTTTTTTCTGTTACTGAAATTTTCACCGCGTTTATAAAGGTTTGTGAAATAATTCTGCAAGGACATATTTTCAAATCTCACTGGGCGTTCGTGGTACTTTTCCAAAATATTTGAAAAGGATATGCTTCCATCCTCCTTATTCATATGTAATTGTTCCCATGAGCTCCTTTCTAAATTAATGGCGACAAACTGACGAGATGACTTAGAAAAAAGCCCATCCCATTAACACCCAAAATATTTCCTGGGCAAAATAATCACGTTCAGCACGCATTTTTATTAAAATATTCTGAATTATCTGCTGAACATTGATATTATAGCGTGATTCTTGAACTGTTTGTCTGATGAAATATTTCATCCCTTCTGTTCTGGGTTCATATTTGCTAGTATATTTGGCAATATATTTTAGAACTGCGTGAAGGAAAATGACTGCATGGGAATCCATGTTTGCTCGCCAAATTGTTAAAATTTTTGTTCTATGACTGTTTAAATAAGGACTATTTCTTTCTGAAATGTATTCGGGTTCATTACTAAGGAACTGAATTTTACTTTCGTAATAATATTCTTTGAGAAATTTGAAACTGCAAGTGACTTCAGAATAATATTTTTTCTTTCTGTTAGCTTTAGAACATTGATGCATTTGTACTGCACGTATTAAGTGATTATAATCAGCACCTTCATCCGCACATCCGTAAAATAAAAGTTAGAAGGATGTATATCATAAACTTGATTAGGATCTGGTTGCCAAATCGATGCGAAATCGTCAAAGTATTTTACAATTTTTCGTATCTTTTCATCATCATTTGAACTAAGATTGTTTACATCAAGAGCATTTTCAAACCAAAAAAGACAATGCATGTGAGGACTACCTCTATGTTGAAACTCAATACGAAACCAAAAGTCCTTGACTTTGAAATATTTCGGAAAAAATGTTCCATAAAAAAATCCAACCGTTTATGAAAACAGTAAACAAAGATTAAAGGATTACAATTCAACAATTTCGATTTTCTGATGAATTCAGAATTTTGGTTACGATTAGTGTAATTCAATGATGTGATAAATTTCAGGGCAGTATAAATCAGCTGCACTAAGTGTAATGAAAACAGTAGGAGTTCCGAATTCATCAACCATGTCTAACAACTCTCGTGATCTCAGAAACTAATAAGAGCTCAATGATCTTAAATTAGCATTGGAAGATAAAATCTCCTAGTACAATGTAGAATCTTTCTGCAACCGTTCCCGGAGTTTTTGAACTGTTTCAACATCATGTAGGTGAGATTTTTTTAAATACAAATAATTCCATTTTGTAATGCTGTCCACCGCATTATTCTATTGAAAGCAAAAAATCTAAATCTTGGATGCCGTGCAATTCTTCCATCGTCATATATCATGAGAAATTTAAAGTATTTTTTGGCGTAATTTTACGAACACTAGCATTTCTAAGATCACCTCTTCATGTTGAAAATATAGTTGGAAAAGTTTTACAAATATATCCATCACATGAAAATTCATTTATAGGCTTCTCTAGCAGCACATGATCCTTGACCGAACTTCCGCCGAAAGTCCTAACTCGACTATATTTCGTCCTGGTGATTTCATTTCCCGGAATCGGCAGATATGACTTCTTGTTCGCAAGGCAGATCACCTTTCGAGCATCGCATCCCGACGACAATTAAATCGATTTTGAAGCCTTTGCCTATTAGTTTTCGATAATTTGGTCACTTTGTAATCTTTTACCGTGTACATTGCAATATCATATGATCTTTTGCCGATTAGCTAATGGTATCGAATAGAAGAATTTGTACGATGCAAAAATAGTATTTAAAACGTTAAAAAATTCGTTTTAATTCAAAAAATAAATATTGTTAATTGGGAATATTTTCCACTATACGATGCAAAAATACTTTCATATCAAGTATGCAACTCATTGAAATGTTAGAAATTTTGTTTTGTTTTAAGTCAAAATATTGCTGTTAAATAATTTTACAATAAAAATTACAATTATTGTAAGTTACAATTATTTTAAGTTACAATTAATTTTCTATTATAAAATGCAATTAAAATTACATTTAATTTAAAAATGATATTCTTGCTACTTCTACTATTAATATAGAAATATTGTTTAATCTTACAAATAATAATTGTTATTTTCATTGCAAGATTATTTAACAGAAATATTTTTACTTCAAACTAAACAAAATATGTTCCTTTTTAATTAATTACACTCTCGATATGAAAGAGTTTTGTATTTTACAGAGGAAAATATCCCTATTAAACAATATTTACTATTTGAATTAAAACGAACTTTCATACATTTTAAATATACAATTTTCACATCTTACAAAGTGAAATATTCTCATTTAACATTAAAACCTAACAGTGAAAATCATCATTTAAAGCTTCTCATTATACTCGGGTTATGTATGAAAAAATATCGATTTCTCTTACTTTTAATATCTAAATAATTATTTTAATTAAAAAAATTGTTCAGTCTTTTTTTTTTTTTTTTTTTTTTTTTACTTTAAGTGGTATGAAATTAAAATTTTCACTATCTGAAGAAATAAGATGATCTACTTCTTTATAATACAATTTATATAATAATATTATCTGTATAATTTCCAAATAAATTAATTTTTAAATCAGACATTTATAATTTATAATTAACAAAATACATTCAGAGCAAATAGATTGTTGCTGTAGTCGTATAAATTTCATATGTTATCATGATATAATATAAATTTCAGCTATTATAATTTTCAATTTACTATTTTTCTAAATCAACAAAACAGCAAATGTATCTAACCTTTAACCAAAGAATAATATTAAGTACGTATGTCTATAGGTAATTATTAAAAAACTAGTTGGATGTGCCAATCGCAAAACTTTCCCAAATATTATTCATCTTAATATTTTAAAAAGTAGTTACACATGTTACTACTTCAATATTATTAGTTCAATGCTATACTAAATGTCATTTTCTTCTAACGTGCTTCAGTCAATTAAATGGGCTAAAAACGAGTTAATCTATATCATGACATTTGTTAAAATTAATAGTTTTTTCTTATTCTGTTGATATCAGCTGTTTCCGAATAGCCGGCTTCGCAGGAAGTGAGTTCCCGCCGCTGCGTGAGCCGCCGATGGACAATAGTACTACGAAAAATCATGAAAAGTATACAAAAATCGCTATCACAGAGCCCCTTTACCGCGCAATATTTCCAAATTCAAGGAGGACCTGTTGGTCATATCCAAAATTATGCAAAAAAAAAATTGATTTAGTTGTATGCATAATTTTATACACTTTTCAATGGTACAATAAAGAAAATGGCACAAACATCGCTATTATAGCGACCCCCCTTCAGGAAGATTTTTTTCAAATTCAGGGGAAACTTGCTTGCCATAGCAAGAAACATACACAAAATATTTGGTTCAATTCTATACATAACTTTATACACTTATTGATGGTACAGTAATAAAAATGGAGCAGACATCGTAATTAAATAGCGCCCCCTTCTGGCGGAATTTTTTCAAGTTCAGGGAGGACCTACCGACCATAGACTTACACATACACAAAAAATTTGTTTCAATTCTAAGCATAATTTTATAGAGTTTTCGATGGTACAATAATGATAATGGCACAGACATTGCTATTACTGCACCCCTCCCGGCAGATTTTTTAAAAATGATTTCATACACTTTTCGATGATCAATATTCAAAATTGCACAAAAATCACTATTACAGCGCCCCCTACCGGCGAATTTTTTCAAAATTCAGGGAGGACCTGCTTGCCATTGCCAAAAACTTAAAATAAAAATTTGGTTCAATTCTATGTATAACTTCACACACTTTTTGATGGTACAATGGCGACAGACAGACGGACAGACGACACACGGACTGACAGACATTTTCTATAAACATGTTTTTGGGATTTCTGACCCTAAAACATGTAAGTCCGTCGAAAACCGGAAGTCGAAAAAAATGTCGATTACAATACTTTCTTCTATTGAAGATAGAAGAAAGTAAAAATGTGCAAGCATGAAATTTTTGCAAGAAATTAAAGAAGATATAAATTAGTTAAGTTAAACCAACTTTTTCAGCAAAATTTTCACTGAAAGATAATGGAAGCATGTAACAATATTTTCTGTTTCCGAACTTGTTTGATTAAGATTGTCGACAATAAACCAGATTATAAAAACAGGCGAGGAAGTGCTTTGAAAAAATTGATAAAAGGTGATTTTTTATTGATTACACAAGCCTGCGATGAAAAAATTGCCGGCATAGTAAGTGGTATTTTCTGTAGTTTTTTGGATGCTGATTACTAGAAAAATAATGAAAAAATTCCATCACATACAGTTTCTTCACAAATCGCAATCTATTTTTTTATGAATTTAGTATATTTCGGACCAAGAATTATTATTTGTATGAGTTTGATAAATAAATTTATGGACTTAAAATAGTAAACTGGTGCATTAAACTAATAAAAAAGAAAGAAGAAACTATTTCAATACGAAATATTTCTTTTAATCGGTAACGTGTCTATTAAATTCAATATTCAAGACAGAAGAAACCAGTTGAACTCGGATCCCTCCCGCTTGCAGGTGTCTGCTCGCCACCCCTTCTTCACACGTTTTTTCACTGACTTTATGTCTACTCCTGAATTAGTGTCTTTCTTTACTCTGTGCTGTACACATGTATTTTTATTCCAAACTATGAGTTATAAGTTATAGTAGTAAATTTTACTTCTAGCTTTTGCTGCATTAGAGAACATGGCTTCCAGAGGATGTGCTAATTCACCGAATTGTTTCTGCTATATTTGTGGTAACTATACAGTGAAAAACAACAAAGAAGCATATCTGATTTTGTAAAAAAAAAAAAGTGCATTTAGCTTATTTTGGCATGAAATCGGGCGATCAAGACAAGCCTTTACCTCCACACAAAGTTTTTCCTATTTGCGTTGAAGAATTAAGGCAATGGTTTCAAGGTAAAAAGCAATCTTTTCGGTTTGGTATATCAATAGTTTGGAAAGAACCTAAAAATCACAGTGATGATTGCTATTTTTGTATTTGTAATGTGAAAGGTTTCAATTTAAAGAACAAAAAGGAAATATTTTATCCTGACATTCCGTCTGCCATACGTCCTGTCCCTCATGGACCTGGTAAAGGAAAAATCTTGTTCATCCAAAAAAAAAAAGTGTTACTTCCACCGCTTCATATAAAATTAGATCTTATAAAACAATTTGTCATGGCTTTACCAAAAGAAGGTGAATGTTTCAAATACCTTTGTGAGCAGTTCCCGGGTTTATCCCAAGCAAAATTGAAAGAAGGTATGTTTGTAGGACCAGGCATCAGAAAAAAGATGAAAGATGAAAATTTTGAGAATAAAATGAAAACAAACGAAAGAAAAGCCTGGAAATCTTTCAAACTAGTTATTACTAGCTTTCGTGGCAACAAAAAGGGCTCAAACTACAGATCTATTGTAGAAGAGATGGTAAAAAATTTCAAGATTTTAGGGTGTAATATGGGTTTTAAAGTTCATTTTCTCGATTCACACCTAGATTATTTTCTTGAAAATTTAGGTACAGTTAGTGAGGAACAAGGTGAAAGATTTCACAAGGATATAAAAGAAATGGAGAGGTGATATCAAGGCAAATGGAATGTCAGCATGATAGCCGACTATTGCTGGATGCTACAAAAAGACATTTCCTGCGAAAATCACAATAAGAAAAGTGGCAAAAAAGACTTTTGATGTAAAGAAAAAACATTACTCTAAGGACCTGTAACCTTCTACATATACTTAAGAATTACTTCAACTCAGATATAAATGTAATTTATATAGATTTATAAATAAATGAAATTTAAATGAAATGTCAAAATTTCATGATTTCAGCATCTTCTTTAAAAATATGCAATCATTTTGTGAAAAATCCTTACGTGATAGAAAAAAATGGATTTCATTTTCGGAATCAGCAATAAGAAATAACATAAAAATTAGATATAAAAATTAATGCAATTTTCAAAAAGTATTTTTTTGCAGGTCTGTGTTATTTACTTTCTTCTATCTTTACAAGAAGAAAGTATTGGATTCGTGAAAAATTTCGACTTCCGGTTTTCGACGGATTTATAAGTTTTAGAATGCCCAGAACACAATTTGATGGTTTTTAGAAAATGTCTGTCTGTGAGTCTGTCTGTCACTCTGTCACTCTGTGAGTCTGTATGTGACAAAAATTTTGTGGACGCTCTATCTCAAGAACTAATGCACGTAATTTCACAAAACTTTATATTTAGTTAGACCCTGACATAAACTAGACCTGATTAGTTTTTGGTGAAAATCGCCCAACAGATGGCGCTGCTATGTGGCATTGCTCACGATTGCTGCAATAGTTATATCTCAAGAACTACTGCACGGATTTTCATAAAACTTCAGATTTAGCTAGTCCAGGACATAGTTTGGTGCTGATTACTTTTTTGTGAAAATCTCCCAAAAGGTGGTGCTGCTATGCTGCATTATTCATGATTATCGCAATAGCTCTAACTCAAGAGAAAAAGCACGAATTTTCATCAAACATCAGATTCAGTTAATCCCTGATATAAATTAGTTCTGTTTAATTTTTGGTGTAAATCGCCTAACAGGTGGCGCTGCTGTGCTGCATTTTTCACTATTCCTGCAAGAGCTGTATCTCAAGAACTATTGCACGGATTTTCATCAAACTTCTGATTTAGTTAGTCCTTGACATGAATTGACGTATAAATTAGTGCTGCTTAATTTTTGGTGTAAATCGCGAATAGCCGGCTTCGCAGGAAGCGAGTTCCCTCCGCTGCGTGAGCCGCCGATGGACAATACTACTACGAAAAATCATGAAAAGTATACAAAAATCGCTATCACAGAGCCCCTTTACCGCGCAATATTTCCAAATTCAAGGAGGACCTGTTGGCCATATCCAAAATTATGCACAAAAAATTGGTTCAGTTGTATGCATAATTTTATACACTTTTCAATGGTACAATAAAGAAAATGGCACAAACATCGCTATTATAGTGACCCCCCCTTCAGGAAGATTCTTTTCAAATTCAGGGGGAACTTGCTTGCCATAGCAAGAAACATACACAAAATATTTGGTTCAATTCTATACATAACTTCATACACTTATTGATGGTACAGTAATAAAAATGGAGCAGACATCGTAATTAAATAGCGCCCCCTTCTGGCGGAATTTTTTCAAGTTCAGGGAGGACGTACCGACCATAGACTTACACATACACAAAAAATTTGGTTCAATTCTAAGCATAATTTTATAGAGTTTTCGATGGTACAATAATGATAATGGCACAGAGATTACTATTACTGCACCCCTCCCGGCAGATTTTTTAAAAATAACTTCATACACTTTTCGATGGTCAATATTCAAAATTGCACAAAAATCACTATTACAGCGCCCCCTACCGGCGATTTTTTTTCCAAATTCAGGGAGGACCTGCTTGCCATAGCCAAAAGCTTAAAATAAAAATTTGGTTCAATTCTATGTATAACTTCAGACACTTTTTGATGGTACAATGGCGACTGACAGACGGACAGACGACACACGGACACACGGACAGACAGACATTTTCTATAAACATGTTTTTGGGATCTCTGACCCTAAAACATGTAAATCCGTCGAAAACCGGAAGTCGAAAAAAATGTCGATTACAATACTTTCTTCTATTGAAGATAGAAGAAAGTAAAAAGGAAGTAAGAAAAAAACAAACGCTTTTAAATTGTTAGTTTGCTTTTACACTAAGTGTCCCGCTGTCTGTAAATTTGAAAAAGATTTAAGTTTACTGATATGCGAATAATTGTTTATTCTCACCAAAGAACATTTCTTGGAAAGTATTTTTTCTCTCCATATTCTTTCGACTGTTCGTTTACAAATGATGTCCTTGAAACGTAAAAAGCATTTTGAACAGCAGCGAGATAAGATATTGCAGGGTATTGAGAGTTTTATTCATGTGACACACATCCCCTGCCATCACTGCAGAGGGGGATCTTTACTGCGAAAACAAACAATAAAAGGATTCAATTTCCATTACTTTCTGATTACAGGTCGATTAGATACATACCGATATTTTTCCGATTAATTGACTTGTAATAATAATCCAATTTCCTGTCGAGGTTTTCGCTCAAAATTATCTAGCTAAATCGCTAGATTTTGTTCAGTCAATATTGTGAGAAGACCTCAATTCGATTACGGTTCATTTAACGACAATTTTGGTATTAGGCCGAAATTTAGCAGATATCTCTTGCTATTGGGGTTAGTATCTATCTGAGACCAAGGAATGATACTGTATCCATCATTTCCATCTTTAATACCTAACACACTATTTATTGCCTCTCGATTACATCTGAAAGTGATATGCTGAAAAATATTTTCATTTTCTGGGAAAATCTGAAAATTATTTTCATCAATATTAATATAACGATACCAAGGATTATTGTCTATCGATTATTAGACTGTATTCTAAAGCAGACTTAACGTTTTCACGATTTACTATAAAGTCTCTGAATTCTTCGCCATCTTCTCTTCTAACAAAGATGTACTGTGATATAGTATCGACAGAATGAGGTAACAAAGTGCAAAGTTCTGTAATATCTTGATGAAAATTAATAACTTGCCCACTGTATCCAAGCTGACCACCTTTAATGCGATAAACAGTAATAACTAGATGAACTTGGGCAATTAATTGATCCTCAACGAAAGTTACGTTTTTCAATATTTCCGGTTGTGGACCTGGATCCATATTATTAGCTAGAGAAAAAAATATTTAGTTCATTATTTACTATACATTTATGGCAAGTCTTACAAGATCCGTCAGATTGAATATGCATATCAAACCAACGACAATGACAAATTTTACAAAAATGTAATTATAATTTTTGTTGTGCATCTTGGAAATTTAAAGCATATTTCCGAGCACATGCATTCTCTGTCAGAATAGATTCGTCATGTCGTCGTTTTTTAAGCTGATATCTAGCCTCTTGCCTTAAAGCTAAATCATGTTCGCGTTATTTTCGACCAGTAAGGGTATGTTTTCTCGCATTCTTTATAATAGAACTAATACATTCCATAAATTGTTTTTAAATGGCAAACATATTAAAAATAGTACTAATCGTAATTACTTCTTAACAGTAAATATGCATAGCTGCCAACATGTACGGATTTTGCTACCACTAAAATTTGAAAGAAAATTTTACCTAATTCAATCGCCGAATTGCAGTGACTATTGATAATTAAATAAGCTAGAAATTTCTGTTAAATTTTAGCGGTAGCAAAAATCCGTATAAGTTGGCAGCTATGAATATGTTTCATTTCATTAAATTTTCAACCTTCGAATTCGAATAATACTTTTTATAAGGAATTTAACAATTAATTTTATTTGTTTACATTTCTTTTGTTGCCACTTTACAAAAAAATCATAATATAATTATTTTAAAATCTGTAAGTTTCGTCTGCGTAAATTATTTCACATAATAAGAATAAATTGTGTATTTGAATTTTTAACACTAAAAAATACTTAATTTAATGTAAATAATTGAATTTTTACAAATTTTAATTCATTAAAAATATGCTATAATTTTCCTAAAAAAAGTATTTTAAAAATTTCATAAAAGAAATCTTGAAACTATTATAGGATTAAAAGAAAAGAGCACCAAAATATGCCATGCGCCATCTCCAACAAATCTTAATAAATTATTCTATTAAAATGTATATTTCCTCTCAAATAACATACATTTTTAATATAAGGAAGTTTAATATAAGTAAAGTTTTAAGCTGTATCGGGTATTACGATAATTCTTTTACCTCACATGCAAATAATTAGAGATATACATATTACGTATGCCACTCTGCAATACTAAAAAGCTCCAGCGGGTATTACGATAATTATTTTAGGCTGGAGTAAAATCGACCTAAAACAAAAGATTTCGGTCATCTCAATATTAAATTTACAATGATTGCTTATGTTTTTTATTGCGTTGGTTTTTAGATGCCACGAATTTACTAAAATCTAATTTGCAATCATATAAAGCAATGATTTTTTTTCTAAGTTTATGAATAGTAATGATTCAAAATCCTTCCCAGGTGAAGGTGATGGTGAAGATCCTGGTTGTGTCACTTTACTCTAGAATGACGAAAAAAATGCTCGCGTCTTTCTTCTGTAGTAAAATATTTAGTACGCTTGCGCGATTGCAGTAGAATGGAAACTAAAGAATAAGTGTAAACTTCATATCGCATGACTAAGAAGACGTCATCATTAAACTTGTTAAATAGAAATGAAAAACCACAGATAATCAGAATGTTATGTAGGATTTATTGACTGCTATTAAAGTTTCTTAGCATTATAATTAGATATTTTTAAATAGAAAATGGGGTGCTTCTCAAAATCTATGTTTCGGGAATTTTTACTAAAAAGTATGAAAACAACAAAGTTATACCAGTAGAATGCCAAAAACTGTAATGCAAATACAAGCTTGATACATAATTGGAACATCCTTATGTGTATTCTTTCTCCTGTATACACATTTGCGAAATAAAAAAAAAGGTACAAAATTCTCATTGTCACTTTGTTTAAATTCTTTAATATATTTTTTGACGAAATAAGTTTTAAAGCCTCTTAGCAAGCATTTTCATGCGTGTACATTTGAAAAACATAGGACCATTTAATGTCGGAAAACTCCAAAATTTCATAAAATTCAAAGTATCATAACTGAGTAAGTTTGGTTGTTACTTATACAAAAACTTTGACAAATTTGACAATTACAAAAGCTTTGACAAATTTGTGAGATGTAACTCAATGAATGAGAACACTAAGTAATGTGGCTTTAAACTAAGAATAAAGCGTTTGAACTTGAAAAAATGCGAAGATTTTTATTGTTGTTCATAAATACTGGCCACCAATAGCTGCATATATCATATCAATGTTTAGTTAGTAACTAAATAACTCAGGAAGAATTTCCAAAAAGGTGTCATTGTAATAGGACCACAAATAAAAAAATTAGGATTTGTGGGGAGGGAAGGTGAAAAGGGGACAGGTGACGATCTGGAAAGTAGTAACATAAAAAAGTAATAACTGAATAAATTAGTAACTCAAATAAATTGGCTCCTAAACTAAAAATATAACAATTTAACTTGGAAAGAAAAAGACACTTATACGATATTTGACGGCAGCGTGTCCCCATCAGCCTCAACCCCCCCCCCCCCTCTGCCGAAAAGTGGAGGAGAAGCTGCTAATTGTTGAAATTTATTTTACAATTTTTTTTTCTTAATTTTTGGAAAAATTTAGGATGTAGTAAAGAACAAGTTAAAATTTTAAAACGCCTCTTAGCGGTGAAAAAGCGAGTTAAGATGTTGGGGAATGGGTTCTGTAATGTATAGGAATTCATTGTGGAATATATAGAAATTCAATGTAATTCATTTCCCCCCCCCCCGATAGAAATGTCCTCTATTTGTCTGAGGCCAAAATAAATCCCACCAATCGAGAGGCCTTGACGAAATACCCCTTCGGTTAATCCTTCAGAAAAGGGTCCAAGCACGCTTTGGCTTAATTAGGAGCCAAGTTAGAAGAATTGCTTAAAATACAAAAGTTTGAGGCCGGGGTTTAAAGAGTATACTATGAAATAATACTTTGGGTGGTCAAAGGGCTCTTCAATAATATATCACAAGATGCGTTGGGAAAAAATTAGAAAATTGCCCCTCCCGAGAGGGTCCACTCTCACGTCTCCAGAATACACCCTGAATTCATCCACCCCATATATTGGATAACTTTTTGTGTACAGTGCGCATGAGTGGGGGGGGGGAGTAGAAGGGGGTGGACAGAAAATAAAAGAGGACATTAAAAGATTTCCAACGATATGTGACACGAGAAGTTTGGACGAAATTTAAAATGTTCTCCTCCCCCGAGGGGCCAACTAAACCCCTAACGGTCGATGGGGCGACGGCAAATATACTTTCGGTCAAATCTTTAAAATGTGGCATTTTAATACGATAGGAGAAGAATCAGACATTTAAAAATTGCATGTATATTTTGAATGTCTCTGTAATAACATTAGGTGGGGAAGAGGAGGTGAAGATGAAACGAGACGAAATTGAAAAATTCAACTTAATAAACCACCAACCCAAATAACTAGGCTTCTAAGAAAAGCATGACAATTTGACATAGAAAGAAAAAAATCATCCCTTATACGAAATTTCACAGCAATTCTGCCACTAAAACAGTAAATAGGCAGGAATAAATATATCAAATTATTCCATGAAATTAGAACAGAAATATCGATCTATTTCTCTATGAATGTGAATCAAAAAATATCTACATCCAAGAATCGGGCGCAATGTCGATTTAAGGGGTCTTAGGACTCTTAAAGCTGCAAACTTTCAAAATTTTATTTTTTTCAATTGTTAAACTCCTAGCTTTTCTGAAGATTTTGATATAACTGCTTCCTTGAAATTCCTATTACAACACAAGTTAAGGCTTTTAGAATTATAACCACTCAATAGCTGATGCGGCCATTCCAAAATTTTAAAGTAATTTTTCTCCAAATGACGTTTTTGTGCATAACGCGCAGGATATTTCAAAAAAATTCTGAATGTTTCTTTCATGAAATTTTCAAAACATATATTTAATGTAAGTCTGTATAAACTGAGCCTAAAATTTCTTTTTTATTGTTAAAAAAATAATAATTTTTTAGGTGATTATATAGTTTAAATTTTCAAAATTTTGTACTATCTAAATTCAACTTTGTATTAAAAATATAAAAATGCTTTAAATACAAATTTATTTAAGTTCAGGGAAATTATTATATTCCGATGTATAATTAGGCATGAAAATTTTCATTCTAGTACAAAATTTATTTTGTAATCCTGCGCGTAAGCTGTTACACCAATTGTCAGCTCGAAAAATGTTTGACAGTTTGGAGCGCCCTATAAATACTAATTATGCATCTTACAATTTTTTAAATACATAACATGAAAGAATATACTTATATATTTCATGTTAATTAAAATTGTATCTTTAAATCATATACGTTTTAAGTTATTAAAAGTTGGAACTGGTCTTTTTTCCCAATTTTAAGAGTCCTGAGACCCCTTAAAGAAAAATAAAAATTAATGTTTCAACCCGACTCGAAGGATCGATCCCAATAGAATGTAAGCTGCCGATTTAAATGGGGAAAAATTGGGATGGGAAAACAGATTAGGGAGAAAGGGACAAAATATGAATATGGGGACAATACGCTTTCCAACGATATAACACATGATGGGCTATGATAAAATGAGAAAGTACCCCCTTCCCCTTCCGATGGAGCAAAAAAGCCACCAATGGTCGGGAAGCGCGTAACCGAGCACGTAAAATATTTGTAAACGCCAAATATACCTTTAGTCTTTTCAAGGTTTCAAAATGAGGCATTAAAATAAAATCGGACAAAAACGGAGATTTTAAAAATTGCATGCATATTTTGAATGACCTTGTTATAACGACTAAACCGATGGAGCAGAATCATTTCTATTCTTAATACGACATCGAAATTAATACTAGAAACAAAATGGAATCACATAATATTGGATAATTTTCGTGCAGAGTGCACTCATTGGAAGAATAAAAAGTGCCAAGAGCATGTAACTAGTGTGTGTGTGTGGGGGGGGGGGGGGGGTAGGAGGGACAAAAAATAAAAGAGGACATTAAACGCTTTCCAACGATATGTTACACTAGATGGTTTCGAAGAAACAAAAAATATGCGCCCCCCCCCCCCCCGGGAGACAGATACACTCTAAAATTAGGAGGATTGAAAAGTTCACTCTTTGAAAGAGTGACAGGCATTTTCAGTCTTTTTGGAGTAAATTTTATAAAAATACACTCCTTAAAGAGTGGAATTTTCCACTCTCTAGAAAGAAGTGAAATGTCTCACTCCTGAAAGGGTGACTTACGTATGTATTGCTTATTAACCAATCAGAACAGCAGGGCGATGACGCCCTTAAAAGATAAGAAAAATTATCACTTTTTCGTCGCCATCTTAAGATTAACAGATTAGAATATCATTAGAATTATTTTTTTTGGAATATATAAAATAAAGTTACGTCTTATTTAATTTTAAGATTTATCCATGTAGATATTTGGAATGTTAAAATTGGGAGCTAAATAGTTGTATGTTGTATAGAAAAAGATTGATTTTGGAGTGTTCAAAAGTGATTGTCTCTTATATTTCTTCATGTAGCGGTTTGAAATATAATTGTTTTAACAATTGAATAACACACAATGCTTATTGGCAAAAAAAATAATCAAAACTTCATTAGTTCGATCAATGTGAATAAAAAAATGAGTGTAAATATTTTATTCTTCCCATTCAATGCTGTGTTGCAAAATATAATACTTTATAACGATAAAAAAAAAAAGTTTTATCTCTTTCGTTTGAAAGGGTGACTGACTCAGGAGATATCTGTTTTTTTTTCAATTCATAAAAGACACGATGAAAACATTAATTTGCCGTTTATATGAGATTTTTTTTTGTTTATTACTGATTTCTGATTATATACGCTTATAGAGTATTTATCATCCTTATTATTGTTTCGGAGTTAAATATGATATTTCATATTTATGATGTTACGAAAAGGTTGGTATATTAATTTTTTTAATTTTATGTAAGCATTTTTCTGCGTGTTATTATTTTAAAATTTCGAGACTGAGTAATATAAAAAAAATAATTATAGACATTGTGCATCAGTTATTAAATTTCCTTCTATTATAAATACATTTTCTACGTTTTTGATACACGTAATTTTTAGCACTGAACAATAAAACGTGACATTTAAGCATTGAAATAAAATGTTTTTTATGCCTGTTTTGAAGTTTATGTATAAGATTGTTTTAGTATATTTTTTTAAGTTCATATTTACTTACATAATTTAGGACTAAATATTTTTTTAAAGAGATTAATAACTACTTTTTTATATTACAATGTTTCTCAAACAATAAAATATATTTCATATGCAGTCATTTACTTTATTTTTAAATTTGCTGTTTTTCTATTTCCGAGGTCAATCTTTTCCTATAAAACATATAAAATCGATTTTGCTCATATTCACAAAATAAAATAGCTACGCGAATAAAAAAGTTAAATTAAATATGGCTTATCGTGTCGTTTCATTAATAAGTATTGTATTAATTCCATTTTTTAGCAATAATGGATGAAAATTAGAAATCACGATTTAGTTAAGGAATCTGTTTAAAAGAAAAATATATACATATTCCATAGATCTTAAAATTTAGACTCCGTGTTCAAATTAAATAAAATAAAAGCAAATCACAGCGGATAAGAGAAAAATTACACAGTCTTAATATTTAAATCATGCTTAAAACGTATTTAAAAAAAAATGTGAGTTTATAAGCATTATTTTTTAAGTGGAATATTTAAAAATATTTTAGAGCAATAGGACTTTGCAAAAATAGCAATAATTTATGGAAAAAGTACGGTTGTATATTTAAAACAAAAATTAAAATCAAATCAAACATTGTTTCGGGGGCTCAAGGCTTTTAAACTTTTTAAAAAATCATTTTTTTCTTATTTATTAGGTGCGTTCACAATTATATAAATACGTAGATTATATAAATACTATAGTCGTCGTTTAGTCCGTCTGCCTGTCCGTCCGTCTGTTCGCATATAACAGAGCAAAAACAACCGAACCGAATGGTCTGAAATTTTAAATATATAATTGTTGTAAAATTTTGTCGAGTCATTTCAAATTTTGTGAAAATTCGGGTGTATAGTTTAATTACAGGGACAGTCAAAAGTTTTCCGTTACATTAAGGCCAATGGGAATAAATTACTGCAAGTGCATTTTAATGATGTTACAGTGTTCCGAATGGTCTGGAATTTTAAATATATAATTGTTGAAAAATTTGATCTTGTCATTTCAAATTTTATGAAAATCGGATGTATAGTTTAACTATAGGGACAGTCAAAATTTTTCCTTTACATGACGGCCAATAGGAAAAAAAATTATTTCAAGTGCGTTTTAATGATGTTACCTCCTTTCGAACAGAATGAAATGGATATGCACTTATTGAAGTGCATTAAAATAAATATTCGGTGCAATATGCTGTGCAAAAAATATTTATAAAACTAGTTATAGTACGAACGCACCTCATTTGCCACGTTTGAGGAGCAATTTCCAACTTGTTTTGATTATTCAATTAATTCTGAACACAGTGCAAAAAAAAGCATGAAAAAACTTGATTTTTGACGAATTTCCGTGAGATTAAAAAACAACCATTTGATTCAATGGCTTAATTTCTTTCCCTTGCATATAATATCATTATATATAGAATGAATTAATATATTATAGATAGTTTAATATTTTGAGTACTTTTAAAGAAAAAAAATGTATTTTTAGGGCTTTTTTAATTTTCAAATTTGACAGTTTTTTAAATAAGGTTTCCTTTGATTGATAGTTATATCCTTAATTCATTCTACAAAGTTTTCTTATCATTGTAAAGCAAAAATAATGTTTTTATGTCAAATCAACGTTAAGATATCTTGCGGAGGATATGACACCAAATTTTGTGTTATGTAAACTTTGCTATAATATTTATTTTATTGCATTTAAGTACTTCATGTTATAATTTTATAAGGCTACAAACATACCTTAAGAATATCAGAAAGATTAAATCAGTTACATTGAATACTTCTGTTTTCATATGGACTCGAAGCGAGAGCTCTGTTTACATTTTTTCGGTATCGATCAAGCCTCAGCCCCCTTAAACATATAACATCCATCTAGTAAAAAGTTATTAATAAAACTTTAAAAGTGATATTTTTATAGGGCATGCGATAAAAGAAAACTCAAAGGATAAGATTGGAATAAATTATTCTATTTTTTTTTCTGTCAGTCATCGAATTTAAATTCGTATATAACTTTAACTGAATTTTTCTTTAAAAGTTCAATTAGTGTTACAAACTATGAATTAAATAAATATTGCTAATAAAGTATTTTATTCCAATATTTACCACGCGTGTATCTATTTTCATTGTATGCTGTAAAATATGTGATTTTTTTTAAATGACCATAAAAGCAAAATAAAAAAAGAATCAACTACATAAAAAATGAACATTCACTCCTATGAAATAGTGACTATTCATCCCTACCAGGGGTGAAAAACTGCACTCCTTTAGCAAGAATAAATAGTCACTCCTTCGAAAGAGTGATTATCCACCCCTGTTTAGAGTGAATACTCACTTCCCAGGAGTGACTATTCACTCATTCAGAGAGTAAAAAAATTCACTTTTGCTCAGAGTGAATAGTCAGTCTAAAGAGGTTGGGCATATTTTGACTCTGCGTGGAGTGAATAGTCACTCCTTTTTATTTAGAGTGTAAGTCCCAAACGGTGACCTCAGGTGACCTCAAATGTATCTTTGGTCAAGGTTTCAAAACGTGCAATCGATTCCTGAGTAATTGTAAAAGCTTTGTTTTTGTCTGAAAATTACCCCAGGCTACCCTATATATTCGTACCCTTATACCTCTGAGTAGTCGCTACCTTTCAATCTACATACATGTAAAAAGTGCATTTGTGCATGAACTACCACAAATACAATAATATATTTGTGTTTATAAAAAACGAAATGTTGATAATACTTTTCATATTCCTAGAAAAATGGTCTTAAAATAGACTAATCTATAACCACATTTCTTATATACATTTTATTTTTCATACATTACATTGAATATCTATTCATTCATATTGAAATACCTATTTATTTTCATCTGAAACATAGCTCTGCTCAAACGTTTAGTGAAAATCACAATAACCCGACTTTCAAAAAATCTGAATATTCTAGCGTAAACCTGACCCGTGGAAAGAAAATTAGAGTAATCCCGAACCAACCCCCCCCCCCTTCCCAAAAAAAAAAAATAAATAAAAAACTTAAGTGCAACCCGACCCAGTGTAAGACTATTCAACGAGGTGTCCGTTATTGAAAGGATTTATTACATTTGAATATTAAAGAATACAGATTTGTCCATTTTTCTATAAAAAAGCATAAAATTGGTATTAGAGATATAATTGTAGATTACTTTTCATAATTGCATTAAGGCCAAATCCAAAAGGGCAACTTTATGACATAAGTTTTAATTTATTCTTGTTAAGAAATGCATGAAAATAGCAGGTGTTGTTGTTCAGAAACTAATGTAATCGAACTGTTTTTTCAGGTTTTTTTTTTCACATATTTCCGGAAATAGTTTCAAAGTGGGTATTTTAATCCGAATTTCCGCGCGAAAGAAAAATAACCATTTAATTAAGGGTAAAAAAGTCTTTTTCACGTGATCAAAATCGCTTATAAATCAATACGTCTTTTTTTAATCAAAAAATAGAAAACACAGTTTGATTCCAAATCGCTTCCAGTTCTATATCTTTCCGTTAAAAAAATGAATTTGTGAATGTGTCAAAACGTTTTGCGCTTTTTGAGCAGAGCAGTTGAGAAAAGCCTTAAAACATAATTAACTTTTCTGACATTTTGGGTTCGGTCGGATTTCTGGTTGTCCTCTTCGCTATTGAAAAATAAAAATTTTGAAAAAATGCTGGAATAAATTTTCATACTTACTTTGATTTCAAAAATGATAATAATAAAGTAATTTTAAAAATTGATGCACGAGGGTACTTGTAAATGGAGGTCCACATATGTAGACGTTGGGACTCAACTGCGTAAAAACTTCAAAATTTTGAATTTTGGAAAATCATTATAAAGATTTGTTTCTTTTAAAAATTGCGAAAATAAATGTTTTCTTTTTATAACATAACTAAATATTGTATTTATTGCTTTTAATACATTAAATTAATTATACCATAAATCTCAATTTTTTTTTGTCCTGAACTTGTTAAGAAGTGACTGCAAAATTTAAATTTTATTAATAAAAGAACTTTTCTTGTTAAATTTTATTAGTTTATTTTTAACTTATTGCGAAAAGTTTAAAACAATTTTTTTTCAAAATGCATAAATAAACTTTACATTTTATGCACATAACTCTTCTTTTGGATTTACATTCGTCCAAGTAACACTGAGATGCTATTTTGCTGTCTATAAATCTTGGAAATTCTCTACATTGTCACGACGAATTTCCTTGCAAGGTGCGTTAAAATTTTTTTGCTTCTTTGGCATTTCTTCTTTCAGGACTTGAATTTACTCGTGGCGTACGTCTAAGGGGTGTTTTATGATTTCTTCCTTCAACCTTCATCAGAGGTGTAGCAATATAGATTCTACAATTTAATAATTGCATGTATTTGATCTTCATCACTTTATTATCTCTTACATAATATACAACAATTAAAAATCATTAGATACACAAAGTGATTAAATACACGCGTTGTCAAATTGTTTGTTTTTCCTTCACAGTGATAATGTGCAAGGTGCCGATAAAAGATTTGCACCATCCATAGATGTGTTGTACGTCATTGCTCCAGCTGACTGGCTGCTTTTACTTCTTCCTTATCCTCTTTCAGCCAACTCAAGCATGTATCCGTTGCTTCACTTTCAACACACGTTGAAAGAAAAGTAACTAATTTGTTATATTTCCACTTTAAAACGAAAATTTCACTACCTCTACGTACCTCACCCCCTCTCTCCCTTTTTCTGTTCTTTATAAGTTCTCAATTTTTGTGTAGCAAAACCGATTCACTTTCACGTAATAGATCCTGAAAAAAAAATCAAAATGTATTTTGCACATCTCAAACTAGGAAAAATTCTCCGTGAATTATATGGTTAAAGTATGTGATTTTAAACATATTTTTTGTATGTAAGATATTTTAACAAAATAACTTAACAATACCCACACTTAAACGAAAATTTTCGCATATCATCTGAGGAAATGTTGCCATTGCTAAAATGCGTATATACAGAAATCCAATACCAATCCATCTTAAACACACAGAAGAATTTTTTTAAACCTAGAAGATTTCGTTTTTAAGGTACATATTGTAGGAAATCAAACTGCCCAGAAAGAGAATATTTTTTTAGTCTAACGTAATATGTTTAGGTCGAGGTAACGTTAAGCATTTTTCTCTTATTAAATCTAAAAGAGTGGCAGAATTACCATACAGATAGTTCCTTGTTTAACCCTTTCCGGCACAGGCAAATTTTGTTGTAAAATGAGGAAATCTTCGACTGACACCAGTCGACTTTCAAATTGTGTGCTAATGAAGACTATTCCATCTAATAGCTGCAGATGCAGCCTTATCAACATATGTGTGTGAGAAATGCCAAGCTGGCTATCCTCCTCGTAGTACGTAAGAACGTACGTGAGAGCGTACAGAACTGGAGCGCTATCCCAGGGGCCAAGGATCGATTCCCTGCGTGGGCATTTTTCATTCTGTGGTTTACGCTTAGCCTACAATGAGATAATTCACATCTTAAATATTCAATAAATAGTTTCAATAATAAAAATGTCTCCAGCTAATATTCCTTAACAAACTTATAAAATGAACAACGAAATAAAATAAATAAAACAAAAATTTAACATCTATGTAATCGCAAAAACTTCAAACTTTACACCGTCGAATACCAGGGAAGATGTACTTCCAAATATAATTTGTTTGAAAACTGCATATCATTTTACGTATTAGGAGTTTTAAGCCCTTTTTAAATTAGTGTTAAAATTTCTAAAAAGCTATAACCAAAATCAAAATAGAAAAAAAAAGAGAAAGCTAACTATTTCTTCGTGGAATAAAGAAGAAATAAATAAAAAAGGGAATTACAGGAGAAATATAAAAAAAGAAAAAAAGATGTTTAGTGTATTTTTAAATTGATTCTCCGTTCTACAACTTTACATTTTCGAGATTTTCTACCTTGCAATAGCTCATTTTTACTACTTTTATAGTATCAAATAGAAAGAAGGGCTAAGAAATAAAAACTGAGGAATAAAACATAATTTTACACATTCATCTTCACGAAGCAACTTAATCTAAAATAGAAAGAATCGTCTGCTTACAAATTGTTATCTACAAATATTAGATCACAGATTTGTTTTTAATTACTAATATTTATCCAAAGAGGCTGTTGAAAATCAAATTTAAGTTATTTGCATGCATCGATAGAATTATTGACTTATATTTAGAGCAAGTAAATTTAAATAAGAAACACCGATTTTCATCTGGGAGCACGGCAGTGCGTCCGCCAAGTTCGCACAAGCCGTAAGCTACCTTTTCCTGAACCATTTCGGCATACTTTTCACCCCCTCATAACTTCATTTTAGGGAGAGATATAGAAATTTTTCTTTTATACGCATGTTCGTATGGTCAAACTGAACTAAAGTTCCACGATTTTATGTTTCTATATTTAGTAGTTTTCGAAATATTAAATTACGAAAAAGCGCTTTTTTGTCACTGACTCACTTCGCATCATCAAATAACTAAGGTACTTCTAAAAGTCGTAGAATCATGAAATTTCACAAGTAAGTCGGGTTTGTAGCACAATTAACTAGAAAAATCTGAAAACACAGAATTTCCGCCTCTAAACCCTTCAAACAGGGGGTGTTCATTTGGCCGTAAACAGTTATTTAACACATTCGATTGTGCCAATGTTGGTCGCCAAAACTCGATTACAGAGTTTTGAAGGGGGTCACGTGATTTCAAGCAGAATAACATTTTACATTTATACTTTTCCAAAGATGTTTTTTAAATAGAATAAAATAATATACCTAAAAATTTTAATCAGTATAGGTTATGATATATTTACGATATTAAAACAATAAAACATTTAACAAAATATAACCGCAATTCGGTACATTTCCGATGTAGTAGCCTTGGCGAAATAGAGAAAATAGCCTTGACAAGAAAAGAAATGTGATAATAACGTATTTTATGGCAACCTATTTACTGTGTCATATACACAAGCAATTTTTTCCATATCTTTACAACTTATTTAATGTAAGGAACCCGTTTATTTATTTTTATACACCAACATAAATAATTTGTATATAAATAACATAAAAGTTCATCAGGTTTGTTTTCATAGTTGTTTATATCATTTGGCAACATATCTAAGTTTCTGAAATCCGAATTGCGCCAAGATTTAAAAAAAATGCCAAGGTCCCTATAGTGGAAAAATATCCTAATTCCATATGAAAGTTTTTAAAAATATCCCTTTAATTAAATGAAATGTGTAACTAATAAACTGTCTTTAATGATGTGCGACAGATGCGACGTCCGAAGTCCGCTGCTAATGTTATTATATTGTATTATTAGCCTACTTACTGTTAATTTATTGTTAATTTTAAATCTGTAAAAGAAAGATTATAGTTATAGATAAGATATGTTGGTCGCCAAAACCCGATTACAGAAAATTAGCCTGAGTTATAAAGGTGTTACATGAGTTCAAGCTGAATGAATTTTTATATGCTTTTACAAAAATCTTAATAAGGCAAATCTTTCAGTTTATCTGTCCATCTTTCTATCTTTTACTTCCTTAAAACAAATTTTATTAAAGACCGGGAGGCGTCTGCACAGATCATCACCTCATTGAGTTGACGGCTGAAATTTTAGGATTAGTTAAATATCGATTAGCGTATTGAAATGTAACTGGTCTGCCAAGTCATATCTTTATGGAAACCACCTACAGACCTGATTTTATGGATTAATTGGTGGATTTTCCATTGTGTTTTCCTGCACCCATTCCTCCATATTTCCAAACTTTTGGATGCAGGAAAATACAATAGTAAACCTATCAGTTAACAACTAAAATTAGGTCTTCAGCTGGTTTCTACCAAGATATGACTTAACAGACCAGCTGCATTTAAATATGCTAATCTAGTTTTAACTAATCCTAAAATTTTAGCTGTAAACTCGATGAGGTGATGGTGTGTACAGACGCCTCCCGGTCTATTATAAATGTCGGAATTCTAATCTCAATTGGTCAATCTGGCAATTATCCCTACTATTTATGGAACACTATTCCTTTAAGTGCGTTTTAGTGATGTTAATGAACTTATGCATATGCATCATACATATTATACATATGCATATAATACGTAATACATTTGCATCATATATATTATAGGTATGTGTATAATACATGATACATATGCATCATTATGACGTCAGAATAAACAAAACATTTTTTGTCGCCAAATTTGAGAATTGACATGATATATTACCAAATTTGGCGAAACTTTGCTAAATGTCGTCAAACTTGGCGAATATTTGACGCTAGTGGCTATTTTTCAATTAGTTAATTATTAATGCGAACCATCTATTTTCATTTTTCGGCATATCATCTGATTAGTTAAATGACATAACGTACTAATATTTCCGAAGTGCTAATAGTTTCGTCACTGCCCAAAACGTCTGCTACTGTTATTATATTGTACTGTTATTATACTTACTGTGACTATGTTGTTAATCTTTACACCGCTAAAACCTTTGTATTATATAAAGAGAATTTACGGAAACTATTAAAGCATTGAAACTGCCAGTTCTCCTTATGATTATTATAATTCTATAATATGTAACCTGTTAATCGATATGTACGTTAGAATGAATCTTCTATAATCCGGTTCCTTGCATTTTAGTTTTCAGGTTTCGAATAAAATTAGCTAAAATCTTAAAACCATGGCACATTGACTAATTCTTCAACACGATCAGATGAGAAGAATGATAGATTTTCAAATGGGTCATGGCAGTGAGCCGGTAGACCTTCTTTCTTCCGTAATCGAGTCTATTGATAATGTTAACGTGAAACAAAAAGATATTAGCATCAATATGGTTTAATGCAAATGCAGATATTTCCAAAATATTTCATAAGAACCATTTCACTTATACCCAGTCGTATCAGTTAAAATACAACAATTGGCAGTGAGCCCAATTAGAAAAGATTACTTAATAGGATTAAAAATTTCCGCATTAGAGAACGAATCGTAACTGCTAAGGAAACATGCATAAGTGAGTTAAGAGATATTTATCACGAAAGATGAAATATATAACAACATAAAATATATGATGTGCTTCCATGATCGTAAAGAGTTCTTGATTTCTCTATCAAAAGCTTCCGACTTGGCGAAAGAATGGGCAAGTAAATTAAATTATCAATAACAGTAACATGATGCAACGTTTAACATGGATTTAATACCTCAAATACTGCTTGCTAGAAGCGGCTAGTACTTTAATATAAAAGAAATAAAGTATAAATTTATAAAGCTCAATAAAATGAATTTAGGTATTTTTATGTTAGCCGGGCGCAAGTAGCAAATTGCCAAATAGTGTTCCTAACTCCCCATTGTTCATATTGCATTCATTTCATTTAAAGATACATACTTTTCAGTCATCTCATTTAAAATAGATGCATTTCCCTCATTTTATTTAATAGAATATTTAACATAGAAATAAATAAATAAGAAATAATAACATAAACCAAAATATTTTATTTGAAAATCAAAGCATTATTTCTAATTTACACATGTGAAAAATGAAAACTGCTATTTGCGAAAAAACAAAAGGCTAATGAGGAGATTTGCTTTCGGCTAACATTAAAGTACCGAAATTTAAGTTTTTTCATATTAGTATAGTTTAGAATAACAAACTTGAAAAAACTTACAAAAAGTAGTGATATCCCAACAAAAAGTTTTCGGTAAAAAAAAAGAAAGCGCCAAGTTCTCCTTAATTTTTCGGCCAGAAAAAGTAGTGATATCAGAAGTTCGCACAAGTTAAAATCCAAACATCCCAAATCTTTCATTGAAAATGGCTTCCTGCGACTTGGCCGTTAATGCCTTCGAGAGAGTTTTTCAAATTTTAAAATATGTACAAATGAGCTACATGCCAACTACATTTTTTGATTATTTTAGGCATTTTGTGGCACAGAGTACAGAAATAAAATACACATTTGAAAAAAGCATTTAAACAACTTCAGTCTATTAAAATGCTTAGAAGTTAAAAATAACAAAATACTTGTATTCAGGAGATAATATCCCTAATTGCTAAGACATAATTAGTATCAGCTTTTAACAGTTTATAAATCGAATACCTCATTATGTATGCAAACAAACTATAATAAATGTTCAAACGAAAAAAATCTCTTTCGTCAATACACAAGATTTCAATATTATACAATAAAATATAATGTAACACATTGTGAGATTTGAAGTAAGTAAATTTTGTTTTATTTCTTGGGTTTTACGTTAATGACTTTAGCTTTAGACCGTACAAAATGACATTTAAATCACAAGTGGACTAAATAATCTGTAATCAAAACTAGTGTTTGTTGAAACTGAATGGTAGTTATCAGAAATCTTTTACTTATAATGTCTTTATGTGAATTTGCCTCTTTTCATTCTGATATTACTTTTAATATTTAAATAATTCATAAATGTGTAATTTCTCAATCATTAATTTTGAAATGCTGTAGAAGGCATTAACGGCCAAGTCGCAGGAAGCCATTTTCAATGAAAGATTTGGGATGTTTGACTTTTAACTTGTGCGAACTTCAGATATCACTACTTTTTCTGGCCGAAACATTAAGGAGAACTTGGCGGTTTCTTTTCTTTTTTTTTACCGAAAACTTTTTTTTTGTTGGGATATAACTTTTTCTTGAAAACGATGCGCTTAAAATTTCACACAAAGCCACTATAGGCAGAATGACTAAGCAATAAAAATGTCATACGATAAACATTTATTTTAATTCAATAATTTGAATTGTTTCTTCTACATTTGCCAAATGACGTCATTTTTATCCAATTTCGTCAAAACGATTTCATGTGGTTATCAGCAGTTTCTAAATAAAAAGTCAAATCTTAAAAGAAAGCAATGCTTTTTATAAATGAATTTTGGAAATGTGTATATTAATTTAATAAATTTTAACCTACATTATAATATTGTTTGTCAGTTGAAATCGACTGTTCAATCAAATTTATGTTATATTTTTGTCGAAATGTATGATAAAACTAGATTATATTTCCAATAAAAAAATTGTAAGATCTCATGCAATTCAAATGCAACGCAGCGGGTTGCTATGCCAACTGGTTTTATTAAAAGATGAAGACTCGGACAATAAAAATTTTTTCGTTACACGATGCGTTCATTTCATTTTTTATTGAAACAATTATAAAACGATAAGCGTGACATATTTTACGATGAAGATGATTTAGAATATTTTAAAAAATGTTGATATTCGAAATGATGCTATTGTCTAAATAAATGATTTTTGTTGTGCATAAAGAAATAGTATTGTGAAATACTATTATGAAATAATTATCGTAATTATTAACTAAAAGATTAAAAATAACTAACTTATAAGATGCTTTGTAAAGAAAGTCCAAACAATGGAAGTTCAGAAGGTGGCAAAAAGAAAACAAAGAATCTCGTTCTGTATATTATAAAGATTGGAATAAATAGATGAGATAAAAACACAAGGTTTCAAAGAAAATATGTGAGACCAAAAAATGGCAGGAAAAAACAAGGAAAAGATTTTAGCTGCTCATAAGCTTTGTCAACGAAAAAAATTGTTGGAATTTTCCCATTGGCGTCGTTCCTATGTTGGAATTTCTGAAAAAGTTTTGCAGATCTACACCGACCATGACCCCTAGAACCCCAAACAACACTCAGTAAAAATCTTTATAAATATATCTATCTATATATGTATCTATCTATATATATATATACATATATATATCACATTCTTCTGGAAACGATAACTTCCGTAATTCTTCACCAATCTCTTCCAAACTGATACATAAAATCAAGGGGCATAAAATCTCGGTCAAGTACGTTAATGGGCAAAATCGGACCAAGGGGATGGAAATAGGGAGGAGTTTTGTGAAAACCGAAAAACCCACATAACTTCTTAATTTTTGTACATAGCAAATCAGTTTAAAGTTTTTATTACTTCTAAAAATTGGACCAAAAATTTATGTATCATAGATTTTTGATAAAATTAAAAATGGGCTCAAGTGGTGCAAAAAATAGGGTTTTGGGGAGAAAAAAATTCATAACTTCGTCAATTCTCAAGATATCAAATCCAATTAATTTTATTATACATCTCCTTAATATTATCTACAACTTTTAATCTCACAAGTTTTTGATAGGGCCAATTCGTACCGCAAAAAAAATTAAAAACTAAAACAAAAAATGGGGGTGAAGAAGAAAATTTTCCATAACTCCGTCAATTCACAAGATATCAAATCCAATTAATTTTATTATACATCTCCTTAATATTATCTACAACTTTTATATTCACAAGTTTTTGATAGGACCAATTCGTACCGCAAAAAAATTAAAAACTAAAACAAAAAAGGAAGGTGAAGAAGAAAATTTTCCATAACTCCGTCAATTCACAAGATATAAAATCCCCATGAATTTATCATATATCTTCTTATTATTCTCTTCAACATTTATATGGACAAGTTTTTGATAGGACCAATTCTTACAGAAAAAAACAAATTAAAATACATAGCGATTGAAGAAAAAAATCATCTTATTAAGAATGTATTCAAATCCAAACTGCTTATTTTCTTACTCATTTTTAAATTAAGTTTTGCTCTCTAACGCGTCCAACTGATAGATTCTCTTCTTCAGAAACTATATAATGTACCGTAATGATCGACTTTTTGATAGAGGCAGAATATATTTTTAAAAAGGATGTGAAAGTGGGCATTTTGAACAGAATTTCCCGAAGCGATTGTGTTAGAAACGAAAAATATTGCCCTACTGAGAAAATAATTGTTTATTAATGAAGTTTCAATTAATGGAAAGAAAAATAAAAACGCATGTCGATTATAAATCTTTTCAAAAATCACGTCAGCAAGTTTTGTATTTTTTCTATTAAAAATTAATCTGAAAATGTGCCAGAAAATTTCGAGTTGTTGAGCATGGAAAATTATTTTTTTAATACTGCCCTAACATGATTCTGATAAAATCAGGTATTATATAAAAATGAAATGAAAACTCGTCAAAAGCGGTCAGATAAAACTGTTAAAGTGGCTTTATATCTACTCATGATTTAGTTTTTGTTGGTGCAATTAATATACTTAACTTCGAAATCTATCTCCGCCTGTAGGCCGGGTCGGCAAGGATTTGTTTTTAAATCTAAATGGTACCGGCGGTATATCGTTAAACTATACCAGCAAACGTACATATAATAAAAGACAATTGGAAAACGCAATAAGGCACCAAAAGTATTGTACAAATTTAGTAATAGACCGTCAATATTTTTACAAGAAAATTCTTCCATTTATAAAAACGGGTCGTTGGGTCTCAGAGCAAAATCTTGTAAAAAAGATATTGTCAAATATGGATAAAAAGCCACTGTTAAATTTAGAGGTTTCAGATGAAAATAAAGCACATTTCTGTATCATAAAGCTTCTATCAGTAAAAACAGAAACAATGGCGCTTAGCAAACGAATTTTTGTTTTGTTTTTAAGCTGAATTCAAATATTACAAAGAAAAAAATATGTGTTCAGCAATATTAGCTAGCATTAATGATAAGGACAAAATTTAGGTTGAAGATCTATGTGGGAAAGGGTTCCACAGTATACATTCTCTCTAAGATGTTCTTTATTCCCGCAGCCGCCATCTTGGATTTCTGGGCGATTTTTTGTTGGCGTTTATCGATAAGGCCAACCCGACGAGTCACATGTTCTGACAACCTTGTTAAGCCTAACATGCACATAAATTGCTGTCTGGCGAATATCATATTTGGGCCATTCCATGTCACGTGTGGGACAGCTTTTATACATATTGCTGCTTTTTAAACAATGTTATTATATCTTCAAATTAAAACAACAACGCTAATATGAAAATCGAGGGTTTTTTATTATTTTTAATGTATAGTTTATATTTTAACAATTTATAAGTTAATAGATATAGGTTTTTATGTAAGTGTCACGTACAGGACATTTTGTCCGTTTTTCATGGAATGGCCCTTTACTACTTGGCGCAGAAGGGGTTTTCACGCCAAGAAAAAATACAAGATGGCGGCCGCGGGAGTATATAACATATGTTCCTATATTTTGAACCGTACTTCAAGGAATTTGCATACATAGGAACAAGTTCAGTATTTGGAAATTTTGATAAAATAATAGTGGAAAAACGGTATAAATTGTTAAACACATCAGATTCAATCTAATAAAAATAAAAATGAAATAATAATCATCTATTCAAACGTATATGAAAACGAAATTCAAAATGAAACCACAGCTTTCGATCCAGATTCAGACAAAACTGATATAAAATCGTTGAATACAAAACCGTGCGATCCAGTAATCTGTTAACTGCCAAAACATATGTTAAAGCGCATTGTACAATTGTTAAAAATATTTGGAAAAACAACAAATTTTCGGAAGTTTTTGGACAATAAAATCTATACATGATCATATGATCATCAGAAAGACCCTAAAAAACTAGGGGACCCTTCTTTCTGCATGCCCGATTCGTGTAAAAGTAATTTGTTATTTTTGCGTTTTTAGCAGTTAATTTTCCAAAAAATCGATTACTGCTAAAAAGTTTGTATTCTGTTAGGCAATATGATTTAAAATTGCATGAGTTGGATGAAGCTTTAATTAAAGGAAACTCTGAATACCTTGAAAATTTTGCAATTTCAGACGGAAGCGAAAGTATCTGCGTGGCAAATACTGAACCGTCGTAGTTACCAGATGAGGACATGTTGGGAAAATTAAAATATTATAAAGTTCCTGTGCTTCCTGTAATATTTTTACTACAGGATTGACGTTCTTAAAATTACGTTAGAATATAACTAAAATGATGGTTTTGAATTTTATTGGCTATAAAAAACGAAAAGTATCAAAACAATCGTCAAATGTCCGTTGGTTAGAATTAATCGCATATTTAGAACTGAAAATTCTTGATTTTAGCGATTTCTTTTTATGTGCAAAATGCCTTCAAAGCTTAAAATATGGTCAACGTCATTGTAATTTGTCAGTTTTCAACAACCTCGAAATCGATGATTTCCCAAGTGAGCTTGCTAACTTGAAAGAATTTGAAAAAATCCTAATTCAAAAAGCAAAGTGTTTTCAAGTAGTATATAGGCTTGGTAAAGTAGGCTCAAAATTGCCAGCAACCGATCGTTTAAAAGCCTTGAATGGGCACGTCATCCATTACCCCTTACCATTGACAGAAACCCTGAATAATCTTCCAAACAAAGAAAGAATGCCCATGGATCAAAACCTCAACACAATTTTGCTGGGTGTACCTACAAAAGATAAACAAATTTGGCAATCAATAATTAATATTGAAAAACTAAAATCGGCATTATTGAAACTCAAACAAATAAATCGCGAATATGCTGATGAGAACACAGATTGGGCTTCAATGCAAAGTATTGATGCATCAGATTTATCATAATCACAACCGCAATTTCGAGGCATATGCAAATTGATATAACATGAATCGATGATTGAAAAAGTCGATGAAAACGACCAGGGATACATTTTTGAATTCTTCACGGTTCGTCCATCGAATACACCTAAACCGTTGGAATCAGACTTGTATCAGCTGAAATGGGTTTCAGCAGAAAGTATCGATAAATGAACAGCCAAGTTGGATCTTTGGTGCCTTCCTCTGTTATTTCCTAATGATCGTGATGGTCGGCATGCAGAAAAAATTTTGTCCTTTAACGAATTCAGGAAATAAGGACTCCATATTTAGATGTGACTATCAGTACATTTTAAATTTATTACATAACTATTAACTTCGGGCAGTTGCTGGTGGCATTTTACAAATGCTTTGAAAAAAGCACAGTTATAATGACATGCCTGTCAAGGATTTTGTAATCCGGGAAACAACAGCTAGAAGAAAATATTTATAATATTTTCAAAAAAATGCGGGGCTCCAATGAATATTTTGCATCTTTACGTATGGACTTCAAAACCATGGTTCGAGAAATGGGCCCCCCTACGTGGTTTTTCACACTCAGCGCAGCAGAGTATGATTGGTCCGATATGTCTGATGTGTTAATTAAACTTAATTCTGATGTTGATGGTATTGAATCAATGCGGATCATTGATAGGTTTGTAACGGATCCAGTGTTTACCTCGATTTATTTTCATCATCGATTATCGGCATATTTTCGAAATATTTTATGCAACAACTTGGGTGTCCTCTCGGAAAAGTTGTCGACTATTTTCGTCGTGTTGCGTACCAGTCTAGAGGTGCCCCACATTATCATATTTTGTTATGGGTTGAAAATGCACCTCACATAGGTATAGATAATCCTGAAATTGTACTAGAATTTAATCAAAAGTACCTAACGTGTCGATTGCATATTAAGATACAGAACCATTGTTGCATGAAGTTATCAGCAGATATCAAGTGCGCAAAATTTGTAATTCTTACTGTTAACGGAAACGGGCTGTTAAGGGTAAATATTTCACAAAGTGCAGATTTGGTTTCCCTCGAAAGTTAGTGGATAAAACCATTTTGTATAATCCATTAGCAACGTGTAAGCAACGGACTAAGAGCAATTCAGAAAGTAGGACCTATGAACTGCCCAGAGCTACTGGTGAAGCGTGTGTAAATGAGCTGGTTCAACTGGAATTGTGAGGGCACACAGAGACTTGGATTTTATATAAGTAGGTGCTAAAATTATTTCTGAAAAATTAACAATGAAAATCTCATCAAAATCCGTGCAGTAGAAACTTTTAAAACGGCTAATCTTTCATAATCATGTTCACCTGATTGTAGAACTTTCGCCTATATCTCTAAAATAAAGCAATGTACAACGATATGTGTTATATACTAAAATCTTTCATAAAAGAAATCTACTTAAAGTGCTAATTCCATAGAAATCCACTCAACAGTACCTTAAAAATGTCAATATCTCATAATAGGGTTCACTGATTAATGACCTTTCGCGCATAATTCTATAACTAAGCAACGTAGAATGATATGTGTTATATACAAAAACCTTCCTTGAAAATTTATCTCAATACAATTGCCAGTCACCTCAAAATCCATTCAGCAGGACTCAAGTTACAAGCGTTTCGGTGAGAAATTCCTCTTTTCTTTATATATATATATATATATATATTATAACCTGCCAGACTATTATTAAATCCTTGTCAGGCTTTGGTTACGTTGCATAAAATTCGTACTACACTAGAGAAACACTTGCTACTGGAGGCAGCAATATTGTAGAATATTGACAGCTGTTGACAAACTGAGTACTTCGCTGTTGATACATTTAATCAACTACATTGATTTGTTGTTAGCAGTGAGATTTGCTAAGTCCAATGGAAACACCAGCAGTGAAATTCTATTCCGATGGTCAGGTCATATGAGTTGTAAGCAAAAGATTAAGAAATCCGGTGGCTTTTCCATTAAAACAAAGGCCAAAATCACTTTAAAATGTTTATTCAGCTACACATAAAAAAGTGAAAACTCCCACATTACGAAAGTTTTCGTAGAGACTTAAGCCTACAGCAAGAGTCATTACTTCAGGCTAAAAAGATCTTTATGAACAAGATTAGACGTTCGACATGACGATAAGACAACTGTTAACAAAATTTCAAACAATCGAACAACACAAAATTCTTTTTTCTAACCTCATGCACATCATGCACGGCGGTTTTGTCAGGACTCGCGTAGGAAGACAGATTAGGATGTAAACGTCATGACGAACCAATCAGATTCAGGACAGAGATGCAGAATGAGATGCGCTCGGCTACTCAATCAATGGAAAGAGAGAGGAATTCCGTAATCTGTTCACGGAGGGATTTCTATGTAGTACGGCCAACGCCAGACAGGTGCGCGGGAAGTTGATTCCTGGAATAAAATAAGAAATAGAAAAATGGATTTTAAAAACATTCGAAAAATAAAAAGTAGCTTCTCTCAGAATATTATAGTTTTGTAGATGATAAAAATTAATGAAGGGATTAAAAGTTTTAAATTAAGATTTCGAATAAGAAAATTATTAATATACGCATTTTAAATTTATAGTAATTTAACTAGAAATAAATAATAGGGATTATTAAGAAATAGGGAAATAATGAATATGCCGGAAATTTAGAAGAATTCTAATGTATACTGTCGTGTATTCAAAATTAACATTATGTACTTTAATGACAACACGTGAATAACCACTTTTATTTGCAGATATTGGCAATAGTTAAAACAAGGGAACTGCGATAAGAAATATGGAAATGTTATATTATGTTTTATGTTAGTGTTTGTCCCTGTAATTTTGTAATAAATAGTGAGTGTTTATAATGAATAATTACTTAGTAAATATAATGCGCATAAGCGTAGACCATTAACGAGAAACCTTCACAGTGTCGACGAGGATGGAATTGATTCATCACGTTTATAAATATTGATACGTTAAAATACGTCTATGATTTCGGAAGATTGCCAAGGTAAGAAATTTCTTATTATTCTGAAAAATTGGAAAAATTGATTGAAGAATTAATTAAACAAAATAAAGCGTTAATGGATGCGCTAAAAGGGGAAAATACCCTAATGAATAATAAGGTTTCTGGTGTGAAATTCGAGAAATATGATGAATCAGTAGAAAGTTTTGATACTTTTATGGATAGGTTTGAAGCATTTTTAGACATACAAAATGTTTCTAAGGAAAAACGCGCAAAAACACTAATATCAAGTTTATCGGCTAAGTTGTATAACTTGCTCAAAAATCTTCTTGCTCCACAGAATCTCAGTGATCAGGAATATGAAATGCTTAAAAATATTTTACAAGAGCATTTGAACCCTAAACCATTAATAATACCCAGCAGACATATGTTTTGAACAGGAAACAAAATGAAGGGGAAAGCATTAGTTCTTATCTTGCTGAACTTCGCTCTTTAGAAATTTCTTGCAAGTACAATCAAATTATGTTGAATACTATGTTGAGAGATGTCTTCGTTAGTGGTTTGCGAGATAGGTCAATCTTAGATAGACTGTTTGAAGAAGACGATATCGATCTCGATAAAACTGTTCAGATCGCTTTAGCAATGGAACGAGCCACTAAATGCGTTAATGATATAATGAGTAAGCATCAAGAAATTAAAACTGTTGGTGTATATAATGGGAAGAATAAAACAACACAACCTCTGAACACACAAAAGAAAAATAACGTAGTATATTGTTCTAGATGTAACGGATTAAATCATAATAAATATAACTGTAAGTTTAAAACTAGTAAATTCAGAGCGTGCCAACGCATTGGTCACATTGAACGTGCTTGTTATGTCACTAAACAGGTTAAACCAACCAGATTTGTGAAACAAAAATAGTTTCACGTAAGCGAAACAGAAGTTCAAAATTTAGTTCCACTTCATAGTTTAGAAGTTGAGAACATTTCTATCAAAGAAGAATTTCCTAAGAGACCTCCCATAAGAGTAATTGTGGAAAATGTAGGTAAATCTGTTAAAATGGAAGTTGATACGGGCGGTACGGTATCGGTAATGAGTTTGAAGAAATTTAAAAGAGATTTCGAGGAAGAAAATCTGTCCTACGGACTTGACATTTAAGACCTACAACGGGGAAATACTTAAACCCCTAGTTTACACAACCGTTAAAGTAAAATATAAGAATCAAATGGAGTACTTAAAATTGTACATTGTTGAAGAAAACTTAGACATCATCTTGGGTCGGGAATGGCTGTATAAAATCAATTTAGATTGGGCGAGAATAAAAGCTTTTACAGTTATAGAACAGGGAAATCTTACAAAACTGTTAGAAGAATACACAGAGTTATTTGATGAAAAATTGGGCGAAATAAAAAAATATGAATGTAGTCTTGAGTTAAAACAGGATGCCTTTCCAGTTTTTTCCAGACCGAGACCATTACCTTTTGCAATGAAAAAGCGTGTTGAAGAGGAATTAGAAAAACTTGAGGAAGACGGATTTATTAAAAAATGTAATATTACAGATTGGGCGCCTCCAATAGTACCAGTAGTTAAAGCAAATGGAAAAATTCGATTATGTGCTGATTATTCCGTCACTCTTAATAAAAATCTAAGAATTCAAAGACATCCTCTTCCAAAAGTAGAAAAAAATTTTTCTTCGTTCAATGATGGTAAGATATTTTCAAAGATTGACTTTAGTCAAGCTTATCTACAAAATAGCCGCCTCTGGCGACCAGTTTGGTCTCCCTTAAATGTATGCTAAGCATTGCATCATGTTACTTTCATTCTTAAACTAACTGACTTGCTCAATCGTTCCCCAAATCCAAAATATTCTGATAGAGAAATCAAGAATTCTTTGCAAACTTGATAACTTTTCGTGCATTTTTGCTGTTATGCGTACTTCGTCTTTTTTGCCTAATGCCATTTAATTTCCGTAGCTGTAAAAATGACTGAAATTTCAAGTGTTTAAACTGAGATTTGTTCATAAATTATCTAAATTAAACTTACTTTACTTAAACATGCTGTTACTTCAATGCTATTTTTTAGAATTAATAAATTTAATAAAATTTTGAAAATCATGCATTTATAAATTTTTTTCACTACTTAGTAACTAAATAATGAATATATATAATTTTGCTTTTATAGATTTGATTTCTGAGTTAATAAATTTGACAATATAGTAACGTAGCTAAGAGAAATAGCAAAATAAAACCCTCTTGAATGCAAGCCGTTAACAAACGTTAGCGCCACCAATTTACCTACTATGACGTCATAAGAATATTGTCTATTCATTGTTGGAAAATCTGCTTTGCGAATGATTACCACCATGGTCTAATATATTCTACTGTTTATGATGAATGAATCTCTTGTGTTTGTTTACTTTATGAAGTGAAATAGAAATATGTCAACTTAATAAGCGGGCTCTCATGTCAAGCACACAGGTCGTATGTTTGTTGCACAATAAATAAATAAATAAATAAATGCCAACTTAATTTCAATTGAAATTATCTTGGAATATATATTTATTTGAATGTAAATTAGAAACAATACTTTGATGTTGAAATGAAATATTTTAGTTTGTGTTATTATTATTACGATTAATTGTTTATTTAGGTACTTTTCCATTACAGGGGCTTGGCATTATTTTTTTTTTTTAAACTTGGCGCAATTCGCGCTTCAGAACATGAAATACGTTGATAAAATATATAAATAGCTATGAAAACAAACCTGGTGAACTTTTATTTTTATTTATATGTATTTATTTGCATATATACATTTTATTTACACATATTATACAATATTTGTTTACATAGAAATTACTTCTGTTTCTATATAAAAATAGATTATTGGCTTCTTTAGATTAAATAAATTGCATACATATGGAAAAAATTGCTTATGTATATGAAATAGAATATAGATTGCCGGAAAATACGATGCCATTTTTTTTCTCGCCAAGAACCTATGCTGGAAAAATATCTATTTATTTATTCATTTATTTTTTGTATATTAAATGAGGTAAATGAAATATGTGTATTTTAAATGAAAGATTTATTTTAAATGAAATGAGTGATAGGTTTATATTTTTAATGAAATGATGGCGATGGAAGAATATTTGGCTATTTATCACCTGCGCCCGACTAATATAAAAATACCGAAATGTCCGTTTGGCATATAAAAAGTAAAGCGGTCAACCCGGAACTATTGATGACAGTCACATGACTTCGGCTTTTATTATATAGATGAAGGTTCACCCTGACAGTCAAAAGTTATTCATGATTAATACCCATAAGGGACTTTACGAATGCACAAGATTGATGTATGGAGTTAACTCAGCACCTGCTATCTGGCAGAAATATATAAAGTGTATTTTATGATTTAGAAGGAGTTGAAGTATTTTATGATGACGCGCGGATAGCAGCATCAGATTCCAGACACATTTGTCAAGATTACGGAAATTTTTCGACAGATGTCGTCAACATGGATTGAGAATAAATAAAGATAGAAGTAAATTTTTCCAAAATGAAATTGAATTTTTAGGATTTAAGATAAATGCTCGAGGATTATGTAAAACAGATGAAAAGATTGCTGCAATTAAGAATGATAAATTTTCTAAGAATGTTCAGGAAATTCAATCTTTTATGGGATTAGTTAACTTTTATTCTAGATTCTCAAACAAAATTGTTTCTTTAGCATATCCATTGCATAACATAACTAAAAAAGGTGTTCCTTGGAAGTGGGATAAAAAGTGTCAAGAAGCAGTCCAAAATATAAAAGATGAAATCTCTTCTGATAGAGTATTAGTATACACTCCTACGACCCCAACCTTCCTATTTTTCTTGCAGCTGACACATCTCCAGTCGGCTTGGGTGCTCCCATAGATATCCATATGGTTCTGAGAGGTCTATTGCATTTGCTTCAAGAACACTTTCGCCAACCGAACTACGTTACTCACAAATTGATAAAGAAGCTTTAGCTCTAGTTTAGTCTAGCGCAGTTAAAAAGTTCTATCTTTACCTTAAAGGAAATAGATTTACGCTCATTACAAATCACAAGCCCCTCGTGGCAATTTTTGCTCGCAAAAAGGGCCTTCCAGTTTTGTCTGCTACACGGCTTTTGCATTATGCTCTAGTATTGCAGGCTTATCAGTTCGGGATAATTTATTGGAATACTAAGTACCATGGTAATGCAGATTGTCTTTCACGATTACCTTTAAGATCTGAAGACTTAGAATTAAAAGATGAAGTTTCAGTTTTTCAACTTTCCCAAATTGAAATACTGCCAATAACAGCAAGAGATTTACCTAAAGCAACTGCAAATGACAAAGATTTGGCGCCTTTGCTAAATGCTTTAAAAAGGGGGACTTCTTTAAAAGGGAAGGAAGTCGAATATACTCTCCAGAATGGTTGCATTATGCACGGCCAAAGAGTTTGTGTACCTAAAAAATATCATGACAAGCTTTGTAAGAACTTCATCAGGGGCATTTTGTAGTCGTAAAAACTTAAGGCAAGCGCTAGATCCTATGTCAATTGGAAAAACATAGATAAATACATCGAAGATGTTGTTAAAAACTGTACTGATTGTTCAAGGATTAAGGATGATCCTCCAAGGTCAAAAACACACCATTGGGAGTATCCAAGTTCTCCATGGGAAAGGATTTATACTGATTTTGCCGTGCCAATCTTTGAGCATATGTTTTTATTAATTGTGGATGCACATTCAAAATGGCTCGAAGTCTACACTATGAAATCGACAACTGCCTTGAAAACAGCAGAATGTCTAAGAGATTGTTTTGCTCGTTTTGGATTGCCAGTCATGTTAGTCATTGACAATGGATCGCAGTTTTCATCATATGAGTTCCAGAAATTTATGCAAAATAATGTAGTTATACATAAAACTTGTGCACCTTTCGAACCTCCCAGCAATGGTCAAGCAGAAAGATATGTACATACTTTGAAGCAATCTCTTCGAGCAATGCAAATGTATCCTGGTAATATCAATCAAAAGATTAACTGTTTCTTGTTACAATATAGGAAATCACCAAATATGACTACAATGCAGTCTCCAGTAATTATGTTCTTAAAAAGAGAAATCCCAACAAAAAGTTTTCGGTAAAAAAAGAAAAAAGCGCCAAGTTTTCCTTAATGTTTCGGCCAGAAAAAGTAGTGACATCTGAAGTTAGCACAAGTTAAAAGCCAAACATCCCAAATCTTTCATTGAAAATGGCTTCCTGCGACTTGGCCGTTAATGCCTTCCACAGCATTTCAAAATTAATGATTGGAAATTTCGCATTTATTAATTATTTAAATTTTAAAAGTAATATTAGAATGCAAAGAGGCAAATTCGCATAAAGACATTATAAGTAAAAGATTTCTGATAAATACCATCCAGTTTCAATAAACATTAGTTTTGATTACAGATCATTTAGTCCATTGGAGGTTTAATTGCCATTTTGTACGGTCTAAAGCTAAAGTCATTAACGTAAAACCCAAAAAATAAAACAAAATTTACTTACTTCAAATCTCTCTATATGTTACATAATATTTTATTGTATAATATTGAAATCTTGTGCATTGACGAAAGAGATTTTTTTTGGTTTCAACATTTATTATAGTTTGTTTGCATATATTAAGAGGTATTCTATTTATAAACTGTTAAAAGCTGATACTAATTATGTCTTAGCAATTAGGGATATTATCTCCTGAATACAAGTATTTTGTTATTTTTAACTTCTAAGTATTTAAATAGACTGAAGTGGTTTAAATGTTTTTTTTTAATGTGTAATTTATTTCTGTACTTTGTGCAACAAAATGCCTAAAAGAATGAAAAAATGTAGTTGTAAAGTAGCTCATTTGTACATACTTTAAAATTTGAAAAACCCTCTCGAAGGCATTAATGGCCAAGTCGCAGGAAGCCATTTTCAATGAAAGATTTGGGATGTTTGGCTTTTAACTTGTGCGAACTTCAGATATCACTACTTTTTCTGGCCGAAACATTAAGGAGAACTTGGCGCTTTTTTCTTTTTTTTACCGAAAACTTTTTGTTGGGATATCACTACTTTTTGTATGTTTTTTCAATTTTTTTTCTAAACTATAGTAATAAAAAAAACCTTACATTTTGGTACTTTTATGTTAGCCGGGAGCAAATCTCCTCATTAGCATTTTGTTTTTTCGCCAATAGCAGTTTTCATTTTTCACATGTGTAAATTAGTAACAATGGTTTGATTTTTCAAATAAAATATTTCGGTTTACGTTATTATTTCTTATTTATTTATGTATTTATTTCTATGTTACATATTCTATTAAATAAAATGAGGGAAATGCATTTATTTTAAATGAGATGACTGAAAAGTTTATATTTTTAAATGAAATGAATGCAATATGAACAATGGAGTTAGGAACAGTATTTGGCGATTTGCCACTCAGGCCGGCTAACATAAAAATACCTAGATTTATTTTATTGAGCTTTACAAATTTTTACTTTATTTCTTTTGGTATTAAAGTACTAGCCGCCTCTAGCAAGCAGTATTTGCTCTATTAATTGCATGTTAAACGTTGCATCATATTACTGTTATTCATAATTTACTTGCCCATTATTTCGCCAAGTCGGATGCTTTTGATAGAGAAATCAAGAACTCTTTACGATCATGGAAGCACATCATATATTTTGTGTTGTTATGTATTTCATCTTTCATGACAAATATCTCTTAACTCACTTATGCATGTTTCCTTATCAGTTACGATTCGTTCTCTAATGCGGAAATTTTTAATCCTATTAAGTGATCGTTTCTAATTGGGCTCACTGCCAGTTGTTGTATTTTAACTGTTACGATTGGGTACAAGTGAAATGGTTCTTATGAAATCCTTTGACAATATCTGCATTTACATTAAACCATATTGATGCTAATATCTTTTTGTTTCACGTTAACCTTTTCAATAGACTCGATTACGGCAGAATAGAAGGTCTACGGGCTTACTGCCATTGATCCATTTGAAAACCTATCTTTCTTTTCATCTAATCTTGTTGAGGGATTAGCCAATGTGCCATGGTTTTAAGATTTTAGCTAATTTTATTCGAAACCTGAAAACTAAAATGCAAAGAACCGGATTATAGAAGATTCATTCTAACGTACATATCTATTAACAGTTTACATATTATAGAATTATAATAATCATAAGGAGAACTGGCAGTTTGGGTGCTTTAATAGTTTCCGTAAATTCTCTTTATATAATACAGAAGTTTTAGCAGAGTAAAGATTAACAACATAGTCACAGTAAGTATAATAACAGTTCAATATAATAACAAGGGCAGAGGTTTTGTGCAATGACGAAACTATTGGCACTTTGGAAATATTCGTACGTTATGCCATTTAAATATTCAGTTGATATGCTGAAAAATATAAATAGATGGCTCGCATTAATAATTAACTCATTGAAAAATAGCCACTTGCATCAAATACTCGCCAAGCTTGACAACATTTAGCGAAGTTTCGCCAAATTTGGTAATATATCCTGTCAATTCTCAAATTTGGCGACAAAAAATGTTTTGTTTATTCTGGCGTCATAATGATGCATATATATTATGTATTATACATATACCTATAATATGTATGGTGCAAATGTATTACGTATTGTATGCATATGTATTATATGTATGATACATATGCATAACGTTCATTAACATCACTAAAATGCACTTAAAGGAATAGTGTTCCATAAATAGTAGGGATAATTGCCAGATTGACCACAGTGATATTGAGATTAGAATTCCGACATTTATAATAGACCGGGAGGCGTCTGCACACACCATCACCTCATCGAGATTACAGCTGAAATTTTAGGATTAGTCAAAACTAGATAAGCATATTAAAATCCAACTGGTCTGTTAATTCATGTCTTGGTAGAAACCACCTGAAGGCCTAATTTTAGTGGTTGTCTGATAGGTTTACTATTGTATTTTCCTGCATACAAAAGTATGGAAACATGGAGGAATGGGTGCAGGAAAACACAATGGAAAATCCACCTATCAACCCGGTAAAATCGGGTCTGTAGGTGCTTTCCACAAAGATATGACTTGGCAGACCATTTACATTTTAATACGCTAATCGATTTTTAACTAATCCTAAAATTTCAGACGTCAACTCGATGAGGTGATGATCTGTGCAGACGCCTCCCGGTCTTTAATAAAATTTGTTTTAAGGAAGTAAAAGATAGAAAGATGGACAGATAAACTGAAAGATTTGCCTTATTAACATTTTTGTAAAAGCATAGAAAAATTCAGTTAGCTTGAAATCATGTAACACCTTTATAACTCAGGCTAATTTTCTGTAATCGGGTTTTGGCAACTAACATATCTTATCTATAACTATAATCTTTCTTTTACAGTTTTAAAATTAACAATAAATTAACAGTAAGTAGTCTAATAATACAATATAATAACATTAGCAGCGGTCTTCGGACGCCGTATCTGTCGCACATCGTTAAAGACATCTTTATTAGTTACACATTTCATTTAATTAAAAGGAGATTTTTAAATTTTCATATGAGAATTAGGATATTTTTCCACTTTAGGGATTTTGGCATTTTTAAAAAATCTTGGAGCAATTCGTACTTCAGAAACTGAGATATGTTGCCAAATGATATAAACAACTATGAAAACAAACCTGATGAACTTTTATGTTATTTATATATCTATTTATATAAAATCCAAATCTCTGTGTGTCCCTCACTATTCCGGTAGGACCGCCTCATTGAAATGAGTAATTGTTGAAAAATATTAATGCAGGGTTACCACAGTATCGCCAAATGTTAGCCAACTTGACGATAGCTGGCTAATTTGGCGAAATTCCCATTTAAAACCATTAATCTTTCATAATGGAGGTCACCGAAATTTAATAATTCAACTCCACTCTTTTAAGATATTTTTTTCGAAATCTATGGGTGAGAATTTAAAGTATATCTTTACATCTTCCTCCCGATGCTACTAATAAAATAACCGCCAATAGACAACGGTGTACTGTGTGAGCTCCTAACTATGCGATTTTAATGTGCTTTAGGTACTTTTCCAGTATAGGTGCCTTGGCGAAAAAGGAAATTTGGTAACATATTTTACGGGAACTTATTCACTGTTTCATTTTATATACACAGGCATTTTTTTCGATATTTATACGATTTATTTAACATAAAAAAGCCGTTTCTCTAATTTTATACAGAAACAGATGTAATTTGTACATAAAAACATCAATAATATACATAAAAAACAAACAAAAGCGCTCATCAAATTTGTTTTTATAGCTGTTTATATGATTTGATAACAAATCTCGATATTTTTCCGTTATACGGACACCATGCCAAAATGTATGCTAATGCGCCAATTATTTCAAAATGCTAAAAGATATTTGTAATTTCATGCCAGCAGTTTAATATGAGTTTCATTTTATTGCTTTATTTTATAGCAGTTATTTGTTCACTTATTTTAAGTATATATTTATGATTTGATGAAATAGTTCGTTGGAATTTTCAAATGTTATATTTTTTAAATGCTCACTACAATGTATCTACAATGGTTTTTCTTTTATTTTTCAAATGCTTCCATTCACGATTTTGCGCCAACTATTACGCTTGGCGAATATGGTGTCCGCATAACGGAAAAGCACCCAAATCTCACTTTCTGATGCCCAAATTACACCAAGCTTTTTTTTTAAAAAATGCCAAAGCCCCTACAGTGGAAAAGTACCAAACTGTCTATTATTTTACGGTATCAGTGTTATAGTTTGTACGGCACAGATCTCATATTCGCCCCATACTGGCGCGATTTTATTCTGACGCCAATGTCATGTACGCAACGGGTACTTAACTGGCACCAAAGTGTCGTTATTTTGCTTGATGTGGTAACCCGGAGTATGTTGTTTATGCTGTTGATGCTTTCGCCAAGTTGGCAACCGAAAAAAAATCGCGCCAATATGGGGCGAATATGACATCTGTGCCGTTTGTACTATATGCAAGGGGAGTGGAGCGAAGAGTTTAAACATTAAATATTAAAGTTTCGGCACAGATGTCATATACGCCCCATATTGGCGCGATTTGTTTCTGATGCCAATGTCATATACACAACAGGTACTTAACTGGCGCCAAAGTGTCGTAATTTTGCTTGATATGGTTTATTTATTTATTTATTATCGGAGCCTATGCTCGATTATGAGGTTTTTAGCTTCGCTTCACTTGCGGAATCCGGATGTTGTTGTTTATGCTGTTGATGTTTTCGCCAAATTGGCTTCGGAAAAAATCGCGCCAATATATGATAACGTATATGACAACTGTGCCAAAATTTCTATAAAGCAGTATAAGCCTAAAAAATTAAGAATAAAATAAATGCAAAATAAGACTAAAGAAGAAAGAAAAATCATGCGTTAAGCATGGAATATGAAACACTTTCCAACACATCCTGAATGCTTTAACAAAACTTCGTTATTTAGGGAAATAAGGTAAATAAGATAGCGTTACTTCTTAGATATCCCGTCGACCAATTTCGCCAAATTATATAAATTGCTAAATCAATAGTAAAACATTAACAAAAATACAAATAAAACGTCGAATTAATGGTTTTATTGGCCATTATTGGCATTTAATCTTACAAGTAATTAATTAATGGCAACCATTATTGGCAATTAATCTTACAATTTGGCGACAGTAATTTGGTCGATGGGATAACTAAGAAGTACCAAGATAACTAAGTAAACATTTTAGAAAACGCATAAAAAAATTTAAAAATTGATTTCAGCAGTTACCGTCCATAGCCAATAGTACCGTTATTGCATGCCACTATTTAGCTAAAATTTAATTTAAACTACTCTTAAAACTACTGAAATCACATTTCCAGATATTATCATCCATAGACAGTTAGGTATCCAATTCTTTGCGTGATCATGTATGTCATTTTATCTTTATTCTACAAACATTTCTTAGTAAACTAAATGCAGTTCAGCGTAAAAATGCATAACTCCTTTAAAAACCACCTTTAAGCAATTTACTCTCATACTCAGTAACCCTTACGAATTCTTTTATGTAGCCCTGCATATGAACTGTAGCATTTATACACACAGTATAGTATGCATAAATGTAGTGAAACATAAAAGCGCATATCATAATTAAAAATGCATTTCTAGCAATCATTGCTTATGTACAATACTTCGGAGAAATGTTTCTTGGCGAGGAAGAAGTTTGCCAACGTATTTTCTGGCAACCTATTTACTGCTTCATACTCACAAGCAATTTTTTCCATATGTATACAATTTGACACAGATGTCATATAGATATTGGCGCGATTTTTTTCCGACGCCAATTTGGCGAAAACATCAACAACATTCGGGTTACCATTACGAGCAAAATAAGGACACTTTGACTCCAGTTAAGTACCCGGTGCGTATATGACATCGGCGTAAAACAAAATCGCGCCAATAGGGGCGTATATGACATCTGTGCCGACAATTTAATATAAAAAAAGCTATTTACCCATTTTTATAAAGAAACAGAAGTAATTTTTTCACAGATGTCATATACGCATGGGGGTTGGCGAGATTTTTCTATGACGCCAATTTGGCAGAAATCTCGCTTTCGAATACCAGTTACTTATATATTCTTCAATTATTTGCTATCATTTTGAAAAGGAAATAACTATAAATAAATAAAAGTTTGATTAATAACTATAGAACAAAGCAGTTTATATAATTAAAAAACAGAAAATAAAAGTAAATAAACAATTTATTAATAAGTAAAAAACAAAAGCCGGGTTACCATAGCAGGCAAAATAACACCATTTTGGCACCAGTTAGGTATCCCGGTTCATATCTGAAATCTGTGCCGTAATTTGTATATATAAAAAAAAATTATATATATTTAGAAACGATTTTCTTTTATGTATATAAGTGCATATATAAACAAAGATAAAAGTTCATTAGATTTGTTTTCATAGCTGTTTATATATTTTCGCAACATATCTCACTTTCTGATGCCCGAATCGCGCCAAGCTTTTTTTAAAAATGCGCTATAATGGAAAACTACTTAAATAAATAATTAACATAAATAACAAATTATACAAACTAAAATTTTTTATTTCGAGATAAAAGCATTGTTTTTAATTTCGATTAAAAATACATGTATCCTTGGATAACTTCAATTGGAATTAGGTTCACAGCTTAATATCTCATTCCATAAACCTAAACAAACACAAGTGATTCATTCATCGTGAAACGTCAAAAATATTAAATCAGTGAGGTAATTATTCATAAAGTAAGTTCTCCAACAATCAATGAGCAATATTCTAATGACGTCATAGTAGGTAAAATGGTGGCGGTACCGTTTGTTTGTGGTTTGTAATCACAAAGGTTTAATTTTGCAATGTCTCTTAGTTACATTATTTTATTGTCATATTTATGAGCTCAGAACAAAAGCCTATTTTTTCATTATTTAGTTATTAAAGACGGAAAAAAATCATAAATGCATGATTTGAAAATTTTAAATAATTTTCTTTCTTAGTACTAAAAAATAGCATCGGGAAGTAACAGCGGGTTTAAGTTAAATAAGTTTAACTGTTTAATTCTGTTGTAATAATCAAAATAACTGTATTTATTAGATTTCAGTACTCAACATCAGGGCCCGATTAAACTTTGAAGTTAGAGAAATTACAATGTTATTTCAGGACCTTTCTTTTGGAGAAGCTTTTCTAAATCCCATATATACATGGAAAATCATCAGTGTTAGAAATATTATTCCTAGGACTGACATAACACGAGAACAGCCTGCAATTTTACACAAGTTTTTGAAAGCTACTTTATATCAGAAATTTTACTAAAAACTGGTTACTTTTTTGTTATAGCGGCCCACACAATTAGGATTATGACAAGTTGCAGCCAATTTCGCCAACGTCGTAACCAAGATCGTGAAGCCCACACATATAATACCATATAATACCATTTTATGAAATCGTATACGATAATTTAATAGTTTTTAACCTTACTTCAAGTGTGTTATTTATTTATTTTTAAGGCTCAACAATCTAAATTGTCCAATATATGAATTTAAAAAAATGTAAACAAAGATTGAATAGACATGACCGCAAAAAGCCTCAAATCTGCATAACACTTGGAACCAAACTGTGCAGATTAATGGTCTTCTACTGTACACAGTTTTTCATAAATGTGTTTCGTTCTCAAAACGTGTTATTTTCATCTATCACTGCGGAACAAGCGAGAAAACTCATATTCCTGCACATGAGTTGTATATATCCTTATATCTAAATTTCCGTCATTTTTGACGGGCTACCTTTCTAGTATATATATATTTATATACGGTACTTGTTAGTTATCCCGTCGACCAAATTACTGTCGCCAAAGTATAAGATTAAATGCCAATAATGGTTGATCGTAAATGTCGCATTCACTTGACAAAAGGTGTTTACGTCATCAAATGATTTTTATTTTGATGTTTTATCTGTATTTTTATTAATGTTATAATGACTAATTTGTTTTTCGCTATTTTAAATAAAAATTACACAAATTTGTATAATTAGGCGAGTGGTTTGGCGATTTATATAATTTGGCGAAATTGGTCGACGGGATAACTAACAAGTACCTTATATACATATAAACATTTTATTTATACATGTATAACATTTTTTTTATATACAAATTATTTATGTTGGTATATAAAAATGAATAAACGGGTTCCTTAAATTAAATAAATTGTATACAAATGGAAAAAAATTGCTTGTGTATATGACACAGTAAATAGGTTGCCAGAAAATACGTTATTATCACATTTCTTTTCTTGTCAATGCTATTTTCTCTATTTCGCCAAGGCTACTACATCGGAAATGTACCGAATTGCGGTTATATTTTGGTAAATGTTTTATTGTTTTACTATCGAAATATATCATATCCTATACTGATTAAAATTTTTAGGTATATTCATTTTTTCTATTTAATCAGCATTTTCGGGAAAGCATATATAATTTTATTCAGCTTGAAATTACGTGACACCTTCAAAACTCTGTAATCGAGTTTTGGCGACCAACATTGGCCCAATTGAATGTATACGGCCAAATCAACACCCCCTGTTTGGAGAGTTTAGAAGCGGAAATTCTGTGTTTTCAGATTTTTCTGGTTAATTGTGCTACAAACCCTACTTACTTGTGAAATTTCATGATTCCACGACTTTTATAAGTACCTTAGTTATTTGATGATGCGAAATGAGTCAGTGACAAAAAAGCGCTTTTTCGGAATTTAATATTTCGAAAACTACTAAATACAGAAACATGAAATTGTGGAACCATAGTTCAGTTTGACCATATGAACATGTGTATAAAAGAAAAAATTCTATATCTCTACCTAAAAAGACGCTATGAGGGGGTGGAAAGTGTGCCGAAATGGTTCAGGAAAAGGTAGCTTACGGCTTATGCGAACTTGGCTGACGCACTGCCGTGCTCCCACACTCGTACGAGAATTGACCTCTTAATTCCTAACCCTAAATAAAGAATTCAAAACAAGATTAGGAAGGATATATATTTTAATGATCGGTATTTTTAAGTGGGTAATAAAGTAGCCGTTACGAGATTATACTGCAGCTAATGCAAAATGGAAATTCGGTCGTATCATCAGCCGAGATGGGGAATTATACAATACCATAAATGTGAAGGTAATTCGGTTAGGCGATATGTCGATCAGCAGGCGAAGAAGTAAACAATGATGTTGGATACAGACCAAGAATAGCAAATGTGAATGAAGCATCTGGTACAACAATAACATCAACGGAGAGAGATGCATAGACTGAGCCACCTAGGACCTCCAAAGACACCACCAAAGAGTTGCCTCCAGTCGTATCTCCTACAGTTGCCACACCCCAAGTTGTTAACAATTCAATGCAGCTAAGAAGACCTAAAAGGATCCGGAAACCACCAAAAAGATTGTGCTGTTAATTGAAAGGGGAGGAAACTGTCGTGTATTAAAAATTAACATCATGTACTTTAATGGCAACACGTGAATAACCACTTTTACTTGCAGATATTGGCAATGGTTAAAACAAGGGAACTGCGATAAGAAATATGGAAATGTTGTATTATGTTTTATGTTAGTGTTTGTTCCTGTAATTTTGTAATAAATAGTGAGTGTTTAGAATGAATAATTACTTAGTAAATATAATGCCCATAAGCGTAGACCATAACGAGAAACATTCACACTGGCGACGAGGATATGATTTAAGATGAACTAGAAGCAGCTAGGAGTCGTTCGATAGCTTCATCGCCCCGAGCCCTCCCTTCCCGGTTTTTGGTGTCTTTAATTTACCCTTCCCGCTTTTCGGTGTCTTTAATTTGTGTAATTTCTCTTTAAAATTTGTCCGGTTTCAATTTTTGATTTTTCTTTAATCTGGCTTTCGCTAGAGTGTCTTTTACTCTGGACGTGGCTGGGGACCTATGAGCCTAACTTCCGCAAAAGAGTCGGAATAAGTGGAAGAATAAAGTTCTGCGGATGAAGAGAGGCCGCACGGTAGCTTCATCGCTCCGAGCCCTGCTTTCCCGGGTTTCGGTGTCTTTAATTTGTGTAATTTCCCTTTGAAATTTGTCCGGTTTCAATTTTTGATTTTTTTTAAATGTGGCTTTCTCTAGAGTGTCTTTTACCCGGGACGTGGCTGGGGACCTATGAGCCTAGCTTCCACAAAAGAGTCGGAATAAGTGGAAGAATAAAGGGTTACGCACGAAGAGAGGCCGCTCGCGCGGCGGAAATTATTCAAATATTGAATAATTGCAAGTAAAATTTTTATATAACAACTAGGGATCTCTGCCCCCTGCAAGCTACGCTCGCCAACCCCCGTTCAGACACCGCAGAATCTAAAAACACGCTAATCTGATCGGCTTAAAAAATATTATAGAAGATCGAATTATACTGAAAAAAGCTGTGCAGATCTCCCTGTAAACGGGTTTCCATTCAATTTCCTTTGATTTAAAAAATTTAAGGCCGAATCAGTTGCTGTTAAGACATCCAATGGTTCTTTTCGTGTTTGATTAAAGAGGATCAATTAAACGTTTGAAAAGAAGCTAAAAATAAAAGGAATTAAGTGTACAGAGTCTTTGTCTCCCGGTATTTTAAAACAATTCCTATAACAATAGCCTAAGTCATGTGACTATCACCAAGAGTTCCGTCATGTGACTATCATAAAGAGTTCACTTCGCTTTTTATATTCCTGGTGCATTTTATGTACTTTAATATTAGCCAGGTACAGGTGATAAGTCGCCAAATATTATTCTATCGCCATCATTTCATCTATATTATCATAGTCCAAGTCATGTAACTGCCATAAATAAATACGCTCTGATCCCTTTGCTTTTCATATGAAAGTTTGGCCCAGATCCATTAGGACGGTCGTTCTGCCAAGCCAAGCTATAAAAAAATGCTAACCCCGCCAAACAAACAAACGCCAAGAAACAAAAGCCAGAACAGCGGAACTGCTTATTATACTGAAGACAACGTGTCCATGTTAAATCGACCAAACGTGGCATTTTAAAATTTCAGATATTTAAGAAAGCAAGTATCGCAGAGAAATAAAATTAAGACTAGAAGAATCTACTGAAGAAAAGCTTCAATTTGAGACCAAACTCGTCTCTATAAAATAATTATAAACAGAGATACAGGATTTTTTAAAAAACGTCGAGATACTGAAAATGATCAAAAAATCCTTCGTCAAACATATATTAATTCAATTAAGCTACAGACTTAAATAATGGACAGAAAAATGTATGGAATGCATTTTCGGAATGTTAATTACTCGATCTACGTGCTTTTATAAAATTTAGTTTGAAAAAAATAAAATTTCTATCCTTAATATGCAAAAAACTGTTAATTCATTCTAAAATTATCAAATTGTGCCAAATAGTGATAAACCCGCCAACGAGCGCGTACTATCCTCATTATAATAGCACAAATCCACTTCAATTTCAATCTGGTAGATGAATATTTTCCATCAAGATTATTTTTTCGAATAAAACTGCATAAAAGTTAATTTTTAGAAAGATTTTTAAAATAAAAATGATTTTATAGAGAAATGGTACCTTCTAAGAAGTATGCATTCAAAGTTAACGGCATTTCAGGTTTCATTCCTAATGTAAACAAAACTTTTGAAAATGAATTGAGTTGAATATGAAAAGGTTTTCATGTAAAAAAACAAACAAACACAGAGGTCATATACGCATATTGGAGCGATTTGTTTCTGACGCCAATGTCATATACGCAACGGGTACTTAAATGGCGCCAAAGTGTCGTTATTTTGCTTGATATGGTAACCCGGATGTTGTTGTTTATTATGTTGATGTTTTCGCCAAATTGGCGTTCGAAAAAATTGCGACAATATGGGGTGTATATGACATCTGTGCCAAATCTCCCTATTATTGAACTTATTTCAACATATGTCAAACGGAGTGAAAGACGATTTCTCAGACGCATTGGGGTATCCTTTTAGTGCCAAAATGGCAATTTTATTCCATAGCAACCCAGAAATTTTGATGATATTATCCTTCATATGACAATCCAATAGAAGAGATTGCGTGTGTTTTACATTAAATCAAACTTTGTGCATTTTATAACTAGGACATCCCTCAGAGGGATTAGTCTGAGCGATATTGCTGAGAACATAGATTTAATAATAACATGTGGAAGGGAAGAAAATGATATGTTATCTTTAATTGTCCATATACTGCGATAAATTGAAATGATGAAAATAAATGAATCGTAGAATTACAAAATCTTATATATAAATTCGTATACACTGTTTAAAAAATTGGGAAATCAAAACATTCAAGACAGCCATGCTTGGATATAAAATTGAAAGTACGCAATATATTAAAAGTAAAATAGAAAATGAAACACTAAATTACTTATATCGGAATTTTAACTGTATAAAATAATGTCAAGAGCATAACCAGACGCTCCGCACCAATTTGAGTAACTTTAAATGACAAATATATGATGCTTAAAAAGAATGAACTATACTTTATATGGTGTGTGCTCCCCCGGAATAGTTAATATTGTAAAATATCTGTTTTCCACGGATGCAATGAGGTTGTCCATAACATTTAAGGAATTCTCTCCTTAAAATCTGATATAGTATCAAAGTACTGAATACATCAACAGTGACATGCAACGCTTCGTTAGAGTGTGTTTTAGATATGCTCGATCGGATTTAAATGATGAGTGTATGCTTGTCACTACATACGCTGTATTGTTTTGTTTTCAAACAGATTCTGAACAAGTTGAGCTGTATTTAGCATGTATTAAATAACAGAAATCGGCAATGATTACAGCATAAAGTATGACACAAGGTCCGAATATATCGTCTGTATAACTTTTGAGCTGTCAAAGTGTCATTTGAAGTAATTTACAAATCCATACATATTTATTCAGAAAATCATGCAAGCTAACATACGCCAACATGAGCCCGATTATGAAATTTCACCAGAATAAGTTAATATATAAAAAATCTACTAATGATAATTGAGAATATGACCTTATGATAAAATGTCTAGAAAAATGAATCGGATAAAAAATTCATATCACATTTAAAACAGCACTTCCCTCTGTTAGTGGCCTTGGCGAAAGAGAGAAAAGCCTACAGAAGGAACACTTTAAGAAGTATTTTCGGGCAACCTACTTACTGTTTCATACAGGTCTTTATTCAATATTTACACAATTTATTTAATGCTAGGTGTATATCTATTAGTTTTGTTGCATTTAAATTGCATGTTTTGCGGAGGAAATGCAGCATTATGAAATATTTAAAGTTTCTGTACCTAATAATTCCAACTTAATGGTAATTGAGATCGCTTTTTAAATTTTAAATTTTTTAGAAACCACTCATAGAGACAATTGTATATTTTAAAAATAACCCGAAGCAAAATTTCAAGATTTTGAGCTCAGCAGTAACACAGAAATGAAAAATTTTCGAAAGTTTTTTGTTACTACACTGCTTTATATAGCGACATTTTTAGAAATTGTTCTATTGCGAGAACTTACGTCATGATAAATACAGCCATGTCAATTTTCATGTTTATATTCCTAACAATTCCATGTACTTCGTTACTTAGATCATCTTTAGATCTTTTTCCGCTTTGTTTAGTCTTTCGATCTTTTAGAATTCGTTCTACAACGAGCATTTACATCTTATTAATTACTACCATGCCAAAGTTCTAGTTTCTAACCCCAACAGTATCCCAAAAATTTCAGTATTCCAAGTAAATCATAGTTTAGAACCTTTCTAGAAATTTTTACGTTTATCCGTCAAATTCAACCTTTTATTAGCGTTCATTACGAGTATTTACATCTTAAAAGTAACTACCGCAGAAAATGTAAAGTTTCTAACCCAATCAATATCGCAGAAATAGCAATTTTAGAACTTTTTTGCTCCTGCAGCGACATAGGCTCTTGCACTGACATAAAATAGTCTTTTTTGCGGAGCAGAGATGGCCACCAACATTTTTTAAAGTTAGCTATGTAGTTTCAGAGATAACACCTCACAAACGTACAAGCATTAATAATATTATACACTTTATATTATAACCCTTTATAATATTAGCATTAGATGTACAGATACAAAAGCCATTTATCTGTTACAAACTAAAGTGCCCGGCGTTGCCCAGAATTTGAAGGATGTTTGTTCTGAAAAATCAATTTCAAAATTTAACATACAACACAAAACAAACATTAAAAAAGCAGTCGAAATGTTGTATGAATGAATCATATGAAAACGCTACATAAAAATGCATAAATGTATATAACAGACGCAAAAGACTACAGCTATAACTGAACTTATTTCAATTTATAATTGGAGCAATAATGTTAAAATACGCCAATATTTCCCTAATCGGGTTTTATCATGCTTCAATACATTTTTCACACTCATATGACGTTATATTCTATCCACCACGCGCTTTATATTTCCAATATGACGTAATATTTTCCTCTTTTACATGCAAACCTTGAAATAGAAAAGTTATCGAGTTATATTCAATTTCATTTAAATTCGTCAAACTATTTATTTCATTTTCATTTTTCACTTGAATTTCTTGCAATAAAAAATTTATGACGTAATAGTCATCTTTTTTTTTAAATTCGGCAAACTATTTATTTCATTTTAATTTTTCATGTGGAAATCTGGCAGTAGAAAATTAATTGTTGTAGTAATAATTTCATTGTGTTTTTTAATTGTTGACAACTGCTATAACGAAAAATGTTGAAATTTGATAAGAAATTGCTGTTAAATTGGTGTTTTTTTATTAATTAAAAATTAACTATACATTATTTCGATTCCGGAATACTTTAGTTGCCTCGGCCATGTTTTAATACACATGTACGTATCTTTTCACAACTTTGGCTTCCAAATTGTGGATTTTTATAGAATTACAAACAGACACATAGACAAGTTTTCATTTATATATATATATATATATATATATATATATATATATAACTATTCTAAATATTTATATATATATATATATAACTATTCTAAAAAAAGTAACTAACGCTGTCAACGACGCCGGTTTTGAATTTTTTGTGACCGGAGGTCTTTCTTCGTTAATATTAAGAAAACTATTGCATACAAACATATGAAAATCGGTGGTATTATAGAGAAATGTTTGATCAACACGCTGATGCATACAGTTTTCTAATCGAGGAATTATTTTAAGAGATATTTAATGCTAAATTTGGACAAAATCGTTCCATTAAAAAGTTTTATAGGAGCAAAAACTATACATGGGAATTTAATCATTTTTAGATCATTTTATTCAATAGAAGATCCCGCTGTGCAGATTCTATTATTTTTTTTTTTAATTTGGCTCATTTTTTGAGGTTTTATTTCTATTTTAAATTCAAATATTCAGCATTTCGACAGATATTTTTTACATATTTTAGAAAATGGTATTAATTTAAGCTGCTGCCAACTGTATAAACTGCGCAAAAAATAATGCTTGCTTCAAATAAAAAAAAATATTTACACGTTACTATTATAAACAGAAAAAACCTTCAAATTAAAATTAAATGATTAAGTATAAAAAGCAGGCACTTATTGCAAATTACGCCATAAAAACTATATTTACATGTGAATTTTAAAAGAGAAAGGATATTGTAAAATAAATTCATTAACAGGCGTTAGAAGTCTGAAATAGAAGAAATTACGTCACATTACACTTATAATGCAAAATGAACAAAAAATAGTATTGCAAAACAGTTTAAATTTAAAAATTGCGCGAGACAAAATATTAGAGGTTAAATATTAGATTTTTTCAAAATTTTATTATTTGTCGTTTGATGTGAGGTGTTCAGCTATAAGTATGCAAATTTTCATGTCTCCAACATAATTAGGGGCTGAGTTAGAAAAATTGCTTAAAATACACAAGTTAGAGCCCAGAGGGTTAAATATTAGACTTTTTCAAAATTTTATTATTTGCTGTTTGATGTGTGGTGTTCAGCTATAAGTATGCAAAATTCCATGTCTCCAACTAAATTAAGGAACGAGTTAGAAAAATTGTTTAAGATACACAAGTTAGAGCCCAGAGGTTTAAATATTAGACCTTTTCCAAAATTTTATTATTTGTCGTTTGATGTGAGGTGTTTAGCTATAAGTATGCAAAATTTCATGCCTCCAACTTAATTAGGGGCTGAGTTAGAAAAAATGCTTAAAATACAGAAGTTAGAGAATGGAGGGTTAAATATGACTTTTTCAAAATTTTGTGATTTATCGTGTTATCGCAAGTGTTCAGCTATAAGTATGCAAACTTTCAAGTCTCCAACTTAGTTAGGGGATGAGTTAGAAAAATTGCTTAAAATACACAAGTTAGAGCCCAGAGGGTTAAATATTAGACCTTTTCCAAAATTTTATTATTTGTCGTTCGATGTGAGGAATTCAGCTATAAGTATGCAAAATTTCATGTCTCCAACTTAATTAGGGGCTGAGTTAGAAAAATTGTTTAAGATACAAAAGTTAGAGCTCAGAGGGTTAAATATTAGACCTTTTCCAAAATTTTATTATTTGTCGTTTGATGTGAGGTGTTCATCTATAAGTATGCAAAATTTCATGTCTCCAACTTAATTAGGGGCTGAGTTAGAAAAATTGCTTAAAATACACAAGTTAGAGCCCAGAGGGTTAAATATTAGACTTTTTCAAAAATTTATTATTTGCCGTTTGATGTGTGGTGTTTCGCCATAAGCATGCAAATTTTCAAGTCTCCGACATATATAGTTTCTGAGAACGGGCTCTGTGACAGACGGACAGACAAACAAAGGAGTGAGACAGGTAGGGTTTTGTTAGATGAACGAAACTCTAAAAACATGCTGCGAATGACTGTAACAACATCCTAAAATTACATTACCATCAGCGATCTACCAATCCCGAATTTAGTTTATATTCGTTTCATATATTCTTATTCTTTTGTGCGGCCCTGTAAAATAACTATCAATAATATATACAGTAAAACCTCTGAATAGCGGACACCTCGAGAATGCAGAATTTGTCCTTTATTTGGAGGTGTCCGCTACTGAGAGTAAAACATGTACAGTTATTTAAGTGTTGGTAATTGAAAAAGTGTCCGCTAAATAGAGGTATCCACTAATCGAGTGTGTCCGTTATGGAGGTTTTACCAATAAAACCTCTGAATAGCGAACACCTCGGGAGGGCAGAATTTGTCCTCTATTTGGAGGTGTCCGCTACTGAGAGTAAAAAATGTACAGTTATTTAAGGGTTGGTAATCGAAAAAATGCCCGCTAAATAGAGGTGTCCACTAATCGGGTGTGTCCGTTATGGAGGTTTTACTGCATAATAATATCATCCTTTACAAGAAAATTGCATGCTGTATGATAGACAGACAGACAGACATCCAGAGAAAGATAACCTCCCGGAGCAATAAACACTCATGTCTTTTGTTTTAATCATCCACAACTGCATGTCATACAACAGGCCAGATTTTATACAACAGGCTAAAAACGGTCACCGTGGTACGGAGTACTGTATTATTATTTGTTTGCCCACCAATACTGGTTGCCACGGGTTGTTGCAAGGTTTTTGATCACGTGGTTGAAACTGATCTATTCAATATTACTGCGTGCGTATTTATTTTTATTTGCTCCATGTGTTCAAACCAATTGTCTACAAAAACTTCCACCGGTGAAAGTGACGCACACCAAATTTCTGTGACGTATGCAGATAAATTGTGCTTTTTTATCAGTTTTTTTAATATAATTTTTAAACGGTTTGGAACTTATTTTTCAAAGAATGTGCATTCAGTAGGTGGCCCTCATAGGTACCTTGTGGTGCAATCAGAAACGAAATCCGACAAATATTTTTTGAGTTATGCTTGACGAAAGGTTTTTATTAGGCTTTTTTTTTAGTAGGACATGGCGTTAATATCCATCGTAGTTGTAATGTGTCCGAACAGTAATATTTCGCTGAGTATTAGCCTTCGCTTCGCTCAGACAATAAAATAATTTGTGTGTGTTTCTAATAAAAGTTTTGGCACAGATGTCATATACGCCCCATAATGACGCGATCTTTTTCTGACGCCAATGTCATGTACGCAACGGGAACTCAATTGGCGCCAAAGTGTCGTTATTTTTCTTGATATGGTAACACGGATGTTGTTGTTTATGCTGTTAATGTTTTCGCCAAATTGGCGACAGAAAAATTGGTACTTATGCAAAAAATGGTACCAATGGTCGCAACGGAATATTGGCAACGGAAGTACTTCATTTCTGTAGAAAGTAAAGGAAAAATAGTTTTAAAATCGTAATTATATATTTTTGTTGCCATTTTCTCGTAACAACCAAAAGAAAATGTAATTAAAATACGTGCTATTTTGAAAAAAAATATAAACGAATGATTTCTGTTAAAACAATGGTGCTATTATATACTATATTTAATTGTAAGATCTATGAATCATTAGAAAGCCTTTTTTTTCGATTTTCTTGAATGACGGAAACTTTTTGCTGCATTTGTGCATTATTTCGTGATAGTGGTGTGCTATGCTTGCTTTACTGTAGATGTTTAAGAGTAGATCGTGAAAGTGGAATTCTTAGGCGGATGCGAATGACGTCATTTTACATAAAATAAAACGTGTTCTTTAAAAGTCTTAAAATTGAAATTTGTTTTGTACTGCAGTAAAGTCCCGCTTAACCGAGTTATTTTCTTCTGATGGACTGGTGGCTTCTATTATTATGAAACAGCCATTATAAATGAAGTGTTAGGTGAAGATGAAAGAGCAGCCGTAAAAAAAAATTATGGCCATCCCCCCCCCCCATTCTGACCAGAAAATCAGAGTTCTAACTTTTTACGGCTGCTCTTTCATCTTCACCTAACACTTCATTTATAATGGCTGTTTCATAATAATAGAATCCATCAGTCCGTCAGAAGAAAATGCAGTAATGGAAATGACGGGGGCGACACTAAATTCTGAAAAAGCAGAATTCCTGTTCTCTAGTTTTTTCTCTAGTTCTTTTCTTTTCCTTTTTTTAAAAAATTAAATAATGAAAGGCATGTATCTTAAACGTTTGTATTTTAAATTAAAGTTATGCATCTTATATAAAATAAGTGAAAGGATTAAAGTTTAAGTAAAATTAAAGCAATACGAATGCATGAGAAGGAAACAATAATAGGCGATTTATCACCTGCGCCCGCTAGCATAAAAGTAACGAGTTCATGATTTCTCTATCAGAATCTTCTTACTTGGCGAAGGATTGAGATAGTTAATTAAATTATGAATAAAAGTAACATGATGTAATGCTTAGCATACATTTAACGGGGATCAAACTGCTAGACAGAGGCGAAAATAATCTATTAAATTCGAAATTGAAAAGAATAGAAAAGAAAAGAATTTAATAAAATTGAAATTTCTGTGATACCGTTCGGAATAGAAACCGACAATTTGGCACATAGTGGTTACTTTAAATACTCGATAAGAATAATTTCTAAAAAAGGTAGAAATTAAAAGTTCGAAACAACATAAAAGCGTTCTATCAACGTTCTAAATTATGATTTATTTGCAATTGTTAGTCTCCAATAATTGCTGAATATGCAAATTGTTAGAAACATGAAATTTGACGTTTTTTACTTATAAGGCGTAAATGATCTCACAGAAAAGTTCCTAAAATATTCGAAATTTGAATGGATGCAGGCGTAAAAAAAAACTTCTAAAATTGCGATTTCTGTATATCGTTCGGGATAGTGGTCTCAATTTCGGCATGGCGATTTGTTTAAACATGTAAATGCACGCTAAGAACTGTTAGTAAAAAATCGAAATCTTAAGAGGTGAACCGAGCGGAAAACGTTTTAAGAACGGTTTGCATTATGATTTTAATGAGATTGTTTGGGCTAGGAACATAAAATTTGACACAGATGTCATTTTCTAAGCCGTAATGCTATGCTTTTCCTAATACATTAGAAATTTATAAGTGTACAAGAGCAAAAAAATTCTTGTATTTTTGAATCTGTGATACTGTTCGGGATAGAATCCTTGAACCTGGCATGGTGGTCACTTACAAGATGTAAATGCTCATTAAAAACTGTTTTAAAATAAATCGAATTTTAAAAGGTTGAAATGAGTGGAAATCTTTTCTGAAAACTTTCTAAATTTTGGTTTGAATGGAATTGCTAGGGCGTGAACTTGAAATTTAACATGATTACGGCTACTAAAACGAAAATGCTCGTCCTAAGCAATTTCTAAAAAATTCAAAATTTAAGAGGTTGCAAGAGCAAAAGTCATTCATAAATTAAGATTTCTATGAAACTGTTGAGGGGAGAAACTTAAAATTTGATATGGTGATTACTTCTAAGATGTAAGTGCTCGCTAAATGCTATTTCTAAAAAAATCGAAATTTAAAAGGGTGAAACGAGTAAAAAAGCTTTCTAAAAATGTTCTAAATTATGATTTATTTGGAATTCATAGCCTTAAGGAAATCGAAATTTGACATAGTTGTAACGTTTAAGACGTAAATATTCCTAAAAAAATCGAAATTTTTAACGGCGCAGGAGAAAAAAAGTTCTAAAATTGGGTTTATCTTGATATCCTTAAAGATTGAAACCTGAATTTTGGCAAGCTGTTAATTTTAAGATCTAAGTGCTCGTTAACCCTCTTGATCCGCAGCCTGAGCTATGCTCGGGCACGCATTTTCCCGTCAAATTAATACTATTTGGTTATTCCCACTAGTTATCTTTTAAAGAAAACTTTGCCTGATTTAATCAGAACATTTTCCCCGAGTCAAAAATTTCTGCTTTAAAGAGCCATGATAAACGATTAAAAATTTTGTAAGAGACGCTCATCGCGAAGAATTACTTACACAGCGAGTGTGTTAAGAGCTGTTTCGAAAAATGAAGTCTATCTTTAAAGAGATTAAACAAGCAGAAAACGTTCTAAATAACGATTTAAATAGAATTGTCAAAGCACGACCTTGAAATTTAACATGGTTGTAACTTTTGAAACATTAATGCTCTCAGAAATAATTTCCTAACAAGTTCAAAGTTTAAAAGGGTTCAAAAACAAAAAAAAAGTTCTAAAATTCCAATTTTTGTGAAACCGTTCGGGGTAGAAGCCTGAATTTGGCATACTAATTATCTAAAATATGTAAAGGTTCATTAAGAATCGTTTCTAAAAATATCTGCACTGTTTTGTATGTCGTCCTTCATTCTCGGATTAGCCGTAGATATTTGCAAAGGTAAAACAATTTTGCAAAAAATAAAATAAAAAGTTATCTTTAAACAAATATCTGACTAACTCTCTAACAATAAACAAATATCTAACTAAAAGACCAACTATTATGTCTATATGTTATTTCGACTCTATCATTTTTTTTACAAAATTTTCATTCTTCATAAAAATTAAAATACCATATAAATTGAAGAAGATTGATACTTTGAGAATAGAAGTTAGCTTTCATTGCTTTTAAATCCTTAATTACTCTAAGAAATGAATGATATGTAAACAAAATGTACACATATTGGGTTTCCTTTCTACTTACAAAGGTTCTAATAAAACTCATTTTAATTTAAGTGAGTAGGTTATTTAAATTATATATAATTTGTTTTAAAAAAAAGAAATGATATCTACTAAAAAACAACTTTTCAAAAGTAAAAAAAAAAAAAAGCCAAGCTAAAAAAAAAAAAAAAAAAGATGAAACTCGTGGCTAAAAAATGGTGTGATATCATATTTCCAAGCTTATATTATGGTACTTTTTTAACATTTTCCACTAAAACATTTACCATTTGTAAGTCGAGTGACTTCGTATATGTTGATAGAAATCCTCTTCTCCTGTACTAAATACATCATAACGTGTTTCTGAAAATTCAAATGTTTTAAAATTATGCATCATGGGCTTGGCAGGCCATCTTTCCATATTTTACACAAATTTCTTGTACCCTAATCCATAGTTAAAATCCGAAATTCAAAATTGTTACTTAAGCAGACATTTTAAGCTTTTCCGTTACGGACTTGTATTCGGAGAACTTTGTGTCTTAAAATAATAGTGACTTATCTAAAGGATTCATCTAGTAATTTATTTCATAAAGTAATTAATCTTTGAAAGGCAATAAATATATATTTCTTTTCTCAAAATATTAGTCTTTTTTCAATTTATCGGATGTTTGCAGCTTAGAAATTTGTGTGTTAAGGTAATGGTGACATATCTTCGCTATTCCTTTTATGATTACATTTTTAGAGTAATTAAGCATTTAACAGCAGTAACGATGAACTTTTTTTTTCAAAATAAAAGTCTTTTTAAATTTATTTGCCCGTAGTTAAAATCAGAAGTTCTAAATTGTTATTAATGCAAACTTATTACCCTTTACAAACTTGGGTGCTTAGAATTTTGTGTAAAATATGGAAAGATGGCCGCCAAGCCCATGATGCATAATTTTAAAACATTTGAATTTTCAGAAACACGTTATGATGTATTTAGTACAGGAGAAGGGGATTTCTATCAACATATACGAAGTCACTCGACTTACAAATGGTAAGTGTTTTAGTGGAAAATGTTAAAAAAGTACCATAATATAAGCTTGGAAATATGATATCACACCATTTTTTAGCCACAAGTTTCATCTTTTTTTTTTTTTTACTTTTGAAAAGTTGTTTTTTAGTAGATATCATATACGGCCCCATATTTGCGCGATTTTTTCCGACGCTAATTTGGGGAAAAGATCAACAACATAAACAACAACATCCGGATTATCAAATCAAGCAAAATAACGATACTATGGCGCCAGTTAAGTACCGTTGCGTATATGACATTGGCGTCAGATAAAAATAGCTCCAATATGGGACCGCATGTGGCATCTGTGCCGAAAGTTTTCCATTTCGATTAAAAAAATCAATTTTTTTTCGAATAATACTATATATAAAAGCATTGTCGCAAAGAATTATTGGTAGTGTTACGCTAGCCGGGTGCAAATCTCGCCAATAACTATTTTTCAACTCGTCAGTTAGCATTTTGTTTTATTTTTCGAGTGGTAAATTAAAACATTGCTTTGAAGTTGAAATTAAATATCATTGTGTGTTACATCATTTAATATTTGGCCAGATGCCATATACGCACCCGGTTTGGCGTGATTTTTTTTTTACGAAAATTTGGCGAAATCCTCGTTTTCGAATACCAGTTACATATGTATTTTTGGTACTACAGTCAGTACCGGATATATGGTCACCCGCTTATAAGTTCACCCCGCTTATAAGGTCACTTTTCGAAAGTCCGGACTGACTGGGTAGGTATTACGTGTTAAAATACACCGCCTATATGGTCAGTTTCTAATGGCTACTATCGGATATATGGTCATTTGGCCATCTTTTGTCTCCCTTTTTATTGAAAAATATCTTTTACTTTTATGCTTTTTCCTTCCCTTTTTTACGGTGTAAAGTGCCGAATAGAAATCTTTCACATTCAAGTATCTTCAACCGTTGGCCTCTTTGTATTGGTCACGCGGTGCTGTTCCTTTTTAATAGCTTTAGAAAGAAGTGGATGGACATCCTGAATGCGGAACCTCTTCCCTTTTAGTCAATCTTCCACTTTTTTCATCGTTGAATCTGCCATGCTTTTGCTAAAATCCACAAATACGAACTTCCGTATGGTAAAGAAAGAACAGTTGACATTTTTATAGCTTTAGAGTGAGAGAGAGACCTTTTCCTTTTTATACGGAGCCTTAGAGATCGCGATAATATTGCATACCGCGTGACTAGATGAGCGTCGACACTTGGGGGAGAGTGAGAGGGGATTTCTTCTTCACGGCTGCAGCCTATAAGAGAAACTTTTTCCTGTCGGTAAGAGTTTCCAAAGCTCTGCAGATTTCTCCCTCAACTGTCGCATTACATACCAATTCTTGGAAAATATACTATCACCCTTTACGATCGAATGAAAATTGTCCTCCATGCAGAGAAAAGTTTAATCACGCATTTTTAGTTTTTTTTTTTTTTTTTTTTTTGTATTTTTCATTACTTGTCGCTGCGGGTAAAGTCTTCGTTCATTTGTTAATTGTCATTTGTGAATACAAGATGTCAGAAAAACGAAAAATTTGACAACTGCGGAAAAAAAAATTTGGTAGAAAACTTTTAAAAATCGAATGTATCAAAAGCAAAACAATCGTTCGCGAAAACTGATGGGATAGAGAGAGCGACACTGAATTACGTCTTAGGATTCAAATCTTGTTAAACGGAAGATGTGATCAATTAAAAGAGAAAGCGAGAACATGTTTCAACATTTAAGAATATTGGGAAAGATCTTTTCACTTGGATAAAAAGTACCAGATGACAGAATGTTCCAATACATGGATTACAGTAAAAGAAAAATCTCTGAAAATTGCTGCATAACTAGGAAAACCGAATTTTGCGGCCAAAGAATCGAAATGGCTGTTAACTTGTTAAGTGACATTCGCAATAGGTATAGACCTTGTAATGTTTACATTTTGATAAACTTGGGCTGTTTTTTTTATGTTTTGCCAGACAAAACTTTTATTTTTAAGAACAAAAAATGAAGTGGTGAGAAGGTAAGTAAAAAAAGATTGGCCGTTTTATTACCAGCGAATATGGATGGATGGCTAAGAGAAATTGACTCCATTAGTTATTGGTAAATTTACCAAGCCTCGTTGTTTGAAAAACTCCAAATCTTTTCATTTATCTTACGATGCGAACCGAATGCTTGGATGACAATAAGTATTTGGGAAAAAGAAATTTGGCGTTTCGATAAAATTTGCACAGACAAGTGGCTATAATCGCAGACAACAGTACCGCCCATTGCATGATTCCCAATTTAAAACCGACTGAACTTGTTTTCTTGCCTCCAAACTGAACCAGTATGGCACAACAAGTAGATCAAGGAATTATTAAAAATACTAAGATAAATTATCTAAAGCTGCTTCTAAAAGACGTCATTGCTGCCATTGATAAAAAAAGAAGTTTCACGTGACTGTATTAGATTCCATGTGTTTCGTAGACAAGAATTGGAATATGGTATCAAAGAAGACCAACGAAATTTGTTTTTGACATCCTTGGGTTCCAGAATGTGAAGAATTATCGTTCGAAGACAACGGCAATGATGATGATAGTGATGATGTCTCCCTATTTGAAGTTGCACATGAACTATGGAATGTCGTTTGCACAATACATGACGCATTGTGATATGCATGCAGTTGTTAACAATGAGATCGCTACTAATGGATTTTACACACGAGTGGCAACAGTAGCGCTTTTGCGGGTATGTATCTTCCGAAAAAGGCTGCTTATTGGACAAAGGGGAAGCCGTGTTAAAAAGTTCTTCACGCCTATTTGTGGGTTTTTTTCTAGATATCCGCAGCTGATGTGACATCGTTAAAGCCCATGGTGAAGCTTCTATACTGGAAATAGTTTCGAAAATTTAAAATATAAACACAGATATAGGTCAAAATTAACATTTTCACCCACTGGCCACTGGCCAGTACACTGATTTTTTTTTTACTGGCCAGTTTTTTTAACCACTTGCCAGTAACAAATTTATGTACGCTCCATACAAAATTGTGTTATTTCTAACTATCAACATTGTAATTTACTAATATATATTACTTACATTCGATATGATCACACTCAACAGAAAAATTTTAGGAACAGATGTCATAAGTTCCCCCCCGGCCGCCATCTTGGAATTTTCTTGGCGTGAAAACCCTTTTTCCGCCAAGTAGTAAATGTCGCCAAGCACCGGTTTATACGCATGTTTGGCTTAACGAAAATAAAATGCAAATAATAAACAAAATTCGCTAAAATGGCAACCAGTAATCCTTGTATGTGCGCTTCGCGCACATTTTCCGAAAAGAAACATCACTGCATTCAACACTTCTCGAGGTGTAGCATTCTCAAAATTCAGCAGTTTTCGCTTTCTAGCAATCTCATAATATAAAAACTTTTAAAGCAAAAATACACATAAAAAACAAAATTCGCTAAAATGGCAACCAGCAATCGTTGTATGTGCGCTTCGCGCACATTTTCCGAAAAAAAACATCGCCGAATTTAGCATTTCTCGCTATATAGAATTCTCAAAATTCAGCAATTCTCGCTTTCTAGCAATCACAAAGTGTAAAAAACTCAAAAGCAGTAAAATACATAAAATTATCAACAAACCTTAACAAACATCTGCTTTCTTGAAAGATCCAGCTCGAAATATTATCGCCGACATTTTCCTAAATAGGCTTATCAATACGTATTCACAAACTATAAACAAACCTTCTTTTCTTGTCAAAATTTCCTCATATTTCCTAATTATTTCAACAACAGCGTTTAAACGGACTACAGAAAACATAGTTAATCAAATACATTCAATAAATTTCACATAAAAATAAAAAGGCAGAACTATACAATACGATATCAAAATACATTCACAATATTCCAACATTAACTTCTCGGTTGCCAGAACGACACGTCACAAAAACACGTCACACGACATTCAACATATCGAGGTTGCCATATCCATAACCACCGTCAACACGCCAAGACGCCAACAAAAAATCGCCAAACATTTTAAAACAACAACGACGTAGGGAACATACGGCATCTAAGCCAAATTTTATTTTTACAATTAATTGCAATGAAATAAATTCACAGGAAATTTTCAGAAAGGTTACAGCAGAGGGGACTCCCCCCCCCCCCCCCCCTCGGCACTAACTAATATGCATTTTTCTGAAACCATTTAACGAATTTCGCGATCTTTTGACTAAATTCACGTTTTTTTTGTGATATTTTGCAAAATCTGCGTTTTTTCCGCGGTCTTTTCACAAAATTGCGCATTTTTTGTAATCTTTTAACGAAATTTGTGGGGTTTTTTCGCCATTCTTTGGAAATATTTGGATTTTTTGACGACATTTGCGTTTTTAGGCGATATTTTGACGATTTTTCGTTTTTTCCGCGATCTTTTGACTAAATTTGCGTTTTTTTCACGATCTTTTGACGAAAGTTGAGTTTTTTCCGCGATCTTTTCACGAAATTTGCATTTTTTCCATTATCTTTTCACGAAAGTTGCGTTTTCTCCGCGATCTTTTCCCGAAATTTACGTTTTTCCACGATCGTTTCACGAAATTTGCGTTTTTCCGCGATCTTTCCACGAAATTTGCGTTTTTTTCACGCGATCTTTTTTCGAAATTTGTGTTTTTTCCGCGATCTTTTGACGAAATTTGCGTTTTTTCCACGATCTTTTCTCGAAATTTGTGTTTTTCCACGATCTTTACGTTTTTTCCACGATCTTTTCACGAAATTTGCGCTTTTCCTGCGATCTTTTCATGAAATTTGCGTTATTTCGCGATACCTTGAAGAATTTTGTGATTCTTTTTCGCGATTTTTTGTCGAAATGTGCGTTTTTTCTCGATCTTTTCACGAAATTTGAGTTTTTACGCGGTACTTTGAAGAATTTTGTGATTCTTTTTCGCGATTCTTTGTCGACATTTGCGTTTTTTCCGCAATCTTTTCACGAATTTTGCGTTTTCTCCGCGATTATTTCACGAATTCTGCGTTTTTCCCGCGATCTTTTCACGAAATTTGCGTTTTTCCGCAGTACTTTGAAGAATTTTGTGATTCTTTTTCGCGATTCTTTGTCGACATTAGCGTTTTTTCCGCGATCTTTTCACGAAATTTGTGTTTTTTCGCGATACCTTGAAGAATTTTGTGATTCTTTTTCGAGATTTTTTTGTCGAAATGTGCGTTTTTTCCGCGATCTTTTCACGAATTTTGCGTTTTTTCGCGATCTTTTCACGAAATTTGCGTTTTCCGCGATCTTTTCACGAAATTTGCGTTTTTCCCGCAATCTTTTCACGAAATTTGCGTTTTTTCGCGATACCTTGAAGCATTTCATGATTCTTTTTCGCGATTTTTTGTCGAAATGTGCGTTTATTTCGCAATCTTTTCACGAATTTTGCGTTTTTTCCGTGATCTTTTCACGAATTTTGCGTTTATTCCGCGATCATTTCACGAATTTTGCGTTTTCCGCGATCTTTTCACGAAATTTGTGTTTTTCCGCGGTACTTTGAACAATTTTGTCATTCTTTTTCGCGATTCTTTGTCTAAATTTGCGCTTTTTCCGCGATTTTTTCACGAAATTTGCGTTTTTCCACGATCTTGTCCCGAAAGTTGCGTTTTCTCCGCGATCTTTTCTCGAAATTTGCGTTTTTCCGCGATGTTTTGACGTAATTTGAATTTTTTACGTGGTCCTTGGCCGAAATTCACGTTTTTTCGCGATTCTTTGACTGAATTGGTGATTTTTTTCTACGAACGATTGACGAAATTGATTTTTTTCGGTGACCATATCGAAATTAGCGATATTTTTATGTCTGAATTTTCGGACTGATGACCGTTTTTTTTTTCTTCCGGAAACGAATGCCTTAAATTTTCGGACTGATGACCGTTTTTTTTTCTTCCGGAAACGAATGCCTTAAATTTTCGGAAAATTGCTACTTTCTTTTCTTACGTTCGGGAGAATCGCCGATTTGGACGCTGTAAATTCCGAAGGAATTTCACCCCTTTCCTCCCTGGCATCGATCTTTCAACCATCGCGTTTGGCAAGTGGTGCCCATTGAGTTTGGCGAGTGAGGACAATAAAGTTAGTCGCCACGTTTTAAGTGTTACTCGACGCCTGGCGAGTGGCGAGTGCTAATTTTGTGCTATAAACACAGATGGAAACGATGATAATGACAGTGATTTCAAAGCTGAACCGACAACGTGAGCAGAAGCTCTCAAAGCACTATATACATTAAGATATTTTTTCACCAATCCCAAAGGCACATAGGAACATTTTAAAACTGTTCGTGAATAAGAAAAAGTAGTTTTAACAACTGCTATAAAAAACAAACAAACCTTCATAAAAAATTATTTTTACTACTACGAGTATACACATCTATTCGAGTGTTAAGCAATTCTTGTTTATGCCTCTCGTTTTATAAATTATATATTCATAGTTTCTTTGTACACTATTTTACTAATGTAACTTATTCATAATATTATACTGTCTTAAGTAAAATTCCTGCTTGCACCGCATATAAGGTCACCCCGTTTATAAGGTCCTATTTTTCAGGACCGCATGGGTGACCATATAACCGATACTGACTGTACTTAGTTATCCCGTCGAACAAAAATCTATCACCAAACTATAAGATTAAATGCCAATAATAGTTGATAAATGTCACATTCACTTGACTTTAAGCAAGTTACACGTCTTTACGTCATCAAGTGATTTCTATTTCGACGTTTTATTTGTATATTTTTCAATGTTATACTATTTTCTTTGTTCTTTGTTATTTAAAATAAAAATTATGTCAATTTCTATGATTTGGCGAGTTGTTTGGCGATTTATATAATTTGGCAAAATGCGTCGATGGAATAACTAAGTAGTACCGTATTTTTAAATTATTTTCTATTATTTTTTATTTTTAAAGAAAATAACCAAAGAAATAATTAACTATAGAACAAAACAATTTATATGATTAAAAAAAGAAAAAGTAAATAAACACTTATTATTAAATAAACAACAATAGCCGGGTTACCATGTCAACCAAAATAATGCCATTTTGGCGCAAATTAGGTACCCCGGTGCGTATATGACATATGTGCCTAATATTTTTCTTTTCATTTCGTTTAAAAAGAATAAAGAAGTGAAAGCCATTTATTTTAAATGTTTCTGTTTGTATTAAATAAAATGATAATGAAATACAAATTGAATTACGAATAAAAGTAACATGACACATTTCTTAGCATACATTCAAGGGAGGCCAAACTTCTCGCAAAATTAGTTTAAAATAGTAACCTTTTCTAAAATCTGAAAAAAAAAATCTGTTTGATTAATATTTGAGTTGCCATCATTAGAAAAATGTATATAAAATTAGAAAAAAATTAATATTTCGAAAACTAATTCGAATTTAAAAATTCTAATACCAGTTTTAAAATCTGCGGATCAATATTGATTTTTGGTGTTAATTTCATCGCAAAGTATTCCATATTTTAGGAGAAATCGCCGTGAAACATAATCAGTTGTTTAATCAGTCGATTCAAAGAATCGTTACATTTCAGCCGTTTCATATATTCGTTTCATAAATTCGTCTCATTAGGATTATAATATTATTAGGATTATATATAGGGTAGATACTGCGCCCCTTTTAAAAACCGATGATCTGGTAGATCCGTGACCTACATGTTCAGTAGGGAAAAGCATGAGCTCGGACTACACTAGTGTTACAAGGTAGTCTAAAATCTTTCTCTGATTCTGTCAAAGCACAAATCCACAATTTATTTCTTAAACGCGAATGTGTGAGAATTATTTTTTAAAACTAAAAGTACAATATAAATATTTTCTAACATGGAGTAAATTATGTGCAAAATAATTTGCCTCTTATTTTACTAACAACTTATTATCTAATTTATTTACAATATTAACAGATATTGACAATATTGGCACTTGTCTAGGATTTTCTTTAGAAAATTATTGTACTTTCCGAATCACTATTAAACATTAGTTTAATCTCTATAATTTAGCTGTTTTCATTAGAATTTATAAGTTAGGTAATCGGTAATAAGCTTATAAACAATGAAGAAGCATAAATAAAAAGAAAAGAATTAATATAAGTAACAATACCAATAAATTTAAATTTTAACAGTATGTATAAAAATTTCGATTTAGTATCAGTCTCTTTCAGTTTTTTTACTGGGATGATTTGATTTCCTTATACTATGCTACAGTTCATCGGAATTCAAGTATGAGTTCAAAATGTAACATTTTTGACATTCTTTCATAATAACTGTAAAAAATCTAATACTTTATGCACTCTATAGTGTTCTCTTATTATGGCATTGTACGTTACTATTACCAATTTTCCATACGTTCTCTAGTAAGTCCTATAATTTCATTATATTGAGATGTTATCAACAATATAAAAGACTAAATCTAATTTATGAATATACTCATTTGCTGCCTTCCTTAATTTATTGCACTTTAAGTCTTCAAAATAACAGCACCCGTAACCGGGCTTCCGGGGTTACAGAATATAGGTTTTTACCTCATGCTAAGAGTTATTACCTCAAGATTTTGCTGCTTACGGCAACTTTTTATTTTCTGATCATTTCAGAGCTAGTTCAATTACATGCCTGTTAAATTTGAGTTTCATTTATATTATTTTATTTATTTAATCATAGAAGTTTTATTTTTGTTTATATTAATCGTAAGAAAATGATGAACTTTTTTTGTTGTTTTAAGGGAAACAGATTAATCTTTCTTAATCGAGCTCCGCGAGATAGAGATAAATTTAAAAATTAACCTCTAATACCCGCAATCACCCTTTTTAAAAAATTGGTATTTTAATTTGATCATTTTAAAATCATTATAACTCCAAACGTGAAACCACGATTGTCAGCAAAATCTTTGCATGTGAGCAGTCGCACTTAACTCGAGATTCTAATCTCAGTACCGGAGAGTAAAAATTGCCGTAATTTATGTTTTTTGACGCATTTGTGTTAAAAAGTTTAGTTTATCTAAAAAAAAAAATCATCGTTTTCTTTTAAACATGACGTCATTTTTACTTTCTTAAGCATTTCACTTAGTGTCTCAAACTTAGTACGCATACAGAAGGAAAAAAAAATATGGAAATTTTAAATCGTTTAAGCCGTTTTTTAGATACAATTAGCTGGACCCTGACCATTGTGATCCAAAATGACCCACTAATCGAATTTTCTCGAACACATGACTTAGCCCAATTCTCTTCTCATGCCCAGAAAAGGTACAATATAAAATTTGGTCAAAATGTTTTGAGCATGTTTTTAGATTCAATTAGCTTGACCCTGGCCCATTGTGACACAAAATGACCCACTAATAGAATTTTCTCGAACATGTGACTTAGCCCAATGGCCATCTCATGATTAGAAACGTCCGTATATTAAAAAATTTTGTGAAAATGTCTTGAGCCGTTTTTTTAGATATAATTAGCTTGACCCTGACCCATAATGACCCACTAATGGAATTTTCTCGAACACGTGACCCATCCCAATGGTCCTTTCGTGCCCTAAAACGATAGAATACAGAATGTCGTCAAAATCGTAGAGCCGTTATCTATATAAACTTAGCTGGACCCACGGTGACCCAAAAATGACCCACTAATTCAATTTTCTTGAGCACGTTACCCATCCTAATGGTCTTTTCGTGCCCGAAAATGGTTAGATACAAAATGTAGTCAAAATTGATTGAGCCGTTCTCTAGATATAATTAGCTAGATCCTGACCCACTAATCGAATTTTCGCGAACACGAGACCCATCCCAATGTTCTTTTCGTACCCGAAAACAGTAGGGTGCGAAATTTAGTGAAAATCGTTAGAGCCGTTATCTAGATAAACTCAGCTTGACCCACGGTGACCCAAAAATGACCACCTAATCGAATTTTCTCGAACATGTGACTTAGCCTAAAGGTCCTCTCGTAATCCAAAACTGTAGAATATAAAGTATAGTGAAAATCGTTAGAGCCGTTTTTTAGATAAAAATAGCTTGACCCACAGTGACCCAAAAATGACCCACTAATCGAAATTTCTCGAACACGTCACCCATCCCAATGGCCTTTTCGCGCTCTAAAATGGTGAGACACAAAATTTAGTCAAAATCGATTGAACTCTAGATATAATTAGCTTGACCGTGACCCATTATGACCCAAAATGACCCACTAATCGAATTTTCTCGAACACGTGATCCATCCCAATGGTCTTTTCGCACCCGAAAACGATAGATTACAGAATTTCGTCAAAATCGTAGAGCCGTTAACTAGATAAACTTAGCTGGACCCACGGTGACCCGAAAATGACCCACTAATTGATTTTTCTTGAACACGTTACCCATCCCAATGGTCTTTTCTCGTCCGAAAATGTTTAGATACAAAATTTAGTCAAAATCGATTGAGTCGTTCTCTAAATATACATAGCTTGACCCTGATCCATTATGACCCAAAATGACCCACTAATCGAATTTTCTCGAACACGAGACCCATTCCAATGGTCTTTTCGTGCCCTTAAACAGTAGGTCGCAAAATTTTGTCAAAATCGTTAGAGCCGTTATCTAGATAAACTTAGCTTGAACCACGGTGACCCAAAAATGACCCCCTAATCGAATTTTCTCGAACATGTGACTTAGCCCAATTGTCTTCTCGTAATCCAAAACTGTAGAATATACAGTTTAGTGAAAATCGTTAGAGCCTTTTTTAGATTAAAATAGCTTGACCCACAGTGACCCAAAAATGACCCGCTAATCGAATTTTCTCGAACATGTGACCCATCCCCATGGTCTTTTCGAGGCCGAAAATGGTTAGATACAAAATTTAGTCAAAATAGATTGAGCCGTTCTTTAGATATAATTAGCTTGACCCTGACCCATTATGACCCAAAATGACCCATTAATCTAATTTTCTCGAACACGAGATCCATTCCAATGATCTATTCGTGCTCGAAAACGGTAGTGTGCAAAATTTAATCAAAATCGTTAGAGCCGTTTTCTAGATAAAATTTACATACACACACACACAATTTTTGCTCGCATTATAGTTGTCTGAGCCAAGCGAAGGCTAATACTCAGCGAAATATTACTGTCCAGACACATTACAGCTACGATGGATATTAACGCCATGTCCTACTAAAAACAAAGCCTAATAAAAACCTTTCGTCAAGCATAACTCAAAAAATATTTGTCGGATTTTGTTTCTAATTGCACCAGAAGGTACCTATGAGGGTCGCCTAGTGAATGCACCTTCTAGGAAAAATAAGTTCCAAACCGTTTAAAAATTATATTAAATAAAAAAGAAAAGTGCCCAGCTAAACCGATGGCATTGAGCTCACAGGCTATTCACACAAATTGTATATTATACTCTTATTTTAAAGAATAATGCCCCTCAAAAAAATAAGTGAAGGGGAATTAGCCCCCGTTTCTCCCTTTATACTTAACCAGTGAACCTCCAAATCTAATCAGGGAAGCTCCTTATCATAATAAACCGGTATACCAAATTTGGAGCAAATCGAATAATCCTGCAAAAAAAACTATTCATCTAAATTAAGGAGCTGGACTAGCCCTCCTTTATCCTTAACCAATGAATCCCCAAAACGAATCAGGGAAGCTCCTTAACATAATAAACTGGTATACCAAATTTGGAGGAAAGCGAATAATTCTGCATGAAAAACCCGTTTATATAAATTAAGGGGGTGGACTAGCCCCCTTCCCCCTTTATCCTTAACCAATGAACCCCCAAAGCTAATCAGGGAAGTTCCTTAATATAATAAACCGGTATACCAACTTCGGAGCAAATCGAATCATTCTGCATGAAAAACACATTTATCTAAATTAAGAGGGGCGAGCTAACCTCCCTTTTCCCCTTTATCCTTAACCAGTGAACCCCCAAAAGTAATCAGGGAAATTCCTTAACATAATAAACCAGTATACCAAATTCGGAGCAAATTGAATAATTCTGTATGAAAAACCCATTTATCTGAATTAAGGGGGGTGAACAAACCCGTTTTTCCCCCTTTATCCTTAACCAATGAACTCCCAAAACTAATCAGGGAAGTTCCTTAACATAATAAACCGGTGTACCAACTTCGGAGCAAATCGAATGATTCTTCATGAAAAACCCATTTATCTGAATTAAGGGGGTGGACTAACCACCCTTTTCCCCCTTTATCCTTAACCAACGAACCCCAAAACTAATCAGGGAAGTTCCTTAACATAATAAACCGGTATACCAAATTCGGAGCAAATCGAATGATTCTGCATGAAAAACCCATTTATCTGAATTAAAGGGGGTGAACTAACCCCGTTTTTCCCCCTTTATCCTTAACCAATGAACCCCAAAAACTAATCAGGGAAGTTCCTTAACATAATAAACCGGTATACCAAATTCGGAGCAAATCGAATGATTCTGCATGAAAAACCCATTTATCTGAATTAAGGGGTTGGCCTAACCCCGTTTTTCTCCCTTTATCCTTAACCAATGAACTCCCAAAACTAATCAGGGAAGCGCCTTATCACAATGAACCTAGAAAAAATTTTTGAAGCAAATCGGATATTTCTATCAAGAGTTATCGCGTTACGTACATACATGCATACATACATATATACATACATACATACATACGTACATACATACATACAGAACGGGCGGGCACATTAGCTCTCAGGCTTTGATAGCCTGTGAGCTAAAAAACTGATAAGAAAGTACAATTTATCTGCATACGTCACAGAAATTTGGTGTGCGTCACTTTCACCGGTGGATATTTTCGTAGACAACTGGTTTGAACACATGGAGCAAATAAAAGAAATACGCACGCAGTCATATTGAATTGCCATAAAACATATTTAAATTTAATCAAACAGGAAAAGAAATCTGTTTGTTTTTCCATTTAAAAGAAGAAAGTCATAAAATCTTTGATTTGAGATTTTTCGATAACCTCTCAATAGCATTTTTTAATCGCCAAAAGCATATTTTATATGTCGCGTGGGAAAATTAGAAACAATTATATGATGTTTAATAAAATATTTTGCTTTATGGCGTCATTTCTTCTTATTTTCTTTCTTTTTTTTTACATGCTTTTTAAACTTACATCTTTTATTACTTTATCTTAACTTTACTTTTAACTTTACTTTTTACTTTATCTTTACTTTATTATTACTTTATCTTAACTAACATCTTTTTTAACTTACAATTATATTTGTCTGTGGCACTCAAATCTTGTGATTCATTTTTTCATCCACTTCCTGTTGACATAGAGTTTTGAAATTTGGAATATATATGTATTCCTGAGGGCAATATATGAAATGGGCATTGATTTTTTAAAATTCGATCCCTAAGAGGGCAACGGGGGGGGGGGGGTAATTATTTAATGGTTACGTTTGAATTTCTATCGAGAAATCAGCATTAGCTTCAACAATGAGTATTTGTAGAAAAGTATTAATGACAGAGTTACCACGATATCGCCAAATTTTGGCCAACGTGGCGAAATATCGCCAAATTTGGCGGAAAAAAGTTTCTATATATGAAGCAAACTTGGAGATTGCTGGCTAACTTGGCAAAATTCCCATTTAAAGCCATTTATCTTCCATAATTGAAATCACCGTATTAAATTTAAACTCCATGCATTTAAGGGTTTTTTTTCAAGACTTTTCTACTATTTAGTGCATTTAAAAAACATATATATTTTTTAAATTTTTGTGAATTTTAATGAAAGCATGCTTTAAAAAAAAAACCATTTCCATTTATATTAATTCTTTTTAGTCTTTAAAAATAAAATTGGTACTTTTCCTGTATAAGATACTTGTAGAGAAAATAGGTTTGGCGAGACAAGTAAGCTTTTTATGCGTATTTTCGTTCAACTTATTCATTGTTTCATATACTCAAGCAAAGAATAATACTGCCCGCCATGCATTTAGTGCCCCAAAATATGACAGTCACGAGCCGCCACTGATTACCAAGTCAGGCAATGTAACGCAACTTTGTCGCCAATCAGGTACCTCGGTGCGTATATGACATCTGTGCCATGTTTACTTGTAAAAATAAGCATAAACGTTTATCAGGTTTGTTTTCATAGCTATTTATACTTTTTGCAACAAATCTCACTTTTTGAGGCCGAAACTGGACAAAGATTGAAAAAAAAACTAGAAAACGAGAAGAAGAATAAAAAAGCTTTGATACAGAAAAGTTTCTGATATAAACTAGAAAACAAGAACTCTCCTTTTCAGAATTTAGTGTCACCCTCGATGAAAAAAAATATATAAATTTGGATAGTACAAAACATATTTCAGTTTTAAGACTTAAAACACACGCTTTTGTTTTGTACAGGATGACGTCATCCGCAACCGCTAAAGAATTCTTCATTTACGATCTAGTAAACATCTTCTACAGTAAAGTACGCATAGGACGTTACTATCTCTGAATTATACACAAATAAAAAAAAAAGAGATGCCGTCTTTCAAGAAACTCTATAAAAAAATCGGCTATCTCATGATTCATATGCCCTCATTTCTTTTTAATATTAATATACATAATTAAAATTAAATTTTGAAAAAGAAATCATTAATTATATTTTTTCAAAATAGCACGTATTTTAATTACATTTTTTAAAGTTGTTAAGGGAAAAACGCAACAAAAAGGTATAATTACTATTTTCTAACTATTCCCCCCTACTTTCTACAGAAATCGACTACTTGAGTTGCCAAAATTAAACAAATGGCGCTAAAAACTACAAAAAATTAATATTTAAAAAATAAATTGAGATGCAGTTTTCAAACAAATTGCATTTAAAAGTACTTTTTCTCCCCAATACGACGGTATGAAAATTGAAAATGTGCGATGCTTAGTAGTTAAAAATCCAGTAGTTTAAAATAGCAGAATAGAGAAAATCAAGTTAAATTGAAGTTAAGTTGCAGTACAGTATTCTGTACTACTTAGTTATCCCGTCGACCAAAAATCTCTCGCCAAACTATAAGATTGAATGTCAATAATGGTTGATCATAAATGTCGCATTCTAAGTACCTTATTTACCATGCACTTAATGCTTTTCATGATACTTGGCTGTTACATGGACTTTGCCGCTTTTGTAAAAAGCACGCAATTCAGGGTTAAGAAAGTGAGATTTTTTGCCAAATGATATAAATGACTATGAAAATAAAACAGAATAAGTATTATACTGGTTTATATATATATATATATTTATTTAAAAATGCATCTGCTAACACTTATTAGAAGAGTTATTTATGTTTGTGTATAATCTATTGTATAAAAATGAAAACTTGTCTATCTGTCTGTTTGTAATTCTATACAAATCCACAGTTTGGAAGCCAAAATTGTGAAAAGATACGTACATGAGTATTAAAATACGGCCGAGGCAACTAAAGTAATCCAGAATTGAAATAATTTATAGTTAATTTTTAATTAATAAAAAACCACCAATTTAACAGCAATTTCTTATCAAATTTAAACATTTTTCGTTATAGCAGTTGCCAACAATTAAAATACACAGTATAAAATTCTTACTACAACAATTAATTTTCTACTGCAAGATTTCCACTTGAAAAATGAAATAAACAGTTTGCCGAAAAAAAAAAGTTAATATTACATCACACCTTTTCTATTGAAAGATATTCACTTGAAAAATGAAAATGAAATAAATAGTTTGACGAATTTAAATGAAAGTGAATATAACTTCATAAATTTTCTATTTCAAGGTTTCCACGTGAAAGAGGAAAATATTACGTCATATTGGAAATATAAAGGACGTGGTGGATATAGTGTAACGTCATATGAGTGTGAAAAATGTATTGAAGCATGATAAAAACCCGATTAGGAAAACATTGTCGTATTTTAACATTATTGCTCCAATTATAAATTGAAATAAGTTCATTTATAGCTGTATTCTTTTGCATCTGTTATATACATTTATACATTTTTATATAGTGTTTTCATTTGATTCATGCGTACAACACTTCGAATGCTTTTTTTAATGTTTGTTTTGTGTTGCATGTTAAATTTTAAAATTGATTTTTCGGAACAAACATCCTTCAAATTCTGGGCAATTCCGGGCACTTTAGTATGTAACAGATAAATGGCTTTTGTATTTGTATATCTAAAGCTAATATTATAAAGCGTTATAATATTATAAAGTGTATAATATTATTATGCTTGTACGTTTGTGAGGTGTTATCTCTGAAACTGCATAGCCAACTTAAAAAAATGTTGGTGGCCATATCTGCTCCGAAAAAAGACTGTATTTTATGTCAGTGCAACAATCTACATGGCTGCTGGAGCAAAAGAGTTCTAAAATTGCGATTTCTGTGATATTGATTGGGCTAGAAACTTTAAATTTAGTGTGGTAGTTACTTTTAAGATGTAAATACTCGTTATGAACGGTCTCTAAAAGGTTCAATTTGACGGATAAACGTAAAAATTTCGAGAAAGGTTCTAAATTATGATTTACTTGGAATACTGAAATTTCTGGTATACTGTTGGGGTTAGAAACTAGAACTTTGGCATGGCAGTAATTTATAAGATTTAAATGCTCGTTGTAGAACGAATTCTAAAAAATCGAAAGACTAAACAAATCGGAAAAAGATCTAAAGATGATCTAAGTAACGAAGTACATGGAATTGTTAGGAATATAAACATGAAAATTGGCATGGCTGTATTTAACATGACGTAAATTCTCCCAATAGAACAATTTCTAAAAATGTCGCTATATAAAACACTGCAGAAACAAAAAAAACTTTCGAAAATTTTCTATTTCTGTGTTACTGGTGAGGACAAAATCTTGAAATTTTGCTTCGGATTAGTTTTAAAATATAAAATTGTCTCTATGAATGGTTTCTAAAAAATTTAAAATTTAAAAAGATGAAATGAGCGGACAGCGATCTCAATTACCATTAATTTGGAATTATTAGGTATAGCAACTTTAAATATTTCATAATGCTGCATTTCGTCCAAAAAACATGCAATTTAAATGCAACAAAATTGATAGATACTCACCTAGCATTAAATAAATTGTGTAAATATTGAATAAAGACCTGTATGAAACAGTGAGTAGGTTGCCCGAAAGTGCTTGTTAAAGTGTTCCTTCTCTAGGCTTTTCTCTCTCTCGCCAAGACCACTAATAGAGGGAAGTGCCGTTTTAAATGTGATATGAATTTTTTTTATGATTCATTTTTCTAGGCATTTTATCATAAGGTCGTATTCTCAATTATCATTAGTAGATTTTTTATATATTAACTTATTCTGGTGAAATTTCATAATCGGGTTCATATTGGCGTATTTTAGCTTGCATGATTTGCTGAAAAAATATGTATGGATTTGTAAATTACTTCAAATGACACTTTGACAGCTCAAAGGTTATGCAGACGATATACTCAGATCTTGTGTCATACTTTCCCAGCTAAAAATGAACTGCAGTGAAACTTTAAAAAAATGTAGTTGGAAGACTGCGGTGATTTGGCACAAATCCCTGCAGTGTTTTTGAAGTCGACATAACTATAAATTAACCGCATTAAACGTGTAGTTGATAACTACACACTCACCGCAGTAAATTTATAGTTATGTCGACTTCAAAATAACTGCAGGGATTTGTGCCAAATCACCGCAGTCTCCCAACTACATTTTTTTTTGCAGTTTGACTGTAGCCTACTAAAAATTTATTAGAAAATATGGGGAGAAATGCCGGATGTGCATAACATAAATAAGTCGTATTAGGCCTTTCCAACAAAATGCCACATGAAGGGTGACTCCAAAATTGAGAAAAAGTGCCCCGTTGGGGGGGGGGGCAAAGTGGGGTGAGGGAAGACGGATGTGCATAACATGAATAAGTGGTATTAGGCCTTTCCAACAATATGTTACATGATGGGTGACTGCAAAATTTAGAAAAGTGCCCCCCTTGGGGGGGCAAAGTGGGGTGAGGGAAGTTGGATGTGCATAACATGAATAAGTGGTATTAGGTCTTTCCAACAATATGTCACATGATGGGTGACTGCAAAATTTAGAAAAGTGCCCCCCTTCGGGGGGAAGTGTAAGGAGGAAAGCCAAATGTGCATAACTTGAATAAGTAGCCATTGGCCTTTCCAGCAATGGGTCACACGAGGGGTGTCGGCAAAATTTAGAAAAGTGCCCCCTCAGGGGGAGCAAAGTGGGGGGGGAGAACCGGATGTGCATAACATGAATAAGTGGTATTAGGCCTTTCCAACAATATGTCACATGATGGGTGACTGCAAACTTTAGAAAAGTGCCCCCCTTGAGGGGGGCAAAGTGGGGTGAGGGAAGCCGGATGTGCATAACATGAATAAGTGGTATTAGGCCTTTCCAACAATATGTCCCATGATGGGTGACTTCAAAATTTAGAAAAGTGCCCCCCTTGAGGGGGCAAGTGGGGGAGGGAAGCCGGATGTGCATAACATGAATAAGTGGCATTAGGCCTTTCCAATAATATGTCACATGATGGGTGACTGCAAAATTTAGAAAAGTGCCCCCCTTGGAGGGGGCAAAGTGTGGGGAGGAAAGCCAAATGTGCATAACTTAATAAGTAGTCTTTGGCCTTTCCAGCGATGGGTCACACGAGGGGTGTCAGCAAAATTTAGAAAAGTGCCCCCTCAGGGGGGAGCAAAGTGGGGGGGAGAAACCAGATGTGCATAACATGAATAAGTGGTATTAGGCCTTTCCTACAATATGTCACATGATGGGTGACTGCAAAATTTAGAAAAGTGCCCCCTATGTGGGGGGGGGGAACCGGATGTGCACAGCATGAATAAGTGGCATTAGGCCTTTCCAACAATATGTCACATGATGGGTGACTGCAAAATTTAGAAAAGTGCCCCCCTTGGGGAGGGGAAGTGTGGGGAGGAAAGCCAAATGTGCATAACTTGAATAAGTAGCCATTGGCCTTTCCAGCAATGGGTCACACGAGGGGTGTCGGCAAAATTTAGAAAAGTGCCCCCTCAGGGGGGGGAGCAAAGTGGGGGGGGAGAACCGGATGTGTATAACATGAATAAGTGCTCACAGGCCTTTCCTACAATATGTCACATGATGGGTGACTAAAAAATTTAGAAAAGTGCCCCCTAGGTGGGGGGGGAAACCGGATGTGCACAACATGAATAAGTGCTCACAGGCCTTTCCAACAATATGTCACAAGGCATGATGGCAAAATTTAGAAAAGTTCCCCCTTGGAGCAGGGGGGGGGGGCAAATCGGGTGAGGAAAGCCAGATGTGATTAACATAAATAAGTGGTTATGGGGCCTTTCTAACAAGTTACATGAGGGATGTCGGCAAAATTTTGAAAAGTGGGGGTTGCACCACCTGGAATACACCCTCACCCATCTATGAAATTTTTATAAATTATAAATGACATTTATCGGAGGGCTCTGTACAAAAATCCAATCTAAAAGGATGAAAATATTAAAAAAGTTCAAAAAGTAAGAGAAATAATGAAATTCTTCGATCGGCCGTGGTGAAAATCTGCGAAATTCATCCATCGACAATATGAAAAAAATCGCACGAGTTTTGCAAATCGATCGCAAGGAAGCTCCCGCACATTTCCCCGATCAGTAGAAATAAAATATTGCAAAATTCGAGAATTGGTAGCGTGAAAAAAATTGCAAAAATCATTACTCACTCAATGAAAAAATTTATGAAATTCCCCAGTCCATTATTGAAAAGCCCCACCAGTGGCCCCGAGGTTCTGCTCTCGAAGCTGGTAGACGGGAGGTGCTGTGTTCGATCCCAATAGCGCCCGTCGGCCTAATCTTTCAGAGTTTTCTTCGGACCTTGGTTTTCCAAGCATAAATACGGGTTAGGTTCCCTTAGAAAGACCACTCACGGAGGGCACTCCCCCCCGTTAGGGCCTATATCTCTCGTGCTGATAACTGGCCATCATAAACACAACCAACAACCATTATTGAAAAAAAAAAAGAAAAAAAAAAAGAAAAAAAAACCCAGAACAATTCTTCAGTCGGCTGCTTTAAAATATTGTGAAACTTGTCAACCTGTTGCAGAAATCAATCGTGAAATTCATCAATCGAGACAAAACTCACAAGATTCTTCAGTTGGTGGCATGAAAAAATGTGAAATTTGTCGACCGATTGCAGCTGAAAAACTGCTAAATAAGTCACATTAACTGATAATTGAAAAATAGTTATTGAATATTAATATTTAAAAAAAGGAGTGCATAATAACATTAAATGGGGAAAAATCGCAAAATTCAATCTGTCACAGGAAAACATTGCAAAATTTTATTGATAAAAAATAGAGCTGTACTGAGTACTCGGTAAATACTGAGTATTCGGCATACTCGGCCAATACCGAGTAGTTGTAAGAATTTCAAACTGATCAGTAAAAAGTTATTCGAATATCAATGTATAATATATGTAATAATTCATAAAACTATTTACTCAGTATTTAACAATATGTGTACAAAATATAGAAAAAGTTAAGCAAAAACCCCTCATAAAATAATTCAAGATTAAAATTTAGTTTCACACATACAAATAAAAGTAAGTTTTTCTTATTACAAAACTACTCGGTATTCGGTACTCGGTCGAGTAGTCAATAACCGAGTACTCGGTACTCGGCCAAAGTACTACTCGGTACACCACTAATAAAAAAGGAGTCTAAGAAAACCAATTCAAATTATTTTTTGTGAACAAGGTACACGAATGCAAGAAAAAAATTTAGCTGCCAATGGGCAGTCTCTCACCACTAAATTTTATTTGTTATTTTTTGTCTAATATTTCACCTAAATTTTTTGTAAGAATTTAAGTGAAGAGAACTAATAAAATTTAGTGGTGAGAAACTGCCTGCTGGCGCCTAGATTTTTACACTTCTGTTCTGCGAGTGCCCTTTTTTAAAAATTCGCACACAGCAGTCCTTTTTTCTAGAATCATCACTATCCTAGTGTTGATTCTAGATAAAAAGGGCCACTTTGCGGAAATGTTTAAAAAACAGCACACTTGTACCTTGTCGCTTGCAGGGAAAATCTGAAAAAGTGGTCTGAAAGTCGAAATTCATTCATCGACCATATGATAAAAATCCCACGAGTTTCACAAATCAGTATCAAGAAAAAACTAAATTTTACCAGTGGGTAGAAATATAATATTGCAAAATTTGTCAATCAGTTGAGTTGATTTCACGGAGTTGATTTGACGGAGAGAGTCCGGGGGGGGGGGACATTCCTTCCAGAGCAATGAGGGCCCCCCCCCCCGCCGGGCCACCCCCTGAAATCAACTCTGGGGCCACGGGTCTGCCCGTGCAGATCTCTAAGTCACGCATTCGGTGCCTGGGAACAGATTTTGAAAAATGGGTGGCAGCCAAAGTGTTAAGGTAAATTTTTGATCAAAATCCCCAACTAAAGGATTTCTCTTTTTTGTCCAACAATCAACTGCAAATTTCACAAATTTTTCTGATGACAATGACTATTTTCAGTTTTTTTTCATGCAACTGATTGACAAATTTTGCAATATTATATTTCTACCCACTGGTAAAATTTATTTTTTTCTTGATACAGATTTGTGAAACTAGTGGGATTTTTATCATATGGTTGATGAATGAATTTAGACTTTCAGAGCACTTTTTCAGATTTTCCCTACAAGCGATCAAAGAATTATTTTTTTTTCCACATGACAGAGTTTTCATATGCGTTTAAATTTTTTAAATGATTTTTTTCATTTATTAAGAAGGATATTGAATGAGCTTAGTTCACCGTCATGTTACAATACACACAAGTTTATGTTAAACCACTGAAAATATTCTTAATTATTTTAAATGTTTTTTTGTGCATAGGAGGATATTGAATGAGCTTAGTACACTGTCATGTTACAATACTCACAAGCTAATGTTAAACCAATGACAATATCCTTAATTTTTCTTTTAAATGTTTTTTTTTTTTTTTTTTTTGCATAGGAGGATATTGAATGAGCTTAGTACACTGTCGTGTTACAATACTCACAAGCTAATGTTAAACCAATGACAATATCCTTAAATTTACGTTAACACTTTGGCTGCCGCCCATTTTTCAAAATCTGTTCCCAGGCACCGAATGCGTGACTTAAGAGATCTGCACGGGCAGACCCGTGGCCCCAGAGTTGATTTCAGGGGTGGTCCGGGGGGGACATTCCTTCCAGAGCAATGAGAGCCCCCTCCCCCCCCCGGGCCATCCCCTGAAATCAACTCTGGGGCCACGGGTCTGCCCGTGCAGATCTCTAAGTCACGCATTCGGTGCCTGGGAACAGATTTTGAAAAATGGGCGGCAGCCAAAGTGTTAAGGTAAATTTTTGATCAAAATCCCCCGACTAAAGAATTTCTCTTTTTTGTCCAAAAATCAACTGGCAAATTTCACGAATTTTTCTGATGACTTAATGACTATTTTCAGTTTTTTTCATGCAACTGATTGACAAATTTTGCAATAATATATTTCTACCCACTGGTAAAATTTAGTTTTTTTTTTTTTTTATACTGATTTGTGTGAGCTTAGTACAACGTCATGTTACAATACACACAAGATAATGTTAAACCACTGAAAATATCCTTAATTATTTAAAATGTTTTTTGTGCATAGGAGGATATTGAATGAGCTTAGTACACTCTCATGTTACAATACTCACAAGCTAATGTTAAACCAATGACAATATCCTTAAATTTACGTTAACACTTTGGCTGCCGCCCATTTTTCAAAATCTGTTCCCCAGGCACCGAATGCGTGACTTAAGAGATCTGCATGGGCAGACCCGTGGCCCCAGAGTTGATTTCAGGGGGTGGCCCGGCGGGGGGGGGGGGGCTCTCATTGCTCTGGAAGGAATGTCCCCCCCCCGGACCACCCCGTGAAATCAACTCTGGGGCCACGGGTCTGCCCGTGCAGATCTCTAAGTCACGCATTCGGTGCCTGGGAACAGATTTTGAAAAATGGGCGGCAGCCAAAGTGTTAACGTAAATTTAAGGATATTTTCAGTGGTTTAACATTAGCTTGTGTGTATTGTAACATGACAGTGTACTAAGCTCATTCAATATCCTTCTTAATAAATGAAAAATTCATTTAAAATAGTTAAACGCATATGAAAACTCTGTCATGTGGAAAAAAAAATAATTCTGCGATCGCTTGCAGGAAAAATCTGAAAAAGTGCTCCGAAAGTCTAAATTCATTCATCGACCATATGATAAAAATCCCACGAGTTTCACAAAGCAGTATCAAGAAAAAACTAAATTTTAACAGTGGGTAGAAATATAATATTGCAAAATATTGCCTTTATTATTTGATTCTGAGAAGTGTCATAATTGACGAAAAAAACTAATTTGGCCCTATTACCATTCAGAAGTGTAAATTTTCTTTTTACAATAACACAATTCATATGACAGTAAAAAAAGATTGCTTCATTTAAAAAATTTAATATTTTACATTAATTAGTGAGTAAGTACTCATTAAATAAAATTATTATTAACACTATGTTATGTTATTAACACAATGTGTCAAACCGCTTTGTATTACATAAAACTGTTTCATTACTAAAAAGAAAATAAGTTACTTACCTGTGAAATGTTATGCACTTATTGTAGGTATCCTAGGCAGGCATCAAGTTATAATTTGAAGTTCAGTATTGATTTTTTGTGTAACTGAACATCAAAACATGCTTTAATACAAAGCACAGATAAGTATCTGTGTAAGATCTTGGTAAGATATTTAAAAATTCTGAAACTTTTAATCTAAAAGAACATACTGATTGAAGCAAGTGTAAATCTGAAATAAAACATTGTTAATTACTATAAATAGATAAGTGCACCAAATCAAGTAAAATCGAACTATCTGGATAACTATCTGGATTGTCAGAAACAAAATTTTATCAAATGTTTTGGATGACATTTGAATTTAATTAATCCTGTTAATATGAAATGGACCTAATTTTTTTTTTTTCGCATGCATTAACCGTTAATAGTAAAATCTCATCTGGATTTGAAATACTAATGATGATTGTACAAAAATTGCGACGGTTTATAAATCGTTATCACTTTATTTAAATTAACTCAATCGTGTGGATCTGAAATTAATTTCTTTCGATTGAGAATGTAAAAATACCCATACAGCCACTTTATTTCAATAAACAGTGGTGATATTTTTCGCCAAACTGCAAAATAAATGATCTTCTTTTAGCAAATCAACGTGGTACCCCGCGCCGATTTTCATAAACAAGCCGGCGTTTCCGTGAGTTGAGGTGTTTCTTTAATGCTTCTCCTGCAGTTGCAACGAAACCATGGGGTTAGCCATTCAGCTGTAAGAGGTTGAAAAATAAATCATATGTCCAAATGAGAAATTTAAATAAAATAAAGGAAGAAAATTATACTATTCTTTTGTTGTTCTTCTTTGTTTTTATGAGGTAAAAGTGGAAAACTGGAAGTTATATGCATGTCCGATATGGAAGAAAGACAATTTATGCAATATGCAATGAGTAAACCCACCTGTGTTTCTAATTTCTAATCATGGGCGATATATAAAAGAATGGTTGGGCCACTGTCCCTCTCGATTTTGAAATTTATCTAATTAAATTTCCTTTTTCTTCGATTTTGAAAAACATAGTAAATTTTTTTCGAGTAATTTAAAATAAAAGAGGAACTAAAAACTAGTTATGAAGATAGTGGGGCAGTGAGCAAGGGACCTATTGCCCCTCCCTTGATTTTAAAATTTAATTAATAAGAATTTCTTTTCTTCTGTTTTCAAAAACATTATGTAAATATTTTGAGTAACTTAAAATGAAAATAAATAAGAAATTTTCAGTTAAGGGGTGGTGGTGGTGTGTGTGTGTGTGTGGGGGGGGGGGGGGGGGGGGGGGGTGAGACTCATTGCTCCTCCCTGGATTTTGAAATTTAATTAGCAATTTTTTTCTCCAATTTACAAAACATAGTAAAATTTATTCTTTTCGAATAACTTAAAATAAAGGAACTAAGAACTTTCTGTTATGGGAAGGGGGCATACGTGAGTCATTGCCCCTCCCTCGATTTTAAATTGTAACTATTTTTTTTCTCTGATTTTTGAAAAACATAGTGAAATTTGATCTTTTCTCTTATCTTAAAATAAAAGAATAACTAAGAATTTTCTCTTAGGGGAACGAAGTTAGAAGAGAGCTATTGCCCCTCCCTAAATTTAAAAATTTAATTAATTAAATATCCCTTTTTCTTTTGTTTTCAAAAACATAGTAAAGTTTATACTTTTCGAGTAACTTAGAATAGAAAAATGAGAAATTTTACATTAAGAGGGAGGGAGGGGGGGGGGGTTGGAGGTTCATTGCCCTCCCCTCCCTGGATTTTAAAATGTAACTAATAAAAATTTATTTTTTTTCCACTTTTGAAAAGTAGTAAAATTTATTCTTTTCCGACTAACTAAAAATAAAGAAACTAAGAATTTCCTGTTAGGGGAAGGGGCATAGCTGAGCGATTGCCCCTCCCTTGAATTTAAATGTTAACTATTTTCTTCGCTTTTGAAAAACATACTGAATTTTTTTTAATTATCTTAGAAGAAAAGAGGAATTAACAATTTTCAGTTAGGGATAGGGTAGGGGGTAGGAGAAACCTATTGCCCCTCCCTGGATTTCAAAAGTTAATTAAAATTTCCTTTTCTTCTATTTCAAAAACATAGTAAAATGTATACTTTTCGAGTAACTTACAATAAAAAAATGAAGAAATTTCTCATTTCCCGCCCCCCCCCCCCTGGCTTTTGAAATTTAATTAATATTTTTTTTCTCCGATTTTGAAAAAAAAAAATAGCAAAATTTATTCGTCTAGAGTAAGTTTAAAAAAAAAAACTAAGAATTTTCCGTTGTGGGCAGGGGCACAGGTGGGTTGATGACACTTCCCCTCCCTCGATTTTGAAATTTAACTAATTTTTTTTCTCTGATTTTAAAAATCATAGTGAAATTTAATTTTTTTTATCTTAGCTTAAAATGAAAGAGGAACTAAAAATTTTGCGTTAGGTAGGAATGTGACTTTCAATTAAGTCCTTAAAAGTCTTGGAAAGAGTATTAATTATCATTAGTATTTAAAAAGTGTGTTTCATAACATGCAACTCTCACAAAATTAAAACAATTTTAAACACTTTAGAAAATTCGGGAAATATCACACAATCATACAGCAATGTGTCTTGCAAAAGAATCTTACAGTAACTGCTGTTATACTGTAGTTACTATTATAATAATCATACTTACAAAATTAAGACCTGTAAAGTTCTTCAGATACTGCAGTCAGACTGCAGATACATCACCGAAAATTTTTGTGAATTAATTGCTATAAAATCACTTGAAATTCACTGCCGTTTTACTGTAGACATAAAGTCTTACTATTTTTTAAATTTTGGGTTGAAAAAATACTTGTCAATAACTGGAAAATAACTGAAGTGTTTTTACTGTTGATATTGCACTACAAAAAAAAAAAAAAAAAACTACAGTTGACCGTAGAAAAACTTGAAAAATACCTCATTTCTGTAAAAAAACTACAGTTCATTTTTAAATGGGTTATGTTGCAATCATTGCCGATTTCTTTTATTTAATACATGCTAAATACAGCTCAACTTGTGCAGAATATGTTTGAAAGCAAAACAATACAGCGTATGTAGCGACCAGCATACACTCATCATTTAAATCCGATCGAACATATCTAAAACACACTCTAACGAAGCATTGCATGCCACTGTTGATGTGTTCGGTACTTTGATACTATATCAGATTTTGAAGAGGGAATTCCTTAACTTTTATCGATAACCTCATTGCATCCGTGAAAAACAGATATAGTACAATATTAACTATTCCGGGGGAGCACGCACCATATAAAGTATAGTCCATTCTTTTTAAACATCATATATTTGTCATTTAAAGTTACTGAAATTGGTGTGGAGCGTCTGATTATGCTCTTGACATCACTTTATACAGTTACAATTCGATATAAGATAATTTAGCGTTTCATTTTCTATTTTACTTTTAATATATTGCGTACTTTCAATTTTATATCCATGCATGGCTGTCTTGCATGGTTTTATTTCCCATTTTTTTAAATAGTGTATACAAATTTATATATAAGATTTTGTAGTTCTACGATTCGTTTTTTTTTTCATAATTTCAATTTATAGCAGTATATGGACAATTAAAGATAACATCTCATTTTCTTTGCTTCCACATGTTATTATTAAATCTATGTTCTCAGCAATATCGCTCAGGCTAATCCCTCTGAGGGAAGTCCTAGTATAAGATTAAATATGATAACATAACAAAAAGTTCTAGAAAAACAGGATATTCAAACAACGATTACTGTCAACGAAAAAAAATTTATACATATACATATATATATATATTGCTTTGAAATTTTTATCTAACTCAACCTGTTTTCGGTATGTAAAGATGGAATTTTGCTATAAATTTTTAATTCACTTCTTGATAGGCTAAAATTACAAAAATTACTTTCAGAAGTGTGCAAGAGTTAAAGAAAAAAAAAACAGGGAGGGTATGTTTTTATAATCGAGTTCAATGCCCACGCCAAATTAATCTATTATAACGGAAACATTTGGGAAAAAACAAGAATTGCAGTCAAAAGATTCGATGTGATTTCCAAGATCAACATTGAATGCTTATAAAAGAGTGTTTTTTTTTGTTTTTTTTTAGCTATTTCTATTTTTTTATATTTATTGTATGTAAAGATTGGATTTTGTAATTGAGTTTAATCCACTTCCTAATATGCTAGAATTATACGAATTTGTACAAAGATATGTTTACAATGACAATTCGACAATTAGAAGAAAACAATAGATTTACTAAAGCATAAATAAAAACTAGCGCAAATGGACCAAAAAGCTCAAAACTGCAACAATGAAATATTTTAGATACCTAAAAAGTGGAAAATAAATTATAAAATAAAAACGAAGTTTGTAACATTTTTTATTTTTTTTAAACATCCTTTTCTCAGTTAATTGTTTAAGATTATATTAGAATTTATAGGTTGAGAAATCAATATAGAAATCTTAAAAAGATAGTTTAAATAGTGCTTATATTTTTCCTGCTGCTCTGTCTTAAAAAAGAAACATATAAAAAATTTGATATTTTTTAATAAATTCAGTTAATAGCATTTTCAATCAGGTGTGAACAAATCAGTAATTTTTTCATAATTGATTTTGTAGAGGGAGCATGTGCCTCGGGTGGCAGAAAGAAAGACGAAGGGGGGGGGGGCGCCAAATGAAGATTTTGTTTGTTATTTCATACAAAAATGTATATATATATGCGAAATGCACAGAAACTCGCAAGCAATTGTTAAACCTATGGGAGCGTTCTTTTCAAATTTGTAAAAAAAAAAAAAAAAAAAAAAAAAAAAAAGAATCTGCAACCAAAATCGAAACAGTAAACACTAACTCGGTTAGAATTCAATCCCAGCTAATCTAAGCAAGAAAAAAAATCATTTAAAATTATTCATATGCAAGTGGGCCTTTTTAAAAAGACCGCTTCCATAGGTTTGACATTAGCGATCCCGTTTCTTCGAGTGACTAGTGTAGGCTCTTAACGATCAAGCTAATGTAAATTCTATGGAAGCGTTATTTACATATTTCTTGCTAGTATTTTAATTATTATTAGAGGATTTTTATTTTTTATGGACGTTTATTTTTTGCGTAGGGTATCGGCGGTTGATAACATTTATTGTGCGAGGAAGAGAGGAGGGGGCGCCAAAATCCATGTTTTTACCGGGCGGAAAAAAGGCTAGTTTCTGCCCTGCATTGTAATGGAAATTTTTGAGAAAAAACATGAAATGCAGTAAAAAAAAAAAAAAAAAAAAAAAAAAAAAAAAAAAAAAAAACTAGATGTGATTTTCAAGATGAACCCTCAATTTTTATATTTTTACATTTATACTTATTCACATTTAACTAGATACATATGTACATATATAGATCAGAAATATCCATATTTTAAATATCAAAAGCTGAAAAACAATGTCTTCATTTTTAACCGGCTTGAAAAAAAAAAGGGGGGGGGGGGGTTCTCAATTCGATGCATATTATATATATACATGTGTGTGTGTGTGTGTATTTAGCAATTTTTCCAAAACTATGCGACCGATTCTTATGATTATTTTATTATTATTTAAAGAGGATACTATCGCATATGATCCATTTAAATTTCATCAAAATTGGTTCAATACTTTTTTAGAAATTCATATAAAATAAAAAAAATAAAAATGAACTTTCGCTGTATTTCGCTGAAAACGTTATTTTATTTTATTTTGTATTATATTATTTTATTTATTTATTTGTTTATTTTGGTCAAAATAGTTATATTATAAACTTTATCTTCGTTTAGGAATAGGAAATTTAATAGACATTTATGTTATCTTTAATAATTATTGATAACCTTTTTTTAGTTAATAAATTAAAAATCGTATCTAATATATATCAAATAATGGCTATGCAGTTTTATTTGCAGTAAAAGATACACAAATAATTCCTGTATTTGCGTATGCAGTAATAATTCCTAGTACACGAATGATAAAAAATACATATGTTTTCTATTTACTTTCATAAAAGGAGAAAGAAATGCATGAATACCTAGTAAACGAATTTTGGTCAACTGCCCTGTAGCATGATCGGTAGAACGCGTGTACAGTATCCGTGAGACCCAGGTTCAATCCACAGAAGTGGAAAAAGGTAAGAAAATTGTTTCCTTGAAAAATCGTCCATTGATTTCGTGTGCGTGGTATATAAAATTGTCAATAACATCTAAATCCGTCTAATTAATTTAGGTTCTTAAAACATATTTTGTGTATTTATTTCTAAAATAATTAATTAAATACTTTCTATATTACGTCGAATAATCAAAATTTTGAATTTTTTTAAGCACATTAAGTGACACTGAAGTTTCCAAAATTTCTCCAATATCACTTCCCAGAATCTTCCCCAGAACCTCCTACGGAGGAATCAGAGGGAGGCCATGGGGAGCTCGCCAGGATGCTATAAGGCGGACATTAACTGTTCCTGAGGAGCTCCTGATGACATTTTTCTGCATCCTGGAGTATGCCTGGGGGATGATGGTGTTTTCTTGGCAATCCTCCGGGGGATGTCCTGGGGAAGCAAATGTGCTACATGGGATACCAAGTGTGCGTCATTTTTAAAGCTAAAATAATAAATTCTTAAAAGAACTGTTAAAAGGTAAATTAAAATGCAATTAAAATGCTCCGGTGGATCCGGTGAGAAAATCCGAGGAAATTTTGGCGCGCTAACTCTGCCCTACATCGTGTGACAGTGGGCAGAGATGTATGCTTGACGAAATAATTACCAAATCTGAGTCTACTTATATGAGAAGTCTATGCTGTAGATTCACAGAAATTTTTTTCCCAGTGACGTCAGCTGTCCTTATACTGACAGTGTAAAATTTTGCCCCACCACTAAACTGATGCAATACCCTCATCGGGGTCCATGTATGCAGAAGAAAAAGAGAAAACGATTAAAAATAAAAATGAAGAAAAATCGATAATTTAAATTCCTAAATGTTAATTTAAAAAAAGATACTTGAAAGCTAGGGAATTCTTTCATCATCTGCATACAGGATACAAAATACAAACTGTACATAAAGATAAATACAAGATAAACTATACAGACGAATATTACAGAAAAATACAACATAAACTATACAGACGAATTTTATACAAAAATACAGCATAAACTATACAAATGTATATTCCACAACATATCCAAGATAAACTATACAGACAAATATAATACAAAACCACCTCATTTTAAAGGGTGCTGTATGCAGGAAATTTGGAAAAGAATGTTTTGCCGCTGTTCAATTGTATATACATTTTTAAGGAAGCCTGTATCTTGCAAAGTACTAGTACTTTATTTTTATCCATTTCAAAACCTAAAAATTGAAACTTTATACTGTGAAGGGCGTTTCTCATAGAACATTTAGGAAATATGTTGTGTAGAGTACAGCATACCTGTGCATTCAAACACTTTCAAACTATATAAAATAATGAAAAGTCATCGGGTGTAGCAGAACCGGCTTTAAACTGGTATTTTTTCGAGCACATCCAGCTAATCATTCTCTAAATTATAGGGAAAACTGTCGATTTGGATATTCAAATCATCATTACATTGAAGCCATCCATATGAATGAGTACGTATATGGGTGATGTAATGATCGGTATGACTATGATCCCCTAAGTGAATGATCGTACAAACTGCATGGTAATGATAGGGTCCTATTTTAGTATTGTTACAATTAAAATTTTGTATTTTATTCAGACTGGCTGGTTTCCCAGGTATATGGCGAAGAATTTCTATAATTATGTTGTCTGGCATTTGTGTGGTCATGTAATTACTTTCAACCAAACATGAGATATGACAAGTTGGACATTGACGACCTTCCACCGGTTGCCAATCTCGTAGGAAATTTATAAATAATGAGTGATGTTATCAACTATGAAAGGCAGCGCAAGTATAGGCATATATCTACCCTATATATATAAAATCCTAATGAAACGAATTTATGAAACGGATATTATGAAACGACTGAATTGAAACTAATTTATGTAACGATTCTATGAAACGACTGATTAAACAACTGATTATGTTTCACGGCGATATCTCCTAAAATATGGAATACTTTGCGATGAAATTAACACCAAAAATCCGTGTTGATCCACAGATCTCAAAACTGGTATTAGAATTTTTAAATTCGAATTAGTTTTCGAAATATTAATTTTTTTTCTAATTTTAAATTTTTTCTAATGATGGCAACTCAAATTTTAATCATAACAGATACTTTTTTTTTCATATTTCAGAAAAGGTTATAATATTAAATTAATTTGGCGCACGGTTTTGTATCTAACGATTTTGTATCAGTTTTCTCTGAATCTGGATCCAAAACTGCGGTTTCATTTTGAATTTCATTTTTCATCTACGTTTGAATTGACTAGTATTGTTTCATTTTGATTTTTATTAGACTGAATCTGATGCTTTCTAGCACTTTTATTCATTTTTTCCTCTATTATTTTATCAAAATTCCCAAATACTGAACTTGTTCCCTTGTATGCAAATTCCTTGAAGTACGGTTCAGAATATATACTGTGGAATTCTTGACCACATACATCTTCAACATAAATTTTGTCCTTTTCATTAATGCTTGCTAATATCGCTGAACACATATTTTTTTAACTTTGTAATATTTGATTTCAGCTCAAAAACAAAAAATTTCGTTTGCTAAGCGCCCTTGTTATGATTGTTTCTGCTAGAAGCTTTTTGATATGGAACTGTCCTTTATTTTCATTAGAAACCTCTAAATTTATAGAGTCTTTTTATCCATATTTGGCAAGAACTTTTTTACAAGACATAGCTTTGAAACCCGACGACCCTTTTTAAAAACGCAAGAATTTTTTTGCAATAATATTGGCTGTCTATCACTAAATTTGTACAATACCTTTGGCACCTTATTGCGTTTTCCACTTGCCTTTTATTATCTGTGCGTTTCAGCTATAGCGCAGCTTAACGATATACCGCCGGTACCATTTAGATTTAAAATGGGACTATTCCAACACTTTTTTTGTTGACAGAGCTTATCAGAAGCTAAAAACTTTTCCTTGTTTTTTTCCTGCCAACTTTTGGTCTCCCATTTTTTTTTTTAAACACTGTGTTTTAATTCCGATGTTTACTCCAATCTTTGTAATATACAGAACGAGCTTCTTTATTTTCTTTTTGCCACTTCCTAAAGTTCCATTTTTTCGCTCTTTCTTTACTAGGCATCTTATAAGTTAGTTATTTTTAACATTTTAGTTAATAATTACAATAATTATTTCATAATACTGTTTCACAATACTATTTCTTTATACACAACAAAAAAATATTTATTTAGACAACAGCATCATCTCGAAAATCAACATTTTTAAAAATATCATATGTCAATTTCATCGTAAAATATGTCACGCTTATCGTTTTATAATTGTCTCAATAAAAAATAAAATGAATACATGGGGTAACGAAAAAAATTTTTATTGTCCGAGTGTTCCTCTTTTAATAAAACTAGTTGGCTTAGCAACCCGCTGCGTTGCATTTAAATTGCATAAAATCTTACGATTTTTTTTTTTGTGTGGAAGTGTAAATTGAGGTTTATTATACATTTCGACAAAACTATAACATAAATTTGATCGAATACTGAATTTCAAGTAATAAACAATAATATAATATATTATAGAAGCTTATTAAATTAAAATACACATTTCCAAAATTCATTTATATAAAGCAATGCGTTCTTTTAAGATTTGACTTTTTATTTAGAAACTGTTGATAAAACATGAAATCATTTTGACGAAATTTGATAAAAATGACGTCATTTGGCAAACCTAGAAGAAACATTTCAGATTTGTGAATTAAAATAAATATTTATCAAATGACATTTTTCTTAAAGGTATATATAAATATTATACAGACATACATACAATAAATACAATAAACCCAACTGGAGTGAAAAATTAGCCAGAGCCAGGAATCGAACACGGGACCACAGAAACAAGACTGCTTCTCTAACCACTGAGCTACTCCGGCCGATGCCTGAGTCTTCAATTTCTCACTAATAAACCATGTTGGGAGGAGTCACCAGCCATCTATACGGCAGCCTTGGATGACCGGACAACGATGAATAGATTTTACTATTACATCGATCTACGATAATTATAATAAAGCACACATACTACAATATATATTAAAAAACACATACACACATAAATAACGCCTGCATTCAACAGTTAAAGGTATATATAAATATTATACAGACATACATACAATAAATACAATAAATGTTTGTAATCAATGTTTGTAACCGCCGCGGCGAGCAGCTCTCTACGTCCGCAGCCCTTTATTCTTCCACTTATTCCGACTCTTTTACGGAAGCAAGGATCGTAGGTCCCCAGCCACGTCCCCAGTGAAAGACTCTCTAGCAAAATTGAAAAAAAAAATGAAAATTGAAACCGGACAAATTTAAAAGAGAAATTGCACAAATTAAAGACACCGAAAACCGGGAAGGGAGGGTTCGGGGCAATGAAGCTATCGAACGAGTCCTAGCCACTTCGAACCCATTATTAGTCTCGGTCGGTGGTTGGGGGCGGGCGGGGGTCAACCGCCGCGGCAAGCGGCTTCTCTTCGTCCGCAGCCCTTTATTCTTCCACTTATTCTGGCTCTTTTCCAGAAGCAAGGATCATAGGTCCCCAGCCACGTCCCGAGTGAAAGACTCTCTAGCGAAATGGAAAAAAAATTGAAAATTGAAACCGGACAAATTTAAAAGAGAAATTGCACAAATTAAAGACACCGAAAACCGGGAAGGGGGTGCTCGGGACGAGGATGGCCACCCAGGGAAACCCAGCAAATACTTTTGAGTTTTATTGCAGTCCCTGAGGGAAGACACCAGAACCGAACCGTCCCGCTTTCCGATGTCGAAAATTTATTTTCATTTAACATTATGTACATTTCCAATCACAATTGGTTACCCAATTTTTCTGGGCGAACCGAGTCTTTACACTTTTGATAAATAAAAAAAAACACAATAATGAAATAATAAAATATAAATAATGTAAGATGTATGACAATAAATGCAATAATATTTAAACATCCAAAGATACATAAGCCATGTGAACATTCACAGATGACACCCAGATCCACAACGCCAGGGAAAGAAACACACATATGAATTGGGTTACACTTAATTGCAATTATGCTCTAATATTTACAATTCGCAAAAAGAAAAAAAAACTATAGAACTCAATACAGTTTTATTTAGAGTGAGGTTCCTGCCTGGTACATCTGAGAGCAGTCGTCCATTCAGTAGGGGAGTGGATTAGCTAAAAATGTGTTCGTTATTTTCTAGGAACTTCATGCATTCGCAAATCCGATTTAGTAGTACCGACCTATCCAGCAGGTAGACCAGCCAATCTTTTAGTGACATGTTTTGCGGCTTTTTAACATGATAGTGTGAAGTGAGTGTGCAGTCTAATGTGTAATGTAATGAATTTGCCAGTGAACCACAGATGCATAATGGTGAGTCCCTTTTTTTATTGTATATAAGTGTTCTTGAAATGGTCCGTGGTTTGTCAAGAATATGTACAAGTATCTATTATGAATAGAAAAGCGGGATGCGACTTCTGGGACGAAGTCTATTGTATAGCGACCCACCGCTGCTGTGATCCAACGCTGCTGCCACTTTTCTTGTAGTCTGCTCTGTAATTCACGTTTCAGTGTAGATGGTGGCAGTGGCAAAAATGTTGTTGTTATTGTATCATCCTCTGTTGCTGATCTAGCCAGTTGGTCGGCCAGTTCATTCCCCTGTATTCCCGAGTGGCGCCTCACCCAATTAAAAAAGTAGTTTTTATTGGAGTGTGTCAATTGTTCTATTATTTCTAGAACGAGATAGTTGTCCACATCAAATTTTGACAAGGCCATCAGGCTCGACAGACTATCCGTAGAAATTAGGAAATCTGTGTCAGCATCCCCCACTGCCCAGAGGACCGCTCTCAGGATTGCAAACAGCTCGGCCTGGAATACCGAATTGCCCGGGTCCAATCTTGCCTGCCATGGGTGAATAAGTTGATTTTCCTTGAAAACACAAAAAGCCGATGCAGTACCGGAATCCGTTTTTGAACCATCTGTGAAGATGTGGGTTTTCTCCAAAAACTTTTGAGTTGGACAGACCGTGATAGGTTCAAGAAACGAGGAAAGGTGATACTTTGAACATTTGGAAGAATATAGGGGAGCATAGTTGTTGGGTGTTGAGACACCCAAGTGAGAAACCCGAGCAAACTCCGACTCCGCCTCCAGCTGCAAGTCTAATGGTGGGAGTCCCGTTTGGACCTGGAGAGCCACAGTGGAAGTATTTCTATATGCACGTGAAATTACCAGTTAAGCCCTCCTCCGAGTAGCCAGGAGATGTCGAGCGACGTGTGTGTACGACATATGCGGGTACCACACCCCACACGCATAAGCCAGTTGACGCTGCAGAATTGATGTGTACCAGATTTTGAAGAAATATAAGGTTAGACGACCCGAAGAGAAAGTGAATTTGTAGATGTGTTGTGTGATTTCCGTTATTTCTTGTCTCTTGTTTACTAAGTGTGGTAAAAAATTCAAGTGTTGATCAATTAATACCCCTAAGTATTTCATAACCTTTACCGTTTTAATGTTTTTCCCCTTTAATTTTCATAGTGGGCCTCTCTGTAATATTTTTGGTTTTCGGAATATGACTGTTGTTGATTTTTCCTGGGATATAGTTATGTGATTAGTGTCTGCCCAATTTTGAATGAAGTTTAACGCTAGTGAGCCCCAGTGTTCTAAGTGATCACGCGATTGTCCCCAAATGACTACCAACACATCATCTGCATACGCCACCAACTCACAGAACTCGAAAACAAATGAGACCAACAGTGTCTCCAGCCAAAGGAAGGGACCAACGCATGAAACCTGGGGACAACCTTTTGAAAAATAATATAACATTGTTGGGACTAGCCAGTCAACAAGAGTTCGTCTACCTGAAAGAAAGGAAGCTATGGTTTTTATAAACTGTAGAGGAATTCCCAAGCATTGCAGAGCCAGAATTACCAGATCCCATGGAAGATTGTCAAATGCCCCCACGAAATCTAGTGAGATAAAAGTGGTATAATTATTTTTACTTTTATTTAAGTCTATGTATGATAGGGCGGTTTGAAGTGCAGTTTCCGTTGATTTTGCTTGGAGAAAGCCGTTTTGCTTGCCTGAGAGTGGGTTATTTGTTGTTATTAAGTGATGAATTCGACGTAATAGTAATTTTTCAAATACCTTGCCTAATATAGGTAATAACGTAATGGGACGGAATGAAGTATGCTGATCTATGGGCTTACCCACCTTCCTGAAGAAGACAAGCTCGCCCACCTTCCAGGCCTCCAAAAAGTAATTGAATTCAAAAGCTTTGTTAAAGAGATTTAAAAATAAGTCTGGCAAAGCATGAAAGAGGACCCTGATCATCCGATGGTCTATACCATCGGGGCCAGGGGCCTTATTCGGATTGAAACTATAAATTGCGTTACGTAATTTTCTTTGTGTGAATGGCGTTTGATCATTGGGGAGATATTTAATCTATTTGCCATAAACGGGAAGGTTGGCGCTCCCGAGGAAGCACCAAAAAGATTTTCTGTTAGGGTGAAAAGGGTGGAAGACCTGGAAGCCGGGAAAGCCGTGTCCGGGAGGTAGCTGATGAGGCTGTCCTGGAAGTCTTGGAAAGCCAGTTTTTTTAAAATACCGTAAGGATTCGTCTGTTTCTTACAGAAGTTGTCCCATGCCAAGCTTTTTTCCTTTTGTATTTGTCGTTGGTATAATGCTCGTTCTTTCTTGTAAGTTTGATAAAAAGCTGGATCAAGGTCCGAAGACTTAAACTTTCGGTAGAACACTCGGACCTTATTCCTCTGCGCACGAAGACTCGGCGACCACCAAGAGAACTTTGCCTTCCTAAAGGGGCGTTTCAATTTAAGTGTGGCCTTTGCCGAAATTTGTACTGATTCTTCAAATTTTTTATAAGTATCGTCTAGATCTTGTGGTGATTGTGCTGCGGCGAAGTTCAAATTATTTTTTTGAACTGATGTTTTAGCTTTTGATAAAAATTTTGAAAGAGGAACATTTTTAGTTTTATATCTTCTTTTTGGCAAGGGGGTGATTTCCATAAGGAGTTCCGTAATAATAGGCCTGTGGTCGCCGAAAAGTTCAGGGACAACGTCCCAGCTGCCAATTTTGCTGAAGAGTGGCTGTGAACAAACGGAGATATCTGGACGGCCACTCCTAGCTCCGACCTCAAACGTTGACAGGCAATCCGGGGAATTCAGGATTATTAAACTGTTTGCAAGCAAAAAGTCGACGAGGAGCCTCCCTCTTTCATCATCTTTCTCATAACCCCAGAGACCGTCGTGGGCGTTAAAATCGCCAAGAACCAGAGTCATTTCGCTTAGTTTAATCTAGGACCGCCAGTCCTGTAGGTCCACATCTAGATCAGCTTTCGGGGGACAGTACAGACTGTCCTACTGATAGAATTAATTGTGGGGGTTCTAAATTTACAAATACGGAATGATTATTTTTGGAGGATAAGCGATGTTTTAAATTTTGATCTAGAATTAATATTTGACAATTTAGAGAACTGGAGCTGTAACAAGGAACTGTTAGGGGGAGTGCGCAAGGGCGGCCCTCCCAGATGTATGCATCCTGAAGACATGCCAGAGCGAACCCCCCGTCGATAACAAACTGAATAAAAGCTGCCGTCTTACTTTTGTTTCTTTGAAGGTTACACTGGATTACATTAAAAGCTGGGCCGTTGATTACGATGTTGTGCTACTGTTCTTTGGGCATGTTTATAAGACGGGCAGCGACTGTCACCTCTATAAGACAATGACGCTAGCGCTTCTTGTTTCTTTCGAAGGTACACGCTGCAGGATGGATCGTAAGATGGATGTTTTTCATACAGTCCAGCTTTCCTATTTTCCCCCTTGTAGTAATCGAGCACTATTTTGCAATGGCCTTTGCCACATTTAGCGCGGGCTTCTGGATTCTGGCACACTCTTGCAGTATGCCGTATCATCTGACAGTTAAAACACCTTTGGATGAACACGTACCGTCTAACCGTGCACCGGTTAAATCCTATGCACAATTTTCCAGCCATTAGTTGCAGTGCGTCTCTCTCCAGTAGCTGTAACACCAAGTGAGAGGATTCCTCGCCCTCTCTTCCTTTCGATACTCTTATCAGCTTATATTGCACCTTCTTCCTCAGAGCCCTTTCCAAAGCAGGATAGAGTACTTGTTTTTCATATAATTCTTGTTGCTCTTCTAAGTTGTCCTGTGAACTGTCTGCTTCTCTTTCTACGTTTTTCCGTGTGACTACTGGGGCCGCTGGGGCTCGAAAGACTATCACTCGGCTTGTTCTCGGGTTTGGTTCTTTAATATCCAGTTTTTCCGCCGTATCCTCTGAAGTGCGGATTTTATCTTTCACCTGTTCTAGGTCTAATTTGTTTTTACATTTTATTATTATTTTATTTTGTTTAGTTGTTTGGCAGTCTACTGGTGGTAATTCAGCCATATTCATAGAATTGGAACTTTCTTTATTATTGGCATTTTTGTTTCCTTGTCTTTGGGTGTTAGTATTAGTGTAGGTCTTTCTTGTGGGAGCGGTGAAAAATTTGCCATTTCTGCATATGTTGGTCGATCATTTTCTGTTGTTGTTTCACCCTCTCTATGGTCAATTGAGTCCTTTCGGTTTTCAACCTGAAGAGTGGTAACATGTTCGACGAGTTTTTTTTCCATTTGTTCATGATTCTGTTGTATGATTTTGTTCATATCGTTGATCAATTGATCTTCTCTTTCGATTTTATCTTGTTTTGTCTGTTTGATTAACTCTTCTTGGAATTTTATTCTTTCGCTGAGTTTCGTTATTAAGTGATCTTTTTCTTCTGTCTGTTGTTTGAGCTGCTTAATGTTTTTGATTACTGATGCCATGGTGTTCTTTATCTTTACTTCTTTGTTTGTCGCTAACTGCGTTTGTAGTTGGTGCATGAGTTCTAGTACCTGGTCTACCATTTTCGACAACGTTTCTCGTTCTTGGTGTTCTTCCTCAGCCTTGTCGTGTTGTCTTGTGGTTTTTTTCTCTAATTCCATCACTTTCTCCTCCAAAATCTTTCTGTATTTTTGTGCGTTTTCACTACTTCCTTTTTCATGTTTCTTTAGATATCTCAACATCTATCCATTAAAGCCGGTATCGTCATTCGTGATGCTGTTTCGGCGTCAAATGGCAGTAGTTCATCTCCCGACTGATAATTTTTGTTTGCTCGCTGTTTTAGCTGTGTTTCTTTTTCGTTTGACTTCATCCCGTCTCCATCTGACTCTGTTATGACAGAGGAATCATTCCTTTGCGATTGCAACTCTTTTTCATTTCGCGAATCGCCCGGCTTCATTGTGAATATTTTTATAATATCGGTAGATAAAAATACATCTGATTTTCTCTATCCGCTTATGTCTTCTTGCAAGTAGTAATTCGTGACGTTTTCGGTCCTGATTACACTGTTTGCACAGCGTTTTCACTTAGTATAATTAATTCACTATTTCAATTATGGCCCAGGCATCACCAGGACCCAACCATGCTCTTTGAAGGAAAGAGAAAATAGAAGAGTTTAAAGTAAAAATCAGTGACCTAGATCACCGTAAATGACTAAGATAAAAAATTAATGATCGGACAGCGGGGGTTTTTTAGTAATCTTAAGGAGAAAAAAAAGATAGAGGCTTTGGAAGATAAGTTACAAAAACTAAGGGACATAATTTTGAAGAAAACTGACCAAAAAAATGGAGTTTCAATGCTCATATACCTCATTGCTCTCGATGTGCCATTTACAAACATTTTTCTTTTGGTTACATTCAAGTACTATAGATTTAATCTTTATTTACATTTATGTACACATTGTTGACAAGTTTATTCAAGTTTCCTGTTTCTCTCCACCATACCTTACCAATGATATGTGGTATGTCCTGTGAATGTTTTTCACATTTGATAATTACGCCTTTTGCCATAGGTAGTTGCACAAAATGTCTAATATTACCTGTAGACCAGTCATACAGTTTTGAGGTTTTTCACTGAAGTAAAACCAGACAGGGAATATAACAAGTAAATGCACTTTTTAAGGCTTGCCTGTGATTGAAAGAAGTTCATGCTGCACTTGGGATGATAAAAAAAGTAATGGTGGGGAAAGATGTGGGAGTAAATAACGTCAGGGATCAGGAGAGTTTAACGAGACTGTTAATTTGATATGTTACTTGCCATGTTTCAAAGCTTATTTAAAAGAAGTTGAGAAGATAACCCTTTAAGAGCAGACTTCGAGTAATCGTAATCGTGCAATCGTAATCGATTCTAATCGATTACGAAATATGCATAATCGTATTGTAATCGTAATCATAAATTTTAATTTTCAAGTAATCGCAAAATAATCATAATCAAGAAATTTCATTGAGATTACAATCGTAATCTAATCGTAATCGCAATATAAGATGATCTCTGTGTAATCTGAATCGAAAAGATGGGTAATCGTAATTTTGGTCAAACGATTATGATTACACCTTTGTTTTTCCCTTTTTGCTTCCTTATCCAAGAAATACTCGGCTAGCTAAACATTGTAACAAGAGGATATGTTTTTAACTCATTAGGTTCATGCTGAATTGGGGGTGAGTCGTGAGATAGGGTCAGAGATCAGGGTGACAGTATAGGTAAATGTGGGGTAAAAGTTCATGATGAAAGTTCAATTCAACATAAACTTTGAACACCATATGTAGCTAAGGATCTCTTTTCTAATATACATTTTGACAATTATGAGCAATTTATTATCGCAGTGAAATATTTTCCGTACTTAATAATGCATAGCGTTTTTAATCCTAATTGTAAAATTACTTGTTTATATAAAATATGCATTTTAAGATATGTAGATACACAATATAGATTAATTTTTTTATGACATTAGCAATAAAAGATGGTTTCTTTATGTATGTTATTTAAATTTTAATAGAATCGAAAAAAAAAAAGACTATATTCTCCAGGAACACAAGTGCTTGATTTTGGTATTTTCGTTAGGGTAGGGGAGACTAGGGAGGGTTGACCCACTTTTTACAAAATGATTTTTTATTTTTTAAATATTGAACGTATAATAAAGTTTTATATATCATTTTATTCGTTATACAATCAGTTATCAAAATAAAATTGCTACATAAGTGTAACATATAAGAAATTTGAAAAATGATTGATTTTAATCATGAAAAAATAATGGGTCAATGCTCCCCATATATGGGAGGGTTGACCCGCTATATAGGAGGCTTGACCCACTTTGTTTTATATTGCACTATTTGTGAAGAGAAATAAAATCAGTTTAAAAAAAGCAAAATAACTTTATTCTACATGTTTTAATTATTACAGAAAAATATTTTTTTAAATATGAGGCATAAACCAACTTGTTAAGTCGCAATCGTAAGTCAAAGGAGAAATATTTTGCTTTAAACAGGATTTTGTCTAGCAGATATAATTGTACAGCAAGGAAAATGACATTTTAACATTTAAGGCAGTATTCTGTTAGAGGCAGGTTCCTTTTTCATAGTGTTTCATGTTATTATGTCCGGATTTAGGAGCCACTGTACCACTTTTTTTTATCTCCTTGTTTCATTTTTGTGACACTATATCTGACAACTCTTGTTGTCACATAGTTTGGCTTCATCTTACTGCACTCACCCTGGTGAAATTTTTCTACATACCTTCCTAAAGTTTTTCGATCGATGTTGTGTTCTTTTGCAACCGCATAAGCACTTATCATTAACCCTCCGTCTACCAGACGGGTCCATTGGACCCGACAGGTACATACAAAATATTCATTCAAACCAGAAATTTCTTTAAAATAAACTAAGTATATAAACCAGACAAAAATAAGGTAAATAAATAAGTTAAATAGTTTTAAATAAAAATTCTGGTGTAGAACGTTTTATTAAAACTTGAATAAAATTCCCGGTAGATCTAGGGTTAACATGATTTAAACCTTTAAGGGGCAAAGTACTTTAGGTACTAAAATGTTGTAATAAATGACTGGCACCGGAATTTAGAAACAAATTTATTTGGAAATAAGAAAAAGGCTATATTTCACATACATATCAAATGGAAAAGATTTTAGCAAAATTCTGGTGCCATTGTGATGTTTCGGAATTAAAATAAAGTGGTTTTATAAATATACCACTGCCCCTCAAAGGGTTAAGACTTTTGCTTTCATCCTTTCTAGTCCTTTCTGGTCTTTCCTACTGTTTCTATTTACCTACTGTAAGCAATATTTAAATGGAAAAAAGTTCCTATAAACTTTCCCATTTTTTCTATAGTCAGTTTTAAACATTTTCTTTTCCATCACAACATTTTACTGAAGCTTTACAGAATAAATTTACATTCTTTTATGTATATACCATTAACTTTTCATTATGCACAGTGTATAATAAAAATATTTCCAAAACCACTTAATTAAGGAAGCCTTGAGCATCTGGTCAACCCTCCCTCACATTGACTGGGTCAAGCCTCCCTAAATAGACGTTTTCTAAACAATAGCACATTGTTATGTTAAGCCTAACTTACTGTACAATGTTTATGCATGGAATGAAAGCTCGATATTTCTGCATTACTTAAAACCTACTTACTTAAATTTCTATGATATATTTTATCTGAAAAAAGCTTACAAAATATTTCTAAAAAACACAACTTTTAGGTTAAAAACGCTTCACAGTTGATTTTTCCATACCTATTTCGATTAGCTGTATGAAACAAAGACTGTTGTTTGAGCATTCCAGTAGCTTTGGTTGACACCTATTGATAAAACTCTGAAATTCTTTTAAGTATGAAAATTGATGGGCGGGTCAAGCCTCCCGTATGGCCAACCGTCCCTAGTCTCTCCTATACTTGAGGGAGATAATGGTATCTATTTTTTACATTCTCTTAGCACAAATCCAGCAAAAGTAGGCAGCACAGTGCCATTACCCCTCCCTGAATTTTAAAATTTAATCAAGCAAATTTTTATATCTGATTATTGAAAAAAGAACTCTTGATAAACTAGTAAATCTGCAGATCAAGAGCCTCAACGTCATCTCTGCAACTCATTATTTTTATCAAACTTTGCGTAATATTAATCTTTCTACAAAAACAAAATTTAAACTATTTAAATTACACAAACATTTATAAAAGGAAAAAAATATTTCGATGGTTTCAGACATTAAAAGCGTTAAATTAAACACGTTGTTATGTAAGGATATTCTGAAATTCTCACGAGCTACTTATTCTAGTAATTTTTATATAATAAAGCAAATTTCTTCAGGGGGGCTCTGCCCCCCTGAACCACCCGTTGTGTAATTTATTTTGCATTTGTAATTTTCTACTGATTGAGTTAATGATTACCCTATATCTTAGATTTCTTTTTACACTGCGATTTATAAGGATAAGCAATAATTCGGTCAAGCATTTTACGTTATCCTAATATCCATACAGTAGTATTTACTTGCCTGCTAACCACAAATACCTGTATCTAATGGATAAAGAACTTTTGGAAATGTAAACTGAAACATCTAATTTAGAAATCTAATACCTTTATAAATTTTGTTTATAAAAAATAATTTTGATTATCATTCTGCAATATTTATATCTAAGATCTAATCTAAATATCAAAAAATGTACTCGATAGCATTAACTTACTAAAATCACCCTAAAGTAGGGGGGCTTCTAAACCTAACAGTTAATAATTCATCATCGTTAAATAGATAAACATGATTTGGCGCCTTTAAGTATTTTTTGTCATTTTCTTTTAATAGTATCTACATTTAATTTAAAATCGTGATGTTGCAAATACCGTTGAAATTTGACGCAAACCTATGTTCAGGTCAAATTACGAAAGGTTAACTAACATTTCATTTCCCTTAGCCGGACTTTCTGTTTCATTTTTCGTAATAAGGATTATTTTAATAATTTAATTTATTTTACACTCTACAAGTTGTTACACGGACGTTGTTCACGTAGCATTAAAATAGAGATAAATGCATTAAGTAAAACATTTCACTCCCCACCAGACATACCAAGTCTCAAGCTTTTTGCACATCACTATTATCTTAGAGAAAATGTTCTTTTAAATCGCGCAAATGTTTCAATTAAATAAAGTAACATTTTCTCTATTAAAATACTGGTATCCAGAACGCCGGAGGCTTGGCAGCTCTGCTCCTCTTAATAAAAACATATATGATTAACCAACACTTTATCACATTTTATAGGAGACAATACGGAATTTCTTATTTGTATGGCCTTACATATATCTCAGTCATAAAAATGTAAAATTTTGTGCCAATTAATGCACGCAACTGCGAAAATGAAATCGCAAAGAATGAGAAAAGGAAGGCCAAGTAAAATCGTGTAAATCGAGGAATCTTTCTTCGTAGTGCTGGGAAAATACTGCTACAAAAACTATTTTAGGTGGTATTTGGTGTGAAATGTTTATATGTATTCATTCCTGTCCTATATATCCTTTTTTTTATTTTTTATTTGATTATTCCATTTTTCTTTTGCACGTGAAAATCTTACAAATTAAAATTAACTCTTTGGGAGATATTGTTATTCATTCTTTTTTTTTTTTTGGCAACAATAAAGTTTATAAAATTTAACAGAATAATGTCAGTTTATTCTGTATGAAAATAACGAACTTTTTCATTTATAATCAAATAGTTGAATAAATAAATGAAAATATTATTCTATATAGTATATAAATACTATTTTCATTTCTGCGTTTAAATAAATCTATATGCAAATATCTATACAAAGGCATTCATTAATTCATTCCTTTTGCTTTGATTTGACTTCAAAAAACCATACATACTTTCACATTTATGATATTTTTAGATGAGATGCTGTTGCTACGCAACGGTTAAAAGAAAAAATGAAATATAAGTAAATTCATAAAATAAAATGTTTTATATTATTCGAACACATGTATAAAATTCTATCATAAGTTATACACCTAATTTAAAAGCTCTGACAAATGTTTTGACAAAATTGCAAACTAATAAGAATAATTTAATACTCTTATTTAAAAATTTCAGCATCCAAAATTTACCATTTAAATCTATTATTCATATGAGCGATTTCTTTCAACAAATGAAAATTTGAAAATCGTCTGACTTCCCATAGAAAAGCATTATATCACAAAATAAAATGTTCTGTATATTCCGAACGAATGAACCAAATTTAACCCAAAACTATACAGCTAAATCCGGGGAGCTTATCAACATGCCCAGGGAATTTCAAGCCGATCGGATGCTTTTTGCGGCAGTTATCGCGGAACAGACAGACAGACTAACAGACAGACAGACTAACGGAAACCAAAACTTTTCGTGTCTCCACAGTAAGCCTTCACTGACGTTTCGGCAATTACTAATAAGAAAAAGTATAACAGTACTTTTTGTTCAAATTTGAACATTGCTCCCCTGGAAGGTAGTTTATGATTATTTTTTTATTTTTAACTGACATGTGTTTCGAATGAAAACAGAGGGTTAAAACGGGGGAGGGGAAAAAGTCAAAAAAGCATAAAAACCTTGAAAAATAAGAGTTTTCTTAATTTTCCGTTTTATAAAATTTTAGCAGAACATTATTTTAGAATATTTAATATTTCTTAATTGTTAATATTTTGTATTGCTTTTAATGTTGATAGGTTTAAAAAATGTCTTGCAACGGGAGTTCTGAAGAAAACTCTTAGTTTAACTCATGTAATGTTTATATTTTACATTAAAAATGTAGACATTGCTGTGGTCGACCACAGGCACATGGCTTATGTACTGCATATTTCTAAGCACACACAGATGAGACAGGAAATTCTTTTTTCTTTTACTATGACAAATGGAAGAAAATCTAATCCTTCGTAATCGTGAATGTGAAAGTCAGAACTTCAGAACTCTTTACTCATGTATTTTCTGAATATTCAATATTAATATATATTTTCTTATAAAAAAAGTGTACGTTTTGTGGAATTTTTTTTATCCTTAAGAATTTTTTATGGTAAATAATAAAAACTGAAAAGAACTAGGGAGATTTTCATTGAAATGATACTTTCAGATGAAGCTTAACTGCTTTTGAACTGCAAACACACATACATGTAAATAGTAATTCAGTTTTTCATTCAGATTTGTAAAATGTGAATATTGCATAAAGATAGTTTAAAAAATAAATTCGAAAAAGAAGAGTTCGTAATATGCAGATTATGAAATGAGTATAATCAAATTGTAATTGTAATCGACTATTGCTGTAATCGTAATTCACCAAAATTTATTTAATCGTAATCTAAATGTAATCGTAATCTAAAATTTAAAAAAAACGGATAATCGAAGATGTAATCGTAATCTAACTTGCACAAATAGAGACATAATCGTAATCTGCTTTTAGAAATTCAAAGTAATCGTAATCTTAATCGATTACAGTCCTCTGTAATCGACTCGAAGTCTGTTTAAGAGTCCCCTTACAACACCAAATGGCATGTAGCATATGCAAGAGTGAATTTAATCTATGAAGGTTAAAATGCTGGCTTCCTGTGCGACTCTCTATAAGAATTTTGAGAAATAACCAAAAATGCGCCTTAAATAGCCTACTACTGCCCAAAATGCAAGTTAATCTTGGAGACGAGATCATAGATGAAGAGCTTATGTCATGACCTTTCAGTGGACACCAGTCTTGGGGGTTTTCAAGCCCTTTCCAAAAAAGCCTATAAAACGCCCCCTGGAGGCTAAAAAAAGAAACAAAAAAAGAAACGAAAGTCAGGGTTTTGGAGCTTAGGTCAAGACCTAAGTATAGATATGTCACATGACCCCGCTGTGACAAAATTTTTAAAATCCCCCCTCCCCCCGGTTCCCCCAAGTAGCAGCTAGGAAAAAATGGAGATAGCTAATCAATGCCCCGTATCAAAAAACATCTGACATACGTACAAGTCGCCCCTTCGAGTAATATTTCGCTTAAAAAAGACGAATTTTTAAAATTACTCTTTGTAAGTTCCGGTTTGGAACAATTGCCTTAAAGAGCATTCTACTGCCTAAATTGTGAGTTAAACTAGGGGATGAGATCATAGATGAAGAGCTTATGTCATGACCTGTCAGTGGACACCAAACTTGGGGGTTTTCAAGCACTTTCTATAAAACGCCTAAAAACGCCCCCTGGAGGCTAAAAAAAAGAGCTACAAAAAAGAAACGAAAGTCAGGGTTGTGGAGCTTAGGTCAAGACCTAACTTTAGAAATGTCACATGGCCCCTGTGTGACAAAATTTTAAAATTCCCCCCCTACCCCCGGTTCCCCCCAGCTGACAGCTAGGAAAAAATGGAGATAGCCAATCGATGCCACGTATCAAAAAACATCTGACATACGTACAAGTCGCCCCTTCGAGTAATATTTCGCTTAAAAAAGACGAATTTTGAAAATTACTCTTTGTAAGTTCCGGTTTGGAACAATTGCCTTAAAGAGCCTTCTACTGCCTAAATTGTGAGTTAAACTAGGGGATGAGATCATAGATGAAGAGCTTATGTCATGACCTGTCAGTGGACACCAAACTTGGGGGTTTTCAAGCACTTTCTAAAAAACGCCTAAAAATGCCCCCTGGAGGCTAAAAAAAGAGCTACAAAAAAGAAACGAAAGTCAGGGTTGTGGAGCTTTGGTCAAGACCTAACTATAGAAATGTCACATGGCCCGCGTGTGACAAAATTTTAAAATCCCCCCCCCCTCCCCCCGGTTCCCCCCAGCTGACAGCTAGGAAAAAATGGAGATAGCCAATCGATGCCCCGTATCAAAAAACATCTGACATACGTACAAGTCGCCCCTTCGAGTAATATTTCGCTTAAAAAAGACGAATTTTGAAAATTACTCTTTGTAAGTTCCGGTTTGGAACCATTGCCTTAAAGAGCCTTCTACTGCCTAAATTGAGATTTAAACTAGGGGATGAGATCATAGATGAAGAGCTTATGTCATGACCTGTCAGTGGACACCAAACTTGGGGGTTTTCAAGCACTTTCTAAAAAACGCCTTAAAACGCCCCCTGGAGGCTAAAAAAAGAATTACAAAAAAGAAACGAAAGTCAGGGTTGTGGAGCTTAGGTCAAGACCTAACTATAGAAATGTCACATGGCCCCCGTGTGACAAAATTTTAAAATCCCCCCTCCCCCCGGTTCCCCCCCAGCTGACAGCTAGGAAAAAATGGAGATAGCCAATCGATGCCCCGTCCCAAAAAACATCTGACATAAGTACATGTGGCCCCCTCCGAGTAATATTTCGCTTAAAAAAGACGAATATTGAAAATTACTCTATGTAAGTTCCGGTTTGGAACAATTACGAAATAAAGGATGGAAAAGACTATCGAAATGACTTGCACAACAAGGGAAGCGCTGAGGGGATTAAATAACTAACTTCAGTAAAAATGCGCCTGCAAGGGGTTAAGAACTCCAGAACTCTTGAAACACTGCAAACCCCAAAGGGTTAAGTGTGTAATGTACTGTCATGAATAAGTGGTGATTTATTGAAGCAATTAAAAGCAATATTTATGAAAATTACCCATGATTCTCTGTATTTCAGTTAGTGAAATAGTGTCGGAAACTTATCAGACACCCAGAGCTACCCATAATTCAATGCTAACTTTACAAATACCTCCCGTGTACTAATTGTACCATATCTATTTCATTTATTAAACGGCACCCGATATGCTAATTAGTTTGTGGCAACACCCTATGATGATTCCAATTCTTAGCGTTGTGGAAATAGAGCAAATTGGCTCTCTATATAATAATTATCTTCATTACAACTTTCAATCTTTAACTTTTTCCATTATTGTGAGTACTTTGTACTCCCAATTCTTTTCTTAAATGTAATTGAGCACCTTTTGTACTAACTTTAAGACTAGCAGAACTACCCGGCTTCGCCCGTGTCAATTATAAGGAGCCTTCCAGGTAAAATAAATTAAAACTAAATAATATGGCAATAACAATAACTGAAATTTGTGCATACCCATTCACAAATCGTTATAAAGACAATGAAAAAACATGGCGTTATTGTCTCGCTAAAATCCCTGAGCTTTAATAACGGAATGCACGTTTTCTTTGGCGGGTGTAAGAGAAATATATGTGATTTTCCTGACAATACAAAAAAAAAAAAAAAAAAAAAAAAAAAAAAAATCCTCCAAATCGCGCAGCATTTAGTGACATTCTCGTTTGTATGGTATTATCTACATTTTATCGTAAAAACACTATGTCAGTGCCCATAAATGTGCCCCATAAATTGTAACCCATAAAATGTGCCTTTACTGCAATTTTTATAACTTTTAAACATCACACAATTTCATTTTTTACAATGTCGAATAGAAAAAAGTTTTTTCAAATGAAATTTGTTTGAAAATTGTACCTCAGTTTTCTGATTTTAATGGATTTTAAAATAATTTTTAAGCATGGCTATTTTTTAAGTTGAGCGCAACCCGATTACGAAAGACGAACCTGCTTACACTTATTGCAATAGTATAAAGAAAAGACATGTCTATGAGTAACGCTGGTATCATATTTTCGGTGGCAACAACCTAACACAACAATAAATTTCTCTTTTACTGCAGTTTAACGCCTAAACATTGTATATTCGATTGTTCCAACGTATTATAGAAACAAAAGTACTTTCAGTAATATTTGTTTGCAATGTTTATCTCAATTTACAAATTTTTTATGGGTTTTAAAATAATTTTTAAGCATGAATATTTTTAAATTTGCTTGCAACCCAAATACAAAAGATTGACCCACTCAATTGTTCAAAAACATTGTAAATAATTCAGAATTTGTTTGCTTTTGCGTAATATTCAATAACTAAATTGGCAAACGAAATTAAAACGCCAAAAATAAAATAACATAAAACACGAATTTAACAGATATCAAATCAAACTACTCAAAATAACCTGATAAGTGTATAAAATTCAAATGGGAATTTCGTTCCAGGTGCATATAACTTGAATTCTTCAGAACGGATTTCCATGCGACTTGCATTATTAGTTTTTTAGGGAAGATTTCACTGCGTAACATATTGTTTTCCGTTGCTTAGTCATAGAATTATAGGGGAAAGTTATATAATCATGTGAACCAAATTATGAAGGATTAGTGTTATTAGCTGAATGAAAAATGCAGAAGTCTTTTTATTTCTAAGTATATTGAAGGGTTTATCTTCAGTAATGGGGCTGTGTGCTAGGGTATTCTTATTTTAATGAGTGTGCCTGACACCTATTATGGCATGCACATTTGTTTAAAGAATATAGAATGACTTATGTTTTAAGCGACTATCTGGCATGCAACTTGATTACAAAATACTAACCTGCAATAATGCTTAAGGTGCTTCTTCAGTTCCCTGTTCAACAACGCGAAACATTCTGACGTATTTTCTGACTCATTAAACGTAAAGGCTTATTTATAATTTGTAGGCCTGACTATTAAAGCTATTTGGAATTGAAATAAGTTTTCCTTTTTTTTTAATAAATAAATTACTTATCGAGTTATGAGCAATTGTGGTTGCGTGACAGCCGGTTTTTCTCTTTATTGCTCTGTTGCATCCGAAATTCAGTTCAAAACACCAACTGAAAGATCTTATACCTTTACCAAAATATGGAAACCACCTTTCGATTACATAATTTCTAAATAAGAACTCCTGTCAATTTCATGCGTTTCCGAACAAAAATAAATTAAAAAATGTGTCAGAAAATAGCTCCTTTGGATTTGAGAACAGCCTTAACTTTATGAACAGCCTTAACTCGACGTTAATGAAAAAACTCACATTTTTAGTTTTAATTTTGGAATTCGCGAAATTTAAATTCAGAAAAAGGATGCACTTTTGACACATTGTGGTAATTTTTTTAACTTTTAAAATTAAAATACATGTTTTCTTTCGCGCGCGCAAAAGAAGTATACAATATCTCCCACAATACGGGGGATAATGCAAAAAAATACATCCAAATGAGGTAGTAGTTACTAAAATTTTATTTGAAAATTATGAAATTTTATTGAAATTAAATCTACAATGATTAGATGAAGTGATGTCATTTTCCATAAATTTTAAATCAAGACATCTGTCAAGAATTTTTTTGAAAATTTAAATAACCGCTCTCTTTTTGCTATAAATCGCAGAAAATGTTAGCACTGAATCTAAGCAATACAACACTTAGCGATAACGTATAGCTATAAGAAAAAAAAAAGCTTCGCTTTAGTATACAATCGAAGTAGTAAGCAAAATATAGGAGCCATATGTTTACAATGAGTTTGATTACGTGTTGAAAAGATTTGATAGAATGTGACGTCATATCAAGCCTTTTTTTTTCTTTTTCTTAAATTGTTTTCATGAAATTTGACTGTTTGTATTAAAATAGATGTTTTAATTAAAAAAAAAACATTCAAACTGAGGTGCTATGCTATTTTCCCGCTCTTATAGTTTTTATTTTATATACAAAGAAATGTGAATTTTCTGTTTAGAATGACGTCAATATCAAACACGCAAAAATATAGCAAGAAAGTCTGAATTTTTATCGGCAAATAGAAACAAATTACACGCGTTATCCTTATTTTTTTCACATTATTGTATCATCTTTTAGGGTGTGGCAACACGAAAGAAACGTTTGAATTAAAAAAAATTTAAAAAGAGATATTTCTATAATGTTAAATTATGGAAGTGGTAGAAAAAAGGTATAAATAGTGGTCTGATAATTTTTTTAAGTAGACAGTGATCTTTTCCACATTTTAAAACGTATGTAAATGAAGTTTCGTGCAAATCGGTCAAAAATTAAAGATTTGTATAAAGGACATACACACAGAGAACGGCTTTTATATATAGAGATTATGGCATATCATACAATGTATCATTGATTAGCAAAGATTTAAATTATATTCAAATCTATAACATGTCGGCATCATTATATTAGTTGTCTACATGTTTCCTTCTATATATAAAAAAAAAGTTTTGATTTGGAAATGGACCAATGAAAATCTGCGTAGATATTCCGGGTAGAACTCATCCAAATTAAATGCTTAAGCCAAGGCCTCCTTATCGAAATAACAGGCCTCGCAATCGCTAAGTTTCCTTTGTCCGCTGTACACATGGTTAGAAACCACATGGTTTCCCGTGACTAGCGCCATCTAACGTAAGAAACAGAAATATTTTTTAATTTGTTTTCCATTTGTCTTTTACCATTTTCTTCACGATGTGCTTTGTAGTTTGCAAATGATAGTTGTTAATCTTAAAATTTTCATATGGTCTAGACATTTTATTTAAAAAATGAACTTATTTTACTGTTAAAACAAAAAATGTTTACTGCTGTTTTCCGTTATGTAAATAAATCATGATAATAATAATAATAATAATCAGGAAAGAAAATTATTTTACCATGAATTTCTCAGTGATATTAGTTATTGAAATAAATGGATAGCATCTAGATCCGGAAAATGTAAAATATTTCATTTTCTCTTTTATATTTTCAAATATGTGATTTATTTTATATCTGCTATTTCTTTTCTTTTCACAATTAATTTCACCTTACAGTATTAATTTAACTTCGCTCCTTCAATTTGTTTCAATGCACAGTCTCATTTATTTATTTATTAGCTTATCATTTGTTTTATTTTTGAAGGTATGGGGGATCATTTCAGTTTAACATACTTTAGATGAAAGCATCATTGTTTTTAGGGTTTCGTTCATCTCACGAAACCCTATTCGTCTCGCTTCTCTGTCTCTCTGTCTGTCCGTCTGTCCGTCACAGAGCCCGTTCTCAGAAACTATACATGTTAGAGACTTGAAATTTTGGGTACTTATAGCTGAACACCTCACATCAAACAACAAATCATAACATTTTGAAAATGTCGGTAATTAACCGAATTACGGGCTAATTAACTTCTAAAATTAACCAATCCACCTTTTTAACGCAAATTCAAACGGACTTTCTGGAAATCATCCGTGTTTCTCCTAAGGGTTGCCAGTGAAATCAGCCGAATGCACGGTTACCACGGAGGAAATTAAGCCGAAAAATGAAGTGGATATTTTAAAGCGAAATCGTATATCAGAAAATATTGGCCCGAGAAATTTGTAAATGGAATAGACAGACGCAGAAAAAAATCTACTTTCATTTGGTATAAAGTTCACATTTCTGCGATCTGTATAAGTTAAAATATCCACTAAAAATCGATCGATAAAAATTTAATTTCTTTAATTGGAAAGACAAGGAAATAAAAAGATTTCAATTCGGCGGGAATGCAGGTAGACATGACGACGCTGCGGTTTTCCATAATAGCATATTTTAATACGAAATTTTAACTTTTTAAATATAAAATTTTTTGATTAAATTTTTTGGCATCCCGATGTCAAATTTCTCGCTGATTTCATTGATACCCATATCTAAGTCCTATCTTAATTACAAGCTGAAATATTAATTATTATTTAATTAATCGGTTTATTCCTACCAAATGCGTGGATTAAAATGAAGAGACGCGCTTATTTAACCACGAATTAACTTAAATTAGGAAATCTAATAATTTGCCTGGGCTTTTTGAACAGCGATATGAGATAAGTATAACTCATTCATCATCAGAAAGTTTACTTCATACCACTATTTTCTAATAGTAATTTCAGGAAATATTTTGAATTATTGGTTAAGACCGTCACTCAGTCTGTTTGAAACTTTAAGATAGTTTATAACACATAGAAAAAAGTGTAAAAAAGAATGGAGTGTGATATTTCGAGGAGGGGGGGGGGGGGGAGTTGGAATTATTTTTAAAATCTTAGCGTTTGTTACCGCAGCAAATATTTTAAATTCTTGTTTAAGACCGCCACCATCCCGACCCATCTATCTACGGAAAGATTGCGTAAAGGAGTTTCGTTCAGATATGCTTTTGTTAAGAATAGAGTGCATTCCCTGGTGGTGGGATGTGGAACTAACATAACGCGATTTTGTTAAAATTAGGAAATCTAACAAGTCGATCTGTTTGAAACTTTAAGATATTTTATAACACATAAGATAAAGTGTAAGAAAAATGACACGCGAAATTCCGGGGAGGGGGGGGGGCGCTAGATTTCTATTTAAAAAATTAGCGTTTCTGACCGCTTTAGGTGACTTTTTGAAGGAGTCCTGAGATATATGCTACTTATTTAATATAAAATTGCCTAAAGTTTAGTTACCACTATTTCCTAATAGTAATTTCAGCAAATATCTTAATTTCTTATTAAGACCACCACCACCTCGAGTAACATATCTACTTATAGGTTGTTTAACGGAGTTTCCTTCCGAAACAGTTTTGTTAAGGATAGAGTGCGCTCCCTGGTGGTGGAATATGGAACTAACATTTTTGTTAAACTAGAATTATTTTTAAAATCTTAGCGTTTGTTACCGCAGCAAATATTTTAAATTCTTGTTTAAGACCGCCACCATCCCGACCCATCTATCTACGGAAAGATTGCGTAAAGGAGTTTCGTTCAGATATGCTTTTGTTAAGAATAGTATATAGTGCCCCCAAGGGGGGCACTTTTCTAAATTTGGCAGAAACCCGTCATGTGATATATCGTAGCATTTGGGGGGGGGGGGGGGGCGAACAAAATTAGGAAATATAACAAGGCGAATATGTTTGAAACTTTAACATAGTTTAGGATGTGTTTGCCAAAATTTAAAAGGTATTCCATGGCGATAAATGTACTGGACGTTTTGAAAGAAAGTGTTTTGAAAGGAATATTAAACGAAACCCTTTGTGCGATGTATGATCACACTTACCCACTTGTTTCATATAAAGTTTGTATGTATTAATCTATGGAAAGTTTCATAATTGGCTCCACAGCCAATTGGCCTATCTTGGCGGGCATAGTTTGGTGCGTAATTAATTTCCTTGTTTTAACTCACATATATTATGTAAGTTTTACTAAAATGTATCAAAGTATTTTAGGAAAGTTAAAACACGCATAGATACACAAAAAAACAGACTGAAGTCATAAACACTTAAAAAATTGGAAAAATAAAGTTTAATAATCACTTAAATTTATACATATCCCTCAACTTTCCGCAAATACCGTATTCTTGTCATGCTACGATTTTGGTGTTTGTAAATCTTAATTTGAGTATTCTTCCTTAATCAGACCTAGAGCCAATTGGCGTAAGTGTAGTTTGGCGCAAAATTAATTTTATTTTTAAACCGTATACTTGATACCACATTATTCAGGCATCGCGTTTTTGCAGTCAACTTTGACTGTGGAACAGATTACAGAACATTAGCTAATACTACATTATATAATAATAAATCGGTATTTTTCAAGTATAGGGGCCTTGGCGAGAGAAGAAAATTTGGCAACGTAATTTCTGAGAGCATATTCACTGTTTCACATAAAGAAACAATATTTTCCAATATTTGTACAATTTATTTAATATAAAAAAGTCAGTTATCTATTTTATATACAAATATAAACAAATCGTACATAAAAAACAATAATAATATCTAGAAACTAAATTTATACATGTAAATTCGGCACAGATGTCATATTGGCGCGATTTTTTTCTGGCGCCAATGTCATATACGCACCGGATACTTAACTGGCACCAAAGTGTCGTTATTTTGCTTGATATGGTTATCCGGATATAGATGATATGGTAACGAGGTTTTCGCAAAATTGGCATCGGAAAAAAATCGCGCCAATATGGGGCATCTGTGCCGTAAATTCTTATAAAACAAGCTGACAGTTCATAAGGTTTGTTTTCATAACTGTTTATATCAATTCACAACAAATCGCTCTTTCCGAAGCCCAAATTGTGCCAAGATTTAAAAAAAAATAACCCGTAAAGTCCTATATACTGAAAATGGTACTTGTTAGTTATCCCTTCGACCAAATTACTGTCGCCAAATTGTAAGATTAAATGCCAATAATGGTTTGCCATAAATTAATTAATTTTAAGATTAAATGCCAATAATGGCCAATAAAACCAAAATTTCGACGTTTTATTTGTATTTTTATTAATGTTATACTAATTTATTTGTTTTTTCATTATTTAAAATAAAAAAATTGTGTCAATTTGTAGAACTTGGCGAGTAGTTTAGCGATTTATATAATTTGGCGAAATTGTTCGACGGGATAACTAACAAGTACCCTGAAAAAATATCAATAAATCTTATATTTAAATCTTCATTTTTGATATGCTTCATTTTCTAAAGCCAGAACATAATTGTGCAAAATATTTTTTTACGCCTTTATTTTACTGGAATTCGAAAAATATTTTATACAATTTTGCCAATAACACAACATTTTCAATTTTTTACTATGCATTTGTTTATGGAGTATAACCAGGAGTATACACCAGGTGGCGTAACTCACGGGACAAAGTCAGCTAATAAATTGGCAATGATCGGGGACATTTTCACCCATAGACTTTCTCCGGATTGTCAAGTCTGTTTTATGATAAGGGCTTTTATGATATAATAGTAAAGTCTTGTCTTAAGCATGGCCATAGCCTACTATGATATATAACGACCCGCGCATTTCGCCGAGAAAGTGAAGTCGGATCCAACTTCAAACCCTGAACCAAAACTTCACAACGGGACCTTTGTTTACATTTATACCCTGCCCAGATAGAAGCTTGTTTCTCATCGTCGAGGTTTCAGAATCATTGACCGTATTTTCATGTAATAAATTAAATATTTATATTCTTCAATTTCCTTCGATTTAAAAGGCTATTTTACACAAATTGTAGCATTTTAGTGTTACACATACTTTTAAGATTAGCTAAATTATTTATTGTTTACCTTGATCGTTTGGTTCATTCATGAAAAATGCCGGTTCTGTTATTCTTTTTTGAATGTCCCGTATTTATATAAAAATAGCTTGGTTTCATATACACGTTTTAAAATTGAAATTTGATTTTTATCAAACTACAGTTCTCATAACTGACTTGAAGCAGCTATTTTTGATTAATTTACTGTTAGCGGTAAAATATTTGTTTTTAATATCGCCCGAACCAAGAAGAAGAAGAAAAAAAAAGTCGATCTTCCTTAAACATTAAATATTCTTATTTTTAATCAGAGAAATAAATGGTGATCACGGATTTAAATATCGTTGCAATATTCTATGTTATCCAAGCAATTTTGATTAAATCATGTAAGGGTATTTGTTACTTAATAAATTACATTTATTAATTATTACAAGGAATTTTATGAGTATTTTAATATATATATAAAAAAATTCCATCAGTTTTATTGTTTCAGCAGTGAAAATAGTAAATAAGTGGTACTTAGTTATCCCGTTGACCAAAAATCTATCGCCAAACTATAAGATTAAATGCCAATAATGCTTGATTGTAACTGTCACATTCACTCGACTGTATGCAAGTTACACGTGTTTATGTCATCAAGTGATTTTTATTTCGACGTTTTATTTGTATATTTATTAATGTTATGCTAATTTATTTGTTCTTTCGTTATTTAAAATAAAAATTATGTCAATTTGTATAATTTGGCGAGTGTTTTGGCGATTTATATAATTTGGCGAAATTGGTCGACGGGATAACTAAGTGGTACCAAATAAATTTGTGACATTGATGTTTTATACTAAGCATGTGTTTTTTTTTTATATATTTTTATGTGTGTTGGTTTAACAGTTTTAAAGAGAAACACATTATATTAGTCACTTAAATAAACAGAACTTTACATTTACATTGATATGGACAGTTTATAATAACCCTTAACAGCTGTATTCGAATTAGCTGTCATTTCTAAGCTTGATTGGAATGTCAGCAGAACTGTAAACGTAACAATGGCGACACGACGTAATTTTGGTGTTTGTTTACATATCTACCCTTCCCAGGTTTTTTCAGTTACGGTCAGAGTCAAATTTCAATTTTGGGCAGGGTATCAGAGTCCTCTGGCGAGCGACTTCATACATTAAACTCAAATCAGTCTGCCTGTAGTAGTATCTAAGTATGCCTTGAGCATGGCCTTTCTTCGTTAATATTAAAAAAGCTGTCGTATACAAAAATATAGAAATCGGTGGTATTATAAAGAAATATTTGATAAACACGGTGATGCAGACACTTTTCAAATCGAAGAATTACTTTCAGAGATATTTAATGCTAAAGTTGGACAAAAGCGTTCCATTAAAAAAGTTTTATTGGAGCAAAAACTATACATGATAATTTAATCATTTTTAGATCATTTTAAAGGTTATAAGTTACCGGTGTGCAGATTGCATTTATTTTTTTTTTTATTTGACTATTTTTTGAGGTTTTATTTCTATTTTAAATTCAAATTTTCCGTATTTCGAGAGATATTTTTTACAAATTAAAAAAATGTTATTAATTTATGCTGTTGCCAAATTTATAAACAGCGCAAACAATAATGTTTACTTCAAATTAAAAATTTATTTACACGGGACTACTGTAAACAGAAAAAAAAAATTAAATTAGAATTAAATGATTACATGTTAAAAACAGGAAAATTGCGTCATAAGAACCATATTTACACTGGAATTTTAAAAGAGAAACAAAATGTTGAAATAAAAAAATCATTACTATGCGTTAAAACCTGTAAATGGAGGAAATTACGTCATATTTAAAATGGCCAAAAAATATGGCAAAACAATTTAAATTAAAAAATATATTTGCGCGAGATATTTTGAGATAATCTTTTCAACTATTAATTTGAATTCGAAGACATCGCAAATAATATTTCCTTCTAACAACAAAAGTATTTTTACGTGAATATTAATAAGAGAAATAAAACTTTGGTATAAATTACGTCGTGTTTAAAACGATACATTTAAAATGAATTATTTAAAAGAACTATCCTATAGCGCTGTTAAAAAATATCGGGAGACAATGACGCTGTTTACTTAATTCATTTTACATTAGCTTATTTTCGAATGTTTAACTAATTTTTTTAATTAAATACGAAAACAGCCATTGTATCTTTTAACAGCAGCAGATATGGTCTTAAAAATCCCCAATTCAAGAAAAACGAATGGAAACCCGTTTACAGAGAGATCGCTACTGGTTCTTTTTTTTTTTTTAAATTTTAATTCAATATTTTTAAAGCCGATCAAATTAGCGTGCTTTTTGGATTTTGGTGTCCCTGAACGGGGGTTGGCGAGCGTAGCTCGTAGGGGTCAGAGCCCCCTAGTATATATGTAAAAACTTTTTCTAAGGAATGTAAAGGGTTAGTTCTGCAAAGGATTCATCCCCAGGCCAAAACAACTCAACCCTTGCCTAACTTGGGTGGCAATGAGAATCGAGAACGAAACCAGACGCCATCATGAGTAAAAATGGATACATAAAATAACATATTTTAAAATGCTATTAAATCACATAATAACATAATAAAACTCAATAAATTTATGGCGGAGGAAACTTCAAACTTTCTACTTTACATACATGCACACCACTTTATATAATAAACAGCATAAGTTATTTAAATAAAACATTCAATTCACATATATTCCTATGGAGATTTAATGAATAAAACGGGGAATCCCCTATCCGCCAACTTGGAGCAAAAAACAGAAAATATGTACAAGTTCTGAGTAGTAAAAATAGCACTTACATACAATGTATTTTTGTAAAAATCATGGCGAAATGAACTTTAAAGCCTCCTACATTTTTCTAATACAATTAATAACTGCTAAAAGCATTAAAGTACTTTTTATAAATTTATTAGAAAATGATGTCACCCATGCTATTTCTGTGGACGACCAGAATTGTTGAAACATTTTAATACGTATTTTCAAAAAATCATTTAAGTACCTTAATTTATTGCCAGCAATTTAAAATTAGTGGCGGAGTACTGCTAAGACATTATTGTACACGAAATGATTAGTTTTAATAAAAAAATAAGCTTTTTAAGTTAAATTATGAGGTAATGAAAAAAGGTAAATAGTACGATCTGTCCCATAGGAAAGCTTTAAACATGGCGGACGTGCCAGAAACATGAGGTTTTTAATTGAGAGGAGGAGACACTTAATCATGATAAAAGTCAATAACACTTACTGAAATGGTTCCTGGAGACTTTTAAATTAGCAAAAAATACCACAGCAACAATTTTTTAGCTATTATTACACTTTTTTTTGAAGATGAGCTACAACAAACACACTGACGCACCGAGAGCAACTACCAAAATAATTTATAAATCCATAACTTCGCTAATAGGTAACAAACGATTGTTCTGTTACTATGTAAATGTTCATAAAAGTTATTAGAATATGTAACAAATTCCCAGAACTTAGGGGAAAATCTATTTTATTTATTATGAGCATTGAAAAGGTATCTGTCCAGCAGCAATGGCGGATTCCGAAGTATGGTTAGAGATTAACAGAGAGGACTAAAAATTTAAAGACCCATATCTCCGAAACCATTGGACCGATTTCGATGTGGTTTAGTTTAAAATGGTCAGTAAACCGTCACGAAATAGAAAAAGCATAATTTAGGTCTCTGACTGACCTGGGACGTTTGCCATTGGAGCTCGCCAGCGACACATCCGAAGCAAAGCGGGAACAGCTGGGCCAAAAAAAGGGCTCGGGGCGATGAAGCTACCGAAAGACTCCTAGCCACTTCGAGCTCATTATTAGTCTCGGTCGGTGGTTGGAGGGGGGCGGGGGGAGGGTCAACCGCCGCGGAGAGCGGATTCTCTTCGTCCGCAGCCCAATATTCTTCCACTTATTCCGACTCTTTTGCGGAAGCAAGGATCGTAGGAACCCAGCCACGTCCCGAGTGAAAGACTCTCTAGCGAAATTGAAAAAAAAAAATTGAAAATTGGAACCGGACAAATTTAAAGAGAAATTGCACAAATTAAAGACACCGAAAACCGGTAAGGGAGGGCTCGTAGCGGTGAATCTACCGAACGACTCCTAGCCACTTCGAGCTCATTATTAGTCTCGGTCAGTGGTTGAGGGGGGGGGGGGTCAACCGGCGCGGCGAACGGCTTCTCTTTGTCCGCAGCCCTTTATTCTTCCACTTATTCCGACTCTTTTGCGGAAGCAAGGATCGTAGGTCTCCAGCCACGTCTCGAGTGAAAGACTAGCGAAATTGAAAAAAAAAATTGAATGAAACTGGACAAATTTAAAAGGAAAATTGCACAAATTAAAGACACCGAAAACCGGGAAGGGAGCGCTCGGGGCGATAAAGCTACCTAACGACTCCTAGCCACTTCGAGCTCATTATTAGTCTCGGGCGGGGGGGGGGGGGGGGGGTTAACCGCCGCGGCGAGCTTCTCTCCATCCGCAGCCTTTTATTCTTCCACCTATTCCGACACTTTTGCGGAAGCAAGGCTCGTAGGTCCCCATCCACGTCCCGAGTGAAAGACTCTCTAGCGAAATTGAAAAAAAAAATTGAAAATTGAAACTGGACAAATTTAAAAGGGAAATTGCACAAATTAAAGACACCGAAAACCGGTAAGGGAGGGTTCGTAGCGGTGAATCTACCGAACGACTCTTAGCCACTTCGAGCTCATTATTAGTCTTGGTCAGTGGTTGAGGGTGGGCGGTGGGGGGGGGGGGGCAACCGGCGCGTCGAACGGCTTCTCTTTGTCCGCAGCCCTTTATTCTTCCACTTATTCCGACTCTTTTGCGGAAGCAAGGATCGTAGGTTCCCAGCCACGTCCCGAGTGAAAGACTAGCGAAATTTAAAAAAAAATTGAAAATTGAATCCGGACAAATTTAACCACTTCAACGGCGAGCCTCTGATAGAAAATCTACCCCATATCCTGTCTGTTTCCCTGAATTTGTGCGGTCGAAAATCGTCTCTGGTCAAAAACAAGAATATTTGCTTCCCGGCTTGGCTTTTCTTTCCCCCTGTATTCATCTGTCAACAGCTTTTGTGCTGATTTATCTCGAGAAAAAATCTCAGCTAGAAAGTCCCTCCTAGCAAGGGGGGGATGTACGTCTCTCCAGAAGGCTGTTTTTAGGTAGATTTCGTAAGAAATACTGCCTACTACCTTCTCTTATATGTTGGAATTCCTGAAAAGTTTTTGCAAATCTACGCCGATCATAACCACTAGAATCCAAAAACACCCCCAGTTAAAAACGTTACCTATCTATCTATCTCCCGACTTACGTAAATTCGCAGTTACGTAATAAATCTCGAAAATTACATTTGTGAACACCCTAGCGCGTTTGATACACAGTTGAATACGTTTCATATTTATTTTACAAATAAAATATGCAGATTTAAAACCACAAACATAATATAATTTTAGAATGAAAGCTAATTTAAAATTTCATGAAGAGGAAGGAGTGTTTTTTTTGTGTTTTTTTTCCTTCTAGCTTTACCTGTTCGTTTAATGTAGATTGAAAATTGTTTAAATTAATTCATTAAGGCTAAATTTATAAATCTCTCATTCCATAAGAGGTTTTTTATTTGAAAAGTGTCCTTTTAGTTCGAATTTTATAAGTTTTCATATTTTTATAGTTTATACCCGAGTAAATACTGCTGCATGATGCTTTATTCATAAAAAAAATACGGTGTAAATAATATATATATACATATTATATTCATAAATAAGTTACTGTACTAAATTCTAAGTCGTTAAAAATTATCGTTATGATCATCGTCTTTATCAATAATATTTATATATATGTAATAAATATTGCAGTTTCTTAGAAAATTTTACCTAATCAATTTAGAAATTCGACTTACGTAAAATTCAAGTTAGGTAAAATTTTACGGAACGCATTACTTACGTAAGTCGGGGGATGCCTGTGTATAACTTTTTATGGACACGATAATTTCCATAATTCTGCAAAAATCTCTTCCAAACTGATACATAAAATCAAGGGGTAGAAACTCTCGGTCAAGTTCGTTAATGGGCAAAGTTAGACCAAGGGGGTGGATATTTGGGGGGGGGACAATAAAACCCCATAACTTTTAAATTATAATACATATCGAATCAGTTTATAGTTACAGTTACTTCTAGAAAAAATGATAAAAATTTATGTATGACAGATTTTTGATAAAATTAAAAATGGGCTCAAGGGGAGAAAAAAATGGGGTAAAAATCATAACTTCGTCAATTCTCAAGATATCAAATCTAATTAAATTTATTATAAATCTTCTTAATATTTTTTACCACATTTATACTGACAAGTCTTACTGACCAACTCTTACTGAAAATAAAAAATAAATAAATAAATAAATAAAAACAAAAACAAAAAAAGGAGGAGAGGGGGGGGGGGATTGAAGAAGAAAAAATTTCATAACTTCGTCAATTCACAAGATATCAAATCAGCTTGAATTTGTTATAGGTCTTCTTAACACTATCATATTGGCAAGTTTTTGATAGAGCGACAATAGGTTTTGATAGGATCTTACAGCCAAAAAAAAAAAAAAAAAAAAAAAAAAAAACCATAGCGGTTGAAAAAAAATATTGTATTAAAGATGTACTCGGATCCAAATTACTTTTTTATGAACTCATTTTTAAATTAATTTTTGTTCTGAAACGCATCAACTGGCAGATTCTCTTATTCAGAAACTGCATAATGTGCGGTGCTTGTCGATTTTTTGATAAAGGCAGAATATATATTGCAAAAAATGCTGTTACAATTTCCGTTTCGAAAAATGAAAAAACGAGACTGCTCATACACCTCTTCAAAAATCACGTCAGCAAAAATCATGTTTTCACCTTTAAAAATGAGTTTGAAAATGTGTCCGAAAATTTCAAGTTGTTGAATAGGGGGATTTTTTTTTTTTTTTTTTTTTTTTTTTTTTTTTTTTTTTTTTTTTTTTTTTTTTTTTTTTGAACATCGCCTTAACCTGATTCTGAAAAAAAAAAGCAGCTCTTGCAGAAAAAGGAATTTAAAAACTCATCAAAAGTGGCCAGATAAAAATGTTAAACTAGTTAGCCCCAATATACCATTTCTTTTGGCCAGCAATTAAAATGTCGTCTCTAAATAATAACGTTCCGTTGTATAAGCCAGCCGTAAAACAAAGCAGATGTATCATTGTACGGTTAAATACTGTACTGCATTTTTTTTAACTTCTAAGCATCACACATTTTCAATATTTATACCGCCGTATTGGGCGGGGGGTGCTTTTAATCGCAATTTGTTTGAAAACTACATCAATTTATTTTTGAGATATTAATTTTTTTTATAGTTTTTAACACCATTTGTTTAAAGTTGGCAACTCAAATACTCCATTTCTGTGGAAAGTAAAAGAAAAATAGTTGGAAAATAGCAATAAACTTTTTTTTGCCATTTTCCCATAACAACTGAAAAAAAATGTAATTAAAATACTTGCTATTTTGAAAAAAATATAATTGGACGATTTCTGATAAAATATGGAGCTATTTTAAACGATATTTAATTTTAAATATCTATATTAATGTTACAAACAAATGAAGGCATATGAATCATTAGATAGCCAATTTTTTGTCGAGCTTCTTGAATAACGACATCGTTTTTTGTTGTATTTGTGTATTATTCAGCGATAGTGACGTTATATGCATACTTTACTATATATGTTATATAAGACTGGATCGTAAATGTGGAATCTTTCAGCGGATGCGAATGATGTCATTTTATATAAAATAAAAGCGTGTGTTATAAGGGTTAAAATTGAATTGTGTTTTGTACTATCTATATTTATATACACATTTTTTTTTTTTTCATCGGGCAACACTAAATTCTGGGAAAACATAATTCCTGTTTTCTAGTCTTATCTCTAATTTTCATTTAGATTTTGCTTTTGAAATTAGTACTTAACTTCGAAATCTACCTGCGCCTGTGGGCCAAGCCGGCTGGGATTTTTTCCATTTGAATAATATTGTATTGAATAGAACTATAGAATAAGTAATATAGATCTTGTTATGGTTCTGAACACATTTATTATTGGCAAAACAAATCAGCTTTTCTAAATATTTACAAAAATGTGAGATGTGTATTTTAAGTGTAAAAGGGAGGGAAAAAATTTCTTTTTTGCTAATCAATCATATAGCTGCAAATTGTAGAGTTTGTCGTCTTAAAACATTAAAAATATATCCTTCTCCATGCACACACAACAAATCTGCAAAATTTCTTAGTTTTTTTATTATTATTATTATTATTATTCCCAGACAATTTAAAAAGTCAATGGATTAACATTTAGATAATTATTTTCATGTAAAATGTTTAAACGGGTGATAATAATTAAAAAATTACATGTAAAAGCTAAATAGCATAGTCTCTTAATAGTTACCTTTCGACGTCATAGCAAATTCAAAGAAAATTTCAGATGGTTTTTTCACGATAAAAAACATTAATTATAAAGAATTATAGAAGAGAAGAAGAGAAAAGAAATGGAAAGGAAAAAAAGAACTCTTTTCAAATTTCCCTTTATTTATGTGCTTATAATAGTTTCCTTAGTGTACAGTAGAAATAAACAAGCTTTATGTAAACGGACACCCCACAGACACTTATCAGTCTTAACTGTTGCATTACTATTTAAAATCTTCTAATAAGACTGCAGTCTAATAGAAAGGCCATTGTATGTCTAAACTCAAGAAAAGTACTTTTCACCACAGGAATCAATCATTATCTGGTGATAGACTACTTGCTTAATTGCTCTGTACTATTATACTCCGATTTCCTGCTTTAGAGGAAGTCCTATCTAGAGGGATGCGAAATTTCTCCGGACCAAACATATTTATCGATATCTGCTTCCTTTTTTTTTTTTTTTTTTTTTTTGGTTGCGAGAAAAGGCATGATTAAATGTATATATAGGACTGTCTCATGAGACTATTTTTATATTCTATTCGCAATACTGTTTCAAAAAAAAAAAAAAAATAGCATATTACTGTTGCAGATGTTGTCAAAGTGTATGTGAAAAAATTTTGTTTTTAAAAAACGGTGAGAGACAGAATTAAAAAATAGTCGCATGTGGCAGCCCTGAATATATATATGTATTAAATATTATATAATATATTAAATAAACATTACCGACCACCTACAAAAACTGTGAAATTATAATATATATAATTATTAAAAAAATATATACCCAATATATTTAATAATGCACACATATACACCAAATCTCTCTCTCTGTTTTTTTTTTTGTTTGTTTGTTTGTTTGTTTTTTATAAAATAAATGAATTTCTTTTAGAAAACGCTAAAATATTATATTCATTGTATGATAAGGTATAAGCAAAAATGCGAAAAATAATTATGAAAATGACTCTGCGAAATAATTTTCATTCAACACTGCATAAAAGTTTCAGATACAACCGTTGGCTTTTATAACACATAATATTTTTCTTAGGTTAAATTCTTAAAACTGAAATCAGTTAACTTTTAGGAAATATTGTCAATCAAAATTATTTTCGCCAAAACTTTTTCACACGCTTCCTCCGTGAAAGTTTTAAGTAAGTCAATTGAAATTAATTGACCATTTTTTTGCAGTGAAAATAATGATACTTATACTGTGATTATGGTCACCTTACTATGATTATAAAATCACATAATTTATCCACGAAAAATATTTTTAAAGCTGTTAAATACAAAAATCTCATTGTACTCAAATTATGGAGGGAGGGATGTTCGGAAGTACCAGTCAGATGTGGCAATTGTAATATGATGGACACCTTTAGAGAATACTTTTGACGGGAAAGTGATCCGAATTACCGTTCTTACACAGTAATAATCTAGTATATGGAATATAAATTTGGATCAGTAATTTTTCATTTAGCACAGAAATAATAAGTCTGGAAAAAATATATATATTTATAGCATTGCGTATCTTATTTACACCAATAACACAAACAATTTTTTTACACTACTGCTTTAAAATATTAATACTTTAAACTAGATTTTCGGCTGTTTTACCAATAAAATTTCTAGGTAGATATAATAAAATTTAGGGTAAAATAATCAGTTTGAAAATAATTTTTTTTTTTCCTGCAGGATTTTTAGGTGTAAAAAAAAAAGAGAAAATAGAAGACAAACACCAGCTATTACAACTAAATCGAAGACAAGCACTAACTATTACAACTAAATCGAAGACAAACACTAACTTTTACAACTAAATCACAACTTTGTATTACACAAGGCTTCGGTTATATTATATTTATAACTGCTAAAACTTTCAAAACTTTTGGACAATAAGTTCTATTTTTATTATTATTTTTTTTTAATTGCCCGATGTTAAAAAAAGAAAGAAAGAAACACCTTTTAGCTGCCGAAGACAGTATTATTAGATTTGTTTGGAAATATTTTCGTTCTCATTTCGTTTCTGTTTTAAACTCCAAAGGAGCTATTTTCTGATACATTTTTTAAATGACTTTTGTTCGAAAAAGCGTGAAATTGATAGGTGTTGCAAATCAGAAACTATGTCATCGAAAGATGTTTATTATTTTTTGGTACATGCAAAAGATCTTTCAGAAAATGGTATGAAAGTGGGGGTTTTAAACAGAATTTCCACACACAACACCGCGAGACAAGAGAAAAAACTGTCGTTATGTGACAACAATTGCTTATAACTCGATAAGTAATTTATTTATCAAAACATGAAAACTCATTTCGATTCCTATTCGGTTCAATAGTCCGGCCTGCTAATTTTTTGATATTATGTTTAAAAATGTGTGAGAAATTGTGTAACAAAGTTTTTGCGTTCTTGAACAGGTGATCTAAGAACTATGTTAAATATATAAGTTCATTCAATACTGATTTTCGATACATTTAAAATTTAAAGCGTAGGGCTCGCTGTACTTTCGCTTAAATATATAAATTCAAATCAGACAGAAGTGCGTATAGAACGCCCGTTGTGAGCAGCTGAAGGCAGCATCCCAACTCTAAAGTTAAATAAATTTTTCATCTAAAAAAAAAAAAAAAAAAAAAAAAAAATCATACAAAATCGAGGGTGAATGCTACTGAAAGGACAGGGGGTCCCAGCTTTAGGAAGAATTAGGACGAGTTTTGTTTATTCATACAAAATCCTCCAAAAATATTTTATGCGTAGTTAAGGTTAATATCACAGTCGTGGACAACGTCAGATGGGTATGTTATAATGATTTTAATTAATTTTACGGATCATCAAAAACACGGGTCATTTTTTGTTTAAAAAAATAATTAGCAGGAAGAAGCTTTATATGCAACGTTAAAAAAGTAGTTTGTATCAGGGCTTAATTTCTTTAAAAAAAAAAAAAAAAAAAAAAAAAAAAAAAATACCAGAGCCTCAATATTCTGCGGTACCGGTACTAACAACTGTATCGTTCCACACTCCCCCTTTCCTCCCCCTGTTACTCCAATCTGCATATTTATATTTGCAAAATTTAAAGCATTTTTTTTTCTTTAGCAAATAAAAATTTTAAATATATCTATCGGCATGTACTTAGCTGTCAACTATTCCACTTTTTAGTTATCACTCCTTCCGAATAGTAATCTTTTCCTAATTTTAATGCTAATTGCAGAATTCTGGGATTTAATGTGGTAAGGATTATGATTCGGAAATAGTGTTAGCACAAAAAAGTGATACTTCGCAGCTATGCATTTTCATGGAAAAATGAATGAAATTTATAGAAATTAATATTTATATGCTGAAGATCGGAACAAAGTTTTTCAATTTCCTATAAAAGGTGCATAACTTAAGCTATAATCGATTCTTTCCACATTAACAATCTTTTGTGGTGAGTCACTGAAAATCGGATTAAATTTAAAATTTCACACAGTCATCGGAAAGATTCAACGCTTATATAGAAAAAGGGGAAACACAGATCGATCGCTTTCTATCAGAATAGTGTTGGCAATTATATCTACTCAGAATTGAAAGTGACTTCGTAAGTGCGAAGAGCAGAGCCTTAGCATGGGCAGCGTTCATGATACAAAATAAATAGAAAAATCCCTATCATGATTTTTAAAGCATACGCAATAGAAAACAAAAAACCTCAAGCCAATGCTCGTTGGCTAAAAACAGAAAATATTCTTTTTAAGTTAGCTATCTAAAGAAAAAAACCCCATTCAATTAAAAATTATTCTACTGTCACAAAAGAAAATTGAAGTGAAAGCAAATTCATTGTTCAGTCTTTTGAGTGGCGCCGTATCAACACGTCGCCGAGATAGATTTGAAAATATCAGTAGAATAGAAAAAAAACTCAAATTCTGTTTTCCCTTCATTCTGATCAAAAAAGCATTAAAATGATTTTAAATAGAATAAAAAACGTAATTTTGAAGAAGGAAATTTTTTTTTCTTCTATACATGAATAAATCAAATTTTGGATGCAAGACAGATTGAGCTTGAGTCAGTCTAAGCCCAAAAACTGATATAAAAATTGAGTCCTTTTTATCTCCACCTCCTCTAGGTGTGCGACACGTTACGTCACATATATATGTTGATCAGGGGTGTAGTGAAGGGTATACGGATGTATACTCCATATGCACCTTCTTGATTTTTTAAAGAAGCTTCGTATATGCCCTGTTTCTCAAATAAATCTATAGCGTATACTCTAGCCATGAACTTCATGATTCTAGCGTATACCCTCTGCCGATAGCGTATACCCTCTTGGTTTTTTACGACTACAACATTCGTTTTGATAAAAAAGAATTCAAAAGCTTGGAGATGGGAAGGAAAGGAAAAGACAATTCAGACATCGTTTTTTTCGGAAGCGCTATTGCACCAGACTCCGGAGCCCTGTATTCATGAGCTCCGGTGAATTCAGACCAATATTTAAAAAAATACTAAAAACAGAGAAGTACCGGAGCTGGGTTCCGGCGCAAACAAAGCCCTGGTTTGTATAAATAAAAGCTAAATTGAAGACATTTAAAACATTTCTGCTTTCAGTTAAACATTCTGTTTATGAATTAGTCAAATTCCAGAATGCAATAAGATTCTTTGATAATTTAAATGAAACTCAAAATCTTAATACGTGTGTAAGAGAGAAAAGGAATTTTGAAATTGTATTGGTATGCAAATTTACAAAAAATAAATAAATAAATAAATTTTAAAGACTATTTTTATTTTCATAAAAATGATTTAAAGCTATAACAAAATTTTTCTACATTAAATCACAATATTTCTTTTTATTTGAGTAAATAAGGAAAAATAGAACATTATTTAAAAAATTACTAAAAACAGAGAAGTACCGGAGCTGGGCTCCGGTGCAAACTAAGCCCTGGTTTGTATAAATAAAAGCTAAATTGAAGACATTTAAAACATTTCTGCTTTCAGTTAAATATTCCGTTTATGAATTAGTCAAATTCCAGAATGCAGTAAGATTCTTTGATAATTTAAATTAAACACAAAATCTTAATACGTGTGTAAAAGAATTTTGAAATTGTATTGGTATGCGACTTTACAAATAAATAGATAAATTTTAAAGACGAATTTTTTTCATAAAAATGATTTTAAGCTGTAACAAAATTTTTCTACATTAAATTATAATATTTTTTTTGTTTGAGTAAATAAGGAAAAATAGAGCATTTTTACATTGAAACATTTACAATCCGAAAACTCTTCTACCGCTTTTGTAAAACGAAGTGTGAGATATTCCCTCGTACGTAAAACTGTAGGGGATCTTCTTTCATTGTAAAAGACTCCTGAAAGTAATCAATCACTTTCCTTTGAATCTGTTCCGACAGAGGGGAAAAAAGAGCAGTTGATCTGCAAGGAAGCTCAAATAACGACACCTTGACTCGGGACTGCCGCTTTTAAACCACTATTCTAGCCACGAGTTCTCTCGTGGCGGCCGAAAAAGATAAGGCAACCTACCCCCGAGGCATCTCGTGGCGGCCGGTGAAGTGGTTAAAAGAGAAATTGCACAAATTAAAGACACCGAAAACCGGGAAGGGAGGGCTCGGGGCGATGAAGCTTTCGAACGACTCCTAGCCAGTTCGAGCCCATTATTAGTCTCGGGCGGAGGTGTCAACCGCCGCGGCGAGCGGCCTCTCTTTCTCCGCAGCCCTTTATTCTTCCACTTATTCCGACTCTTTTGCGGAAGCAAGGATCGTAGGTCTCCAGCCACGTCTCGAGTGAAAGACTAGCGAAATTGAAAAAAAAAATTGAATGAAACTGGACAAATTTAAAAGGAAAATTGCACAAATTAAAGACACCGAAAACCGGGAAGGGAGCGCTCGGGGCGATAAAGCTACCTAACGACTCCTAGCCACTTCGAGCTCATTATTAGTCTCGGGCGGGGGGGGGGGGGGGGTTAACCGCCGCGGCGAGCTTCTCTCCATCCGCAGCCTTTTATTCTTCCACCTATTCCGACACTTTTGCGGAAGCAAGGCTCGTAGGTCCCCATCCACGTCCCGAGTGAAAGACTCTCTAGCGAAATTGAAAAAAAAAATTGAAAATTGAAACTGGACAAATTTAAAAGGGAAATTGCACAAATTAAAGACACCGAAAACCGGTAAGGGAGGGTTCGTAGCGGTGAATCTACCGAACGACTCTTAGCCACTTCGAGCTCATTATTAGTCTTGGTCAGTGGTTGAGGGTGGGCGGTGGGGGGGGGGGGCAACCGGCGCGTCGAACGGCTTCTCTTTGTCCGCAGCCCTTTATTCTTCCACTTATTCCGACTCTTTTGCGGAAGCAAGGATCGTAGGTTCCCAGCCACGTCCCGAGTGAAAGACTAGCGAAATTTAAAAAAAAATTGAAAATTGAATCCGGACAAATTTAACCACTTCAACGGCGAGCCTCTGATAGAAAATCTACCCCATATCCTGTCTGTTTCCCTGAATTTGTGCGGTCGAAAATCGTCTCTGGTCAAAAACAAGAATATTTGCTTCCCGGCTTGGCTTTTCTTTCCCCCTGTATTCATCTGTCAACAGCTTTTGTGCTGATTTATCTCGAGAAAAAATCTCAGCTAGAAAGTCCCTCCTAGCAAGGGGGGGATGTACGTCTCTCCAGAAGGCTGTTTTTAGGTAGATTTCGTAAGAAATACTGCCTACTACCTTCTCTTATATGTTGGAATTCCTGAAAAGTTTTTGCAAATCTACGCCGATCATAACCACTAGAATCCAAAAACACCCCCAGTTAAAAACGTTACCTATCTATCTATCTCCCGACTTACGTAAATTCGCAGTTACGTAATAAATCTCGAAAATTACATTTGTGAACACCCTAGCGCGTTTGATACACAGTTGAATACGTTTCATATTTATTTTACAAATAAAATATGCAGATTTAAAACCACAAACATAATATAATTTTAGAATGAAAGCTAATTTAAAATTTCATGAAGAGGAAGGAGTGTTTTTTTTGTGTTTTTTTTCCTTCTAGCTTTACCTGTTCGTTTAATGTAGATTGAAAATTGTTTAAATTAATTCATTAAGGCTAAATTTATAAATCTCTCATTCCATAAGAGGTTTTTTATTTGAAAAGTGTCCTTTTAGTTCGAATTTTATAAGTTTTCATATTTTTATAGTTTATACCCGAGTAAATACTGCTGCATGATGCTTTATTCATAAAAAAAATACGGTGTAAATAATATATATATACATATTATATTCATAAATAAGTTACTGTACTAAATTCTAAGTCGTTAAAAATTATCGTTATGATCATCGTCTTTATCAATAATATTTATATATATGTAATAAATATTGCAGTTTCTTAGAAAATTTTACCTAATCAATTTAGAAATTCGACTTACGTAAAATTCAAGTTAGGTAAAATTTTACGGAACGCATTACTTACGTAAGTCGGGGGATGCCTGTGTATAACTTTTTATGGACACGATAATTTCCATAATTCTGCAAAAATCTCTTCCAAACTGATACATAAAATCAAGGGGTAGAAACTCTCGGTCAAGTTCGTTAATGGGCAAAGTTAGACCAAGGGGGTGGATATTTGGGGGGGGGGACAATAAAACCCCATAACTTTTAAATTATAATACATATCGAATCAGTTTATAGTTACAGTTACTTCTAGAAAAAATGATAAAAATTTATGTATGACAGATTTTTGATAAAATTAAAAATGGGCTCAAGGGGAGAAAAAAATGGGGTAAAAATCATAACTTCGTCAATTCTCAAGATATCAAATCTAATTAAATTTATTATAAATCTTCTTAATATTTTTTACCACATTTATACTGACAAGTCTTACTGACCAACTCTTACTGAAAATAAAAAATAAATAAATAAATAAATAAAAACAAAAACAAAAAAAGGAGGAGAGGGGGGGGGGGATTGAAGAAGAAAAAATTTCATAACTTCGTCAATTCACAAGATATCAAATCAGCTTGAAATTGTTATAGGTCTTCTTAACACTATCATATTGGCAAGTTTTTGATAGAGCGACAATAGGTTTTGATAGGATCTTACAGCCAAAAAAAAAAAAAAAAAAAAAAAAAAAAAAACCATAGCGGTTGAAAAAAAATATTGTATTAAAGATGTACTCGGATCCAAATTACTTTTTTATGAACTCATTTTTAAATTAATTTTTGTTCTGAAACGCATCAACTGGCAGATTCTCTTATTCAGAAACTGCATAATGTGCGGTGCTTGTCGATTTTTTGATAAAGGCAGAATATATATTGCAAAAAATGCTGTTACAATTTCCGTTTCGAAAAATGAAAAAACGAGACTGCTCATACACCTCTTCAAAAATCACGTCAGCAAAAATCATGTTTTCACCTTTAAAAATGAGTTTGAAAATGTGTCCGAAAATTTCAAGTTGTTGAATAGGGGGATTTTTTTTTTTTTTTTTTTTTTTTTTGAACATCGCCTTAACCTGATTCTGAAAAAGAAAAGCAGCTCTTGCAGAAAAAGGAATTTAAAAACTCATCAAAAGTGGCCAGATAAAAATGTTAAACTAGTTAGCCCCAATATACCATTTCTTTTGGCCAGCAATTAAAATGTCGTCTCTAAATAATAACGTTCCGTTGTATAAGCCAGCCGTAAAACAAAGCAGATGTATCATTGTACGGTTAAATACTGTACTGCATTTTTTTTAACTTCTAAGCATCACACATTTTCAATATTTATACCGCCGTATTGGGCGGGGGGTGCTTTTAATCGCAATTTGTTTGAAAACTACATCAATTTATTTTTGAGATATTAATTTTTTTTATAGTTTTTAACACCATTTGTTTAAAGTTGGCAACTCAAATACTCCATTTCTGTGGAAAGTAAAAGAAAAATAGTTGGAAAATAGCAATAAACTTTTTTTTGCCATTTTCCCATAACAACTGAAAAAAAATGTAATTAAAATACTTGCTATTTTGAAAAAAATATAATTGGACGATTTCTGATAAAATATGGAGCTATTTTAAACGATATTTAATTTTAAATATCTATATTAATGTTACAAACAAATGAAGGCATATGAATCATTAGATAGCCAATTTTTTGTCGAGCTTCTTGAATAACGACATCGTTTTTTGTTGTATTTGTGTATTATTCAGCGATAGTGACGTTATATGCATACTTTACTATATATGTTATATAAGACTGGATCGTAAATGTGGAATCTTTCAGCGGATGCGAATGATGTCATTTTATATAAAATAAAAGCGTGTGTTATAAGGGTTAAAATTGAATTGTGTTTTGTACTATCTATATTTATATACACATTTTTTTTTTTTTCATCGGGCAACACTAAATTCTGGGAAAACATAATTCCTGTTTTCTAGTCTTATCTCTAATTTTCATTTAGATTTTGCTTTTGAAATTAGTACTTAACTTCGAAATCTACCTGCGCCTGTGGGCCAAGCCGGCTGGGATTTTTTCCATTTGAATAATATTGTATTGAATAGAACTATAGAATAAGTAATATAGATCTTGTTATGGTTCTGAACACATTTATTATTGGCAAAACATATCAGCTTTTCTAAATATTTACAAAAATGTGAGATGTGTATTTTAAGTGTAAAAGGGAGGGAAAAAATTTCTTTTTTGCTAATCAATCATATAGCTGCAAATTGTAGAGTTTGTCGTCTTAAAACATTAAAAATATATCCTTCTCCATGCACACACAACAAATCTGCAAAATTTCTTAGTTTTTTTATTATTATTATTATTATTATTCCCAGACAATTTAAAAAGTCAATGGATTAACATTTAGATAATTATTTTCATGTAAAATGTTTAAACGGGTGATAATAATTAAAAAATTACATGTAAAAGCTAAATAGCATAGTCTCTTAATAGTTACCTTTCGACGTCATAGCAAATTCAAAGAAAATTTCAGATGGTTTTTTCACGATAAAAAACATTAATTATAAAGAATTATAGAAGAGAAGAAGAGAAAAGAAATGGAAAGGAAAAAAAGAACTCTTTTCAAATTTCCCTTTATTTATGTGCTTATAATAGTTTCCTTAGTGTACAGTAGAAATAAACAAGCTTTATGTAAACGGACACCCCACAGACACTTATCAGTCTTAACTGTTGCATTACTATTTAAAATCTTCTAATAAGACTGCAGTCTAATAGAAAGGCCATTGTATGTCTAAACTCAAGAAAAGTACTTTTCACCACAGGAATCAATCATTATCTGGTGATAGACTACTTGCTTAATTGCTCTGTACTATTATACTCCGATTTCCTGCTTTAGAGGAAGTCCTATCTAGAGGGATGCGAAATTTCTCCGGACCAAACATATTTATCGATATCTGCTTCCTTTTTTTTTTTTTTTTTTTTTTTTTTTGGTTGCGAGAAAAGGCATGATTAAATGTATATATAGGACTGTCTCATGAGACTATTTTTATATTCTATTCGCAATACTGTTTCAAAAAAAAAAAAAAAATAGCATATTACTGTTGCAGATGTTGTCAAAGTGTATGTGAAAAAATTTTGTTTTTAAAAAACGGTGAGAGACAGAATTAAAAAATAGTCGCATGTGGCAGCCCTGAATATATATATGTATTAAATATTATATAATATATTAAATAAACATTACCGACCACCTACAAAAACTGTGAAATTATAATATATATAATTATTAAAAAAATATATACCCAATATATTTAATAATGCACACATATACACCAAATCTCTCTCTCTGTTTTTTTTTTGTTTGTTTGTTTGTTTGTTTTTTATAAAATAAATGAATTTCTTTTAGAAAACGCTAAAATATTATATTCATTGTATGATAAGGTATAAGCAAAAATGCGAAAAATAATTATGTAAATGACTCTGCGAAATAATTTTCATTCAACACTGCATAAAAGTTTCAGATACAACCGTTGGCTTTTATAACACATAATATTTTTCTTAGGTTAAATTCTTAAAACTGAAATCAGTTAACTTTTAGGAAATATTGTCAATCAAAATTATTTTCGCCAAAACTTACTTGTAGAACTATGTGATTGAACTATATTGTATTCTAGTTGGATGTGCCAATCCCAAAACTTTCTTCTATCTTATGCATCCTAATATTTCAAAACTTAGTTACACATGTTAATACTTCAATATTATTAGTTCAATACCATACCAACTTTGATTTTCATCTTAAATTTCTGCTCAAGTCAATTAAACGGACTAAAAATGAGTTAATCTATATCATGATATTTGTTAAAATTATTAATTTTTCCTTATTCTGTCGTTATCAGCTGTTTGCGAATAGCCGGCATAGCAGGAAGCGTGTTCCCGCCGCTGCATGAGCCGCCGATGCACAATAGAACTACGAAAAATCAAGAAAAGTATACAAAAATCGCTAGCACGGAGCCCCTTTACCGCACAATATTTCCAAATTCAAGGAGAACCTGTTGGCCAAAGCCAAAAACAAGCACAAACATTTTGGTTCAATTGTATGCATAATTTTATACGCTGTTCGATGGTACAATAATGAAAATGGCAGAGAGATCGGAATTATAGCGCCCCCTTCTTTCGGAATTTTTTCAAGTTCAGGGAGGTCTTGTTTGCCATAGCCAGAAACATGCACAAAAAATTTGGTTCAATTATATGGATAACTTCATACACTTTTCAATGGTACAATAATGAAAATGGTACAGACGTCGCAATTATAGTGCCCCCTTCCGGCAGAATTTTTCCAAATTCAGGGAGGACCTTCGTGACATGACCAAAAATAAACACATAAAATTTGGTTCAATTCTATGCATAACTTCATATACTTTTCTGCGGTACAATATTCAAAATCGCACAAAAATTGTACAAAAATCGCTATTACAGCGCCCTCTACGAGCGATTTTTTTACAAATTAAGGGAGGACCTCCTTGCCATAGCCAAGAACTTAATTTTTTTTTTTTTGGTTCAATTCTATGCATAACTTCATACACTTTCCGATGATGCAATATTCAAAATCGCACAAAAATCGCTATTACAGCGCCCCCTAACGGCGAATTTTTTGCAAATTCATGGAGGACCTGCTTGCCATATCCAAAAACTTAAAATAAAAATTTGGTTTAATTCTATGCATAACTTCATACACTTTTGGACGGTACAATATTCAAAATCGCAGTAAAATCGCTATTACAGCGCCCCCTACCGGCAAATTTTTTCCAAATTCAGGGAGGACCTACTTGCCATAGCCAAAAACTTAAAATAAAAATTTTGTTCAATTCTATGCATAACTTCATACACTTTTCGATGGTACAATATTCAAAATCGCACAAAAAACGCATTTACAGCGCCCCGTACCGGCGAATTTTTTCCAAATTCAGGGAGGACCTGCTTGTTATATCCAAAAACTTAAACTAAAAATTTGGTTCAATTCTATGCATAACTCCATACACTTTTGGATGGTACAATATTCAAAATTGCACAAAAATTGTTATATCAGCGCCCCCTACCGGCGAATTTTTTCCAAATTCCGGGAGGACCTGCTTGCCGTATCCAAAGACTTATAGTAAAATTTTGGTTTAATTCTATACATAACTTCATACACTTTTTGATGGTACAATGGCGACAGACAGACGGACAGACGGACAGACGGACAGACGGACGGACGGACAGACGGACGGACGGACAGACGGACAGACGGACACACAGACAGACAGACATTTTCTATAAACATGTTTTTTGGAATCTCTGACCCTTAAAACATGCAAATCCGTCGAAAACCGGAAGTCGAAAAAAATTTCGATTACAATACTTTCTTCTATTGAAGATAGAAGAAAGTAATAAATAAGTTAAATAGTTTTAAATAAAAATTCTGGTGTAGAACGTTTTATTAAAACTTGAATAAAATTCCCGGTAGATCTAGGGTTAACATGATTTAAACCTTTAAGGGGCAAAGTACTTTAGGTACTAAAATGTTGTAATAAATGACTGGCACCGGAATTTAGAAACAAATTTATTTGGAAATAAGAAAAAGGCTATATTTCACATACATATCAAATGGAAAAGATTTTAGCAAAATTCTGGTGCCATTGTGATGTTTCGGAATTAAAATAAAGTGGTTTTATAAATATACCACTGCCCCTCAAAGGGTTAAGACTTTTGCTTTCATCCTTTCTAGTCCTTTCTGGTCTTTCCTACTGTTTCTATTTACCTACTGTAAGCAATATTTAAATGGAAAAAAGTTCCTATAAACTTTCCCATTTTTTCTATAGTCAGTTTTAAACATTTTCTTTTCCATCACAACATTTTACTGAAGCTTTACAGAATAAATTTACATTCTTTTATGTATATACCATTAACTTTTCATTATGCACAGTGTATAATAAAAATATTTCCAAAACCACTTAATTAAGGAAGCCTTGAGCATCTGGTCAACCCTCCCTCACATTGACTGGGTCAAGCCTCCCTAAATAGACGTTTTCTAAACAATAGCACATTGTTATGTTAAGCCTAACTTACTGTACAATGTTTATGCATGGAATGAAAGCTCGATATTTCTGCATTACTTAAAACCTACTTACTTAAATTTCTATGATATATTTTATCTGAAAAAAGCTTACAAAATATTTCTAAAAAACACAACTTTTAGGTTAAAAACGCTTCACAGTTGATTTTTCCATACCTATTTCGATTAGCTGTATGAAACAAAGACTGTTGTTTGAGCATTCCAGTAGCTTTGGTTGACACCTATTGATAAAACTCTGAAATTCTTTTAAGTATGAAAATTGATGGGCGGGTCAAGCCTCCCGTATGGCCAACCGTCCCTAGTCTCTCCTATACTTGAGGGAGATAATGGTATCTATTTTTTACATTCTCTTAGCACAAATCCAGCAAAAGTAGGCAGCACAGTGCCATTACCCCTCCCTGAATTTTAAAATTTAATCAAGCAAATTTTTATATCTGATTATTGAAAAAAGAACTCTTGATAAACTAGTAAATCTGCAGATCAAGAGCCTCAACGTCATCTCTGCAACTCATTATTTTTATCAAACTTTGCGTAATATTAATCTTTCTACAAAAACAAAATTTAAACTATTTAAATTACACAAACATTTATAAAAGGAAAAAAATATTTCGATGGTTTCAGACATTAAAAGCGTTAAATTAAACACGTTGTTATGTAAGGATATTCTGAAATTCTCACGAGCTACTTATTCTAGTAATTTTTATATAATAAAGCAAATTTCTTCAGGGGGGCTCTGCCCCCCTGAACCACCCGTTGTGTAATTTATTTTGCATTTGTAATTTTCTACTGATTGAGTTAATGATTACCCTATATCTTAGATTTCTTTTTACACTGCGATTTATAAGGATAAGCAATAATTCGGTCAAGCATTTTACGTTATCCTAATATCCATACAGTAGTATTTACTTGCCTGCTAACCACAAATACCTGTATCTAATGGATAAAGAACTTTTGGAAATGTAAACTGAAACATCTAATTTAGAAATCTAATACCTTTATAAATTTTGTTTATAAAAAATAATTTTGATTATCATTCTGCAATATTTATATCTAAGATCTAATCTAAATATCAAAAAATGTACTCGATAGCATTAACTTACTAAAATCACCCTAAAGTAGGGGGGCTTCTAAACCTAACAGTTAATAATTCATCATCGTTAAATAGATAAACATGATTTGGCGCCTTTAAGTATTTTTTGTCATTTTCTTTTAATAGTATCTACATTTAATTTAAAATCGTGATGTTGCAAATACCGTTGAAATTTGACGCAAACCTATGTTCAGGTCAAATTACGAAAGGTTAACTAACATTTCATTTCCCTTAGCCGGACTTTCTGTTTCATTTTTCGTAATAAGGATTATTTTAATAATTTAATTTATTTTACACTCTACAAGTTGTTACACGGACGTTGTTCACGTAGCATTAAAATAGAGATAAATGCATTAAGTAAAACATTTCACTCCCCACCAGACATACCAAGTCTCAAGCTTTTTGCACATCACTATTATCTTAGAGAAAATGTTCTTTTAAATCGCGCAAATGTTTCAATTAAATAAAGTAACATTTTCTCTATTAAAATACTGGTATCCAGAACGCCGGAGGCTTGGCAGCTCTGCTCCTCTTAATAAAAACATATATGATTAACCAACACTTTATCACATTTTATAGGAGACAATACGGAATTTCTTATTTGTATGGCCTTACATATATCTCAGTCATAAAAATGTAAAATTTTGTGCCAATTAATGCACGCAACTGCGAAAATGAAATCGCAAAGAATGAGAAAAGGAAGGCCAAGTAAAATCGTGTAAATCGAGGAATCTTTCTTCGTAGTGCTGGGAAAATACTGCTACAAAAACTATTTTAGGTGGTATTTGGTGTGAAATGTTTATATGTATTCATTCCTGTCCTATATATCCTTTTTTTTATTTTTTATTTGATTATTCCATTTTTCTTTTGCACGTGAAAATCTTACAAATTAAAATTAACTCTTTGGGAGATATTGTTATTCATTCTTTTTTTTTTTTGGCAACAATAAAGTTTATAAAATTTAACAGAATAATGTCAGTTTATTCTGTATGAAAATAACGAACTTTTTCATTTATAATCAAATAGTTGAATAAATAAATGAAAATATTATTCTATATAGTATATAAATACTATTTTCATTTCTGCGTTTAAATAAATCTATATGCAAATATCTATACAAAGGCATTCATTAATTCATTCCTTTTGCTTTGATTTGACTTCAAAAAACCATACATACTTTCACATTTATGATATTTTTAGATGAGATGCTGTTGCTACGCAACGGTTAAAAGAAAAAATGAAATATAAGTAAATTCATAAAATAAAATGTTTTATATTATTCGAACACATGTATAAAATTCTATCATAAGTTATACACCTAATTTAAAAGCTCTGACAAATGTTTTGACAAAATTGCAAACTAATAAGAATAATTTAATACTCTTATTTAAAAATTTCAGCATCCAAAATTTACCATTTAAATCTATTATTCATATGAGCGATTTCTTTCAACAAATGAAAATTTGAAAATCGTCTGACTTCCCATAGAAAAGCATTATATCACAAAATAAAATGTTCTGTATATTCCGAACGAATGAACCAAATTTAACCCAAAACTATACAGCTAAATCCGGGGAGCTTATCAACATGCCCAGGGAATTTCAAGCCGATCGGATGCTTTTTGCGGCAGTTATCGCGGAACAGACAGACAGACTAACAGACAGACAGACTAACGGAAACCAAAACTTTTCGTGTCTCCACAGTAAGCCTTCACTGACGTTTCGGCAATTACTAATAAGAAAAAGTATAACAGTACTTTTTGTTCAAATTTGAACATTGCTCCCCTGGAAGGTAGTTTATGATTATTTTTTTATTTTTAACTGACATGTGTTTCGAATGAAAACAGAGGGTTAAAACGGGGGAGGGGAAAAAGTCAAAAAAGCATAAAAACCTTGAAAAATAAGAGTTTTCTTAATTTTCCGTTTTATAAAATTTTAGCAGAACATTATTTTAGAATATTTAATATTTCTTAATTGTTAATATTTTGTATTGCTTTTAATGTTGATAGGTTTAAAAAATGTCTTGCAACGGGAGTTCTGAAGAAAACTCTTAGTTTAACTCATGTAATGTTTATATTTTACATTAAAAATGTAGACATTGCTGTGGTCGACCACAGGCACATGGCTTATGTACTGCATATTTCTAAGCACACACAGATGAGACAGGAAATTCTTTTTTCTTTTACTATGACAAATGGAAGAAAATCTAATCCTTCGTAATCGTGAATGTGAAAGTCAGAACTTCAGAACTCTTTACTCATGTATTTTCTGAATATTCAATATTAATATATATTTTCTTATAAAAAAAGTGTACGTTTTGTGGAATTTTTTTTATCCTTAAGAATTTTTTATGGTAAATAATAAAAACTGAAAAGAACTAGGGAGATTTTCATTGAAATGATACTTTCAGATGAAGCTTAACTGCTTTTGAACTGCAAACACACATACATGTAAATAGTAATTCAGTTTTTCATTCAGATTTGTAAAATGTGAATATTGCATAAAGATAGTTTAAAAAATAAATTCGAAAAAGAAGAGTTCGTAATATGCAGATTATGAAATGAGTATAATCAAATTGTAATTGTAATCGACTATTGCTGTAATCGTAATTCACCAAAATTTATTTAATCGTAATCTAAATGTAATCGTAATCTAAAATTTAAAAAAAACGGATAATCGAAGATGTAATCGTAATCTAACTTGCACAAATAGAGACATAATCGTAATCTGCTTTTAGAAATTCAAAGTAATCGTAATCTTAATCGATTACAGTCCTCTGTAATCGACTCGAAGTCTGTTTAAGAGTCCCCTTACAACACCAAATGGCATGTAGCATATGCAAGAGTGAATTTAATCTATGAAGGTTAAAATGCTGGCTTCCTGTGCGACTCTCTATAAGAATTTTGAGAAATAACCAAAAATGCGCCTTAAATAGCCTACTACTGCCCAAAATGCAAGTTAATCTTGGAGACGAGATCATAGATGAAGAGCTTATGTCATGACCTTTCAGTGGACACCAGTCTTGGGGGTTTTCAAGCCCTTTCCAAAAAAGCCTATAAAACGCCCCCTGGAGGCTAAAAAAAGAAACAAAAAAAGAAACGAAAGTCAGGGTTTTGGAGCTTAGGTCAAGACCTAAGTATAGATATGTCACATGACCCCGCTGTGACAAAATTTTTAAAATCCCCCCTCCCCCCGGTTCCCCCAAGTAGCAGCTAGGAAAAAATGGAGATAGCTAATCAATGCCCCGTATCAAAAAACATCTGACATACGTACAAGTCGCCCCTTCGAGTAATATTTCGCTTAAAAAAGACGAATTTTTAAAATTACTCTTTGTAAGTTCCGGTTTGGAACAATTGCCTTAAAGAGCATTCTACTGCCTAAATTGTGAGTTAAACTAGGGGATGAGATCATAGATGAAGAGCTTATGTCATGACCTGTCAGTGGACACCAAACTTGGGGGTTTTCAAGCACTTTCTATAAAACGCCTAAAAACGCCCCCTGGAGGCTAAAAAAAAGAGCTACAAAAAAGAAACGAAAGTCAGGGTTGTGGAGCTTAGGTCAAGACCTAACTTTAGAAATGTCACATGGCCCCTGTGTGACAAAATTTTAAAATTCCCCCCCTACCCCCGGTTCCCCCCAGCTGACAGCTAGGAAAAAATGGAGATAGCCAATCGATGCCACGTATCAAAAAACATCTGACATACGTACAAGTCGCCCCTTCGAGTAATATTTCGCTTAAAAAAGACGAATTTTGAAAATTACTCTTTGTAAGTTCCGGTTTGGAACAATTGCCTTAAAGAGCCTTCTACTGCCTAAATTGTGAGTTAAACTAGGGGATGAGATCATAGATGAAGAGCTTATGTCATGACCTGTCAGTGGACACCAAACTTGGGGGTTTTCAAGCACTTTCTAAAAAACGCCTAAAAATGCCCCCTGGAGGCTAAAAAAAGAGCTACAAAAAAGAAACGAAAGTCAGGGTTGTGGAGCTTTGGTCAAGACCTAACTATAGAAATGTCACATGGCCCGCGTGTGACAAAATTTTAAAATCCCCCCCCCCTCCCCCCGGTTCCCCCCAGCTGACAGCTAGGAAAAAATGGAGATAGCCAATCGATGCCCCGTATCAAAAAACATCTGACATACGTACAAGTCGCCCCTTCGAGTAATATTTCGCTTAAAAAAGACGAATTTTGAAAATTACTCTTTGTAAGTTCCGGTTTGGAACCATTGCCTTAAAGAGCCTTCTACTGCCTAAATTGAGATTTAAACTAGGGGATGAGATCATAGATGAAGAGCTTATGTCATGACCTGTCAGTGGACACCAAACTTGGGGGTTTTCAAGCACTTTCTAAAAAACGCCTTAAAACGCCCCCTGGAGGCTAAAAAAAGAATTACAAAAAAGAAACGAAAGTCAGGGTTGTGGAGCTTAGGTCAAGACCTAACTATAGAAATGTCACATGGCCCCCGTGTGACAAAATTTTAAAATCCCCCCTCCCCCCGGTTCCCCCCCAGCTGACAGCTAGGAAAAAATGGAGATAGCCAATCGATGCCCCGTCCCAAAAAACATCTGACATAAGTACATGTGGCCCCCTCCGAGTAATATTTCGCTTAAAAAAGACGAATATTGAAAATTACTCTATGTAAGTTCCGGTTTGGAACAATTACGAAATAAAGGATGGAAAAGACTATCGAAATGACTTGCACAACAAGGGAAGCGCTGAGGGGATTAAATAACTAACTTCAGTAAAAATGCGCCTGCAAGGGGTTAAGAACTCCAGAACTCTTGAAACACTGCAAACCCCAAAGGGTTAAGTGTGTAATGTACTGTCATGAATAAGTGGTGATTTATTGAAGCAATTAAAAGCAATATTTATGAAAATTACCCATGATTCTCTGTATTTCAGTTAGTGAAATAGTGTCGGAAACTTATCAGACACCCAGAGCTACCCATAATTCAATGCTAACTTTACAAATACCTCCCGTGTACTAATTGTACCATATCTATTTCATTTATTAAACGGCACCCGATATGCTAATTAGTTTGTGGCAACACCCTATGATGATTCCAATTCTTAGCGTTGTGGAAATAGAGCAAATTGGCTCTCTATATAATAATTATCTTCATTACAACTTTCAATCTTTAACTTTTTCCATTATTGTGAGTACTTTGTACTCCCAATTCTTTTCTTAAATGTAATTGAGCACCTTTTGTACTAACTTTAAGACTAGCAGAACTACCCGGCTTCGCCCGTGTCAATTATAAGGAGCCTTCCAGGTAAAATAAATTAAAACTAAATAATATGGCAATAACAATAACTGAAATTTGTGCATACCCATTCACAAATCGTTATAAAGACAATGAAAAAACATGGCGTTATTGTCTCGCTAAAATCCCTGAGCTTTAATAACGGAATGCACGTTTTCTTTGGCGGGTGTAAGAGAAATATATGTGATTTTCCTGACAATACAAAAAAAAAAAAAAAAAAAAAAAAAAAAAAAATCCTCCAAATCGCGCAGCATTTAGTGACATTCTCGTTTGTATGGTATTATCTACATTTTATCGTAAAAACACTATGTCAGTGCCCATAAATGTGCCCCATAAATTGTAACCCATAAAATGTGCCTTTACTGCAATTTTTATAACTTTTAAACATCACACAATTTCATTTTTTACAATGTCGAATAGAAAAAAGTTTTTTCAAATGAAATTTGTTTGAAAATTGTACCTCAGTTTTCTGATTTTAATGGATTTTAAAATAATTTTTAAGCATGGCTATTTTTTAAGTTGAGCGCAACCCGATTACGAAAGACGAACCTGCTTACACTTATTGCAATAGTATAAAGAAAAGACATGTCTATGAGTAACGCTGGTATCATATTTTCGGTGGCAACAACCTAACACAACAATAAATTTCTCTTTTACTGCAGTTTAACGCCTAAACATTGTATATTCGATTGTTCCAACGTATTATAGAAACAAAAGTACTTTCAGTAATATTTGTTTGCAATGTTTATCTCAATTTACAAATTTTTTATGGGTTTTAAAATAATTTTTAAGCATGAATATTTTTAAATTTGCTTGCAACCCAAATACAAAAGATTGACCCACTCAATTGTTCAAAAACATTGTAAATAATTCAGAATTTGTTTGCTTTTGCGTAATATTCAATAACTAAATTGGCAAACGAAATTAAAACGCCAAAAATAAAATAACATAAAACACGAATTTAACAGATATCAAATCAAACTACTCAAAATAACCTGATAAGTGTATAAAATTCAAATGGGAATTTCGTTCCAGGTGCATATAACTTGAATTCTTCAGAACGGATTTCCATGCGACTTGCATTATTAGTTTTTTAGGGAAGATTTCACTGCGTAACATATTGTTTTCCGTTGCTTAGTCATAGAATTATAGGGGAAAGTTATATAATCATGTGAACCAAATTATGAAGGATTAGTGTTATTAGCTGAATGAAAAATGCAGAAGTCTTTTTATTTCTAAGTATATTGAAGGGTTTATCTTCAGTAATGGGGCTGTGTGCTAGGGTATTCTTATTTTAATGAGTGTGCCTGACACCTATTATGGCATGCACATTTGTTTAAAGAATATAGAATGACTTATGTTTTAAGCGACTATCTGGCATGCAACTTGATTACAAAATACTAACCTGCAATAATGCTTAAGGTGCTTCTTCAGTTCCCTGTTCAACAACGCGAAACATTCTGACGTATTTTCTGACTCATTAAACGTAAAGGCTTATTTATAATTTGTAGGCCTGACTATTAAAGCTATTTGGAATTGAAATAAGTTTTCCTTTTTTTTTAATAAATAAATTACTTATCGAGTTATGAGCAATTGTGGTTGCGTGACAGCCGGTTTTTCTCTTTATTGCTCTGTTGCATCCGAAATTCAGTTCAAAACACCAACTGAAAGATCTTATACCTTTACCAAAATATGGAAACCACCTTTCGATTACATAATTTCTAAATAAGAACTCCTGTCAATTTCATGCGTTTCCGAACAAAAATAAATTAAAAAATGTGTCAGAAAATAGCTCCTTTGGATTTGAGAACAGCCTTAACTTTATGAACAGCCTTAACTCGACGTTAATGAAAAAACTCACATTTTTAGTTTTAATTTTGGAATTCGCGAAATTTAAATTCAGAAAAAGGATGCACTTTTGACACATTGTGGTAATTTTTTTAACTTTTAAAATTAAAATACATGTTTTCTTTCGCGCGCGCAAAAGAAGTATACAATATCTCCCACAATACGGGGGATAATGCAAAAAAATACATCCAAATGAGGTAGTAGTTACTAAAATTTTATTTGAAAATTATGAAATTTTATTGAAATTAAATCTACAATGATTAGATGAAGTGATGTCATTTTCCATAAATTTTAAATCAAGACATCTGTCAAGAATTTTTTTGAAAATTTAAATAACCGCTCTCTTTTTGCTATAAATCGCAGAAAATGTTAGCACTGAATCTAAGCAATACAACACTTAGCGATAACGTATAGCTATAAGAAAAAAAAAAGCTTCGCTTTAGTATACAATCGAAGTAGTAAGCAAAATATAGGAGCCATATGTTTACAATGAGTTTGATTACGTGTTGAAAAGATTTGATAGAATGTGACGTCATATCAAGCCTTTTTTTTTCTTTTTCTTAAATTGTTTTCATGAAATTTGACTGTTTGTATTAAAATAGATGTTTTAATTAAAAAAAAAACATTCAAACTGAGGTGCTATGCTATTTTCCCGCTCTTATAGTTTTTATTTTATATACAAAGAAATGTGAATTTTCTGTTTAGAATGACGTCAATATCAAACACGCAAAAATATAGCAAGAAAGTCTGAATTTTTATCGGCAAATAGAAACAAATTACACGCGTTATCCTTATTTTTTTCACATTATTGTATCATCTTTTAGGGTGTGGCAACACGAAAGAAACGTTTGAATTAAAAAAAATTTAAAAAGAGATATTTCTATAATGTTAAATTATGGAAGTGGTAGAAAAAAGGTATAAATAGTGGTCTGATAATTTTTTTAAGTAGACAGTGATCTTTTCCACATTTTAAAACGTATGTAAATGAAGTTTCGTGCAAATCGGTCAAAAATTAAAGATTTGTATAAAGGACATACACACAGAGAACGGCTTTTATATATAGAGATTATGGCATATCATACAATGTATCATTGATTAGCAAAGATTTAAATTATATTCAAATCTATAACATGTCGGCATCATTATATTAGTTGTCTACATGTTTCCTTCTATATATAAAAAAAAAGTTTTGATTTGGAAATGGACCAATGAAAATCTGCGTAGATATTCCGGGTAGAACTCATCCAAATTAAATGCTTAAGCCAAGGCCTCCTTATCGAAATAACAGGCCTCGCAATCGCTAAGTTTCCTTTGTCCGCTGTACACATGGTTAGAAACCACATGGTTTCCCGTGACTAGCGCCATCTAACGTAAGAAACAGAAATATTTTTTAATTTGTTTTCCATTTGTCTTTTACCATTTTCTTCACGATGTGCTTTGTAGTTTGCAAATGATAGTTGTTAATCTTAAAATTTTCATATGGTCTAGACATTTTATTTAAAAAATGAACTTATTTTACTGTTAAAACAAAAAATGTTTACTGCTGTTTTCCGTTATGTAAATAAATCATGATAATAATAATAATAATAATCAGGAAAGAAAATTATTTTACCATGAATTTCTCAGTGATATTAGTTATTGAAATAAATGGATAGCATCTAGATCCGGAAAATGTAAAATATTTCATTTTCTCTTTTATATTTTCAAATATGTGATTTATTTTATATCTGCTATTTCTTTTCTTTTCACAATTAATTTCACCTTACAGTATTAATTTAACTTCGCTCCTTCAATTTGTTTCAATGCACAGTCTCATTTATTTATTTATTAGCTTATCATTTGTTTTATTTTTGAAGGTATGGGGGATCATTTCAGTTTAACATACTTTAGATGAAAGCATCATTGTTTTTAGGGTTTCGTTCATCTCACGAAACCCTATTCGTCTCGCTTCTCTGTCTCTCTGTCTGTCCGTCTGTCCGTCACAGAGCCCGTTCTCAGAAACTATACATGTTAGAGACTTGAAATTTTGGGTACTTATAGCTGAACACCTCACATCAAACAACAAATCATAACATTTTGAAAATGTCGGTAATTAACCGAATTACGGGCTAATTAACTTCTAAAATTAACCAATCCACCTTTTTAACGCAAATTCAAACGGACTTTCTGGAAATCATCCGTGTTTCTCCTAAGGGTTGCCAGTGAAATCAGCCGAATGCACGGTTACCACGGAGGAAATTAAGCCGAAAAATGAAGTGGATATTTTAAAGCGAAATCGTATATCAGAAAATATTGGCCCGAGAAATTTGTAAATGGAATAGACAGACGCAGAAAAAAATCTACTTTCATTTGGTATAAAGTTCACATTTCTGCGATCTGTATAAGTTAAAATATCCACTAAAAATCGATCGATAAAAATTTAATTTCTTTAATTGGAAAGACAAGGAAATAAAAAGATTTCAATTCGGCGGGAATGCAGGTAGACATGACGACGCTGCGGTTTTCCATAATAGCATATTTTAATACGAAATTTTAACTTTTTAAATATAAAATTTTTTGATTAAATTTTTTGGCATCCCGATGTCAAATTTCTCGCTGATTTCATTGATACCCATATCTAAGTCCTATCTTAATTACAAGCTGAAATATTAATTATTATTTAATTAATCGGTTTATTCCTACCAAATGCGTGGATTAAAATGAAGAGACGCGCTTATTTAACCACGAATTAACTTAAATTAGGAAATCTAATAATTTGCCTGGGCTTTTTGAACAGCGATATGAGATAAGTATAACTCATTCATCATCAGAAAGTTTACTTCATACCACTATTTTCTAATAGTAATTTCAGGAAATATTTTGAATTATTGGTTAAGACCGTCACTCAGTCTGTTTGAAACTTTAAGATAGTTTATAACACATAGAAAAAAGTGTAAAAAAGAATGGAGTGTGATATTTCGAGGAGGGGGGGGGGGGGGAGTTGGAATTATTTTTAAAATCTTAGCGTTTGTTACCGCAGCAAATATTTTAAATTCTTGTTTAAGACCGCCACCATCCCGACCCATCTATCTACGGAAAGATTGCGTAAAGGAGTTTCGTTCAGATATGCTTTTGTTAAGAATAGAGTGCATTCCCTGGTGGTGGGATGTGGAACTAACATAACGCGATTTTGTTAAAATTAGGAAATCTAACAAGTCGATCTGTTTGAAACTTTAAGATATTTTATAACACATAAGATAAAGTGTAAGAAAAATGACACGCGAAATTCCGGGGAGGGGGGGGGGCGCTAGATTTCTATTTAAAAAATTAGCGTTTCTGACCGCTTTAGGTGACTTTTTGAAGGAGTCCTGAGATATATGCTACTTATTTAATATAAAATTGCCTAAAGTTTAGTTACCACTATTTCCTAATAGTAATTTCAGCAAATATCTTAATTTCTTATTAAGACCACCACCACCTCGAGTAACATATCTACTTATAGGTTGTTTAACGGAGTTTCCTTCCGAAACAGTTTTGTTAAGGATAGAGTGCGCTCCCTGGTGGTGGAATATGGAACTAACATTTTTGTTAAACTAGAATTATTTTTAAAATCTTAGCGTTTGTTACCGCAGCAAATATTTTAAATTCTTGTTTAAGACCGCCACCATCCCGACCCATCTATCTACGGAAAGATTGCGTAAAGGAGTTTCGTTCAGATATGCTTTTGTTAAGAATAGTATATAGTGCCCCCAAGGGGGGCACTTTTCTAAATTTGGCAGAAACCCGTCATGTGATATATCGTAGCATTTGGGGGGGGGGGGGGGGCGAACAAAATTAGGAAATATAACAAGGCGAATATGTTTGAAACTTTAACATAGTTTAGGATGTGTTTGCCAAAATTTAAAAGGTATTCCATGGCGATAAATGTACTGGACGTTTTGAAAGAAAGTGTTTTGAAAGGAATATTAAACGAAACCCTTTGTGCGATGTATGATCACACTTACCCACTTGTTTCATATAAAGTTTGTATGTATTAATCTATGGAAAGTTTCATAATTGGCTCCACAGCCAATTGGCCTATCTTGGCGGGCATAGTTTGGTGCGTAATTAATTTCCTTGTTTTAACTCACATATATTATGTAAGTTTTACTAAAATGTATCAAAGTATTTTAGGAAAGTTAAAACACGCATAGATACACAAAAAAACAGACTGAAGTCATAAACACTTAAAAAATTGGAAAAATAAAGTTTAATAATCACTTAAATTTATACATATCCCTCAACTTTCCGCAAATACCGTATTCTTGTCATGCTACGATTTTGGTGTTTGTAAATCTTAATTTGAGTATTCTTCCTTAATCAGACCTAGAGCCAATTGGCGTAAGTGTAGTTTGGCGCAAAATTAATTTTATTTTTAAACCGTATACTTGATACCACATTATTCAGGCATCGCGTTTTTGCAGTCAACTTTGACTGTGGAACAGATTACAGAACATTAGCTAATACTACATTATATAATAATAAATCGGTATTTTTCAAGTATAGGGGCCTTGGCGAGAGAAGAAAATTTGGCAACGTAATTTCTGAGAGCATATTCACTGTTTCACATAAAGAAACAATATTTTCCAATATTTGTACAATTTATTTAATATAAAAAAGTCAGTTATCTATTTTATATACAAATATAAACAAATCGTACATAAAAAACAATAATAATATCTAGAAACTAAATTTATACATGTAAATTCGGCACAGATGTCATATTGGCGCGATTTTTTTCTGGCGCCAATGTCATATACGCACCGGATACTTAACTGGCACCAAAGTGTCGTTATTTTGCTTGATATGGTTATCCGGATATAGATGATATGGTAACGAGGTTTTCGCAAAATTGGCATCGGAAAAAAATCGCGCCAATATGGGGCATCTGTGCCGTAAATTCTTATAAAACAAGCTGACAGTTCATAAGGTTTGTTTTCATAACTGTTTATATCAATTCACAACAAATCGCTCTTTCCGAAGCCCAAATTGTGCCAAGATTTAAAAAAAAATAACCCGTAAAGTCCTATATACTGAAAATGGTACTTGTTAGTTATCCCTTCGACCAAATTACTGTCGCCAAATTGTAAGATTAAATGCCAATAATGGTTTGCCATAAATTAATTAATTTTAAGATTAAATGCCAATAATGGCCAATAAAACCAAAATTTCGACGTTTTATTTGTATTTTTATTAATGTTATACTAATTTATTTGTTTTTTCATTATTTAAAATAAAAAAATTGTGTCAATTTGTAGAACTTGGCGAGTAGTTTAGCGATTTATATAATTTGGCGAAATTGTTCGACGGGATAACTAACAAGTACCCTGAAAAAATATCAATAAATCTTATATTTAAATCTTCATTTTTGATATGCTTCATTTTCTAAAGCCAGAACATAATTGTGCAAAATATTTTTTTACGCCTTTATTTTACTGGAATTCGAAAAATATTTTATACAATTTTGCCAATAACACAACATTTTCAATTTTTTACTATGCATTTGTTTATGGAGTATAACCAGGAGTATACACCAGGTGGCGTAACTCACGGGACAAAGTCAGCTAATAAATTGGCAATGATCGGGGACATTTTCACCCATAGACTTTCTCCGGATTGTCAAGTCTGTTTTATGATAAGGGCTTTTATGATATAATAGTAAAGTCTTGTCTTAAGCATGGCCATAGCCTACTATGATATATAACGACCCGCGCATTTCGCCGAGAAAGTGAAGTCGGATCCAACTTCAAACCCTGAACCAAAACTTCACAACGGGACCTTTGTTTACATTTATACCCTGCCCAGATAGAAGCTTGTTTCTCATCGTCGAGGTTTCAGAATCATTGACCGTATTTTCATGTAATAAATTAAATATTTATATTCTTCAATTTCCTTCGATTTAAAAGGCTATTTTACACAAATTGTAGCATTTTAGTGTTACACATACTTTTAAGATTAGCTAAATTATTTATTGTTTACCTTGATCGTTTGGTTCATTCATGAAAAATGCCGGTTCTGTTATTCTTTTTTGAATGTCCCGTATTTATATAAAAATAGCTTGGTTTCATATACACGTTTTAAAATTGAAATTTGATTTTTATCAAACTACAGTTCTCATAACTGACTTGAAGCAGCTATTTTTGATTAATTTACTGTTAGCGGTAAAATATTTGTTTTTAATATCGCCCGAACCAAGAAGAAGAAGAAAAAAAAAGTCGATCTTCCTTAAACATTAAATATTCTTATTTTTAATCAGAGAAATAAATGGTGATCACGGATTTAAATATCGTTGCAATATTCTATGTTATCCAAGCAATTTTGATTAAATCATGTAAGGGTATTTGTTACTTAATAAATTACATTTATTAATTATTACAAGGAATTTTATGAGTATTTTAATATATATATAAAAAAATTCCATCAGTTTTATTGTTTCAGCAGTGAAAATAGTAAATAAGTGGTACTTAGTTATCCCGTTGACCAAAAATCTATCGCCAAACTATAAGATTAAATGCCAATAATGCTTGATTGTAACTGTCACATTCACTCGACTGTATGCAAGTTACACGTGTTTATGTCATCAAGTGATTTTTATTTCGACGTTTTATTTGTATATTTATTAATGTTATGCTAATTTATTTGTTCTTTCGTTATTTAAAATAAAAATTATGTCAATTTGTATAATTTGGCGAGTGTTTTGGCGATTTATATAATTTGGCGAAATTGGTCGACGGGATAACTAAGTGGTACCAAATAAATTTGTGACATTGATGTTTTATACTAAGCATGTGTTTTTTTTTTATATATTTTTATGTGTGTTGGTTTAACAGTTTTAAAGAGAAACACATTATATTAGTCACTTAAATAAACAGAACTTTACATTTACATTGATATGGACAGTTTATAATAACCCTTAACAGCTGTATTCGAATTAGCTGTCATTTCTAAGCTTGATTGGAATGTCAGCAGAACTGTAAACGTAACAATGGCGACACGACGTAATTTTGGTGTTTGTTTACATATCTACCCTTCCCAGGTTTTTTCAGTTACGGTCAGAGTCAAATTTCAATTTTGGGCAGGGTATCAGAGTCCTCTGGCGAGCGACTTCATACATTAAACTCAAATCAGTCTGCCTGTAGTAGTATCTAAGTATGCCTTGAGCATGGCCTTTCTTCGTTAATATTAAAAAAGCTGTCGTATACAAAAATATAGAAATCGGTGGTATTATAAAGAAATATTTGATAAACACGGTGATGCAGACACTTTTCAAATCGAAGAATTACTTTCAGAGATATTTAATGCTAAAGTTGGACAAAAGCGTTCCATTAAAAAAGTTTTATTGGAGCAAAAACTATACATGATAATTTAATCATTTTTAGATCATTTTAAAGGTTATAAGTTACCGGTGTGCAGATTGCATTTATTTTTTTTTTTATTTGACTATTTTTTGAGGTTTTATTTCTATTTTAAATTCAAATTTTCCGTATTTCGAGAGATATTTTTTACAAATTAAAAAAATGTTATTAATTTATGCTGTTGCCAAATTTATAAACAGCGCAAACAATAATGTTTACTTCAAATTAAAAATTTATTTACACGGGACTACTGTAAACAGAAAAAAAAAATTAAATTAGAATTAAATGATTACATGTTAAAAACAGGAAAATTGCGTCATAAGAACCATATTTACACTGGAATTTTAAAAGAGAAACAAAATGTTGAAATAAAAAAATCATTACTATGCGTTAAAACCTGTAAATGGAGGAAATTACGTCATATTTAAAATGGCCAAAAAATATGGCAAAACAATTTAAATTAAAAAATATATTTGCGCGAGATATTTTGAGATAATCTTTTCAACTATTAATTTGAATTCGAAGACATCGCAAATAATATTTCCTTCTAACAACAAAAGTATTTTTACGTGAATATTAATAAGAGAAATAAAACTTTGGTATAAATTACGTCGTGTTTAAAACGATACATTTAAAATGAATTATTTAAAAGAACTATCCTATAGCGCTGTTAAAAAATATCGGGAGACAATGACGCTGTTTACTTAATTCATTTTACATTAGCTTATTTTCGAATGTTTAACTAATTTTTTTAATTAAATACGAAAACAGCCATTGTATCTTTTAACAGCAGCAGATATGGTCTTAAAAATCCCCAATTCAAGAAAAACGAATGGAAACCCGTTTACAGAGAGATCGCTACTGGTTCTTTTTTTTTTTTTAAATTTTAATTCAATATTTTTAAAGCCGATCAAATTAGCGTGCTTTTTGGATTTTGGTGTCCCTGAACGGGGGTTGGCGAGCGTAGCTCGTAGGGGTCAGAGCCCCCTAGTATATATGTAAAAACTTTTTCTAAGGAATGTAAAGGGTTAGTTCTGCAAAGGATTCATCCCCAGGCCAAAACAACTCAACCCTTGCCTAACTTGGGTGGCAATGAGAATCGAGAACGAAACCAGACGCCATCATGAGTAAAAATGGATACATAAAATAACATATTTTAAAATGCTATTAAATCACATAATAACATAATAAAACTCAATAAATTTATGGCGGAGGAAACTTCAAACTTTCTACTTTACATACATGCACACCACTTTATATAATAAACAGCATAAGTTATTTAAATAAAACATTCAATTCACATATATTCCTATGGAGATTTAATGAATAAAACGGGGAATCCCCTATCCGCCAACTTGGAGCAAAAAACAGAAAATATGTACAAGTTCTGAGTAGTAAAAATAGCACTTACATACAATGTATTTTTGTAAAAATCATGGCGAAATGAACTTTAAAGCCTCCTACATTTTTCTAATACAATTAATAACTGCTAAAAGCATTAAAGTACTTTTTATAAATTTATTAGAAAATGATGTCACCCATGCTATTTCTGTGGACGACCAGAATTGTTGAAACATTTTAATACGTATTTTCAAAAAATCATTTAAGTACCTTAATTTATTGCCAGCAATTTAAAATTAGTGGCGGAGTACTGCTAAGACATTATTGTACACGAAATGATTAGTTTTAATAAAAAAATAAGCTTTTTAAGTTAAATTATGAGGTAATGAAAAAAGGTAAATAGTACGATCTGTCCCATAGGAAAGCTTTAAACATGGCGGACGTGCCAGAAACATGAGGTTTTTAATTGAGAGGAGGAGACACTTAATCATGATAAAAGTCAATAACACTTACTGAAATGGTTCCTGGAGACTTTTAAATTAGCAAAAAATACCACAGCAACAATTTTTTAGCTATTATTACACTTTTTTTTGAAGATGAGCTACAACAAACACACTGACGCACCGAGAGCAACTACCAAAATAATTTATAAATCCATAACTTCGCTAATAGGTAACAAACGATTGTTCTGTTACTATGTAAATGTTCATAAAAGTTATTAGAATATGTAACAAATTCCCAGAACTTAGGGGAAAATCTATTTTATTTATTATGAGCATTGAAAAGGTATCTGTCCAGCAGCAATGGCGGATTCCGAAGTATGGTTAGAGATTAACAGAGAGGACTAAAAATTTAAAGACCCATATCTCCGAAACCATTGGACCGATTTCGATGTGGTTTAGTTTAAAATGGTCAGTAAACCGTCACGAAATAGAAAAAGCATAATTTAGGTCTCTGACTGACCTGGGACGTTTGCCATTGGAGCTCGCCAGCGACACATCCGAAGCAAAGCGGGAACAGCTGGGCCAAAAAAAGGGCTCGGGGCGATGAAGCTACCGAAAGACTCCTAGCCACTTCGAGCTCATTATTAGTCTCGGTCGGTGGTTGGAGGGGGGCGGGGGGAGGGTCAACCGCCGCGGAGAGCGGATTCTCTTCGTCCGCAGCCCAATATTCTTCCACTTATTCCGACTCTTTTGCGGAAGCAAGGATCGTAGGAACCCAGCCACGTCCCGAGTGAAAGACTCTCTAGCGAAATTGAAAAAAAAAAATTGAAAATTGGAACCGGACAAATTTAAAGAGAAATTGCACAAATTAAAGACACCGAAAACCGGTAAGGGAGGGCTCGTAGCGGTGAATCTACCGAACGACTCCTAGCCACTTCGAGCTCATTATTAGTCTCGGTCAGTGGTTGAGGGGGGGGGGGGGTCAACCGGCGCGGCGAACGGCTTCTCTTTGTCCGCAGCCCTTTATTCTTCCACTTATTCCGACTCTTTTGCGGAAGCAAGGATCGTAGGAACCCAGCCACGTCCCGAGTGAAAGATTCTCTAGCGAAATTGAAAAAAAAATTTAAAATTGGAACCGGACAAATTTAAAGAGAAATTGCACAAATTAAAGACACCGAAAACCGGGAAGGGAAGGCTCGGGGCGATGAAGCTAACGAACGACACCTAGCCATTTCGAGCTCATTATTAGTCTCGGTCGGTGGTTGGGGGTGGGCGGGGCTGTCAACTGCCGCGGTGAGCGGCTTCTCTTCATCCGCAGACATTATTCTTCCAATTATTCCGACAGTTTTTCGGAAGCAAGGCTCGTAGGTCCCCATCCACGTCCCGAGTGAAAGACTCTCTAGCGAAATTGAAAAAAAAAATTGAAAATTGAAACTGGACAAATTTAAAAGGGAAATTGCACAAATTAAAGACACCGAAAACCGGTAAGGGAGGGTTCGTAGCGGTGAATCTACCGAACGACTCTTAGCCACTTCGAGCTCATTATTAGTCTTGGTCAGTGGTTGAGGGTGGGCGGTGGGGGGGGGGGGGCAACCGGCGCGTCGAACGGCTTCTCTTTGTCCGCAGCCCTTTATTCTTCCACTTATTCCGACTCTTTTGCGGAAGCAAGGATCGTAGGTTCCCAGCCACGTCCCGAGTGAAAGACTAGCGAAATTTAAAAAAAAATTGAAAATTGAATCCGGACAAATTTAACCACTTCAACGGCGAGCCTCTGATAGAAAATCTACCCCATATCCTGTCTGTTTCCCTGAATTTGTGCGGTCGAAAATCGTCTCTGGTCAAAAACAAGAATATTTGCTTCCCGGCTTGGCTTTTCTTTCCCCCTGTATTCATCTGTCAACAGCTTTTGTGCTGATTTATCTCGAGAAAAAATCTCAGCTAGAAAGTCCCTCCTAGCAAGGGGGGGATGTACGTCTCTCCAGAAGGCTGTTTTTAGGTAGATTTCGTAAGAAATACTGCCTACTACCTTCTCTTATATGTTGGAATTCCTGAAAAGTTTTTGCAAATCTACGCCGATCATAACCACTAGAATCCAAAAACACCCCCAGTTAAAAACGTTACCTATCTATCTATCTCCCGACTTACGTAAATTCGCAGTTACGTAATAAATCTCGAAAATTACATTTGTGAACACCCTAGCGCGTTTGATACACAGTTGAATACGTTTCATATTTATTTTACAAATAAAATATGCAGATTTAAAACCACAAACATAATATAATTTTAGAATGAAAGCTAATTTAAAATTTCATGAAGAGGAAGGAGTGTTTTTTTTGTGTTTTTTTTCCTTCTAGCTTTACCTGTTCGTTTAATGTAGATTGAAAATTGTTTAAATTAATTCATTAAGGCTAAATTTATAAATCTCTCATTCCATAAGAGGTTTTTTATTTGAAAAGTGTCCTTTTAGTTCGAATTTTATAAGTTTTCATATTTTTATAGTTTATACCCGAGTAAATACTGCTGCATGATGCTTTATTCATAAAAAAAATACGGTGTAAATAATATATATATACATATTATATTCATAAATAAGTTACTGTACTAAATTCTAAGTCGTTAAAAATTATCGTTATGATCATCGTCTTTATCAATAATATTTATATATATGTAATAAATATTGCAGTTTCTTAGAAAATTTTACCTAATCAATTTAGAAATTCGACTTACGTAAAATTCAAGTTAGGTAAAATTTTACGGAACGCATTACTTACGTAAGTCGGGGGATGCCTGTGTATAACTTTTTATGGACACGATAATTTCCATAATTCTGCAAAAATCTCTTCCAAACTGATACATAAAATCAAGGGGTAGAAACTCTCGGTCAAGTTCGTTAATGGGCAAAGTTAGACCAAGGGGGTGGATATTTGGGGGGGGGGACAATAAAACCCCATAACTTTTAAATTATAATACATATCGAATCAGTTTATAGTTACAGTTACTTCTAGAAAAAATGATAAAAATTTATGTATGACAGATTTTTGATAAAATTAAAAATGGGCTCAAGGGGAGAAAAAAATGGGGTAAAAATCATAACTTCGTCAATTCTCAAGATATCAAATCTAATTAAATTTATTATAAATCTTCTTAATATTTTTTACCACATTTATACTGACAAGTCTTACTGACCAACTCTTACTGAAAATAAAAAATAAATAAATAAATAAATAAAAACAAAAACAAAAAAAGGAGGAGAGGGGGGGGGGGATTGAAGAAGAAAAAATTTCATAACTTCGTCAATTCACAAGATATCAAATCAGCTTGAAATTGTTATAGGTCTTCTTAACACTATCATATTGGCAAGTTTTTGATAGAGCGACAATAGGTTTTGATAGGATCTTACAGCCAAAAAAAAAAAAAAAAAAAAAAAAAAAAAAAAACCATAGCGGTTGAAAAAAAATATTGTATTAAAGATGTACTCGGATCCAAATTACTTTTTTATGAACTCATTTTTAAATTAATTTTTGTTCTGAAACGCATCAACTGGCAGATTCTCTTATTCAGAAACTGCATAATGTGCGGTGCTTGTCGATTTTTTGATAAAGGCAGAATATATATTGCAAAAAATGCTGTTACAATTTCCGTTTCGAAAAATGAAAAAACGAGACTGCTCATACACCTCTTCAAAAATCACGTCAGCAAAAATCATGTTTTCACCTTTAAAAATGAGTTTGAAAATGTGTCCGAAAATTTCAAGTTGTTGAATAGGGGGATTTTTTTTTTTTTTTTTTTTTTTTTTGAACATCGCCTTAACCTGATTCTGAAAAAGAAAAGCAGCTCTTGCAGAAAAAGGAATTTAAAAACTCATCAAAAGTGGCCAGATAAAAATGTTAAACTAGTTAGCCCCAATATACCATTTCTTTTGGCCAGCAATTAAAATGTCGTCTCTAAATAATAACGTTCCGTTGTATAAGCCAGCCGTAAAACAAAGCAGATGTATCATTGTACGGTTAAATACTGTACTGCATTTTTTTTAACTTCTAAGCATCACACATTTTCAATATTTATACCGCCGTATTGGGCGGGGGGTGCTTTTAATCGCAATTTGTTTGAAAACTACATCAATTTATTTTTGAGATATTAATTTTTTTTATAGTTTTTAACACCATTTGTTTAAAGTTGGCAACTCAAATACTCCATTTCTGTGGAAAGTAAAAGAAAAATAGTTGGAAAATAGCAATAAACTTTTTTTTGCCATTTTCCCATAACAACTGAAAAAAAATGTAATTAAAATACTTGCTATTTTGAAAAAAATATAATTGGACGATTTCTGATAAAATATGGAGCTATTTTAAACGATATTTAATTTTAAATATCTATATTAATGTTACAAACAAATGAAGGCATATGAATCATTAGATAGCCAATTTTTTGTCGAGCTTCTTGAATAACGACATCGTTTTTTGTTGTATTTGTGTATTATTCAGCGATAGTGACGTTATATGCATACTTTACTATATATGTTATATAAGACTGGATCGTAAATGTGGAATCTTTCAGCGGATGCGAATGATGTCATTTTATATAAAATAAAAGCGTGTGTTATAAGGGTTAAAATTGAATTGTGTTTTGTACTATCTATATTTATATACACATTTTTTTTTTTTTCATCGGGCAACACTAAATTCTGGGAAAACATAATTCCTGTTTTCTAGTCTTATCTCTAATTTTCATTTAGATTTTGCTTTTGAAATTAGTACTTAACTTCGAAATCTACCTGCGCCTGTGGGCCAAGCCGGCTGGGATTTTTTCCATTTGAATAATATTGTATTGAATAGAACTATAGAATAAGTAATATAGATCTTGTTATGGTTCTGAACACATTTATTATTGGCAAAACAAATCAGCTTTTCTAAATATTTACAAAAATGTGAGATGTGTATTTTAAGTGTAAAAGGGAGGGAAAAAATTTCTTTTTTGCTAATCAATCATATAGCTGCAAATTGTAGAGTTTGTCGTCTTAAAACATTAAAAATATATCCTTCTCCATGCACACACAACAAATCTGCAAAATTTCTTAGTTTTTTTATTATTATTATTATTATTATTCCCAGACAATTTAAAAAGTCAATGGATTAACATTTAGATAATTATTTTCATGTAAAATGTTTAAACGGGTGATAATAATTAAAAAATTACATGTAAAAGCTAAATAGCATAGTCTCTTAATAGTTACCTTTCGACGTCATAGCAAATTCAAAGAAAATTTCAGATGGTTTTTTCACGATAAAAAACATTAATTATAAAGAATTATAGAAGAGAAGAAGAGAAAAGAAATGGAAAGGAAAAAAAGAACTCTTTTCAAATTTCCCTTTATTTATGTGCTTATAATAGTTTCCTTAGTGTACAGTAGAAATAAACAAGCTTTATGTAAACGGACACCCCACAGACACTTATCAGTCTTAACTGTTGCATTACTATTTAAAATCTTCTAATAAGACTGCAGTCTAATAGAAAGGCCATTGTATGTCTAAACTCAAGAAAAGTACTTTTCACCACAGGAATCAATCATTATCTGGTGATAGACTACTTGCTTAATTGCTCTGTACTATTATACTCCGATTTCCTGCTTTAGAGGAAGTCCTATCTAGAGGGATGCGAAATTTCTCCGGACCAAACATATTTATCGATATCTGCTTCCTTTTTTTTTTTTTTTTTTTTTTTTTGGTTGCGAGAAAAGGCATGATTAAATGTATATATAGGACTGTCTCATGAGACTATTTTTATATTCTATTCGCAATACTGTTTCAAAAAAAAAAAAAAAATAGCATATTACTGTTGCAGATGTTGTCAAAGTGTATGTGAAAAAAATTTTGTTTTTAAAAAACGGTGAGAGACAGAATTAAAAAATAGTCGCATGTGGCAGCCCTGAATATATATATGTATTAAATATTATATAATATATTAAATAAACATTACCGACCACCTACAAAAACTGTGAAATTATAATATATATAATTATTAAAAAAATATATACCCAATATATTTAATAATGCACACATATACACCAAATCTCTCTCTCTGTTTTTTTTTGTTTGTTTGTTTGTTTGTTTTTTATAAAATAAATGAATTTCTTTTAGAAAACGCTAAAATATTATATTCATTGTATGATAAGGTATAAGCAAAAATGCGAAAAATAATTATGTAAATGACTCTGCGAAATAATTTTCATTCAACACTGCATAAAAGTTTCAGATACAACCGTTGGCTTTTATAACACATAATATTTTTCTTAGGTTAAATTCTTAAAACTGAAATCAGTTAACTTTTAGGAAATATTGTCAATCAAAATTATTTTCGCCAAAACTTTTTCACACGCTTCCTCCGTGAAAGTTTTAAGTAAGTCAATTGAAATTAATTGACCATTTTTTTGCAGTGAAAATAATGATACTTATACTGTGATTATGGTCACCTTACTATGATTATAAAATCACATAATTTATCCACGAAAAATATTTTTAAAGCTGTTAAATACAAAAATCTCATTGTACTCAAATTATGGAGGGAGGGATGTTCGGAAGTACCAGTCAGATGTGGCAATTGTAATATGATGGACACCTTTAGAGAATACTTTTGACGGGAAAGTGATCCGAATTACCGTTCTTACACAGTAATAATCTAGTATATGGAATATAAATTTGGATCAGTAATTTTTCATTTAGCACAGAAATAATAAGTCTGGAAAAAATATATATATTTATAGCATTGCGTATCTTATTTACACCAATAACACAAACAATCTTTTTACACTACTGCTTTAAAATATTAATACTTTAAACTAGATTTTCGGCTGTTTTACCAATAAAATTTCTAGGTAGATATAATAAAATTTAGGGTAAAATAATCAGTTTGAAAATAATTTTTTTTTTCCTGCAGGATTTTTAGGTGTAAAAAAAAAAGAGAAAATAGAAGACAAACACCAGCTATTACAACTAAATCGAAGACAAGCACTAACTATTACAACTAAATCGAAGACAAACACTAACTTTTACAACTAAATCACAACTTTGTATTACACAAGGCTTCGGTTATATTATATTTATAACTGCTAAAACTTTCAAAACTTTTGGACAATAAGTTCTATTTTTATTATTTTTTTTTTTTTAATTGCCCGATGTTAAAAAAAGAAAGAAAGAAACACCTTTTAGCTGCCGAAGACAGTATTATTAGATTTGTTTGGAAATATTTTCGTTCTCATTTCGTTTCTGTTTTAAACTCCAAAGGAGCTATTTTCTGATACATTTTTTAAATGACTTTTGTTCGAAAAAGCGTGAAATTGATAGGTGTTGCAAATCAGAAACTATGTCATCGAAAGATGTTTATTATTTTTTGGTACATGCAAAAGATCTTTCAGAAAATGGTATGAAAGTGGGGGTTTTAAACAGAATTTCCACACACAACACCGCGAGACAAGAGAAAAAACTGTCGTTATGTGACAACAATTGCTTATAACTCGATAAGTAATTTATTTATCAAAACATGAAAACTCATTTCGATTCCTATTCGGTTCAATAGTCCGGCCTGCTAATTTTTTGATATTATGTTTAAAAATGTGTGAGAAATTGTGTAACAAAGTTTTTGCGTTCTTGAACAGGTGATCTAAGAACTATGTTAAATATATAAGTTCATTCAATACTGATTTTCGATACATTTAAAATTTAAAGCGTAGGGCTCGCTGTACTTTCGCTTAAATATATAAATTCAAATCAGACAGAAGTGCGTATAGAACGCCCGTTGTGAGCAGCTGAAGGCAGCATCCCAACTCTAAAGTTAAATAAATTTTTCATCTAAAAAAAAAAAAAAAAAAAAAAAAAAAAATCATACAAAATCGAGGGTGAATGCTACTGAAAGGACAGGGGGTCCCAGCTTTAGGAAGAATTAGGACGAGTTTTGTTTATTCATACAAAATCCTCCAAAAATATTTTATGCGTAGTTAAGGTTAATATCACAGTCGTGGACAACGTCAGATGGGTATGTTATAATGATTTTAATTAATTTTACGGATCATCAAAAACACGGGTCATTTTTTGTTTAAAAAAATAATTAGCAGGAAGAAGCTTTATATGCAACGTTAAAAAAGTAGTTTGTATCAGGGCTTAATTTCTTTAAAAAAAAAAAAAAAAAAAAAAAAAAAAAAATACCAGAGCCTCAATATTCTGCGGTACCGGTACTAACAACTGTATCGTTCCACACTCCCCCTTTCCTCCCCCTGTTACTCCAATCTGCATATTTATATTTCATACATTATTTGCAAAATTTAAAGCATTTTTTTTTCTTTAGCAAATAAAAATTTTAAATATATCTATCGGCATGTACTTAGCTGTCAACTATTCCACTTTTTAGTTATCACTCCTTCCGAATAGTAATCTTTTCCTAATTTTAATGCTAATTGCAGAATTCTGGGATTTAATGTGGTAAGGATTATGATTCGGAAATAGTGTTAGCACAAAAAAGTGATACTTCGCAGCTATGCATTTTCATGGAAAAATGAATGAAATTTATAGAAATTAATATTTATATGCTGAAGATCGGAACAAAGTTTTTCAATTTCCTATAAAAGGTGCATAACTTAAGCTATAATCGATTCTTTCCACATTAACAATCTTTTGTGGTGAGTCACTGAAAATCGGATTAAATTTAAAATTTCACACAGTCATCGGAAAGATTCAACGCTTATATAGAAAAAGGGGAAACACAGATCGATCGCTTTCTATCAGAATAGTGTTGGCAATTATATCTACTCAGAATTGAAAGTGACTTCGTAAGTGCGAAGAGCAGAGCCTTAGCATGGGCAGCGTTCATGATACAAAATAAATAGAAAAATCCCTATCATGATTTTTAAAGCATACGCAATAGAAAACAAAAAACCTCAAGCCAATGCTCGTTGGCTAAAAACAGAAAATATTCTTTTTAAGTTAGCTATCTAAAGAAAAAAACCCCATTCAATTAAAAATTATTCTACTGTCACAAAAGAAAATTGAAGTGAAAGCAAATTCATTGTTCAGTCTTTTGAGTGGCGCCGTATCAACACGTCGCCGAGATAGATTTGAAAATATCAGTAGAATAGAAAAAAAACTCAAATTCTGTTTTCCCTTCATTCTGATCAAAAAAGCATTAAAATGATTTTAAATAGAATAAAAAACGTAATTTTGAAGAAGGAAATTTTTTTTTCTTCTATACATGAATAAATCAAATTTTGGATGCAAGACAGATTGAGCTTGAGTCAGTCTAAGCCCAAAAACTGATATAAAAATTGAGTCCTTTTTATCTCCACCTCCTCTAGGTGTGCGACACGTTACGTCACATATATATGTTGATCAGGGGTGTAGTGAAGGGTATACGGATGTATACTCCATATGCACCTTCTTGATTTTTTAAAGAAGCTTCGTATATGCCCTGTTTCTCAAATAAATCTATAGCGTATACTCTAGCCATGAACTTCATGATTCTAGCGTATACCCTCTGCCGATAGCGTATACCCTCTTGGTTTTTTACGACTACAACATTCGTTTTGATAAAAAAGAATTCAAAAGCTTGGAGATGGGAAGGAAAGGAAAAGACAATTCAGACATCGTTTTTTTCGGAAGCGCTATTGCACCAGACTCCGGAGCCCTGTATTCATGAGCTCCGGTGAATTCAGACCAATATTTAAAAAAATACTAAAAACAGAGAAGTACCGGAGCTGGGTTCCGGCGCAAACAAAGCCCTGGTTTGTATAAATAAAAGCTAAATTGAAGACATTTAAAACATTTCTGCTTTCAGTTAAACATTCTGTTTATGAATTAGTCAAATTCCAGAATGCAATAAGATTCTTTGATAATTTAAATGAAACTCAAAATCTTAATACGTGTGTAAGAGAGAAAAGGAATTTTGAAATTGTATTGGTATGCAAATTTACAAAAAATAAATAAATAAATAAATTTTAAAGACTATTTTTATTTTCATAAAAATGATTTAAAGCTATAACAAAATTTTTCTACATTAAATCACAATATTTCTTTTTATTTGAGTAAATAAGGAAAAATAGAACATTATTTAAAAAATTACTAAAAACAGAGAAGTACCGGAGCTGGGCTCCGGTGCAAACTAAGCCCTGGTTTGTATAAATAAAAGCTAAATTGAAGACATTTAAAACATTTCTGCTTTCAGTTAAATATTCCGTTTATGAATTAGTCAAATTCCAGAATGCAGTAAGATTCTTTGATAATTTAAATTAAACACAAAATCTTAATACGTGTGTAAAAGAATTTTGAAATTGTATTGGTATGCGACTTTACAAATAAATAGATAAATTTTAAAGACGAATTTTTTTCATAAAAATGATTTTAAGCTGTAACAAAATTTTTCTACATTAAATTATAATATTTTTTTTGTTTGAGTAAATAAGGAAAAATAGAGCATTTTTACATTGAAACATTTACAATCCGAAAACTCTTCTACCGCTTTTGTAAAACGAAGTGTGAGATATTCCCTCGTACGTAAAACTGTAGGGGATCTTCTTTCATTGTAAAAGACTCCTGAAAGTAATCAATCACTTTCCTTTGAATCTGTTCCGACAGAGGGGAAAAAAGAGCAGTTGATCTGCAAGGAAGCTCAAATAACGACACCTTGACTCGGGACTGCCGCTTTTAAACCACTATTCTAGCCACGAGTTCTCTCGTGGCGGCCGAAAAAGATAAGGCAACCTACCCCCGAGGCATCTCGTGGCGGCCGGTGAAGTGGTTAAAAGAGAAATTGCACAAATTAAAGACACCGAAAACCGGGAAGGGAGGGCTCGGGGCGATGAAGCTTTCGAACGACTCCTAACCAGTTCGAGCCCATTATTAGTCTCGGGCGGAGGTGTCAACCGCCGCGGCGAGCGGCCTCTCTTTCTCCGCAGCCCTTTATTCTTCCACTTATTCCGACTCTTTTGCGGAAGCAAGGATCGTAGGTCTCCAGCCACGTCTCGAGTGAAAGACTAGCGAAATTGAAAAAAAAAATTGAATGAAACTGGACAAATTTAAAAGGAAAATTGCACAAATTAAAGACACCGAAAACCGGGAAGGGAGCGCTCGGGGCGATAAAGCTACCTAACGACTCCTAGCCACTTCGAGCTCATTATTAGTCTCGGGCGGGGGGGGGGGGGTAACCGCCGCGGCGAGCTTCTCTCCACCCGCAGCCTTTTATTCTTCCACCTATTCCGACACTTTTGCGGAAGCATGGGTCGTAGGTCTCCAGCCACGTCCTTAGTGAAAGACTCCCTAGCGAAATTGAAAAAAAAAATAAACATGAAAATTGAAACCGGACAAATTTAAAAGCGAAATTGCACAAATTAAAGACACCGAAAACCGGGAAGGGAGGGCCCGGGGCCCTGAAGTTACCGAACGACTCCTAGCCACTTCGAGCACATTAATAGTCTCGGTCGGTGGTTGGGGGCGGGCGAGGGGTCAACCGCCGCGTCGAGCGGCTTCTCTTTGTCCGCAGCCTTTTATTCTTTCACTCATTCCGACTCTTTTGCGGAAGCAAGGTTCGTAGGTCCCCAGCCACGTCCCGAGTGAAAGACTCTCTATCGAAATTGAAAAAAAAAATGAAAATTGAAACCGGACAAATTTAAAAGAGAAATTGCACAAATTAAAGACACCGAAAACTGGTAATGGACGGTCCGGGGCGATGAAGCTACCGAACGACTCCTAGCCACTTCGAGCCCATTATTAGTCTCATTCAAAAATCAAATTTCAAATTAATTGCTTAAAAGGCAATTTTAATTTGAAATTTGATTTTCATTTAAAATATTGTATGCAAGGCGAATGTTTCTGTCTGGAAAAATTTCCAAGTATTTATATAGTTTGAATCGCTGCTGGATTTAATTAAGTTTCGTGTTGGCGCCATGTCGGTGGCTCATGATAAATATTCCATCTTGTGCTGCTTGCCTTGTCAACATGTAATAGTAAGAAATTTTCCAGGCTGGGTCTCGTTCCATGTGGTTTAGTTGGTAGAATGTCAGTGCGCTAGATTGATGGCCCGGATTCAAGTGCCGTTATGGAATTTTTTTCACTATGTTGGCTTTTGCGCCTTTTAAGCAATCAATTTGAAATTTGATTTCCATTTGAAATATTGTTTGCAAGGCGAATGTTTCTCTCTGGAAAAATTTCCAAGCAATAATACTGTGATGATTCTTGTTATAAACACTGTGATGAATTTTAAAATAAAGTTTTGTTTGAAATATACAATATTATCTTTTTACAGTACTTTTTAGCAAAGTATCGCTATTTTGGAGTCCTATTCTTCTAATACTTTTAATGTTTCCACTGAAACAAAACAATGCTTATCAACTGGCATCCTTTTACATTAAGTTCTAAGCTTGATCTTGAGTTCAAGCTATATATTAAGAATGTGTAAGTTTTTTTGTGTTGTGATTTGTTATTATTTTATTAAATACGAACATGGAGTCTAACGGTTATTAATACATTTCCTATTTGAAGAACAATAAGATAAGCCATATTTATTTAAATTTTTTATTCCCGTGTCTATTGTATTTTGTTAATATGAGCTAAATAGATTTGGTATGATTTATAGGAAATGACTGATCTGGGAAATAGAAAAAAAAAACAATTAAGAAAAATCATGCGTTAAGCATAGGTTATAAAGCACTTTCCAACGCTTCCTGAATGCTTTAACTAGACATCGTAATTTAAGGAAATAATTTAAATAAGATAACTAAATAAATATTTTAGAAAACGCATAAAACATTTGAAAAACTGATTTCAGCAGTTACCGTCCATAGCCAAATATGTTTTCCAATTCTTTTGAATAGCCCTGTATTTAATCTGTAGGTTGATATATACTAGTATATAATGTGAAAATTTAGTTTAGCAAGAAAACGCATAACAGGTTGAAATTCTCATTCAGCAATTTATACTAATATATGAAAACATACTTGAATATGTTTGTACAACCCTTTAGTTCACCTAGAACCTTTATTACACGCCACTATTTAGTTAAAATTTAATTCAAATTAAAACACTCTTAAACTGCTGAAATCACATTTCCAGAAATTATAATTTATAGACGGCCATATATCCATTTCCTTGCGTGACCCTGTGTATCATTTTATCCATATTCTACAAACATTTCTTAGTAAATTAAATGCACTATTATTTTAACACAGTCAAACTGACTGGTAAAGTTATCATACGAATTGAATATTTCCAACTGAGCGAAAAAATGCCCAGGCCGGGAATCGAACCCAGATCCTTGGCTTACAAGGCCAATGCTTTTCCATTTAAGCTAACTGGGCCGACAACCAGCCAGCATATTTCGCTCAGATAACCTTATTGGTAGGAACATCTGGTCTGTCATGTAGACAGCTCAACAGAATAAACCGCAGGTTAAGGACCTCCATATTAACGATGGATACGTAGATGAACTATTATTTCCTTAACCTGCGGTTTATTCTGTTGAGCTGTCTACATGACAGACCAGATGTTCCTACCAATAAGGTTATCTGAGCGAAATATGCTGGCTGGTTGTCGGCCCAGTTAGCTTAAATGGAAAAGCATTGGCCTTGTAAGCCAAGGATCTGGGTTCGATTCCCGGCCTGGGCATTTTTTCGCTCAGTTGGAAATATTCAATTCGTAAATTAAATGCAGTTCAACATAAAAATCCATAACTCATCTAAAAAACACCTTTAAGCAATTTGCGCCCAAACCCATTAACTCTTACGTATACTTTTGTGTAGCCCTGTATATGAATTATAGCTTTTATATACACCATATACTATGCATAAATATAGTGAATCATAAAAGCGCATATCATAATTAAAAATGCATTTCCAGCAATTATCGCTAATGAACAGTAAAATATCAACGTTTATAAATATGATAAAGTATAAACATTTTTTTATAAATATTATAAATATCAAATTTTAAAAAGTATACTAAAGCAGTTTAATCTATAAACTTGTTATCAGGCATGAAAAACACTTTATTTCAATGCTTAAATGCATATTTTATTTTTTAATGCGAAGTATCGAACGTATATCGAAAACGTAGAAAATGAGTTTACAATCGAAGAAAATTTAATAACTGATTCTGAATGTCTACAATTAAATGTTTGATTAAAATCACGAACAGTAAAAACGTGCTTACATACAATTTAAAAAAATAAATATACCAATTTCGAAAAACACTAAATAATTAGTATTTATAATTGTACTATTAAAGACGAACAAAGTACAATAGATGAATTAAATATATTATTAGATTTAAGAATTTCTCAAAAACCTCTCCATATGTTATAAGGAATTCCTATTATTTTATAATTTTGGCAAATGTTAAATCTGAAAACATTGATATGAAGATTTAGAATTTTAAATAATAGATTAAAATATTATTAGAAATGAAAAAAAGTCTTTAAAAAGTTTCACTATTATAGTATGTGAAACGACATTTCCGATTCAGTATAATTTTAATTTCTAATCTGAAAAACAATTCCAGATCAGTCTCTTTCTGTAGGTATAATATAAAACTATTTAACTCATCACCAAATAACGGGAATAAACAATTTAAATTAAATAAGACTTACTTCTTAAGCTCCATAAATTATTAATATCCGTGTGTATCCGAAAATGGCGACGTCCTTTTCTTCCATTAAAAAAAGCTCACACAAAAGCTTATATTGTAGACTAGTAACTTACCGCGTCTGTTAGAACAAAAAGTTCTCTGTTTACCCTGCGGAATCGTGGGCAGACGATTTTTGGGCAGGTGTTCGTTTATTTGCTTCTGTATAAACAGATTTTGAACTTACATGTGCAATCATTTTATGAGACTGTATTTAAATTTTTGTATTTGAAGAATTTTCCAATGTATTTTACCTTTTCTTTTTATCAGTTTTAACCCCCCCCCCCTCCCTTTTTCTAAGTAAAGATTGTTTCACACATAATAAATACAAAATATCTTCCTAAAAAATAAAAAGCTATAAATAAATATCGAGGATAAAAAAATTTTCTTTGTCAATCTGTTATTCTTTTCATGTAAATTTTCTGTTGAATAAAACAATTCGTAAAATAACTTTTTTTAGAGTCATATCTCTAATACACAAATTTGAAATACGAATAATAACTTATATCATGAGTTTTGCATAAATTTTGTATTCTTTTTTAATTCGGAAAATGCTAATTTTATTTTTAAAGTCTGAAAGAAGTAGAATTAAAAATAAATAGTTACTTAAAATAGGTACACTAACAGGAAAAAATATGACTTGAATGTAAATTATAAAGCAAGAAATGTATGTATGACTAAACTCTGAAGACTACGTGCTCATTAAAAGCTGCAGACTTAACTATAATAGATTTTTTTTTGTTTGAAGCCACAAAAGCGTTTCGAATACCAGTGGTCGGTAAAAAAAACTTTAAAATGTTCCTTCCTACAAACTAAATATGTAAAGTGTATATATTTAATATGTTATCCAAATTGCACCCGCACGTACCATTTTTCCGAGAAACACTTTTATAATAATAAGAATAAGTGAAGGATTATTATATTAAATTGCAATACTAGATAAAATTGAAATCAGGAAAAAAGTATACTTTTACTCTCTTAGATATAAAATTTATAAAATATAGCATGAAAATCTAGTTTGTTGATACTTGTACCGTGCATTTTCCTTTATATGCCGCCACCATCTTTTCGTGTCTGAATTTACTATCCACTAATATATTTTAATTCCTTATGCCGCTGTAACTCGGGCCTTTTTAAAACATTTCTCTTCATTTTCAAAGATTTTTGAAGTTCATATTTTTCTCACACTGTGACTTACAATATGGTGGGGGTTTTTTGTGAGTGTGACGTGACGTACGTTACATGCAGTGACATATAGTCCAGTCAAAATAGGCATACAACATAGCCAAAACTGGCAGAGAGCTGAAAATTTGCAAAAAGGTTTAAAATATCATTCTAAAGGAAATTCCAAAAATCTTAATCGATCTGGCTGGAGCAAAACATTTTATTCAAGGTCAAAGGTCAAAGGTATAAAAAATTCGTTTTTTGCACATATCTGGTAAACGGCAGGTTTTATCGTAAAAATAGTTATTATAAAAATTGGAAATCTTGGAATTTTCTACAAAAAAGATCTTTACACCGCCCCCCCTCCCCTCGTTAGAGAGATATTGTGATTTCAAAAATTGTAAAAATCTAAAATTTTCATTATCTATAATCTAAAATTCAGTAATGATTCTAGTGAATTAGATGCATAAATTAAAGAAAGTGCCTCTCTGATACCACTTCCTTGCATGATATAACTAATGGCCCCAAGACACGACATAATTAAATGAAATCCTCCAAGTCTTACTACAATCTTTGATAATTCAGTTCCTTGAGGTGCAGCAGATACAATTTCTCGTGCTTTAGCATACAAAGATTGATCAAAAGTAATAATACATAGATCGTGGCCATAACTTTTTTAATTTTCCTGGGCATATAGTAAAGTAGTATAGTGTTGAATTTACAATTTTTATTTTACAATTTTTGAAATCGCAATATCTCACAAACGGGGGGGGGGGGGGGGGGGGGTGTAAAGACCTTTTTTGTAGAAAATTCCAAGATTTTCAATTTTTTTAACAACTATTTTTACGATAAAACCTGCCGTTTACCAGATATCTGCAAAAAACGAATTTTTTTTTATCTTTGACCTTTGACCTTGAATGAAATTTTTTGCTCCAGCCAGATCGATTAAGATTTTTGGAATTTCATTTAGAATGATATCTTAAAGGTTTTTGAAATTTCCTCCAGTTTTGGCAATGTTATATGTCTATTTTGACCTTAATCTTTGACCTTTGACCTCATTATATTTAATTTTATTATATCTACTTATATTTATTCCTTTCAACAGCTAATAACATGCACTGCATTTAGAAAGTGTAGATATTATGCAAAATATGAAAATTTTAGATTTTTACAATTTTTGAAATCTCAATATCTCACAAACGGGGGGGGGGGAGGGGTGTAAAGATCTTTTTTGCAGAAAATTCAAAGATTTTGAATTTTTATAACAACTATTTTTACGATAAAACCTTCCGTCTACCAGATATCTGCAAAAAACGAATTTTTTTTTATCTTTGACCTTTGACCTTGAATAAAATTTTTTCCTCCTGCCAGATCGATTAAGATTTTTGGAATTTCATTTAGAATGATGTCTTAAAGGTTTTTCCAAATTTTCAGCTCTCCGCCAGTTTTGGCTATGTTTTCCTTTTTTTTCGTCTCTTTTGACTGGACTAATAACAATTCTTTTTTATTGCCAGAAAAATAAAATTTGACAGTAAGCAATATGTTTTGAAGAATTTTTGTAATTTTTTAAAGTTTCCTAAGAAGTTCACATCTCAGTCACAATGTGACATCACTGAGTGGTGGCATTTCGGTCACAGATGTGACGTGACCACAGTGACGTCACAACGACGTCACTGTGACCATGCATGTTAGGAGGGTTGTTCCATAATAGAGCCTGCATGCAAAAGAGATATATTTAAAAGAAATCGTGCTTAAAAATTAAATTAAAAGCCATACAAAAGGAGTAATTTGAGATACATTTTTTAAACAAATTGCATTTGAAAGTACATTTTTTCCCCCCCACACGATTGTGTAAAAATTGAAAATGTGCGATATTTAGAAATTTATTCCAAATGAACTAGAATTTACCGAAAATTTCTTTCGTAAGACTTAAAAATAAGACTTCCATTTTATGGATGATAATTTTAAGGATTAATTTATAATAAGACAGTTATAATAATTATTATAATTATTATAATTAACTAAATGTGTCTTAAGATAATTGTTATAATAAGACACATTTAGCTACACATTATATAAGTTTATGAAATATGTGCATTTTCTGTTTAGTATGACGTCGATTTATAATATCTCCTGATATTAATATATCAGGAGAATCTGAATTTTTATTGACTTATAAAAACAAAATAGTACGCGTATTATCCCTTTTTTTAAAAGTATTTTGCTATTTTTTAGAGTGTGGAACACAAAAGAAATGATTTAATTAGAAAATTTAAAAGGAGAGATTTCTATATTGTTAAATTATGGAAGGTATAGCTCTATGTAAAGTTTAAATGGGTGCCGTTCCTTTAATATTGGATATTTTTTAACGCGACCTTCGAAAGGCACATTGCTAAATTAAAAGCTTTCTAACAAGCTATTATTCATCACTGAATGTTTACTGATTCGGATTGTAATTGAATTGTTGTCTTTCCATCATGTTTCAAAACGTTAAAAATGCGGCTGAGCTCTAGTATACAGTGCTATCGCGCTGTATGTATGTAATAAACCTTTTGCACAAAAAGTAATGCAATTTTTCAGCATTTATTTCTGATTAATTTTACATAACGAAATTAAAACTTATTCAATAAATAAATAAAGGAATAATATAAAAAAACACCCATTTAACGTATATGTAATCGAACAATTTAAATTTTTACACCGTCAAATAAAAAAATAAATGGTCAAGTGCAAATATTACTCGCACACAGAGGGTTCTGTACAACAAATGTATGAATTAGTAATTATATTATTTTTTAAAAAACGTTGCTGAAAGAATACTAAGAAAGAATAGTCTCGGTCAGTGGTTGAGGGTGGGCGGGGGGGGGGGGGTCAACCGGCGCGGCGAACGGCTTCTCTTTGTCCGCAACCCTTTATTCTTCCACTTATTCCGACTCTTTTGCGGAAGCAAGGATCGTAGGAACCCAGCCACGTCCCGAGTGAAAGATGCTCTAGCGAAATTAAAAAAAAATTTCAAATTGGAACCGGACAAATTTAAAGAGAAATTGCACAAATTAAAGACACCGAAAACCGGGAAGGGAAGGCTCGGGGCGATGAAGCTAACGAACGACACCTAGCCATTTCGAGCTCATTATTAGTCTCGGTCGGTGGTTGGGGGTGGGCGGGGCTGTCAACCGCCGCGGTGAGCGGCTTCTCTTCATCCGCAGACATTATTCTTCCAATTATTCCGACAGTTTTTCGGAAGCAAGGCTCGTAGGTCCCCATCCACGTCCCGAGTGAAAGACTCTCTAGCGAAATTGAAAAAAAAAAATTGAAAATTGAAACTGGACAAATTTAAAAGGGAAATAGCACAAATTAAAGACACCGAAAACCGGTAAGGGAGGGTTCGTAGCGGTGAATCTACCGAACGACTCTTAGCCACTTCGAGCTCATTATTAGTCTTGGTCAGTGGTTGAGGGTGGGCGGTGGGGGGGGGGGGGCAACCGGCGCGGCGAACGGCTTCTCTTTGTCCGCAGCCCTTTATTCTTCCACTTATTCAATCTCTTTTGCGGAAGCAAGGATCGTAGGTTCCCAGCCACGTCCCGAGTGAAAGACTAGCGAAATTGAAAAAAAAATTGAAAATTGAATCCGGACAAATTTAAAAGAGAAATTGCACAAATTAAAGACACCGAAAACCGGGAAGGGAGGGCTCGGGGCGATGAAGCTTTCGAACGACTCCTAGCCAGTTCGAGCCCATTATTAGTCTCGGGCGGAGGTGTCAACCGCCGCGGCGAGCGGCCTCTCTTTCTCCGCAGCCCTTTATTCTTCCACTTATTCCGACTCTTTTGCGGAAGCAAGGATCGTAGGTCTCCAGCCACGTCTCGAGTGAAAGACTAGCGAAATTGAAAAAAAAATTTAATGAAACTGGACAAATTTAAAAGGAAAATTGCACAAATTAAAGACACCGAAAACCGGGAAGGGAGCGCTCGGGGCGATAAAGCTACCGAACGACTCCTAGCCACTTCGAGCTCATTAATAGTCTCGGTCGGTGGTTGGGGGCGGGCGAGGGGTCAACCGCCGCGTCGAGCGGCTTCTCTTTGTCCGCAGCCTTTTATTCTTTCACTCATTCCGACTCTTTTGCGGAAGCAAGGTTCGTAGGTCCCCAGCCACGTCCCGAGTGAAAGACTCTCTATCGAAATTGAAAAAAAATAAACATGAAAATTGAAACCGGACAAATTTAAAAGCGAAATTGCACAAATTAAAGACACCGAAAACCGGGAAGGGAGGGCCCGGGGCGATGAAGCTACCGAACGACTCCTAGCCACTTCGAGCCCATTATTAGTCTCATTCAAAAATCAAATTTCAAATTAATTGCTTAAAAGGCAATTTTAATTTGAAATTTGATTTTCATTTAAAATATTGTATGCAAGGCGAATGTTTCTGTCTGAAAAAATTTCCAAGTATTTATATAGTTTGAATCGCTGCTGGATTTAATTAAGTTTCGTGTTGGCCCCATGTCGGTGGCTCATTATAAATATTCCATCTTGTGCTGCTTGCCTTGTCAACATGTAATAGTAAGACATTTTCCAGGCTTGGTCTCGTTCCATGTGGTTTAGTTGGTAGAATGTCAGTGCGCTAGATTGATGGCCCGGATTCAAGTGCCGTTATGGAATTTTTTTCACTATGTTGGCTTTTGTGCCTTTTAAGCAATCAATTTGAAATTTGATTTCCATTTGAAATATTGTTTGCAAGGCGAATGTTTCTCTCTGGAAAAATTTCCAAGCAATAATACTGTGATGATTCTTGTTATAAACACTGTGATGAATTTTAAAATAAAGTTTTGTTTGAAATATACAATATTATCTTTTTACAGTACTTTTTAGCAAAGTATCGCTATTTTGGAGTCCTATTCTTCTAATACTTTTAATGTTTCCACTGAAACAAAACAATGCTTATCAACTGGCATCCTTTTACATTAAGTTCTAAGCTTGATCTTGAGTTCAAGCTATATATTAAGAATGTGTAAGTTTTTTTGTGTTGTGATTTGTTATTATTTTATTAAATACGAACATGGAGTCTAACGGTTATTAATACATTTCCTATTTGAAGAACAATAAGATAAGCCATATTTATTTAAATTTTTTATTCCCGTGTCTATTGTATTTTGTTAATATGAGCTAAATAGATTTGGTATGATTTATAGGAAATGACTGATCTGGGAAATAGAAAAAAAAAAACAAGTAAGAAAAATCATGCGTTAAGCATAGATTATAAAGCACTTTCCAACGCTTCCTGAATGCTTTAACTAGACATCGTAATTTAAGGAAATAATTTAAATAAGATAACTAAATAAATATTTTAGAAAACGCATAAAACATTTGAAAAACTGATTTCAGCAGTTACCGTCCATAGCCAAATATGTTTTCCAATTCTTTTGAATAGCCCTGTATTTAATCTGTAGGTTGATATATACTAGTATATAATGTGAAAATTTAGTTTAGCAAGAAAACGCATAACAGGTTGAAATTCTCATTCAGCAATTTATACTAATATATGAAAACATACTTGAATATGTTTGTACAACCCTTTAGTTCACCTAGAACCTTTATTACACGCCACTATTTAGTTAAAATTTAATTCGAATTAAAACACTCTTAAACTGCTGAAATCACATTTCCAGAAATTATAATTTATAGACGGCCATATATCCATTTCCTTGCGTGACCCTGTGTATCATTTTATCCATATTCTACAAACATTTCTTAGTAAATTAAATGCACTATTATTTTAACACAGTCAAACTGACTGGTAAAGTTATCATACGAATTGAATATTTCCAACTGAGCGAAAAAATGCCCAGGCCGGGAATCGAACCCAGATCCTTGGCTTACAAGGCCAATGCTTTTCCATTTAAGCTAACTGGGCCGACAACCAGCCAGCATATTTCGCTCAGATAACCTTATTGGTAGGAACATCTGGTCTGTCATGTAGACAGCTCAACAGAATAAACCGCAGGTTAAGGACCTCCATATTAACGATGGATACGTAGATGAACTATTATTTCCTTAACCTGCGGTTTATTCTGTTGAGCTGTCTACATGACAGACCAGATGTTCCTACCAATAAGGTTATCTGAGCGAAATATGCTGGCTGGTTGTCGGCCCAGTTAGCTTAAATGGAAAAGCATTGGCCTTGTAAGCCAAGGATCTGGGTTCGATTCCCGGCCTGGGCATTTTTTCGCTCAGTTGGAAATATTCAATTCGTAAATTAAATGCAGTTCAACATAAAAATCCATAACTCATCTAAAAAACACCTTTAAGCAATTTGCGCCCAAACCCATTAACTCTTACGTATACTTTTGTGTAGCCCTGTATATGAATTATAGCTTTTATATACACCATATACTATGCATAAATATAGTGAATCATAAAAGCGCATATCATAATTAAAAATGCATTTCCAGCAATTATCGCTAATGAACAGTAAAATATCAACGTTTATAAATATGATAAAGTATAAACATTTTTTTATAAATATTATAAATATCAAATTTTAAAAAGTATACTAAAGCAGTTTAATCTATAAACTTGTTATCAGGCATGAAAAACACTTTATTTCAATGCTTAAATGCATATTTTATTTTTTAATGCGAAGTATCGAACGTATATCGAAAACGTAGAAAATGAGTTTACAATCGAAGAAAATTTAATAACTGATTCTGAATGTCTACAATTAAATGTTTGATTAAAATCACGAACAGTAAAAACGTGCTTACATACAATTTAAAAAAATAAATATACCAATTTCGAAAAACACTAAATAATTAGTATTTATAATTGTACTATTAAAGACGAACAAAGTACAATAGATGAATTAAATATATTATTAGATTTAAGAATTTCTCAAAAACCTCTCCATATGTTATAAGGAATTCCTATTATTTTATAATTTTGGCAAATGTTAAATCTGAAAACATTGATATGAAGATTTAGAATTTTAAATAATAGATTAAAATATTATTAGAAATGAAAAAAAGTCTTTAAAAAGTTTCACTATTATAGTATGTGAAACGACATTTCCGATTCAGTATAATTTTAATTTCTAATCTGAAAAACAATTCCAGATCAGTCTCTTTCTGTAGGTATAATATAAAACTATTTAACTCATCACCAAATAACGGGAATAAACAATTTAAATTAAATAAGACTTACTTCTTAAGCTCCATAAATTATTAATATCCGTGTGTATCCGAAAATGGCGACGTCCTTTTCTTCCATTAAAAAAAGCTCACACAAAAGCTTATATTGTAGACTAGTAACTTACCGCGTCTGTTAGAACAAAAAGTTCTCTGTTTACCCTGCGGAATCGTGGGCAGACGATTTTTGGGCAGGTGTTCGTTTATTTGCTTCTGTATAAACAGATTTTGAACTTACATGTGCAATCATTTTATGAGACTGTATTTAAATTTTTGTATTTGAAGAATTTTCCAATGTATTTTACCTTTTCTTTTTATCAGTTTTAACCCCCCCCCACCCCCTCCCTTTTTCTAAGTAAAGATTGTTTCACACATAATAAATACAAAATATCTTCCTAAAAAATAAAAAGCTATAAATAAATATCGAGGATAAAAAAATTTTCTTTGTCAATCTGTTATTCTTTTCATGTAAATTTTCTGTTGAATAAAACAATTCGTAAAATAACTTTTTTTAGAGTCATATCTTTAATACACAAATTTGAAATACGAATAATAACTTATATCATGAGTTTTGCATAAATTTTGTATTCTTTTTTAATTCGGAAAATGCTAATTTTATTTTTAAAGTCTGAAAGAAGTAGAATTAAAAATAAATAGTTACTTAAAATAGGTACACTAACAGGAAAAAATATGACTTGAATGCAAATTATAAAGCAAGAAATGTATGTATGACTAAACTCTGAAGACTACGTGCTCATTAAAAGCTGCAGACTTAACTATAATAGATTTTTTTTTGTTTGAAGCCACAAAAGTGTTTCGAATACCAGTGGTCGGTAAAAAAAACTTTAAAATGTTCCTTCCTACAAACTAAATATGTAAAGTGTATATATTTAATATGTTATCCAAATTGCACCCGCACGTACCATTTTTCCGAGAAACACTTTTATAATAATAAGAATAAGTGAAGGATTATTATATTAAATTGCAATACTAGATAAAATTGAAATCAGGAAAAAAGTATACTTTTACTCTCTTAGATATAAAATTGATAAAATATAGCATGAAAATCTAGTTTGTTGATACTTGTACCGTGCATTTTCCTTTATATGCCGCCACCATCTTTTCGTGTCTGAATTTACTATCCACTAATATATTTTAATTCCTTATGCCGCTGTAACTCGGGCCTTTTTAAAACATTTCTCTTCATTTTCAAAGATTTTTGAAGTTCATATTTTTCTCACACTGTGACTTACAATATGGTGGGGGTTTTTTGTGAGTGTGACGTGACGTACGTTACATGCAGTGACATATAGTCCAGTCAAAATAGGCATACAACATAGCCAAAACTGGCAGAGAGCTGAAAATTTGCAAAACGGTTTAAAATATCATTCTAAAGGAAATTCCAAAAATCTTAATCGATCTGGCTGGAGCAAAACATTTTATTCAAGGTCAAAGGTCAAAGGTATAAAAAATTCGTTTTTTGCACATATCTGGTAAACGGCAGGTTTTATCGTAAAAATAGTTATTATAAAAATTGGAAATCTTGGAATTTTCTACAAAAAAGATCTTTACACCGCCCCCCCTCCCCTCGTTAGAGAGATATTGTGATTTCAAAAATTGTAAAAATCTAAAATTTTCATTATCTATAATCTAAAATTCAGTAATGATTCTAGTGAATTAGATGCATAAATTAAAGAAAGTGCCTCTCTGATACCACTTCCTTGCATGATATAACTAATGGCCCCAAGACACGACATAATTAAATGAAATCCTCCAAGTCTTACTACAATCTTTGATAATTCAGTTCCTTGAGGTGCAGCAGATACAATTTCTCGTGCTTTAGCATACAAAGATTGATCAAAAGTAATAATACATAGATCGTGGCCATAACTTTTTTAATTTTCCTGGGCATATAGTAAAGTAGTATAGTGTTGAAGTTACAATTTTTATTTTACAATTTTTGAAATCGCAATATCTCACAAACGGGGGGGGGGGGGGTCGGTGTAAAGACCTTTTTTGTAGAAAATTCCAAGATTTTCAATTTTTTTAACAACTATTTTTACGACAAAACCTGCCGTTTACCAGATATCTGCAAAAAACGAATTTTTTTTATCTTTGACCTTTGACCTTGAATGAAATTTTTTGCTCCAGCCAGATCGATTAAGATTTTTGGAATTTCATTTAGAATGATATCTTAAAGGTTTTTTCAAATTTCCTCCAATTTTGGCAATGTTATATGTCTATTTTGACCTTAATCTTTGACCTTTGACCTCATTATATTTAATTTTATTATATCTACTTATATTTATTCCTTTCAACAGCTAATAACATGCACTGCATTTAGAAAGTGTAGATATTATGCAAAATATGAAAATTTTAGATTTTTACAATTTTTGAAATCTCAATATCTCACAAACGGGGGGGGGGGGAGGGGTGTAAAGATCTTTTTTGCAGAAAATTCAAAGATTTTCAATTTTTATAACAACTATTTTTACGATAAAACCTGCCGTCTACCAGATATCTGCAAAAAACGAATTTTTTTTTATCTTTGACCTTTGACCTTGAATAAAATTTTTTGCTCCTGCCAGATCGATTAAGATTTTTGGAATTTCATTTAGAATGATGTCTTAAAGGTTTTTCCAAATTTTCAGCTCTCCGCCAGTTTTGGCTATGTTTTCCTTTTTTTTCGTCTCTTTTGACTGGACTAATAACAATTCTTTTTTATTGCCAGAAAAATAAAATTTGACTGTAAGCAATATATTTTGAAGAATTTTTGTAATTTTTTAAAGTTTCCTAAGAAGTTCACATCTCAGTCACAATGTGGCATCACTGAGTGGTGGCATTTCGGTCACAGATGTGACGTGACCACAGTGACGTCACAACGACGTCACTGTGACCATGCATGTTAGGAGGGTTGTTCCATAATAGAGCCTGCATGCAAAAGAGATATATTTAAAAGAAATCGTGCTTAAAAATTAAATTAAAAGCCATACAAAAGGAGTAATTTGAGATACATTTTTTAAACAAACTGCATTTGAAAGTACATTTTTTCCCCCCCACACGATTGTGTAAAAATTGAAAATGTGCGATATTTAGAAATTTATGCCAAATGAACTAGAATTTACCGAAAATTTCTTTCGTAAAACTTAAAAATAAGACTTCCATTTTATGGATGATAATTTTAAGGATTAATTTATAATAAGACAGTTATAATAATTATTATAATTATTATAATTAACTAAATGTGTCTTAAGATAATTGTTATAATAAGACACATTTAGCTACACATTATATAAGTTTATGAAATATGTGCATTTTCTGTTTAGAATGACGTCGATTTATAATATCTCCTGATATTAATATATCAGGAGAATCTGAATTTTTATTGACTTATAAAAACAAAATAGTACGCGTATTATCCTTTTTTTTTAAAGTATTTTGCTATTTTTTAGAGTGTGGAACACAAAAGAAATGATTTAATTAGAAAATTTAAAAGGAGAGATTTCTATATTGTTAAATTATGGAAGGTATAGCTCTATGTAAAGTTTAAATGGGTGCATTTCCTTTAATATTGGATATTTTTTAACGCGACCTTCGAAAGGCACATTGCTAAATTAAAAGCTTTCTAACAAGCTATTATTCATCACTGAATGTTTACTGATTCGGATTGTAATTGAATTGTTGTCTTTCCATCATGTTTCAAAACGTTAAAAATGCGGCTGAGCTCTAGTATACAGTGCTATCGCGCTGTATGTATGTAATAAACATTTTGCACAAAAAGTAATGCAATTTTTCAGCATTTATTTCTGATTAATTTTACATAACGAAATTAAAACTTATTCAATAAATAAATAAAGGAATAATATAGAAAAACACCCATTTAACGTATATGTAATCGAACAATTTAAATTTTTACACCGTCAAATAAAAAAATAAATGGTCAAGTGCAAATATTACTCGCACACAGAGGGTTCTGTACAACAAATGTATGAATTAGTAATTATATTATTTTTAAAAAAACGTTGCTGAAAGAATACTAAGACTTTGTAAAAAAATATACAACGTAGGTTTGCGTATAGCTGTATATACAGGGTGTTTCACAAAGGACCCCTAACTTTAAAAATCAATAACTCGGAAACGGTGATAGATAGAAACATGAAACCAGGTGGTATGTTTAATAAAAAAATCGTAAGAATCTTATACGTAAATCTCAAAATTTAGTTCAAAATAGACCCGAAAGATGGCGCTGAGAGCGTTAAGAATCTTTGGGCGTGTTCAAGATGAACGCGCGCCGCGCTCTCGAGCTCAGGAGACAGGCACATGGAGTGGGTCTTTATCGTAGATAGAATAAATGTTCAATACGTTCAGGAAAAGATCTTGGATTTGATTAATGCTAATTATAAAGATAATCTGCTGCAAATAAAAGGTGAGCTAGACAGCTGAATGGATAGAGCATTGAACTCGAGACTAGGGATTATGGATTCGAATCCTTCGCGCCCCAAATTGTGTTTATGATTTTTTCATTTTTTTTTGTCTGCTTTATATTTTTCATAATAAATAAGATATTTTTGATAAAGATAAATTTTTATGTTATTAATACAGAAGCACATGTGAATTTTTATCGAGACTAGGATCCAGATCATATTTTACGGTGTTAAAATAAGCTCGGAAAATATTATAAAAATTAAATGTAATAGATGTACATTATTTTAACTAAAAATATCTGAACACATGTTTTCTAGAAGAGATAAAATATATGAGGTTTGTCGTCTTGTTTCGTAGTGAATAAAGTATGATTAGAATGTTTATAAATTTTCTACTGAAAGTATAAGTATGTATTTTACTTATACTAGCTGATTTTGAGTGCCATTTGTTTCTCATGTTTTATGAGGTATTTTGGTCTGTTATCCACACGGTTTAAAAATATGCAATCATAAACTAAGAAATATATATACTAAAACCTTCTCTGAAAAATTACCTAACTAACAGTTCAAATTCCATTGAAATCCCTCTAGTATAGTAGATTACAAATAAATCTATGCTAATAAAAGAACAAATCGCTCTGCCTGTGTGTCTGTGTGCCTGTGTGCGATGGCTAGTAAAATCTACGGCACGTACGACGTTCAAAATTTTTGTGAGAATAGCCCAAAGTCTCTCCAGATATACCTCGTTCTCAGAATTTCAAAATTCTAATTAACAGCTGAGTTATTAATTATCAACCGTCACTCACTTTCATTAAAAATTCATCTCGAACGGGAAAATCTCTGACGCATGCGCTGATGGCGCTGATACGCAAATGAAGTATGGAAAAAATATTCCGGGGGTATTTTGTCATTATTTATTAACTAACATCCTCCAAACCGCTTAGTAAAACTAAAAATAGAAGGCATGTTTTGAAAGATTGTACTTTTACGTCTCAAATGCTGCAATCAATTAAAAAATATATCGCAATTAATCCCTTGAAAAAAAAAAAAAGTTCAAAAAGGATGGTTTTTCCGAAAAACGTTTTTCTCCCTTATTGCAACATGCAATAAGGGAGTTTGCATGTTGCAAACTCCCTTACTGCAAGGGGATTGTTAAAATAATATACATCTATTACATTTGATTTTTATAATATTTTCCATGTTGATTTTAACACCGTAAAATATGATCTGCATCCTAGTCTCGATAAAAATTCACATGTGCTTCGCTATTATTAACATTTTTTTTTCTTTATCAAAAATATGTTATTTATTATTAAAAATATAAAGCAACGAATAAAATGAAAAAATCATAAACACAATTTGGGGCGCGAAGGATTCGAATCCATAACCCCTAGTCTCGAGATCAATGCTCTATCCATTCAGCTTTCTAGCTCTCCTTTCATTTGCAACAGATTATCTTTATAATTAGCACTATAATTAATCGAATCCAAGATCCTTTCCTGAATGTACTGAACATTTATTCCATCTACGATAAAGACTCACTCCATGTTCCTGTCTCCTGTGCTCGAGCGCGCGGCGCGCGTTCATCTTGAACACGCTCAAGGATTCTTAACGGTCTCAGCGCCATCTTTCGGGGCAATTTTGAACTAAATTTTGAGATTTGTGTATAAGATTCTTACGATTTTTTTATTAAACATACCACTGGTTTCATGTTTCTATCTATCACTGTTTCTGAGTTATTGATTTTTAAAGTTAGGGGTCCTTTGTGAAACACCCTGTGTATGCTAGAAATGAATCAATGTATATACCAAGAAGGTTCAAAGAGATATGAAACCTAAATAATAACAAATATAGCTATTCTATATAACTGATTTTTTAATATTATCCTAGTCTATTTATGATTAACTTAATTCGATACTGTCAATAAAAGCAGTGCATGATTAAACTTCATTTTGCATTTTATAAAGCCAAATTCAGCGTAGTAATAATCTTTTCATTTTACAATGTACCTAAAGTAAAACCCTTGTTCAAAATTTCAACTTATCATTATGCTAAGGGCGCTTCGAAAGGAGGTTACAAAGTTTCAACGCCACTTTGATCAGTGCCGCTTTTTTCCAGGTAGGTTTTCAGTTAACCTTTAAAGACACCTGAGGTGTATTGAAAGAGCCACTCAATGCAAACTGGTCTCGAATCCCATAGTATTTATGTGATTAATTCTAACTAAATTAGTCTGTATTTTAACAATTTCACGTTTATTGCTTTTATACTGCTACTGGGCATTGCATAACACAAATACATCGTTAAAAGTTGTTATTTAGGCTTTAAAAGCTGACGAAGCATAGAGTATGGCGCCCCTGCCATTACGTATGTCCAAACCGCCCGTGCCTTAAGGGTTAATATCTCGGCTAATTACAGACGATTTTTTCCGAAAATAATTATCAACAATATTTTTATACTTGTGCTACGATAGGTACCTCCAGCGCTGCACATCATTTCTGCTGAATGCCCGTAAATCGAAATTTGTGTGTATCGGAAAATACGATTTTCTCAAAAACTATGTGACCTAGGGTAATCGCTATAATTTTCCTGCAAGATTTAAATTAACGTCTACTACCTCTAATTTCTTCATAATTTTAGTCTCCGTAGATTCGGAATTAGATTGAGGGAACATATTTTTAAACTACATTTTCGACGATATCTTTGAAAATATAATACCTAAAATTAAAAGAATTGTATTTTTGAGTTCAGCTTTACGAAAGTTATCACACGATATACAAAAAAGTAGAGGTTTTTTTCTTCAAGTATCTTAATTAGCCCCTCTACATTTTTCATAAATATATTTATGATTGTTTAATAATCTATAGATATGTGGGTCAATAGTCTTTATTACTTACCCCAATTTGAACATTCCACGTTCCATAGATTACGAGTAAAATGGCTGTGACAGACAGACAGACACAAGAGTGATCTTATAATGGTTCTGTTTTTCCTTTTTAAGTACGGAAACCTAAAATTCTTTGAAATGAAATATATTTGTAAAGAGCATCTCATTTTACTGATTGTCTATGGTTTTAAAAATAATTTCCAAGAATTAATTTTTGTAATTTATCTCTATCAAGTGCTGGAAACATAATAATAAATATTTGGCATATAAAGCAATAAAAATTGTTCAGAATTTATTTTTGACTAATTTTACATAACGAAATTAATTATTAAGCATGAAATATTTTTAAATTTATATCTATCGCGTGGAGCTAGAGTATGAAAGATCCGTTTATCCTTAAAACAATGTAAAAAGTTCAGTATTTTCATACGTCTAATACTCCACAAAAAAATTAAAACTTCCTCTGTAAATAAGTAAATAAATACGAATTTAACATACATATAGCTGAACTACGCGCTTAAAGCACTGAAATGATTTAAATCAAAAAGGCTGCCGTAAGTAGTAAAATTTTGGGCTAATAACCCTTAGTAAGCGTCTATTGCGAGAACATCGTTTTTGATAAATTCAAAACTTGATTCATATTGATCGCATAATTGATATTTTTATATTTATATGCTTTTTTTCCATGTTAGTGGGCAATCTTAAATATATATTGCATGTAGAAAATTTATTAGAACTTTCAATTAAAAAAAACTTGTTTTCTTCTATACTCTGTAACCTGGGAAGCCCGCGGTTTATCCCCTAGTATTTAAAACCCATAGTGGAAATGGAAGTCTAAGGTCTGCAACCATTCACGTTATCAATTGGAAATGACGAATGTAAATTTACTGATATCACGTGGGTTCAGGAAATAAATTTACTGATATCACGTGGGTTCAGGGGGCCATGCCACACTGAAGAAACATACCTTTTTATCTAAAAAAATAACCAAATAAAGCAGTTCGCCGGAATAACTGAATATTATTTTATAACAGAGCGTTTAGTTTAATTTTTCTAATTTCGGAAACGTTCGATGTATTTTATATTCTTGAAATTATTCGTGTATTTTAAAAACTTTAAATTGTGGTTTGTAGGATGCTAAACATTATAGAAAGTGTATTAAAAACAATGAACAGCAGATCTAATGTTCAGGCTCCTGATCTGCAGATTTACTAGTTTTTCGTATTCTGAATCATATTTCATTTTTACAGGGGTTACATGCACAGCACACTAGTTACTGGAAATGGATTTCCATACGGATGTTTAAAACTTCTTTTAAGACATAAAGAACACTTAAACCTGACTTTGACTGATGGTAAGTGCATTATGACGAAAGATGTATTTATGCAGTAATTTAAAAGTTCATTCAAGTTACAGGTTCATTCAAAAGGCTTGAAGAAAATGAAAGATTTGGTGTTGCTCACTATTTTTTTTAACCATTTGGAAAAATGGTTATTGTTCTCGTCAGGGTAGGAAATCAAAAGCATATCTGAAGGTTTTTATTGGTTTAATCATCATTTTATTCGTTTTCTGATTGGTCTATACAGTACTCTTTATTTCCCTTTACATTCAACAGAGATGGACAACAGAGTGTTGCCACTATGACAAAAAAGTAATAGAAACTACAAAAAAAATTAATAACTCAGAAACAAATTGAGATACAGCTTTCAAACAAATTGCATTTAAAAGTACATATTTTTCTCTATACGACGATATAAAAAGTAATATTGTGGGATGGTTAGAAGTTTAAAAAATAAATTTCATTTAAAATTGGAAATCTGACGGTGGAAAAGCCTTTTCCCGAACAGCCAATGAAATGCCTGGATAATACGTATGTTTCAGGTGGATAATACGTACGAGTCGCAGGCAATTTCTGTCGCTTGCAATTTTTACGTGTAATAACACTATTAATGTTTAATTCATGGCGTACGTAATGTATGATTAACTCCGTGCGATTTTTTATGTCTTAAATTTTAGTCTTTGAAAAAATCATTTTCCAAATGGTCGTTGTAATTTCTTAAATGGCATTTTTTTTTTCTTTTACTTATGTTGAAACTGAAGTGCTAAATCTTTAGTGGGTGTTTTCCGATTGAGCTCTTTTTTTTTTGAAGTTGTTTTTCTCGCAAAATTGTCATGGCTTTTTTTCTGGAGAGCAGATACTAGAGCCTCAAAAAATTTTTACTTCTCAAAGATTTTTTTCACAATTTCTTTTTTCTTTCTGGACGGAGAGACTCTCCCGGCTTACACCGAAAAATATTCTGCCACTAGCATCTAGAAAATAAATTATGGTTATAGAAAAAAAATTGTTCCATGTCGTCCTCATAAATTCTAGCTCCCTTTGCTATAGAGTTCTAGTTATCCATTTTTAAATTCAAGGGTGTTTTCCTATATTATCGTGGGCAAACTGATTTATAATCTCTGCAAATATATGCGAACACAAGAAGTGAGTTTTAGTAACTTTAATTCTAGTTTATTAATTAATTCTGGTAATCGAATGATAATTTTTAACCATTCAAACGATTCAAAATATAACATATCGTTTTAACACTTGGAAATTTTTGAACAGAAATTCGCGATTATTTCGTCTATTCAGTTTAATTGTTTAACCTTATTCGTATAACTCTGAAATCTATATACTAGTTTAGGGATTTAGAAATTTACTACCTATTCGTTCTAGATGAAGGCGGTATATTTTTCTATCAGTGTAATACCTCCCTTCAACATACCGTTCACACTCTGGTGAAGATCTTAGATGTTTATAAGACTACTAGCAGCCTTCGCCCGTTACGCTGTTCAGTTTCTCTAAACGAACCTGAATCAAACGAAATATATCAAGTTGATAATTTACAATAGGATTTAGTAAAGAACGTAGCAGGATATATATAATAAACTAAAATCATCCCTGAAAATTTAAGAATGCGTCTGCTTGTTCCTTTTAAAATGGCTAATCTCTCATAACGGTTTTCACCTGATTATAGAACATTCGTCCATAACTTTACTACAAACCAACGTAGAAAGATATGCGTTACATACTAAATCCTTCCCTGAAAAATTATCTAACTAACAGTGATTGTTCCATTGGAATACAATCCGTAAAACCTTTTGAAAAAGGTTAATCATTTATAGTTTGGTTCACTGAATTTTAGAACTTTCTCACATAGCTATATAACAAAGCAATTATTGTTTCCTGTCCAAAGCAATTTTTTATAAATACTCATATTATTTTATTATGTAATCTAGCGATCAGCAAATCTCTTTTCTTTTCCGTCTCTAGATGGCTAACATGTTACCATGGAAATAAGTTTTGTTGATTTATGCATTTTTCTATGTTCTTCTGTTGATTGCCGTTGCGTGTAACTGATATCTACTGCTAGTATACGTTTTGATTTCTCCAATGTTTAATTATTCCTGACTAGTTGTCAACCCACACAGCGCGCAACCATCCATAAGTCATCTACAATTTGTAAACACAAGACAGCCAACACATCTATAAGTAGTGTAAAAAATATCCACAATACAATCTTTTCACATCTAATAGAAATAACATGTGTGATCTTTCTGAGTTCCTTCAGACGTTGATTATATCCAGATAGTATATCCTCCTGAGACCTGACATCCATTAAAATGGATGTTTTATAATGTATTTTTTTTTTTTTTTGCTCAGGTTTCAGGAGGCTATGTGACCACATCTATAAGATCTCCAAGCATAGAACACTTTTCGACTTGGAGTTTTTATAGATGTACTTAAGACTGGTATTATAGATACCCAGGGGCATCTGATATTCATCTATAAGACCTCTAAATGTAGGTCTATTTCTTGATATGCGGTATTTCTTATAGATATACTTAAGATAGGCAAGCAATGTCAATAGAAATACAACTTTGGGCAAAAATATTGAGCACTGCACCTCCATATTTATATTTGTAAAAATAATAATTAGATACAAATATTTAATTGTATAAAATTATGAATTTTCTTTTAAAATTATAACAGTCAGTGAAAAAAAAAATTAACTCATTCTTTAATAACTCTTTTTCGTTGCTAAATACTGAGTTCTTCATAATTTCACTTTTATTACAAGAATTATTTTATTCTTCATGATTAACTTGCATAACATAACAATGAAACTTCCAGTAATAAAAACAATCTATTTATATAATTCAGCAGTGATTTTCTGGTGACGATTCCGGGACGCGCCAATCCTTGGAAAGGCAAAAAAAAAAAAAAAAAAAAAAAAAAAAAACATATCGCGGACATGTTAGGCTTAAGCATTCTGATGCCGTATTATAAATCGAACAAATGCTTTATTTAATCTACATTGCATCACATCTTTTCTTTTTCTTTTTCTCTAAAACCTTCAAAAACTAAACAATTATAATGTTTTAAGTTCTAAATTAAAAATAAGTAGCTACCAACATATATTAGCGATATAAACGAATGAACAGTTACCATTCAGAAACGCAAGTTCCAAATCAAGAAACAAATGAATGACTCTTTGACGATTCATTAAAAAAATACGGCTGACATCTGATTGTGCTTTAAATATATTTTTAAAGCATATTAAAGTCTTTAAGTATTTTGAAATGCGTTTTTCATTATTGTTTACATTTATAAGCAGTAATTTTATTTACGACAGTTTACATTTACAAGCAGTCAGTTTACGGCAAACATATGAAATATTGTGTAATTTATTGAATAAATATTTTAAAAAGTATTATCAATGTTTTCAACAAATATTAATAGTTTTAAAGATTATCTTCATTCAATTTAATGATTATTCATCATTATTCATATGAATCATTCATATGAATATTGATTCATATCAATGATTCATATATTTCACTCTTCTGTAGTGGCAACAGTGAAAGGGTGTTTCTTTAGGAAAAACCGAGGGGAAAACGTGCTGATATTTCGCTACTACTCGCTTTGACCTGTCAGCACTTATTTTTGAATGTTTTAAAACAATTTTTTTAATTTTTATTATGGACTTTCCGAATGAATCGTTTTAAGAAAGAAGGCGCCAATTGACCAGGAAAAAAATTGCACGTTGGCGATCGCGGCAATCAACGGATTTCTCAGTTTGCCTGATAAACTCGGCTGAGATTACACCGAAGAGAATTAAACACCGATAGACACAATTTTTTGTTTATTTTTTATCTAAACTATGCATATTGTATGCTCATTTTCATAAAGTGTTTATCACTCACAGGAACGTTTCATTATAATAAAGATTTAAAAATGAAAATTACATTTTTTTTTAATTTTACTAAATTTTTGTACCGTTAAAAAACATAGCTTTATGTATGTGTATTACTTTGAATGATGCACATAATGGTGTTTTAGTTTCGGCCAAATATATGAATCAAATTTTAAAGTTTCATCTAAAATTAAAAAATAAACATATGATTTTTTAAAGAAATGCCACATGTTTTTTTGTTTTATTTAAGTTTCTTATTTCACCTATGCATATTTTAAGCTGAATTTAATATATTTCTGTGAATTATTTTTTGCTGTTTGAAAAATGCAACAGATTTTTTGTTTTTTTTCAACTATGCATATATTTTTAAAAGCATGTACAGACATGCCACTTTCCAGCGAAAATATGGAATTCCACTTCTTCGGCACAATTTATCATCCCTGGGATTGATGCAAATCAGTATTAAAATTTGTTGGCATTTTTAGGACGAGAGAGGGGGGGGGGTGATAGCAGATTTTGACAAAATGAAAATGCGAGTACAAACAGTGCCAAATTGAGTTTATTTCTAATTCTTTCCCATGACCTACTGTGCATTTAGTCCATGTATAGAAACAAACAGCATGAAAAAAAACATGGCCAGGAGCTTGCAACTATCATCTGTCTGCTTTGCCTGAAGGATTGTAAAAATCATGAAAAGATCGTACAAAAATGGTGGTTTCGTCAAATGAATATGAATTTCGTCAAAGAATCGCAGAAAAAAACACAATTTTTCCCAAAGGGTCCTTTAGAATGCATGTTTCGTCTAAGGATCATGGAATATGTGAATTTCGCCAAATAATAGTGGAAAAAACACGAATTTCATCAGATGACTGCAGAAAAAATGCATTATTTCATCAAAGTATCGCGAAAAACGTGAGTTTCGTCAAATAATCACAGAAAAAATATGATTTTCATTAGAGGATCACAGAGAAAACGAGAATTTCATCGAAAGGTTACAAAAGTGCAAGTTTCAACATACACTGCAAATAGAAGCGTCTTAAATTTAGACACATATGTGACTGAAAAAGAATTTTAGACACTTAAGTGTCTTAATCTGAAAATTCAGACATTATAGATGTCTTAATTTAAGATACATAAGTGTCTTACTATGACCATGGTGTAAACGAACTGAGAATAATGTCTAAAATATCCGCAAACGTCTTATTTTAAGACACTTCATTGCTTTAAACGTGTCTTAATTTAAGACGTTTTGATTCTTCCGACGCAATAACCACCAGGGGGCACTAGCACTCCCAGTTGCGCATGCGTTTTAGATATCTTCGTTCGAAGTGGTATACGTTGTAATTCAAACAAAGTTTGTTTTTATGTACGCGTGTATTTTAATTCGTTTTTTGCGAAATGTGAAGTACTGTGATTTTAATTCGTATTAACTTGGATTATTTATTTATTGAATACATACATCTGACGTGTGTGCTCGACATCAAAAGTCTCTTAGAAGCTGTCGTCGATACAAGAGCTGGATAGACACAGAACAGAAGTAGACGGCGGTTGAAGATTACACCCGGAAATTCTACGAAGCGTGTGCAATGGGCTTAGTGTTAACTCGTATCAATTTATATCAATAATATTGTGTTATTCATCTTCGTCCTGTCGAAGCTGGCAAAAAAAAAGAAACTTTTGTCTGGCGGGTCCTGTTTTTAGGATGAAACATCTCATTCTTTAAATATGGCTAGTCGGATGTATTATGGGATTACATTTTAAACTGGTGCAAGTCTTTCTCCCTCACTGTGGTTGTGGTAGTTTTTAAAATTTCAAATCGAGGAATATTTCTTACCTCTTGCAAACAGCGATAAGTAAGTGTTATAATTTCTTTATAGTACTAAAATTATTGTCTTTTATGATTTTATTTATTGTACTAAACAAAATCTTACATGAAATTTAATTAGTTTTGAATCTTTTTGCAAAAAAAAAAACACTAATTCTAGAAGTATATATTTTTAAATTTATGACGTTGTCTTTTATTACAAATTATGTATTATTTATTCTCATCTTTTTTCTCAAATTTAAAGTAATAACATCACTAAAAAAACAGACATATTTAAAAGTTAAGTTCATTCTCTTGTTTTGTTTTGTTTTCAATATGGCAGTTCTTAGTTTCAATTTCAATGGCTAATGCTTATCTCATACTCGACCACAAGGAAATAGAAAAAAAAAACTTTGAAAGATCTCCTAAAGTTTTCTTACTTCGTAGCTAGGGATTACAATCCCGGATTGAGATCCCGGGATCCCGCTTTAATTTTAACCCCGAAAATCCCGGAATTTTTACTGGAAAATTCCGGGATTTTCAGGATTGCCTTTTTTTTTTTTTTTTTCCACTGAACAATATTCAGCTGAAATTAAAAAAATATATTTATAAACTTTCGCTTTTGGAAAAAAAAATCAATTGATTTTCATGTAATTTATATATAATTGAAAATGAATGTTTATCTCAAGTATTTCTTAGATATATTTCTAAAGCTATTAAATCTTTTAATGTGTGAAAGCTTTTGATTTGGAAACATAGAAGTAAGCCAGTCATGAAAAAGGAAATCATTTGTTTATTTAGATTTCGCTGCATGCGTGGATTCGAAGGTCATTTTCCAATTAGACTTTACTGATAAGCATCGCAAGTTTGTATCATAGTGTGGTCATTCCACGTAAAATGAACAAAAATTAAAAAAAAGTCGTGGCCACATACTAACCAATTTTAATAAAATTCGATGCACAGGTTCAATTCATATTCAAGTAATGCTCTGCAAAATATCTTGACAAGAAATAATTTTTTTTTAGCAGTTTTGGACATTTAAAAAACTTGTGATAGAGAATGGCATGTGCGCAATCGTCCAAAATTGCAAGTTTGAAGTTCTGTATCTTGAAAACTGTTTAACAGAAAGGAATTTTTTTTATAATTTTGTAAACTCTGAAAAATTATCTTCTTATTTACTGAGTAATAATAATCTAGTAACACCATGATTATTTATAAATTGGTTGCAAAAATTGAAAATTTGTGAAATTTGAGAAAATTAGAAACGTTATAAAAATCAAAGGAATTAAAAAACCTCTGTGAAATTAATGCCTGATGTAGTATGTCATATGTAGATCGAATTTCCCAAGTTTTAAAGTGGACATTATTTCCTTAATCTTCAAAAAAACTTAGAAACTTTTTTAAAAAATTACAAAATCATGATTTTTCCTCTTCTGTATAAGCAAAAAATAAATAAAAGAACAGGCCCGACATTAACAATATTGCACAGACATAAAGATTAATAAGTCCATGATACGTTAAAAAATATTCAAGATTGCCTTTTGATTCCTAACATAAGAAAAATGGGTTCAAAATAGTAATGTTTTCTACATTCCATTCGCTATACCTCTTTGAATTCGCCCGCGTATCTTAAAATATTGCACGATTTCATGGAAAAACAAATTTAGTGCTGCCATCTAGTTTTTTTGTTTGAATTTAGAATTGATATATAGTTTTTCGTTTAGCTCAGTAAGTTCTTTCTACTCTAATTTAAAATTCTCTTGAGGCAAAAATAAACTGAATGCAAGAATAAAAGTTTCTGTATTTAAAGTATACACATTTATCTGTAATATCAAATAATTTAAAAGTTTAATAAAGCTTTCCTTGACTTAAAAAAGGTGATAGAAATATTGCATTTTACCCTCAACCTTTTTTTCTATTTATTTTTTTCTCATTAAGGAATAAAAAAGGCAAGAATGAAACTTTCGATATTTCAAATATATACTTTTAGCTATAAGGTGTAGCAATTTGCAGCTTGTCAAGGCTGTCCTTCGTGTGTAAAGGATTAATAGAAATATTGCTTTTTTCCCTCAAAAATTTTCAAAAATAATTTTTTTCTCGATACAAAATAAAAATATAATTACTAACTTACGCCAGTCTGTTAATTATCATTCATTCCTAATTATAAATAAATTTTAATATATTCTTTCCATTCCTAAGGCTAATAATCGAAATTGAAATTTTAAGCACATAGACAATACCTCGATTTTACATTCACTTTTAATGTAAATTTTAATACTTAAATTAACAATCCAGAAATCTATTATTTTACATTTACTCATAAATAGATACATAGGCGTAACCAGGGGGGGTGCCCTGGGTGCCCCCCCCCCCGCTTGCGCAGACTCAAGCACAAGCATAAAAAAAAATCGAAATCTACAAAAGAAAAAAGAAGAAGAAGTGAAAGCAGAGTTCAATTAGTTTAGCAAATTAGTTTAGTTCAGAAAACTAACAGCCTAAGTTTTGAAGTGTGATAAAAAAAAAAGAAACCCATCTTCTTTTTTTTATTTCTTTTTTTTTTACTAGGGGGCTCGGCCCCCTACGAGCTACGCTCGCCAACCCCCGTCCAGACACCGCAGGCTCTAAATGCACGCTAATTTGATCGGCTTTAAAAAAATTTCGAAAGATTGAATTATAATTTAAAAAACAGTGGCGATCTCCCTATAAACGAATTTCTATTCATTTCTCTTTGATTGGGGAATTTTAACGCCAAATCCGCTGCGGTACTACTTGATTATCCTGTCGACCAATTTCGCCAAATTATACAAATTGACATAATTTTTATTTTAAATAACGAAAGAACAAATAAATTCGTACAACATTAATAAAAATACAAATAAAACGTCGAAATAAAAATAACTTGATGACGTAGACACGTGTAACAACATTTCAAAATAAGCTAATATAAAAGGAATTAAGTAAAGAGAGTCTTTGTCTCCTGGTATTTTTTAACAAAGCGAAAAGAAAGTTCTTTTAAATGAGACATTTTAAATTAATCGTTTTTAATCTGACGTAATTTTTACCAAGCTATTCTTTCTCTTTTAAATAATCGCGTGAAAGTACTTTTGCTAGCAATGAAATATTATTTGCGCTTTCCTAACAAAAATAGTTGAAAATATCCTCTCAAAATATTAAATAAATGTCTAGCGCAATTTCTAAATTTAAACTTTTTTGCAATATTATTTTGTGTTCATTTTATGTAATAACTATAATGTGACGTAAATATGACGTAATTTCTCCTAAGACTTCTAACGCATGTTAATGAATTTATTATTTTACAATATCCTTTCTCTTTTAAAATTCACGTGTATACTTTTTATGACGTAATTTTTAATAAGTTCCTGCTTTTTATACATAATTATTTAATTCTAATTTGAAAGTTTTTTTCCTGTTTATAATAGTCACGTGTAAATAAATTTTTAATTTGAAGCAAACATTATTGCTTGCGCTTTTTATACAGTTGGCAACAGTTTAAATTAGTACAATTTTCTGAAATATGTAAAAAATATCTCTAGAAATGCTGAAAATTTGAATTTAAAATAGAAATAAAACCTGAAAAAATGAGTCAAAATGAAAAAATTAATGCAATCTGCACTCCGGCAAATTCTAACGCATAAAATGATCTAAAAATGATTACACTGCCATGTATAGTTTTTGCTGCTATAAAACTTTTTTAGTGGAACGATTTTGTCCAACTTTAGCATTAAATATCTCTTAAAATAATTCTTCGATTTGAAAACTATCTGCATCAGCGTGTTTATCAAACATTTCTGTATAAAACCACTGATTTTCATATTTTTGTATGCATTATTTTTCTCAATATTAACGAAGAAAGACCTCCGGGTACAAAAAATTCAAAACCGGCGGCGGCGGTGACAGCGGTAGTTACTTTTTTTTAGAATAGAGAGATTTTAAGAAAATTCGGTTGTTTATCTTTTTTAAAACTAGAATGTTTACAAGAATCTGTATTAGACATAGTAAGTCAAAAAGTTGGCTTTATAATCCCACTTTGACATCTTTGTTTGTTGGAGATTTTTTTAAACTCCGTTCTTTCTATTGCATTTTTCTGCAATTTCATGAGAAATTAACGCAAGTTCTTGACGAGGATAGAAACTATTTGTCTCTGAGGTTTCGTAGTTTAAAGTTTAGAAATAAGCACAGAAATCTTGAAATGGAATGTAGATGTGAACGATAATTCCAAAATGAGATTAGCCGGCGGGGGATAGGGGGGGGGGGTGTACGCAGACCCTGCCTCCTTTGAAAATGAAAAATAAAAGTTCAAATTAATCAGAAAATTCAAATTAATCTGGAGGTTGGTTGGTTGGTTGAATTGCGTGTTTCGCGGTCATTTTTTCACATAAAATACGATTTTTAAAGTTTCTTCTCGTTTCACGGCGTTCTTTTGAAAGTCGGAAAAGGAACCTGGTTTCAATCTTTTAGCCTAGTGCAGTAAATTTTGACCAAATTCGCGATTTTATTCTGCGATCATTTCATGATATTTACAATTTTTTCCCAAAATCGTTTGATGAAATTCACGTCTTTCTACGCGATTTTTTGTCGAAATCCGCATTTTTCACCACTAACCTTTGACAAAATTCGTGTTTTTTAGCGCGATCCTCTGGCGAAATTCGCATTTTTTGACGCGAGATTTTGACGAAATTGGTATTTCTTTAGCACAATCCTTCGATGAAATTCGCGTTTTCTTTCCACGATCTTTTGATGAAATTCGCTTTTTCTTTCCGCAGTCTTTTAAAGAAATTCGCGCTTTCTTTCTCCGATCCTTTGATGAAATTCTCGTTTTTACCGCGATTCTTTGACGAAATTTATTTTCTGTTGCGACCGACGGACGAAACTGATTTTTTTTCAGGGAGATCATTTGTCGAAATTCGGGATAGTTTTGCGCGACCGATCGGGAAAATTCTCGATATCTTTCCGTGCCAATTAAAAAAATTCTCAATTCTTTTCCGGACATTTTGACGAAATTTGCAAAAATTTTTGCGCCAGTCGTTTATTGAAATTCGTAATTTTTGTGCGCAATCTTTTGACGAAATTGGCGATTTTTCTGCACTCTTTTATCGAAATTCCCGATATTTTTCCACGATCGTTTGAAGAAATTCTCAAATTCTTCCGAGACCGATTCACTAATTGATTTTGAGAAATTCCATAAAAGAAATAAAAATCGCGGACTCACTGAAGAAAATTCTCACTGAAGAAATTACTTACTGAAGAATCACAGGTCTGTGAACGAATTTGGAGAGGGGAAATACTGCACAGCATTTTCTATTATGCGGAACTTTCCTTTTCTGTGCACAAATACCGCGATCCCGCACCCTGTTCCTCAAAGAGAACTTCATTACTAGAAGAGTTTCGTTGGTTGTTTTTTTTTAAAACGAACATAGAATTAAACAAATAAAGGATTGGGGGGGGGGGGGACTATCTTCGGCAATGCACTCCCGAGCAAGCTACGACCTTTTTTGTCTCGAAACAAGCGAATCTTGAATTATTGCGTTTTTTATTTCGAGCCAAATTAAATTTTCACCTTTCTTATAAGAACTGATTTGACATTATTCCAATTCGAATTTAATCACGGCAATTGCAAAAATTACCGGAGAGTTTTTTCTATTTCAAAAAAAGTGAAAAATCGCCTCAAAGCACGAAAACCCCAGCTAAAAATCGCATTAAAAATTCGGAAGATATTAAAAAACCACAGGGAAGGAAATTAACTAATTGGGTAAAAGATTTAAACCGGATTCCTTTTGGGAATGTCTAAAAAAAAAAAAAAATCACCGCGAAATGCGAAAAAAACCCTCTAAAAATAACGTTAACCGTTCAGGATCGACATCTTATTCGAATTTTATTCGTTTGGCACTACTTTTTGTCAATTATTTCACTTATTTTTATAAATCACGAAAATCTCGTAACTAAGTAAAATCAATTTTACTTTTATTTTTTACTTGTATCAAACTCAAGCGTTTTAAGCACTTTTTGAGGGTGCATATATGCACCCATGGTCCTCAACGGGTTAAAAAATTGTTAAAAATTGAAAAATCGCTGTAAGAATCCCGAATCTCGAAAACACTTTATTGAAAAGAAGACAAAGTTTACTGGATAAAATATTGAAATCGGATTCTTTTTTACTAATTTGAAAAAATTGCCGCAAAATACGAAAGAATTCGCATAAAAAATTAATTGAAAAATTCCAGAAATTGTCTTCGATATGCATGAGTTCAGTTTATCTAATATATTCGACACATTCTGTGGTAAAAACATGAATTACCGTAATTTCCGGCCTATAATCCGCGAATCAAACAATTATGTTCGGACCCAGAAATCTTGTTTCATAAACGTAACTTGTTAAAACGCTATAAATATTTAACTTCAATAATGAAATAAAATTTCTGGGTCGAAACATGATTGTTTGATCCGCGGATTATAGGCTTGAAATTACGGTATTAATGAATATTTTTATTATTTATAATATTATAATAATTATTTATATAGACTTTCCTCCAAAATTTCTTGGATACCTCCGGTGATCCCTAAGAAGTCATGGAGTCACATTCTGAAAAACTTTCGTGCGTATGTACTGGTGTACCGCATGTATTATCTGAAATTTATCATCCGGCAAAATTTCATCTACAAGACTTTAGCTGAGATAATTTTAGATCTCATGCAGTGCTCCCCTGTGCCTATAGAAGTTTACAGTATGATTAAAGGCCTTTTTAAATCTTTATAAGAAGTTAGGGTGCCAAAAGGTTTTACACTTGTGACCACGCTTAGTCACTGTCTTATGGCACTGCTGCAAGGACATTTACGTATATATATATATTTTTTTAGATTTAGTTTTAATGTTTTGAAACCCTTCTCACACCTCCTCACGCAAACAAAAATCGCGTTTGAGCCCTTTTTAAAAGAAATACCACACAACTATACCTTCTAAGATAAAAACCTGTCTAAAACGGAAATTCGACCGGTTTCATGGGGTTCCGTTTTAGCAGGTTTTACTACATAAGACATTGTTTGTATCAAACATGTCTAAGTTAAAAGGTCTGGGCACCCCCCCCCGTTCAAAAGGCTGGTTACGCCTATGAGATATGATCTACTTATAGACGGATTTTGATTAAAATCTGTGACATGTGTGCCACAGCTGATTTGCTCATTTTGCATGGAATGACCCAGTGATATCATGTGCTAACTTTTTTTTTTTTTTTGGCTTTATTTTGCTTTAAAGATGTCTTGTTTAGTACCTCATAGGAATGATAACAATAAGCCCATGTGGCAATATAAATTTTTAAAAAATCTAAATTTTAAATGATTAGGATTTTTATTTTTTTTCGGGGAAGGGGGGGGGGTGGATTTTGTATGAAATTTTCGTAAATTTGATATCTTAAATCTTGCACTGATTATAATGAAAGTTTTGAACTTTTAGAGTAGGACAAGATTAAAAAACACAAAATATAAATAAACAAAATACCGAAGTAATTTTTTTCTCAATATTAACCCTTTGCAGTCGAGGACTCCGGAGCGGAGCCATTTAAAATTTGTCTTCAAACTCGAGGTCTCCGATACGGAGACAATGCAAATAACTTTGTGATACCATGTAATCTTGGCTATTCTAGACAGGTATCACAAAATTATTTGCATTGTCTCCGTAGCGGAGCCCTCGAGTTTGAAGACAAATTTTAAATGGCTCCGCTCCGGAGCCTCGAGTGCAAAGGGTAAAGTAGAATATTTATTTATTTATTCATAGTTAAATAGCTGTTGTGATTATCATCTGATATATATGTAAAATTGCCTATGTGGCAATATAAATTTTTAAAAAATCTATTTTTAAATTATATGAAGTAGAGTAGGACAAGATTATTAGAAATATATATATTTATCCATGTACTTTAAAAGCCCTCAATAGCCCTTGCCGCTGAATTTGTCCGATAATCGGAGATGTCTGCTTTTGTGAGGTAAAAATATACAAATATGTATGCCATGCGGATTAAAAAATTATTCGCTAAATAGATGTTTCAGAATAGCTATTCAGGAATGTCCATTAACCTCCACAACGGATACTCCCGAATACCGGACATCTCAATTAAGATAACAATAATGCAGGGTTGCATTTTTTGCAAAAGAACTTCTTGATTAAAGAATGGGCATACTGGGCCGTGCCCCGCCCCCCTACGATTTTAGTGCCCACAAATTTGATGTGCAATATTTGTAAAGTTTATATTTTAAATCTGTTTCGAAATTCCACGGATTATAATCAATATTTTGAACTTTTAAAGTAAAATAAGATTAAAAATAAAACAAATTAAAAAAATCTAATATTTAGATAAATATTTTTTGTTTTAATCTTGTTCTACTCCTGAAGTTCAAAATATTGATTATAATCAGTAAAATGTCGTAAAAGATTTAAATTATCAGCTTAACAAAAATTGCGTACCAAAATTGGGAGCACCAGAAAAATCAGGTTGTAGGGGGGGGGGGGGGCAGGACCCCAGCCAAATATTTTTCCAGGATTCAACGTGGTCAAACATGGCTACGTATGATGCTTACAAAAAAAATGGATGCTATTAAGACGTTTGAAGTGTCTGAAATTCAGACACGGAAAGTGTCTGAAAAAATTCAGACATTTTAAAATGTCTGAAAACTGAACACTCCGTTTCAGGCACTTAAGTGTTTGAATTTCAGACATTTTAATTTACAGTGTACGATCCTGAAAAAAATGTAAATTTTGAAATAGGGAGATCTTGAAGCTTATTGGTTCAACAGTGTCAGGTGAACCGTTAGTCAGCTAAATTTTCTGTTACGTAACTAATTTGCTGTATACATTCGGAATCACATGTGCTTCTGTCAACGTAATTTGATTGTAAGGTAAGTCTCGCTTGCTCTGCTTTTTATTTCTTTTTGTTTTATTTTAGGATTTTTGCATTAGCTGTTTGAAATGCACCCTTTATTGGCCAATATATCAATTTTTACATGGTTTACCATTTTAGAGACGGAAGATTCAGCCAACGGCTGCCGAAAAAATTCGAGTCTGAAAACATCGAGGGTGTATTACCAAACATCCAACAAAATTTAAATTTAATTCAGTTAGAAGAGAAGTACCATACCTTGACGATGTTTCAGACCCTGAAGAGGATCCCTTTTTCTAAACATTAAATTATTATTTTATTTTATTTTAATTTTAACTGATTGTTTGTTTTTTTTGTAAATATTTTAATTTTTTTTTGTATGAAACTCCCCTTTTTTTTATGAATCGCCGTCTCATTTATTGGTATTTCTTTGTATTTATAATTTTATTTTATACTAGCTAACTTGCCCGGCGTTGCCCGGGTACATAAAAAAAACAGCACGAACCTCAGAAAATCACAATAAGATATCGCGAAAAAATTTTAAATCGCTACACAAATTTTGAAAAGAGAAAAAAAAAATTATTGTGTTCGAAGATTGAAAGTTGATTCAACTTCTATCAACGTCTTTCACTAATGTAAAAAAATGGTAGAAAATCGCTAAACTACACTAAAAATCACATACAAAATACCCGAAAAATTCGAAACTTGTTACACGAAATCCGAATAAGCTTTATTGAAATGAAGGTAGAAATTATTTTAGTATTATAGGTCAAAAAATGGAATGTCAAAAAATTGCAGCAGATCGCGAAGAAACGTAAATATCGAATTAAAAATCACCTGATGACATAACAAACACGTGTAAAGTATTTAATGTCAAGTAAATTTGACATTTACGATCACCCATTATTGGCATTTAATCTTATAGTTTGGCGATATTTTTTTTTTTTTTTTTTTTTTTTTTTTTTTTTTTTTTTTGTCTACGGGATAATCAGGTAGAACCACAAATTATTTCTGTTCGTATTTAAAAGGAGATAAATAGCTCTTCTTTATATAAATAAATAAAATATATATTGAAAAAAATGCTTATACGTATATGAAATATGAAAAGTAAATAGTTTGCCAGTAAATATACCCAAAATTCACTTCACTCGCCAAGGCCATTTTTTCTAACTCACCAAAGCCCATATATTAAAAATATACCAAATACTCTTCAATCTTGTTGCCTGATACTAAGTAATCACAATAATGTAAATAACTATTATGCATAGACGTACCGGGTTTGGCGCGATTTTTTTTTCAGGCCCATTTGGTGAAAACATCGTTTTCAAATACCAGTTACAGATACATATTTAAATTATTTTCTATTATTTAAAAAGGAGATAGCAATAAATAATAAAAAGTTTAATTAATATCTATAGAACAAAACAGTTTATATAACTGTAAAAAAGAAAATAAAAGTAAATAAACAATTTATTAATAAATAAATACCAATAGCCGACTTACCATGTCAGGCAAAATAACGCCATTTTGGAGCCATTATGTACCATGGAGCGTATATGACATCTGTGCCAACAAAACTTTCAAAAATATAGTAAATATGTCATTTGGTATTGGCTTGATTATCGAAGATTATAAAATATGTGTGTATATGGCACATTTTTACACTAAAATTTAAATACTTGACTGCATAGTTATAATTTTAACTCCTTTTTATATAATTTACATTTGAATATAAAGATTTACTCTAAAATGTTCTCCTATACTTAAAAAAAATATTGCGGCCTTCGCCTGGCTTATTTCAGGCTTTTGCCTTTGTGGCTTAAAATTGCAGTTTTTGGCTACCAAGGTAATAATTAAATAGCATATAACTCACAAATAAAGCCTTTCTCCTGTAAGACATACCATCAGAAAATTACATAAAAATGATAATTAAATTGAATTTAAAAAAAAGAAGGACTAAAAGACTGTTACTTAAATTTTATTTCTTCAAGTTTTTTCAGGCACATTTTTATTAACCTGTCGAAGCGAAAAATCGCCAAATAATGTATCAATTGCTTCTTTTATACTAATTTATTTTTTAAGTTTTATAAACATTCCTTTCATATTTAAATTAAATATTTTCATTTTATAAATTTTATCTCGCATTAAAAAGGTTTTCCAGTCTTTTTTTTTTTTTATTAAACAAATAACAGTTATTTTCTTTTAATTTGCGAGTTGTTTACATTATTTTCTAACGGATATAGCCATTTCAATTCATTTATCAACTATAATTTTCGCCAAAATGACCACTGGCAACCCTTTCGTCAAAAATATCAATAAAATACAATAATCTAAGCATAGTATCCTGTTACTTTTATTGACAATTTAATTTACTTGGATTCCCTTAAATATAATTAATATAATCCCTTAAGTTAATATTAGTTTTTGTTGCATTAAAATATTTCAATTTGTTGATTTTCTGTAAGCAAGTAATCCATATTCGTTTACAATGGAAGTCTATGGGAATTTGGCGAAATATTAGAGATATCGCCAAGTTGGCGTCACTTTTGGCGACTCATTATGGTCGCCAAATTTGGCGATATACCGTCAAGTTGGCGACAAACTTGGCTGCGTTTGGCGACAGAACTGTGTCCCTCTAAGGTAACCTCCTTAGAGATATGGAAATGCATTAAATGCCATTCTATAATTGCATAAAAAATTGCTAAAAATTCAAAAATTGCTGCACGAACTCCGAATAAACTTTTTTCAAAAGATAACAAAATTTACTATATTGGGTTAAAAGAAAGAAACCATATTCTTCCCACTTATATGGAAATATCGCCTGGAAACATAAAAAAGTGCTAAAAATCGCATAAAAAATTAAATTTTAAAAAATCTAATCAAAAAATCGAAAATCGGGCTTCAAGGTGCAAAACTTCATATATAGTCGTACCTTTTCCCCAAATTTTGTAGCTCTACGTGCAGTGGTCTCTTCAGAACACCGTCGACACACTCACTCACTCACACACAAACTTCTTTCTTTATTATTACTAGGGGATCGAACCCGAGCTCCTCTGGTTACAGAGTATAGGTGAAAACCATTCTTTTTTTTTTTTTTTTTTTTTTTTTTTTATTTACATGTAATATATATTTTAGATTGCACACTAACATCAAAAAGAATTTTTATCTGAAAAATATCAATTATGCAATCAAACAAAGTTTTAAATTTTATTAAAAGCGATACTTTCACATGTCAGCGCATACCAGGAGTTATTAGCTCAAGATTTTACGACTTACGGCAGTTTTTTCGATCATTTCAGTGCTTTATTCACGTGGTTCAATCACATGTCTGTTAAATTGTTTTCTTATTTACATTATTTTAATAATTTTTCTATAGAGGAAGTTTTAATTTTGTTATGCCACATTAGACGGAAACAAATGCTGAACTTTTTACATTTTTTAAGGGAGATTAATCTTTCGTAATCGAGCTACACGGGATAGATAAATTAAAAAATAATTCATGCTTGAAAATCTATATATTTTATGCTATCGTAGGTGGCACAGAAATCGCGATTATTTGTTAATTGTTTAATGGCAACACCTGAATGTAACGCATCTCATTGGTTATTGTGTAATATTTTTAAAAAGGGAATAACAATAAATAAAAAAAAGTTTAATTAATAACTATAGAACAAAACAATTTATATAATTAAAAAAAAATAAAAATAAATAAACAATTTATTAATAAATAAACAACAACATCCGGGCTACCATATCAAGCAAAATAACGACACTTTGGCGCCAGTTAAGTACCCTGTGCGTATATGACATTGGCGCCAGAAAAAAGTCGCGTCAACGTAGTGCGTATATGACACCTGTGTCGTCTTTTATTCATCTAATTTAAAATACAACAAATAAATAAATAAATGAAGGTACTTTTCCAGTATAGGTACTTGGCGAAATAGAGAAAAGGTCCATGGCGAGAAAAGAAATTTGGCAACGTATTTTCTGGCAACCTATTTCATCAAAATATTTTTTTCGAATAATACTACATAAAAGTTGCTATGATCGCAAAAAGTTCGTACTTTCATATTAGCTGGGCGCAATTATCGCCAATAACATTTTTTTAACTCGCCAGCAGCATTTTTAGGTAGATTTTGTAAGAAATACTACCTATTGCAGTCGTTACCATGGTGCGACTTTTGAAAAATTCCTTCATAACTTTTCATTACATGACCCCAGGAACCCAAAACCACCCCCACATAAAAAGTTTATATATATATATATATATATATATATATATATGTATGTATGTATGTACTAAATTTTGTCCTCACGATAAAAGTCGCAATTATGCACGGAACGTCTTCAAACTCGCCAACAACTTTTAAGATAGCTAATTTCTCGGCGGGGATTGAAAATGAGCAAAATCGGTCCAAGGGAATGGGAATGGGGAAGGTTTAAAATTTTGAATACCGTCTTAACATGATTCTGATAAAACCAGCTTTTACACAACAATGGCAGGAAAAAATAAATATTTTTCGTTATAGCTGTTGCCAACAATTAAACAAAAAGCAATAAAATTCTCACCACAAGAATTGCTTTTCTAATGCAGTGTTTTCACGTGAAAAATTAAATTAGATAAACAGTTTGACGAATTGAAAACAAATTGAATATTATGTCATGAGTTTTCTAGAGCAAGATTTCTGCATGAAAATTCAAAATGAAATAAATAGTTTGACGAATTGAAAACAAATTGAATATTACGTCATAAGTTTTCTAGAGCAAGATTTCTGCATGAAAATTCAAAATGAAATAAATAGTTTGACGAATTAAAAAAAATAACAAAATATTGCGTCATATTGAAAATATAATGGACCACAGCAGGTGAATATGTAACGTCATTGAGTTTGAAGAAACGTATTAAAACATGATAAAAACCCGAGTATTGAAATATTAACATATTTTAACACTTTGAGGTTCTCTGAATTTGATTTAGCCATTTTTAAACCTATTCCATATACATGCGTGTGTGTCTATTAGAATTTTCACAAAATGTTTAGCTCCCTAGAGCTCATTCTTAGCGAAGGAACTGGGTTTATCTTTAATCTTGATTTAAGTTTTGTTGGTGAATTTAGTACTTAACTTCGAAATCTACCTCCGCCTGTAGGCCCGAGCCGGTAGGGATTTTTTATTTTTCGAGGTGTAAATTAAAACAATGCTTTGATGTTGAAATTAAATGGTTTATGGTATTTATTCTTTTCTTTTCTTTTTCCTTTTTTAAAGATTTTTTTTTAAACTGAAATTCTTGATTTTGAAAAGTTTCAGCTTTAAATTAAAGTTATCCATTTTATAAAATGAGTGAAAGGGTTATATTTTAACTTAATATTTCATATTTCTTTAGAAATATGAAAAAATACGACGGGTACTATGTTTGGCGATTTATCAACTGTGCCCGACTAACATAAAAATACCGAGTTATTGATTTCTCTATCAGAATCTTCCGATTTGGCGAAGGATTGAGCAAGTAAATTAAATTATGAATAAAAGTAACACGATATAATGCTTAGCATTCCATTTAAGGGAGACCAAACTGGTCGCCACGGGCAGCTAATTATTTTAAAAACCGTAATAACTCAGTCAATTAAGATACAATTTTCAAACACATTGCATTTGAAAGTAGATTTTTTGCTCTATTTGACGGTGTAAAAATTGAAAATGGCTTTGAATTGGAAACTTAAAAAATCACTGACATAGCATGCACATTAATTTCCATTTTTTTTTTTCAGTTTTTATGAGAAAACGGCAACAAAAGCTACAGTAATATATTATTTTCTTTACTCGGGGATTATTTTCCCTCTAAACCCTCCATGATTTTCAACAGAAATGGCGGACTTCCGTTGCCACAATTACAAAAAATGTATTAAAAACTACAAAAAAATTAATATCTCAAAATTAAATTGAGATACAGCTTTCAAACAAATTGCATTTAAAAGAGCATTTTTTTTTCCTTATACAACGGTGTAAAAATTTAAAATGTGCGATGTTTAGAAGTTTAAAAATTTGCAGTAAAGAAAAATGCAAAACCGAAATTTCATTTCAAATTTCAAAGTGTTGCCATTCGCAGAATGACGTATGCGTTACGCACAGATATGTTTGTCCTTTATAATATAGACTAGGGGATCGTACCCGGGCTTCCCGGGTTAAAAAATATAGGTGAAAACATTTTTTTTTTACTTTGAAAACTAATATTTATTTTATATGCAATAAATGTTTTGGATTGCCCACTTACATTAAAAAAGCATTATTCATATGGAAAATACGAATTATACAATCAAATAAATTTTTGAAATTTATCAAAAGCGATATTTTCTTATTAGCCGCATGCTAAGTTATTTGACCAAGATTTTGCTACTTATAGCATCCTTTTATATTCTGATAATTTCAGAGCTTATACATGTCTGTTAAATTTGATAGTAAAGTGTTGCCATTCGCAAAATGATATCAGCGTTACGCACAGATACGTTTGCTCTTTATAATATAGATACTTAATCAGTATAATATAATAAAGAGTAGTTATTAGGATGTGGTTATCAATTGAGGCTCTTATGCTTGGTATTTCGGAATGAAAAACAGCAATTTTCACTTTCTCAAAATTTGCATACACACTTCTCATATCCATATTTATAATTTTTTTTTTTTATTATTGTATTTTATTTGATCATTTAAAAATCCTTTTAACTCAAAACTTGAAGTCACGGTTGTCAGCAACATCTTTTATGTGAACAGACGCACTCTTTATTTGAGATTCTAATCTCAATTCCAGAGAGTAAAAATTTCCGCAATTTATGTTTTTTAGGCACATTTGTGTTAAAATGTTTAGTTTTATCTAAGAAAACGATCGTTTTCTTTTAAATATGACTTCATTTTCACTTAAATAAACATTTCGCTTAGTAAGAGGAACCTAGTATCAGTACACATGCAGAAGGAAAAACAATATAGAAAATTTATGAGGAAAAATGCGTGTTTTCAAAAGCAGGATGTCATTTTCCGTTATTATGCCCCTAATATAATATTCTGCTCCTAATGGGATTTTGCGACACTAAACCCTATACAACAATTTTTATCAACAATTTTGAATTTTTATCAGAAAATAGCATGAATAAAGATAAAAATGCCTCATTATTTCTCTCTTGTCTGCAATAATGAAAGCAATCTAATTTTCACAATTTTGCAGAAATTTCATAAAATGCTTTTAAAATTAAAAAATGAAGTTGAGTAGCTCCGCCCAAATAACGCCTTAAAATGAATTTCAATAATTTTAATATACATTTTTGTAAATATTTATATGTAGTACCCAACGCAAACTTTCGGCATTTATATAGAATATACGGGCACATATGGAGAATTTTTTACAAGAAAATGGTAATTTTCGGATAACCATGAGATATGATTTTTATTTTTTTAAATTTTTATTTCGCTATTTCACACAGTTTTTATAAACAGAAAATTATACAAAAATTACCAGTTATGCATCTTTGGTATCTATATATCCTCAGTTAATGGCATGAAAATCTGCACAGCAGTTTTTGAAAAAATTCGTTTTTTAAAAAATCGAAAAAACATTTTTATCTCATTAAATATCAGTATTTATAGGGTGATAATAGGGAAAATATATTGTCAGATATGTAGCCACATCTGGGAAAAAATCAGGAAATTTGATTGAAAGGCATGTTTCCAATGTTTATCCGGCTATGCCCTTTAGCATTTCTTTACCAGATAACGAATCTCGAAGTTTGACGATTTACGAATTTTGTGATTTTTTTCCTTCAGCGATTGGCAAGTTTTGCAGATTTTTCTGTGAGCCCAGTGGGAAAATTGGATTTTTTTTCCATGACTGTTCGTCGTACTCGTATTTCACATTTATTTCCGCAACGCGATTTTTTCTCACGATTGATTGATGAATTTCGTGATTTTTTTCTCGCGGTCAATTGATGAATTTCACAATTTTTTTAATGAACAACTGATGAATTTCTGGATTTTTTCCCTTATGATCAACTGATAAATTTTACCTTTTTTTCAATAACTGAATAACGAATTTCGCTGAAAATGAGAATTTGAAATGTTCTGCAGAGAAGTTTGTCATTCTGCGACGCACTGAACAGCTTTAAACATATTCTGTTTTAGGGCCAATCAGTATCAGAAAAAAACTTGATAGTTCACGAAATATGGCTTTTCTTACAATCTCAACGTCTGCAAACAGTCAGTAGTTTTTGTTCAGTTACATAAAACACGAAAACTTATTTTCATGAACAAGTTTCTTCTTCTGCTTCAATATCTGATGAGTGCTATTAAGACTGCATTGCACAACTTATTTTTTATATCTTAGACGCACTATTTGAATGGTGCTTATGTCGATACAAGCTACCTGCTGGACACTTCTCACCTCCAATTCTCCATTGTTTACATTGTGAGTAATATATGGGTTTTATGCATTTGCAGATTTTTGAGGGTTGATGAACACGATGAAACAATTGCCAGTATGAAAGCACAAATTGAAATTTGTACATTTCGGGTCATTGCTGAATTTCACACACTCCCCCCCCCCCCCCACCACCACCACCACCTTCAACAATATCTTCTAATGATATCTTGAACAGTTCAGTGATTTTTTAGAATTCATTCAATTATTCTTATTAGATTTGCACAAACAGTGGCCATCAAGAAACCATTATTTTTACATAGAGTATTTTGCTTTATTTAATGACAGAAGCTTGTTTATTAAGTAAGTCAAATACTGCATTTCAATTAATCTTGTAGTAAAGAACTTTCAGGCAACAATGAAACAATGGCAACATTATCTTAAAGATTTACTTTTTTAACCCAACCTGCACCTGAAAATCTGAACTTGACAAAAAATTAAATAAATAAATAAAACTGAACCCAAACCTGAAGAGAAAAAATTAATCCAAATTTAAATATATACAATTATTCTAATAGTAAATAACAATTAGCTAAATAACAATAACTATTTTGTTTTAATGCATGTACACTAAATAATGTTGATTCCATGTCAATTTGGCATGGTACAATGCCCAGCAGCCCTTTTTAATGGTTTTATACACTTGGCGGTCCTTTAAAATATTTTATGTGACTGTTCTTTTTGGCATGCCCTTTAGATTATTTTCATCATGAAAAACAGCAATCTCTCATAGGAAAGACAATAATGAATTTCAACAATCTGTTGAAGGAGAAAAACCACGAAATTCGCTATTCGGTCAAGAAAATTATTCAAAATTTGTGAATCGATTGCGAAGAAAAATCACAAAAAGAACTTTTATAAGTTAACAGTAGAAAAAAAAAACAGTGAATTTTTTTGGTCATTCTAGAGAGGGGAGGGAGAATGAAAAACTTCTTCAATTAGCCACTGGATGAAACTGAAAATTTCATTAATTGGCTGCGAAGAAAAACATCATACAAGTGATCAGTCGGTTGCAGGAAAAAACAATGAATTTTTTCAGTTGTAAGAAAAGTTGCGAGGTGGGGGAATTTTGTAATGTTTAAATCAATTTGTCACAGAATGAAAGCTTCCTCGATTGGCTATAAAGAAAAAACTCAAAATGTATCAGTGGGTTGCAGAAAAAAACAGCGATTTTTTTTGTTGCACAAGAGGAACAGGAGCGGGTAGAGAATTGGAAATTTTGTAAATTTGTCCGTGTATGAAACCACAAAATTTGTTACTCGTCTGTGAAGAAAAATCTCAAAATTTATTAGTCTGTCCACATTAAAAAACGGTGAATTCTTTCAGTTGCACAACAGGGGTGGAGGTGGGGGGAATCGAGAAATTTGTCAATTTGTCACAGGAAGACAACGCGAAAACTGTGCAATTGGTAATGAGAAAATATCATGAAATGGGTTATATTTCAAAAATAGGGACACTAAACAAACCTGTCTCTTTTTTTAGAACATTGTGCGTTTTTTATTAAATTTCTGTCCAGTGACCTTTTTGTTTTGGTGTCAACATTATTAATATTCAAATATACTTTTTTTCATTTAGAAAATATTCAGGAATTTCTTTTAAAATATCAGATCGACCGAAACCAGACAGAGTTAAAACCGAACACGAAACTGAAAGAAACAAATTTAAAGTCAAGCCGATGCTAAACTCTAATTACACTATGAAGGTATTTTGTGTACCCAGGTTCACAAACATGTAAAAACTCCAACACAGAATTTTAGAGGACTTAGCTTCTTTTATTATGAAAACTTTTCAAGGGGGCCCGTGAACATACAGAGAAGAGGGGGAAAGTTCGCAAGCTGCCCAATGGGGCAGGCCCCACAAGGGGGACGCTTAACGTCTGGAGCGCTCAAGATCAGAAGCAATAGTGATACAGATTTTTGTTATAATTACTCACGCATTGGCAAGCATAAGATAACCACATGTAAGATATTGGCGAAATATAAATCGGACAGACAAAGCATCAGTAAAAAAATCAGGAAGCTTTACACTGAATTAACTTATACGCCATGGCGGCCTTATAGGGTTGTAAGATAATGAAATTCTTGTGGTTAGGCGGGGTAACTGCAAGAATAGTTATACACGTGATATTACATGTACGTTACCAATTTAACGACAACTGTCTGTATTAGTCAGCAGGGCATATCGTAGTTATCTGACAAAAAAAAAAGAGTGAGAATTAATAGCAATGCAAGCAAAAGTAAGAGAAAAAATTAATGCGCAGTTCTGTGTTACTCATAAAATATGCATTACATATTGTCGGCTGAGAGGCCAAGGGAATTCATTTCTATTTTATTCTTTTTATCTCAACGGAAAATCACTGGCAGTTAAGATTTATTTCTATACACATGTCTGTGTGGAGTTAAAAGAAAAATGAAATGGCTTATAAAAATGATGCAGGCATTTAAAACGAACTTTTAAAGTATTAATATAATTACAGTAGTTTGAGGGGGGAGGGGGAGTGTATGACTACAGAAGTATGAAATTAAGTGTAAAATTTAAACTAAATATTTTACTTCAGGGGGGAGGGGATAATGAAAATTACAAAAACGAATAAGTAAAGTTAAATGTTGATTTTTCGAGGGTGGGTGGGGGGGAGGTTTTAAATGAATATATAACGGGAAAACCGTTGTATGATATATACAACGATTTTTACGTTATACATACGTCCACTTTTCTTTATAGTACTTTTTCATATATTAATTGCACTACACACAAAAGTAAAGAAGTTTTATGTTTTATTTTAAGTAACATGAATAAGTGACCTAAGTTAAATATCTCAGTAAAATCAACAAGCACATCTATACAATGTAATCGGTTTTGGCTTGCAATTTTCAGTCATTTGTGACAAATACGTAAATGGCTATTTTGAATATTTATTTTATTACTTTAATATAATAAAAAGCTTTATTTTTTATATAATATGCTCTTCTTTTTCTTGGTAAAAAGTGTGTGTACATTAATTAAAATCACTTACAAGTATTGCAAGTATTTCTCCATTATCCTGTCAATCACTTTCTATATAAAAACTATCGTCAAACTGTAGTATTTAACAACAAAAATGTATAATAGTAGCATCACACTCACTTGAATTCAGACGCGTTACACGTGTTTGGTATGTCATCAAGTATTTTAATGATGTTTTAGTGATCTTAATAAAAGAACTGACATCCTGAAATGGCAATATAATGATACTAAAAAAGAAATAGTATTGAAATAATCCGTCAAGTGCGAGTATAACTCGCGGTCAGAGGGTTCCGTACAATAAATATATGAATTATTAACTGTATTATTAAAAAAAATCGTTGCAAAAAGAATAATAAAACTTTGTAAAAAACTATACAACGTAGGCTTGGGTATAGCTGTATATACTCTAAAAGTATGAATGGGTATACCATGAAAGTTCAAAGAGATATGAAGACTAAATAATATCAAATATTGCTATTCTGTATAATTCTTTTTTAACCTTATCCTAATCTGTTTATGATGAACTTATTTCGGTACTGACAATATAAATAGTGCACATTTAAAGTTCACCTGGCATTTTATAAAACTAAATTCAACGTAGTAACAATCTTTTCTTTTTACACTACAGCTAAACAAAACCTTTGTTCAAAGTTTAAATTTGGGATTGTGCTAAGCGCGCTTCGAAATGAGGTTACAAAGTTGCAACGCCGCCTTGGTCCGTGCCGAGTTTTTCTAGGTACGTTATAATTAACTTTTAAAGACCCGGGAGGCATATAGGGAGATCCACTCAATGCATGCTAGTCGCGAATACAATAGTATATGGGTGATTAATTCTAATTCAATTAGTCTGTTTTTAACAATTTGACGTTTATTGAATTTATACTACTACTGGGTATTACACAAATATATCATTAAAATATGTTATCCAGGCTTTAAAAGCCGATAGTAAATAGAGTAGCCGCCCTTATCATTATGTATGTCCAAACCGTCCGTGTTTTCAAGTGTTAATATCGCGGCTAATTACCGACGATTTGCTTCGAAAATCATAATCAACAACGCTTTTATACTTCTGTTATGATAGGTACCTCCAGCGCTTCTCAACACCTTTGCTGAACGCCCGTAAATATAAATTTGTGTGTAACGGAAAATGCGCTTTTCTCAAAAACTATGCGACCTAGGGTAATCGCTGTAATTTTCCTGCAAGGTTTAAAGAAACGTCCAGTACCTCTAAGGTTTTCATAATTTTAGCTTCAGTAGATTCGGAAATAGATGGGGAGGAACATATTTTTGCATTACATTTCCGACGATAACTCTAAAAATATAATATTTAAAATTAAAAGAAATGAATGTTTGAATTCAGCATTACAAAAGCTTTCACAGGATATCCCACACGATATACAAAGAATTTTTTTTTTCAAGTCACCTGAAACACTTGTACATTTGCCCCTGTACATTTTTCCTAAAAATATTTGTGAATGTTTAATATTCTGTAAATATGTGGGTTGATAGTCTTTGTTACATCCTCCAATTTAAACTTTCCACGTTCCATAGTTTACGACTAAAATGGCTGTGACAGATAGACACAGGAGTGATCTTATAATAGTTCCGTTTTTACTTTTTAAGTACGGAAACCTAAAAATGCTGTAATGCACTGTTACGAACAATAGAACAGTTTCAAATAGCATCACAAATGTTCACTAGCCAATAATTAAGAAAAATAATGTAAACAGATAACTATCTAAGATATATTTTTTTTGTTTTCATTAATATATTGATATTTTTTTTTTTTTTTTTTTTTTTGCTTAAAGTTACTGATAGTTGACACTTTAGTGTGTGGGTCTTCCCAAATTTCTTCTATTTTTTTTTTAGATTCTAGTAGCAACATTCTTCCGTTTGCTTTTATTGGAAGTTACAGTTTGGCAATTTTTTATTTATTTTTTTTTTTTTGGTAGATGGTCAATGGGGTAATAGAACAGTACTGAATCGATAAAATATTTTCCTGTCCCCTCAGAAAAATGCTGCTAAATAACTCATTAACTACATATAAGCTAAATATTTTAAACCCATATTTATTATTTGACTAAAACATTTATTAAAGACAAACATACAGCCTCCGAAAAATACATCATAATTAACATGAATTTGATTCAAAAAATTTCCATGTTCCCATTGTAAAGTACTACGGACACTCAATTCTGAATGATTTTTCAAATGTAAAAATCAGAATTAACAATTTAAATTAAGAGAGAAAATGAAAATTTGAATTGTACAGTAACAATTTTTTAAATTCAGAAAATTACATAGCATTTTTAGCTTAGCAACAAGAAATGTATATTTTTTATTAATGCGTTTACACGTTTTTTGCGTAGGGCTCTACCTCAAATTAAGTTACTGATATGTAAATTATAGGTAAAGTAAATAAATTATTGGTACTAAGTAAATAAAGTTCAAAAGAAAAGAAAATTGTACAATATTATTAACTTCACAAATACACTATTATTGGAAGGCTTATCAATAGCTTTTATAAAAGCTTTTATTTACTCGTTTCGAAAATATTAGGAAAAAATGTTCTTTTCTGTCACGAAAATATTTTCGTGTCAAAACAAATTAATGTACAAATACATAAACAATATAATAATTAATAGTAAACGTTTAGTAATTTGTTTTGAAAAAGGAAATATTTTTCTAACAACATTCTTTACAATAACAAGACATTTATAAAAATAAATAATACCGATTTCGGGCCACGCCCAGTAGCAGAAAATTCTACAAGGGATACTTCAACAGATTCTTCAGGGGCAGAAAATAATATGCAAGTAAAATATTTTACAATTGAAGCGTTAATTAATCAAACGATCACTTACCTTTGACTCTTATTATATATTTTACTAATTTTACTAATAATAATCTTAAGTTTTTGTATTAAGTAATAAAGAGCTAATCGTAATATGAAGCGAAATAAAGGTTCAATGGAAAATAATCTGCAAAAGAGAAAAAAAAAATCTGCGACGTCCGTCTCGAACTTTCTGCTACCTGGGGCCCACGTGAATAAATGATATATATTTTTAAGTAACTTATTTTAGAAAACAATAGGAATCACACTTATCTTTATGACACAAAGTATTAAAATTAACACGAATAAAATAGGTACTTACAATACTTCTCAAGGGGAAGGAATGCATTCAAATTTTAATTTACATATTAAAATATCAACAACAACATTAATGGTGGACTGCCGATCTATCCAATGTATCTTCTTCATCTGGGTACTATTGGGTCTCAACTTCTCAACCAATCAGATTGCTCTTTGAATAAAAAGCCGCTATTCGTTCTAAATTTCACTGTGATTCGATATCGGTAGGTGATCTTAACTCCGTGAACATGCGAATAGCAAGTTTTCATCAGGAAATCTGCTCTCAATGATATTTTCCGTCGATAAAATTTAGCCCATCAAAAACCGGTTCTCAAACACTGCTCGAAATGATATGCACTTTTATTAGGAGAGCAAATTTCGATAAATTGATGAAAGGCTGAGCAAAATTCGATCAGGCCATGCTACTAGAGAGCAGTTAACAAAAGATAGTAAAACAGTCACAATGTAGATGCCTTAAAAAATTTTATTTTGTTAAAGAATATCCGAAATCATTAACAGGTTTTGAAATAAAAATAGAGTTTGAAAGAAGTGAAAATGAAAACATGTTGTATACAGAGTTGAAAATCCTGGTTATAAAGTATAATTTGTAGATTTAGATCTATTTTTAGCACATTATACATTAAAAAATACTGCAGATAAATTATATAGTGAATTAATTTTATCTGAAAAAAAAATCCAGGTATATACTGGAATCATTATGAAATTTATAGAACAAATAAAATTGATAAAGATCAAAGTGGTACATATTTTATACCTGCTTCATCAGATGAAGTTTTAAGATTTGTTGTTATTCCTCAATCCTTGGAAAAAACTGATAATTTTCAGAAACAAAGTATGCCATTTGATAAGTTAGATAGGGTTGAATGAGGATATACTGTCAACGGAATACCAAAACCTGCTCTAAAATAAAGTATGGATTTTAATAATAAAAAGTGAAATAGACCTTTTGAAGCATTTATTGAACTAACAAGAAATGATCAAAACACGGAGACAGCACCATTGTTAGATTACTTAACATTTGGTGAGTTAATAGCGTCTGATCAGAGAACATTTTAATTCCAGTGTCATAACGGTCTCACTACCCTACCAAAAGAGCATTGTGAATAATAACTAATAAAATAATTGCTTCTTAATAGCTAAATTTTGTTCAACGCATAAGATAATATAATATCGCAATGGCGTTCACGTCATTTTCAGCATTGCGGAGGGAATTCCAGTTGAAAGTCCATATATTTTAAAATACAAGTTAAAATTCACCATTTCATTTAATCCAAGGCTTATTTGGAAATACTGACCAGCGGCAGCGGGCATAGCCAACTAGTTCATAAGAAACCTACAAAATTAGTTACAATAAAAAGTGCATGTTACATTGGTTAGTCTAACTGTCAAAGAAATATTGTTTTAACGTGAAGGTCACTGTTCTTCTATAAAGATACTCTAAAGTTCTGTAAAACTTTGCGTTTTATCAGCATGTCATTTCAATTGCGTTATTTTCAAAAGTGCATTTCCACCTTTGAACAATTTCAAAGTCACTAGATTGAAAATAATGCACTTCTCTAAAACCTATTTCAGTTTTAAGACTTAAAATACACGTTTTTATTTGATATAAAATGACGTCATTGGCATCCGGTAAAGAATTCCACATTTACGATCCAGTCTTAAACAACATCTATAGAAAAGATTGCATATAACTTCACTATCGCTGAATATAACACAAATCCAGCAAAAAGCGATGTTCTAAACTCGACAAAAAAATAGTCAACTTACTGATTCACATGCCTTCATTTGTTTGTAACATTAATTAGGATACTTAAAATTAAATATAGTTTATAATAGCTCTATGATTTATCAGAAATCATTCATTTATAGCATAAGCCATTCCTATTTTCGTTAGATTTATTTCAAAAGAGCACGTATTTTAATTACTTTTTTTTCAGTTATTATGAAAAGAAGCAACAAAACGATATAGTAATCTACTATTTACTTTTACCTTCTACAGAAAAGGAGTACTTCAGTTCCCACCATTACAGAAATATAATTAAAACTGCAAAAAAAAAAAAATAAATAAATAAATAAATAAAAATTGAGATGCAGTTTTCAAACAAATTGCAGATAAAAATACTTTTTTCCTCTTATGCGACGGAGTAGAAATTAGAAATGTGCGATGCTTAGAAGTTTAAAAAATTGCAATAGCGATTATCAGTATTTAACCGTACAATGATATGCCTGCTTTGTCTTACGGCTGGCTTATGTAACGGAACGTTTTTTAATTGTTGCCGGAAATAAATAGCATATCGGGCTCTAAAAAACACGAAAATTATTGAAGTAGTAAAAATACTAGTAGTAATAGCAATATTACTTTAAAAACATATAATTTCACGACGAATCAGGAATTTATTAGTGCGTGTGAAAGTTGCTTTTACTTCGTGTATAAAATACAATAAATTTACTTTTCGAGTCTATGAATTAACCGATTTCTCCTGTTTGGTAATATTGATACTTTTACGGTATTCATAGATGGGCTCTATTAAAGAAGAAATACATTTCTGCAAACTTTTAAAGAATATCATAATTGGCACTGAAATTTTTAAAGTAATAGGTGAATATTTCTTGTAAAATAGCATTCTACGGGATAAAAGTGTTGACGTCTACAGAGATAGCGCAAAAAGGATGCCTTGAAAGATGTCAGGCGCTGCTGCGTATTTCGTAGTCTTGCTTTATAATGATAATGCCAACTGCCTTAATGTATTATGCACAGTTTCCATTTTATACCCATGAATGTCTATCTTGCAAGGTTTTCTCTATTTATTTGTATTTTTCACTACTTGCTTTGAACAGTGCATATGAATTTGTATATGATATTTTGTAATTCTAAAATTGAGTTTGCTCATTTTCATTATTGGAATTTTTATCAATATTTAATTAATTAAAAACAGCACATCATTTTCATTATTTGTCGGAAGTTATTGTTAAATCTATGTTCTCAGCAATATCGCTCAGACTAATTCCTTTAAGGGGGGTCTTAGTTAATTAATGATTCTGTCACTCCATATTTAAAAGTGCCTACAACGTTAAAATATTCCTACTCTTCACTGTTAAAAATGAAGGTGACTTTTGAAAGGCTGGGGTGAAAACACGGTATCAATTGGCACCAAGAGCCTTCGAAATGTGGTTGGGGTGCCGATTGGTTTCTCAAAGGATTACTGGAGTAATTAAGGTGCTGTGTGGTAGAAATATGGCACCTCACTGGGGGACTGGCACTTAGCGCATGCGCTGTGATGTGTGTGGGGTGCCATATTTCTTCGTCGAAAAGTGAAATCTATTGCTGTAAGACACAGGTAGCATACAGACAGATATCGGCCATTGTCCCGATCAATAAATGGGAATATCTCCAAAGTCACTGGATATCAGACGTCAAATTTACAATATCTGCCGATATTCACAGATTTAACTTAAAATTAGGTCTTAAAAGAAAGCATCTAAACGAATTTTTTGGATTACTTATAACATTATAATACGTAAATAGTATTCTTAACTGTAAAATTTAACAATTTTATCATTTTTAGAAAACTTGATTTTTTAATACCTTATTTATAATATTTTATTTACATTGGCCAATGTTGTAAAAATGATATTAGTGTTCCAACATTCAGAGATATCTATCGACGTCCATAAAAATAATATCATTTTTCAGACATTTCAAGATATCTGCCGACATTTAGAATATCTGGCGAAGTTTGTAATCTTGACCAAAGTGAATGGAAAGTTCTGAAGAACCGCCCATTTCAATCGTTTTCATCGAAGCGTATTTGATGGAGACGCCAGCTATGAAATTTGCCTTATAAAAAAATTTTCTTTAGGGATGTATGTTATTTGTATATATGTATATATATTTGAAAAAATTACATAGAAATCTATTGAGATTGGTATGGAAAATTTTCTGTAGTACAACTTATTTAGAAATTTATAGAGATTGAAAATAGAAAAATTTCTCAAGAAAAGCATTTCCTATTAAAATCTATTGATAGTGCTATTGTATAGGAACTTAATAAGGAAATCTGCAATTAGTACCCTAGAATTATTTATAGTAAAAAAAAAATAATGTATTGCCTATAACGATGTTAAAATATAACAATTGTTAGTTTTATAAAACACGACAGATGCTTTTTCTATTACATAATGTTTTTACATAAAAAAAAGGAAATCAATTTATGTATTTTTTAATGAAAACTATATTTACCTTTTTAAAATGGTAAAAAAAAAAGCATCGATGCTTTTTATATTACATAATGTTTTTACATAAAAAAGATATCAATTTTTATATTTTTTTAAGAAATACTATGTTTATATTTTTATAATGATCTCGAATTTCAGACTTTTAAATTAATTTTATTTTTTATTATTGAAAGAATAGTTTAGTTTCAAAAGTAGGTCATTAATTTTCAACATAATTTCTTTTTAAATTTCTAACAAACTTAATAATAAAAGGTGATATTTAAATTAATTTTTGTTAAAAGAATGTAAAAAAAAGGAAGTTTATTGTGATTGAAAGAGTATGAGATAATAAAATTATAATTTTGTTAGACTTTTTTTTTCGCCACTAACAGAAATCTCTGCTCCCACCACTTTCTATTGAAAGTGTCTTATTGATACATTTTCCATGGATAATTTTCATTATTCTTTAACAGAGCCAGGTTTCTTTGCCTTACATTGAGTAAGGCTAGAAATCTCCTGAGCATAAACTTCTCCTATCTCAGTGAGAAGTTAACGTTCACCACATCTGTAGACAGCAGTTGTTGGGGTTAAAAAACGTAGTTAATATCTAAAAAAGTTATAATTTAATATAACCGGAAATTTCAGCCTGGTAATTATTAGACATTACATATCGGAATCAATGTCTAATAATTAAATGATAGAATTTTCCGGTAAGAATTGATTTTCCCAAACGGACACGATTTTCTGGCCAACATTGTAAGGGTGCCATTATTCCCCCTTGTGGTACATCCTTTCACCCTCTGGGGCACCCTGGTTTTGGGGTGCCACGTTTTCACCCTACTTAAGGGTGCAAATCTGGCTCCTCTAGGGGGGTCGCTCACGGCACAAGCGTTTCACCCCTAGGAGGTGCCATATGCAACCTATAGTTTTAACAGTGTTGTCATCCTTAACGTCATAAGATCTATAATTGAAATATTTTAGTAGAATAAATTCCATATGTTGCGTTACATAATTTTTCCCTTAAATTTAGATTACACTGACCTAAATATAAAGCGTACTATATTTTTATTGTATAAAATGATCAGAAAGTCTAGAGGAGTCACTTCGGATTTTCTGTTATTGGAAAAATCTCGTTTCTATGAATATCTACGATATACAGGGTGGTTCAGGACTATATGTCAAAAACGTAAAGGTAGGTGGAGGGGCCCTAAACAAAAAGATTTCGTTTAGGAATATGCAGGCGGAAATGCATTGTTGAGGCAGCTGAGGCGCAGTTGATTGCGGCGGATGAATGATCTTCTTTGGCTTACCCTGCACGGATTTCAAGCAGTATGCATTATTACACCAATGCAGAGCTTGCCTACATGTATGTAATGTATGGGATGGCGCATGGAAACGGATTGGCTGCTCAAAGGATTTAGATTAACGATTCCCGGGTAGGATTCTGTCGGATCCCCGAATATTTGAGAGTCTTCATTAGGAGTTGTGCGCGAGTGGATCGTTTTATGCTTCCAGGGGTGATAAGGGCACTGTAAGATATCACAGAATTCCTGCTGTGGAAGAAGCAGTAATACGTACAGTAGAGGATAGTCCTTCGACAAGCTCAAGAGCTAGTGGACATGCGTTGGGTGTAAGCAATTTCTTGTGCAGCCCCATCCATGAAATGCTTGTCTGAAAGCTCCACATTGGTGTAACGATGCATGTTCCTCGAAATCCGTTAGGGAATGGCGGTTCAAGAAACCGAAGCACTTTCTTCCTCCGAACTTAACAGCGCCCTCTACTGCCACATCGCTACAATTCTGCACCCACATTCCTATACGAAATCTGCTTATATAGGTCCTTTACATTTTGACATATTGTTCAGAACCACCCTGTATATATAATGCAAATGAAAATTTGGTTTAGGCTGCTTATAACTTGAGTTCTGCTGAATGGATTTTGAGGGACTTGCAGTTAGGATGGACAGTTACTTAGATCAATTTTCAGGGAAGATTTTAGCATATAAGACTATAATATAACGTTGTAGGTTTTTCGTAGTACGGTTTTTAAGCAATGGGGGATTTAAGATCATAAGGTTGATTCAATAATCAGAAGAACATGATTATAAAAGACTATCCCTTTTAAAAAATATTTTTCTAAATGGATTTAAATGGAAACTTGCACTGTTTGTTAGATACTTTCTAAGAAAGGATTTTAGTATATAACATAGCGTTCTACGCTATTTAGTTTTAGAATTATAATGGAAATTTCTACAATGAGTGATCTCTAATTTGAAATATTATCTTTTAAAGGAAGGATTTTTATGAGAGTTGCATTATTAGTCACGTCTTAGATAATTTTTCAGAAATGATTTTGGTTTATTGCATATCATTCTTAATTTAATAAATGAGGAACTTATAGAACTCGTACTAAGCAGCCTTAAATTTTGTCTGACTCATCGTCGATACCATGTCAAACTATCCAATGTGAAAACAGTCGGCTACTTTTTTTAAATCCAAATTTCTTGATTGGCACCACTTTTTTCAAATAGAAAAATTCGCCTTATTTAACCTTATTTAATGACATATTAATTAAGGTAAAGAGAATTTTACCATTTCAGAATGGTGGTGACAATCAATAAATCTGGATTTTAAAAAAGTAGCCCACTGTTTTCACACTGGGTAATTTGATATGGTACCGACGACATTAGAAAATATAATAGCGCATTGGCCATCATATCGTCTTTAGCAAGGTGGGGGGACATTATAGTTAAATGTCCATATTTCGTTAAAACACAAGGTGGTCACATATACCAATATATTTCGTTGGATTTAGTTCGATAGCCGAGACGGTGCAGTAGCCTACTACTTCTATATAAAGACCGTCATTATCAATGTACGGCGTATTTGTCTGTCTCCTGTTTTGGCACTGGCCTTTCTAAAAATTTGCCAGTTGCAACTGAAGTTAAATATGTAGAAATGCACAGAGTAGTGTATTGTGTCAAAATAAATCGTCATCGTACCCTACATGGAATTTTTACAAACTGCCTTAAAAATGTTTAATATATGATCTTTTCAAACATAAGCAATTCTGGTTAGAATGTGATTTAAAACGAATTTGGAAAAAATAAAGCATTGTTACAAAAATTACCCCCTGAAAATATGCGCAAGCTAAGGTCTATAATGTTGATTAATTTTTTTATTAGAAAATTATTTGTCTCATTTCTTTTTAAGGGTTCATTATTGAATTCAATATGTATCCAGAGGAATATTTTAACACCTTTGATCCTGTCGAAGCTTCAATTGTTCTTCACGATCCACGCAAATATGTGAATCCTATGACAGAAGGAATGACTTTAAAGTCTGGAAAATTTTACCAAGTCTTTCCAACCATGGTAAACTTTTGTGCAATATGTATTTCTTTTTATCTATCTTGTTGTACAGATTGTTTAAAATAATTTTAGCTCATTTTTGTGTGCAAAAATCCATCTCATGACAATGAAGAACAGAAATTTTCAATATAATGTTTTAAAAAGAATTGAAATAAAATTTTCTCAGTAAGTGCCAGCTTTTCAACAATTTTGTTTATTTTTAAAAATATGGTTCAAATGGCGAACTCACTGTATTTCAATATTAAGAAAACGTACATTTTGAAAAAAAAATTAAATAAATTTTTTTTTAAAGTTTCAAAAAATTTCATTTTTTTTTTAATCCCTACTACTTTTTTAAATATTAAAATTTTTGTGCAACTTTTTTTAAGATTTTAAAGTGTATATTACAGGAGACTGCGTATGGATTTTTAAATACATCTAATATTATATTTAATATGACTTTTTTACTAAAACATATAGTGTAAATTGATGAAATCTTACACATCTTAATATACTTTTATGTAAAACACTCCTGAAGGCTAATTCCATATCCAGATTTATTACATATATAATAAAAAACATGTATAAAAGATTTTTAATCTGTATCTCAAATACAGAAAAAAAAAATAAAGCAATTTAACAAATTACAACGACCATTTGGAAAATGATATTTTCAAAGACTAAAATTTAAGACATAAAAAATAGCACAGAGTTGATCATACATTACGTACGCCGTGAATTAAACATTAATAGTGTTATTACACGTAAAAATTGCAAGAGACAGAAATCGCCTGCGACTCGCAAATATTATCTACCTGAAACTTACCTATTATCCAAGCATTTCATTGGGTGTTCGGGAAAAGGCTTTTAACATCGTCAGATTTCCAAGAAATCTGACGGCCAATTTCAAATGAAATTTATTTCTTAAACTTCTAAACATCCCACAATATTACTTTTTATATCGTCGTATATAGAAAAAAAATGTACTTTTAAATGCAATTTGTTTGAAAGCTGTATCTCAATTTGTTTCTGAGTTATTAATTTTTTTGTAGTTTTTATTACTTTTTTGTCATAGTGGCAACACTCTGTTGTCCACCTCTGTCGAAAGTAAAGGGAAATACAGATTACTGTATAGACCAATCAGAAAACGAATAAAATGATGATTTAACCAATAAAAACCTTCAGATATGCTTTTGATTTCCTACCCTGACGAGAACAATAACCATTTTTCCAAATGGTTAAAAAAAAAAAAAAAAAAAAAAGCCTTAGCATTTTGAAAACATGAGGGTGAAAAAATATAAACATGGAGAAAAAGCCGTTCCAAGTTTTCCTTTGTGTGGTGAATTGCGCAGGTTGTATTAACAAAATTTATAATATCTCAATATATAATTTCTGTATGGGTAAAAATAAGATGTTAAAATATTCACAATAAAACGGGCTTTCATTTAATATCTATAAACAAATTGACATTTTGACCAATTTTGAGGTAAAATGTTCCCCTAATATTATTAAAATTACGGTCTTTAAATTTTTTCTTATGTAAGCTAGATTATTATTTATTTCAAGTGGATTGAAGTAAACATTATACGAACCATTAAATATAAAAGTAAATTAATATAAAATAAAGTAGTAAGGTATCTCTATGTCAAGGATTTCCTAGTGTCATTATTTTTTTATTTTGATCTTACCACTATTTAAAGAAAATGTTGTAGATCTTTATTGTAGTTATTGTAAACGTGTAACGCAAAGGTTAAAATTTCAAAAAAGTGATACGACCGCTATGAAATATAATCAAAATATGTTTTCTAATGTCGAGTATAAAATTTATATTGCTTCCCTAATCCCGGTTTTTAAGAATTGAACTAATTTTACTCGAAACAAGTAGAAAATTGTATGTCAAACGTGGCAAATGAGGTGCGTTCGTAACTATAACTAGTTTTATAAATATTCAGATCTTGGTGAAATAGCTGTTTCACTCTTATGCAAAAATGCATGAATACAAAATTTATTACGATTATATTTATTAAATTCCGTAATACGAAATTAATAGGACTCCAACTTCAGTAGGACGTAATTACTATGGAAACCCAGAATGATTACGTATCATGGGATATCAGCAGGGTTCCTACGCATAAGGAATTTTAAAAAATTAGACATTATAGTACCTGATTTTTTTTAAAAGTTTTATTTGCCTCATTTAATGCAAAACATTCCTAACTTCAGATATACCGACTACTACGTTACGAAATTTCTGGTACTAAAATGTCAAAAAAAGAAAGTTCCTTATGCGTACGAACCCTGCATATTAGAGAATTAATTACGTGTGATAGCATTTAATAGGATGAAGAAAATGTTTATTAATATATCATTTTAAGTTTCGATTCGATTTTTATAAAATTTGAAATGACTCGACGAAATTATGCGACGCTTATATATATTAAATTAAAAACCATTCGGTTGGATAGTTTTTGCGCTGTTATATCTGAACAAATGGGCAAACAGACAGACGGACCAGACGACGACTATAGGTGCTACGTATTTATATAATTACGAACGCACCTAAAAACGAATCCAAAATAAATAAAATCATATTATAAGAGATTCCCCAGATCCGTCAACATTGGTTTTGGATGGTGATTTCTAAAAATATGCAAGTCATCATGAATGTGACTTCATTTATGGTAAACCATAGCTGTCAACCATAGCTGCCAACCTTCCACTAAACTTCCGTAATGTCCCGATTAATTTAATCCAGGTTAACTCAATTTCGAACCAGAAAATTTATTTCATGAACGCTTATTTATTTAATTCCTGGTTACTACGTGAAACATATTTAATTTCATTCCTTTAAAAAAATTCTGGTACGAAACATATTAAACTAGGGTCAAATTAACACAAGTATCGCGGAAGGATTGAGGTTGGCACTTACGGTAAACTATATTTGTCGCTACATTTCGCGATATTTCGCCCCTTTTCCGGGAATTTGATGGTGACAAATATGACTACGTAGTTTAAAGTATTTATACATAACATCAATGAAAGGAAATTTGCGAGAAATCTTATTCAATAAAATTAACCTCGTTTATGGAGAAAACTATTTTTATAGCTTTTTTTAATGATAGCTGTTCATTTCTAAATAGCAACCAAGCTAGCTGTATTTTAAAGAATTCCGCTTTTCTGAACTATTTTATTTAACACGATGTGATTTTTCTATGTAAATATGGGATTTTGTTATGTACTTTTTATTCTTTCTCATGGACTAGAATTAAATAAATTACTTTCATAAAAGTTTTTCCCGATGACAATAAAACATTTTGATATTTTAGGAACTTAATTATAAATTGATACGTTTAAGGGATTTAGCTGTTATCCCTCCATGGGTGATAAATCACACTAACTTCTCTAAGATTGAAATTTTTTGCGAAATAGAACAGCAATGGATTTAATGATACGCAAATCACACTCGGAGAGTTATGAAACCGTAACGAAATATTTTAAATATAAAAAAGAGGATAATATAAATTAAAACTAAAAAGGATAAGATATATTATTTTAATTATGATTTAAGAAATTTACAGTCCCATATTAATAAAATTATGTTTATGCGTTGAGGAATCAATTTATAAATCGTAAAATGATAGTTGAAATAATGCTTCAATTCTTCCACATTACTTATATATTTCCCCCCTACTCATATACATTTTTAATAAATTCATTTGCTCGCGCTCTCTACTAGCTCATAATACTAGAAAGGCCGGAAATGTTATTCACGTTTTACAAAGATATTTCACACCAGAATTTTTATTTTAAACTGTTTATACTATTATTTATTTATATTTTCTCTTAATTGCGGTAAAAGATTTTATTTTTAGCCAACGCCGAAATACTTCTTCTCAGTTATTGCGACCCCGTTATGGTGTTGCAGAGAGCCTTTATCAAGGCTTGTTTCTGCGCGCACCCGAGGGAACTACGCTGATTAGGGCAGTGAGGCAGAGGCATTTTTTCATAATTTTTTTTACGTATTTCTTGTAAAAATTTCCCCTGTTTTCTAAATGATTTTTTGTCAGTTTAAAACTTTATTTTTATGTTATTTTTTCCTTTTTTTTCTTTTTAATGAACTTAAGAACCTAACTCGTAGCCTCCACCCTCCCCATTTTTTATGCTATTACTGCTGCCTATGGAAACGCACCTTCTTATCCATCCTAGATTACTCAGTGTCCGTAGATGTGGGGCATAAGGTCCCGGGCTCCTCGGAAAAAGGTTTTCGCATCGTCTTCTTCTTTGCGTCTGTTAGACTTATCTTATTAAGTAATTTCTATTTCGAACCGCAATATATTCATATGGTAAGGGTCAAAATGGCCCCTTCTAGTGTAAAAAAACGAGTGAATTTCCCACATTCGATTTCGGTACCTACGCTAAATTAATCTGTTCTAAGGGAATTACTTAGGAAATACACATGAATTGCAATCATGAAATTATGCGTTATTTTCAAAATAATTATTCAGTGCTTATGAAAATGTGTCTTTAGAAAGAACTATTTTTATTTTATATTTATTAATTTATTGTCCTGTTTCAAAATTTCAGCCACCCGAGAGTTTAAATCTATTATATGAACCCTTTTTGCGAAACAGACGAAATAAAAAAATGCTTCATAATTCGTGTGTCAAGACCAAATAATGTATAAGAGAACAGTTTACCTCAAAATTGGTTAAAATATCTTTTTTATTTTTAGAATATTAAATAAAAATCTCTTTAATGGTGAATATTGTGACATCTCATTTTTACCAATACGGTAATTATATAGCGAGATATTGCAAATTTTGATAATACACTCAGCGCAGTTACCCACACAAATTAAAACTTTAAATGACTTTTTGTCCACGATAATATTTTTTTTCACATTGATGTTTTAAAAATGCTAAGGCTTTTTTTCGTATTTGAGATAGAGATTTAAACTTTTTTGTAAAATCTGCGCATGGAATTAGCCTTCAGTTTTTTTTTTTTTTTTTTTTTTTTTTTAATATTATATTTTTTAAATAAAAGTATTTGAAGATGTGTTAGATTTCACCGTTTTACATTATATACAAGAGTAAAAAAGTTATATTAAATATAATATTATATGTATGTAAAAATAATTGCATAGTCTTGTGTAATACACATTTGAAAATCATACTATTAAGGACTTTACTTTGTACTATCTAATACTAAATGCGATGTTTTTGACTTTTTACCTTGGTATAAAAAAATAGTATTAAAATAAATAAATAAAAATATTGAAATGAAAACGAGGTATTTTTGAAAATATGTTCCATAGGATTAACATTAGTGAGCGGGTGTTTTCGCGTGAGTAAAGTAGCCCCTGAAATAACGAAAAAACATATGAATCAGTAAAACATCATTAACTAGTATGTTGTAGCCATCACAAAACTTTCTTCTGTATAAATCACGTCAATTAAATCATTTAAAAAGTACGAGAAATTACATCAATTAAGCACCAATTCATATCAAAGTATACCTGAATTAGAAGTTTGATGAAAATTCGCGCATTAGTTCTCTAGATAGAGCTATGGTGGATATTCTGAAAAATGCAGGTTAGCAGCGCAACCTATTGAGCGATTTGCACCCAAATAGAAATAGCACTAATTCATATCAAGGTACACCTGAATCTGAAATTGTTGAAAATTCATGCATTAGTTCTTGAGATAGACCTATTGCGGAAATCGCAAAAAATGCAGCATAGCAGCGCCACCTATTGAGCGATTTTCACCAAAATGCATAAAACGTTAATTCCTGTCAAGGACTAACTGAATCTGATGTTTGATGAAAATGAGTGCATTAGTTCTGGATATTGAGCTATTGGGGAAATCGTGAAAAATGCTGCGTAGCAGCGCGACCTGCTCAGTTATTTACACCAAAAACTAATCAGCACAAACGTATATCAGGGACTATCGGAATATAAGTTTTTATTAAATTCCGTGCATTAGTTCTTGAGATACAGCGCCCACAAAATTTGTGTCACATACACACAGACAGACAGACAGAGTCACAGACTCACAGACAGACATTTTGTAAAAACATGTTTTTCGGAAACTCTGACCACAAAAACAGGTACATCCGTTGAAAACCGAATGTAGAAAATGTTCACGAAACCAATACTTTCTTCTTGTAAAGATAGAAGAAAGTAAAAATACAGATAAGCGTCGAACTGAAAATCAATGACATAACAAACACGTGAAACGCATCTGATGTCGTGAATGCGATGCCATGATCATGCAATTGTGGCGTAAAATCGACGATAATATCGTAAATATGGCGATAGTTGTTTTTATGGAAAGTAGGCGACGGAATAAAGGAAAAGTACCTTACTTTTACTTGTATTCCACAACAAACATACAGTCCAAGAGCCCATAGCACAAAAACCTATGTTATCAAGCACAAGAAAAAAAACTTTTTTTTTTTTATGGAACAGTAGAAGTAGGGGAATTTAATGATCCATCTACCGGAAGTTAAGTTTTGCATAAGCCAAAAATAATACCACCATTGCTTGATTCGTAGGTTTATCATTGCGTTTGTCCTACAAACAAATTAATGAAAACATTGGGAATAGTTGTAGGACAAACGCAATGATAAACATACGAGTCAATCACTGGCGGTATTAATTTTTAGCTTTTCACCAGTTCACTTCCGTCAGGCATGGATCATTTGACTCCTTTACTTCTACTCTTCCATAAAATAAAGGTTTTTTTCATGTGATTGATAACATAGGTTTTTGTGCTGTCGGCTCTTGGACTAATAGGAATGTGAAAGTTGCTATACGCAAAAAATCAATAAGTTATGAAGGATATATTTATATCTTACTGCTCGTAGTCTTAACACAGTCGAAAATGAAAAGCGACTGAAAATCTCATAGTGGTGCAACAGTGATGACATATTTTAGTTTTAAATATAAAAATGGTAGTTGAGGTTGATCTCTACAATTGGCTTTTTTATTTTATTTTTTTGGTTGTAGGATTTTTTTTTTTTTTTTTTTTTTTTTTTTTTTTTTTTTTTATGAGGACACTTTCATTTTAACAACCGATTCCGAAAGTGAAAGTATCTTTATTAAAACAATCTGGAATCAAAATCGAAACAGTAAAAAAGGGTCCTTGTCCAGATCGACCTCAGCTATCCAGTGTAAAGAAAGAAATCTCTCTATTCTAAAAAAAAGTAACTAACGCTGTCACCGCCACCGTTAATGAGTTTTTTGTGACCAGGGGTCTTTTTTCGTTAATATTAAGAAAATTGCTGCATATAAAAATGTAACACGAAAGAAAAAATCATGCTTTGTGCATAGATTATTAAACACTTTCCAACACTAAAATAATGTAACAAAACTGCACCGTTTAATAAGTTAAAATATTATGTCTAATTGAACCATATGGAAGCTCATAACACACTTGAAAATCCAATTTCAGCTTTTCCCATCTACAATCGCAAAATTATCCTTTGAGCAGCCCTGTATATAGATTTGTATCTGCTAACTACATGCATGCCAAAATTTCGTTCAGTTAAGATATACATATATACATTAGTTGAAATGTCTCCTTCAGCAATTTTCGCTAATAAGGAGAATGGCATGTGAATTATTTTGTGCAGCTCTGTATATCAGGTATAAAATTTATATACAACTAGTAAAATGCAAAAAAAAAAACAAAAAAAAAACCAGTAAAATTTAAAAGCGCATGCCAAAACTGAAAACGCACTTCCAGTTATGCCATTATTACTCAAAGACAGAACTCTAATCGATTTCGTTTGTGTATCTCTGTAAATGAACGACAAATGCTATGAACACCCTATTCTATCGCAATCATCTTGAAGTGAATTATTCAGTTATTTATATTAGTTTCAATACATTTGAAATAGCGTAATATCATTAAAATTATCTGCAAACGATTTTTTCCTCTATACCATAATGTAATGGAATTATTTTGGGTGCCAATGTAAATGAACTATTAATCCCACATAGTTCATATACAATACGAAACAGGCTTAGGTGACTCTAAATAATGGGTATCGATTTCATGAAAATCCGAATATATTTACGGGAGTTAGAGCGTGGAAAGTCGGACAGCGGCCAGACGGCCAGACGGACAAACAAACCGAATGCATAAACACCTTTCAACTTTGTTGGAAAGTTTTAAAAATCGGTGGTATTATAGACAAATGTTTGATAAACATGCTGATGTAGACAGATTTAAATCGAAAAATTATTTTAATGTTAAATTTGGTCAAAATCGTTCCATTAATAAAGTTTTATAGGAGCAAAAACAGTACATACGAATTTAATCATTTTTAGATCATTTTATAGATTAGAAGTTCCCGGTGTGAAGACTGCATTATTTTTTTTATTTAACTAAATTTGATAGATTTTTTTTTTCCATTTTAAATTCAAATTTTCAGCATTTCGAGAGATATATTTTTAGAAAAGCGTATTATTTTAAATTGCTGCCAATTTTAAAAACAGGGCAAATAATAATATTTCCTTCAAATTAAAAAATTATTTATACGTGATTATTATAAACAGATAAATAAAACTTTCAAATTAGAATTAAATGATTATGTGTTAAAAGCAGGAAAATATTGAAAATTACGTCGTAAAAGCTATATTTACACGTGAATTTTAAAAGAGAAAGAAAATTTTTAAATAATAAATTAATTAATATGCGTTAAAAGTCGTAAATGGAGAAAATTACGTAACATTCAAAATGGTCAAATAATAATATTATTATATAATATAAATTAATATAATATAAATTAAAAAATATATTTGCGCGAGGTATTTATTTAATATTTTGAGATGATCTTTTCAACTATTGTTGTGAATTTTAAGACTGCGCAAATAATATGTCATTTCTAACAACAAAAGTATTTTCACGTGACTATTAAAAAGAGTAAAAAAACTTTGGTAAAAATTACGTCACATTTAAAATGTCCTATTCAAAATAACTTTCTTATATCGTTGTTAAAAAAATACCGGAAGACAAAGACTCTATTTACGTAATTTATTTTACATTGATTTATTTTGAACTGTTTAACTGATTTTTTTTTTTTTTTTTTTTTAAATCAAAGACGAAAACAGCCACTCTATCTCTTAACAGTAGCTGACTTTGGCCAAAAAAATCCCCAATCAAAGGAACATGAATGGAAACCCGTTTACAGGAAGATCGTCTGTATTGTTTTTTTTTTATAATTAAATTTTCTGAAATCTTTTTAAAGTCGATCAAATTAGCTTGCTTTTAGAGTCTGTGGTATTTGAAAGGGGGTTGGCGAGCGTAGCTCCTAGGGGCAAAGCCCACTAGTAAAAAAAAAAAAAAACATCCATAAATATAGAAAAGCAAACGAGATATTTTTTTTAATATGTCCTATATGACTAAAGTAAGTGAGCTGGTGGTGTTTCTGCGTGAGTAAAGTACACTTTTTAAATAACTATTGTGTTCTTAAACGGCGACGATATAATTTTAAAAGAGTAAAAGCATTGAAAAGAATGTTGAGATGCATAGTTATACAGGGTGTATCTAAACTCTTGGGCAAAACTTTAAGGGGTGATAGTACACATCAAGACAAACAATATTAAATAGGAAACTAAGGACCCCAAACATCTTCCGAGGGAGATAGGTGCCTTTAAAGTTTAGGGTCCAAAATTTCAAATGATTATAAAAAACGGGAAAATTGGCAGATTCGTTGCGGTTTTCACTAAAACTATTCTTTATGTCAGTATTTTCTTGAAAATAAATTTTAAAGATACAGTTCAAAAAATGCCGATAGAGGGCGCTTTAGACTTTGGAGTAACCAACAACTATTTTTTACCGTTATTTTTTGTATCTCATTACATGCTTTCAAATGCTTACACTTAAACTTAAATTTTGAGCTCAATATCTGAATCGTTGGGAGTGGTTAAGTAGCGCAAACTGAACTGTGTTTAGGAGTTAAAATTTCAAATGATTATAAAAAACGGAAAAATTGGTCGATTCGTTTGCGGTTTTCACTAAAACTATTCTTTATGTCAGTATTGTCTTGAAAATGAATTTTAAAGATAAAGTTAAAAAATACCGATAGAGGGCGCCGTAGACTTTGGAGTAACGAACAACTATTTTTTACAGTTATTTTTTGTATCTCATTACATGCTTTCAAAAGCTTAGACTTAAACTTAAATTTTGAGATCAAAATCTGAATCGTTGGGTGTGGTTAAGTAGCGCAAACTGAACTGTGTTCATGTGTTGAAATTTGAACCCCTCCTGAACACAGTTCAGTTTGCACTACTTAACCACGCCCAACGATTCAGATTTTGATCTCAAAATTTAAGTTTAAGTCTAAGCTTTTGAAAGCATGTAATGAGATACAAAAAATAACTGTAAAAAATAGTTGTTCGTTACTCCAAAGTCTACGGCGCCCTCTATCGGTATTTTTTTAACTTTATCTTTAAAATTCATTTTCAAGACAATACTGACATAAAGAATAGTTTTAGTGAAAACCGCAAACGAATCGACCAATTTTTCCGTTTTTTATAATCATTTGAAATTTTAACTCCTAAACACAGTTCAGTTTGCGCTACTTAACCACTCCCAACGATTCAGATATTGAGCTCAAAATTTAAGTTTAAGTGTAAGCATTTGAAAGCATGTAATGAGATACAAAAAATAACGGTAAAAAATAGTTGTTGGTTACTCCAAAGTCTAAAGCGCCCTCTATCGGCATTTTTTGAACTGTATCTTTAAAATTTATTTTCAAGAAAATACTGACATAAAGAATAGTTTTAGTGAAAACCGCAACGAATCTGCCAATTTTCCCGTTTTTTATAATCATTTGAAATTTTGGACCCTAAACTTTAAAGGCACCTATCTCCCTCGGAAGACGTTTGGGGCCCTTAGTTTCCTATTTAATATTGTTTGTCTTGATGTGTACTATCACCCCTTAAAGTTTTGCCCAAGAGTTTAGATACACCCTGTATAACTATGCATCTCAACATTCTTTTCAATGCTTTTACTCTTTTAAAATTATATCGTCGCCGTTTAAGAACACAATAGTTATTTAAAAAGTGTACTTTACTCACGCAGAAACACCACCAGCTCACTTACTTTAGTCATATAGGACATATTAAAAAAAATATCTCGTTTGCTTTTCTATATTTATGGATGTTTTTGTTTTTTTTTTACTAGTGGGCTTTGCCCCTAGGAGCTACGCTCGCCAACCCCCTTTCAAATACCACAGACTCTAAAAGCAAGCTAATTTGATCGACTTTAAAAAGATTTCAGAAAATTTAATTATAAAAAACAACAATACAGACGATCTTCCTGTAAACGGGTTTCCATTCATGTTCCTTTGATTGGGGATTTTTTTGGCCAAAGTCAGCTACTGTTAAGAGATAGAGTGGCTGTTTTCGTCTTTGATTTAAAAAAAAAAAAAAAAAAAAAAAAAAAATCAGTTAAACAGTTCAAAATAACTCACTCCCAATGATTCAGATTTTGAGCTCAAAATTTAAGTTTAAGTCTAAGCTTTTGAAAGCATGTAATGAGATACAAAATATAATGGTAAAAAATAGTTGTTGGTTACTCAAAAGTCTAAAGCGCCCTCTATCGGCATTTTTTGAACTGTATCTTTAAAATTTATTTTCAAGAAAATATTGACATAAAGAATAGTTTTAGTGAAAACCGCTAACGAATCGACCAATTTTTCCGTTTTTTATAATCATTTAAAATTTTGGACCCTAAACTTTAAAGGCGCCTATCTCCTTCGGAAGGCGTTTGGGACCCTTAGTTTCCTATATAATATTGTTTGTCTTGATGTGTACTATCACCCCTTAAAGTTTTGCCCAAGAGTTTAGATACACCCTGTATACAATAGATCAGTTTCTACTTATGGCACAAACATTCACCAATCGAGAGGTATAATTTGGAAAAATGTAAATAAATATATATCCAAGATTATTTTTAACCATTTGGAAAAACGGTTATTGTTCCCTGTCATGGTAGGAAATCAAAAACTTATCTGAAGCGTTTTATTGGTTGAATCCGCATTTTATTCGTTTTATGATTTGTCTATATAGTATTCTGTGAAAAGCTTTTCCATCGTCAGATTTCTTGGAAATCTGACCACACATTTTGAAGGAAATTTCATTCTTAAACTTCTAAACATCCCACAATATTACTTTTTACACCGTCGTATAGAGAAAAAAATGTACTTTTAAATGCAATTTGTTTGAAAGCTGTATCGCAATTTGTTTCTGAGTTCTTATTTTTTTTGTAGATTTTATTACTTTTTTGTCATAGTGGCAACAGAAGTATCTATCTCTGTTGAAAGTAAAGGGAAAATACAGATTACTGTATAGACCAATCAGAAAACGAATAAAATGCAGATTCAACCAATAAAACGCTTCAGAAATTGTTTTGATTTCCAACCCTGACAGAGAACAATAACCATTTTTCCAAATGGTTAAAAATTACTAAAGAATAGGGTTACTTTAATAATGATGTTCACATATGGCAAAGCAACATACGAAGTATAAAACTTGATTTATTTAGATGATTTCCGACAAAAGAAGGCTAATAGTTTACGTATTTAAATGCATAATTATTGAATTAAACTACCGGGTGTCCCAAAAAGGACTGACTGATTTTAAAATTCAATAACTTCCAAACGGTGACAGGTATTAAAAAAATTCTTGCAGGAGGGTTATGCATAAAGTCAAAAGTTTTATTACAGTGATTTTCGATTTTAGTTCGAATTACAAACAATAGATGGCGCTGTAAGCAATAGTCGCTAAATACAGGCTCGATTTTTAGTCCTTTCTGTTGTTCCCTGCAGAAAAAGGAGAGGGAAATGTATTATCCGGGCCACGAAGTACCAAAAATCGAGCCTGAATTGAGCCTCTATTGATCGCAGCGCCATCTATTGTTTGTAATTCGAACTAAAATCGAAAATCACTGTAAAAAAACTTTTGACTTTATGCATAAGCCTCCTGCAAGAATTTTTTTAATATCTGTCACCGTTTGGAAGTTATTGAATTTTAAAATCAGTCAGTCCTTTTTGGGACACCCGGTATGAACAATAAAGCGATAATTTTAAGATATTGTATTTGTGAATAAAATTCAAGTAATTTAAATGTAACAATCGAATTTATTAAAAACCACAATAAATATCAATGATAACGGAAAATTGTAACGATCCTAATGCTCTTTATTTAGTCAAACAATGTTGACGGATACAGCTAAAAAAATACATGTAAACATTAGATATAGAATTGAAAAAAAAGTCAAAATTTGCGGTAATTTTAAATACGAAAGAACAAATAAATTGGTAAAACATCAATAAAAATGCATATAAAACGGCGAATTAAAAAGATTTGATGACGTTACAGACACGTGTATCGTGTTTAATGTTGAGTGAATGTGGCATTTACAATCATCCATTATTGGCATTTAATCTTCAATTTGGCGACAGATTTTGTTCGACGGGATTATCAAGTAACACCGTTCATAGCATTTCCGGCTAATATTTCGTAGCTGTATATCTCGCAAATTGGCGTATTAAATATGATTTTGAAAGCATCGTTTTTGTTTCAAGCAGCACCTTCATGATGTATTCCATTACAGAAAATTATATCATCTTTTACCATATTCATTTGCATTTCAACTGAATAGTTCACATTATGTTGATAGAAATTACAATGTTAGTTTTTGGGGTTAGGTATGCAATACATTGTTCTACAATGCTTAGTTATAGAATTACTTGGAAAATTCTTACTTTTTAGAACCCGATTATTAAAGATTACCTTTATTAAGAATTTCATGAATTAAAAGGGTTTTTTTTCTTTTTGAGAGAGGTTTTCGTATTAAAAAGAGTGCTGCATTTTAACTGATGATGGAAGCTACAGTATTATTTATTGCTATCACAGTTTTAACTGCATTTTTTGTGCTAAAATGGAAATATGAAAAACTGATACAGAATTGCGTTGTACGAAATATAACAGAATATAGAGTGATATAGCATTTAAACTACCAGAATCACACATGCCGCAAAACCGAGAGGTTCGGAATTTAAAAGATAACAAATGAGAATGAATCACCTGAATATTCTTTCGATGCGACGGACAATGTCTGCAATCATTGTAATGAACTTCATTTCAGTAGTGTAGCTATTAAAGGACATTTTGATTCCTGTTGCCATAACGGCCTCATTTTCCTGCTAAATCAAACTGTAATTGATCAACTAAAATAGTAGTTGATGCATAATAACTGAAATTTTGTCCCAACACATTAGTAAATATAATACTGCAATGATACATCGTTTCTCTAAATCAGGAAATACATTACCATAGATATATTTCTTAGATTCCAGATGGAAAAATAGGACCAGCGTAGTGGGCAGAGCCTGCTATTTTATCGTTGATAAAATAGAAAATTGAAACGGCTATTACACCTCGAAAAATAAAAGAAAAAGCTATTACTAATTTTATTTAAAGGGGAAAAAAAAGAAGAACGAAAACCGTTTTAATGAGTGATAAAAAACAAAAATATTTAATTTAAACACGAAAGGGAATGTTCGTAATGCTTAAAAAAATTACTCAGTTAAAATATTGCAATTGAAATAACATTTGGCTATTTATCATTTACGTCAGGTTAAGAAAAATGCATTTGAAAAATTGATAAGATGATATCAAGGAAGTTTCCATAAGCACAAGCTCAGAAATATTTGAAAAAATTATATAATATTCTTCTCATGAGGAATATATAGAATATTATTCTCATGATATATAATCTGTTTATAAAAAAAATCGACAGAACCTGAATTTAGCGTTCGTAAAAAAATAATGAAAATTAAATTTTTTTGGCGATTTAATGCTGGTTGGCGACACAATAAAATTTTGAATGATACTTTTTTATGATAAGTAATTTTTAAGTAAAATATTTTTCTATTCTTCCTACGAAGTGAGTTACATTCAGTTAAACTTAAATAAATAGATTTTTATTACTACAGTTTTGCCTTATACCTTTATATCTACCCTATATATATGAAATCCTAAAGAAACGAATTTATGAAACGAATATATGACACGGCTGAAATGTGTATCGATTCTTTGAATCGACTGATTAAACAACTGATTATGTTTCACGGCGATTTCTCCTAAAATATGGAATACTTTGCGATGAAATTAACACCAAAAATCTGTATTGATCCACAGATCTCAAAACTGGTATTAGAATTTTTAAATTTGAATTAGTTTTCAAAATATTAATTTTTTTCTATTTTTAGATACATTTTTCTAATGATGGCAACTCAAATTTTAATCATAACAGATTTTTTTTTTCATAATTCAGAGAAGTTTACTATTTTAAATTAATTTGGCGACCAGTTTGGCCTCCTTTAAATCTATGCTAAGAACAATGCTTTTTTTGTATTTCGTTATCATTTTATTTAATACAAAACTTTCATTTAAAAATGCAACATTTAAATTGATGGCTTTCACTTCTTTCTTAAAAAAAAAAAAAAAAAAAAAAAAAAAAAAAACGAAAAGAAAAATATTAGGCACAGATGTCATATACGCACTGGGGTACCTAATTGGCGTAAAAATGGCATTATTTTGATTGACATGGCTATTGTCGTTTATTTAATAATAAATGTTTATTTACTGTTATTTTTTTAAATTTATATAAATTATTTTGTTCTATAGTTATTAATTATTTTTTTGCTATTTCCTTTTGAAAATAATAGAAAATAATTAAAAAATACGGTACAACGTAGTTATTCCGTCAACCAATTCCGCAAATTATATAAATCGCCAAACCACTCGCCAAATTGTACAGATTGACAAAATTTTTATTTTAAATAACGAAAGAACAAATAAATTAGTATTACATTAATAAATATAAAAATAAACGTCAAAATAAAAATTGCTTGATGACGTAAACATGTGCAACTTGCTTAAAGTCAAGTGTATGTGACATTTTCGATCAACCGTTATTGGCATTTAATCTTATAGTTCGCGATAGATTTTTGGTCGACGGGATAATAAGTAGTACCAAAAATACATATGTAACTGGTATTCGAAAACGAGGTTTTCGCCAAATTTTCGTAAAAAAAAAAATCATGCCAAACATGCGGTGCGTATGTGACACCTGGCGAAATATTAAATTATGTAACAAACCATGATATTTAATTTCAAATTCAAATCAATGTTTTAATTTGCCACTCGAAGAATAAAAAAATTCTAACTGGCGAGTTGCAAAAAAGATATTGGCGAGATTTGCACCCGGCTTTTTTTTAAAGTACGTTCGTAATTATATAAATACGTAGCAACTATAGTCGTCGTTCAGTCCGTCTGTCTGTCCGTCCGTCCGCATATAATAGAGCAAAAAGTACCCAACCGAATGGTCTGAAATTTTAAATATATGATTGTTGTAAAATTTTGTCGAGCCGTTTTAAATTTTATGAAAATCGGATGTATAGTTAAATTACAGGGACAGTCAAAAGTTTTTCTTTACATTACGGCCAATGGGAAAAATTATTGCACGTGCATTTTAATGATGTTAAAGCTTTCCGAATGGTCTCAAATTTTAAACATATAATTATTGCGACATTTTGTCCAGCCATTTCAAATTTTATGAAAATCGGATGTATAGTTTAATTACAGGGACAGTCAAAATTTTTCTTTACATTAAAGCCAATGGGAAAAATTATTGCAAGTGCATTTTAATGATGTCACAGCTTTCCGAATGCGCTGAAATTTTAAATATATAATTGCTGCAAAATTTTGTCGAGCCATTTCATATTTCATGAAAATCGGATGTATAGCTTAATTACAGGGACAGTCAAAAGTTTTCCGTTACATTAAGGGGAATGGGAAAAAATTATTGCAAGTGCATTTTAATGATGTTACAGACTATGCACTTATGAATTGCAAATAAATACACATTCAGTACAATATGGGATGCAAAAAATAATTATAAAATTAGTTATAGTACGAAGGCACCTCATTTGCCACGTTTGACGAGCAATTTCCAACTTGTTTCTTTCGGCACGGATGTCATATACGGGCCCATATTGGAGTGATTTATTTCTGACGCCAATGTCATATAATCAACGGGTACTTAACTGGCGCCAAAGTATCGTTATTTTGCTTGATATGGTAAGCCGGATGTTGTTGTTTATGCTGTTGATGCGTTCCCCAAATTGGCGTTGGCAGAAAAATCGCGCCAATATTGGGGTATATGACATTTGTGCCAAACCTTCATATGAAAGGCGAAGGGATCAGACCGTATTTGTTTATGAAATTTGATGACATGAACTATTATAATATAGATGAAATGATGGGGATAGAATAATATTTGGCGACTTATCACCTGTGCCTGGATAACATAAAAGTATCAAAATCGCATCTAGAGTATAAAAAACGAAGTGTTCCGCCGGGAATTGTTGATGATAGTCACATGATTTAGGCTATTGTTATAGAGATTATTTTAAAATATCGGGAGACAAAGACTCTGAATACTTAATTCATTTTATTTTAGCTTCTTTTCAAATGTTTAACTGATCCTCTTTAATCAAAAACGAAAACAACGATTTGATGTCTTAACAGCAACTGATTCGTCATTAAATTTTTGCAATCAAAGGGAATTGAATGGAAACCCGTTTACAGGGAGATCTGCACAGCTTTTTTCAGTATAATTTAATCGTCTCTAATATTTTTAAAACCCATCAGATTAGGATGTTTTTTGATTTTTAGATTCTGTGGTGTCTGAACGGGGGTTGGCGAGCGTAAGCTTGCAGGGGGCAGAGCCCCCTAGTATGTATATATTAAGCCTTCTTTGCACGATGATTGACATTTCCATCATAACATTGAATGCCAAAAATTATATAAAAGAACAAGTTCACCTTAATTTGATCGTGTCTGGATACCTTTTTTAATATTCCATTGCATAAAAAAAACATAGCTGTCAAAAAAAGGCTTCCCCAGCTCCTCCACCTCCAAAAGATATAAGAACAGATGGTGCTGAACATTGGCCAACAGTGGGTGGGTTACTTCGGTGCAAGTATCCTAAATGTAAAGGGTATTCTACAATTTCTTGTAGTAAATGTGGAGTCAATTTGTGTCTAAATAAAAATAATAATTTTTTTGTTAATTATCATAAAGAATAATCCATAAAGAAATATCCAATGATATCCTCTTTTATTTCAATTTAGTACTAAGCTAATGATCTAACTTTGCATGATGATGGAAATTTCCATCATATTGTTTTTTGCTAAATTTATATTATAAATATATATTAATAAAATAAAAAAACCAAAAGAAACCTAACGAGACCTAGAAGACCTAAGAAAAAATCATGCAAAGAAGGGTTAAAATTTTACTATCGTAATTATACGGTTTAAAACAAAATTTAAGTTTATTAAATTTGTCCCAAACTCAAAATTAATGTCCGATTTTGAACACTGGCATTTTGACATCGATATTGTTATAGTGTTATTACACGTACAATTCGAAGCGACAAAAATCGCTTGCGACTCATTAGGTTTCCCATAGCAACTGTTCCGTACGTGTAATCTCATTGTAGCATCGCCCTTGGCGACGGAACACCACTCCCGCATCTGTGCCAATTGGCATCTATTCTTGTAACCCTTTTTTATGCAACCTAGTTCATGTATTTATTGCGTAGTTATTTTTTGAAGAAAAAACAATCTCAAAATGGCAACAAGCCATTCTCTCAACTTTGAAGAAAATTTCAAATTCAAAATTGGCAACTACCCATATATTTTTTTTTCTATCTTTGAAAAATAAAACTTTGTTTTTGTTAGTGAAATACAGTCCGCTTAATTTTCTTAGTACACCTCTGTACATATTGGTCTTAGCGAGCCGGAGGTTAAAGCAGCGTAATTAGAATTTACTATATTGTCAACAAGACATTTAAACAAAACAAAAAAAATGTCCGACGCGGACATAACAGCGCTCAATAGAAAACGTGGAAACATAAAGGCGCAAGTTACAAAGATTTTCAATGCTACAGATGGCAAGACTCTTTGTGTTTTCAGAACTGAAAGCTCAACTACAGCTGCACCGAAAAACCGAGAACAAATTTGAGTCGATTAAGGAGGAATACTACAAAATTGTAGATAAAGAAAAGATCAGTGAAGTAGAAGAGCAGATTTCACAGACGGATGAAGATATTCAAAAACTAGACGTATGCTTACAATCCTCTATTAATAAACAGTATGAAGAAAAAAATGCTAAAATTAACATTTCTGAGTTTAAACTGTCTAATAATAATAGTGATATTACGAAAGGAATCAGCTTAAAGCTCCCTAAAATCCCTCTGCCAACTTTCAGTGGCAAGTTTGAAGAATGGTCTGTATTTAAAAACAACTGCAAAGAAATAATCATTGATAATCTCGCTTTAAAGGATAATGAAAATTTGTTTTATCTCCGCGGTGCGTTAACGGGTGAGCCCAGAACGTTACAAACCGCTGATGATACTTTCACTTCCCTCTTGAACGCATTAGAACAAAGATATGAAAACAAAAGAATTATAGTAGACTGTCATATAAAAAATATTTTGAATATATATTCAATGAAACATGAATCGGCTAAATATCTCCGTAATTTATTAAACAATTTAAAGAAGAATTTAAGGGCTCTAAAAGTCTTAAATTTTGAAAGAGACGCATTTTCAAACGCAATTTTGCTAAATACTGTACTAGATAAGCTTGACCGCGAAACTCGGAAACAATACGAGTTAACATTAAGGGACAGTGAAGTTCCCAATTTCGACCAATTTTTGGAATTTTTGGAACGTAGACATCAAATTTTAAGCATCATTAATTCTAGCATCGCTACAAAATCCACTAATAAAGCATTATTCGTTAAAACGAATAAACCGCAAAATAAATTGTGTATTGTATGTAAAACCGATGTTCACCCACTTTATCACTGTGATAAATATAAAAACATGAAGTTAATTGATCGAATAAGTATCGTTAAGAAAAACAAACTTTGCTTTAATTGTTTGGGATGGCATTTATTTATCAAATGTAATTCAAAAACCACTTGTTTTGCTTGCAAATCGAAACATCACACCTTACTCCATAATTACTCGTCAACAGACACTAAAATTGACTTTCAACAAACAATAAACAATCCATTATCGGAAGAACCAATGAAAAGAAATCCTCTTTCAGAGGCGCAAAACGAAACTGCAATTCATTCATTTTTTTCGCACGGCCGTAAATCAGTCTTGAAAAATACAGCCATAGTTTATTTGAAAGATAATAATGGCATAAATCGTCCATTCAGAGCGATTTTAGATTCAGCCTCGGAAAGTAATTTTATCAGTTTCGATGCAGTTAAATCAGTGGGATTGAAAAAGGAAGCATTAAACATTCCGATTAGCGGGATAAATAATTCTCTCATATGTCTGAAGTCAAAGGTGAAGACATGTTTATCTAATAAATCTGGCGAATTTCAACGATCTGTTGAATTATTACTAATTCCAAAAATAACAGATGTTATGCCAGCAAGTAAGTTAAACATACAACATTTAATCCCATCTAATATATACTTAGCTGATTCACAGTTCTATATTCCAAACAAAATCCAAGTAATTTTGGGGATTGAATATTTTTTTGATTTCCTCCTTCGCGAAAAAATAAATTTAGGCAATAATTTAACGTTGCAGTCCAGCATTTTTGGTTATCTTGTTTCAGGAATCATTTTCGATACGGAAATAAGCAATACTGAAAGATATTGCTTCCTAACAAAAAATTTAGAAAATTTAAACAATACACTAAAGAGTTTTTGGGAGATCGAGGATGTAAATGACGTGCAACCCTGTATAAGTGAAGAATTGGCTTATTGTAATGATCATTTTGATAAGACACATTTTAGAAATTCTAGTGGCAAATTTGTTGTAGAAATGCCTTTCAAATAAGAATTCTCTGAAACCTATTTAGGCAGTTCCAAACGCATGCATCAAAAAGATTAAACTATCTTTGGCAACGTCTAGATCGCGATCCCACAATGAGAAATTTATACACAGAATTTCTTAACGAATACAAGCAGCTGAATTAATAGAAGCTAATGATTTCGATCAAGGATATTACCTTCCTCATCACGGAGTTTGAAGACCGTCGAGTGCCACAACGAAACTGCGCGTTGTTTTCGATGCTAGTGCCAAAACAACGAATGGAAATTCCCTTAATGATTTATTATGCAAGGGTGGAGTGCTGCAAGACGATCTCTTTTCTATTTTAATAAGATTTAGGAAACATATTTACGCATTCACTACAGACATCAAGCAGATGTTTAGAATGATAGAAATAAATCCCTCTAAATGTGAATTTTTGAAAACTCTGTGGAAGGAAAACAAGACTTCTCCCATACAAACTTTCCAACTTTCTACGGTTACATATGGGACAGCATGCGCCCCATTTTTAGCGACTAAAGTGTTACAACAACTCGCCTTGGATGAACAGCAAGATTTTCGCTTAGCTTCAAAAATTCTCTTGCAAGATTTTTATATGGATGATTGCCTATCGGGATCCTCCAACTTAGAGGAATTTAATTTAGTTAAAGGCGAATTAACCCAACTTCTCTTAAGAGGGGGCATGCAACTACACAAGTGGTGCACTGATATAGCTCAATCTAGTGACAATCAATTATTTCCCTTTGATAGGAATTCCGAACAAATAACAGTTAAAACGCTGGGGATGTTATGGAATAGTACCAGTGATGCATTTACATACTAGGTCAACATCAACGCCGTCAAAAAGTTTACAAAAAGAACAGTACTTTCGCAAAATTGCTCGAATTTATGATCCTCTTGGCCTCCTAGGGCCAGTAATTACCAAGGCAAAAATATTTATGCAATAATTGTGTCTACTTAAATTAGAGAGGAATGAAGCTTTACATACGCATATCTCCAAACAATGGGAAAATTTCCTGGCTTCTTTACCACATTTAGAATCTACAGGTACAAAGGTGCGTTACAACGGAGCACGTCAATTCAGTGGTACTGAATGGATTCTCAGACGCTTCATCAAAGGCTTACGGTGCAGTCTTGTACGTTCAAACGTCTAACTCTAGTGAAACTGTTACTCATCTTCTCTGCAGCAAAAATCGTGTAGCACCAACAAAGGTAATGACTGTGCCTCGTCTGGAATTATCTGTTTGTTTGCTTCTAGCTAAACTAACCTGCAAGGTCTTAGACTGTTTAAAGCTTCAGATCGATGATGTTTGATTCTTTTCAGATTCTACTATAGCGTTATCCTGGATAGAAACTGCTCCAAATCTATTAAAGACAATTGTTGGCAATCGCGTTATGCAAATCAAAGAGCTTTCAATGAACTTTCATTGGTTTCATATCCTTTCTCAACACAACCCTGCTGATTGAACAAGTAGATGACTGGGTATGAGAAACCTTGCCTCCAGTGAGCTGTGGTGGAGGAGTCCTCCACTTAGTGTTCTTAATAACTGTTTAACGGAAACTTTTCCAAAGATTAACTTTGAAAATGAACATTATTCGCAAGAACTCAAGACTGTGCGCAATATAACCCTGTATATTAATTCTAAGGATTTTTTTGATGATTTAATAGTCTTACCAACAATTTTCAGAAATTAATTAGAGTAGTAGCTTATATTTATAGGTTTTCTTCAGCTTCTAAAAAACAAGGAATTGCAACAGGCCCCTTGTCAACAATTGAAGAGCTGGAGAGAGCAGAAATGTGCATTATTAAAATTGCACAGGTAAGCTATTTCTCTGGTGAAATTTCTGCTCTGAAAAAGGGAAATATAGTAGATAGCTCAAGTAAGTTAAAATTCTTGAGTCCATTCTTAGATAATAACAACATTTTAAGGGTAGGAGGTAGACTCAAGAATTCGAATTTAAACTTCGATCACAAACACCCAATGGTTTTACCAGCAAACTGCCGCTTAACTAAATTGATATTTAAATCTTATCACGAGAGAAATTTTCATGTCGGACTTCAAGATCTGCTGAATACTGTGCGTCAAAAATATTGGCCACTTGGCGCAGGAATATTGCGCGTAAGGTTGTACATGAATGTGTACGATGCTTTAAATTTAAGCCCATACTGGCTAACCAAATGATGGGGATCTTCCTCCCGAAACAATAGTACCTAACTCCCCATTTTCAAATGTAGGTTTAGATCTTTGTAGTCCCTTCGAAATAAAATATAAGGGCCAGATAAAGGGCATTTTTCAAAAAATCTACGCCGTTATATTTGTGTGTATGGTCATTAAGGCCGTACATTTAGAATTTGCCTCCGACTTAACGTCTGAAGCTATAATAGCAACGTTAAAGAGATTCTTCTCGTGTCGCGGTAAAAGTTCGGTAATTATTAGCGACAATGCTACTAATTTTGTCGGGGCTTCAGCAGAACTGAAGCGTTTGCACAAACTTGTAATAAGCAATGAAGTTTCAAATTCTTTGGCCTGAGAAGGCATTAACTGGAAATTTTCCCCTCCTAGAGCGACCAACTTTGGTGGCCTTTGGAAGGAAGGAGTTAAGGCCTTCAAATACCATTTCAAAGGGTAGTGGGCTCAACTCTCCTTACTCTAGAGGAATTTCTAACGGTAATTACTCAGATCGAAGCAATACTAAATTCGCGACCACTTTCTCCGTTATCTACGGATGCAAACGATCTTCAAGTTCTGACCCCAGGCCACTTTCTGATAGGAAAACCGCTTAATTCTATTCCCGAACCTAATTTGCTTGAAGTAAAGGAAAATTTGCTAAATAGATGGCAAAGAGTTGAAAAAAGTGTTCAAGTAATCGGGAGGTGCTGGCAGAATAATTATTTAAATAATCTTCAACAAAGAAATAAATGGCTATTTAAAAGGCCAAACGTTCTGCCATGCATGTTAGTTTTGATTAAGGATTCCCAACTCCCCCTTTGCACCTGGTCGCATTCCTAAGGTATTCCCAGGTGCAGATGGAATGGTTGCGGAATTACGCACCGCTAAAAGCATATTTAAACGGCCTATAACTAAATTAAGTGTTTTACCAATTAGTGATAATTTGTCAAAAAACTGAACTTTAGTTTATTTTTCTTATGTATTAGTGCTTATATGATTCTCATAATTTGTACTATTATATGTCTCTTTATTACTCATGTTGCATTTTGTATTTTGAAATATAATATTTCAACGCCGGGCGGGATGTTGCGTACTTGTAATCTCATTGTAGCATCGCCCTTCGCGACGGAACACCTCTCCCGCATCTGTGCCAATTGGTATCTATTCTTGTAACCCTTTTTTATGCAACCTAGTTCATGTATTTATTGCGTAGTTATTTTTTAGGTAGCTTTCTTTACAAAAAAGCTACCTATTGCAGCCGTTCGGAGGAAAGCGATTTCAAAAAATTTTGGTATATCTTCATCGATCATGACCCCCAGACCCCGAAACCACCCTCCGTTCAAAATTGATATATATATATCTGACCTATGTCACACTGTAACTCCCGTAATTATGAACCGATTTCGATGTAATTCGGTGTGTAAATAGTACATACCAATGTCTCGACCAAGTTCGTTGGCCAGCTTCATCCGCCGTTTTGTTGGTGTTACCAAAAAATTAAAAATGGAAAAATATTTTTTTCTTATGTATTTGACCTTTATATAAAGACTCCGGAGCAGTTTTTGTTTCGTCTATATCTTAAAAAATGGCTGAGTTATAGCATTTTGAATTTCTAGCGTGGCTGACATTTTGAAACGTCCTGAACTTTGTCACGCGATAAAAGGCGTATTTATGAACCGATTTGGATGTAATTCGGTGTGTACATAGTACATACCAATCTCTCGACCGAGTTCATTGGCAAGCTTCATCCGCCATTTTGTTTCAAAATGGCGGCCATTTAAACTTTTTTTAAAAATTTAAAATTTCAAATGTGGTACCAAAAAATTGAAAATGGAAAAATATTTTTTTCTTATATATTTGACCTTTATACAAAGATTTCGGAGCAGTTTTTGTTTCGTCTATATCTTAAAAAATGGCTTAGTTATAGCATTTTGAATTTCTAGCGTGGCTGACATTTTGAAACGTCCTGAACTTTGTCACGTGATAAAAGGCGTATTTATGAACCGATTTGGATGTAACTTCGTTTATACATAGTACATACCAAAGTCTCGACCGAGTTCGTTGGCCAGCTTCATCCGCCCTCTTGTTTAAATATGGCGGCCATTTAAATTTTTGAGAATAAATTAAATTTGAAATGTGGTACCAAAAAATTGAAAATTGAAAAAATATTTTCTTCTTATGTGTTTGACCTTTGTAGAAAACAAGGGATTTATGTGAGAGTCGCCAGCCAGGGCTGAGTATACCCAGTGATTATTTTGAAATATATGTATAATGAATATTAAATATATTGCCTACCTGTGTTTATCTTCGGCAAGAGGACAGGCTCGAGATGTGTATCCTTTTTGTTTCAATTTAATATATTTTATTTATTAAGATGAGACTAACGCTTTCCAACAATGACTGGATACGGAAGCATGCGTACATCTAATTATCTTTAATACTGGACTAGTATGCTACAAAATATATACAAAGAGTGATTAATATAATGGGTAAATAAAAAATGAATAGTTTTTCGGTTGACAAGATACTTGGTGTTTGAAGACCAGAGAAAATCCCTTCTGGGATGACAATGGGATTTGTATCCCGTCGGACAGCATGTCCGTTCAGATGAAAAGTTTTACGACGACTGCAGGGTTCAAAAAAGTGTTCACACAGTGTTTTTAGGTGATGAGAAAGACAATAGATTGTGCAAAGTCAGCGGATTAATTTATTCCAGTACAGTCACTTTGCAATGTCCACTGAATGGTGCTGCTATCTGGTTTTCAGATATGAATTTAATTTAAATGCTGTCTTGTGGATCGCCTGGCAGATTTAGTGCTGCCATCTGTGAGTGATGAGATGAAATGTTCCGTTGCTCTGCTCAAAGTTCACTGTTCTTGATTAGATAAATGTTGTGCATATTTCCACAAACGTGTACATGCCCCACAAGTTCGGTTATAAGTCTATATAATATGTTATTTGTGTCGCAGGTTCGCATACAAAACTTATTAGTAGAAGTAGTATTTCTAACATTCCTCCTTTTTGTTTGAAGGGCCTGTGACAAGTTTTAGCTGTAGTTCGTTTCGTAAAAATTCATGTTGAACTTTTGGAAGCGGTTTTGTTAGTATGTCCGCTATCATGAGTTTTGAAGGACAATAGGTGATATTAATTATGCCGCGTTCGTGTTGATCTCTGATGTGGTGGAATTTGACCTCAATATGTTTAGTTTTTGTTTGTGCTTTCTCGTTTTTTGTTAGTTTTATGGTTGATAAATTATCCTCATACACAGTTATTGGTAGTTGTTGAGGCAATTCCAAATCATTGAGTAAATTTAATAAATGTATCACGTTTTGTGTTGCAGTTGACGCCGAAATGTACTCGGCCTCTGTAGAAGACAGGGCAACGCATGTCTGCTTCTTAGAGATCCAGGCTAACAGGTTGTTGCCTAACTTAAACAGATTGCCTGTCGTTGACTTTCTGTCTATACGATCATTCGCCCAGTCGCTATCGCTGTAGACCGTTAGTATGGGCGGTTTGCATCTGTCTATTATGAATTTCAATTCTCTTGTAGTCATCAGGTATCTGATAACCTTTTCGATGGCTTCCCAATCAGCTAGTCTGGGTTAGTGACGGGCGATAACGAGATGTTTTTCTCGATTGTCTCGATTGTATGGACATCTCGATATTTTTCGATTGTGTATAAATTTTTTCTCGATGACTACAGTTTGCAAATTTCTTTTATAAATCATATATTATGTATTATATACGTCATACATTTATCAAGAATCGTCTGCGGGTGAACTGGAATGAGTCGATGTTAATAAAGACTAGGTGACTTCGACTGCTAGCGGGTCCCTCCTTTAATCGTGGCCCCTAATTTATACGTAATCTTGTAATATGAAATCACGATCTGGTTACCCGCTATATACGGCACTGATATATGATAGCAGGCGGGTGTGGTGTGCACGCACTACAAAATCTTGTAAAAAATATAATATCGAAACGAATGAACCTCGGGCCAGATCTCTTGGGGGAGGGGTCAAAGCGAGCGGAGGGGCACAGCAGCTGCATAATATGATTTAGTCGTCACAGGTCTTTAGGCCTTTCCAACCATATGTCACATGAGAAGTCTGGATCTGAATTTATAAAAATGCCCTCCCCAAGGGGGCAAAGGGGGGAGGGGTACGGGAGGTGGATAACATGAGTAAGTGGTCATAAGCCTTTCCAACAATATATCACATGAGGGGTCTCGGCTAAATTTAGAAAAACACCCCCGTGATGGAAAAGTGGGGGCGGGGGCGGTCACCGGAGGTGTATTACACCAATAAGTAGTCACAGACCTTTCCATCGATATCTCACATGTGGGGTCTTGGCTAAATTTGGAAAAGTGTCCCGCGGGGGTTGCAAAATGGGGGGATGGACACCGGAGGAGCATAACATCAATAAGTATTCACAGACTTTCCAACGATATCTCACATGAGGGGTCTTGGCTAAATTTGAAAAAGTGTCCCCCGGGAGGGGCAAATTGGGGGAGACTGTCACCGGAGGTGCATAACATCAATAAATAGTCACAGACCTTTCCAACGATATCTCACATGAGAGGTCTTGGCTAAATTTGGAAAAGTGCCCCCGGGGGAGGGGGCAAAGTGGTGGTGGGGACACCGTAGGTACATAACATCAATAAGTAGTCACAGACCTTTCCAACGATATCTCACACGAGGGGTCTTGACTAAATTTGAAAAAGTGTCCCCCGGGGGGCGGGGCAAAGAGTACGGGGACTGTCACCGGAAGTGCATAACATCAATTAGTCACAGACCTTTTCAACGATATCTCACAAGAGGGGTATTGACTAAATTTGGAAAAGTGTCCTGCGGGGGGGGGGGGGCGGCCACCGGAAGTGCATAGCATCAATAAGTAGTCACAAACCTTTCCAACGATATGTCACATGAGGAGACTTGGCAAAATTTGGAAAAGTGTCCTGAAATTTCATATATTTTTGCCGAAACGTCAGTGAAGGCTTACTGTGGAGACACGAAAAGTTTTGGTTTCCGTTAGTCTGTCTGTCTGTTAGTCTGTCTGTTTGTTCCGCGATAACTGTCGTAAAAAGCATCCGATTATTTTAAAATTAAGGATGCATGTTGGTGAGGTCACCGGATTTAGCTGCATAGTTTTTGGTTAAATTTGGTTCATTCGTTCGGAATATATAGAACATTTTATTTTCCGCCTTAATGCTTTCCTATAGCAATTCAGACGATTTTTCCATTTTTATTTGTTGAAAGGAAATGGCTCATATGATTGAAAGATTTAAATGATAAATTATGGATGATGGAATTTCCTAATTAGAACCATACATTATTAGTTTGAAATTTTGTGTATACATTTGTCAGAGTTTTTAAATTCGGTGTATATCTTATGGAGGGATTTTATATATGTGTTCCAATAATATAAAATATTTTCTTTTTTTTTTTAATTTTCTTTTTTTCAACCACATATTTCATTGTCTTAATTTTCTTTTAACTGTTTCCTAGCAACGGAAAGGTGAATTTGATCTCATATATCAAAAATAAAACAAATATGCTTTGAGGTTGAAATAAAAGGAGCTTGTGTTATGATATTAATTCTTATTATTAAAAAAAACGTTACTAATATCTCACGGTTTATCGTCTGGACGCAGCTAACAGAAATATTTAATTTTTAATCGAAAATTTCAATGAGAAAAAAAAAACTTTTGAAAAGCAAATTGATAGTAAATGTCAAAATTATGCACCGCAAAGTTATCGCTGTCGAAAAGGACGTCATTGTATCGGGAAATAAATATTTTCATTCTTAAAAACAAACATTAACTAGATTGCCTGAAAAAATATTTTTTGACGAGTGTTAGTTCTTAATGCCGCCTCATTTCAGAAAATATGAATGATTTTTTTTTTTTTTTTATCTTCAAAAGGAAATTACATTTTCGTTCGTAAAACCTAAACTTTTAATATAATTGCGTCAATGTAAATCCTTTTCTGCCCGCCAGTATTGAAGAATAAGTCTCGGAAGTGTAAAAAGACTTACCGTAATCATTAGCGCATAAAAAGTTACATATGTAAATTAATGAGACCACGGAGGGTTCAGGGGGGCGGAGCCCCCCTGAATACTTTATTATTTACAAAAAAATACCAGAATTAGTAGCTCATGAAAATTCAAAATATCCTTCCATAACAACGTTTTTAATTTAACGCTTCTAATGTGTGAAAACTTCGTATTTTTTATTCTTATAAATAATTACGTAATTTGAAAACTTTAAATTGCGGTTTGCAGGAAATTGAATATTACTAGAGTGTGTCTAAAAACAATGAATTGCAGATCTGACGTTGAGGCTCCTGATCTGCAGATTTACTAGTTGCCGAAACGTCAGTGAAGGCTTACTGTGGAGACACGAAAAGTTTTGATTTCCGTTTGTCTGTCTGTCTGTCTGTTCCGCGATAACTGCCGCAAAAAGCACCCGATCAGCTTGAAATTAATTGGGCATATTCGTGAGATACTCGGACGTAGCTGTATAGTTTTTGGTTAAATTTGGTTCGTTCGTTCGGAAAATAAGGAAGATTTTATTTTTCTTTATAATGCTTTTCTACGGCAAGTCAGACGATTTTCAAATTTCCATTTGTTGAAAGAAAATGGCACGTTTGATTAATGGATTTAAATGTCAAATTATGGATACTAACATTCCAAATAAGGGTTTTAAATTATTCCTATTATATTGAAGTTTTATCAATGTATCTATCAGATTTTTTTATTTACGTGTATAATGTTTTGAGGACATTTATACATGTATTCCAATAATATAAAGAATTTTTAAATTAATTTTCTTGTTTTACATGATACATATTTCTTTTTTTTCTCCTTTTCTTCGTTGCCTAGCGACTGTTATTCGTAGCCTATCATTGCTTCAAATATGAATGAAGTTAGTAAATTACGTTAATTTGTTGCATGTACTATTAAAAGGCTATCAAAAAAAAATATTTTATCGCGCCAAATCGATGCAATTTATGCAATTGACAGTGGGCACGATAATGAATTATTTTCCAGTAGATTTATAGATCTCCAGATATGCATATTTTGGGGGCTTTTAATATGTTATTGCTATCGCATGGATTAGGATGTTTAAACTAATGTTTAACCATGCTATTAGGGGGAAAAAAGTACAGTTAAAGGCATGTAAATCTTTTTTAACACTTTCCAACATGGATGAAAAGTATTTATGACTTCAGTTTTTCTATCTGTCGCCTGCCGTGTTTCTCTACGTGCTCTAACTCGCGTAAATATAGTCGGGATTGCATGAAATTGATATACGTTATTGAGGTTTGCCAAAGTATGTTTGGTATTAAAAATGAAGAGTGTAGCATTCATAGCTTAATTACAGGGGCCCTCAAAACTATTCCGTTACATTATAGTCTTTGGGAAAAATCGTCTGCGGTGTATTTTAATCATGTTACACAATTTTAAACGTAATGAAATTTATATACTTTATTAAGGTGCACTAGAACCTGGTTACTATAAAATATGTTATGTGTAGCACTTACAGCATGCGTACAGGGAACTCAAAAGTATTCATAATATTACAATCTTTGAAGAAAATCCTTTTGTTACGTTTTTTAATGATGTTACTCTGTTACAAAATAATAAAATTGATATGTATTTTTGAAACATTTTTGTAGTATATGGGGTGCAAAGCATATTTTTTTTTCAGGGTCACACAAAAGTCGTCGATTAAAATGTGGTCTACGGGGGGAAAAAAACTCTTCACAGCTTATTTTAACACATTAGCGACAGGAAACGAGAATTCTCGTTTTTATTCAGAATACGTCATTGGCTAAGGGAGTGACTTCTAGCTTACAGAAAAGACATTTATATTGTGTTGTCCATATTTTTTATAGATTGTAAGACATTATATATTACGTCCGTACATTGAAAGATATTTACTGCTGCATAAACATGAAAAACATATTTCAGAAACCAATTTCCGAGACACTTTCAGAAGAGGGAGGAGCTTCTACTGTTTTTAAACCCAGATTTAATTAAATTGCCTGTCGTCAGTGTGTTAATTGCGTTGCACTAATTCAAACATTATGAAATTAAATTACATTATTGTGGTTGACTACAAGAAGCTTGAATATGATTTGTATCGTATTTATCGTTCATTTATAGGTTCACATAAAAAATTTCGGATACAGTTCTGGTCTATTAGGGATGATTGCTGAAGAGCATTTTCGATTATGGTGTGCGTTTTAACGTTAAGTAAATTTGTGCTTAATAAGTAGTGCTTAAATATTGTATAGACCATGTACAGGGATACACAAATGAATTCGTAAGTATAAATGAAAATGAGCGCGCCCGAATTGCTTCAGTGCGTTTTTTTTTTTTTTTTTTTTTTTTTTTTTTTTTTTTTTTTTTTTGAGTTATGTATTTCCCAGCCCAATTACATTTAGTATACTAACAAATGTTTGCAGAATTTAAATAGAACCATATACAGGACTCCACAGAAACTGGATATATGGTGCACACTATGCATACTAATCCCCGGAAATGTGATATGAGCAGTTTTAAGAGGGTTTTTTGTCTGCATTAAATTTAAATGTTATAGACGACGCGTAAAAATCTTCACGTAATATACAGGGCTGTAGAAAATAATTCATGTACGTTTCCGTCTATTGGTAGAATTTACTAAAGGACATTAACACAATTAATTGATAATTACAAATGTAAATTAAATTACACTACGAAGGGGTTCAGAGGGGCTCTGCCCCCCTGAAGAAATCTACTTTATTATCTAAAAATTACCAGAATAAGTAGCTCATGAGATTTTCAGAATACCATTACATAACAAGGGGTTTAATTTAACGCTTCTAATGTCAGAAACCTTGGAAATATTTTTTCGTTTTATAAATAATTATGTAATTTCAAAACTTTAAATTTCGTTTTTTGTAGAAAGATTAATATTACTCGAAGGGCGCTAAACACAATGAATTGTAGAGCTGACGTTGAGGCTCCTGATCTGCAGATTTACTAGTTGCCGAAACGTCAGTGAAGGCTTACTGTGGAGACACGAAAAGTTTTGGTTTCTGTTAGTCTGTCTGTCTGTTCCGCGATAACTGCCACCAAAAGCATCTGATCGGCTTGAAATTCACTGGGCATGTTGATGAGGTACTCGGACTTAGCTGTATAGTTTTTGGTTAAATTTGGTTCATTCGTTCGGGAAATATGGAACATTTTATTTTGTTCTATAATGCTTTTCTATGGCAAGTCAGACGATTTTCATACTTTCATTTGTTGAAAGAAATGGCTCTTATGAAAAATGGATTTAAATGGTAAATTTTTGATGCTGAAATTTTTAAATACGATTATTAAATTATTCCAATTAGTTTGAAATTTTGTCAATATATTTGCGAGATTTTTTAAATTAGGTTTATAATATTGGGGGGAATTTTATGCATGTTTTCCAATAATATAAAGGATTTTGTTTTATCAATTTGACATAATGCATATTTCATTTTTTTCCTTTTCTTTCATCTGTTGCCTAGCAACGTATTTGGTCCTAATAATATTAGTATAATTGCGTGTATAATGTTTGAGTAAAGCCAACGTCAAAACGGATGAATTAATGCATTTGTATCTTTGCATGTAGATGGATTTTAGCCCCGAAATAAAAAGAGGCAATATTTCATTTATTTTATTTATTTTATCAAATATTTAGCTTAAAAATACAAAAATTTATTACTTTCATAGGGAATAACGTAACATTTAACAATATTTCTTTAATTGTTGCCAAGAAAATCAAAACCCGGAATAATATTTTCTTTTAAACAATTTTCAATTGAAATGTTTTGTCGTGAAACAGGAAAATGAAAAATAAAATTAAGAATAGTAAAATTAATATGGCGGCATATTGGAAATAAAAAGAAAACTCTCGAGTATTTCTTAATATAACAAGATGAAATGTTTTGAGTCAGTACACATAGCAGGTGAATTAGACGTCATTTATCGAAAACAAAGATGCTGGAATAAAAAGATCTTGGGTAAAATAAAATTAACTATTATTCACGGAGGAAAGAGATAGATGGAGATGCAGTATGCCGTAAAAGCAGTTTGCAATACGATGTGCGTTATCGCTCAGATTTAAAGGCCCTCATTCGGCCCAAACAAAACAAGCACGTGGAACAGGGACCGAATTCTTTGACTTCATCCGTTCATTTTTTCTGTAAAATGAAAATGATTTGCTTATATTTAAGCAATAAGCATTCTATGGTAGCATTTCATTGTATTATGAATTAAAAACTGTATTACTAAAAATATTATTCTGTTTTTTTGTTTTTTTTTAAGCACGTCGTTGTGTTGTGCCGAATGTAGCGAATTTTAGGGTTACATTTTTGGCGTCACTTCAAGATTTATTGTTTGTGTACAGTTAACATGAATATTTTATTTTAAAATTAAATTTTATTAATTTATTTAAAAAAATCTTATGCTTATCCTTATAAATCACAGCGTAAAAATAATTTAAGATATACTATAATCATCCGCACAGTCAATAAAAAATTACGAATGTAAATTTAAATAGACTACGGGGGGTTCAGGGGGGCAGAACCCCCCTGAAGAAATGCAATTTTTGATTTAAAAAGTCACCAGAATAAGTATCTCATCAGAATTTCAGAATATCAATGTATAACCACTTGTTTAACACTTTTAATTTCTGAAACTTTACAAAGTATTTTGTATGCTTATGAATATTTATGTAATTTGAAAACTTTAAAAAGCGATTTGTAGGAAGTTGAATATTACGCAGTGAGTGTTAAAAAACAATGACTTGCAAAGATGACGTTGAGGCTCTTGATCTGCAGATTTACTAGTATAAATAATATTTAGCAGAGGGCTCCATAAAAAAATCCGATCTAAAATGATAAAAACGGAAAAAAACTACCCTCGCAGTGGGGGACAAATTGGGGAGGGGAGTAAGAAAGTCTCATAATATGAAAGCGTCATCCGAGAGCTTACCGATGACATATCACATGACTGGTCCAAAAACAGTTTGCAAATTGCTACCCCTCCCTCCCCCCGTGGGCCCACTCTTTCGTCCCGGAATTCACACAGCAGCTACTTTAAAATTTTTATGTTCAATAAATAATATTTACGAGAAGACTGAATAAAAAACCCACATCTAAAGTGATATTTAAATTTATTATAGAAATCGGCTATGGTTTTAAAAATTTGTTCGCCCCTTCCCCATCCCCCTTTGGGCGAAGAAAGGTTCATAGTATGAAAGAGTGGTGAAAGGGCTTTTCGATTATATGCCACAGGAAGGGTTCGGTAATTTTTTTAAAATTGCACCCCGCATGAGTTCACTCTCACGTCCTCCTCCCTCGACGTCACTCGACCCACCTTCCTCTTTGAAATTTTTATATTTAATAAATAATTTTTATCTGAGGGCTCCAGGTATGTGACATCTTGGTAGGGCTAAAATAAGAGAAACTTTGAAAATTAAGGCTTCATTTCACAGCTCATTGTCATGCCTCTTTCTCTATCTCGTCCCTTGGTACGCTCGATAAATTTTCTTACTTTTCTTCTCTGCCGAGGACGAGAGAAATCTTCGAAAAGCTTCTCATAGCGAAATGTTGAAAAGCGCGAGAGAAATCCTCGAAAGGCTTTTCATTGGGAGATTTCGAAAAGGACGAGAAAAACCAGCGAGAGGCTTCCCATCGGGAAAGGTGAAAAGGGCGATAGAAACTCTCGAGAGACTTCCCATCCCGAAAGGTTTACAACTGCGAGAGAACCAACCATCGAGCAGCTTCCCATCTGGAAGCGTCGAAATGCTGGAAAAATCATCGAGATGAGATTTGACGAAATGCGAGATGGAAATGAAGCTTTCAGAGTCAAACTTACCGCATTTCTGGTTTAAGTCATAATTTCTCAAAGGAGTCCATCTGCTTATCCAATCTCTTTTTAGCTCACAGGCTATCTAAGCCTGAGAGCTAATGTACCCGTCGCACAGTGGGGTATTTTACAAATCTGGGCGGCCAAAATTATTTTTTTCTTTTAAACTAATTTAAACGTTTAAAGCAGTAAATAAATGCACTTTTTGAAATAAATATTGTTTAATAACTTGAAAATCATGGATGTTTTGCAACTTCGTATTGATATTTATGATAAGCAGTATTATAAAATAAATGATAATATGATAAATAGTATTATAAAATAAATGATAATCATGATAAATAATATTATAAAATAAATGATAATCATGATAAATAGTATTATAAAATAAATGATAATCATGATAAAAAAATGGAATAATATATTGAATAAATTATAAAAACAGATTATTAATGATAAGAACAATTAGTTTGTAAATCACCAAGGTGGGATCTTTTAATCAGATGATAATTCAGAATCGTAATCTTTCTTCATAATCAGAATCCTCTGGATCACGAGCTTCAGAAGATTCCATAGGCAGTAACATTTCTAGAGTTTCTTTACGGAACAATTTTGATTTTTTTTCTTATCGTGGGTCTTATTCCAGTTAAAACTGGATCTGAACTCAAAAGCAATCTGTTGAGAACATCACGGTTACAAGAAATTCTTGAAAATTTACGCGATAGATTTTGGCGAAATAATCGAAAATGTTTGTTCCGTGCTTCGGCTACTTCTTCAGACAATTGGCCTACTGGTAAAGCTTTCTCTATCACAATGCGTCCATGGATTAATATTTTATGCATTGTGGGTGACATTGGATACCATTTATATAACTGGACGTAGAGCTCTGCTGTTTTTTCTGTATATTCTTAAATTTATCAAGGTGAATTTTGTGCACTGTAAAAAAAAATCTGTAGTTCTACAGATGTAAAAATACATGCTTACTAAACTTTCACCTGTAACTGTACGAAAAAAGCTGCAAATCTACAAAACTAGTTTTTGTAAAGCTACAAAAATCTGTAACTTTACAAATGAATCTGCTAAAATTTCAGTAATCTTACTAAACTTTTATTTGTAACCCTGGCTGGAGTTACATGAAAAGTTCTCGGAATCCCAGTTTCCAAAAAAATTCTTAGTAACCTTACAGATTTTTTGATTTTCGGCGCAAAAGTGTGTCTGTTACATGAAATTTTGTTGTTGACGTTACATGAAAAGTTCTAGGAATCCCAGTTTCCTAGAAAAACTTTAGTAACTTCACAGATTTTTTTTTACAGTGTGGCCACTGGATATGGTTTCAAGAATAACTTTAAATCGATATATTAAATTTTCATCAATGCCGGCAATTTCCGCTGCTAGAGATGGGTGAGTAAAGAATCTTCTGTGTAAAGTATGTGTAAGTACTTCCACATCAGTCGAGCTCCTCAAACTTTCAGACTTTCTCCGCTTTGACCTGTCACTTGATTCAGTGAAAGCTTTTGCTGGCCTTCCTGGTCGATTTATTTTTCTTGAAATTTCTACTGTACCTTCAAGCCATTCTTTATTATTTTTCACAAATTTATCTAACATATAATGGGCTTCGATCCATTTGCTCTTGAACTGAGATTTAAATTGGGAGAAATTGTGCTTGAGTTTTTTAATTTCATCATCATCAAAATTATCGCCATTAAGAAGGTAATTTTCAAGGAAATTTAATCTACGATTAATGTTTGGCAAATTCTGCTGTTGCATAATGTTTAAAAATTCTTTTCGAGTTATGAATCGGACATTCGAAGGCCCTAAATAAAAATAAATACAAAATATGAACAAAAAAGAATGCATAATAATTATATGCAATTTAGATAGATAACATCATTTTATCCCTTATTTTTAAAAAAATCTCACAATCTTTCGCTAACTTTTAACAAAAACATATGAAAATTGCCTCGACTTATTTTTTAGAAAAACAAATGTTAATAACGAGCAATAAATTATTTCAATTTTCTGAAAAAAGCTTAAAAAGAGATAAAACGGAATGAATACATTACTTTAAAGCAATTTTTTTTTTTAATTATATAAATTTAATTTCAATCAGAATAACTGAAAAATAAACAAATCGGATCACTTTCTATTGAATCATAACAATTTTTTTCATATTAAAATTTATATGATAAATATCAGTTAAAAATCAATATATAGTAATTTTGTATGCTTACTCAGAATTTTGGAAGAGCATATTTATATCGCCTTCATTTTAAAAAGGGGAAAAAGGTGGAACTACTTTAAACGAAAACACAAATAAAAGGATGTATATTTATTGGTACAACAAGTAACTTTGCTTGGAAATGTTTGGAAATATAACTAAACCCTTCGTGAATTGGGAAACAAGGGAAAAAATAATAGAAAAATATGCGTTATTTTAAATTAATTTTGTAAATACTAAAACTATTTCTTTCTCAATTCAAAGTTTAAAAAAATAATGATACATACCTGCCTCGTCACTATCCGTAACGATTAGATTTTAAATACTTCCAAAACTAAAGTTATTCAAATTCAAAAATAGAAAGTCACAATGAAGAACGATTTGACACTCATGCACTTAACGCAACACTCCAGTTTCAACTGATAACAGGGGGTCATCGTTCACTTAAAGGAGATAAAAATCGCATCACGTGATTCCCCAATGATTCAGTTTCAACTTATATCCATCCATTCGATCCTGCGTTGTACTTTATGAAATCGACTTTTGGCCGCTCAGATTTGTAAAATACCCCACTGTGCGTCGGTTCTGTGTGTATGCATGTACGTACGTACGTACGTATGTATGTACGTAACGCGATAACTCTTGATTAAAATGTACGATTTGCTTCAATTTTTTTTATGTTCATTCTGATAAGGCGTTCCGCTGATTAGTTTTGACCGTTCATTGGTTAAGGATAAAGGGAGAGAAGGGGGGCTGGTCCCCCCTCTTAATTTAGATAAATAGGTTTTTCATGCAGAATTATTCGTTTTGCTCCAAATTTCGTATGTCGGTTTATTATGTTAAGGAGCTTCCCTGATTAAACTTGGAGGTTCATTAGTTAAGTGTGAAGGGGGGAAAGGGGGGTAGACCCCCTCCTTAATTTGGATAAATGTGTTTTTCATGCAGAATTATTCGATTTGCTCCAAATTTGGTATACCGGTTCATTATATTAAGAAGTTGCCTTGATTAGATTTGGAGGTTTACGGGTTAAGTATAAAGGGGGAGAAGGGGGCTGGACCCCCCCCCCCCCTTAATTTAGATAAATGGGCTTTTCATGCAGAATTATTCGATTTGCTCCAAATTTGGTATACCGGTTTATTATGTTAAGGAGCTTCCCTGATTAAACTTGGAAGTTCATTGGTTAAGGATAAAGGGGGAGAAGGGGGCTGGTCCGCAACCCCCCCCCCCTTAATTTAGATAGGGTTTTTCATGCAGAATTATTCGATTTGTTCCAAATTTGGTATACCGGTTTATTATGTTAAGAAGTTGCCTTGGTTAGATTTGAAGGTTTACGGGATAAGTATAAAGGGGGAGAAGGGGGGCTGGTCCCCCCTTAATTTAGATAAATGGGCTTTTCATGCAGAATTATTCGATTTGCTCCAAATTTGGTATACCGGTTTATTATGTTAAGGAGCTTCCCTGATTAAACTTGGAAGTTCATTGGTTAAGGATAAAGGGGGAGAAGAGGGGCTGGTCCCCGACTTAATTTAGATAAATGCGTTTTTCATGCAGAATTACTCGATTTGTTCCAAATTTGGTATACCGGTTTATTATGTTAAGGAGCTTCCCTGATTAAACTTGGAGGTTCATTAGTTAAGTATAAAAGGGGGAAAGGGGGGTAGACCCCACCTTAATTTCGATATATGGGTTTTTCATGCAGAATTATTCGATTTGCTCCAAATTTGGGATACCGGTTTATTATGTTAAGAAGCTGCCTTGATTAGATTTGGAGGTTTATGGGTTAAGTATAAAAGGGAGGGGCTAGTCTCCCCCTTAATTTAGATAAAAGGGTTTTTCATGCAGAATTATTCGATTTGCTTCAAATTTAATATATCGAGTTATTCCGATATGGCGCTTCCTTCATTAGATTTGGAGGTTCATTGGTTAAGTATACATGGGCAGAAAGGGGGCAAGTCCTCTCCCCTTAATTTAGATAAATGGATTTTCATGGAGAATTATTAAATTTACTTTAATTTTTTTTTACTATGTTCGTTCTGATAAGGATCTTTCCTGATTAGATTTGGAGGTTCATTAGTTAAGTATAAAAGGGTTAAAGGGGTTAGACCACCCTTAATTTAGCGATATGTTTCTTTTTTTCATGCAGAATTATCTGATTTGCTTCAAATTTGATATACTGATTTATTATAGTTAAGGAGTTTCCCTGATTAGATTTGGAGGTTCATTGGTTAAGTATAAAAGGGGCGAACGGGGGATATTTCCCTTCATTTATTTTTTGAGGGACATTATTCTTTGAAATAAGAGTATAATATACAATTAGTGTGAATAACCTGTGAGCTCAATGCCATCAGTTTAACTGTCACTTATCTTTTTATTCCTATTAACCGATGTGGGTTATGAAGCATAGTGGTTTATGTATTCAGTTCTGTATAGTCCTAGTTTCAGACTTTACTGTTAAATTTAGTGTCATTTTGCCCCGAATTTTCAATGTTTCTCTTACTTTAGCTCTGCCAAGCTGCCCCATACCTGTAGATTCAGATAAATACTATTTATTAAATATAAAAAGTTCAAAGAGGAAGGTGAGTGAATTCTGGGGGGCGCGAGAGTGGACAAAGGGGGGGGGGGGTAATTTTCAAACTTTTACCAAACCTCTCCTTGACATATCATCGGAAAGTCCTTTCACCACTCTTTCATTTTATGAACCTTTCTCCTCCCAGAGTTGAATTCCGGAAGGGGCGTGGGGGGGGGGGGGGGAGAGCGGTGCGGGGGTGATTTTTTTTATAATTGTAGAGATTTCGTCAATAAATATCATTAAATGAGGTTTTTTAATGGAGCTCTCCGATAAATATTATTTATTAAATATAAAATTTTAAAAGTGGGGCTGCGTGATTTCCGAGTATATTCTGGGATAAAAGAGGGAACCCACGTGGGAGGGGTAGATTTCAAACTTTTTTTGGACCATTCATTTGATATATCATCGGAAAGTTTTCGGTTATTATCGGAAAGTTACTCTTTCATATTATGAACCTTTCTTCTTCCCTCCCTAGTTTGGCGCCCCGAGCGAGGCACTTTTCGAACTTTTTTGAAATCGTAGCGTTTTAAAACATTTTAGATCGGTTTTTTTTACGGAGCCCTCCGATAAATAATTTTTAAAATATGAAAATTTCAAAGAGAAGGATGGGTGGGGTATATTTCGGGGGACACGATAATTGGAATCATGGGAGTTGGGACTCTTTTCTATCTTTTGCTGACACCCCTCATGTGATATATCATTGGAAAGCTCTGTGACTACTATTTCATTTTATATATCGCCCGCGCCCCTCCCCTTACTTTGCCCCCGCGCGGGGCAACTTTTCTAAATTTAGCCGAACCCTTCATGTGACATATCGTTGGAAAGTCCTATGACCACTTATTCATATTATGCACTTTCCTTGCCCCTCCCCCTACTTTTCTCCCCGCGGGGGCTCGTTTAATGTATTCCAGTTGAAGAGTTTCTAAAAATAGGGAAATTAAAGATCCAATCTCAAATGACGTAGAAAAATCAATAAAAAATATTGATCCCTTTTATCAACCTTTAGCTCATGTTTTTGCCACTAGGGGGTGCGTTTGATTCTTATTTCTTTGGCCATTTTGGTGCTAATTGCCGAAAAATTCTAATTTTTGATATTTGAACTCCCCTTACCGCTTCATAGCTACTCGCGTTTTTTCAGCTTTTTTCACCCAGGGGGCACCCTTACAAGACTTTTCCAGTCTTATGGCTCCTTTATAGCCTCCCTTTGGTTTGTTGTTTTTTTATTCCATCTGTTTTCAGTTACCCTATATTTAATAAAATCTGCCTTATATATATGTAAAAACAATGATTTCAATAATCGATTCTAGAACATCTCCTTTGTAGATTCTCGAAAGTAATCGATGACTGTATCGATTGTGTATTTTACGATAACGATTTTTTTCGATTGGTAAATTTTCGAGAATCGACCGTCACTAAGCCCTATCACTACTATGAAATTGTCGGCCAGAATAATAGCTAAGTTTTCCAATAACTGTTTTTAGCTTTTCTCGTTATAATCGATTGTAAAACATCTCGATTGTAGATTCCAGGAATTAATCAATGGCTGTATCGATTGTGATTTTTTACGATGACGATTTTTCTCGATTGTCGAATTCTCGAGAATCGCCCATCACTAGTCTGGGTAGCTCATTCCTCCTCCCTAGAATATTTACTATGGCCGCGATGTCGGGTCTTGTTAGTGTCGCGATGTAAAGCAATCCGCCAATTGCTTGTCTATATTTTGTATTATTTTCCATTAATTCTCCTTCCGGATCTCAATTAAAATAGTTAGTACACATTGGCGTGTAAGTGGGTTTGCTAAGGGTTAAGTTGAACTTTTCCGCGATTTCTATAATTTTGTGTTCTTGATCAAGTTGTAAGTTACCGTTTTCTGTTTTAGTTATGTTAATCCCTAAATACTGAGTTACCTGTCCCAGATTTTTAATCTCATATTCCTTGGATAACTGGTTATATATCTCGTGCGTGTCATCTTTGCTACCTGCTACGAGTATGTCGTCCACGTAGACGATCACATACGCGACTTTTCCATTTTTGATACGTTTAAACAGACATTGGTCTGAGTCGCATTCGGTAAATTTTAGATTCTTCAGGGATTTGCTAATTTTTAAACTCCATGCTCTTGCGGCCTGTTTAAAGCCATAAATTGCCTTGTTTCATTTACATACTTTTTCTTCCTCCCCTTTCTTTAGATAACCCTCCGGTTGATACATATACACTTACTCCTCAAGAGTCCCATGCAAAAAAGCGGTTTTGACATCAAGGTGCGTCACGTGAAGATTTTTGTAAACGGCTGCATTTAAAAATGCTCTCATAGTGGTGTGCGATACGACTGGTGCATACGTTTCGTCGTAATCGCACCCATATTTTTGCGAGTACCCCTACGCAACTAACCTGGCTTTGTACCTTTCTATTTTGCCGTTTATCCCTCTTTTGGCTTTAAATGTCCACTTTGACCCTATTACGCGTTTTCCGGGTATAGCTTTAATTAGTTTCCAGGTTTTATTCTGTTGTAGTGATCTTATTTCCTCATTTTCTGCTTCCAACCAGTTATTTTTTATTTCTATATCCTTAATGTTTTCTAATTAGGCCAAGGATTTGGTTTCCTCAATTTTGCACAAATTCACGGTCACTCCGAAACGATTTGGAGGTACGCCTCTGTTTTCCCTTTGCGACCTCCTCCGTTGGGGATTATCTGGCGTCGGGGTTTCTTTCAGATCTTCATAATTATTTGTCAAATCAATCTTGATATTTTCGGTAGGTGTTTGAGCGTTATTTTCGGTTTCCGTAGTATTATTAATTTTCTCATAGTTAGTCCCTTCTTCAGTGAATTTTACCGTTCTAGAAATTATTATGTGGTTATTTCCCGTGTGAATTCTATAACCTTTGCTCCGAAAATCATAACCCATCATGACCCCTTCGATAGCTTTTTCGTCAAACTTCGTTCTTTTTGATTTAACTACGTAGGCAAATGCCTTACACCCAAAAGTCTTAATGTTTGATAGGTCGGGCTTCCTATTATTCCACAATTCGTATGGTGTGGCGTGATTTTCATTTGCGTTTGTCGGCAGTCTGTTGGTTAAGTAGGTTGCTGTCATCACAGCTTCCCCCCAGAAATGTTTGGGCAATTTTGCGTCTGACAGCATTGTACGTGCCATTTCAACGATCGTTCGATTTTTTCTTTCCGAAACCCCGTTTTGGGGGCTACTGTACGGGACACTCAACTGTCTTTCTATGCCGTTTTCGGCTAAGTAGTTTTCGAAACTTTCCCCAAGATATTCTTTGGCGTTATCAGACCTTATAGCTTTTATTACCTTCCCGAATTTATTTTTTGTTAGGGCTACGTACTGCTTTAATTTCTCTACCGCTTCAGATTTATGCGCTAAAAGATACGTCATAGTGAATCGACTGTAGTCGTCAGTAAACGTTATGAAATAACGCTTTCCTCCTGGAGTCTGAGTCTCCATGGGTCCACATAAATCGGAATGCGCGAGCGAGCATATCTCTTTGCTCCTATTTTTAGCTGCTTTGGGGTAGGGTGAAATTGACAGTTTCCCTTCTATGCACTTTGTGCAATGCAATTCATGCTTGCAGTTATTTATAATTATTCCCTCAGCCAACTTATGATTAACCAAATATTTAATTGTGTCAAAATTTTTGTGACCTAATCTACGATGCCATTTATATATACAGTTTTCATTATTACAGGAGGTTTGCGTGCTTAAGGCGTAACCGTACTCATCCTTAGGATTTACTTCATAGAGATTGTTGTTCAGTTTAGCGGTTAAGATAGTGTTGTTATCTTTAATGAAAAAACATGTTTCCTTCTCAAAGATTACTTTTAAGTTATTATCGGTTGCCTTTTTTACTGATAAGATATTACTCTTTAACTCCGGACAATATAATACGTCCTGGAGTGTTATGTTATTTTTAAGGCCAGTGTTTATCGTTATGTCCCCTACACCTTGAGAATTTAATCTTTTCCCGTTAGCTATGGTGATGTCACCAAAATTTCCTGCCTTAAACGTTGTAAAGTGTTCTTTTGTGGACGTTACATGTCTTGTACAGCCCGAGTCAATAATGTAGGTGTTAGTGTTCCTTGTTTGTGTTTTATTAACTAGCGTGGGTTCATTTTGAAATGCGTGTTCAACTTGGGGAAGAGAACGCCTAACCCTGTTTGCTCACTAGCTGAGCTTATCTTTCCGTTGAAACAATAGTTGGAGGAATGATTCTTACTGTTTATCCTGTCCTTTGTTATTTCCTGCGTTTGTTCTATAACCTGCACCGTAATTGTTGTTTCTGTTCCTGTTATTTTTGTGTCTATAATTATTCTTCTGCGAGTTATACCTTTCTTTGTTTTTCAGTTGAAAACATTCATTTTCAACATGTCCACTTCGGGAACAAAAGCTGCAAAACTTTTTGTTCTTGTACGGTTTGTTTTCAGATTTAAATGTCGTCTCAATAGGAGGTAGATTGGCGGCTTTATTTTCCACTTAATACGCAGTTTGTTTAATATACGAATTAGTGTTTTTGTTTTCTAGTCGATGGGTATATTCGTCGATTAGTTTGTTCTTCACAAAGTCTAATTTTAAATCAGATTCATCTCGCGTCTCGAGGGGAGTTATCATCCCGGCATATGATGGGGGCAAGGAGCACAACATGATCGCTACAATGTGCGACTCACTGATATTTTCCCCTATGGCAGAGAGCCTGTCTCTTATTGTAAGGATGTTATTAATGTGCTCCACCATATTCCCATTTTCTGAGAGTTTTTGAGAATAGAATTTCCTTAATATAAATAATTTTGAGGATAAGTTCGCGCGCTGATGGACAGATTTTAATTTTTCCCACACTTCCTTCGCAGTCTGTAAGTTTTTTACATAAATTATCTGATCATCGTCTATGCACAAATTAATGATGGCCTTAGCCTTTGCGCTATTTTTTAAGTAAGCGGCGTCCGGAGAGGGGGGTGGATCATCGACACAGAATTTAAATAACTCATCCTTAGTAAGTAGGTTTTCAATTTTAAACGCCCAGTGTAGGAAATTTGTATTATTCAACTTTTCAATCGAAGCTAAGTCCTTTGACATCGCCATTGTATATTTCTTATTTAACTATACATCACACTATGTTATATTTTTAAGTTCAGAAGTTTTTGAAACTTTCCTTATTATTTCTCATTTATAATCACTAATTCAAATCACTAATTTAATATTTATACCATTCACATATACATTATATAATAGTATCATATAAATAATTTTCAATATCGTATCATATGAAGAACAATTATATTTAACAAATGTTATCAACTTTCAATATTCATAAATTTATTTCCGTATGTGTAAAGGTGCAAATACGCTACCTTTTATTTTTAACTGGGTTTATTTTTTATTATTTTTTATTTCTCACTCCCTTGCTTATATACCTTCAGCTCTCATAATCTGTAGAAAACAAGGGATTTATGTGAGAGTCGCCAGCCAGGGCTGAGTATACCCAGTGATTATTTTGAAATATATATATATATAATGAATATTAAATATATTGCCTACCTGTGCTTATCTTCGGCAAGAGGACAGGCTCGAGATGTGTATCCTATTTGTTTCAATTTAATATATTTTATTTATTAAGATGAGACTAACGCTTTCCAACAATGACTGGATACGGAAGCATGCGTACATCTAATTATCTTTAATACTGGACTAGGATGCTACAAAATATATACAAAGAGTGATTAATATAATGGGTAAATAAAAAATGAATAGTTTTTCGGTTGACAAGATACTTGGTGTTTGAACACCAGAGAAAATCCCTCCTGGGATGACAATGGGACTTGTATCCCGTGGGACAGCATGTCCGTTCAGATGAAAAGTTTTACGACGACTGCAGGATTCAAAAAAGTGTTCACACAGTGTTTTTAGGTGATGAGAAAGACAATAGATTGTGCAAAGTCAGCGGATTAATTTATTTCAGTACAGTCACTTTGCAATGTCCACTGAATGGTGCTGCTATCTGGTTTTCAGATATGAATTTAATTTAAATGCTGTCTTGTGGATCGCCTGGCAGATTTAGTGCTGCCATCTGTGAGTGATGAGATGAAATGTTCCGTTGCTCTGCTCAAAGTTCACTGTTCTTGATTAGATAAATGTGTGCATATTTCCACAAACGTTTACATGCCCCACAAGTTCGGTTATAAGTCTATATAATATGTTATTTGTGTCGCAGGTTCGCATACAAAACTTATTAGTAGAAGTAGTATTTCTAACATTCCTCCTTTTTTTTTTGAAGGGCCTGTGACAAGTTTTAGCTGTAGTTCGTTTCGTAAAAATTCATGTTGAACTTTTGGAAGCGGTTTTGTTAGTATGTCCGCTATCATGAGTTTTGAAGGACAATAGGTGATATTAATTATTCCGCGTTCGTGTTGATCTCTGATGTGGTGGAATTTGACCTCAATATGTTTAGTTTTTGTTTGTGCTTTCTCGTTTTTTGTTAGTTTTATGGTTGATAAATTATTCTCATACACAGTTATTGGTAGTTGTTGAGGCAATTCCAAATCATTGAGTAAATTTAATAAATGTATCACGTTTTGTGTTGCAGTTGACGCCGAAATGTAGTCGGCCTCTGTAGAAGACAGGGCAACGCTTGTCTGCTTCTTAGAGATCCAGGCTAACAGGTTGTTGCCTAACTTAAACAGATTGCCTGTCGTTGACTTTCTGTCTATACGATCATTCGCCCAGTCGCTATCGCTGTAGACCGTTAGTATGGGCGGTTTGCATCTGTCTATTATGAATTTTAATTCTCTTGTAGTCATCAGGTATCTGATAACCTTTTCGATGGCTTCCCAATCAGCTAGTCTGGGTAGCTCATTCCTCCTCCCTAGAATATTTACTATGGCCGCGATGTCGGGTCTTGTTAGTGTCGCGATGTAAAGCAATCCGCCAATTGCTTGTCTATATTTTGTATTATTTTCCATTAATTCTCCTTCCGGAATAAATTAAAATAGTTAGTACACATTGGCGTGTAAGTGGGTTTGCTAAGGGTTAAGTTGAACTTTTCCGCGATTTCTATAATTTTGTGTTCTTGATCAAGTTGTAAGTTACCGTTTTCTGTTTTAGTTATGTTAATCCCTAAATACTGAGTTACCTGTCCTATATTTTTAATCTCATATTCCTTGGATAACTGGTTATATATCTCGTGCGTGTCATCTTTGCTACCTGCTACGAGTATGTCGTCCACGTAGACGATCACATACGCGACTTTTCCATTTTTGATACGTTTAAACAGACATTGGTCTGAGTCGCATTTGGTAAATTTTAGATTCTTCAGGGATTTGCTAATTTTTAAACTCCATGCTCTTGGGGCCTGTTTAAGGCCATAAATTGCCTTGTTTAATTTACATACTTTTTCTTCCTCCCCTTTCTTTAGATAACCCTCCGGTTGATACATATACACTTCCTCCTCAAGAGTCCCATGCAAAAAAGCGGTTTTGACATCAAGGTGCGTCACGTCAAGATTTTTGTAAACGGCTGCATTTAAAAATGCTCTCATAGTGGTGTGCGATACGACTGGTGCATACGTTTCGTCGTAATCGCACCCATATTTTTGCGAGTACCCCTTCGCAACTAACCTGGCTTTGTACCTTTCTATTTTGCCGTTTATCCTTCTTTTGGCTTTAAATGTCCACTTTGACCCTATTACGCGTTTTCCGGGTATAGCTTTAATTAGTTTCCAGGTTTTATTCTGTTGTAGTGATCTTATTTCCTCATTTGCTGCTTCCAACCAATTATTTTTTGTTTCTATATCCTTAATATTTTCTAATTCGGCCCACGATTTCGGTTCCTCAATTTTGCACAAATTCACGGTCACTCCGAAACGATTTGGAGGTACGCCTCTGTTTTCCCTTTGCGACCTCCTCGGTTGGGGATTATCTGACGTCGGGGTTTCTATCGGATCTTCATAATTATTTGTCAAATCAATCTTGATATTTTCGGTAGGTGTTTGAGCGTTATTTTCGGTTTCCGTAGTATTATTAATTTTCTCATAGTTAGTCCCTTCTTCAGTGAATTTTACCGTTCTAGAAATTATTATGTGGTTATTTCCCGTGTGAATTCTATAACCTTTGCTCCGAAAATCATAACCCATCATGACCCCTTCGATAGCTTTTTCGTCAAACTTCGTTCTTTTTGATTTATCTACGTAGGCAAATGCCTTACACCCAAAATTCTTAATGTTTGATAGGTCGGGCTTCCTATTATTCCACAATTCGTATGGTGTGGCGTGATTTTCATTTGCGTTTGTCGGCAGTCTGTTGGTTAAGTAGGTTGCTGTCATCACAGCTTCCCCCCAGAAATGCTTGGGCAATTTTGCGTCTGACAGCATTGTACGTGCCATTTCAACGATCGTTCGATTTTTTCTTTCCGAAACCCCGTTTTGGGGGCTACTGTACGGGACACTCAGCTGTCTTTCTATGCCGTTTTCGGATAAGTAGTTTTCGAAACTTTCCCCAAGATATTCTTTGGCGTTATCGGACCTTATAGCTTTTATTACCTTCCCGAATTTATTTTTTGTTAGGGCTACGTACTGCTTTAATTTCTCTACCGCTTCAAATTTATGCGCTAAAAGATACGTCATAGTGAATCGACTGTAGTCGTCTGTAAACGTTACGAAATAACGCTTTCCTCCAACTACTGAGGTCGGAGTCTTCATGGGTCCACATAAATCGGAATGCGCGAGCGAGCATATCTCTTTGCTCCTATTTTTAGCTGCTTTGGGGTAGGGTGAAATTGACAGTTTCCCTTCTATGCACTTTGTGCAATGCAATTCATGCTTCCAGTTATTTATAATTATTCCCTCAGCCAACTTATGATTAACCAAATATTTAATTGCGTCAAAATTTTTGTGACCTAATCTACGATGCCATTTATATATACAGTTTTCATTATTACAGGAGGTTTGCGTGCTTAAGGCGTAACCGTACTCATCCTTAGGATTTACTTCATAGAGATTGTTGTTCAGTTTAGCGGTTAAGATAGTGTTGTTATCTTTAATGAAAAAACATGTTTCCTTCTCAAAGATTACTTTTATGTTATTATCGGTTGCCTTTTTTACTGATAAGATATTACTCTTTAACTCCGGACAATATAATACGTCCTGGAGTGTTATGTTATTTTTAAGGCCAGTGTTTATCGTTATGTCCCCTACACCTTGAGAATTTAATCTTTTCCCTTTAGCTATGGTGATGTCACCAAAATTTCCTGGCTTAAACGTTGTAAAGTGTTCTTTTGTGGACGTTACATGTCTTGTACAGCCCGAGTCAATAATGTAGGTGTTAGTGTTCCTTGTTTGTGTTTTATTAACTAGCGTGGGTTCATTTTGAAATGCGTGTTCAACTTGGGGAAGAGGAACGCCTAACCCTGTTTGCTCACTAGCTGAGCTAATCTTTCCGTTGAAACAGTAGTTGGAGGAATGATTCTTACTGTTTATCCTGTCCTTTGTTATTTCCTGCGTTTGTTCTATAACCTGCACCGTAATTGTTGTTTCTGTTCCTGTTATTTTCGTGTCTATAATTATTCTTCTGTGAGTTATACCTTTCTTTGTTTTTCAGTTGAAAACATTCATTTCTAACATGTCCACTTCGGGAACAAAAGCTGCAAAACCTTTTGTTTTTGTACGGTTTGTTTTCAGATTTAAATGCCGTCTCAATGGGAGGTAGATTGGCGGCTTTATTTTCCACTTTATACGCAGTTTGTTTAATATACGAATTAGTGTTTTTGTTTTCCAGTCGATGGGTATATTCGTCGATTAGTTTGTTCTTCACAAAGTCTAATTTTAAATCAGATTCATCTCGCGTCTCGAGGGCAGTTATCATCCCGGCATATGATGGGGGCAAGGAGCACAACATGATCGCTACAATGTGCGACTCACTGATATTTTCCCCTATGGCAGAGAGCCTGTCTCTTATTGTAAGGATGTTATTAATGTGCTCCACCATATTCCCATTTTCTGAGAGTTTTTGAGAATAGAATTTCCTTAATATAAATAATTTTGAGGATAAGTTCGCGCGCTGATGGACAGATTTTAATTTTTCCCACACTTCCTTCGCAGTCTGTAAGTTTTTTACATAAATTATCTGATCATCGTCTATGCACAAATTAATGATGGCCTTAGCCTTTGCGCTATTTTTTAAGTAAGCGGCGTCCGGAGAGAGGGGTGGATCATCGACACAGAATTTAAATAACTCATCCTTAGTAAGTAGGTTTTCAATTTTAAACGCCCAGTGTAGGAAATTTGTATTATTCAACTTTTCAATCGAAGCTAAGTCCTTTGACATCGCCATTGTATATTTCTTATTTAACTATATATCACAATATGTTATATTTTTAAGTTCAGAAGTTTTTGAAACTTTCCTTATTATTTCTCATTTATAATCACTAATTCAAATCACTAATTTAATATTTATACCATTCACATATACATTATATAATAGTATCATATAAATAATTTTCAATATCATATCATATGAAGAACAATTATATTTAACAAATGTTATCAACTTTCAATATTCATAAATTTATTTCCGTATGTGTAAAGGTGCAAATACGCTACCTTTTATTTTTAACTGGGTTTATTTTTTATTATTTTTTATTTCTCACTCCCTTGCTTATATACCTTCAGCTCTCATAATCTGTAGAAAACAAGGGATTTATGTGAGGGTCGCCAGCCAGGGCTGAGTATACCCAGTGATTATTTTGAAATATATATATATAATGAATATTAAATATATTGCCTACCTGTGTTTATCTTCGGCAAGTGGACAGGCTCGAGATGTGTATCCTATTTGTTTCAATTTAATATATTTTATTTATTAAGATGAGAATAACGCTTTCCAACAATGACTGGATACGGAAGCATGCGTACATCTAATTATCTTTAATACTGGACTAGGATGCTACAAAATATATACAAAGAGTGATTAATATAATGGGTAAATAAAAAATGAATAGTTTTTCGGTTGACAAGATACTTGGTATTTGAACATCAGAGAAAATCCCTTCTGGGATTACAATGGGATTTGTATCCCGTCGGACAGCATGTCCGTTCAGATGAAAAGTTTTACGACGACTGCAGGGTTCAAAAAGGTGTTCACACAGTGTTTTTAGGTGATGAGAAAGACAATAGATTGTGCAAAGTCAGCGGATTAATTTATTTCAGTACAGTCACTTTGCAATGTCCACTGAATAGTGCTGCTGTCTGGTTTTCAGATATGAATTTAATTTAAATGCTGTCTTGTGGATCGCCTGGCAGATTTAGTGCTGCCATCTGTGAGTGATGAGATGTTATGTTCCGTTGCTCTGCTCAAAGTTCACTGTTCTTGATTAGATAAATGTTGTACATATTTCCACAAACGTTTACATACCCCACAAGTTCGGTTATAAGTCTATATAATATGTTATTTGTGTCGCAGGTTCGCATACAAAACTTATTAGTAGAAGTAGTATTTATAACAACCTTGATAAAAGATTCGGGAGCAGTTTTTGTTTCGTCTATATCTTAAGAAATGACTGTGTTATAGCATTTTGAATTTCTAGCGTGGCTGACATTTTGAAACGTCCTGATTTTTCTCACATAATAACAGGCGTATTTATGAACCGACTTAGATGTACCTTGGCGTGTACATAGTACATACAAATATCTCGACCGAGTTCTTTGGCCAGCTTCATCCGCCATCTTGTTTCAAAATGGCGGCAATTTAAAAAAATTAAAAAATAAAAAAATTTAAATGAGATACCAAAAAATTGGAAAATGAAAAAGATTTTTTTTGTATGTGTTTGACTTTAATACAAAGATTCCGGAACAGTTTTTCTTTCGTCTATATCTAAAAAAAATGGCTGAGTAATAGCATTTTGAATTTCTCTTGTGGCTGACATTTTAAAACGACCTGATTTTTGTCACGCGATAACAGGCGTATTTATGAACCTATTTGCATGTAACTTGGTCTGTACATATTACTTACCAATGTCTCGACCGAGTTTGTTGGCCAGCTTCATTCGCCGTCTTGTTTCAAAAGGGTTGCCATTTAAAAAAAATTAAATTTAAAATTCAAAATGAGGTATTAAAAAATTGGAAAATGAAAAAGATTTTTTTTATGTGTTTGGCCTTGACACAAAGATTCCGGAGCAGTTTTTGTTTCTGAAAATTTGTTCTTTTGTTTATATCTTAAAAAGTGGTTGAATTATAGCTTTTTGAATTTCTACCATGGCTAACACTTTGAAACGATCTTGTATTTGTCTCGCGATACCACACGTATTCGCCTATTTCGATGGAAGAAGGCATGTGGATAGTATACATCAATATCTCGGCCAAGTTCGCTGGCCAGCTTCATCAGCCATCTTGTTTCAAAATGGCGGCCATTAAATTAAAAAATATATATATTTAAAGTGGGGTGCAAAAAAATTAGAAATTGAAAAAGGTTTCTTTCTTAAGTATTTGACCTTGATATAAGGATTCAGGAGCATTTTTTGTTTGTCTTTATCTTCAAAAATGGCTCAGATATAGCAGTTTCAATTTCTAACGTGGGTGACATTTTGAAAAATCTGATTTTTTGCATGCGACAGAACTCGTATGTATCAACCGATTCCGATGTGAGTGAGCATGTGCACAGCAATTACTAAGGTCTCGACCAAGTTCACTGGTTACCCTCATCCACCATGTTGTCTTAAAATGGCAGGCACTTTAAGAAATCGCCGAATTTGGCAGCCAAATATAAGTTACTTTAAAGAAAAGCAGCTTGGATAAAGCTGACTAATTTCGAGAAATTCTCATTCATTATATTGATAAAAATTAGTATTGAATCTCCTATATTCGGTTTCCACTAAATTGAGCTTCGTGTGTTTGAATGATATAAGTTGGCTTTTTTTAAATAAGGATTATGAAAGCTACCTCTTCCTCCCGGCACTGGCCGGAAGGACTTTTTGAAGAAAAAACTATCTCAAAATGGCAACAAGCCATTATCTCAACTTTGAAGAAAATTTCAAATTCAAAATTGGCAACTAGCCATATTTTTTTTCTACCTTTGAAAAATAAAACTTTGTTTTTGTTCGTGAAATACAGTCCGCTTAATTTTCTTAGTACACCTCCGTACTGCAACCGTACCATTTTTTTCGTTTTCTAAGCATTTCATTGGCTGTTCGAGAAAAGGCTTTTCTATCGACAGATTTCCAAGCATTTGATAGGCTGTTACTGGCGACTCGCCTCGTTTCAGGCGTCAAAAACGCTCCGACACAAAAGAATCGCTTGCTTTCCGGGCGTCTCTCCTGGAGACATGGAATAACATGGAGACGCCTGGAATTTGAAGCGACTTTGACTCCTCGTGTAATAACACCTTTAGTGTCAGAAACATGAAGTGAAGGTTATTGTTGCCATGGAAACAACTACTTAATATAAAAATGTTTAATGATAGCATTTTTAATTAGCCTGCTACTTTTAAAACGCACTTCAAACGGTACTATTTGATTATCCCGTCGACAAAAAAACTATCGCTAAATTATAAGATTAAATGCCAATAATGGCTGATCGTAAATTTTACATTCACTTGAGAATAAACACGGTACATGTGTTTGTAGCGTCATCAAGTGATTTTTAATTTGACTTCTATTTGTAATATAATTAATGCTTACAAATTTATTTATTCTTTCGTTGTTTAAAAAAAACAAAAAAAACAGTGGCACTCCGGGAGTGCCAATAGAAGTGAAAACTTCAACAATTACGCGTGTGTTTTTTTAATCGTCAGGAAATGTTTTATTGTGCAGGAAATACTTTTAAATGTAGTGTTTTTTTATTCATTACTCTAAACTATTACTACCAAAATTATATTACAATTTACATTTAATGCGCCATTGTACATGAAAAATAATGCATATAATTTTACATACAAAAATTGCAATCTATTCCTTAAAACGTAAATTTACAAAAACATGAAATATGAAAGTTAATTAATTGGTATTCTTTTAAATGAATATCAATGAAACTTATGAATTTTCATCCACAATTTCAACAACTCTTCCATCATCATCATTATTATCATTATATTCTAGAAGTGATACGATAGTTTTATGGTAACTAAAATAGGAAACAAACAATTGTGATTCGAATCTACTTAAATATCTTATAAAGACTGCATCAGTTGTAGTTTTATATATCGTTGTGCTAAGATTGCGATCATTGGTCATCGTTAAATGGAATTCACTATGTAAAAATTCAATTAGTGGTAGATTTTTATCATCCGCAAAATTGATGTTGAAATCCCCAATCAAAATCAATTCAAATATCTTACCAATTTTATCTTGAAGTAATGCAGAAGCATCTTTAGAATAAATAAACAAATTTTCGTACAAAATTCTCGTATTGCATTTAAAGATTTATCCGGTGAAATATAAACGGCAACCATTACAATTTGCTGTCCATTTTCAGAGTGGCAACGACAAAAACATATATCACCTATATCAGAAGCATTAGTACTAAACATACTGGTGTACCTCGCATGCACATCCATAAGGTAGTGTTTGAGGTACAATGAAAGGGAAAATTTAAAAAATCCGAAAATTTAAAAAGTCGAAAAATAAAAAAAACCGAGAATTTGGCACATATGTGATATACGAACCAGGTTTGGCGCGATTTTTTAACGTCAATTTGGCGAAAGCCCGTTTTCCAATACCAGTTACAATATATATTTTTAAATTATTTTCTATTGTTTTAAAAAGTAAACAACTGTAAATAAACGATAATTTCATTAATAACTATAGAACAAAACAATTGTACAATTTAAAAAATAAAATAAAAGTAAATGAACAATTTATTAATAAATAAGCAACAGTAGCCGAGTTACCTTGTAAAATAAAGTAACGCCATTTTGGTGTCAATAAGGTACCTAAGTGCGTATCTGACATCTGTGCCCCGTATTTTATCTTCCGTAATCGAAATTCCCGCCAATACTGTTGGTCATTGACCAGACCATTAACACGATAAAATGCAGCGTTATCGTTTTTTAGTTACATGAAATAGGTAGGTCACGAATACGGTATAATTCATTTTAACTGACGAAAAACAAAATAATAATTTGTTTTACCAAATGTTGATTTGGTGAATTTAAATATTTCTGCAAGTCAAATAATTCTGCAAGTATGTTAACATTTCTTGATAAATAATTGCGCTTATGCTTTTGCTATTTTTAAAACCACTACCATATTTTTAGAAATATCGCTATAGTTTGATGCTATGACATACACCATAACACAAAAATAACACGAATTTTAAAAACAAGAGAGTTTTTCTGCTAAACTTACCCGATATTTGATCGAATAGTTCACTTTATAGCCAACTATTGACATAAATAACAACTGTTGAATAAAGATAATTTTATTTTGCTAGAGCAAGGTAGTTTTATTTTAGCAAGAGTCACGAGACTTGGCTAATTTTTACATGACATGTTTTTGTTGAGATTTCCTTTTTCTAACTCTTGTACGTGTATTTCGGGAACCAATAGCGCACAGGCAAGCATGCGGCGAGCTTGCCTGAATAATGGTTGTTATTGATTAAGCAATCAATAACAATTAATTGCCGCCCTCCTCATACCGAACTATGCACAATAAATGTACATACTTATATACAGAGGTGTCGGTTACAATAACAGTATCACGAGTTCAATGGTTTTTCCCATCTCAAAAAATGCCAAACGCGCCCAAAGAAGCTTTCACTTCAATAATGAAAGTATCAAGTATTTTTCTTTAACAATAAACACAACAGCGTACTGCAACGAAAATGTAAATTTTGTGTGTGTTTCTGTGTGAACGCGGGGAGAAAAAGTGAGTTTTAGCTTCGTTCTCCTTTTGCGGATTGAGCTGAAGAGGGAAAAGTTCCTGTCATTCACCGCTTGGCGTGCTAGTCTCTATGTGCCAAAATGCTAGCATGTCGGTTACGTAACAGTGTCTCCAAAACAGTGCTTTTTCTCCATCTCAAAAAAAGCTCAACGCGCCTAAAAAAGTTTTCACTTCAAAAATTTTGTCAATTTGTATAATTTGGCGAGTGGTTTGGCAATTTATATAATTTGGTGAAATTGGTTGACAGGATAATGAAATACATTGAAATCTCGCTGTACGACCACCTCCATTAAGCGACCATCTCCCTGAACGATCATTTTTTCATGGAACGAAATTTATTCCCATAGGCTCAATACTAATTTTACCTCCATTCAGAGACCATCCCAGTTGAACTACCTCTATGAGTGACCCATTTTTTTTGTTGAAAATGATACATATTCCGTTTTTTCTTGGTCACTTGAAGAAGGTTTTATTAGAAAAATAGTTCCGGAATGTACATTATCCATCAAACTTCAAAACTAAGTATAGATTTTCTTTATTCTGGTAACTTTTAAGTGTATAAACCACTTTGCTACTTTTTTAGGCAACGAATTTAACTCTGATGACTAATAATGACGGTCAATAAACTCCCCTGCCCTAATCTGTCAGGAAATTCTCAAAGAAATAGATAAATTAATGAAATCGTCATTATTTGTTCCCGTACCAAAAAAAATGGCAATTATTTACTGAACTTCGAAAGGACATGGAATTATAAGTTAAAAAAGATAAAACCATAAAATCAAAGCATACGTCAAGGTTTTAATTTTTTTTTGAACTAATTAACTTATGTAATTAACTTTTGTTTTGATACTTAATTTTTTGTATTTTTTCTTAATGTGAAAAATAAATTTTAGTAACATTAATTCTTACCTTTTTTCAACAATTAAAATCTAGATTTTAAACATGACCTCCATTAAGAGACCACCTCTCGGAAAGACCAATGTTTATTGGAACGGAACGAGGTCGCTTTAGCGAGGGTATACTGTATTACCCTTAAAACTTTTCCAGCCGGTGAAGCCATGTAAAATTAAATAATTACTGCAACACGCAATTTGTATATATTATATACGCTTACAGATAAAAAAAAATAATAAGCTAATCCTTCGTTTAGGTTGAAATTCATTGAGTTTTAAGCAATTAAACACTTTTTTAACAAGCAATTTCCAAACGCATTTAAATATATTGCATTCGGGAAGGAAATGTGTTGGCTAGCCAAATAGCGTGGAACGTACGTCTTTTTTGCGCCAAATACTCGAATATATTTCTTTTTTTCTTTTTTCAGATTTTTACTGAGATTCCGCCGCCAAATTTGTAATAATAAAAATTGAAAAAGAAAAGAAAAACTGTTACTAATTTTATTTAAAAGAAAAAAAAAAGAAAAAGATATCAGTTTTAATGAGTGATAATATTAAAAAACGAAAATATCTAATTTAAACATGAAAGGGAAAGCACGTAAAGCTTAAAAATTTATTCAACATGAAAGATTGCACTTTTAAACTATATTTGGCAATTTATCTCTTGCATCAGGTTAAGAAAAATGCAACAGAAAATTTGATAAGATAATATCTGAGTGAAATTTTGTTTTTGTTTTTGATTTTTTTTAAATTTACTTTTTATTTTTATTTAACTCATCAGTCATGTGACTTGCAGAAGAAACTAGCAGATGTAATTATAAAAATGATGGTACTTGTGAGTCACATATTGTATGTTTATTTACGATTTAATTTTATTGCCAAACAATTTAATTTTAAGCCAAAAATGCAGAAGCGTGGCATCGGTTTGAGCGACGTTCACAATATTGGTTATTTCTCAAGTAGACGACTGCATTTTTGGAAAAATCTAATTCTACTTATATATATATTTAATCCAAGTGGAAATTTCATTACGGCTGCATATAACTCGAGTTCCGCTGAACCTACACTGTTAGATAGGTAAAATTTCTGGGAAGGTTTTAGTACATGACACGTCGTTCTATGTTGCTTGGTATTGAATTATGGTTCAAAGTTCTTTAATGAGATGAACCTGATAATGAAAAATTAGCCTTTTTAAAAGATTCTGCAGAATATATTTCAATGGAACTTGGACCGTTAATTAGGTAATTTTCCAGGGAAGGTTTCAGTATACAACACGTTCTTCTACATTGCTCACCCATACTGTTTTGGGGAAAATTCTGTAATCTGGTGAACTGAATTATCACAATAGCCTTTATAAAAAGTTGCAATAAACGGTTTTTGATAGAATTTGCATAGTTAGTTGGGCAATTTTTCAGAAACAGTTTCAGAATATAAGATATTGTTCGACACTATTTAGTCATAGAGCACTGAGGTAAATTCTGTAATTTTCCGGTGGAAGAAATGGACTTGGCGAGAGAAGGAAAGTTTTTATGCATACTTTCTGTTCAATAATTATATAATTTGTTTACTATAAAGAAGATATTTATCTCTTATATAAAAACAAAAGTAAATTGTATGTAAATAACAAAAATATTAATATTCATAAATAAAAAGTTTATATATAGGAATACATATTTTAAAAAGCTTAAAGTTCACTTTATTCTTTTTCATAGTTGTTCATATCATTTTGCCACAAATGAAGCCCGAATTGCGCCAAGCTTTTTTACACCTAACAGTACCAAATTGATCTTAAAATCAGGAAAATTGGAAAGTAGATGTAGTTTGTAAAGTATGCATTAAGGAGATAAATTATGTAATCGAGTCCACAGACAATCGGCATATTTGGTACCGATAAGTTACATAATTGAGTTTACAGACAATTGGCGTACATTACAGGGCGTGGTTTGGCGCACAATTAACTTAGGATAAGGTTTAAATTTATTCTCTGTTTTTAAAGCTGACCTATTCTATAACTGAATTAACACAGAATCGGCGTAATTTGAGAGACCTTTTGCTGCTTTTACGTTATACCAACATCATACCAAAATGTATGCTATTGCGCCATTCATTTCAATCCCAAATGTGCAATGATTTTTTGGTACTTTTAAAGTATAGGGAGCTTGGCGAAATATAGAAAACAGCCTTGGCGAGAAGGAAATTTGGAAACGTATTTTCTGGCAACCTATTCACTGTTTCATTTCATATTCACAAGCATATTTTTTTCTATGTTTATACAATTTATTTAACATAAAGATGCTATTTATCTCATTTTATCTAGAAACAGAAGTAATTTGTACATAAAAAATATTAATAATATACATATATAAACAAACAAAATATTTTATCAAGTTTGTTTTCTTAACTGTTTATATCAATTGGCAACAAATCTCACTTTCTGATGCCCGAATTGTGCAAAGCTGCTTAAAAAAACGCCAAGGCGCGTATAGTGGAATAGTGCCAAATTAAATTGCAAACTATGTCAAACATTATGGCTTGCTATTTATTGAAGGCGAATTTCTTTTGGCTTTATTTATTATTTAATCGTAGCACTGCAAATAATTTTAATTTACAAATTTTTGAAATTGAAAGTATTTTTTATTATTAAGTAAAATTAAGTTATAGCTTCATTTTTCACTGACTCAAATATTGAAATGTTTACTGCAGTGCTAAGAGACACCTAAAATTTCACGTGCGTAGTTTAAATGGTAATTTTGAGAAAAAATAATATTTTATAATATCGGAAAACCACACCAAATTGGCTCATTTTACCGAGAATGTTTTGGTACAAAATGAAATACATTTGTTGTAGACAAAATCGTAAATCTCAATACTCGCCGATTGAAAAGTCTTTAAAATTATTCAGCAGAGACAACGAGAAATAACTTGCAGTTTCATAAATTTTAAGCATCAATATTCTTATTCTACTATATATACGAGAGTAAAATGGAAATAGGAAATTCGGACTGGATTTTGATGAGAATCAAAATGATAGTTACATAATTTTTCAGGGAAAATGTTAGCGAGTAACATATCGTTCTATGTTGCTTATACATAGAATTATATTTTAAAGTTATAGAATCAGACGAACTCGATCATGAAGGATTAGCCTTTTTAAAAGATTCAGCCGAATTTATTTCGGTTGAATTTTCACTGTTATTTAGATAATTTTTCAGGCAGGGTTTTAGTATATACTATACCCTTCTACATTGCTTAATAATAGAGATCTGGTGGAATGTTCTATAATCAGTTGAACCCGATTATGAAAGTTTAGCATTTTTAAAAAGTTCTACAGAACGGATTTTGATACGAATGCCATTGTTAGTTAGATACCTATTCAGATATTGTTTTAGACTTTTGCATATTGTTCTACGTTGCTTAGTCATAATCGTGAAAAGCTCCATAATCATGTGAATCCGATTATGAAAGATTAGTCTTTTCAAAAAGTTTTAGATGGTGGATATTGACAATACTTGCTTTGTGAATTAGACAATGTTTGGGGAAATTTTAGATTATTGCGTATTGTTATACGTTGCTTAAATATAGAACTATGGAGGAAAGTTCTATAATCAGATGGACCCCAATATGAAAGATCAGCCTTTTAAAAAGTTTTACTGGATGAATCTTGTCAGTTTGTTTGTTTGCATTATTAGTTAAATAATTTTTCATGGTTTGTTTTATTATATTGTTTATTGTACTATCATTCTATACCAAATCCTATTGTGATTGATCAACTAAAAGGGTTAAGACCTTAATAGCTGAAAATTTGTCTGCACATTTGAAAATATAATGGTACAATGGCGTTCAAATCGTTTTCAGCAGCGCGAAAAGACATTCCAGGTAAGGTTCTATTTTTCTTTAAATCACATTGTCAAATTTACTGATACATTTTGTTTGATTCAAGGTTCATTTGGATAAAAAAAAACCCAGCGTAGCAGGCATACCCTGCTAGTATATATATAAAACACAAACGGAAATTTCGTTCCGACCCTCATTTCTACTGCATGGATTTTGACGGAATTTACAGTGTTAGATAGATAGATATCGTTTCAGGGAAGGTTTTAAGCTATAACACATCGTTCTACGTAGATTAGATATAGAATTATGATGGAAAGTTCTGTTCTTTTGGACGAAAAGGTTGCCATTGGCATATGATTTTAATCTTGGCATATTAAGCTACATTTTTGTTAAATAATTGAAACGTCTATATCATTTAGAAATTAAAATATACAGACAGCCCGAAAAAAACCATGACTGATTTTATTAAAAACACAAAGAAGTACAGTTGTAATGAGAAATAATAGTTAAAAAAGAAAATATTTAATTTAAATATGAAAGAAATGTGTTTGTACGGCTTAAAAGAAGATTCATTTTCAAAGTCGATTCATTGGATTAATACTTGGCGATTTATCAACTTTGTAGTTTATATTTGGTACCTGGATAAGAAAATATTTATTGAACTTTCTCAATATTCTAAAAAAAAGCAACTTACGCTGTCGCCGCGCCGCCGCCGGTTTTGACTTTTTTTTTGACCGGAGAGGTCTTTCTCCGTTAATATTAAGAAAAATATTGCATACAAAAATATGAAAATCGGCGGTATTATAGAGAAATGTTCAATACACACGCTGATGCAGATAGTTTTCAAATCGAAGACTTATTTTAAGAGATATTTTATTCTAAAAATGGACAAAGTCGTTACATTAAAAAAGTTTTATGCGAGCAAAAACTATGCATCGGAATTTAATCATTTTTAGATCCTTTTATACGGTATAATTTCCCGGTGTGCAGAATACATTTATTTTTTTAATTTGACTCATTTTTTGAGCTTTTATTTCTATTTTAAATTCAAATTTTCTGCATTTCGAGAGATATTTTTTTACTTACTAGGGGTCTCTGCCCACTACGAGCTACGCACGTTAACCTCCGTCCAGACACCGCAGATTCTAAATGCACGCTGATTTGATCGGCTTTAAAAAGATTTCGAAAGATTGAATTATAATTTAAAAACAGTGGCGATCTCCCTATAAACGGATTTCTATTCATTTCTCTTTGATTGGGGAATTTTTACGCCAAATCCGCTGCGGTTACTACTTGATTATCCCGTCGAACAATTTCGCCAAATTATATACATCGCCAAAACACTCGCCAAATTATACAAATTGACATAATTTTTATTTTAACTAACGAAAGAACAAATAAATTAGTACAACATTAATAAAAATACAAATAAAACGTCGAAATAAAAATAACTTGATGAAGTAAACACGTGTAACTTGCTTAATGTCAAGTTAATGTGACATTTACGATCAACCATTATTGGCATTTAATCTTATAGTTTGGTGAATGACAGATTTTTGGTCGAAGGGATAAATAAGTAGTACCAAAGATACAATCGCTGTTTTCGTCCTTGATTAAGTAAAATAAGTTAAACATTTCAAAATAAGCTAATATAAAAGGAATTAATAAACAGGGACTTTGTCCCTTTTAACAAAGCGAGAAGAAAGTCCTTTTAAATGAGACATTTTAAATTAATCGTTTTTAATCTGACATAATTTTGACCAAGCTATTCTTTCCCTTTTAAATATTCACGTGAAAATACTTTTGTAAGAAATGAAGTATTATTTGCGCTTTCCTAACAAAAATAGTTGAACAGATCCTCGTAAAATATCAAATAAATGTCTAGCGCAATTTGTAAATTTAAACTGTTTTGCAATATTATTTTGTGTTCATTTTATGTAAGAACTGTAATGTGACGTAAATATGACGTAATTTCTCCTACTTAAGACTTCTAATGCATGTTAATGAATTTATTATTTTACAATATCCTTTCTCTTTTAAAATTCACGTGTATACTTTTTATGACGTAATTTTTAATAAGTTCCTGCTTTTTTTACATAATTATTTAATTCTAATTCCAAATGATTTTTTCTGTTTATAATAGTTACGTGTAAATAAATTTTTAATTTGAGGCAAACGTTATTGTTTGCGCTGTTCATACAATTGGCAACAGTTTAAATTAATACCATCTCTCTATTCTAAAAAAAAAGTAACTACCGCTGTCACCGCCGCCGCCGGTTTTGAATTTTTTGTGACCGGAGGTCTTTCTTTGTTTATATTAAGAAAAATAATGCATACAAAAAAATGAAAATCGGTAGTATTATACAGAAATGTTTGATAAACACGCTGATGCAGACAGTTTTCAGATCGAAGAATTATTTTAAGAGATATTTAATGCTAAAGTTGGACAAAATCGTACCACTAAAAAAGTTTTATAGGAGCAAAAACTGTTCATAGGAATTTAATCATTTTTAAATCATTTTATGCGTTAGAATTTGCCGGAGTGCAGATTGCATTAATTTTTTTTATTTTGACTAATTTTTTGAGGCTTTATTTTTATTTTAAATTCAGATTTTCAGCATTTCTAGAGATATTTTTAACAGATTTTTGAAAGTGATATTAATTTAAACTGTTGCCAACTATATAAACAGCGGAAACAATAATGTTTGCTTCAAAAAAAATATTTATACGTGTAAATAAATTAAAAATTTATTTACACTACTACTGACTATTATAAACAGAAAAAAACATTTGGAATTACAATTAAATAATTATGTACAAAAATCAAGAACTTATTAAAAATTACGTCATAAAAACTATAATTACACGTGAATTTTAAAAGAGAAAGGAATTTGTAAAACAATAAATTTATTAACATGCGTTAGAAGTCTTAAATAGGAGAAATTACGTCATATTTACGTCACATTACTGTTATTACATAGAATGAACACAAAATAATATTGCAAAACGGTTTAAATTTAGAAATTGCGCTAGACATTTATTTGATATTTTAAGAGGATACTTTTCAACTCTTTTTGTTAGGAAAGCGCAAATAATATTTCATTTATAACACAAGTATTTTCACGTGAATATTAAAAAGAGAAAGAATAGTTTGGTCAAAATTACGCCAGATTAAAAACGATTAATTTAAAATGTCTCATTTAAAAGAACTTTCTTGTCACTTTGTTAAAAAATACCAGGAGACAAAGACTCTGTTTACTTAATTCCTTTTATATTAGCTTATTTTGAAATGTTGTTACACGTGCTTACGTCATCAAGTTATTTTCATTTCGACGTTTTATTTGTATTTTTATTAATGTTGTACTAATTTATTTGTTTTTTCGTTATTTAAAATAAAAATTATGTCAATTTGTATAATTTGGCGAGTGGTTTGGCGATTTATATAATTTGGCGAAATTGGTCGACGGGATAATCAAGTAGTACCGCAACGGATTTGGCGTTAAAATTCCCCAATCAAAGAGAAATCAATAGAAATCCGTTTATAGAGAGATCGCCACTGTTTTTTAAATTACAATTCAATATTTCGAAATCTTTTTAAAGCCGATCAAATTAGCGTGCATTTAGAGTCTACGGTGTCTGGACGGGGGTTGGCGAGCATAGCTCGTAGGAGGCCGAGCCCCCTAGTTTTCTAAAATAATGTAAAAAATATCTGTATAAATGCTGAAAATTTGAATTTAAAATAGAAATAAAACCTCAAAAAATGAGTCAAATTAAAAAAAGAAATACAGGCTGCACACCGGGAACTTCAAACGTATAAAATGATCTAAAAATGATTAAATTCCCATGAATAGTTTTTGCTCCTATAAAACTTTTTTACTGGAACGATTTTGTCCAAATTTAGCATTAAATATCTCTTAAAATAATTCTTCGATTTGACAACTGTCTGCATCAGCGTGTTTATCAAACATTTCTGTGTAATACCACCGATTTTCATATTTTTGTATGCATTATTTTTCTTAATATTAACGAAGAAAGACCTCCAGTCACAAAAAAATCAAAACCGGCGGCGGCGGTGACAGCGGTAGTTACTTTTTTTTTAAAAAAATAGATAGATTTTAGAAGATTGTACTAATTTAACCTGTTTCCAACTGTATAAACAGCGCAAACAATAATGCTTGCTTCAAATTAAAAATTTATTTACACGTGACTATTATAAACAGAAAAAAAACTTTCAAATTAGAATTAAATAATTACGTATAAAAAGCAGGAACTTATTGAAAATTACTTCATAAAAACTATATTTACACGTGAATTTTAACAGAGAAAGGATATTGTAAAATAATAAATTCATTAACATGCGTTAGAAGTCTTAAATAGGAGAAATTACATCACATTTACGTCACATTACACTTATTATGTAAAATGAACATAAAATAATATTGCAAAACAGTTTAAATTTAAAAATTGTGCGAGACATTTATTTGATATTTCGAGATGAACTTTTCAACTGTTTTTGTTGGGACAGCAAAAATAATATTTCATTTCTCACAAAAGTATTTTCCCGTGAATATTAAAAACAGAAATAAAAGTTTGGTGAAAATTGATTTGATTGAGTGAGATTAAAAAAGATATATTTAAAATGTCTTTCATTTATTTATTTATTTATTTATTTATTGAGCAACAAACATACGACTTGTGTGCTTAACATGAGAGCCCGCTAAAAATGTCTTATTTAAAAGAACTTTCTTTTCGCTTTGTTAAAAAATACCGGGAGACAAAGACTCTGTTTACTTAATTCATTTTATATTAGCTTAATTTGAAATGTTTAACTGGTTTTATTTAATCAAAGAGGAAAACAGACGTAGTATCTTTTAACGGGAACTGATTTTTCCTTAAAATTCCCCAATCAAAGAGATATGAATAGAAAGTCATTTATAGGGAGTTCGCCACTGTTTTTTAAATGCTATTTCTTTCTTCCAGATTATTTTGTGTCGTCAAAAAATAACGTTACCTTACAGATGCTTTCCATAAACAAAGCAGATGTATCATTGTACAATTAAATGCTCTATAACAATTTTTAAATTTTCTAAGCATCGCACATTTTCAATTTTTATACCGTCGTATTGGAAAAAAAAAAGTACTTTTAAATGCAATTTGTTTGAAAACTGTATCTCTATTTTTTTTATATTAATTTTTTTGTAGTTTTTAGCACCATTTGTTTCATTTTGGCAACTCATGTACTCCATTTATGTAGAAAGTAAAGGGAAAATATTTGAAAAATAGCAATTATATCTTTTTGTTGCCATTTTCTCATAACAACCAAAAGAAAGTGTAATTAAAATACGTGCTATTTTGAAAAAAAAATATAAACGAATAATTTCTGTTAAAACATTGAGCTATTATAAAATGTTACAAACAAATGAAGGCCTATGAATCATTAGATAGCCGTTTCTTTTTTGTTGAGTTTCTTTAATGACGGCATCTTTTTGCTGCATTTTTGTATTATTTTGTGATAGTGACATCCTATGCATGCTTTACTGTATATGTTTAAGAGCGGATCGTAAATGTGGAATTCTTAAGCGGATGCGAATGACGTCATTTTACATAAAGAAAAAGTGTCTGCTTTAAGTCTTACAATTGAAATATGTTTTGTACTATTTATATATACATATATTTTTTTTTTTCATCGAGGGCAACACTAAATTCTGAAAAAGCAGAATTCCTGTTTTCTAGTAGTTAATTTCATTTTACCCAAGAACTTTTTATTCCAGCATCTTTGTTATCGATAAATGTCTAATTCACCTGCTATGCGTACTTACTCAAAACTTTTCATCTTGTTACATTAAGAAATACTCGAGAGTTTTATTTTTATTTCCAATATACCGCCATATTAATTTTTCTATTCTTAATTTTTTTCCCTGTTTCACGTCAAAATATTTCAATTGAAAATTGTTTAAGAGAAAATATTATTCCGGGTTTTGATTTTCTTGGCAACAATTAAAGAAATATTGGTAAATGTTATGGAAAAATGTCACATTATTCTCTATGAAAATAATGAACTTTTGTATTTTTAAGCAAAATATTTGAATAAAATAAATAAAATATTGCCTATTTTTATTTCTGGGCTAAAATCGATCTATATGCAAAGATACAAATGCATTAATTCTTCCGTTTTGACGTTGGGTTTACTCAAACATTATACACGCAATTATACTAATACTAGAAAGGTAGCCCGTCAAAAATGACGGAAATTTAGATATAAAGATATATACAACTCATGTGCAAGAATATGAGTTTTCTCGCTTGTTCCGCAGTGATAGAGGAAAATAACATATTTTAAGAACGAAACACATTTATGAAAAATTGTGTACGGTAGAAGACCACTAATCTGCACAGTTTAGGTTCCAAGTGTTATGCAGATTTGAGGCTTTTTGCGGTCATGTCAATTCCATCTTTGTTTACATTTTTTTAATTCATATATTGGACAATTTAGATTGTTAAGCCTTAAAAATAAATAAATTACACACTTGAAGTAAGGTAAAAACTATTAAATTATCGTATACGATTTCATGAAATGATATTATATGCGTGTGCTTCACGATCTTGGTTACGACGTTGGCGAAATTGGCTGCAACTTGTCATAATCCTAATAGTGTGGGCCGCTATAACAAAAAAGTAACCAGTTTTTAGTAAAATTTTTGATATAAAGTAGTTTTCAAAAACTTGTGTAAAATTGCAGGCCGTTCTCATGTTATGTCAGTCCTAAGAATAATATTTCTAACACTGAAGAGTTTCCATGTATATGGGGAATTTAGAAAAGCTTCTCCAAAAGAAAGGTCCTGAAATGACATTGTAATTTCTCTAGTTTCAAAGTTTAATCGGGCCCTGATGTTGTTTACTGAAATCTAATAAATACAGTTATTTTGAATATTACAACAGAATTAAACAGTTAAATTTATTTAACTTAAACCCGCTGTTACTTCCCGATGTCATTTTTTACTATTAAGAAAGAAAATTAGGTACTTCTTAGTTATCCCGTCGACCAATTTCGCCAGATTATATAAATCGCCAAACCACTCACCAAATTATACACATTGACATAATTTTTTATTTTAAATAACGAAAGAACAAATAAATTAGCAAAACATTAATAAAAATACAAATAAAACGTCGAATTAATGGTTTTATTGGCCATTATTGCATTTTATATTACAATTAATTAATTAATGACAACCATTATTGGCAATTAATCTTGCAATTTGGCGACAGTAATTTGGTCGACGGGATAACTAAGAAGTACCGAAAATTATTTAAATTTTTCAAATCATGCATTTATAATTTTTTCCGTCGTTAATAACTAAATAATGAAAAAATATGCTTTTGTTCTGAGCTCATAAATATGACAATAAAATAATGTAACTAAGAGACATTGCAAAATTAAATCTTTGTGATTTCAAACCATAAACAAACGATACCGCCACCATTTTACCTACTATGATGTCATTAGAATATTGTCCATTGATTATTGGAGAACTTACTTAGTGTATGATTACCTGAATGATTTAATATTTTTACGTTTCACGATGAATGAATCACTTGTGTTTGTATAGATTTATGGAATGAGATATTAAGCTGTGAACCTAATTTCAACTGAAATTATCCAAGGATATATGTATTTTTAATTGAAATTAAAAACAATGCTTTGATCTCGAAATAAAAAGTTTTAGTTTGTATAATTAGTTATTTCTGTTAATTATTTATTTAGGTACTTTCCCATTATAGAGCATTTAAAAAAAAAAAATTGACGCAATTCGGGCATCAGAAAGTGAGATATGTTGCCAAAATATATAAACAGCTATGAAAGCAAATCTAATGAACTTTTATCTTTGTTTATATATGCACTTATATGCATAAAAAATCGTTTCTAAATATATATAATTTTTTTATATACAAATTACGGCACAGATTTCAGATATGAACCGGGATACCTAACTGGCGCCAATATGGTGTTATTTTGCATGCTATGGTAACCCGGCTATTGTTTTTTACTTATTAATAAATTGTTTATTTACTTTTATTTTCTGTTTTTAATTATATAAACTGTTTTGTTCTATAGTTATTATTCAAACTTTTATTTATTTATAGTTATTTCCTTTTCAAAATGATAGCAAATAATTTAAAAATATATAAGTAACTCGTATTCGAAAGCGAGATTTCTGCCAAATTGGCGTCAAAGAAAAACATGCCAACTCCGATGCGTATATGACATCTATGCAAAAATTATTATTATTATTATTTTTTTTTTTTTTTTTTTTTTATAAAAATGGGTAAATAGCTTATTTTATATTAAATAAATTGCATACATATGGAAAAAATTGCTTGTGAGTATGAAGCAGTAAATAGGTTGTCAGAAAATACATTGGCAAAATTCTTTCTCGCCAAGAAACTTTTCTCCGAAGTATTGTACATAAGTAATGATTGCTAGAAATGCATTTTTAATTATGATATGCGCTTTTATGTTTCACTACATTTATGCATACTATACTGGGTGTATGAATGCTACAGTTCATATGCAGCGCTACACAAAAGAATTCGTATGGGATTTAAATGCTTAAAGGTGGTTTTTAAAGGAGTTATGCATTTTTACGCTGAACTGCATTTAGTTTACTAAGAAATGTTTGTAGAATATAGATAAAATGATATACAGGTTCACGGAAAGAATTGGATGCATAACCGTCTATGGATGATAATATCTGGAAATGTGATTTCAGTAGTTTTAAGAGTAGTTTAAATTAAATTTTGGCTAAATAGTGGCATGTAATAACAATACTATTGGCTATGGACGGTAACTGCTGAAATCAATTTTTAAATTTTTTATGCGTCTTCTAAAATGTTTACTTAGTTATCTTAATTACCTTATTTTCCCAAATAACGAAGTTTTGTTAAAGCATTCAGGATGTGTTGGAAAGTGTTTCATATTCTATGCTTAACGCATGATTTTTTCTTTCTTCTTTAGTCTTATTTTGAATTTATTTTATTCTTAATTTTTTAGTCTTATACTGCTTTATAGAAACTTTGGCACAGTTGTCATATACGCCAATTTGGCGAAAACATCAACAACATAAACAACAACATCCGGGTTACCATATCAAACAAAATAACGACACTTTGGCGCCAGTTAAGTACCCGTTGTGTATGGCGTGTGTGGCATTGGCGTCAGAAACAAATCGCGCCAATATGGGGCGTATATGACATTTGTGCCGAAACTTTAATATTTAATGTTTAAACTCTTCGCTCCAACCCCCTTGCATATAGTACAAACTATAACACAGCTAGCGCAAAATAATAGACAGTTTGCTACTTTTCCACTGTAGGGGCTTTGGCGTTTTTTATTTTTAAACTTGGTGTAATTTGGGCATCAGAAAGTTAGATTTGGGTACTTTTCCGTTATACGGATACCATTGTCGCCAAGCGTAATAGTGGGCGCAAAATGAAAATCACGTGAATTGAAGCATTTGAAAAATAAAAGAAAAACATGTCGATACTAAAGTGAGCATTTAAAAAATATAACATTTGAAAATTCCAGACTTTTACGAACTATTTCATTAAATCACAAATGTATACTTAAAAAAGTGAACAAATAAGTGGTATAAAATAAAGCAATAAAATAAAACTCATATTAAACTGCTAGCATAAAATTACAAATATCATTTAGCATTTTGAAATAATTGGCGCATTAGCATACATTTTGGCATGGTGTCCGTTATAACGGGAAAATATCGAGATTGTTTTCATAGCTGTTTATATGATTTGACAACAAAACTTGATGAGTGTTTTTGTTTGTTTTATATGTTTATGTTATATGTATATTATTGATGTTCTTATGTACAAATTACATTTGTTTCTGTATAAAATTAGAGAAACGGCTTTTTTATGTTAAATAAATTGCATAAATATCGAAAAAAATGCGTGTGTATATAAAATGAAACAGTGGATAGGTTCCCGGAAAATATGTTGCCAAATTTTCTTTTTCGCCAAGGCACCTATACTGGAAAAGTACCTAAAGCACTTTAAAATCGCACAGTTAGGAGCTCACACAGTACAGCGTCGTCTATTGGCGGTTATTTTATTAGTAGCATCGGGAGGAAGATGTAAAGATGAACTTTAAATTCTCACTCATAGATTTTGAAAAAATGTCTTAAAAGAGCGGAGTTTAAATTAAATTTCAGAGACCTCCTTTATGAAAGATTAATGGTTTTAAATGGGAATTTCGCCAAATTAGCCAGCTGTCACAAAGTTGGCTAACATTTGGCGCTACTTTGGTAACCCTGCATTAGTATTTTTTAATAATTACTCATTTCAATGAGGCGGTCCTACCGGAATCGTGAGGGACACACAGAGACTTGGATTTTATATAAATAGATTATTAGGACCAAATACGTTGCTAGGCAGCAGATGAAAGAAAAGGAAAAAATGAAATATGTATTATGTCAAATTGATAAAACAAAATGCTTTATATTATTGGAAAACATGCATAAAATTCCCTCAAAAATTATAAACCTATTTTAAAAAAATCTCGCAAATATATTGACAAAATTTCAAACTAATTGGAATAATTTAATAATCTTATTTAAAAATTTCAGCATCCAAAATTTACCATTTAAATCCATTTTTCATATGAGCCATTTCTTTGAACAAATGAAAATGTGAAAATCGTCTGACTTGTCATAGAAAAGCATTATAGAGCAAAATAAAATGTTTTATATTTCCCGAACGAGTGAACCAAATTTAACCAAAAACTATACAGCTAAGTCCGAGTACCTCATCAACATGCCTAGTTAATTTCAAGCCGATCGGATGCTTTTTGCGGCAGTTATCGAGGAACAGACAGACTAATAGACAGACTAACAGACTAACAGAAACCAAAACTTTTCGTGTCTCCACAGTAAGCCTTCACTGACGTTTCGGCAATAATAAATCTTTGTAAAAAATCATCATAAAATAAAAACAATGCGTAGGACGCGTTTCGAGCTAAAAATATTAACAGCTCGAAACGCGTCCTATGTATTGTTTTTATTTTATGGTGATTTTTTACAAAGATTTATTATTTTAATTGTTTCATATCGCCAGTTTTCAGTGCTATTTCGCAGTGAACATAGATATTTTTGTTTTCTTTATTTTTAAACGGGGGAAGTGTTTAATAATCTATCGTATATGAATAATTTTTCGTTCTTGATTTAATTATTCTTTATGATTAAATTTTTCTTTAATTTCAGGAAAGAAGAGAAAGTCTCCCTCCACCTTATGCCTCGAAATGCGTGGATTATTCGATCCAGTGGAATAAAAAAGGATGGGGACCTGTCTCAAAAGATGTGAGAATTAATTTTAAGTGATAAATCTAAAAAATACATGAAAGAGCTGAAATTTTAACACCTCATTTATCAAATTATTTTGATAACTCCAATGAATTAAAGCGTGTTTTAAACATTTAAATTTGTAGGTCTTTTATGCATCTAAATATGTAATAATAAAAATTTTCATAAAAAACACATAATCTAATATTACAAAAGTGAAATATTTTCAATGGCGAATATGACATCATGTCAAAATGACTGAAAAACGTGCTCTTTCATTATAAATCTTAAATATTCTTTATTATAATACGAGGCAATCTTGTGTTGAATCTGGGTCGTATTATCTGACTCATTCTAAAACTTAAATATTCTTTATTATAATACGAGCAAACCTTGTGTTTGCAAATCTGTCTGTGTACATATTATCTAAAAAACGGCTCTAACAATTTTGACTAAATTTTGTGTTCTACCGTTTTGGGGTACGAGAAATACTTTTGGGCTAGGTCACCTTTTCGAGAAATTTCGATTAGTGGGTTATTTTGGAGTTACTACGGAACAATGCATTTCAATAGGAATAAAGTTTGAAATCATTATTAAATTGCTAAACTATTGGCAGCAACCGAAATCACAAAGTTGGCAGCATTTCGCGAAAATTTCCGAAATATTGAAGACGTTTGCGAAATTCGTGCGGAAAATCCCCATTCATGACCACTAATGCCAAAATACATGTTTGTCGCCAAATGAAAGAATGTCAAAAAATTTTGTGATATTTGGCGACATTTAACGAAAACATTAACTTTCAGAATATGAAGGAATTTTCTATAATTTCCCAATAGGTGCTGAGATACACGATTCAAAGAATCAGAGTGCTATTTGACTAAGAAATTTCGACTAAATTTTCAATTTAACCGTTTTGGAGAAGTAGGAGACTATTGTACAAGGTCACATTCAATATACCTTAAAGTATTGTTGAAACATTTTATATTTTTAAACTAAAATCTTTCAAAAGGAACCTAATGTTTTAAAAGATCAACTATATTCGACAGCGCGCAAACTCGAATTTGTATAAATTATATTTTTACTAGAGGGCTCAGCTCCCTGCTATCTATTACCAAAACTCCGTTCAGGCTTCGTAGGCTTTGAAAAATTACTAATCTGCCCTGCTTAAAAAATATTACCAGGTTACGGATGATTGAATGATATTATCAGTCTAACAGTGCGGCTATTTTCTATGATCGCGCTACCATGATTTTCAGTTTAAATGGGCATATTTCGGTTACATTGCTTCTATCACTGTCGTGATAAATGGCATAAGTTTTCAGAATTGCTAAATAAGATCAATTGCACATTTGAAATCCGTTTGTATAAAATAGTTAGGTTAAAAATGAAGTTATCTTCCCGATTTTTAGAACGACGCTATAGACAATATTTTTCCTTTAGGTTTGAAGTTAAAAAAATGTAATTGCTTTCAGATTCACGTTTTGAAAAGCATTGTTTTTTGAAATTTTACGCTTATATGTTATGTTTTGATCTAGTTTTAAGTATTTCTAGAACAGGTATAGCTTATTCATGTATTCCTTTCTCTATTTTAATACGCCATTATGCATATTTTAATGTAATTTTTACAATGTATATCGTGTGTATTAATTAATAAGAATATTCGAATATTCTAATATGTATTTATTTAATAGTAATTCGTACAAAATAAATCGAAAGTATATTTTGGGCTTACATTTACCTGTACTTATGCTGCATCAAGTGATGTAGTAATATATAAACAAATTTGCTTGTCGCACTACTTTTATGCCATGTGACGTCCGATTAAGTCTCCTTAATGAAAAACGTTTTAAATGTATCGTTTTTATTTATCGTTTCTCATGTAATATTTTTTTTCTCTTTTAAGATTCACGGGTACATACACTATTTAACTTAAAAGTATTTGGAAATATTATTTGAGCTTCTTAAATGCAACCTAATATTCACCGTTAAATGTTTTTCACGTGTGATAATTGAATTATTTTAGGCACTTTAAATATTACGATATTTCATGTTTGGGCCTTTTACATATGACGCAAGTATCACCTTTAAATTCGCTTCGCGTGTGCTAATTTTATTTTAAAATTTTCATACTTTTTAACCGTTTGGAAAAATGGTTATTTTTCTCTGTCAGGGTACGAAATCAAAAGCATATCTGAAGGTTTTTATTGGTTTAATCCGCATTTTATTCGTTTTCTGATTGGTTTATACAGTAATCTGTATTTCTCTTTACTTTCAACAGAGATGGATACCTTCTGCTGCCACTATGACAAAAAAGTAATAAAAACTACAAAAATAAAATTAATAACTCAGAAACAAATTCAGATACAGATTTCAAACAAATTGCATTTAAAAGTACATTTTTATTTCTATCCGACGGTGTAAAAAGTAATATTGTCGGATGTTTAGAAGTTTAAGAATGAAATTTCATTCAAAATGTGTCGTCAGATTTCTTGGAAATCTGACGATGGAAAAGCCTTTTCCCGAACAGCCAATGAAATGCTTGGATAATACACAAGTTTCAGGTGAATAATACGTACGAGTCGCAGACGATTTTTGTCGCTTGGATTTTTTACGTGTCATAACAATATTAATGTTTAATTCATGGCGTACGTAATGTATGATCAACTGCGTGCGAATTTTTATGTCTTAAATATCTCTTTTATATTTAAATATCTCTTTTTATGTCTTTGAAAAAATCATTTTCCAAATGGTCGTTGTAATTTGTTAAATTGCTTTTTTAATATTTATGTGTAGGGATTTTGAAGTAACTTTCCTTATTTTCTGCTTTTAACACGTGATCATTTAATTCTTATTTAAAATTTTCTTTCTGTTTTTAAGATTACTGATGTCACTATCTTTAACATTGAAAGTTAAGCTTTTTTTACGTCTTTGCTTCGAAGTGACAGACGATTCTTGATTTCTAAAAGAAACAGATTCTTGATGATCAAAATGTGCAATTTTTTTTTCTACAGAAAAATATAAATTAATCATAATACTGCCTTCGCAATCGATAGGAAAAAAAATTAATTCCAATTCAAAAATGACGAAAAATAAATTTAATAATCCGTGTGTTTTCCCCTTTTTCCCTCAAAAATGGAGCGATCTAGTTACCATCATTATACAAATATCATTACCCAAGCAGCAAATAATCCCTGGCCGAGCTTCCGCCGAATGTCCTAATTTGACTATGTTTCGCCCGAACGATGTCACCCCCTGAGGTTGGCAGGAAAGGCTTTTTGTCCGCCCGGTAAAGCAGATAAGGAGCATCGCATCCCGATTATTATTGAATCAGTTTTGAAGCTTTTGCCTATTTGTTTTCGATCATTTGGTCACTAGGTAATCTTTTGCCAACAACATTCCAATATCATATGATATTTTGCCGATTAGTTAGTGATATCATACAGCAAAATTTGTAAGATGCAAAAATAGTACTGAAATTAACACAATTTGCATAACTACAGACAAACACACATTAAAATTTTATTAAAAACAATTAAAATATAATTAAAAATATATATAAACGTTTCGGCTATTTTCATAGCCCTCATCAGTAAACGAGCAGAGTCAAAATACAGCAAGAGCCACAACAAACGAAAAAATAGTTAAAATCACGGTCTTAATTGTTTTTTTAGTTTGCTGTGGCTCTTGCTGTTTTATGACTCTATCCGTTTACTGATGAGGGCTATGAAAATAGACGAAACGTTTATATATATTTTTAATTATGTTTTAATTGTTTTCAATAAAATTTTAATGTGTGTATGTCTGTAGTTATGCAAATTGTGTTAATTATTAGGTAATCCATGTTATGTATGTATTTTTAAATAGTATTTAAAAGTAAGAAAGCTCGTTTAAATTTAAAGGATAAGTATCGCTAACCGGCATTATTCTTACAAATAAAATGCAAAAATATTTACACGTCGATTACATAACCAATTAAAACGTTTTAAAAAAATGTTTTCATTTAAAGCTTAAAAATTGCTGAAAAAAAAATGTTTTCATTTAAAGCTTAAAAATTGCTAAAAATTTCTTTTGCTTAAAAATTGCTTTTAAAGGCATTCGATATAAATATTGTACTTAATTACAATTAAATTTTAAATTGCAATAATTTTCTAGTGAAAGAAGCAAAAGAAAATTCTTTTTTTAAGGTAAAAATTACGTTCTTACCAATTATTGATGTATATTGATGTTGTATATTGTAACTATTGATGTATATATATTTTTGAATCTTAGAAAGAAAAGTTAATTGTAATTGCCATTATTTGTAATTTTTATTGTAAAATCTTCTAACAGCAATGTTTAGACTTTAAACAATAGAACTAAATTTCTTACATTTTAATTAGTTACACCAGCGATAGGTAAATATTTTTGCATTTTATAACGGAAAATATTGCCATTTAGCAAAATATATTATTTGAATTAAAACGAACTTTCAGTCATTTAAATTAATTATACAATATATGCATCTTACAATAAAAATTAATCCCACTTAACATTGTTTCCCAACTATAAAAATCACATTCTTTAACACTTCTAATTTTATTATGGTTATGCATAATTTTTTTTTCAAAATCTAAATAATTATTTTAATAAATACTTTATTCACCTTTTTTTTTTTTTTTTTTTTTTTTTTTTTTTTTTTTTTTTTTTTTTTTTTTTTTTTTACGTTTAAAAATATCATAAAATTAGATTTTTCATTATCTGGAACAAAAAAGATGATTTACTTCTCTGTAAGACAATTTAAATCATAAAATTTAGAAAAAAAATCTCAAAAACTTTCTTAAATTTTTTATGCATCATTACAATCATCTTTCATTTTATTACAGTTCTAGAGTTGTATTTTCTTAATTCGAAATATTTTATATAATTAACTTCTAAAAAAAATACCTTTATTTACTTAGAAATTTTAAACTCATAATTTAAAAAATACATTTAGAGCAAATAGTTTGTAGTTTTTAATTTAAGATATTTTCTCGTATTTATCTAAATAATAATAATAATAAAAACAACAAGTCTTATTATTAACATTTAAGAAATATATCAGTTTAATTCATTTAATTTATTAATCAATTTAAGTTATAATACTTATCAAAGTATAATTTTAAGCATGAATGGTTATATGTAACTATAAAAAAGAAAAAGAAGAGAAAATTTGAATTTTTTAAAAAGTTGTTAGATTTCGATTACAGTCTATTATCTAAATATCGTGGAGAATCTGCAAACGTTAAACAGATTAAGGTTTATTGATTTGTGCGTAAGAAATTTATTCTCACCAAAAAACAATTCTTCGGAAGTATTTTTGACTTCTATTCCCTTCGTTTGTTTGCTTAAAAGTGGGGTCTGGTCTGTCCTTGAAACGTGAATAGAGGATTTTGAGGGGATACGAGATAAAGATTTCTAAAGGTATTGGTGTGTTTATGTCACGTGAAACATTTCACTACGGGGGGTAGAGTTACCGCCGACGCTCTTAGTAAAATGATTCAATTATGGTCGGCTGACAAGATCGGCCGATTTTATATTTGCAGTATGAGCCAATCAATTTCTTTCATGCATCAATTCGATATTCTGCCGAGACGTTAGCATTTGACCTATAACTGGAGGAATCGTCAGTTATTGCCAAGAAAACATCACGGTAATCTCTCTATTTGACTACCGCTTATTTGCCGACAATTCTTATAACAGGCCGAATTTTAGCCGATATCTCTTGCTGTTGGGGTAAAATTAGAAAAAAAATTAATATCTCGAAACCTAGTTTAAATATTAAAATTTCAATACCATTTTTGAAACCTGTGGATCAATATGGATAATTGGAGTTAATATCATCGCTAAACGTTCCACACTTTAGAAGAAATAGCTGTGAAACGTAATCAGCCATTTAACCAGTCGTTTCATAAAATAGTTTCATAACTTCGTTTCATTAGCATTTTATACATAGAGTAATATTATGTAGGGGAAATACCAAAGGAATTCATATATATTATGGCGTATCGAAAAAATCGAAATTTCTCAACTTTTTAGCGGTAGTGTGGAAAATTTGTGAACTTCGTTCATTAAAAAGTTTGCGGAATCTTATAAACATGGGTTGATATCTTCTGTTGCCTCAGTGGGCCGAAAGTTTCGAAAATTGGACTAAAAGTGATTAAATTACAAAAATTAATAAATGATTTTAGATTTCGTTGATCGAGTACTAAAAAGGTACTATGTTTGAACAACAACAACCAAACATTTTTTTAGAATTATGGGTTAATATCTTCTGCCGTCTCACCGGCATCGAATTTCGGAAATTTTGGTACTTTTCTGCATAACGGATTACTGCGTGCTCAATGCACAATCCAGATAGACTCGGTTTGGCATTCTGCCAAAAAAGGTGGAAGATCCCTATTTTCATGCGGAGAAACAAATTGGAGCGACCAGTAAATCACCTGACTACTCTCTTTTGTCCGGTTAAGCGCAGTAGGCAGGCGCTACAAGCATCTGCGAGTAGCAACGATTTTAAGTCGTTTAAATCAGTATACTTTTAATTAGTGTGCGGTGCTTGCACTGCAGTTGTTTTTAAAGGAATTTATCTTGTGGTTTTGTGCATTTTGTCATCATTTTCGAAGATGAAATATTGGTAAATATTTGAAGTAAGTAGATAAGTAAATAATAAGCAAGAATAAGCAGATAATCCATTCAACTGGTCTCTGAAGTTTCAATTCAAGACTGCGAACTACATCCTTAGACACACCTGTGTTCACTTCAGTGCCGTTACACCCAAGAACAATAAGGTTGCTAAAATCATTCAATAAAGCGCTTGTTACGTATTCGTCAGTGCTATTAGATATATAAAGATTACATCCACTTTCAGGTGTAATATGTCCATGTACGTAGAACCAGGTAGCGATACAATACAGTAATGCTTTTCCACAATTGTTGTTTGGAACTGTATCTCCTTGGGTGTTTCTGATGTTAGAATTTTGTCATGTCCTCCATCAAAATAAAGGCCAGATAGAGTGAAACGATTTTCCTTTTATTTTGAGACCAAATTTTGGTAAATTCTCGATTTTTCTCTTCATATTTTATTTTTGTCTGTGATGAGGCTGGTATCTGATTCCGATATTAAATCCAAATCTTGCACAACACTCGATGCAATAGCAGCTATAGCTCTGTCCGATACACCATATCTTTTACCGACAAAAACCTTGAACCGACAAGTTACCCAGTTTTAAACGCATTTGAACACTCCTTGTTGACTGCTGAAGAGACGCTGTATAAGACCTGTGTGCCCACCTTTTACCCTATCTCTACATCCAACATATCTTCTATTTTATTTTCCCTTTTGTTCTCCACTTGAAGCAGAAGCAGGAAACGCCTGTTTTACAGATCGGATAGTATCCTGTTCCTTTTGCATTTGAAGTTTCTAGAGCCGTTTTGTTTCTGGAACATCAACAATTCCAATCAACATTTTTCTTTCTGTTCTTTGTCAATAAGGAATACCTGTACTTTTGCAGAAACTTTGCTTTCTTTCGGACAGTTACTCTCCTTAAAAATCGCGCATTTACAAGCATATATGTCAAAAAATGCTTTTGCTTCCATTTTAAAGTTCTCAACATTCTCGAGGTTAGTCTTGCTTTTTCTAAGACGTTTTATACTTTTCATGATTGGTCGATATTTTCCATGGTATGCGGGTATCATATCACTAACACGTTTATGCAAAACTTAAACAATGGATGCATCGATGTATAAATTTTCCATCTTCAAACCAATAGTTTCCGAAATAACTGAAAAATATGGTGTTTTGTTTCCACCAGATTCAAAATCAATACGCATCAGTTTCTTAACCATCTCTTGCGAGCGCAACGTCTTATGATGTCTTCATGCGTTCGAAGCATGCGTAAAAAATCCTTTGCTGTTCGAAAAATAGGGCGTTGTAACGTTTGCCGACTTGAAAACTTTAATTGCGATGATTTTGGCATTTCAAATAGTTACCAATATCTTATATTAGAAGATGATGACGAAATGCACAAAAACACAAGGCAAATTCCTTTAAAAACAACTGCAGAGCAAGTAACTATAAATATTGCATACTAATTAACCCTCTAGTGCATGATTTTTTATTTTTCCTTAAAAAATATATATTTGCTTCCTTGACGGCCATAAATTACAGGAAAAACATTGAAAAAATTTTCACTCTTATATTTTTTAATATTTTGAAGTTTTTAAATTGTTGCCAAATGGCAACACCATGCATTAACACACAAAATAATTTTTGGAACTTTGCCAACTAGCAACATTGTGCTGCTTTATTGCGATTTTTTTTTTTTTTTTTTTTTTTTTGTTAATTATAAGATTTTAAATGCATATAATGCTTTACATAGACTTAGAAAAATCTATCTATATTATAAAGGGCAAACATATCTGTGCGTAACGCATACGTCATTTTGCGAATGGCAACACTTTGAAATAAAATTTTGGTTTTGCAATTATATCTACGGTAAATTTTTAAACTTCTAAACATTGCACATCTTAAATTTTAACACCGTCGTATAAGGAAAAAAATGCTCTTTTAAATGTAATTTGTTTGAAAGCTGTATCTCAATTTATTGTTGAGATATTAATTTTTTTGTAGTTTTTAATACAAATTTTTTAATCGTGGCAACTGAAGTACTCCATTTATATTGAAAAAGTAAAGGGAAAATAGTCATGGTTTATTATTTTTATTTATTATATCCTTATTGATGCCATTTTCACATTACAAATAAAAGTAGCTTTTTTATAATATTTGAACAGAAAATGATGTCATACATTTAAAAAAATACAACGCATTCTTCTTCGTAAATCAGTTACATTTCAATATTTTTACATTACGCTGATACTGAGTTTGAGGCAAAATTATCAGTGAGTAAAAATTATGTCATATTTAAAACAAAACGATCATTTATTTTGATAAAACTAAATATTTGACCAATACTATGATATACAATCGAACTAAAGGCAAATTTCTGAATTTTTTTTTCGCAGGTATTGAGATTACATTAAAATTTGTGCGAATGTTCACATGAAAAGATGTATCGGACAAACATGACTTTAAGTTTGGAAATACATTCATTAATAATCTATTACGCGTTAAAATACTTGCAAATTGTGAATTTGAGTGGTACGTATGTAAATTATGGGAATGTGAAAATAACATACAATTTAGATTTCATGGGAGGAAATTTTATGATGTGACAAAGCGAAATTCTTTTTACTGATTTTTCATCACATAAAAACAAACATAAAAGCCTCAATCGGTAAATTCATCATAATTACTCATCTTGATTACGTATTTTAATAGAGTTTAATTTTTCAATAATTTAAGCAGTTGAAGTTTGTGGAAATAATATTTTGGTAATTTTAGGTTAAAATATTATTTGTTATAAAAGTCAGACAACCAATGTTAGATGAATTTTTTATTGTAATTATTTTTGTAGGTTTATTATAAATTCGATCTGACAGTTCCTTTCTAACATTTTAGTTCGTCGAATTTCGACGGGTTCCAACTCGTATATATAAAAGAAAGTCTGAATTTTGTATTAATCAGCGCGCAGCCAAAACTACTGAACCTAAAATCTTAAAAATCGGTGTAAAAATACTTCTTATGATATAGAGTGCCGCTAAGAAAGGATTTTCCAAAATTCCACACCTAATGGGGGTAAAAAAGAGAACGAACTTAAAAAAAATTCCTTAAAAATCAGATTTTATAGTTATTTTTCAACTGATAACATATTTTGGTGCATTTTTGTATGCTGAATCGAATGGTACTAACTAAATTCTTTTAAGCCCAATAGTTCGAGAGATATTTGATATTTTTCTAATTTGGCACTATCTTTGGCGCCAAAACCTGATTTTTTCAAGTGAAAATTTCTAAAAACTCATTCTTTTCATTCTGTTACTATAGCAAGGGAAAAAATTCAAATTGAATAATTTTTTAACCAATCCTTTTGGTTAAATAAAAACAACTTCGTCAATTAGAAAAAAATATTCAAACGCCTCAAAAACTAAAACTAAATTTAAAATAAACTGGTCCTTTTTCGTTCTAATTTTCGTCGCGATACCATGCCAAAATGTAGAGTATCGCGCCATTTATTTCAACCCTAATCGTGCAAACGATTTTTATTGCAAACCGTGCCACACATTAACATTTGTTAATTATTGAACGTGAATATTTTTATGCAGGAATTTTTAATGATGGAATTTATTTTATTCCACCATAATCTCGCAAAACTTTTTAATTTGTTATTTTTTTAATAGAAAATATTTATTGCTGATACCGATATAGATTTTACCGTTTCGCAGTCATCTGATGATGAGGAAGCTACAATATAAAAACGTTTTGTTCAAAAAACCATGAATGTCTTCATTGAAAGAATGAAATGTTTACTGCAATGTGAGACATACGTATTACGTACGCCATGCTTCAGTAGTAAAAGACATTTACAATTTCAAGACTGCAGTTTAAATTGACTATATTTTATTACTTGCAAAATACTTGTTTACTCTTATATTTTAAGTATTTATTTTGGTACCTGTCGACCAATTTCGCCAAATTATGTAAATCGTCAAACCACTCGCCAAATTATACAAATTGACGTAATTTTTATTTTAAATAACGAAAGAACAAATAAATTAGTATAACATTAATAAAAATACATTTAAAACGTCGAAATAAAAATCACCTGATGACGTAAATACGTGTAACTTGCTTAAGGTCAAGTGAATGTGACATTTACGATCAACCATTATTGGCATTTAATCTTATAGTTCGGCAATAGATTTTTGGTCGACGGGATAACCAAGTAGTACCATTATTTTTATTGATTTAAAAAAAATGGTAGGTCAAAATATGTAATTTTCAAAAGCTATATTTTTTAAATGCTCATTTTTTTTATCAACAAAATTATTTTTTTTTTTCAAATGTATCATTTCATTTTTGCGTGAACTATTACGCTTGGTGACAATGGTGTTGGCATAACAGGGAAATACCAAAACAGTTACTGATTTTATTTCAAATGTAAAGAAAAAAGGTAGCAATAAATAATGTAAATATGACTATAACTCAGATTCTACTGAACAGAATTTTGTAGAACTTACACTGTTAAATAGTAAATATGGTTTATAAATTGTTTAATGTAAAAACCATCATTCTAAGTTTCTACGGGAGTTCTAAAATTAGGTGAACTCGATTACGAAAGATTTCAAGTCAACTAATTAAACGCACAGCAAGTTAGATAATATTTCAGGGATTTTTTCAATATTTATCATACTCTGTGTTGTTTAGTTACGGAGCTATGCGGAAAAAGTTCTCATTGGTACAGTAAAGAAAATTGGAAGATATACGCTACAGAGATAGGGTATACTAGAGAGTATTTATGCTATAAGTTATGGAAGTTGAGCTGAGTTCCTTAAAAAATTCAGAAGTGATGCAGTATATACCTACCCTACCTCCCAGAGAGTTCTATAATCAGGTTAACACGTTTATGAAAGTTATATTTAACTATCACAATATAGATATAATGCAAAGAGAAATTTCATTCCGCCGCTTATATCTTGAGTTCTTCTGAATAGATTTTGACGGGACTTACATTGTTAGTTAGATAATTTTTCAGAAAAGATGTTTGTATAAAATATAACATTCTACTTTGCTTAGTTAAATAATTATAGGGAAAGTTCTAAATCAGACGAACCCAATTTTGAAAGATTTGCTTTTTTTAAAGGTTCCATTGAATGATTTTTTAAGGGATTTAAACTGTTAATTAGATCCTTTTTAGGGAAGGTTTCGGTATATTTTCCAGTTTAAAAGATTCTGCTAAGTAGATTTCGATGGAACTTGATCGGATAGTTAATTTTTCAGTGAATGTTTTAGTATAAAGCACATATCATTTGCTTAGTGATGCTTGGTTGTTAGGTTGCTTGATTGTAGAATTATAGATGAAAGTTCTAGAATCAGGCGAACTCAATTATTATGAACGATCAGCCTTTTCAGTAAGTCCTATTAACAGATTCTGATGAGACTTGCATTGATAATTTTTCATGAACGCTTTTAGTATATTACATAATGTTCTATTGTTCTTTACCGAATCCTACACTAACAGATCAACTAAAGAAATTGGTCATAACAGTCTAAATTTTGTATGACTCAATAAAAGATATAATAGCGTAATGACATCAATGTTGCTTTCAACATTTCGGTTGGATACACCAGGTAAATGTCCATATTGCCTTAAAACGCATGATCAAATTAGCAGATATATTTTGTTTTATTCAAGATTTCTTTAGAAAAACCGACCAGCGTAGCGGGTGAAGGCTGCTAGTAATCTTATATATATGTATACATATACGTATATATATTTATCTATCTATCTATCTATCTATATATATATATATATATATATATATATTATATATATAGTCATATGCAAGTCATATAACAATATTAACCAACATTCTAAATAAAGACGGCATGTAATAATATTATACATTAATTGTTATCTATCAACAAAATAATAATGGCACAAATTATAGTTCTAAGATATTAAATGAACATATGAAGTTAGATGCTACAATAGAATCGTTTTTAATTTATAAACGAATAAGAAGATATGCTGTACTGATACAGAACACAAAGAAGTATTGTAAAAAATATAATTAAATAAATACATAATAAAATGCGGAAAAGCAGCCATATTTATTCTGTATTTTAAACCAAATGAAATCATTTAAAATTTAAAAACCAAGATGGGCTTATAAAGTGTAATATCACATGCAAAATATAATTTAAAAATCATAGGCTAATAAAATATACTCCATAAATATACACGGGCAATGCAGCAGAATACTATAGAATTTTATATCAATAATATTTATCAAAGTTATGAATGGTAACCAATAGAACATTTATTGTTTTTGTTTAAACATAGAGGTACCAAACATTTAATGCATTTTTCTCTAGTGTAACCCATACAGCTAAAAACTTTACACCGTTATTTTTTATCGAATTGTTGTGGCCAGTGATTAATTTTATCCTTCCTGACATCTCTAGAAGTTTCATAAAGATGAAAACAATGGACTACTAAGTTGTTACTATAAAATTTTAATCATTGGCTTTTTTGATGATGTAACTGGTACCTTCAGGGAGGCATGGACACAGAAGCATAAGGGAAGGAGAATAGAGACCCTTTAAATCTGAAAAAGAAGTATTTTGGCATTTTTTTATCATTTGGCTCCCGTTTAACTAAAACCTTATATCTGCCATTAGGGGGGACCCTCAAATCGGGAGTCCCGGGGCAGCTGCCCGAATACCCCTGCATTAGTTAGGCCCTGGTTTTACAGTAAACTGAGAAGATTTTGTATTTAATAAGAGTCGTTTATCGAGTTACGGTGACATATGGTGATAAATGTGAAAAAAAAAATAAATATGCGAACCAGTTGTGAAACAAGCAAAGCTCAAAATGTTTACAAAAGCGGATCTCAATTCATGGTGTTGCCTAATGGCAACAAATGTTTGTTCGTGTGCATGCAATTTTTATTCCAATAAACATTAATGAAAATTATTTAAAATAACTTTTTAAAGTATATTCTTTTCAGAAATATTTTTTTCAAATTAAATTTTGCATGTTGAATATTTTTATATGAGTTATAAATCCAACTATGGCTAACAAAATGGAAAATATCAAAAGTTACTTTTTATTTGTAATTTATAAACAACTATTGCCAACTATGATACTTCTTATGAACTAAACCTAAATATAGGACTAACATGAATACGTAAAGCATAAAGTTGTCAAGAGACAACTGTAAATAAACAATAAGGAGTGAAAATTTAATATGTTGCCAATTGGCAACAGTATGAACTAGAGGGTTTAAAGTATACTACTTTAAACCAGATAAAATCGGTTGTTACTCACAGATGCTTGTAGCGCCTGCCTATTGTGCTTAGCCGGACAAAAGGGAGTGGTCAGGTGATTTACTGGTCACTCCGATTTGTCCCTCGGCATGAAAATATGGGTCTTCCACTTTTTGGCAGCGTGCCAAACCGAGTCTATCTGGATTGTACATTGAGAAAGCAGTAAAACGTTATGCAGAAAAGTAAAAAAATGCGTCAAAATTTATAAAATTCAATGCCGATGAGGCGGCAGAAGATATTAATTCCTAATTCTAAAAAAAAAAATTGGTTATTGTTGCTCAAACATTTTACCTGTTAAGCACTACCCCAAACCTATCAAGGAAATCTGGGATCATTTATTAATTTTTGTATTTATTCATTTTTAGTCCAATTTTCGGAACTTTCGGCCCACTGAGGCAACAGAAGATATCAACCCACGGTTATAAGACTCCGCAAACTTTGTAATGAAAGAAGTTCACAAATTTTCCGCACTACCGCTAAAAGATTTGAGAAATTTCGATTTTTTTCGATACGCCCTAATACATATCTGTATAATATAATATAATATAGGTATAGATATGTGATTAGAATCCATATCTCATATTGATTCCACCGGACATAACACACAATCAAATGAAAAACTACCAACTTAAATATATTTCCTGGAAGTCGCTAGTCTGATGTTATTATTATTTTTTATAAATGCATATTAAATTATTTTTTTGTATTATTTTAGTATGTTTCTGTGTTGTTTACCACTTTTAATGATGTTATATATTTAATAAATGTACATTAAGTTGCTGTTTTGAAGGCAATTGGTCATTGATTATTATAAATACGACTCGCGATTAATAAATGTGAAGAACCCGATTACAAAAGATTCATCACTATTGAATTTGAATGGTAATTTCGCCAAATTAGTCAGCGACAGTCAAATTCACTTCATTTATGACGACTTATTTTTAATCGTCAAATTTGGCGATATTTCGCCAAATGTCGCTAAGTCTGGCGAGAATTTGATACTAACGTATGTGATTGTATAGTTTTATGCTTATGATTGGAAACACGGTTATAACAATGAAGGATAATTTGCGACTTTTCATTGATTTCATTTGCTTTTGCTGAATTACTAAAATGTTGAATTACGCAACCATTTTTTCTGAAGCTGAAATGGAACCCACAGGATGTCTTACACTTTCAAATAAAAAAATACTTATTAAAATCGGTGCACATTTACGAAAGTTATGCATGAACAGCATCAAAAAATACATACATACGGGTTGAATAGATAACCTACTTCTTTTTTTGAAGTTCGTTGAAAATTTGTTCCCGTAGAACTTTTGTAAGCAGGGAACAAACACAATATGCATACACTTTGTTTGCATATTATACATTTCTTAGAGTAATTAATTATTTAAAAGTAATGCAAGTCAACTTCTTTCCTCAAAGTACCAGTCTTCCTCAATTTACATGTTATTTAATTTTTATGAAGGATAAATATTTAGTATAAAAATGATAGAGTCGAAATAAAATATAGGCTTACATTTAGTCTGATAGTTACTTATTTGTTTAAATGTATCTATATCTTTTTCAGAATGGTTTTGCATTTGTAAATACCTACGGTTAATCCGGAAATGGTGCACGACTTACAAAACAGTACATATTTTTTTTAGAAACGGTTATAACGATCCTTTACATACTATTATAAGTAACCGCCATACAAAATTTTAGGCTTCTATTCCTAACGGCATACTGAAATCGGAATTTTAGAACTTTTTTTGTTTTTGAACACTTTTAAATTTCGAAAAATTTTCTTTTTTGAAAATATTTCTGAGGGCGGTTATGTTTCAAAAGTATCAATCATGTCATATTTCAAGTTCATGCCCTAACAACTTCAGTTAAAGCTTACATTAGAGTGGTTTAAACATGTTTTCTGCTCGTTTCGCATTTTAAAAGTGATATTTTTTTTCTAAACGGTTCTTAGCGAGTCACCTTGCCAAAATTCAGGTTTCAATCCTGAACGATATCATAGTAATGCCAATTTTAGAGCGTTTTTGCTCCAGAGAATTTTGAATTTGTTAGAAACTGTTCGCTGTGAAGCTTTTTGTTTTAAATGTTAGAACCATGAAAAACTTCAATTTCCTAAGGCTAAGAATCCAAATAAATCTTAATTTAGAACTTTTTTACAAAGCTTTAAACTCATTTTAAACTTTTAAATTTATAATTTTTTTAAAATAGATTATAGTGAGCATTTATATTTTAAAAGTAAACACCATTTAAACAAATTTTAAGTTTCTTGCCTCAATAGTATCACAGCAATCGCAATTTTTGAATGATTTTTTTCTCTTGCAATCTTTTAAATTTCGAATTTTTTTTAAAACTGTTTAGTGCGAGCATTTATGTTTTAAAAGTAACAAACATGTCAAATTTCAAGTTCATGCTTTAGCAATTCAATTCAAATCGCAATTTAGAAGATATTTAGAAAGCTCCCCACCATTCCCCCTTTTGAAATTTCGACTTGTTTAAAAAGAGATTTTAGTGACCATTTACATATTAAAAGTAAGTAGTGAATCTGCAGATCAGGAGCCACAACGTCAGCTCTTAAATTCATTGTCTTTTAATCTCACTTTTGCATAATATTAACATTCTACAATCAGGATTTTTTTAAAAATTATTTAAATATTTAGCAACATATGAAATTCTTGGAATGTTTCGAAAATTAGAATCGTGAAATTAAACGCAGTGTGACAATGAAGTTCTGAAATTCTGATGAACTGCTTATTCTATTATTTTTTAGACGAATAAGTGCATTTCTTCAAGGGGGCTCCGCCCACCTCCCCCTCCGAAGAACATCCCATTTTCTTATTAAATTGAAATTTATAATTTCCTATTGATTATACGAATGTGTATAGTATATCAAGAATTTCGGTTTACATCGGAATTTTATTAGTATAAGCAACAGTCTTGACAAGGATTATGTTATCTTAATATGCTAATAGCAATATCTATAATTAATATATATTACATTTATATATTTATACTGAAACTATTATATTTAATTAATGTATAATTTAGGTATCTAATGTTTTTAAATTTTTTTCTTTTCTGGAAAACAGTTTTGATGATCGTTCTATAACAGTTAGATGTAAGATCTAATATAGGATCTACAAAGATCCTATAAAAATGCGCAAGAAAATCACTTATAGTAATTAAACTAAAGTTATAACATGCTAAGAAGGAAAAACATGCATTTAACATCTCGCTGCGCAACCCGAGATTTTTTCGGTCATGCATTTTTTCAGTCTAATTAAGCTGCGTCTCGAACGGTGTCACATAAATTTGAATTTTATAAGATTTTTGCTCTTGCACTCTTCTCAATTTTGAATTTATTAAAAAACAATCCACCTCTGTAGGCCAGTTTAGCCTCCATTAAATGTATGCTATGCATTGCATCATGTTACTTTCATTCATAACTAGTTAAACTAACCCGGCGTTGCCGGAATTTTAAGAAAGTTTGTTTTGAAAAACTAACTTCAAAATTTAACATACAACATAAAAAAAAAAAAACCAAAAAATAAACTGTCGAAGAGTTGTACACATGAATCAATTAAAACCTAATAAAAAACGTACAAATTTTTATAACAAACGCAAAACAATACAGCTATAAATGAACTTATTTCCATTCATCATTGGAGCAATAATGTTAAAATACGCCAATATTTGAATAATCGAGTTTTTATCGTGCTGCAATGCATTTTTTCACACTTATATGACGTTATATTCACCACGTCCTTTATATTTACAATATAACGTATTCCACTTTTTAATTTGTCAAATTAATTAAATAATTATAATTTTCCACTTGGAAATCATAAAACAGAAAACTTATGACGTAACATTAACTTTTGTTTTTAATTCGTCAAACTATTTATTTTATTTTCATTTTTTCATGTGGAAATCTTGCAGTAGAAAAGTTATGATGCAATATTCCCCTTTTTTAGCTCACAGACCATCAAAACCTGTGACCTAATGTGCCCGCCGGTTCTCTATGTATGTATGTATGTACGTACGTTACGTATGTATGTACGTACGTTACGTATGTATGTACGTACGCATGTATGTACGTACGTAATGCGATAACTGTTAATAAAAATATCTGAATTGCTTCAAATTTTTTTCCTAGGTTCATTCTGAAAAGTCTCTTTCCTGATTAGTTTTGGAGGCTCATTGGTTCAGTATAAAGGGGAGAAAGGGGTGCTAATCCACCCCCCTTAATTTAGATAAAGGAGTTTTTCATGCAGAATTATTCGGTTTGCTCCAAATTTGGTATACCGGTTTATTATGTTAAGGGGCTTCCCTGAATATATTTGGAGGTTCATTACTTAAATATAAAGGAGAAAGGGGGGGGGCAATATCTTTAATTTATTAAATGGGCTTTACATGCAGAATTATTCGATTTGCTCCAAAGGGTCTAGACGGATAAGCAAGGCGAAATGGCCCCGACAGCCGACGTTTGAAATAACATGTGTGGTAATAAGGCTCACCATGAGAATACAATATAGAGTGTTTTTAGGATCTGACCTTGAACTCTTCTTGAGATAATTGGGGAAGTATGCGCCGGCGCTACTATTTTTTAAATACGTACAATGCATACTTACAAAACCAACGACAATTATTGAAGAATACATTAATTCACATATATTTTTTTCACAATTTTTTCGAATCGACCAATGCATTGATAGTAGCGTATTTCTACAAAAGCAAACAGGGAAAGTTACGAATATTTTAGCAAGTTGCTAACATTATTTTTTTATAACTCAAAAAGCGCTTCTTCGATTTTAACGAATTTTTTTTTCTTAAAATTATATACTTTGAGGCTTATTCTGCAATTTTTTTGGTTGGTGTAAATATAAAATTACTACATTAATATTTTTTTTTAAATATTTTTTTCCATGTTAAAATTTTAGTAAAAAAGTGAAAAAAATATATAATGTGAACGAATATATTTTTCAATAATTAGCGTTGGTTTCATTTTTTAACTTTTGTACTTCTTTAGAAAAACGTATTTGAAAAATAGTAGAGCCGGCGCATACTTCCCCGATTATTTCAAGGACAGTTCAAGGTCAGAAGCGAAAAACACTCTATATTGTATACTCATGGTGAGCCTTATTACCACACATGTTATTTCAAACAATGGCCGTGGGGGGCCATTTCTCTATGCTTATCCGGCTAGACCCTTTGGTATACCGGTTTATTATGTTAAGGAGCTGCCTTGATTAGATTTGGAGGTTTATTGGTTAAGCATAAAGGGGGAAATACGGGAGCTAATAACCTCTCCCCTTAATCTAGCGAAATGGTTTTTTTCACGCACAATTATCTGATGCTGCAAATTTGGTATCCCGGTTTATTATGTTACTAGCAGGCTGAGCCCGCTGCGCTGGACCATTTTTCAAATAAACCTTCAATCAAATGAAATGGAGAATTCGACCCTGTATTTAAAATTAATATGGACCTTCGCCTGGAAAGTCCTTCCGCATTTTCTGAATACGCATCGGAATCGATTTTCGGGCGGTTCAGAAGCAACTTTTTAGTACATCGTGTAGAGTTTGGGAGGGAAATGCATTACGATCATATCACCACACTACTAAAAAAGAGAGAATTACAATGATTGCAGAGATTGACAATTTAACTTAAAGAATGTTCGGGTTATTCACTTTCGTTTGTTAGTTCTTTTACTCCGGAGTTCTCAGCTTGGTGCTATGTGTGGATCTGATAGCATTGATACAATCTCTCTGTACGTTACATTATATTTGATAATATACGTCTTCTTTTGGCAGGTTTTCTACAGTTTCTCATCTTCAAATTCCAGTAGAGTAAAAACAGTCAAAACGGTACTTAACTTTTATATTCTAAAAAATGTGAATCATGTAAAAGTGGATATTTAAAGCTGAATTGTGTGAATAAAATTAAAACAATGTCATTTTAACTGCCGTTTCTTTTTGTATACCAATTTTAATCATTCAACTATTAACCTAGGAAAATAACCTCGATAACTGATTCAAATAGAAATATAAACCTCTAGTTTTCATTCAATAAAATCTTCCCGAGCATCCGTAATCGGATCTACAACCATGTTTGATGTGAAAGGTTAGAAATGTTCTTAACGGTATGGCTACAAATGTACCATTGTTAGCTACAAAACAGAGTTAATTACGCGCCAAACTACATTCCATTAAATAATGCAAATTGCTGTTGATTGAATTTTAGATCTTTCAGTATCAAAACTCTTTGCGAATGATAAATAAAGTTAGTTATGCAAAATTTTTAGGAATGGTGTTTTTGGCAAACCGAAGATTTTTTTCGAATTTCTCTCGCGTAATAAGACGGAAAAATAAACATGCTTGTTATTTTCAGGACGTCATTATTCATAAATCTGTTGCCTAAATAAAATTAAAAACGTTAATTTTTGACTACGATCAGCTGCTCGGTCTGTGCATCAGCCAAAATTGCTTTATAATGATTGAATTTTTATTTGAATCTGAGGTACTTTTTTTCTAAACCTAGGCTGAATGAACAGATGTTGTTCCATTGGCCATCTTTGCAATTTGAAAGGTTTTTCGTACATTCAAAGTAATGCTTTTTTAGTGATAGTAAACTAACTGCAGGTGAAAAATATATAATAGTAAATATTCTTGGTACTACTTAGTTATCACCTCGACCAAAAATCTATCGCCAAACTATAAGATTAAATGCCAGTAATGGTTGATAGTAAATGTCACATTCACTCGACATTAAGCAAGTTACATGTGTTTACGTCATCAAGTGATTTTTATTTCGACGTTTTATTAGTATTTTCATTAATGTTGTGCTAAGTTATTTGTACTTTCGTTATTTAAAGAAAAATTTATGTCAATTTGTATAATTTGGCGAGTGGTTTGGCGATTTATATAATTTGGCGAAATTGGTTGATGGGATAACTAAGAAGTACCATATTCTTTTATCCGTTTGATCCATAATAAAAAAACATAAATTTACTAATCGTTAAGTACAAATTTCGCGTAATCTTCTGAAATCGGATTTACCGTCGACGTTTCCTTTCAAATATAAATGAATCTTCCAACATTATATAGTAAATTCGCCAATTGTAGGGTGGTTGATTATGGAAGATTCATCCAATACCTTTTAATAACATTTCTAAAAGAAGGAATGTTATGGAAAAAAATGACGAATTAAATGGAATATCGAAAAGTGATTTTTTATTGCAATAGAAAGCAATTTTTATTGCAAAATGTTTTCTTTCGTGATACTAATAACGCATAATTACTTACATGTTCTTAAGAATAATCTTTACTACTTAACATTGCAAGCATTGAACATTTCTATAAGGGAAAATGGAGATACATTTTTTATTAAAAAAAGAGTGGACAATATTAGCTAATCTGACTTCGAGGTTACAAAAGTCACAAATTTGGGGAAAATAAACCGACATGTTTTCACAGTAGTGTATGCTTAGAAATTTTTTAAGTGTCTGAAATTAAATTGTTTTACAATATGTATGTGCGTGTGACATTTATACTAAAATTAAAATATTTGACTCCATTTTTAAAAAAATAATTGCTATTTATATATTGTACATTTGAATGTTAAAAAATACTCTAAAAATGCTTTCGTATACTTGCAAAATCACATTTATTGTAAACATCGTTTAGAGCTATGAAACGCTTACTTTTTGTTGGCTTAAAATTAAATTGTTTGGCTACAAAAGTGAACTCAAAATCATAAATAAATATATAACATGTAAATCACAACTACCATCATTTTTACAATTATATCTGCTAGTTTCGTCTGTAAGTCACATGAGGGAGGAGTTAGAAATAAAAAAGGACAAATCAAAAACAAAATTGTTACTCACACAAAATGTCCCCTTAAAGAACATACTCAAATTTTTTTGAAAAAATAAATGCTTATAAAACTACTCATGTATGTAGTAAAATATCAGTCAAATTTGGCGGCGGAATCTCATTAAATAGTTTAAAAAAGAAATATATTCGAGTATTTAAAGAAAAGAAAAAAAAAAGAAAAAAAAAAACAAAAAAAAAACAAAAAAAAAAAGTTTCACGCTATTTGGCTAGCCAACACATTTCTTTCCCATATGCAAGATATTTAAATGCATTTGGAAATTGCTTGTTAAATAAGTGTTTAAATGCTTAAAACTCAATGAATTTAAACCTAACTGAAGGATTAGCGTACTATTTTTTTAATCTGTAAGCGACATAATACTATATGCAAATTGCGTGTTGCTGTAGTTATTTCATTTTACATAGCTTCAACGGCTGGAAAAGTTTTAAGGGTACTATTTGATTATCCTGTCAATCAATTTCGCCAAATTATTTAAATTGCCAAACTACTCGCCAAATTATACAAATTAACAAAATTTTTATTTTAAACAACGAAAGTATAAATAAGTTTGTAAACATTACTAAAATTACAAATAGAAATCAAATTAAAACTCACTTGATGAAGCAACAAACACGTATACCGTGTTTAATGTCAAGTGAATGTAAAATTACTATCAGCCATTATTGACATTTAATCTTATAGTTTGGTGATAGTTTTTTTTTTTTTTTCTGTCGACGGGATAATCAAGTAGTACCGTTTCAAGTTTGTTTTAAATGTAGCTGTCTGATTAAAAATGCTATTATTAAACCTTTTTATATTAAGTAGTTGTTTCCATGGAAACAATAACCTACATTTCTTGTTTCTGACACTAACAATGTATCAATATAGAAGTCAAATTGCCATTGTTCAGAATCGAACATTAATTTTGAGTTTGGAACAAATTTAATAAATTTAAATTTTGTTTTAAACCGTATAATTACGATAGTAAAATTTTAATATATCTACCCTATGTATACAATATCCTAATGAAATGACTGAATTGAAACGAATGTATGTAACGATTCTATGAAACGACTGATTAAACAACTGATTACGTTTCACGGCGATTTCTCCTAAAGTATGGAATACTTTGCGATGAAATTAACACCAAAAATCCGTATTGATCCACTGATGTCAAAACTGGTATTAGAATTTTAAAATTCGAATTAGTTTTCGAAATATTATTTTTTTTTCTAATTTTAAATACTTTTTTCTAATGATGACAACTCAAATTTCAATCATAACAGATACTTTTTTTTCATATTTCAGAAAAGGTTATTTTATATTAATTTGGTGACGAGTTTGGCCTCCCTTAAATGTATGCTAAGAAATGCATCATGTTACTTTTATTCATAATTCAGTTTGTATTTCATTATCATTTTATTTAATACAAAACTTTCATTTAAAATTGAAACATTTAAAATAAATGTATTTTACTTCATTCTTTTTTTTAAACGAAACGAAAAGAAAAATATTAGTCACAAATGTTATATACGCAACGGGATACCTAATTATCGCCAAAATGGCTTTATTTTGCCTGACATGGTAACCCGGCTATTGTTGCTTATTTAGTAATAAATGTTAATTTGAATTTATTTTCTTTTATTTACAAAAAAATGTTATAAATTGTTTTGTTCTATAGTTATTAAATAATTTTTATTTTATTTATTGTTATTTCATTTTAAAAATAACAGAAAATAATTTAAAAATACATATGTAACAGGTATTTGAAAATCGGTTTTCGCCAAATTGTCGTAAAAAAAAATCCCCCCAAACCCGGTGCGTATGTGACAATGCAACAAATCAGGAGATTTAATTTTCACTTCAAAGCAACGTTTTAATGTTATTACTTCTTCCGTCGACCAATTTTTTTATTTTAAATAACAAAAGAACAAATAAATTAGTATAACATTAATAAAAATACAAATAAAACGTCGAAATAAAAATCACTTGATGGCGTGAACATGTGTAATTTCCTTAAAGTCAAGTGAATGTGACATTTACGATCAACCATTATTGGCATTTAATCTTATAGTTTGGCGACAGATTTTTAGTCGATGAGAAAACCAAGTAGCACCTTTTTAATTTACCACTCGAAAAATAAAAAAAATGCTAACTGGCGAGTTAAATAAAAGCTATTGGCGAGATTTTCACCCGGCTAACAAAAAAGTACCAGGAATTCTTTGCGATCATGGCAACTTTTATGTAGTTTTATTGGAAAAAAAAAAATTTTGATTCTTTAATCAAAATGGAAACCTTTATTATGAAAAGCGAAGGAATCAGCCCGTTGTTTATGGCAGTTACATGACTTGGACTATTATAATATAAACGAAATAATGGCGATAGAATAACATTCGGCGAGTTATCACACCTGTGGCTGGCTAAAATTAAAGTACCAAAATGGCCGCCTGGAAAATAAAAAGCGAAAGGATCCGCCTGGAACTGTTGATGATAGTCATATGACTTAGGCTATTGTTATAGAGATTGTTTTCAGTTCTAAAAACAGCGCAAAGAATGATATTTCCTAAAGATTACAAATTTATTTTCACGTGACTATTAAAAACAGAAAAAAAAATTTAAAATTACTATTAAACGAGTACGTGTTAAAAGCAGAAAAATATTGAAAATTATGTCTTAATTTACAAGTGAATATTAAAAGGGAAAGGAAACTTTAAAATAATAAATACATTAATATGCGTTTAACCGTTTCACGGACAAGGCACTTCTATTCGTAAAATCTTGAAATCTGTGAATGGCACAAGAATTTACAAACAAATTTCGAAATACAAAAATGCTTTTGTTCACTTTCTTAATAAAAGGGAAATTTTCATCCCAATATTCTGGTACTAATGTGGCATTTAAGAATTAAAATTAAGTGGTCCAAAAATGAACCACCGCCCTTGAAGGGGTTAAAGCAGCAAATTTTAGTAATTGTATGAAATTGTATTGTGTCAATCGTTTTATAACGCTGTTAAAAAACACCGAGAGACAAAGACTGTTTACTTAATTCGTTTTATTTTAGCTTCTTTTCAAATGTTTAACTGATCTTTAAAAAACATGAAAACAACTATTGGGTGTCTTAACAGCAACTAATTCTACCTTAATTTTTTGCAATCAAATGGAATTGGATGGAAACCCGTTTACAGGGAGATCGCTACAGGTTTTTTCAGTATAATTCAATCTGCTCTAATCTTTTTAAAACCGATCAGATTAGCGTGCTTTTAGATTCTGCAGTGTCTGAACGGGGGTTGGCAAGCGTAGCTTGCAGGGGGCAGAGCCCCCTAGTACACATATAAAGGTATATAATAAAACTATAGTAATAAAAATGAATTTATTTAAGTTAAACTTAATCTAACTAACTTCGTATGAAGAGTAGAAAAGGTTTTACTTTAAAATTAGTTATCCTAAAAAAAGTCTCATTCAAAATTTTATTGCGTCGCCAACCAGCATTAAATCGCCAAAAAAATTAAATTTTCATTATTTTTTTTACGAACGCTAAATCGAGATTCAGCCGATTTTTTTAATAAACAGATTATATGTCATGAGAAGAATATTCTATATATTCCTCATGAGAAGATATTTTTCAAATATTCTAAACATGCGCTTATGGAAATTTCCTTGATATCATCCTATAAATTTTTCATATGCATTTTTTTTAACCTGACGCAAAAGTTAAATAGCCAAATTTTATTTCAATTGCAATATTTTAACTGAGTAATTTTTTTAAGCATTACGAACCTCCCCATTCATGTTTAAATTAAATATTTTCGTTTTTTTATATTATCACTCTTTAAAACGGATTTGTTTCTTCTTACAGTAACAGTTTTTTCTTTTATTTTTCGAGGTGTTATGGCCGTTTCATTTTTTTTAACCCCTTGAGGGGCAAGCAATTACGTTTTTGAAATGCTGAATTCCCACCGGAAACTTTGAAAAATTCTATTTCAAAATAAGTAAAAGCAATTTAAAGGCTTTTTTCTACCAAAGTTAGAAAAGTAAAATTTAATAAATTTGTTCTGGTGTAAAACTTCATTAATCGTAGGTGGTATATAATATATACCGGTGCCTCTCAAGGGGTTAATCAATGATGAATTTCGCCAAGAAATAAAATGGTAACCTTATCGTCCAAAATAATAGAACTTCCCATCATAATTCTATAACTAATTTACGTAGAACGATGTGTTATAGCTTAAAACCTTTCCTGAAACAATACCTATCTAACAGTATCAGTTCCGTCAAAATGCATGAGGTAGAACTCGAAATATAAAGGATCGGAATGAAATTTCCGTTTGAATATTATATATATAAGTAGAAGTAGTAGTAGAAGGAGCTTCCCTGATTAGATTTGAAAGTTTATTGGTTAAGTATAAAGGGGGGAAACGGGGGTAGGGCTAATCCCCACCTTAATTCATTTGTTGAGGGGCATTATTCTTTGAAATAAGATTATAATTTGCAATTAGTGTGAATAGCCTGTGAGCTCAATGCTCACCTTAATTCATTTTTCGAGGGGCAATATTTTTTGAATTAAGAGCATAATAGTGTACGATTAATCTGAATAGCCTGTGAGTTCAATGCCATCAGTTTAACTGGGCACTTTTCGCTTTTTTTAGCTCACAGGCCATCAAAGCCTTTGAGCTAATGTGCCCGCCGGTTCTGTATGTATGTATATATGTACGTACGTAATGCGATAACTGTTGATAGAAACATCCGATTTGCTTCAATTTCTTTTCCTTGGTTAATTATGATTAGTCGCTTCCCAGATTAGTTTTGGGGGCTCATTGATTCAGTATAAAAGGGGGAAAGGGAGCTAATCCCTCCACCATTAATTTAGATAAATGAGTTCTTCATGCAGAATAATTCGATTTGCTCCAAAATTGGTATACCGGTTTATTACGATAATAAGCTGCCTTTATTAGATTTGGAGGATCATTAGTTAAGTATAAAGGGGGGAAAGGGGGCTAGCCTCTCCTCTTAATTTAGATAAATGGATTTTTCATGCAGAATTATTGGATTTGTTTCAAATTTGATATACCGGTTTATTCCGATATGGCGCTTCTTTCATTAGATTTGGAGGTTCATTGGTTGAGTATAAAAGTGTGAAAGGGGGCACGTCCCCCCCCCCTAAATTTATATAAATGGGTTTTCATGCAGAATTATCCAATTTACTCTATTTTTTTTTTCTAGGTTCATTCTGATTAGGGGTTTTCCTGATTAGATTCGAAGGTTCACTGATTAAGCATAAAGGGGAAAATAGGGGAGCTAATACCCCCTTAATTTAGCGAAATGATTTTTTGACGCAGAATTATCTAATGCTTCAAATTTGGTATACCGGTATATTATGTTAAGGAGCTTCCCTGATTAAATTTTGAAGTTCATTTGTTAAGTATAAAGGGAGGAAGGGGGCGTGGGGCTAAACCCCAACTTAATTCATTTTTCGAGAGTCTTTCGATTTTCTTTGAAATAAGTGTATAATATACAATTAGTTTGAATAGTTTGTGAGCTCAATGCCATCAGTTTAACTGTGTACTTTTTTTTTTAAATCGTCAAAACATTTATTTCATTTTTTCTCGTGGAAACCTTGCAATAGAAAAGTAATTGTTGTGGTAAGAATTTTATTGTGGATTTTTAATTATTGGCAACAGCTATAACGAAAAATGTTTAAATTTGTGGTTTTTTTATTAATTAAAATTTAACGCAGCTTTTCACAATTCTGGCTTCCAAACTGTGGATTTGTATAGCATTACAGACAGACAAATTTTCCTTTTTATATATTAGATTTAATTAACTTGCTCAAACCTTCGCCAAATTGGTAGATTTTGATAGATAATCCAAGAACTTTTATGTTCGTTCGGTCGCAGGCGTTAAATTGCCAAATATTGTACCCGTCGCATTCATGCGTATTGCATTCATTTTATTTGAAGTAATATCTTTTCACTCATTTTATTTGAAATAAAGAACTTTAATTTAAGACACAAATATTTAAAATTCATGCCCTCCACATATTTCATTTTAAAAAAAGAAAAACAAAAACAAAAAGAAAAAAGAATGCATAATACCACGTAAACCATTTAATTTCATCATCAAAGCATTGTTTTTAATTCATAACACGAAAAATAAAAACTGCTACTGTCGAGGTAAAAAATGCTATTGGCGAGATTTGCACCAGTCTAACATAAAAGTACAAAGAACTCTTTCGATCATGTCAGCATTTTGTATATTTTTTGTTATTATTTACTTTCTTGATAAATACCGCGTAACTCATGTTGTTATTTGTGCTTCATGTTGATTGCTTTTCAATTGCAATATGTTCGCTAATGCGGATATTTTTAAACCTATTAGGTGATTTCCCGAAATTGGGTTTATGGTTTATGGGCGTTTTTTTATTGAAAGTTTTTGTGAAATCATTTTATGATATCCACATTTTAGTCCAGGCAATAGGGAATTTTACCTAGCAAAATTAATGGTAGTACTGGAAATCGGCTTTCTAGATGTTTCTTGGGTCGCTGAATCCGATTTGTAACTTCCCACCAAAATTTCCCCCGGAAACCTCCCCACATTTTGGTAAAAAGCCCCCCCCCCCCCAAAAAAAAGGTTTTTATTAGAAAAAGTATCTAGAAATTCAGAAAGTAGACAAAATTGCCAACAAATTAGGTATATAACATTATGACATAGGATGAAGGGGAAGGGGGGGATGCGCGCGACGCTGCGTAAACAAAGTTGCGCAATTCCACTTAACCAATCACACGTTTACATTCGCCATCCCATCTCCCCTCCGAACTTTCTCTATAAGGTTTAATTTAAGATTTTTGGGTCACTGAATCCGAATTTTTAACTTTCCCCCAAAATTCCCCTCACCCCCGAAACCCCCCTCAAATAGTTGTTATTAACTTCAATTTCTTATTGTTTTAGGGGAAAAGCATTACAAAATTCTGAAACTAGACAAAATTTGCAACAAATAGGATATATGATATTATGACGTAGGATGAACGGGGAGGGTGATGGCTGCCTCTGAACATGCACTGCGGCGCTACGTGCACTAAATTATGAAGTCCAGGCAATAGGGGATTTTATCTGACAAAATTAATACTAGTTCTGGATTTCGACTCACTTTATGTTTTTTGGGTCGCTGAATCCGAATTTGTAACTTCCCACCAAAATTTCACCCGGCAACCCCCCCCCCCCAAAATTGATTTTTTTGAAAACAATTGGTTTTTGAGAAAAGCGCGCGGGCAATGATCCGAGGCAGCCCCCTCTCTCCCCGTTTATCCTACGTCATAATGTCATATATTGTATTTGTTGCAAATTTTGTCTAGTTTCTGAATTTCGTAATGCTTTTCCCCTAAAACAATAAGAAATTTAAGTTAAAAACAACTATTTGGGGGGGGGGGGGTTCAGGGGGAAAATTTTTAGGGTAAGTTAAAAATTCGGATTCAGCGACCCAAAAAACTTAAAGTAAACGTTATAGCGAAAGTTCGGAGGGAAGATGGGAGGACTAATGTAAACGTGTGAGTGGTTAAGTGGAATTGCGCAACTTAGCCCACGCAGCACTGCGGCACATGTTCCGAGGCAGATCCCCCCTTCCCCTTCATCCTAAGTCATAATGTCATACATCTAATTTGTTGCACATTTTGTCTACTTTCTGAATTTCTAGCTACTTTTCCCCTAAAACAATAAAAAAATGGAATTTTTTAATAAAAACCTTTTTGGGGGGCCTTTTTACCAAACTTTGGGGGGGGGGGGTTGCGGGGGAAATTTTGGTGGGAAGTTACAAATTCGGATTCAGCGACCCAAAAAACATCTAGAAAGCCGATTTCAAGTACTACCATTAATTTTGCCAGGTAGAGTCACTATACGGTCTGTATTGCCTGGACTATTTACATTCAACCATATTGTTGTAATATTCTTTTTCTTTCATTCGAAACCTGGCGGTAGAGTCAATTAATGAATATTAGAATATTTAATATCTTAGCTAAAATCCGTCAATCTGATATTATGTACTTAAGGAATGCATATCAAATTTTTCTTTTGAACGCATTTGGCCATTTAGAATGGTGAGTATGATTAGCGATTAACAATCATTTTCTTAGACCTATCTTCCCGCCACGGATAATGCATAAGTACCAATTCGACTGTCGTTTCATTTTAAAGTTTGATTCATTAAATATTTTTCATAGGTTGGTTTTATTTACATTTAGCATACTTGCAGAAAAGATCAGGTAATTTTATGTTAGCAGGGTAAAGTGATAAATCCCCAAATATTGTTCTCATTGCAGTCATTCGTATTGCATTCATTTCAATTAAAGTACACAACTTTTATTTTAAATACTACACACTCAGTTAAAATACATTTAAAATACATGCTTTTCACTTACTTCATTTAAAACACAAAATAAATAAATAACAATATTATAAACAAAATCATTTTAATTCACTATCAAAGCATTGTTTATAATTCACACACGCAAAAAATTTAATTGTCAAGATTTGCTCCCGACTAACATAAAAGTACTGAGAATCGTGAAGGATGTTGACTTATATCCATGGAGGAATGAAAAGGGGATCCTCATTGCTTGCGTCGCTCTGCACCTAAAACAATTATGCTAAACATTGATTGACCTTTTATTTTTCTCATACCTGACAGCACTTCATAATTCATGGCTAGAGAACTTGCTTTGTGAATGATTACCGCTACAGTTTAGTATTTTTATTGCTCATGATGAGAAATTTCTTGTGTTTGTTAACTTTGATGGAATGCGATATTAGGTTGTATCCTAATTTCAACTGAGCCCCACCAGTGGCTGAGAGGTTCTGCTCTCGAAACTGGTTGACGGGAAGTGCTGGGTTCGAACCCAATCGCGCCCGTCGGCCTAATCGTTCGGAGTTTTCGTGGTTTTCTTCGAACCGTGGATTTCCATGCGTTAATACGGATTAGGTTCCCTTAGAAAGACCTCCACGGAAGGCACTCCCCCTCGGGCCTATATCCCTCGTGTAGATAATTGGCCGTCAACAGTCAACCCAACCCTAATTTCAACTGAAGTTATCTAATATATATATATATATATATATATATTTGAATGCAACTCATCTCACAAAAATAATTTTTTAGAACGATCATTCTAAAAATGCAGTTTTTATTCAGTTTTATTCGAAAAAATAATTTTGAGTAAAAATGACCACATGGCATTGGTGAAAAGAGAAGCTCTAACCCTAACTGTAACCTAGCTCAATCCCTAACTCTTTATGATAATATAGATGTTCACTGCGAGCACTTACATATTAAAATTATCAATCGTGTCAAATTTCAAAATCATTCCCAAAAAATCACATTCAAATCGTAATTTAGAAAGTTTTTATAAAGTTCTCCACTCGTTTCACCTTTTTATATTTAAACGTTTTTCGAAATGATTCTTAGAGGATAGTTACATTTTAAAAGTAACCGCCATACCGAATTTCGGATTTTTATCTCCAACCGTATCATAGTAATCGCAATTTTCGAACATTTTTTACACTCGATGTCTCTTAGGTATTTTTGAATATTTTAAAATTATTCTGTTCCAAAATTTACGTTTTAAAAATCACAACTATGTCAAACTTCAACTTCCTAGCCCAACAACTTTCAAATAAATCATAATTTAGAAAGTTTTGAGAACATTTTCCAATCATTTCACACTTTTAAATTTCGATTTTTTAAGAAACAGTTCTTAGCGAAAATTTACATCTTAACAATAACAAATTTGCAAAATATTAGGTTTATCGCTCCAAAGGTATCACACTAATTGCAATTTTAGAACATTTTCGCTGTAATAATCATTTTGCCACATTAATTTTTCAAATTAACTCGGTTATTCCGGAAATTACCCTCTAGAAACAAACATTTCACGGTAGAACCGCATTTCTTTAATTCATAGGAAAATGACACTAAAGGCATTTTCTGATTAGATTATCTATTCACAATTGCGATGCCAGTCGTCTACCATGGTTTTTTTAATATAAAAATCACATTTAACTAGATTCCTTTTCAAAAGATTTGTTTATTTTAGGAATGAAACTTTAAATGCCGATAACTCTTAATGCATGCATTTTAGAAGATACTTCTTGTCTCAAAAACTATTTTTTTAGACCTTTCTAAAAATGTAAGTTTTATGCAGTTTTATTCGTAAAAATAATCTTCATGAAAAATGGCTGCTTGACAAATTAAACATGAGGTGGTCATACCGTATCTGATTTGTGCTATTATACTCACGATCGCATACTATCGTTGGCGAATTTAATCACTGTTTTGGACTAAAGGTTAATTTCAGAATTAATTATCAGTTTTTTTCTAATTAAGGATACACATTTTATTTTTTAACTGGATTTTATAAAAGCACGAAGATTGAGTAATTATATGTCCAGAAATGCAATCCTTACATTTTTTTTTTTGTCCATCATTTAAGTCTCTATGTTTTTTGAAAAAGTAAATTTGACGAAGAAAAAAAGTGAGCATTTTATGTATCTTGACGTTTTTTCAAAAAATCTATATCTTTGGTTGAAATTAACTTAAGAAGATGAATTTGATTATAAATTGAATGATTTATTCATTAGGTTCTTGTACTTTTCATTTTATGTTTCTGCGATTATTCGTTCTTTTGATATCTGAAATTTTAGTTTGTTTGGCGGGGTCGCTATTTTTTTATAGATAGGCTTGTCAAAACGACCCTCTGACAAGCCTGCTTGATATGATATAGATATAGGTATGTATATTAGATTCACAGATATATAGTATGTGATTAGAATATATATCTCATATTGATTCCACCGGATATAACATACAACCAAAAGTAAAACTATCATCGTAAAAATCTTAGGTGAAAGCCTCCAGTCTACTGTTACGGTTTTGATAAATGTATACTAAGTTATTATTTTGAATTATTTTAATTTGCTTATCCATTATTTACCATTTTTAATGATGCTATGTATTTATAATTGTACATTAATTTACTGTTTTGAATGCGATTGGCCATTGACAATTGTAAATATGACTTGCGATTAACAAATGCGAAGACCCTGTTTGAAAAACATTCATCAGTACTGAATTTTAATGGTGATTTCACCAAATTAATCAGCTACAGCCAAATTGACTTCAATTGTGTACACTTTTTTTGTCGCAAAATTTGGGGATATATCGCCAAATTTCGTCAAGCTTGGCGAGAATTTGACGCTAAAGTATATGAATGTATAGTTTTATGCTTATGATTAGAAAAAATAGAGCAACATTGCAACATATTTGTTGAATATTTATTGAATTGATTTTATTAGTTTTTGTTGAATTACTAAAAAGTGCTGAACAAATTTTGCTGAAATTGAAATGACACCAACAGGGTATCTTACACTTTCAAATCACAAAAGAATTATCACAATCAGTGCACTTTTACAAAAGTTATGCGTGAACAGAACCAAACATTACATACATATATACGAGTCGAATTAATAACCTCCTCCTTGTTTTGAAGTCGGTTAATAACAAATGCAAAGATCTCGATTACAAAAGATTAATCAATACTGAATCTGAATGGTGATTTCGCCAAATTAGTCAGCTACAGCAAAATTGGCTTCAGTTAAGGCGACTTACTTTTGATCACCAAATGCGGCGATATTTTGTCAAATGTTGCCAAGCTTGACGAGAATTTGACGCTAAAGTACATGAATATACTGTTTTATACTTATGAATGGATAAAGGTTACAACATTAAACGATAATTGTCGAGGAATCTGTTATTTTGTTGGTTTTTGTTGAATTACTAAAAAAGTACAGAACAATTTTTTCTTAAATTGAAGTGGGACCAGCTGTGTGTCTTACACTTTCAAACAGAAAAAAGAATTATCACAATCGATGCACATCTATGAATGTTATGAGTGAACAGGACCAAAAAATACATATATACATATGGTTTGAATTGATAACTGCCTCTTTTTTTTGAAGTCGGTTAATGAGATTTTACAATTTATACAATCGGTTCATATGCGTATTTTTTTTCTTTCTCCATTTGCTTTAAACAAGACAGTATAAAAGTCGTTCCTATCACCTAATAATTTGTATAATTTTTTTTTAATTATTTAAATGAAAATTATTCAAACCCAATCGATATTGGAGAAATTTAAAAATTATAATTCAGCCAGCATGGTGATAACAGCCAAACAAAATGGACAATTTTGTGCGTTTATAGTGAGAATTCATTAAAAACAGGCATATTTTCACTAAAATTGCTTATTACAGCAAGTAATAATTTTTACTTATAGCATTCCCTGTCTCCATTTTTGCTTAATTGAAATTTTAGGACTGCATCAAAGATTGTACAATTTCCGCAATGGTCGATAGTTATGGGTGTGTGGGACAAAGCATGACGTATCCGAGCCGCAATGTAATTTGTGATTCCATAGGTAAGTATTTTATTATTTCTTTAAATTATAAATAAAAGTAAAGTTTTACATTTATGTTATTTTTCAATCAATTAATTGAATCATAGGGGAACAAAATGAAGAAACAACCAAAAATAAAGTAAGTATTTTTATTAGTATACATAGGACCAACTTTATTTTAGAATAGGGTCTGGATTTTCCAATAAATTGATTCATAAAATTTACGGACAGATATAAAAGTTTCAGAACCCTGGTTTCCAAAATAAATCACAAGACTTAAAACGATTTAAACCAGGGGTGCTCCTCAAACTATGACTTGACTAAGTTCTCTGTGACATAGGTTGTAATGGTCTTTTTCGATAACAGAATGCGCCGTATTCTATACCCATGCTTCGCTGAAGATGTTTTTCCTTGGTCTCAATGTGTCATCATGTTTTTGAAGACTGTAGCCAGTGTTGCCAGATTGGGGACTTTTTTTCCCCCCAGATTGGTGACTGTCACCACTTTTCTTCTCTGAAAATTAGCCTTATTTTTCAGAATTTTTAATCTACTTTTAAGTAGATCGAATCCCAACACCTATTACAAAAATGTGGTGACAATCAAATAATCTGAATTAAAAAATTCCCCAATCTGGCAACACTGACTATAGCTCAAGAAACATGTAAAAGACAAAAAAATACGCATTTCATAAATGACAATCAATGTGAATTATTATTTCGTGTGAATATAAACCTGAATATGAAATCTTTATCCAATTGTCTTTATCCAATTTATTGTGTAGAGAAAAAAATATTAAACATTTTTAAAATTCTATTTTTACTACTTTGACAATTTCATCTGAACTGGTATTCTGTTCACAAATTACAGTAAGCAAACCGCTTGGTAAGACCGGTTGTAAGTCCTAAACTCACACATTTATATATAAATACAAATTGCAGCTATAAGACAAGTTATTACAACAGTCTGCAAAATTATCAAAACGACTTTAGAAATTGTATACATTTTTACACTCTTATCTCCTATGTAATGAGCGACATGTATAGTATATGTACTGCTTAGTGTCTGCGATATCCTTGAACTTCAACACCAATATTTCCGTACAGAACATTTTGCCGCATCTAATTGCAGATTTTCAACAATTCAATAAAGCGAAAAAAAAGAAGTTGTGTCTAGAATATTCTCCCAAAACCTTTTTCTGTTCGACTCACAATTTAAGTAGTGTAGTGAGTTTAACAGACCTGTGTCACACTGACAGAAGTACTGATCAAAAATTTAAATGCATTTTCATGAAACCTTATCTATATTTTTTTAACGGTGTGTGCTCTATAGTGCAGTAGAAATAAGAGAAAAAACACCTTTAGCTCAAACTAATTGGAACAAAGTTATTGTTGTTGTAAATGGTAGTTAATGCGCTCCAAATAAACATACTAAAAATATACAGTCGTGCTGTTGAGCAAAATACATTTTTTGGCACCCATCATGAAAAAACATGAAAAATTAAGCATATTCGCTAACAGGCACGTAGGGTATCAGATTACTGGGAATTTTGAGCTGAATAAGATTTTCATATTTGTTTTTAAAAGTAGAACTAAATTTAAAAAATAATGGCGGAAAATGAAGGATGTTGGATTCTTGAAAAACATCATTTTATTTATAAAATTTAAAAAAATGAAATAAGTACACAAGAAAAGGGATTTAATTATATCTATAACATCATATTTATTTAATAAAATTCCAATCGCCTCTTCATCTTCATCTAAATCAAAGCTGTCTCCTGTGTTTGCACAGTTCTTTCCACGACAGATTTTATTAACTACTGAACATGGAAGTCCATATGGGATAATATCACAAAATACGAAAATTGCTGCCCGCACAATAAAAAATTTTTAAATGTTATTTAATGCAATTTTCTTTTTTACATTCTAATAAAATTATTCTTAGAAGTTTTTTCAGGAGATGTTATATTCATAATAACACAAAAATATAGCAATTAAAATACTTAAAATTTCAGATTATCATTTTCCTGGCATGTCACACTGTGATGCATGCAAAGTAAAAGGCTTTCCGTTATACTGTAAAATTATCTTTTTCTAGTTTTTTTAATTTCTAATTATTAATTATACCTCTTATGTACACTTCTTATGTATATAAATTTATAAGGAAGGTAACAAGTTCTCTATTTTACAAATAAATTTCCATAATTAAAATATGATTATCACTGAAAATGAATGTCATTTTCCTGGCTTGCTCATTTTAGCTCTTTATGAGGTATAAAGTTGGCGCAGCAGAGTAATTCTTCTTGTTCTTGACATAGTTCAAGTCAAAAGTAGTAAATCATTGCTACCAATCAGATCTTTTAGATATTTCTTTGAAAATAATGCGTTTCAAGGCTTTGTAAAAATTGAGTAGACTTTTATTATGTCATTTTCCTGGCTTCACTAAATTGCAAAAAAAAACAAAAAAACCTGAACATTACACTAAATTTGAGGTACTATACAGGAAATGTGTATCTGTAATATGGTTCTGTTAAAATATTAGATCTAAAGAAAAAAAAAACAAGAATGTTAAAAATGTTTTAGAATGAAATTGTCATTATCCTGGCATACATATACAGGAAAATGACATATAGTTATAATTACATAAAAGTGAACTTAAGTTCTTCATACTTTAACAATTTTACATGGAAATTCCTTTATTCAGCTGTTCAACTAACATTTAAAAAAAATCAGAAGCTTTGAAACGATTTAAAATTTCAAAAATTTTAATGTCAATCTCACATTTTGTGATATTGACCCATATTGGCGACATGTTCACTCTGTAGTATTACATGGTTTATCAGCTGTAGTTCGGCAGGCACATTTAATCATATTTAACAGTTTGTCTGGTGCTGGGTATGAGTCTGTTAATATCGGCTGAAATTTTCCATCAACCAACTGCCAACCCCATAGTGTGGGATCAGCTGTTGGCATATCAATATTTTTCCATATAAAACACTCGAAATATATGGTATTTCGACTCATTTTGTTTTAGAGGCAAACGAGCTATATCAAATTCGTTTTTAGCTGAAGCTATTTTCCCATATATTGTTCATAAAGAAGCACGTTTAGGTCACTTGTTTCAATGTTGCCTCCATAAAGAGACATAAGAACTTTACAGCCATTTTCAACCAATTATTCCATAGTAACATCTTTGGATGATCCATAATAGGAAATCCATTTGATTAATTTCCGCTTGAATGATTTTTTTTTAATGCAGAAGACTTAATTTTCCCAATTTAATGCACCGGAGGTGTCACATCATGCTAATGCGTGAACAAAAAGCAAAGTTTTGCAAGCCTTCTCTCCAGTAGATCTTTGCATGGCTTAAATATCACGATCATTATCAGATTGTGTCACAGACTGTATGAAAATGTTCTCCTATGAATGATATTGTAGTACAATTAAAACATCAGTGTCTTCAGCTACTAGAGTGACATGATTTTCATAGGCTATGTTTAAAGCTTCTCTGACGATTACCGTATCTGCATCACCTTCTGCATGAATGAAGGAAAGACCCCTTTCTTAAAAATAATTTCCCAGCATATTGGTAAAGCGCTGTTTGTTTGTAGAATTAGAACGATATTTGTTTATCTTGATTATTACGGGAATATTTTCACCAAAGAATACTACAACAGACTACTCCTTTATGCGTAATCTATGCTCCATATCTTTTATATCTGGTTTTTCATACCCATAAAAAAAACTATTGTCACTTTTCCATCCCTTCTGTTTACATACGATTCGTATTGTCTTAGGACATCGCCAAATGCTGGAGAAGGGTACCATGGTAACCAATGAACGAAAGCACCACCATTAAGAATGTAGTACGTAGTTTGCTAAGAATGAGACCGGTGTATTTCATTGACATTCATGCTATCTAATGAGTGCGTCGATTATGATTTATATGTTTTCTCTGCTGGGTACTATGGCCAAATAATGAAGTTGGTAGAATGGATAACTCGTAATTAAAATACTCTCTTGTATCTGGAGCGCTATTATTCAAAGTAATACTCGTACAAGCAAGCATCATCTGTGTTAAAAGACGAGAATCTACATGGTAAGTCTCACCAGCGATAATAATTCGCCTTTTCAATTCTTTCATGATTATTTCTCGGTCTGATTTCAGTAAAATTTCACCTTTAAAAAGTTTATAGGTAAGTTTATCTTGAATGCTTCTTCCAATGATGGCAGCATTTTCTGAAGTTACTTTGTTTTTACTATCTGTAATTCCATTTAAAATATTCCATAAATCATTTGAAGTAGCAGTAAATGGATTGTGGTCAGTAAAAATTGCATTACCTTTTTCATATCTTCAAGATCTCTCGCCATGCTTGCATCAGTTCAATAAGTATGATGTTCACTGCCAATACGTGAAACTTTGATCAGCAAACTCATTGCACATGATACTTCACTACATCTAGAATGACTGAAAATCCAAGTTGCACGTTGCCTTTCAGCCAAACCTCCTACATGAGTTATACCGAAACGACTTTTAGTGCATTTAGCGTTTAGACCTTTAGCGTTTGATCAATGTGTATATCGGTCCAAATACCAGACGACTTCCTGTCCGATCTTCGTACAGTAAAGTGGCCGTCATTCAGCATTTTGTAGAGTTCTGGTTTTGCTTGTTTTAGTTCCCGCATTTTATGAAGGTATTTTCTTCCACATTTAGCATAGTTGTTATGACCTGAATTCGCAAAAAAAGTAGCATATGCTCAGCCGCCTGTAAGTGCATTTCAAAATATCCACGATGTTCAGATACAACAGCCATATGGAACGTACTTTTAAAACCCACTTTTTGATCCTGCGACTACAAGAATGGCACATGCGCAATAGCAGGAGAGTTGAACATTTGCTCAGATTAAGAACTTAAATTTTTTTATATAATAATACATGGAAATTTTTCCATAGAGTAACATTCGCCTTGCATACAATATTTCCAATGAAAATCAAATTTCGAGTTATTTTGCTTAAAAGGCGCAAAGGCTAACCTAGTGTAAAAGATTCCATACCGGGACTCGAACCCAGGCCATGAGAATATCGCACTGACTTTCTACCGACTAAACCACATGGAACGATACTCAGCCTGGAACTTTTAATTATTACAGGTTGGCAAGGCTACAAGTGCAGCACAAGATGGAATATTTTCCGTGAGCTACAGACATGGGCCAAACACGAAACATTTAATTAAATCCAGCATCGATTGAAACTGTATTTCCAATCGATGTGGTAATTAATCGTTTTATAAATGTAGAAAATAAAGAAAAATTACATAAGAATTTCGAAATAAAGAAGTATTACTGATTTTTCTTTGAGATGTAGGAACCTAGAAAAATTTACAGCAAATCGCTCATCTGGAAATTTATTTATATATAGGATTTTTCTGTTTGTGAAAATTACCGTATAATGTAAAAATTAAAGTGTATCGTCTAATTAATGATTCCTTATTTTAAGAGTCAATTTTTTAGTATGCCATTAGAATTATACAAATCTGTGGATTAATATCAATACGGAATATCCGATCCCGATTTTTAGGAAATAAGAACCTTCTAATATCTTACCTTTTGTAATGAATAAGTTATTTAGAAATCATGAAAGTTGATTAATATTTATGTAACAATTTTGCTATAACAATTAGTGTTGCATTCGGAGTTGTCACATAACAGTATTATGTATAGGTGCAATGCAATGTAGCATAATTATATTTGCATGGTATGTAATATGAGCATGGTATCATTTTTCAAAAATTTCCCCATAGTTTATTTTTATAAACATTTTACTCTTAAAAACCAATATCATACTCGTTATAAACATTCAATTTTCTGTAGTTTGATACCCCACATTATTTTTGAACATTTTTTTTTTAAATTTTTCATATTTTATTTCAGATGGCCACCAAAAACCGTCTTTTGCACGACAGTACGAATGTGTACTTTTAGCATGTTCATTAGGAGCATGTTACCTACAATTTACAGCAAGAATAATTTTTGTTCTAATTCGTTCCACCTCTAATGCTATTCCTACTGTACTACTAACATTTACACCATTCAAGGTACTGTAAAGAACTAATTCATTACAGAAAACTAACATTTTTTCCACCGATAGATGGCGGTAGTCAACTGAGGATAGAAGATTGTTCTGTTTTTTCGAACTCCGAAGCGAGAAGCTGGAGTGAGCGCGCAGAATGTTTTTTTTTTGGTTGTGAAGGTGACTCGACGAGTGATGTAGTTAAAAAAGTAGAAATTGTTACCACGATTATATTTTGTGTTTTGTGACTGTCATATTAAATCAAGAAATACCATCCGATGGCCTCTTCATTTATCAACTGTGTTTATTATTAAAGAATACCATAGTCTCCTACATTACAGACGAGAAAAGATGGTGGCAGCTCGGTACGATTCCATGGTGAAGAAATGACCAGTGTTCTTAAGTAAAGATGCAACTAGCAAGTAAGCCAGTTCCATATTTTTGTATTTATTAGTACCATGAATCATCTGTTATCGATTAAATTTCTTTTAATCTGGATTAACTAGATTTATTTGCTTGCGTAAATTAATTTCAAGCTTTAGAAAAAGTGCGGATTAATTGGGCATATTTCATGTACTGATATATATTGAACTTATTCCCATCAAATCAAATAAAAAAATTTGAATAATATTGAAAATTATTTCATTAAGCTGTTCTCTTTATAAAATATTGTGTTCTTAGGCATTTTATCTTAGAAATATTAAGATCTGTTCTTAAAGTTGAAATAATAATAAATAAAGTTTATTTATATATTTTTGGGGATAGTTATGGTAATAATTCTTTTGAATAAAATGTTAAAATGGTATGATTTCATTCTTTAAAGGAAAAAAATTTTGAAAAAAAAAATTTCTATCTTACCGTTTTGTCATTTGGATCAATGCCAAAATTACAAAGTTCGAAAGAAAAAATGTTGGAAGGCAGATAAATTCTGTTTTTTCTTTATTTGATTATTTAGTTATTCTAAAAATAGAATAGATGATATTTTCGTTCTTTGATTCTGATTGCAAAATGAATGTGGATTTGATATTTGTTTTGCTAATTTTTAAAGAAAAAAGTTATTGAGTTTAAAACGGAAAAATAAATAATTCTGTTTTGTTTGTTGAGTTTATGTAAAAAAATAAAAACTTGAGAAGTATCGAGTAAAAGATAAAAGTGTTATTTTCATTTGGAAAAAGAAATTGAGTTGAATATTTTGTAATTTACTCTTTTCATGTAAAGAAATGAAAATGTTAAGTGGGTTATTTTAAATATTTTTTTTTGCGAGTAATTTGTTATGCTTGCATAAAAAGGGTTGAGAATTAAGAAAAATTCTCGTATTTACTTAGTTTGATTGGTTTAATTTTAATTGCGTAATTTAATTATTGTTTTTGAAATAAGTGTGTTTATTGAATAAAGTACAGTTCTGAATGTTGAAAAAAAAAATTCTTTTATCATCTTAATTGTATTTTTGACACAATTACATATTTACTTATTTAATTTGTTTAAAAAGTTGCACAGTGTTTAATTTACTAAGAATTTGATAGAGGTGGATTTTAGAATTGCTTTATTAATTAAAATTTATTATATCGGCTTAAAAGTTTTGTTGCTAGTTTAAGTAGGAGACTTCTGAGTTCTATTAATTAGAAACTAAGCATTCTGATTTTGTTTCGGTTTATCTAAAATTAAGATGGCATATTTAGCAAAAGCTAGAAGAGCAGACTTGTTGGAAATTTGTGATGAATTGGAATTGGAAGTTGATCTTTCGAAAAAGATTCCAGAAATTAAGAAAATTATTCTAGATAGCGAAGTTTACAAGGAAGAAGAGGTTAGACTCATGTTAGACCGAGTAATAGAAGATAGGAAAACGAGAGAAGAGAGAGAGAAAGAAGAGAAAGAAAAAGAAGAAAGAATTCGACAAGAAGAAAGGGAAGAACGTATGGCTAAGGAAGCTCATGAACATGAACTAGAAATAAAAAAATTGGAGCAATTGCAAAGAACTTCTGAACAGAACGATGGGTCAGGAAGAAAGGTTGATGTCGGACCAAAAATACAGTTGGCACAAATTGTTCCGAAATTCGACGAAAAATCTGATGAGATGGGTCTCTTTTTAATTAATTTTGAGAGAAGAGCAGAGATGGCTAAAGTTTCGAAGAGTGAATGGGTTGCATACTTGTTAGCTGTTTTGCCCACAGAGGTTACAAACATGTTAGCTAGGGAATCGCCTGAAGATGCGATTAACTACGATTTTGTTAAAAATCTTATATTAGAAAGATATAAGTTGAATAGCGAGAAACTGAAGCAATGTTTTTATCGGCATTATAAAACGCCAGACAAATCTTGGAGGAATTATGCGCAAGAACTCACTAGCTATTTTACAGCCTGGATTACAGAATTAGGTGTTGAAAAGTTTGATCAACTTAAAGATTTAATTATTACAGAACAGTTAAAGTTTCGAGTGCCCGCGGAAACAAAAGAACATTTTCTAGACAATTGGTTAAATTTTGTGACGCCTTTAGATTTGGCTAAGAAATTGAATGACTATGAAAGTATCAAAGAAAGTTTTAAAAAGAAAGAACTTCCGAAAAAGACCATGTCTAATTTTCGATCCCAATTTAAAAATTCAAATAACTTTGACTACAAGAAAGAAAGTAATGATAATAAGCCTAAATTGCCAATTAAATCAGAATCATTAACTGGGAATCATAGAGAAAGAGAATTTGATAAGAAGAGAACGTTACGTTGTTACGAATGTGGATCAAGCACTCATCTTCGTCCTCAATGTGATAAACTTAAGAAATCGCCAGAAATCATTTCTCATGTTAAGGTGGGAGTTGAACAAGATTCGTCAATAACGCCTTATCTTAGTGTGGGGAAAGTAAACGGCGTACAAATGGAAATTTTAAGGGATACGGGTGCGACAATAGATTTAATTGCACAAAGGTATGTCAAACCGCATATGTATCTGAACGAAAAAGTGTGGGTACGGGTGCCCTTACACGATGGTCTATTCTGTTTACCTCTTGCAGAGATTGAATTAGACTGTGAAATGGGACATGTGATAACTAAAGCTGCTGTCTCAAGAAACTCTGTAGATTTAGGAAGATATTTGTTAGGAAATAAAACAGCCGCTTTATTTGAACATTGTAAAGAAGAAAAGGCAGTGAAAGAGCATATGATTAATGCTGTTCAAACCAGAGCTCAGAAGAAAATTCTCGAAGCAGAGAAGGTTTCTCATGAAGAACCTGAAATGCACGAAATTTCTGATGAAACTGTAGAAAAGAATCATAGCAATAGTATAGAAAGAGAAAACAAAAAAATGGAAGCGAAAAAAGATAAAGATAAATCAGAAGAAGAGAAGTTAGAAAACCAAGAAGACTCAATTTTGCCAGTATGTCAAACTGTCTCAGTACAAGAGCTTATAAAAACTTCTCCTAAGACATTTTCTGAAGAACAAAAGAAGAGCAAAGAGCTAAAACCTCTTATCGAAGAAGCTAAAAAGAAAAATAGCAAAGATAGCAAATTTATTTTGGAGAAAAATATGCTTTTTTATAAAAGAAAAGATAGGAATGGTACTGAAAGAAAATTATTAGTTGTCCCGGAAAGGTTTCGTGAGCAGTTAAAAAAATTTTGTCATGAAACTGTTGCAACTCATTTGGGGGTAGCTAAAACTAAAGATGCTTTGTTTAAGACTTTTTATTGGCCAAACTGCTTTAAAGATATCGAAGATTATGTAAGAACTTGCGACTACTGTCAACGAGTTGGAAAGCCTCAGGACAAAAAGAAAGCACCTCTACAGATTGTTCCAGTTATTTCAGAAATATTTACAAAGCTAAATGTTGATGCTTGTGGACCTTTACCTGTCAGTACACTAGGCAACAAATACATAATAACTGTAATTTGTTTAGCTTCGAAATATCCTGACGCGGTTCCTACACCTAATTTGTATTCTACGACGATTATTGATGCTTTATTGCAAATTTTCAGTAGACTTGGATTTCCTCGTATACTACAAACTGACCAAGGAAAGTCATTTATGAGTGTACTTACAACGGAATTCTTAGAGAAATTTGGAGTTAGAGTTGTGCGAAGTTCGGTTTATCATCCACAAAGTAATCCAGTTGAAAGAATGCACAGGACTTTGAAACGGATACTCAGAGTACTTTGTTTAGAATCTGGAGCTGATTGGGAGAAAGTACTGCCTCCTGCCCTTTTTGCATTAAGAACTGTAACTCACAATAGCACTGGGTTCAGTCCAGCAGAATTAGTCCATGGCCAGAACTTAAGAACTCCAATGATGCTACTCTATGAAAAATTGACTGAGCAAGGGATAGAAGAAGATAGTGTGATATCCTATGTATTTGACTTAATGAACAGAATGAAGAAATGCCAAGAGCTCGCTGCAGAAAATATGGAAAAAGAGAAACAAAACCAAAAATACTGGTATGATATAAAAGCCAGAAAACAAGAGTTTAAAGAGGGAGATAAAGTTTTAATTGTGGCCCCGTCCAAACCAAATAAACTTTCAGTTAGTTGGATAGGACCTGGAGAAGTAATGAAGAGATTATCAGAAACTAACTATGTTATATACGATCCAGAGAGAAAGAAGTCCCAAGTGTATCACGTAAATATGTTAAAGCCCTACCATCAAAGAAAAATTGAAAGTATAAATTTACTGACTATAAAAACAACCTCTAATGATGAAGAAGAAGATGAAATTCCTAAATTGGATGAGGAAAATAATGACAATGCGTTGTTAGAAGTATTGCAAGACATACAAAAAAAACAACAGATTAAATGAAAGTCAACGAGAAGAATTAGGACAACTTATTGGAAAATATGCTGACTCTTTTTCGACTGAACCAGGGTGCACGAATCTAGCTGAACATGATATTGAGCTGGAATGAGAAAAACCAATCTGTGGCCGGCCTTATAAAATGTCGCCTAGACAAACGGAAATCCTTAAAGCCGAAGTCGAGAAAATGCTGAAACTGGAAGTCATTGAGCCAGGTGAATCTGACTTTGCCTCTCCGTTAATTTTAGTTGAAGTTCCAGGCAGAGAAGCGAGACCTTGCATAGATTATCGCCGTTTAAATAAAGTGACTCGCACAAAATTTTATCCTTTGCCCAACATTGACCAGTTAATAGAAAAGGTGTCTTCAGCTACATATATTTCAGTTTTAGATCTGACCAGAGGTTATTGGCAAATTCCGTTAACGAAACGTGCTCAAAGGTATGCAACTTTTGTGACAAATTTTGGGACGTACAGACCTTTACGCCTTCCCTTTGGTTTAAAAAATGCTCCGTATGAATTTAGCCGACTTATGGCTGGATTACTTAGAAACTGTGAAGAGTATGCGGTGCCTTATTTGGATGATGTTGCTGTCTTTTCTCAAACTTGGGAAGATCATCTAAAGCACCTGGAAGACGTTTTCAAAAGACTGAGTGAAGCAAACCTGCATATTAAACCATCTAAATGTCAATTCGCTCAAGCTTATGTAAAATATCTTGGACACTTAGTGGGTCAGGGTCTTAGAACTCCAGGAGAACTGAAGGTTCAAGCCATAAAAGAGTTTCCAATTCCTACTACTAAAACTCAAATCCGATCCTTCTTAGGTTTAGCCGGATATTATCGGAACTATATTCCTAATTTTTCTGTAATTGCAACGCCTCTCACTAATTTATTAAAAGGAAAAGTTCGCAATTCAATAGTAAACTGGAATGACGACTGTCAAAAGGCATTTGATGAACTGAAAGGTAAGCTCTCTGAAAATCCTGTCTTATATAGTCCTGACTTTTCGAAACCTTTCATCGTTCAGTGTGATGCTTCAAATTTGGGAATTGGTATAGTGTTATCCCAGCTGAATGAAAATAATGAAGAACATCCTATATTATATCTGAGCAAAAAGTTTTCAGACAGAGAACGAAACTTTAGTACCACCGAAAAAGAATGTGCTGCTATTGTGTTTGCAGTGCGAAAACTACGATGCTATTTGGATGGACATCAAAAATTTCAGATCCAGACGGACCACAACCCCTTAGTATGGTTAGATAAAAACAGCGGAACTAATCCTAGACTGTTAAGATGGGCCTTACTTTTACAGTCCTTTAATTATGAAATTGTTCATAAAAAAGGAAAACATCATCAGAATGCTGATAGTTTGAGTCGAGCCCTAAAAGCCTAAGTTTGATTACAATGCTAATATGTAAATATGATAATTTGTATAACAGTTGAATTTGAATTTATTGTTTTCAATATGTGTAAATTGTTTTTCATTTGTATCTTGAGTATAATGTTTGAATATTTATAAATTTTATTTGTATTTTATATATTTATGTTTTCATGGTGGGAATAAGTCAGTTGTGGTTCACGGTACTAAATTTTGTTTGGAACTGGTGCTTGAAAGCAATAATTCACAAAGAAACTTTTCCCCGTCGACTGTGAAAAGTTTTCTCCAGGTGGGGAGGAGTCTGTAAAGAACTAATTCATTACAGAAAACTAACATTTTTTCCACCGATAGATGGCGGTAGTCAACTGAGGATAGAAGATTGTTCTGTTTTTTCGAACTCCGAAGCGAGAAGCTGGAGTGAGCGCGCAGAGTGTTTTTTTTTTTTGGTTGTGAAGGTGACTCGACGAGTGATGTAGTTAAAAAAGTAGAAATTGTTACCACGATTATATTTTGTGTTTTGTGTTCGTAAATTTGTGTTTTGTGACTGTCATATTAAATCAAGAAATACCATCCGATGGCCTCTTCATTTATCAACTGTGTTTATTATTAAAGAATACCATAGTCTCCTACATTACAGTACCATCATTTGTCTTTGGGAAATTAAACTATAGACTTTTTTAGTTGCCAGGAAACTTTATAGAAACTTAAATTTTTAATTATTTTGAGTTCATTTTTTTTTGTCATTCATTTGAGTTTAAGTTCATTTGCATAGAAGTTTAGTTCAAGAAAATCGATGACCATAAAGAGAAACTGTAATTTAAATTTTCTTACGTGATTGAAAATTAAATTGTTTTCCATTGACGTAAAACTTTTTGAAAAATGCACAGTAGTAGAAAAATATTTTTCTAAATCTAATAGTTATTGAACAAGTCAGCACTTTAACAGGGGAATCCTTATTTCTTATTTAGGTATTTTAAAGTTGTTTGTTGTCATTATGTTTTTATGCTATTTTTCGTTTCATATTCGATTATTATTATGTCTATTTGATGTGAGTTTTTTACGTACTATTATGTTTTAATATGGATTTTAATTTTAAAAACACATTGAAAGAGGGATCATACTTTTACATATTTTTATTTTTGAAAACAGTTGCAAAACGCTCACGGATTGTTACATAGTTCTTTATTTAATATTTACATATTTTTAATTAGCAGCACAAACTAAGACGGCGTTGGAACTTTCCAACCTTCTTTCGAAAAGTGCTTTGCACAATACAAAATGTGCTTCAGTTTAATTGAACAACAGTTATTTAAAAATCGGTGCCGTTGTCCCAGAGATAACTTTCTTCACGCAAACAAGTAAACCAATATGTCATCTTTATAAAAGTAGTAGAGATTGTATAGTAGGGAGCGTGTACAACCACCGAAAAGTCATGAAATTTTAAATCTAGTATAACTTGTTATTTCATTGTTGACTATAATCGGAACCATGGTAAAAAGTAGCATTGCAAAACTTATTATTAAGCTAACCACAATTAATTTCTTCTACTAGAAAAACGTTTAGAAAGAAAATATATATAAATATTCTAGTAATATATGAGGGTCATTATAGGACAACCAAAACAGCCCCTATTTAGGGTGATAATCCCCCCAAAAAGATTAAAAAAAATAGAAATCTGCACACCAATTTGATCAAAAATAC